>OU342689.1:7500-1257500 GCA_910589285.2 Mythimna ferrago
ATCGGGATGTCTTTCGCGGCCTCGACAACGGGGAGGATAGAATGATGGTTAAATTTAAAAGGAACGCGCGGAACCCCAAAACCAGCAATGTCGTCGTCAGCACGTCCCCGGCTATCTGGAACAGGATGCTCGAGAAGGGAAGAGCACGCATCGATCTCCAGACCGTCTTCGTCGATGACCAGTCGCCACTGGTTCAGTGCACGAGGTGCCTTGGATACGGGCATAGTCGGCGGCTCTGCAAAGAGCTCGCCGACTTATGTAGCCACTGTGGAGGCTCGCACCTCCGAGCACAATGTGACCAGTGGCTAAAGGCTGAAACACCGAAGTGCCACAATTGTGTCTTGGCGAAGATGGGGAAGATCGACCATAATGCATTCAGCCCTGAGTGTCCTGTTCGAGTTAGGTGGGATCGGCTGGCACGTGCATCCGTCGCCTATTGCTAAGGTGGTCCCAGTAAACACGATGCCTTACAAGATACTCCAGGCGAATCTCCAAAGGAAGAAGTTGGCGACCCAAGAGCTTATGCTCGAGGCCGAGCGGCGCAAAGCCACCGCAGCGCTGATCCAGGAGCCTTACGTGGGCAGTGTGAAGAGGATGAGCGGGACCAGAGGTGTCCGAATCTTCCAGAGCACCAGGCAAGGAGAAGGGACTGTCAAAGCGGCAATAGCCGTCTTTGACCCAAAACTGACCGTACGACAGTACCCAGAACTCACCACGGACAACATCGTCGTGGTGGGGATCCAAACCGGTGCCTGGAGACTAACTCTGGTCTCGTTCTACTTCGAACCAGACCAGCCCTTAGGGCCATACCTGGACAGCCTCAAAAAGGTGGAAAGCGAGACCGGCCCGCATAGGCTCATCATGGGAGGAGACGCCAACGCCTGGAGTGTCTGGTGGGGCAGCAATGAGACAAACAGCAGAGGCGACGAAATGCTGGGAGCTCTCGATCAGCTTGGACTGCAGGTACTCAACAGAGGGGAAACTCCAACCTTCGACGTAGTTCGTGGTGACAGACGTTACACGAGCTGCGTCGACGTCACAGCCTGCACAGCAGATATGCTGACGGTGACCGACGGCTGGCGAGTCGTCGATGACCTGACGGGGTCGGACCACAACGGCATAGAGTTCAGCGTACACCTCGAAAAGTCTGTGGGTATCACGGTCAACCGGACTACCAGGATCTACAATACTAAGAAAGCAAATTGGGTGCAGTTTCGTAAGAAACTGCGCCAAATTATGCAAGAGAACAAACTCACCATAAGTCTGTTCGATGATATCGACAGCGTGGACGATATAGACCTGGTAGTCGAGGGACTTACGACGGCAGTGCAAGATGCCTGCACATCCGTGATACCCAAAAAGAAGACCAAAGAGAGGATAACCGTGCCGTGGTGGTCTGATGAACTCGCCAGTCTGAAGAGGCTAGTGGTCACTAAAAAGCGGAGGATCCGCTGTGCAGCGCCAGTTCGTAGACCAAAGGTTGTTGAGGAGTACCTGAAACAGAAGGGAGAGTATGAGCGTGCAGTAGTCCAAGCTAAAATCGAGAGCTGGAAGGGGTTCTGCGAGAAGCAGGATAGGGAAGGCTTATGGGAAGGCATATACCGGGTGATTCGTAGGACGGAAAAGAGAGAGGAGGATTTGCCGATGGTGAGGGATGGCAGGACCCTAGACCCACAGGCCTCGGCGAGGTATCTGGCACAGGTGTTCTACCCGGAGGATCGTTCGGAGGGGGATAACGAGGAGCACAAACAGATGCGGCAACGAGCTGAAGAGGTGAACGGGGGGGACGAAGCTGAACCTTCGGACCCTCCCTTCACACTCGACGAGCTGGAGCGAGCGGTCTCCTCGTTCAACCCCAAAAAAGCCCCCGGTTCCGACGGTCTGACGGCGGACATATGGGGCCACACGATCCGTCAAGACCCAGATTTAGTTCTGCGCTT
Organism: Mythimna ferrago; assembly: GCA_910589285.2. Classification (NCBI taxonomy): domain Eukaryota; kingdom Metazoa; phylum Arthropoda; class Insecta; order Lepidoptera; family Noctuidae; genus Mythimna; species Mythimna ferrago. The sequence goes on from OU342689.1 coordinate 9,441, forward strand.
GGTAAACAAGTGCCTGGCGCATGGATACTTTCCGCGGTCCTGGAAAGAGGCAACTGTCGTCGTGCTCCGTAAACCCGCTAAAGACGACTACACCACCCCAAAATCATACAGGCCAATTGGGCTTTTGCCTGTTCTCGGCAAGGTCTTCGAGAAGCTGCTCGTGGCCCGACTCAAGTTTTATCTGCTACCCAGGATGAGTACTCGCCAGTACGGATTCATGCCCCAGCGAAGCACCGAAGACTCCCTCTATACGCTGATGGGGCACATTCGTGACGGACTCAACGCAAAGAGGCTTGTCACGATTGTGTCCCTGGATATTGAGGGGGCCTTCGATAGCGCATGGTGGCCAGCCATACGAGTCCGACTGGCTGAGGAAAAGTGTCCTGTAAACTTGAGGCGGGTCATAGACAGCTACTTGTCCGAGAGGGTGGTGAAGGTCAGATATGCGGGAGCGGAGTACGAATCCAGGACCGAGAAGGGATGCGTCCAGGGGTCAATCGGTGGTCCCATATTTTGGAACCTTGTGCTGGATCCTCTTTTAAAGGCTCTGGAGGAAATGGGGGTCTATTGCCAGGCGTTTGCTGACGACATTGTCCTTGTGTTCGATGGTGAGACGGCTCTTGAAATCCAGAGGGATGCCAATGTCGCCCTCGAGTACGTGCGAGCATGGGGTGTCTCGAACAAGCTTCGGTTTGCGCCGCATAAGACCAAAGCAATGCTGGTCACGCGCAAACTGAAGCATGACACCCCATGCCTCCGGATGGGTGGGGTAGACATTGGCATGTCTGAGGAAATCAAACTGCTAGGTCTCACCATCGACCACAAGTTGACTTTTAACACTCACGTTGCAAACGTCTGTTCCCGAGCCGTCGGCATATATAAACAGCTGTCGCGGGCAGCTAGGGTCAGCTGGGGTCTCCATCCAGAGGTAATCCGCTGCATCTATACGGCTGCAGTGGAGCCTATCATCCTGTACGCGGCGAGCGCGTGGTCGCCGGCCGCCAACAAAGTCGGGTTGCAGAGGAAGCTGAACGCCGTCCAGAGGAGCTTTGCGCAAAAGCTGTGCCGAGCCTACCGCACGGTCTCCCTACACTCAGCACTGGTGCTGGCTGGGATACTCCCTCTTGACCTCCGGATTAAGGAGGCAGCCTCGCTGTACGAGGCCAAGAGAGGGGTACCTCACCCAGCGCTGGGAGACCGGGAGATCGAGCGGGTGGTATCGGCACTAGAGATGCCGCATCCGGCTGAGCAGAGGGCCATTGCACTGCGACGCCTGGTAGACGAGGAACATTACAATGAGCACCGCGATTATGCGGTGCGAATATTTACAGACGGCAGCAAGATTGAGGGCAAGGTCGGAGCCGCAGTGTCGGTGTGGACCGACCAGGCGGAGGTCAAGGCCCTCAAACTTGCTTTGCCGTCTTACTCTACCGTCTACCAGGCCGAGCTTCTCGCCCTCTGCAAAGCAGTGAAGGAAGTCCTCCGAAGGACCGAGACGGCGTTCGCTATTTACAGCGACTCCATGGCAGCCCTCCAGACAGTCGTGAACCCCGAAGCCCTCCATGCCCTCGCAGTAGAAACAAGAGACGCCATCCGCTGCATTCACGCCCAGAACAAGAGCGTCTCCCTGTTCTGGGTGAAAGCTCATGCGGGGCTGGAGGGCAACGAGAGAGCCGACTTGCTCGCGAAGGAGGCTGCCCTGAAGTCGAAGCGGCAACCCGACTACGACAAATGCCCGGTTTCATTCGTCAAGCGTATGATCCGAATGGAGACGCTGGGCGAATGGAACCGGAGGTATTGTGCAGGAGAAACGGCGGCCACGACGAAGATGTTTTTCCCCTGTGCGATCGCCGCGTACAGGACGATAAGAAGGATGGAGATGACCAAGGAGCTGACCCAAGCCCTGACAGGCCACGGCGGGTTCTCCGAGTACCTGACTCGCTTCAAGTGCAAGGAGAACCCGGCGTGTGCCTGCGACCCCGACAAGCAGGAGACAGTCCTCCACCTCCTGACGGACTGCCCGGTATATGCCTCCCACAGATACAAGTTTGAGGCACGAAATGGGGAAAAACTGATTGAAGAAAATCTACGAGAATTCATTGGAAACAGCAAATACAGAAAAGAATTTATAGAATTTATAACAAAAATTGTTGTATCAGTAATCAAAAGGAACAAAAAGTAACTGTACATCCAAATTAATTGACACAAACCCAAAATTTTACATATTATTTATTAATGAATTATTTTACTATGAATTGATTACTTGTGAATATATATATATACTTTAACTTATTTATTAATTTTAATAATGACGTGAATTTTAATATTTAAAATGACTATAACATTTTGACAATACATCACATTATAAAACATAGCTATAAATCATAAACAAAAAGTTGCTAAGAATATGTCTACAGCTCATTTAAGATCCCTGCGCAACCTGACGGCAGGGTCCTTTCGCATGGCAGGAGTGGTTTTTAGCCGGTAGGAGTCCGGCACTACCCAGACTGTCTTCTTACGAGGCAGTCTGGGTGTCCATGATGGATTTCCCACTCCTGCCACAAAAAAAAAAAAAAAAAAAAAAAAAAAAAAAAAAAAAAAAAAACCTAACCTAACCTAACCTTCACAACCGGTCCTCTGCAGCAATCAGCCAACGACACACTACGTATAGTATCGGAATGGGGCGTCAAAAATAAGCTACGTTTCGCCGCGCATAAAACCAATGCAATGGTGTTAACGAAAAAGCTTAAATACGATGATCCAGTACTACATATGTCGGGCACGCCGCTGAACCTAGTCCAGGAGGTCAAGATACTAGGCCTCACGATAGACTCTAAGCTAACCTTCAACGCGCACGTGTCTGCTACCTGTAAAAAGGCAGTAGACATTTATAAACAACTTGCATGCGCGGCAAAGGTGACTTGGGGTCTCAACAGAGAGATCATAAGGACAATATATGTGTCGGTGATAGAGCCTATCGTGATGTATGCAGCGAGTGCATGGGCTCCCGCAGCTGAAAAACTGATGACCAGAAATCAGTTTGATTCACTGCAGAGAGGTTTTGCCCAGAAGATCTGCAAAGCATACCGCACGGTGTCTCTGACTTCGGCACTTATCCTGTCGGGCCAACTCCCCCTGGATTTGCGGGTGGTCGAGGCAGCCACTCTCTTCAAGGTCAGAAAGGGATATTCCCAAGAATTCATACCACCAGGTCGTGACCTAGAGTGCAAAGTAAATCACTCCCAAAACCCCCACCCAGCGCTACTCACAACAACAGAGTACGCACGTCTAGAAGATTGGACTCCTGAAACTCTAGAAACTCATCAAATAATTGGTCCCCAAATATACACCGATGGCAGCAAGATAGAGGGAAAAGTTGGAGCTGCCCTAACTTGGTGGGAAAAAGGAAAAGAGTCCTATTTTAGAACTTTTGGCCTTGAGTCTCACAACACGGTCTTCCAATCAGAAATGTACGCTCTCTTTCGAGCTGTCAAGATGGCAAGAGAATCTACGGCGGTCTCTGTAAGCATCTTAAGTGACTCAAGATCGTCGCTTGATTTGCTGCGAAACCCGTCTGTCACTCACCACTTGGCACTCCAAATTAAAAGATACATCAGCGAGATCAGAGAGGAGGGCAGAGATGTGAGATTCTTTTGGCTTAAGGCCCACGTGGGAACCGTGGGGAATGAAAGAGCGGACGAGCTGGCCAAGGAAGCAGCTTTAACCAAACAATCTCCAGACTACAACAAGGTACCCGTATCGTTCGTGAAAAAAATGATACGGGAGAGGACTATAAAGAGGTGGCAAGCGCGTTATGAATCCTCAAGTACAGGAGCGGTCACAAAAGTGTTTTTCCCAGATGTCCTTGCGGCAAAAAGGATACTCAGAGACGTAGTTCTCTTACCGGTCCATGTACAAATCCTAACTGGACATGGAGGGTTCTCAGCGTACCTCCATCGCTTTCATCTCAAAGAAAGTCCCTCGTGCGTCTGTGACCCTAGTTGCGAGGAAACGGTGTGGCATCTGCTTTTCGAATGCCCGAGGTTCAGTCATGACAGAATGGAGCTGGAAGTAAAGATCCAAATCCAGCTAAGCCAGTCCACGGTCCACATCATTATGGGGAAACCGGTCACTAGGACACCATTCTTGGCATTCGCGAGTAAAGTCGCTATCGTCGCGGCAGGGGCAAACAAAACGGACGCAACCTTCCGAAGTCAAAACCGACCACCATCTACTCGAACAGTTACACAAACAACCACTGCAACCACCACACAAACAAACACTGCAACTACCACACAATCAGCAAACATTCAAAACACAACACACACAGCACTCACACATACAACACAGGTCACACACATAAACCAACAACCAGTACCGACAGTAACAGAAGACAGCGGCTTGCAACTAGCCCCTACTTCCATGCTCATATCACAGCTTCTGGCATGTGGAGGAGACGGCTTGCCTGGCGTCAGACTGCGAGGCGTCGCTCTGTTTATGAACAGGGAAGAGGAAAAGTTGGGCATAAGTTTCTGCATAGGCTCAAGCCGACCTAAAGCCCGTATTCCCATATCACCGGGTCTTGCCGCCTTGATCAACGGAAGCACCTCCAAAACAACCTTAAAAGGCAGCAAATATGCTGCCCTGCCTGAAATAGAAGTGGCCACGCAACGATGCCGTCTAATGCGATTGAAAAAAAAGACGATCGCACTATTAGAGTGGCGAGAGCAGACGCCATTCGCTCAGGCGAGCGCGCTGCTTCAAAAGATCAAGGAGGCAGGAGAAAACGCGACAATCACGGCCCGTACCATAAGTGTTGATGCGATGGTGGTTGGAGGGGAGAGAGGAAACGTCGCAGACCGCTATGGATGTCTAAAAGCATCAGAACATCATGAGCTGGTCATCTATGAGGACAGAGGGGAAACTCTAAGTTTCCTTAAAGCTCCAAGATGCCCAGCAGCCACTGCAATAACCCTCGTAACAAGCCCGACCATCCAAAGTGGATCAGAAAGGGTTCAGCTGAAGGCGGCCGCTGAAAAAGCCGCAAAGAAGCAGAACACAATAACTAGCCCGGAGGATCGGGCCAAATCGAGGAGTCGCCTAAAAGCCTTCAGCGCTTTTCTCAGTGCAATGCTCCCAAGCACAAGCCGCGCATCGCCGTCGCAAAAACAGGAAACAGCAGTGGAGAGGTTCTTCAGAAGAAAGGAAAAAGAACCAACTCCACAGAAGCCCTCACCAACAAGAGCCGATAAAGGGCACGTCAGCCCACCGATCCTCGCAGTTAACTCGGGCACCACAGATCACATTAAGAGTGCCTTCCTCGAGTACGTTGCAATTGTGAGAGCGACCAGAGAAGTTAATCTCATGACATGCAAAAAGATCCATCTGACCTTCCAAAGAGAAACAGAGGGCTTACTGAAGGTACTGCTCGAGGAGGCAGAGGCAGCGGTGTACGACAACACCAATTCTCAAGTCATCAAAGGGGAAATGATGGGGTCGTACATGGCAGCATACAGTGCAAAGTGCGGTTTTGTTGCCTTGGATGTGGAGGAAACGGAGCGCTCAGGCAAAATAAAATTTAAAACACCGGAAGATGACCCGATAGTGGTTACCGCCAAATGTACCAAAATCATGCTAGACGATAAGATTCTTGAAATGGCACAGTCCATCGCAGGAACTTCGGATACGTTAGCATCGCAGGAATGTTGGGCGATACCCACTATCAAGTGGATAAATGGAGTACCGGGTTGTGGCAAAACAACCTGGGTGGTAAAGCACTTCGACGAGGAGAAGGACGTCGTTGCCACCACGACAGCTGAAGCTGCCAGAGATCTAAGAGAAAAGCTTGTGCGCCGCTTGGGAGACCGAGTAAAGTCAAAGGTGCGCACTATGGCCTCAATCTTAGTCAACGGGTTCAGGAGCCACCAGAAATGCTATCGTTTAACGGTAGATGAGGCTCTTATGAACCACTTTGGGGCCATAGTTATGGCAGTAAAGTTGTCTGGAGCAAGCGAGCTTGTCCTCGTCGGAGACATAAACCAGCTTCCATTTTTGGACAGAGAAAACCTATTCGAACTAAGGTATAGCCGTCCAAACCTGGTGGCTGGCATCACCCAGGAGCTACTTTGCACACATCGCAACCCAATGGATGTGGCGTTTACACTGAGTGAGATATACTCAGGTATATACTCCTCCAAGTCATCGCTGTCGCGGGTCCACTCCCTGCAAGTGAAGGGTTATACAGGAGCGCAAATTTCGGGCACTACCCGAAACACTCTATTCCTGGTTCATACGCAAGAAGAGAAAACTTCTCTTATGAGCCAGGGATATGGGTCCGGTGAAGGGTCGCAAATTTTAACCATACACGAAGCTCAGGGGCTGACCTACGACAGTGTTATCATCATTAACACAAAATCCAGGAGGCTCCAAATCCACGACAGTATCTCCCACGCGGTGGTGGCGGTGTCGAGACATACTGTTAGCTGTGTCTATTACTCCGATGACACCGATGACGCCACGGGTCGCCTTGCAAGAAGAGCGATGGAAGCGACGACAAAAGCGGTCGTTGATTATAACTTAAAGACGGCCATGCAGCATCGAGACTCAGCCGTTGTAGATGCTCTGCTCGGGCTAGCGAAATCCCTGATCAAAAGACCCCAATAACAACCACTAACAAGACCCCATCCAACTCTTATTCGGATTCCCTGCCTTAAGCCCTGCAAACACAAATAGAAATGTAAAACTTCATGGCAGCGCGAGTTTGACAAACTGTTCTGCCGAGGGAAACATAGCGCGTCTGGTCACAGAGCTCTCTAAGATATAGTTGAGCGAAGCGATTGAAACCGGCCGGCTCGCGCTGCCATGAAGTTCTAGTTTATAGTTTAAATAGTTTAAGCGGCTACCAATGTTTTGTGTTTCTATTAAGCAGTGCATGGATATGTGCTGTTTGGTGGAGATACACAGCCTTGGTATAATAAAGTATATGATAAATAATGGATAAAAATTGTAATGCCTGTGAAATAATAATAAAACAAAAAAAAAAAAAAATATATATATATATCAAAACAAAAAAAATAATATCAAAACAAAAAAAAGAAAAACAAAAAAATGCCTAAATAATATATTTATAAGAAAAAAAAAAAAAAAAAAAAAGATGGACTCACCTAAGCATAAGATTTAGATTACTTGTATTGGAGCGCCTTCACGCTAGCGTTTGTCAGGAGGGCTCATCGAACGCCCACAGCGTTCGATGAGCGTATGCGCTGCGCTGGCGTCGCGTTGTTGTGGCGTTCAATCGGTCCTGAGGAAGCGTTGCAGCGGCTAGACGCCTGCGACGCTGCGCGTGCGTTTGTCGGGCGCCTGCGTTGGGCGAGCGCTGGTGTGAAGGCGCTCCTTTTCATAAATTATAGAAAAAGCAAAAAATAAAGAGTTTGCACTTATAATATTTTTAGATTTTATATAGAAATAATTATAGGAGTAGACTAAGCAAGTACAATATAGTGAAATAAGAAAAAAAAAAAAGTATAAATAAAAACAAGTAAGTATAAATAATAAAATGTGTATCCGATATGGGAGCACCACGACTGCAATGAAAAATATTATTGTTAACAAATAATTAAACTTTTCAAACAAAGGCGCGGACCATCATGTCTGCGGTGTAATCTTAACATAAAAAAAAAACCTAACCTAACCTAACCTAACCTAACCTAACCTAACCTAACCTAACCTATATGGGAACTGCCGGGAATGAGCGAGCAGATGAGCTGGCAAAGGAGGCAGCCCTAACAAAGGAGACAGCGGACTATGACAAAGTCCCCGTATCATACGTGAGAAGGAAGATACGGGAGGGGACCGTAAAGAAGTGGCAAGCGAGGTATGAGTCCTCGAGTACAGGAGCGGTAACAAAGGTGTTCTTTCCAGACGTCATAGCGGCGAAAAGAATCCTTAGGGACACAACCCTAACACCGGCCCATACTCAAATCTTGACGGGACACGGAGGTTTTGCAGCTTACCTCCACCGCTTCCACCTCAAGGACAGTCCCTCGTGCGTCTGCGACCAGAGCTGCGAGGAAACAGTCTGGCACCTTCTCTTCGAATGCCCAAGGTTCTGCCTTGAACGAATGGAACTGGAGCGGAAAACAGGGCTCCAGTTAAATCAATCCTCACTCCACAACTTTATGGAGAAGCCAGCTTCGAGGACTCCATTCTTAGCATTCGCGAGTAGAGTTGCCTTAACCGCAGCGGGGCCGAACAAATCAGATGCCCCCGCACGAAGTCGAGTCTGGCTACCATCTACTCGTACCCCCACCACAAACACAAACACAACACCTACACTAAATACAGAACATCCATTACCCACAACTACAAACACAACATCAACAACAATTACTCAAAACCTAACACTTTCAGTTACACATCAAAGCACAAATACACAACCAGCATCAGTGACAGCGCCACCGGTACCAACAACAGGGACAAACCAACAGACGATCCTAACCGACATGCCAGTAACACACTTCCTGGTATGCGGTAGAGATGGAGTCCCCGGTATCAGACTTCGAGGGGTCGCCCTATTCATGAACAGGGAATCAGAGACGCTGGGCATAAGTTTCTGCATTGGTTCAAGCTGCACTGGAGCCCGAATTACAATTTCACCGGGCCTAGCTGCCCTGATCAACGGGAGCACATTAAAAACGAGCATCAAAGGAAGTAAGTACTCCGCGCTGCAGCAGGTGGAGATAGCCGCTCACAAGTGCCGTTTAGTGCGATTCAAAGGAAAGACAATAGCACTACTCGAGTGGAGAGCGGAGACCCCATTTGCCCAAGCCAGCTCGCTGCTCCAAAAGATTACGAAAGCAGGTGAAAATACGTGCATAGCACCCCGCACGATCAGCATCGATGCTATGGTGGTCGGTGGAGAAAGAGGAGACATTGCAGACCGTTTCGGCTGTCTTAAAGCCTCAGAACAGCATGAGGTCGTGGTCTATGAGGACAGGGGGGAAACTCTAAGCTTTCTCAAAGCCCCCCGAGACCACACAGGCAGCACGATGAGCTCCACTAAGAACCCGATCGCCCTGAGCGGAGCTGAGAGGGCTCAGCAGAAGTTAACGGCAGAAAAAGAAAAGAGGGACAAAGGCGGAAACTTTAGCCCAGAGGACCGAACCCGGTCCAAAACCCGTCTCAAAGCAATAGGCAACTTCCTCAGCGCACTGCTCCCGAGTACCAGCCGCACATCACCATCAGAGCGGCAAGAGTCAGCGGTCATGAGGTTTTTCAAACCGAAACCTAGAGAAACACCAGCACCAAAACCCAAACCGACCAGAGCCGACAAAGGGCAAGTCAGCCCACCGACCCTCGCTGTAAACTCGGGTATCACGGACCACATACACAGCGCATTCCTCGAGTATATAGCAGTCGTGAGGGCAACCAGAGAGGTAAACCTCGCGACTTGTAGAAAGATTCTGCAGACCTTCCATTGGAAAAATGAGGGTCTGTTAAGGGTTTTGCTCGTGGAAGCAGAAGCAGCCGTGTACGACAACGTCAAATCCCAGGTCATTGCTGGTGAAATGACAGGGTCGTACATGGCAGCTTATAGTGCTAAGAGTGCCTTTGTGACCCTGGACGTGGAGGAAACGGAGCGCTCAGGGAAAGCTACATTCCGAACACCCGCAGACGACCCGATAGTGGTTACCGCCAAGTGTACCAAAATTATGCTGGACGACAGGATCCTCGAAATGGCACAATCCTTTTCGGGGGCCTGTGTTTCGCCAGCTTCGGAAGCACACTGGGCGGTACCCAGTATCAGGTGGGTAAATGGGGTCCCAGGGTGCAGAAAGACAACCTGGATAGTGAACCACTTTGACGAGGAGAGCGATATCATAGTGACCACAACAACCGAAGCTGCTAAAGATCTCAGAGAGAAGCTGGCGCACCGATTAGGAGATCGTGTTAAGGCAAAGGTGCGCACTATGGCCTCAATTTTAGCCAACGGGTTCAGACCAGAGGAGAAATGCCGTCGCCTTACGGTTGACGAAGCCCTCATGAACCATTTTGGGGCCATAGTCATGGCAGTGAAGTTGTCTGGAGCGAGCGACGTCGTTCTCATCGGAGACGTGAATCAGCTACCATTTTTGGACAGGGAGAACTTATTTGAGTTAAGGTACACCCGTCCGAATTTGGTGGCTAGCATCACCCAGGAGTTGCTCTGTACGCATCGGAACCCAATGGACATAGCCCTGACCCTGAGTGAGATATACCCCGGTATATACTCCTCCAAGACGTCGCTGTCGCAGGTTCACTCTCTGAAAGTGGAAAGGTTCACAGGAGCGCGCATACCGAAAACCGCCCACAACACCTTATTCTTGGTCCATACGCAGGAAGAGAGAGCCTCTCTTGCTGACCAAGGCTATGGGTCTGGCGAAGGGTCGCGCATTCTCACCATCCACGCAGCTCAGGGGTTGACCTGCGACAGCGTTATTATAATTAACACCAAGTCAAGGAGGCTCCAGATCCATGACAGTATCTCCCACGCAGTTGTCGCAGTGTCGAGACACACAGTCAGCTGTGTGTATTACACCGACGACGCCGACGATGCCACGGGCCGTTTTGCCCGGAAAGCGATGGATGCGCCTTCTAAAATGGTCGTCGAATACAACCTTAAGACGGCCATGCAGCATCGAGACATCGCAGTCGTAAAAGCCCTGATGGAGTTAGTGAAGACTCTAGGTAGCAAATAAATAGAAACCTAATACCCCAATTCTACCTACAAACCTTAAATGTATAGTCATGTGTAACATTTAAAATGTACTTTTTAATTTGTATAGTAATTTAGTGCTATAAAGCTTAAGCGATTTGTATAATTGTGAAACTAGCCATTAAGAAACATATTATAATACAAAATATAACAAAAGAAATATAAAGAATAAAAAAAAAAAAAAAAAAAAAAAATTTACATTAAAACACAAAAAAAAAAAAAAAAAAAAAAAAAGAATAAAAAAAAAAAAAATAAAGAGTCTGAGGTGGACTCGCGTAGTTTTTAACCTTAGTTTTTAAGCTTAGTTTTTAAGTAAATATTTGTCCAAGATGAGGGCACGACAATGAAAAATAATCTGTAAACAAAATGAAAAATGTAAACAATTGCGCGGACTACCATGTCTGCGGTAAAATATGTACCTAAAAAAAAAAAAAAAAAAAAAAAACCTAACCTATATATACTAGCTACAGGGTACTATTATACGTTTTTGGACGCGTCTCTGCGAGACCTATACGATCCTGGTAAAATAATTCAAAGATTTTCACAGGGAAACTTTTTATTCAAGAAAAACCATTTTTAAAAATTTGCGTCCCATAGGAAAATTTTACACCCGATAGCAAAGAACTGCAAAAATTTCAAATTTTCATACATTTTTTATAGATTATTCCCGTTATTCCAGAGTATTCCTTGATAATCCCGGACAATATTAACACCCCATGCGCCGAGAGTCTAAGAGAATCGAATAGAGAAAAAACCAGCCACGAGTCTAGCAGGAGTCAGCGGAAATTCCAAAATCAGTAAAATTTATAGTACTATAGCTATATAGATATTCGCTCAAAAGTTTACTAGCCAGAGCGTTGATTTCGAAGGTGTGATCTGATTCGTAACCTATATATACTAGCTACAGGGTACTATTATACGTTTTTGGACGCGTCTCTGCGAGACCTATACGATCCTGGTAAAATAATTCAAAGATTTTCACAGGGAAACTTTTTATTCCAGAAAAACCATTTTTCCAAATTTTTATAACTTCAAAATTTTATATCTCGATCCCTGGCTGACGTAGGTCGGTTCTGAGGGTGCCGTCGTACGCGCCTCTGCTCGCCCTACAGGATTCCTGCAAAAAACAAATCAGATTAGACATTTCCTAGAAGAAAATTTTTCGATTTTCGCAAAATATTGAATTTTTTATTAAAAAATTGACACTTATCTGATAATAACTCCCGTTTTTGTGGTCCGATCGTGACCAAAGTAGTCTCAAAACACGGGCCAGCGCGTCGCCTGTGCGCCCCGACCCTAAAAATTTGCGTCCCATAGGAAAATTTTACACCGGACAGTAAAAAACCGCAAAAACTTCAAATTTTCATACATTTTTTATAGATTATTCCCGTTAATCCAGAGTATTCCTTGATATTCCCGGACAATATTAACACCCCGTGCGCCGAGAGTATATGAGAATCGAATAGAGAAAAAACCAGCCACGAGTCTAGCAGGAGTCAGCGGAAATTCCAAAATCAGTAAAATTTATAGTACTATAGTTATATAGATATACGCTCAAAAGTTTACTAGCCAGAGCGTTGATTTCGAAGGTGTGATCTGATTCCTAACCTATATATACTAGCTACAGGGTACTTTTATACGTTTTTGGACGCGTCTCTGCGAGACCTATACGATCCTGGTAAAATAATTCAAAGATTTTCACAGGGAATCTTTTTATTCAAGAAAAACCATTTTTCCAAATTTTCATTTCTTCAAAATTTTATATCTCGATCCCTGGTTGACGTAGGTCGGTTCTGAGGGTGCCGTCGTACGCGCCTCTGCTCGCCCTACAGGATTCCTGCAAAAAACAAATCAGATTAGACATTTCCTAGAAGAAAATTTTTCGATTTTCGCAAAATATTGACTTTTTTTATTAAAAAATTGACACTTATCTGATAATAACTCCCGTTTTTGTGGTCCGATCGTGACCAAAGTAGTCTCAAAACACGGGCCAGTGCGTCCCATAGGAAAATTTTACACCCGACAGTAAAAAACCGCAAAAACTTCAAATTTTCCGCCCGCCCACCCACCCTTTATTTCCAATTGTAGGAAAACTAAAATATTTTTATGCTCTTAATCGACGGGGGGCAGTAAGACGAGCAAAACTATACATTTGCGTGTGAATTTGTAGCACGTTTTTAGGGTTATTAACCAACTGATCCCTACATACAGGAATCAGCGCATACTTTTTAAAATTGGACGCATTTTTTGACCCCTCTTCTGAGGAATTTTAGTGACTTTAATATCCTACTGATCCCCTCTTTACAGGGATCAGTATATCAGTTTTAAAATTTATGTATTATATTATTATTATTATTGTTTATTTTAATTCGTTATTGACGCCTCCTTGAGGAAATATTTAAGCGACTTTTACTGACTGATCCCCCTTTACAGGGATAAAAACTCCTTTATTTTATATTCCTCCTTTTTCTCACTTCCACTACCATGTTCCTCTCCAGGACCCCAGCCAAAAAAGCCTCCGCAGGATCCCGTATCTCTCCATCGAATGCGACACTCTCCATCACCTTCGAGGGGGAGGTCTCCCCTCCCAGTGCTTCAACTCAGGCCTCTAGTGTGAGGCGAAGCATTGGTGAGTGGGAGGACGGGAAAATGTCTAAGTCTCAGCCTCTTCCGTCGCTCGCCGCGAACCTATCCAGAAAAGCTGCCCCGACTGTGACAGCCTCCCAGACGTCTACAAAGCGCGCTACATCCCAGCCGGATAACAAGGCTGTGGCGCGCCGAACCTCTACTGAGACGCTGGGAGGGTCACCAGGTGCAAGCCAGTTGCAGCCGAGCAAACCCACCGATCGGGTGACCGAGGCTCGCAACTGCCTTCTGCGCGCGAAGTCGCATCTTGGCGATTCGCGTAATTTGAGGGCAGACTTGAGGGCCGGAATCACCCATTCGGTGGAACGGCTGTATTAGCTCGTGAAGGAGGAAGCGGCGATAGCAGCACAATTACAGATGGCTGAGCAGGCAAGAAGAGAGGTCATCATGGCCACCCTTCCGCCGGAGGCACCCAAAATCCTCCCGGAGGTTAACTCGCTGCTCGCTTCACTAGCGGAGCATAGCGCACTGGTGAAGGAGAGCAGCGAGAAGATGGAGAGTCTGCGGCAGGCGATGGAGAGGCAGGGGGAACTGCTGGAAAAGGCGGCCACATATGCGAGTGTAGCTGCGGGTCCACCGAAAAGGCAGACCCCAGGAAGGACCGCGCTGCACTCCATAGTGGTGACGTCCAAAGACGAGGGAGACTCCGGGGAGGATGTCATTAAGAAAATAAGAGAGGTGGTCAAAGCCAGAGAGGGAGGAGTGGAGATAGAGAGCGTGAGAAAGGCCAAAGACAGAAAAATTATTATGGGCTGTAGGTCGGCGGAAGACAGGAAAAGAGTGAAAGAAAGGATAGAGAAGTCAGGAGACCACCTCGTTGTCGAGGACGTGATGAACAAGGACCCACTGCTAGTGTTCCGTGGCGTCCTCCGCATACACTCCGATGAAGAGCTGCTGGAGGCGCTACGGAACCAAAACCGGGATGTCTTTCGCGGCCTCAACAACGGGGAGGATAGAATGACGGTTAAATTTAAAAGGAACTCGCGGAACCCCCAAACCAGCAATGTCGTCGTCAGCACGTCCCCGGCTATCTGGAACAGGATGCTCGAGAAGGGAAGAGCGCGCATCGATCTCCAGACCGTCTTCGTCGATGACCAGTCGCCACTGGTTCAGTGCACGAGGTGCCTTGGATACGGGCATAGTCGGCGGCTCTGTAAAGAGCTTGCCGACTTATGTAGCCACTGTGGAGGCCCGCACCTCCGAGCACAATGTGACCAGTGGCTGAAGGCTGAAACACCGAAGTGCCACAACTGTGTCTTGGCGAAGATGGGGAAGATCGATCATAATGCGTTCAGCCCTGAGTGTCCTGTTCGAGTTAGGTGGGATCGACTGGCACGTGCATCCGTCGCCTATTGCTAAGGTGGTCCCAGCAAACACGATGCCTTACAAGATACTCCAGGCGAATCTCCAAAGGAAGAATTTGGCGACCCAAGAGCTTATGCTTGAGGCCGAGCGGCGCAAAGCCACCGCAGCGCTGATCCAGGAACCCTACGTGGGCAGTGTGAAGAGGATGAGCGGGACCAGAGGTGTCCGAATCTTCCAGAGCACCAGGCAAGGAGAAGGGACTGTCAAAGCGGCCATAGCCGTTTTTGACCCAAAACTGACTGTAACACAGTACCCAGAACTCACCACGGACAACATCGTCGTGGTGGGGATCCAAACCGGTGCCTGGAGACTAACTCTGGTCTCGTTCTACTTCGAACCGGACTAGCCCTTAGGGCCATACCTGGACAGTCTCAAAAAGGTGGAAAGCGAGACCGGCCCACATAGGCTCATCATGGGAGGAGATGCCAACGCCTGGAGTGTCTGGTGGGGCAGCAATGAGACAAACAGCAGAGGCGACGAGATGCTGGGAGCTCTCGATCAGCTTGGACTGCAGGTACTCAACAGAGGGGAAACTCCAACCTTCGACGTAGTTCGTGGTGACAGACGTTACACGAGCTGCGTAGACGTCACAGCCTGCACAGCGGATATGCTGACGGTGACCGACGGCTGGCGAGTCGTCGATGACCTGACGGGATCGGACCACAACGGCATAGAGTTCAGCGTACACCTCGAAAAGTCTGTGGGTATCACGGTCAACCGGACTACCAGGATCTACAATACTAAGAAAGCAAATTGGGCGCAGTTTCGTAAGAAACTGAGCCAAATTATGCAAGAGAACAAACTCACCATAAGTCTGTTCGATGATATCGACAGCGTGGACGATATAGACCTGGTAGTCGAGGGACTTACGACGGCAGTGCAAGATGCCTGCACATCCGTGATACCCAAAAAGAAGACCAAAGAGAGGATAACCGTGCCGTGGTGGTCTGATGAACTCGCCAGTCTGAAGAGGCTAGTGGTCACTAAAAAGCGGAGGATCCGCTGTGCAGCGCCAGTTCGTAGACCAAAGGTTGTTGAGGAGTACCTGAAACAGAAGGGAGAGTATGAGCGTGCAGTAGTCCAAGCTAAAATCGAGAGCTGGAAGGGGTTCTGCGAGAAGCAGGATAGTGAAGGCTTATGGGAAGGCATATACCGGGTGATCCGTAGGACGGAAAAGAGAGAGGAGGATTTGCCGATGGTGAGGGACGGCAGAACCCTAGACCCACAGGCCTCGGCGAGGTATCTGGCACAGGTATTCTACCCGGAGGACCGTTCGGAGGGGGATAACGAGGAGCACAAACGGATGCGGCAACGAGCTGAAGAGGTGAACGGGGGGAACGAAGCTGAACCTTCGGACCCTCCCTTCACACTCGACGAGCTGGAGCGAGCGGTCTCCTCGTTCAACCCCAAAAAAGCCCCCGGTTCCGACGGTCTGACGGCGGACATATGGGGCCACACGATCCGTCAAGACCCAGATTTAGTTCTGCGCTTGGTAAACAAGTGCCTGGCGCATGGATACTTTCCAAGGTCCTGGAAAGAGGCAACTGTCGTCGTGCTCCGTAAACCCGCTAAAGACGACTACACCACCCCAAAATCATACAGGCCAATTGGACTTTTGCCTGTTCTCGGCAAGGTCTTCGAGAAGCTGCTCGTGGCCCGACTCAAGTTTTATCTGCTACCCAGGATGAGTACTCGCCAGTACGGATTCATGCCCCAGCGAAGCACCGAAGACTCCCTCTATACGCTGATGGGGCACATTCGTGACAGACTCAACGCAAAGAGGCTTGTCACGATTGTGTACCTGGATATTGAGGGGGCCTTCGATAGCGCATGGTGGCCAGCCATACGAGTCCGACTGGCTGAGGAAAAGTGTCCTGTAAACTTGAGGCGGGTCATAGACAGCTACTTGTCCGAGAGGGTGGTGAAGGTCAGATATGCGGGAGTGGAGTACGAATCCAGGACCGAGAAGGGATGCGTCCAGGGGTCAATCGGTGGTCCCATATTTTGGAACCTTGTGCTGGATCCTCTTTTAAAGGCTCTGGAGGAAATGGGGGTCTATTGCCAGGCGTTTGCTGACGATATTGTCCTTGTGTTCGATGGTGAGACGGCTCTTGAGGTCCAGAGGGATGCCAATGTCGCCCTTGAGTACGTGCGAGCATGGGGTGTCACAAACAAGCTTCAGTTTGCGCCGCATAAGACCAAAGCAATGCTGGTCACGCGCAAACTGAAGCATGACACCCCACGTCTCCGGATGGGTGGGGTAGACATTGGCATGTCTGAGGAAATCAAACTGCTCGGTCTCACCATCGACCACAAGTTAACTTTCAACACTCACGTCGCAAACGTCTGTTCCCGAGCTGTCGGCATATATAAACAGCTGTCGCGGGCAGCTAGGGTCAGTTGGGGTCTCCATCCAGAGGTAATCCGCTGCATCTATATGGCTGCAGTGGAGCCTATCATCCTGTACGCGGCGAGCGCGTGGTCGCCGGCCGCCACCAAAGTCGGGTTGCAGAAGAAGCTGAACGCCGTCCAGAGGAGCTTCGCGCAAAAGCTGTGCCGAGCCTACCGCACGGTCTCCCTACACTCAGCACTGGTGCTGGCTGGGATACTCCCTCTTGACCTCCGGATTAAGGAGGCAGCCTCGCTGTACGAGGCCAAGAGAGGGGTACCTCACCCAGCGCTGGGAGACCGGGAGATCGAGCGGGTGGTATCGGCACTAGAGATGCCGCATCCAGCTGAGCAGAGGGCCATTGCACTGCGACGCCTGGTAGACGAGGAACATTACAATGAGCACCGCGATTATGCGGTGCGTATTTTCACAGACGGCAGCAAGATTGAGGGCAAGGTCGGAGCCGCAGTGTCAGTGTGGACCGACCAGGCGGAGGTCAAGGCCCTCAAACTTGCTTTGCCGTCTTACTCTACCGTCTACCAGGCCGAGCTTCTCGCCCTCTGCAAAGCAGTGAAGGAAGTCCTCAGAAGGACCGAGATGGCGTTCGCTATTTACAGCGACTCCATGGCAGCCCTCCAGACAGTCGTGAACCCCGAAGCCCTCCATGCCCTCGCAGTAGAAACAAGAGACGCCATCCGCTGCATTCACGCCCAGAACAAGAGCGTCTCCCTGTTCTGGGTGAAAGCTCATGCGGGGCTGGAGGGAAACGAGAGAGCCGACTCGCTCGCGAAGGAGGCTGCCCTGAAGTCGAAGCGGCAACCCGACTATGACAAATGCCCGGTTTCATTCGTCAAGCGTATGATCCGAATGGAGACGCTGGGCGAATGGAATCGGAGGTATTGTGCAGGAGAAACGGCGGCCACGACGAAGATGTTCTTCCCCTGTGCGATCGCCGCGTACAGGACGATAAGAAGGATGGAGATGACCAAGGAGCTGACCCAAGCCCTAACAGGCCACGGCGGATTCTCCGAGTATCTGGCTCGCTTCAAGTGCAAGGAGAATCCGGCGTGCGCCTGTGACCCCGACAAGCAGGAGACAGTCCTCCACCTCCTGACGGACTGCCCGGTGTATGCCTCCCACAGGCACGAGTTTGAGATGACGGTTGAAACGAAAATAAAAAAGGAGAGCCTCGGTCTCTTGTTAGCCGACCGAAAGAGCAGACCCAGCTTCGTAGATTACGTAACAAAAATTGTACGATCCGTCAATAGACGGAATAAATAGTCGACGAATTGAATGACAAATAAATGAAATTAAGTAGTTAAGGAAAATTTTAAATATTTATTAATGACAATTTTGATTATTATTGAATTATTTATTATCTAATATATTATTTTATTTATCGATGAAAAAATTTGAAGGGTATTATTAACGTACAGCCCATCCCAACAGCCCTGCGTCAATGTACGGCAGGGGCCTTTCGCATGGCAGGAGTGGTTTTTAGCCGGTAGGAGTCCGGCACTACCCAGACTGTCTTCTTACAAGGAAGTCTGGGTGTCCATGATGGATTTCCCACTCCTGCCACAAATAATAAAAAAAAAAAAAAAACCTAACCTAACCTAAATGCATGAAACGTTTGTTTGACAGACATTTGCATCCGAATCATTGAAATGCCGCGAGTTGATGGTTCATCGAGGGGTGCCGGCCGGCCGCGGACCGACGCCCGCGCAGCTGACCCGGAACATTCTCGAACGAAGGCGGAGCTTATGTTTCGAACAAAGGATCACGCCATCTGACGTCACGCGTAGGACGCGGTCCAAGGTTGATAGGCGGAGCGGAATTGTAGCGGCTTGATGTTCGCTACATACTCAAAATACATGAAACTTACTGTTACTAACTCATTATTTATTATAAAATAATAATAATGATCTCTGCCGTTGAAAGTACTCTGTGGTTGAAATGCAAATCTAAACATTTTGGCACAATTCTAGTGAGATACACACAGAAAATCTAATAACGCAAATGGTTATAGTAGAACGAGAATAAGCTGAGCGAGCGCAGCACTATGAAATCACGGTTATTGAATGAGGAAAGATCGTCGCACGCTCACTTTAAAATTTTATACATATATTAAAGTTTTAGAAGTTAATCTCTGAAAGCACTGGTCCGAATCCCCTTTTTTTTATTGTTTTCACAGAAACCCGCTTCAATCCTGAGTGATACAGGCCACACTTTATGTACGCGGGCGAAGCTGCGGGCAAAAGCTAGCAGGCAATAAATGTCGGACTATCTGTCAAAAAGCAATCCATATAATATTAATTTACCCAATTTTAATTTCAGTTACTGTCAATAACATAGACTGTTCCTTTTAGTTGCATTTAGATTATTTCCAAATAAAAGTATCACTGGTCCGCTCATTAACTCAATAAGTTAACTCAGAATGCAGGTTCTGGGTAACAACTTAATTTGATAGATTTGTTTGCTACGATTACTCAAAATGACCCAAAACCTGTCTATAATCCACCTGAACACAGCTCAAGTTGTCCTCTAACAACTCCAGGGTACAGCCCTGGCTAGGCACGTGTGATGTAGCAATACGTCCAGAGTGTAGCCCTGGCGAGGCACGTGTGGTGTGGCAGTACCTCCAGGGTGTAACCCTGGCAAGGCACGTGTGATGTGGTGGTACCTCCAGGGTGTAGCCCTGGCAAGGTACGTGTGGTGTGGTAGTACCTCCAGGGTGTAATCCTGGCAAGATACTTGTAGTGTCGTAGTACCACCAGAGTGTCAGAAGAAACTCATATTGAATAAGTTGAGCACACCATTTCAAACTACACATCACTTTGCCCGCTTAGATAAAATAGTATAGTTTATCCCAAAAAAAATTGTATCGGTGCCTACATTGGTTACGTAGGTACTTTCAAAGCAAAAGTAGAAGATGCAAAGTTAGGGAAAAAAAATCACTTGTGGGTGGGATAAACGAATGCATTTAAATAAACGACTCGTTTATCCCACTTCTGAATTGTTATCTATATGTGTTATCTTTAGAGAAAGATTGACTAAGAAAGTTATTTAGTGTACCTACGGGGTTTGTTATCAGGTTATTTAAATAAAACGACCAAAACGGGTACCACACCCTTTATATCTACTTTTGCCTTGCCAGCACATATGTACACATTACACAATAACAGTAGGAATAAATAAATTATATACTAGCACTTACTGAGATGTTGCTTGCTCCGAAAACTCAGACGTAAAGAGCACATGACAGCGCGCCGTTCCTTTTTATAAACTCTTGTAACTGTCAAAAGCACCGCGCTGTCAAGTCGCAGTCCGTTCGAGTTGTCAGTGCAAAAATACATTTAATGTTGCTAATACAGAAAATAATCATAGTGTATGAACATTATCATAAGAATCGCTAACGTTAATAGTTTTTATTGTAGTCGATGTTTATCATTATAGTATTCGTCTATAGTATAGTGAAAGAAAAGAAGAAAGAAAAAGTGTTTATTCACGTCAAACATGACGCATACCGTAACAAAATAAATAACAATATCGACTAAAAGTAGCAGGTAAGATATGCGTCACATCCGCGCAAAATGGCCAGCGCTCAGCAAAATGCTGGGGCTCATGAAAAACAGAGCCACAGCACTGGTTTTCAGCACCAGCCGTCGTCGACGATGAGACGCCGATCGGTCAGCAATGATTGCAATCAGTTAAAAAATAAACAAATTAAAACTTAAAATAACAATAAATGGAACAATAACCTCAATTATACATTAAACATAAATCAAAGATAAAGAAAAACACAAGTTGACTAACAAACAAGAACTAGTCGATTATTTTGATCGGTTGAACTTAAAACTAGAAATTGTCAGTGCGCAGTCACATAGTTACATTTTGAGTCTGTGGTAACAAAAAAAATGGCTGATCGATTGATAACTACGGCAAAGTTACGTAATTAATATGCAAAAAATAAGATTCCTGACCTACGCAATTTACGCAAGCGATTTGTTTGCTTATAAGTGTTAATGGGTGAATTAAGTTGTTGAAATGTTGAGTTTTAGTGAGTTGTAAAGAAACTAAGGAGATGTTTGAGTGCGCATAGATGACAGACACGGTCAGATGAAATTGGCAAACCAGCAAGAGGTATAATAAAGAGGAGTATCAACAAAGGTAAGGGTGATAAAAAACCAAACTTAGAAGTATGTAATTAAAGTCAATAAGAATAAATAAATTGGAATAAATATAAAATGGACAGAAGAATGTACCTACACTTAATAAAATATTATTACATATTACAGATATTTGAAAAAAAAAATAGTTGGCAAGTGACCAATAGAGTCAAAGAGGTGATTAATATTCCGGACCTGCTAGCAAAACAAATAGTAGGGGCTTGAGATTCGATGGTTAAGGGCCAAGCGCCCGAAAAGTGCCATAAAACAGTGATTTTCTGAGGCCTACTCCTCTCGTTTTTTCGTGCAATTAACACTTTTGTCAAAAAAAAATATTTAGCAATTTCGCAACTTTTCGAAACTTTTCCCTACTCCTTCGAAACGGCTTGGACCTTTAGAAACATTTTTACACATAAAAATTGGTGGTTAAATATTCTTCAAAGTGAACATTGCATATATAAATCAATCAATATCTCGCAGAGAAAATGGATTTAAAGCGCTTTCCGGGCGCTGCTGGCCGCAAATAAATGCACAGATTTGCGTACTGCCGCCTAGGTGAGTGCGAGAGTTGCGTTCACATAATTTCGGCCAGATGGTTCAAGGGACTATACGCCTTAAGGCAGCTCGCACCGCTGGAGATCCGCACCAGTGCTTGATGGCCAAAACCCCTAAGGTACATACAGAACAGTGTAACAAACAACTTAAGATGATAGTTGTTGAGACATAAGTAACTTCTTATATTTAAACTTAGCATTATATTTATATTTATAGTAGCATTTGTCTATTAGAAACTGTTTCAGTTTATTGATAAACATATTATTACTATCTGCATTTTTGATGAATTCTGGCAACTTATTATACATTTTAATAGACATAACAAATGCGCTAGAAGAGTGCATTTTCAATCGTGAAGCGAGTATGTTAAGCCTATTTTTATGTCTAAGTGCAATTTTAGTTTGGATGTCCTCTCTTTTGGTATAGAATTGTGGATATTTTCGAACAAATTTGCAAATTTCCAATATATAAAGACAGGGTACGGTTAATATTTTTAGCTCTTTGAACTTATTTAGCTTCACTTTTCTTGGACTGACCGACATTTGACTATTCAAAAGTGCCTGCAAATGGTCTATTTGAAATAAATGATTTTGATTTTTAAGTAGGGTTTACAGGAGTCGGTATCTTTAATATTCATTAATATTCTTATAATTTTTTTATTGAAAGTAAATAGTGTCGGTGCATCTGTGCTATTTCCCGATAACATAATTCCATACTTGAGCCATGCAAATGCATATGAGTAATAAGTAACTAAGGCTGTTTTAAGGTCGTTGTTTTTTTTATTTCTCCGAGGGCGTATGTAAACTTAGATAATTTAGCTCTTATTTTTTGAATGTGAGATTTCCAATCTATGTGTGAATCTGTCTAGGCCTAAAAGGGTGAATTTATTTACAACTTCTAAGTTTTGTCCGTGGTAATTATAGTTGATATTTATCGGTGTTTTTTGTCGCGGGTAGAAAGTTATTATTTTTGTCTTTGTCTATGTTCTCCACGTGATGTCAAATCTTTTCGAAATAAATTGGATGGTAGTTTTCCTGACGTGGTCTGCAAATCTGACCAGACTACATCCGATTAGGTAATAATATCGTCGCTTTCCATCAGGTGAGATAGCGGTCAAGCGCGAACCTGTCAACAATAAAAATAAAAAATAATTATCACCATAACCTCCTTCATTACGTAATACTAATTTTATATTTTTATTTATACTCTTATACGGTACTGGTACATAAGAAATGACGACCTCCGGCATGGTTAAAATAGAACTCGTCACCAACATCATCTATGCTTAAGCTCACGACTGTTGAGGCAATGCAGCTTTTTTTTTTATGGTGGGAAAAATCATCCAACGACAACCCCCGCTCTTGGGCGGAGCGGGAGATAGTGTCAGATTCTTACTGACTAAAAGACCCACCCAGTTCCTTCTAGCCTTCATACCGGGGCTCGAGTTTCCTTTCGGTTAACTCTGGCCCCAGTAGGCTTCGATCCGGCTGGTTCCCTGCTGTTGCTGACAACTCCTTGAGGCGAACGGGAATAGTGCGCGCCGTCGACGACTTGGGCTTGGACAGTTATTGAACGGCCGGACAGCGAGCTACCCATTGCTCACTGTCCGCAAGCCCGCACCTACGGTGGCCGGAAATCGGGATCGGAATCCCTGGCGGCGGCGGCGAGAGCGCTGTTGCCTGATGCGGTCGGCCTCCTCCTTCGCAGAAGTCGGCGACCGCCTGGCATTCCTCCTCGCTCTGGCCATGGCCTCAACCAAGGCCCGGCGCGAGAGATCTCCGCCGCTGATCGCCCCCACGAGGGCACGGCGATGCTCCGCCCAAGCAGGGCACACCTCGACTGTGTGCTCCACCGTGTCCTCCGGGCGTTCCACACAGTCGGGACACCCGGGCGTCACTTCTGCTTTAATCCGGAACAGGAACCTCCCAAACGTGCCATGTCCAGTGAGGACCTGCGTCATGCGGAAGGTAAGGACGCCGCGAGGTCTTTCCAGCCACGCCTCAAAGAGGGGACTTACCGCCATAATTGTGGCGTGCCCAGCACTGGGTTGCAATAGTCGCTGACGCCATTTCACCATGAGATCCCGCCGGAGCTCTGTCCGCCATGCCGTGACCTGTCGCGGCAACGGACTTTCAGCCTGGCGTTGCATCTCCACGCGACTGTTGCCTTCAGATCCCACGGTGGTAGGCCAGCAAGAAGGCTCGTCGCTTCACGGGAAATCATGCGGTATCCCCGCCCAATCCGTATCGCCATGACCCTCTGGCAGGCGTTCAGCATGGCCACCAGTAGCTTTTGCAGCAACGGCGACCGCCCACACCGGCGCCTCGTAGAGGGCCATGGACCAAACGATCCCCGCGTAGAGCCTCCGGCAGGAGGCATCTGGACCTCCAAGGTTGGGCAGGAGCCGCTTGAGCGCAGCCCCAGCCCGGTTGAGTTTGGGAGCCAGACGTCGGAAATGCTTCCCGAAATTCCACCGGCTATCGAGGACGAGTCCCAGGTATTTCATCGTCGACCCGATGCCGATGTGAACTCCTCTTGCTGTTAGTTGGGAACCTGATGGTCGCGCGTTCCGAGGGCCGTGAAAGCACATAGCCTCGGATTTGTGTAGCGCCACCTCGAGTCCCAACTCCTGGATCCTACCAACGACCATCGCAACCCCGCGTGTCGCTAGAGCGACCGCCGCCCGATATGACTCTCCCTGCGCTAGAACCAGCGTGTCGTCTGCTAAGCAAACCACGCTGACCCTGTCAGGGAAGTCGCCGCGTAGCACGTAGTCGTACCCGATGTTCCACAAGGGTGGCTCTAGTACCGACCCCTGCGGAACACCGCACGACATCTCTCGACGTTTCCAGTCTCCCTGGTGACCGGGTAGACAATATACCTGTCCGACAGGTAGGCCTCGACTACTCGACAGAGGTATTCGGGTACCCGGTGGAAGCAATGCAGCTGCGAGACAACACGGACCCTGAGCATACACTAAGAAAACTTTTAGGTTACTGTAAATGATAAATGATCTTTATTTTGCAAGTAGGTTTTATAAAAACACTTTTACACGTCAATTTTTTTTTTTTTCGTCAATTATGCTAGATGAGGCCGGTGTTTCCTAGCTGACTACCCTGAGAAGAAACACCGAAACAAACTCAGGGGTCAGTCTCTTTTAAAGTCCATACAGCAAAACATGTAATGGTCAAATCATATGAGAACCATGCAGATTGAGCCTGAGATGGTCTTTTGAAGAAAGAACCACACAGTTCTAAGTGGACCTGTCCAGTCATTGCAAGCATTTGTCAATATGCGTGTAGCTCAACTCAGGTCTACTAAGGAGCTCAACGACTTGACGAACAATGCCAAAGAAAGGACATTTGGGTAGGCCACATCAAGTACTCAAAACTGCCAGACATCATGTGAAAATAAAAGAAAAGGAAAGAGTAATCCACATAGTTCTCACATTCACAATAATAAAATTTACAAAAGTGTAAATATTGCAAATTGTAAAAAAAAGTATATAAAAAAAATCAGTCAAATAATAAAAATAAACATGTCATAATTGTAAAAAAATAATAATATATATATGTATATACAATATCATAATTGTAAAACAACAACAATCGTCAAAAAACCGGCCAACTGCGAGTCGGACTCGCCCATGAAGGGTTCCGTAGCAGCAAGTAACATAATACAAAAGTTCTTGTAATGTGTTGTAACTTTGATCGATGTTTTATTAATACTGTATTTTTTTCGATCTATGACGCATTAAAAAAAAACTATTTACTAGATTTCGTTCAAACCAATTTTCGTTGGCAGTTTTTATAGTAATGTACATCATATATTTTTTTTAGTTTTATCATTCTCTTATTTTAGAAGTTAGAGGGGGGGACACACACATTTTACCACTTTGGAAGTGTCTCTCGCGCAAACTATTCATTTTAGAAAAAATGATATTAGAAACCTCAGTATCATTTTTGAAGACCTATCCATAGATACCCCACACGTATGGGTTTGATGAAAAAAAAATTTTTGAGTTTCAGTTCTAAGTATGGGGACCCCTAAAATTTATTGCTTTTTTTCTATTTTTGTGTAAAAATCTTAATGCGGTTCATAGAATACATCTACTTACAAAGTTTCAACAGTATAGCTCTTATAGTTTCGGAAAAAAGTGGCTGTGACATACGGACGGACAGACAGACAGACAGACATGACGAATCTTTAAGGGTTCCGTTTTTTGCCATTTGGCTACGGAACCCTAATAAAAAAAAAGGCAGTTAAAACAAAAAAACATTCAAATGATAATAATTATAGTGAGTAGGTACTGGAGTAGGTCAATGCCAAGCCCTCTTTATCCTCGAGATACTCTTTTACAGTATAAAAAGCATTTTGGCAGAGTTTTCGCTTTACAAATATTTTGAATTTATTCATGCTAAGTTCCTGAATAGGACTGGGTAATAGTAATGAATGCTGTGTACGACACACAATATTAATAAAGTGTTTTCATCAACACTATACTCTTAAAGAGTGCTACAGACTTGTGTGGAAGTGCGAAAGGACGCTTAGTTTTAACGTAATCATTCTATGAGGTATAAATAATAAGTTACAGTTAAATTATTCATTAGATTTTAGAATAGATCATTATCAATTATGAAGATACTTGTGTAGTGCACAAGTGTGTGCGCAAACACACGGGCACTCAGTTTCTTTACTCTCTTAAAACAATAGGACGGTAAACTGATACGACCAGGAAGAGGTCAGGCACAGGAACAACGGCTTTACGTGCTTTCCGAGGCACTGAGGTGTCACAGCAGTAATTGCCAAGCTCCAGGCAGCCACAGAGAATTTTCTTATGGAATAACCCAAAAGTAAATTTTACCCGACCTGGGAAACGAACCCCACGCTCATTTTGCGTAACTGCTCAATTAAAAAGAAAATACTCTGTTTGTAAATAGTCTAGAATGATAGGGTAATTAATAAAAATGCATGTATTATATGACGATGATATTTATTTAAAAGCCTTATTTAGTAAAATACAAAAGCAAAAATATAAGTAGAAAACTATAGACTAATGCCCGAAGAAAACAGAATAACTAAAGAGCAAGGTAGACGCACGAGCACTTGACCATGTGACGAGCATTCACTGTGCTCATAGCATAACGATCTGCTGGCGTGCGTGTCTCCCTCAGTAGGTACCTACGAGAACTTTGAGCGTGACGCCCTGGTGACACTTATTCCTTACTGTCAGCCACTTGAAGATACCTTACAGGTCACAGCTCGGATTAGTAAACAGACTTAAGGCGACGTATTTTTTTTATTAATTAATTTAAAGAAAAACAAACAGTAGCATAATAAGAATAGTCAAAATATCTTAAATACTTATTACACTTTAAAACAATTATATATGTACTACCCACTACGTCTTTTATTATTATATTTAAAACTAACTAGTACACAGATACAATACCTACACATGACTGCTCATTGTCCTGGAACTAATCTCTGAATTTTGAAATATAAGTTAGTTCGTGTGCGTACAATATTAAACCCCACGTTATTACATACAATAGAATAGAATAGATCTTTATTTGCACAGAAGTGGGTACAGGTTACAGGTCTTTGTCAACTTTGATGATACATACTAACTACCTTAACTAGGGCATGCAAAATACTGTTATTATAATGTTACCAAAATATGCTTGGACTAAAACACAAACTAAAACAGACACAGTCAAGGTTGTAATATACAGTTATCAAATCAATATAAAATGTCAAAATGAAATAAGTTAATTTATGAGTCAACTTACAAAAAATAAAAAAATAAATATTTTATTGTCAGATTAATTTACAACATTACCTAATAATTCAATCAATTTCTTTTTAAAAAGTGGAAGAGGCTCATTTTTTATCACATCACATTTGTTATATTATTATGATCAGACCCATACATAAAACACTTTTCTTTGGTAAGGCGGTGCCAAAATCATTAGCAAGCAGTCTATTTTTATATAGTCTTTATTTGGCCTATTTTCGGACATTTTATTACATAGATGCATATTTGATTTCACAAAAACAGTAATCTCGAAAACATATAATGATGGGAATGTTAGTCATTTCAGGGACTTGAATGCAGGTATGCAGCTATCTGTTACTATTAAATTGCACATTGCTCTTATACAACGTTTTTGAGCCTTGAACACCCGTTCTCTTAGACTACAATTTCCATAAAAAATTACGCCGATCTCAAAACAGACGCAATCAAGCCACGGTATTCAACTAACCTGAGAGATTGGCGGATCCTTTAGGGTTTTTTGCGTTTGCTTCATAAATGCCTTTTTACTAAGAAAAACTCACTAACTCTCTTGCTTATATATATTTTGTATGTATGTATTTGTGTATCTATTTTAGTATTAAGTATTTATTAAGTTTTCTTACTTTTATATTTGCACTAAGTGCAACCCCATTTTGTGTCCAGGCAATCCCTGTCCATTCAAGGTTGCCTGGAAGAAATCGCCTAGTGCGATAAGGCCGCCAATTGTGTGTTTTTGATTATATGGTTTCCTTTTGTTAATTCATAATCTTGATGTGCAATAAAGTATATATAAATAAATAAATAAAAAGAATAAGGATTGAATTGAACTCATTGTTATTTATGTATCAACCTAACGAAGAAGTGGTAAATGCGAGAGAGATTTATAGAGATCATGAACTGTTCGAGGAACCAGGTTACACAGACTCTTAGGTGTCTGGACAATCAAAATAATGGTCTTAAAAAATAATGGACTTAGGTCAAAAATCATAATTTTTCAAAAGCAAGGAAATTATAGATAATTATATTTGTTTTTGGTAACATCTTAAATTGATAGCGTGAAGTTATTTATGTCGTACTAGTTCTATTCTTTCATTATGCTTGACGAAGAAAGAGTTCCACATAGGTACTGTATATTCTAACGGTAACCTCATTATTGAAATTATTGACTTATGAAAACCACAGGAAGATCTCATAATAAAACCAAATACGCGGTAGGGCTTGTTAGCCATATTTTCTATAACATCCAGAAAAAGCTTTGAATCTAGCAGAGAATCAAGATTGCGGAGAAAACTAACTTTAATATGAGACGTATTAGCAAGACGATATTCTAGTTGTAGAACTCAGAAGTATTTTTCATTTTGGTAAATGTTATAACAGGACATTTTGGAAGGCTAAAGTTAAGCTTATTGGAAGAGCAGTAGTTAGATAAAATGATCTAAGGCTGAGGCTACACTGGCTAGCGATTTACGACGCGCTCCATCCGCATCGTCGCTTTCCATCAGGTGAGATAGCGGTCAGGCGCGAAACTTTCAGTAATAAAAAGAAAAGACTGGAAGAGCGAAACAAGTTAAATATGGGATGGTTACAATAGAAGCGAAAATTTGACGACGATGCGGCTACATTAAGACACTCACACAATTTGCTTTTAATGAATTACAATTACCGGTACGGATCTTGAGCGCTGGCTTCAAGATGCGCAAAAGTCAAATATTCGGTCTCTTTAGTGGTGAGAAGTGAGACACGGGGGTGGAGTGAGTGTCATTGATTGGCTCGCCGCGCCGTCGTGTCATAGACGTCACTCCTGATTCATTCCCTGCGTTGCTGCATGTATCTAACAACGAAGACGATCGGCTCGCCAATGTATGGAATGCGCAAAGCGATCCCCACTCTGACGACGAGCGCTCAAAATCCACTGTAAAGAAAAAAATTACTAAACGCGACAAGCGACTACATAGAAGCGGTAAAGAAGCAAAGTACACGACGCTCGTTTGGTTCGGCAATCGCCCAGTCGTTGTCGACTTTGTGAAGACGTATATTATTTGAATAGCTTTGTCAAAACCAAACCTTGTGTTTTTGCCAGAAAATTCTTAACCTAAGTACGGAATTTTCTAGCAATAGCATTCGTCATTTTTAAGTATTTGTGTGTGTACATAAATAAATAAATAATAATAAGGTTTGGTTATAATTGTGGCACGCCACAATTATGGCGGTAAGTCCCCTCTTTGAGGCGTGGCTGGAAAGACCTTTAGGCGTCCTCACCTTCCGCATAACGCAGGTTCTCACCAGACATGGTAAGTTCAGGAGGTTCCTGCACCGGATTCGTGTGGAAGTGACGCCCGAGTGTCGCCACTGTGCGGAACGCCCGGAGGACACGGTGGAGCACACAGTGGAGATGTGCCCCGCTTAGGCGGAGCATCGCCGTGCCCTCATGGGGGTGATCAGCTGCGGCGGTCTCTCGCGCTGGGCCTTGGCACAGGCCATGGTCCGGAGTGAGGAGGAATGGCAGGCGTTCGCCTCCTTCTGCGAAGCAGTAATGCTCGCAAAGGAGGAGGCCGACCGTACCTGTCAGGCAACGGCGCTCACAGCGCCCCAGCCACCGCTGGGATTCCGATCCCGATTACCGAACACCGTAGGCGCGGGCTTGCAGACCGCGAGCAATGGGTAGCTCGCTGTCCGACCGTCCGGTACCTGTTCGGACCGAGCCCAAGTCGTCGCCGGAGCGCTCTGTTCCCGCGCCTCAAGTAGTTGTCAGCAACAACAGGGGCCCAGTTGGGTCGAAGCCTACTGGGGCCAGGGTTAGGTCCGATAGGTAGCTCAGCCCCTGTACGAAAGGCAACGAAGGAACAGGAATGGGTTTTTAGTCAGTAAAAGTCTGGCATTATCTCCCACTCCGCGCAATTGCGGGGGATGTCATTAGATGATTTACCCACCGTAAAAAAAGTACGGAGAAATTCCTTAATTTAAATATCGTTAAGTCTTGTATAAAATACAGCATTACTTTTCAATCGCCATCCAAATTTTAAAATAGAGGTCTTTTAATTAAGTCACTGTTATATGTGAAACACTATAATCAAATAATATGAAAAATAGAATAAAAAAATCAATAGGTAATCTATAATATAAAAATGAATCGCAAAATGTGTTGGTAAGCGCATAACTCAACAACGCCTGGACCGATTTCGCTAATTTTTAGGGTTCCGTAGCCAAATGGCAAAAAACGGAACCCTTATAGATTCGTCATGTCTGTCTGTCTGTCTGTCTGTCTGTCTGTCTGTCTGTCTGTCTGTCTGTCTGTCTGTCTGTCCGTCCATATGTCCATATGGCGGCCTGCCTTGGCCAGGTGAACAGACTTAACTGTTAATGTACATCATATATTTTTTTTAGTTTTATCATTCTCTTATTTTAGAAGTTAGAGGGGGGGTCACACACATTTTACATTTTGGAAGTGTCTCTCGCGCAAACTATTCAGTTTAGAAAAAAATGATATTAGAAACCTCAATATCATTTTTGAAGACCTATCCATAGATACCCCACTTACGTGTGGGGTATCTATGGATTGGTGATATGGTGATATGGTTGGTATGGGATTGATGAAAAAAAATTTTTTGAGTTTCAGTTCTATGTATGGGGACCCCCAAAATTTATTGCTTTTTTTCTATTTTTGTGTGAAAATCTTGAATTAAACCCCAAGCGAACGCCGGCGTTCGCACACCTATTGTCTTTCTATTGTGTCTGTAAATTCCACGATTGAAAGGTTAATGCGGTTCACAGAATACATCTACTTACAAAGTTTCAACAGTATAGCTCTTATAGTTTCGGAAAAAAGTGGCTGTGACATACGGACGGACAGACAGACAGACATGACGAATCTATAAGGGTTCCGTTTTTTGCCATTTGGCTACGGAACCCTAAAAAGCTGCAGTCACACGTTATAGGTACCAACCGAAACACTTTAATACGTGTGACTACGGTTTTTCGTTTTGTTTTGTCGCGTCAGCGTCGTCTTTTATTTTTGTTGTAGTCGGGTTTTAGTTTTTTTTTTTATTTAAACAATTTTGGTGTTAAATCACCGTGATATTGATCTTGATACTAAACACGACGTATTTATCTTATTTTTTTAACACAAAACATTTTGACCACTAAGTATAGGGCGCCACATTGAATTATGGTGATATTTTTTGATAAGTACTAGTGAAGCTCTTTCAAATGATATTAAACACAGTGTTTTTATCTTAACATTTTGGTGTATTTATTTTAATACATGACTTTTTGTCCGCTAGAGGGTGTGACTTTAAACTTTGGAAGTGTATAACTGAAGCCCTTTCAAATAATACCAAACGCGTCGTATAAATTAAAAAAAAAATAATCTGTTAAAAACAAAAATGGAGATTTTAGATAGCAGTGTTCAGCGGACGATTATGACGGTCCTAACGATACGTAATATGTCGAGTTCCAATAAGTAGATTAGGAACTAGGAGGGAACAGATGAACATACTGACATACGTACATATGTATATAGTCTCTCCAAATCATAACCTTCCTTTGGATTTGTCGTAATCGCGTCATCATCATCATCTTCCTGCCCTAGTCCCGTTTTATTTGTGGTCGGCGCAACACGTTTTTTTCTTGCACTCTCTTCTGTCACTCGTCACGCTATCACTAACTCCTTTTTCTTTCATATCACTTCTCACACAATCCATCCCTCTTTTCTTTGGCCTTCCTCTCCCCCTCCATCCATCCACATGTAAATTCATAATTTTTTTAGCAACATGCGTTTCGTCTCTCCTTTTCACATGACCATACCAAACGATTTCCTTTTAACTTTTCAGTCACTGGCGCCACTTTCAAACTTTCCCTAATATACTCATTTCTCACTTTATCCATTCTCGTTACACCACACATCCATCTTAACATTCTCATCTCCGCTACGTGCAATCTTTTTTCATCCGTCTTTTTCACAGCTCAACATTCTGATCCATACAGTATGACAGGCCTTATTACGGACTTGTAGATTTTGCCCTTCAACTTGAGGGGCATGCGTGGGTCACAAGTGGTTCCCGTGACCTGTCGCCATTTCATCCATCCTGCGTTGATCCGACGTGTTACGTCCCGGTCCACCTCACCATCCCCTTGGACGAGCGACCCGTAATCGTTTACCGTAATCGTGTAATAATAGGTATTTGGGATAAGGCTAAGTGCCCTGAGAGCTAACGATCTACTTATTTATTGTGGACTCTCAACTAAAGATGTACACACGAATTACCCTACACTCAAAGTTCAGTTGAAAACCAGGCAACTGCTACGATTGTCTGGCAGTATGCTGAACTGAACATATTTGGCACTACCGTGAGACACATTGTTGCTGTTTTTTTTTTAATTTTAAGTTTTTTTTTACTTGTTTTATTCATTGTGTGCCAAACAAACATTTTTTCTTTCTTTTCTACAATTCACAATTTATAAAGAAACGAAGGCTTAGAGTCGTGAACTGCATCCATCAGTACCTACGTCGGCGACAGGAGGAGCTTGCTTTGAGTATTGAACTGAGATAATGTGACACTAAAATACAACAAACTATTAGTTACTAAATTATTATTTTCATAATTAGACTAAGTACAGCAGATGAAAAATAGTTAAAATATTTAAAAATATTAAAATAACATGCGTTGTAATTAAACTTATTATAACCTTTACTTGTACCAACTAAATTGAAATACGAAACTGAAAATGTAGAGAATTCTTATAATATGTTAATAATTCTTGTATGATGATAATATTCATACAACGGTTGAAGCACACGTCCACTGCACTCCTTGGCTCAGAGTAACGGTAACTTTAGTAACTGTAGGACAACACGAGTCCTTATTGACAGACAGCTCGCATCTTTCACCCTCGTAGTCTGCTGTGCACTGGCAGACTGGCTCCCTCGCCTCGTTCAGCGAACAGGCGCCGTGGTTTAGACAGAACTGATGGCATGCGCTGACTGTTCCTTTCCCAGAGTTACCGGCAACAGAGCTGCAACAACGAACATTTCAAACAGGTAAACATAATAAATAGACACGCCAATACAAGGTAACTATAGTTCATAGTTAATCATAGTAAAACTATTTAAAAATAAAAGGTGAGATGGTGGTCAAACGCAAGCCTATCAATAATAATAAAAAAAAAGTCACAACTATTGCAATGGCGCTCACAATATGAAATTGTTACGCATTGTTATGCATTTATATTATTTTAACAAGTTCTGTTTCAAGTCCTTCGTGACATGGTTTTGTTTGAAGTGGGAAATCATCAACTGCCTTCTTTCGCTTTAAAGTAGAACGAAAGAGTGTGTCAGACTTTTACCGACTAAAAGCCACCAGTGTCCGTCAGTTGCTTTTGCAGTTCAGGACCACTGTAACTCTTTTAAAAATTCCCGCGGCTCTAGCGGCGTCGACCCTTCTGGACCCTACGGCTTTGCTGACATCTCTTTAAGGTGCCCGCGGAACACTACACGCCGACGATGACGCGGGTACGAGCCTAGGCTTCGGGCTGCTACTGACCAGTTCCACATACTAAAACTCATAAATAATAATATGCATGATCCGGGGACCGAGCCCATAACCTTATGTTTAGAGGTGGAGCTTCTGACTACTAGACCAGCGAGACACTCGGAACGTGACGACATGAAATTATTATTTGAATAAAAGACGACTGTGTCACTAGTTAGTTCCGTTTAGTTAGTCAGCCAACACTTTTTCTAAACACACAATTCTATCTAACACTAGCTTTTGCCCACGACTTCTTCCGCGTACATAAAATATAGCCTTTTTCACTCAGAAACAAAGCAGCTTTCTATCGGTGATAAAATTTTAGCGATCGGACCAGTACTTTAAGAGATTACCTCCTACAAACAAAAAACATAAAAACAAACTACCTCTTTATTATATTAGTGTAGATAAAGTTGTAACACCCACTAGAAGTGAACAAACGTTATTGGCAAATTTTAGAATTATGTTATTTATACTTTTTCTTTGACAAATCCTGTCGCATCTGCTGAGTGCACGATCAGCGTCCAACGCAAGGGCGCTCGATGTAACTAGTGTACAGTGAGAAGAACAAGTTTTACCTGTTGTCCTGATAGACAGGAAGCTCGCATCTTCCACCATCGTAACCTGCTGTGCACTGGCAGGCCGGCTTGTCTTCTTCGTTTAAGGTGCAGACACCACCGTTTAAACAGTGCTTATGGCACGCATAATCTTCGCACCTTTCCCCGGAGTAACCGGGCATACAGCTGAAATAACGAAGATAAAAAAGAGTTACTCTATAATGAAGAAAACTACAACATAATTCTTAGTTTTGATGATCGGTATGTCACCATCAACGATTGCATCACTGCTTACCATCAGGTGGGATCGCAGTCAAGTGCTGGTTTATATCATTTTTTTTTTAATTTACAGATAGAGATTTATATTAGAGTAGTTATATACAAATTTAATTTTACAATTTCTAGTAGTTTTGTCGTGTCAGCATCGTTGTGTTTTGCCAAAAAATCCTGGACTAGTAAATTACACCTATTGTAACTTAAAGTATAAATCTGTAGTACTCTTATAACTGGTTATATAAATAAGGTCTCAGAAATATATAAAACCGATTAGCAAAAGCATGTTCAGTCTGAGAGTTAGCACAAACCAGATCTTATCTTGACCTATTGCATTAAAATAAATTTCAGTGTGTCTTAACACAAAAATGTAGTTTAATTTTAAACAAATAACTGCCGGACTGTTACAATAAAGAAACTATTATCAGTTAAACTTTTTAAACTAGTGGTTCACATTGAATGAAATTTGCCTCATACCGTGTTTATACAATGCCTGCTTGGTAACTTGGTTTAGGCTTCTAGTTTGATTTATACACAACAAAGTTGTAGGGCGTTGAAAATGCCTGAACTGTTTCGAGAAAAAGACGTTACGGCTGTGCCACTTTTTTGCTCGCCTTGGCCCCAAATACAATCACTTCCATGGGTGTTCAGGGTAATATTATGATTTACCTGCATTTAGGTTCGCCCTCGGTGCTGACACTACAATTTCCTTGGAAACAGTAGTCCTTACAGATGGACACTTCGCACCTTTCCCCAGAGTAACCGGTTATGCAGCTGAAATAACGAAGACACAGAAGAGTTCTATAATCAAGAAAACTATAACATAATTGTTAGCAGATGAACATGTGCATGAGGCGCGCGACCATGATTATTCAACGGCTAAAACAAAAGAAACTTCCAGCAGGCCTGCGAAACAAGAGATAAGAATACCTATAGAATTTCATGCATAATAAGATTTACCTGCATTTGGGTTGGCCCTCAGTACCGACACTACAGTTTCCATGTGAACAATAGTCTTTACAGATGGACACGTCGCATCTTTCACCATTGTAACCTGCTGTACATTCACAAGCCGGCTCCCCCTTCTCGTTCAGAGAACACAAACCATTGTTTGAACACCAATTAGTGCATGCGTTCACTTCGCATCTGTGACCAGCGTATCCGGGCTTACAACTGAAATAATGAAGATAAGAAACAGCGTTAATCAGCAGACCAACAGATATTGTGACTAGTTGTAACACGTAAACGAGGTGCGCGCCCACTGCGCATCTGTTAAAGTGCTGTAGCTAATCATTTCACAACGCGCACTAAACATGATTTACAATCAAATAAAATGTTCATTCGATCAACAATAAGGAACTTTAGTATATTTTAGGGGTTGCAAGTACTCATGAAAATGAACCTATTTTTTATTGGTTAACCCTAAAATCCCTAAAAATAATCAGCTTCTTCTTACATTTTGCCAATTATTAATACAAACATAAACTGTATTCGTAGAAAAGAGCTGATCCTGTAGTAAAAGTTGCGTTCGCTTGGAGTTTAATGAATCAAGTCTCTGTCCCACAGTTCACAAGACACATTAAACATCGAAATTATTATGTGTTCATTTTTTTTAGGTGGGAAATCATCAAATGACATCTCCCGCTCTAATGCAGAGCGAGAGGACGAGTCAGACTTTTACTGACTAAAACCCACTCCTATATTTCTTCCTTGCCTTGTATTCCAGGGCCGGGTTTTCCTTTCAGAAGCGAACCCATGGCCCCAGTAGGTTTCGACCCTGCTGGGCCCCTACGGTTTGCTGACATCTCCATGAGGCGTGGAACAATACGCGCCGTCGACGAACTGGGCTCGGTCCGGTCGACTACTGGACGGTCAGACGGCGAGCTACTCATTGCTCGTCGTCCACAAGCCCACGAAAGTATTGTGTGTGTGAGACGCGAGTCACTGTTTCAGGAATTCTAACTTTACATTTCGAAGCTGGTGATGACGTGGATGCTTGAGGATCTGTTACCGTTAGACATGTAACATATGTAGGCGTCGCTTAACTTGCCGTCAGTGAAAACCGTTAGGGTCAGTAGGTCTCACACCGAGACGCGAAGTGATGCTGCGCAAATTATAATTAGTAGAGTTAGTTCTCAAAACCATATATTCATATTATTTTAACAGACTTTGAATTAACCCCGCGGCTTCGCTTTCTTCAAGCATCGTGAGCTGACCCCGAATATTTGTGCGATGAACACGTTTTACCTGCATGTAGGTTGTCCCTCAGCACTGACACTACACTCTCCTTGAATGCAGTAGTTCTGACAGACTGGTGCTGGAGACTCACTCTTCGAGTCATTCGGAATCAGACCCTGGAGAGCATCGCAGCTGTTTATCCCCTGAATTTGTTCCTTTATCGTGTAGTTGGCTGCTATACAATGACAATACTCACAGCCTGAGCTAGACATTGAGGTTAGTTTTGTTGCCACAGTTTGTGTTGAATACTTCGGTAATCGCCAGATTCCCTGTTCATTATAGTTCTGCCAGTATATAAAGTCTTTTGACACGGCCAATGAAAATGCATAACCAGTGTTTCTTACAATATATAGTGTTGTTCTGTTCTTTCCATTAAAGTTTGCACTTTCAATAGACACGTGATCATCACTACCATGTGTTTGCTCAGTCCAGTACATTTTTTGTGTTAGTTGATCGATGGCCAAGCTTCGTCGGTCATAAACTTTGTTGTCTATTAAGACTTCTCTCTCGGAGCCATCTAACCGAGCCCTCTCTATCTCATAGTCTGTGATCCAGTAAATATACCTGTAATTTGTAAACATCCATCAATATTAACAAAATTCAAAAGGAATTCAGCTGAGTCATAAACCTACACACAAGGGCAAACATAGTGGAACATAAATATAAACATTATTTTCAAGTACAATTTAATTTTATAATCTTGAAAAATTTAGTAATCTTTTCTTAACTAGCTTTTTCCCGCGACTTCATCTGGATAAATGTCGGTTATTGCGGACGTGTATCTTTTCTTGGGTTCAAGCTTACTGTATTCCAAATATCATTAAAATCAGTTTAATAGTTAAAGCGTGAAAGCATAACTGACATAATATATAGTTATTTTCACATTAACCGGACGCGCTGAGAGAGACGCCGTTGTCAACATTTCCCTAACAATCCAAGGGCGTCACCTTCCACACACCACTATCTGCCTGTCAGCCCGCGAAGTGATGGGTTACCAGTCGACATGTTTATCTGTTTAACCTTTTTGTGCAATACTGTAACAATTTTTTTTTACTTGCCTTTACTGTCAAATGGTGCAGCAATCGGACTTGTACTTTCAGAGATTACCTCCTACATATAAAAAATATAATATCTGAATAAATTAAATGGGCTATCCAACTGTTAAAGAATTTTTCTGTTCGGACCCGTGCTTCCTGAGATTAGTGCATTCAAACTAACTTACACTTCACTTTTATGATATTACTAGCTTCTGCCAGCGGTTTCGTTTGCGTGAACGTTGGTTATAGCGGACGCAAAGTCGAAGACGGATAAAAAGTAGTGTAATGGACGCCGAGCCTGCGATCCTAAAAAGTGACTAAAGTATCAAAGACTGATAAGACAGTGAGTGTTTGTGTACATAATTAGTGTTTTTTAAGTGGACCTAATTAAAATCTAGTGAGTAACTTCTAGAATATGCCTTTTTTGTGAAGTGACTTCTAGTGTTTAGATTACGTAGTGATAAGGACATGTAATTTGTGATAGTGACTTTTTCATGTTTTCATATTTTTCTAGGATAGATGACGTTATTCTGAACAAGATTATATTATTATTAAGGTTTTCTATGTGAAATATGGATATTTCTATGTAAAAAGCTTGTTTAAAGTGTAATGGCTCTCGTTAAAGTGAAGTTTCGTTGTACTAAAGGTTAGTGCATGTATTATCGAGAATTTTCGGTGCTCGATCCTGATTGGTGGAAATATTCGCGAGCATTCCGGAATGTTCCTGAATGGCTGAAATGCTCCACCCACTGACGATTTGACCAATTAGCGATCAGCTGCGTAATGTATAAATTAAGATCGAATTTGTTCGGGACACAGTTGTGTGCAGTCGTGTTCCGGAAGAAATAGAAGAAAAATAAACTTGGAACACAAGAAGGTTGTTTTATTTCAAGAGAAGGTCTTCACAGCAAGTAACCAACATACAGTCCGCTACAAGTAGTCTATGTGTAAATTTCGTCAAAATCGGTTTAGTAATTTAACCGTGAAAGTGTAACAGATACACAGACAGTTACTTTCACATTTATAATATTATAAGTGTAGATAAGTGCAAATAAGATTGAGTAGGTATGCTAATTGATTATTTCACGAAACAAATAAAAACTGTTCTCAATACAAAAAACAAGTTTTCTGATCTTCTCGTTAGTGTCCCCGCACAAGAGCCACAAAAACAAAGCCGTTTCAAGCTTCTTTTTGAGGCGGCGTTTTTTTTTAGCGCGCTTCAGCGTTTTTTTTGTGGCTGCTACTAGCTTTTTTTGTGGCGCCTTTTTTTGTGGCAGCGTTTTTTTGTGAAGGCGTTTATTTGTAGCGACGTTTTTTTGTGGCCCGTGTGCGGCTACTACACACTAGTAACGTACCCTCCACAGCAGTCCACAGCGAGATCGCTGCTGAAGTGACCCAAGCTAACTAAAACATTTCCTTCAGCTTGGTTAGAAGATGCAGGACTTAATGAAAACGTGCGTATACTAGAATAATCCTTCCAATAGAGAGCTTCTGTGACGGGGTCGTAGACGAGCCTCACGTAGTAGTTCGTTGTTGTCGTAACTAAACGTTGTACAGTCTGGGTTGATACGTCCAAGCTGGATATAAACACGGTCGAGTCGTGACGGTCCGTAAACAGCACCCTGTAGTGCACAGGATCGTATGTTACTGAAGTGATCTGACGAGCCGATGGTATATCTTGTGTGTGCGTCCGTGTACCATCATTGTAGTAAAAATCTAGTTGTGTGCGTGTGGCAACGACAATGTCTGAAACATAGAAATAGATTTGTTTTAAGGACTGAGATTTGTTTTAATTCTAGCTTTTGTCCACGGCTTCGCTCCCGTCAACTGGTACTCTATTATACTCTATCATACTCTTCTTTGCGTACTCTACTCTCAACTCAACCATACTTGAGTTGGGCAGCGTAAGATAGAGTACAACCCCCGGGTTTGCGGACGACGAGCAATAGGAGCTCGCCGTTCGACCTATTCTACCCCATTTCAAAGTCAAAGTCAAAGCATTTATTTCAAATAGCACTTTTGAATAGTCAAATGTCGGTCAGTCCAAGAAAAGTGAAGCTAAATTGCACGTTCCAAAGCGTAGGTCTCTAGAGAAGAACGTGCAAGAAACTTCATGGACACTCTCTCATATTATGTGTTACATATAATGCTTGGTTACATATTACTTGTTGCTTCTATCATGTGAGCACAATGTCGATAATGAAATAAAAATGTAAAATAATTAAAATGTAGAAACTGAATTAAGCCACTGGCAGCTAAGAGATGACCAGTCCCATCTGACGGCACCCGTTCACGAGCATAACGCGTGCATCAGCCCCACTCAGCTCAACAATTTTGAAGGGAACTGAATGATCCAATAACACGTGCCACCAACAGCGAGACATTTGAGTGAGCATGACAAACTCTCAACTGCCAAGCTCGTAATGTTAAAAAATAAATAAGTTGAAACCTAATAAAAATGCTCCATGGTGCTTCACATTCACAAATTTGAAAAAAGTGCTTCTACATTATACAATGCTATTGTGTCTTTCAAATTACAAAAAAATAATATTAGTTTCCAACTAATCAACTAATTAGTACGCCCTAGTGGTAGTAGAGCTTGAATATAATTCTCCAACTTATAATATGCTTGCCTGCATAGTGTGCGTTTAATACAAGATTTAAATTTCGTTTCATGAATTCTAATATTTGGGGAGGTATTTTATTATAACATTTCAAATAGTACCCCATGAAAGAAGAGGCCACTTTAGCCAGTCTGAAACCTGGTTGAACTAATTGGTTGGTATTTCTTGTAACATAATTATGTCTATCGCCTCTTTTGCTAAAAAGATGAAGATTTTTTCTAACATACATGATGTTTTCATAGATGTATTCACAAGGTACCGTCATTATGTTAATATCTTTAAACAGTTCCCTTAGAGAATCGCACCGGCGGAGATTGTAAATAGCTCTGATGGCTCTTTTCTGTAATATAAAGATTGCATCGATGTCTGCAGATCGTCCCCATAGTAAAATACCGTACGACATGACACTATGAAAATAACTAAAATAGACTAGTCTAGCGGTATCAACATCCATAAATTGGCTGATTTTTCTAACAAAATATGCTGCAGAGCTAAGCCGCCCTCCAAGAGATGTTAAATGAGGACCCCATTGTAGCCTTGAGTCAAGCGTAATCCCCAGGAAAATCGTTTTATCGACAAATTCTAGTTTTTCATTATTCAATACAATGTCACAATCACTACTTTTGACATTCGGTAAGGAAAATTTTATGCATTTCGTTTTTTTCCCATTTAGAATCAGATTATTAGCAGTGAACCTGCAATAGGGCGTCATTTTCGTTGTTAAGATTATTAGTCCTTTTATTTATCTTAAAAATCAAAGAAG
This sequence comes from Mythimna ferrago, assembly GCA_910589285.2. NCBI lineage: Eukaryota > Metazoa > Arthropoda > Insecta > Lepidoptera > Noctuidae > Mythimna > Mythimna ferrago. The sequence continues at coordinate 51,134 of OU342689.1, forward strand.
TGTCGTCATATAAACAACACCATATTAAGTTTATTTTGCAAAAAATTGGGTAAATCATTATTATAAACTAAAAATAAAAAAGGAACTAAAATTGAACCTTGGGGCACCCCAATTTTTACATTGAATCCCGACAAATTGACGCTGTTTATTTGCACTAATTTTATTGCTGTCTATCATTCAAATAAGATTTTAATAAGCTTAACGCTGCTCTGCCTAGTCCGTAATGCTTGAGTTTCAGAAGCAATGTTTCATGAACTACACAATCAAACGCCTTAGATAGGTCGCAGAAGATGCCTATAGCACCTTGTGCCTCTGCCCACGCATTAAAAATGTGTTTTAGTAAGAAAACACCCGCGTCAGTTGTACAACGTCCTTTGGTGAAACCATGCTGTTTATCGTGTAGGATGTTATTGGAGTTAAAATGACTAAGCATTTGCTTTAACATCACCTTTTCAAATATCTTGCTAAAAACCCGCAAAACGGACACCGGCCTATAATTATTAGTGTCTTTACTATTTCCGGATTTAAAGAGTGGCATCACTTTACTATATTTCATTAGATCCGGAAAGACTCCTTGATCTGTACACAAATTAAATATTAAAGCCAAGTACGGCGCTATAGTCTCAATAATTGAGGTACAAACTTTGATAGACATACCCCATAGATCTTCTGTCAATTTAATCTTGATTTCTTTAAAAGCTTTTATAACTGTTATGGGGTTTATATGTTTAAAGTTAAATTCAGTCGAACAGGCTGCAACGTTCGCCTGTAATAAACCAAAAGCATGCGATGGCGACGAATTTAGGGCTTCAGTAGTTTTGATTGGTATATTGGTAAAGAAATTTACAAATTCTTCTGCAACTAGTTTGTTATCGCTAATAAGACCTTGATGAGTCTCCAATGTGTAATCATTATTATTTATTTTGTTTCTGTTGGTTTCAATATTTATAATATTCCAAGCCGTTTTTATTTTATTATCTGCTCTTTTAACTTTGTTGCTAATGTATTTGTTGCTATTCTATCTCACTCTACCCTACTCTACCCTTTTCTTGCTAAGTGTGGAAATCATCCAATGACTTTTCCCGCTCTGGGTGGAGTGAGAGGGCGTGTCAGATTGTTATTGACTAAAACCACACCTGTATCCTTCAGTTGCCCTTCGCGTTCTAGGACTACGGGTTCCCTTGTCAGGAACTTCTCGCGGTGCTAGCGGGCGTCGTCCCTGCTGGGCCACTACGGTTTGCTGACATCTCTTTGAGGAGCGCGTGGATCACTATTATATAAATCAAGCTTTTCTACATCTTCTATACATCTATACATATAAAGTTGGAGTATCTGTTTATAATATTGAAATAACCGCTTTTTACTACATGCTAAATATATATGTTACAGTCAAAACCACTTATGACTGCAAAAATTAGGCAAAAGTACTTTTGACCGGTGCCCTTAGTTAAAAAATTTTTGACTAATTTTCGCAGTCAAAAGTGGTTTTAACTAAGGGCATAAGTCAAAAGTACTTTTAACTGCAAAAAACAGTCAAAAATGGTTTTGCCTGATTTAAAATTTAGATTGTCAGTCAAAACTCATAAAAAGTTGAGGTGGTTGGTAAAAATTTCAGGAAAATCATCAAAATAATGTTATAAAACAATTTTAAAATTTAAAGTTTACGTGCTTTGAAATTCCACCGGCATTGTAAGTGACCTGTGAATTGCAAATACTCAAAAATGCGAGCTCGAAATTTTTTTCAGAGCCAGTAAGTATAATATAGGGTTTGGTAACTGATGTGTCTAGCCTTGACGTGCCTATGTTAACATACCTATATAATTATTATGGCACTGTAAAAAAACCGAAATTTGTTGTTGCAAAATTATGGGTTTTTTTATGGTGGGAAAATCATCTAATGACAACCCCCGCTTTTGAGTGGAGCGGGAGATAGTGTCAGACTCTTACTGACTAAAAGCCCACCCCGTTCCTTCAAGCCTTCATACCGGGGCTCTAGCTATTCGTAACTAACCCTGGCCCCGGTAGGCTTTGACCCAGCTGGGTCCCTGCTGTTACTGACAACTCCTTGAGACGCGCGGGAACAGTGCGCACCGTCGACGACTTGGGCTCGGTCCGGACAGTTACCGGACGGTCGGACAGCGAGCAACCCAATGCTCGCCGTCCGCAAGCCCGCGCCTACGGTAGTCGGAAATCGGGATCGGAATTCCGGCGGCGGCGGGAGCGCCGTTGCCTGATGCGGTCAGCTTCCTCTTTTGCAAGCATTACTGCTTCGCAGAAGTCGGCGAACGCCTGCCACTCCTCCTCGCTTCGGACCATGGTCTGAACCAAGGCCCGGCGCGAGTGTTCTCCGCCGCCAATCACCTCCACGAGGGCACGGCGATGCTTCGCCTAAGCAGGGCACACCTCAACTGTGTGCTTCACCATGTCCTCCGGGCGTTCCGCACAGTGGCGACACCCGGGCATCACTTCCGCACGAATCCGGTATAGGAACCTCCCGATCTTGCCATGTCTGGTGAGGACCTGCGTCATGCGGAAGATAAGGACGCCGTGAGGTCTTTCCAGCCACGCCTCAAAGAGGGGACTTACCGCCGTAATTGTGGCGTGCCCAGCACTGGATTGCGATAGTCGCTGAAACCATTAAGGGATCGTATTTAATGTATTTAATAACTTTTTCAAGTACTAGCATCAATATTTCTAAATAACATATTTCCATTAGATTGATATTTTGATTTAGATCAATAAAAAAAGAGAATAAAGCTCCTTAAGATTGATCCATGAATTTTGGAAGAGGTACAAAAGCTAGTGATACGATAGCATGGCATAGGTTGTATTTCTATTGTTGTGCAACTGGGCAGAGAGCATTTAAATTATAAATATCGCGCTCCATTTCGTCTAACTCCACATGCATTGCTGTTAATTTATCACCTAGGGGACACGTGTGGAATTTAAAGCCCACGGACGCGAACAGCTCTATCCCCCATAAACTAATACTACAGAGTGTTTGGTAACTGGTGTATCTTGCCAAGACGTAGGTACCCATGTTAACATTCCTACATAAATGTTATGGCAAAGACAAAAAACGGAAAATAAAAAAAAACAACTCTCAAATTTCGGTTTTTTAACAATGCCATAATATTTATATAGGTATGTTAACATAGGCATGTCTGGGCTAGACACATCAGTTACCAAATATTACAATTTCTAGCTCTGAAAGAAATTTTGAGCTCGTATTTTTGAGTGGGTCGTCGCAGATTGAATATAAAAAGAGAGAGCACTTGTCCCAAAAGAGTGAGAAGAGTATAGAAACTTTTTTAGGTGGGCTAGCTCACACGTACATCAGAAATCATTAATATAACAAAACTGGTAGTATTTTTTTTTTTCAAAATTATTTTTTTTCTAACATGTTTCTTATGATTGCGCAGTTTGCAACCTTTATTTTTGTTATTTACCATTTAATTATAAAAATAATCAAATTTGCTGTTTTATTATTTTCTTTACATTTATTTTTATTGAATTACTAAGATACATGCATGGCAATAGCAGTTAATGGAATTTAATCGATGTCTGTCAAAATTGTATGAGCGAGAAACCAAAGACAATTATTTTGGATCGGCGGTGTAAGAAAAGGTGCTTTCGATGCAAATTGCTATCGCGTATTGCGGCGAACCATGACATCGGCAAATCTTGGTATCGGCCAACCATTCATTCTATGTAGCGTTATTCGGCGAAACGTGCTGTCGTTAAATAATGGTATCGACTAATAGTTTTTTCGTATTACCGTTCGTCGGTGAACCATGCTTTCTGTAGACAGTTATATAGTTCAAGGGTAATTCGATATACCGTACGGGACTCGGGCAAAACACGGAGGATCTACCTACCTGTAACACCTGACACACCTATGTTTACAAATAAATCATTCTCATTCTCATAAAATTAAATAATTCCAATCATGTAGGTACTATTTAATGTGGTTTTATTTTACTGTTATTGCTGCGCATCGTGAAAAGCGGTACGTGGCCCAAGAAAAAAAAAACGTTGAATACGACTGATTTAGAGCTAAATCCGGGTACCGATGAACTAATGAGGTTAGGTTTTCCAAGACATTTTCAAACCACATTTTGAAAGAGCGGTCTTGTGTGGTACCTAACGCAAATATGAAATTATAATGGTCACATACTAAGTTGTTAGTAACTTTTATATCTATCTTTATCTCCTCGGTTTGTCTATAGATACCCATGTAAACTGAAAATCCCATATACAGAAAATAAGAGCAAAACTTTCAAAATTTTCATACGCCCTTCGCGAAATTAAAAAAACCACCAATCTGCAAACTGCACTTGCTACTTACTATGCGTATGCCCAGGCATGGCTTAGCTATGGGGTCATGCTGTGGGGCAACAGTGCTGATTCTCAGACCATATTCATTTTGCAGAAAAAGTTAATTCGAATTATTACCAATATAGAACAAACAGAGAGTTGCAAACCATATTTTCTAAAACACAAAATACTCACACTTCCCTGTTTATACATCTTAGAATTATGTAAATTTGTCAGAAAATACCCAGATTTTTATACAAATTGCGAGGAAACGCAAATAAGATACATTTCTCGGCACAATAGAAAAAAAAATAAAATAGTTTTCTTTCTTTCTTTCTTTTTTCTTTCTTTATACCCCGATCCCGACTCAAAATGCACTCAACTGGCCCTTTAGTAATGTCCGCAAAAATCTATAACAAACTGCCAAACGATATTAGAGAAGTAAAGAAAACAAACATATTTATTAACAAATTGAAACAATTTCTGGAATCCAAATCATACTACACGGTAAAGGAATTTTTAGAGGATAAATCGATTGCAAAATAAATTATCCTCCGTCTTACTTACCAAAGATTATGTTAATACATTTATTAAATTATTTAATATAATATAGTATGAAATATAGAAAATAGAATAAAATATAAATTCCTACATAAATAATAACCTAACTAAATATCAATGACTCTAAAATTATCTAATATAATTTACAAAAATACTTATACATAGACATAATAATAATGTTCACACTTAATTAATTTAAATAATGACATAATCTAATTATAACGACGACAAAAAATAAAAATAAAAAATCTGACATAATTTAATAATAATGACGACAAAATATAAATAAAAACTCTGACATAATTTAATAATAATGACGACAAAATATAAATAAAAAATCTGACATAATTTAATAATAATGACGACAAAATATAAATAAAAAATCTCACATAATTTACCTTTACTGATAAACATACAAAGTAATAATATACCTATATTGATAATTAATATAAATAAATACTTATTTTAATAATTATGACGATAAAAATAAATATAAATACCTGACATTTAATCTACTTATACAATGACGAAACAATAATAGACATAAATAAATTAATCTAAATAATGACAATTTAATAATAAGTATGACAAAATACAATAAAAAAAAAAAATATATCTGACAATTTAAAAATAATCATGACAAAAAATAAACTAAAATATCTAACATAATTTACCAACCTGATACACAGACATAGTAATACCATATATACATGATTAATTTAAATAAATGATGATAAAAATAAATAAAAACACCGGACATAAATTAGTTAAATTTAGATAGTATAATAATATACATACATACATTAATTACAACAATATCAAAATTTAATAATAATGACGACAATAAATAAATAAATCAACTATACCAATACTTAGACATAACAATAAAAATAAGTGAAATATCTTTATTTAATTAGCCTTCATCCTCTCTCCTAGCTTTGCTGTGCCCGACAGGGTCCATATTGATCCTAACTATATTTTTATACCATCTAAACATGTACATATGGAATGCAATAAAATATTGAGTATTGAGTATTGAGTATCTATTTATAAAAAGTGCTGATTGCAAATGTTGTGTAGTGTAGGGTGGCCTTTACTGCCTGACCTTTCCAAAAAAATATTTTTAATTATAATTTTCATGAAGTAAAATCCAGCGATCATCCAATGACTTCTCCCGCTCTAGGGTGGAGTAGGACACACTTGTACTGATACCACACCAATGTCCTTCAGTTGCCTTTTACGTTCTAGGCCTGCGTTTACGTTCTTTTCCACTCCTGTCTTTCGTACCGGGGCCGAATCTTACTTTCAGGGCCCCTATGGTTTGCTGACAACTCTTTGAGGCGTGCGTGGAACAATACGTGACGTCGACGCCTTGGGCTCAGTCCGGACGGTTACCGGACGATTGGACGGCGAGCTATCCAATGATAGAAAAAAATGGAGGGTAGAGGTAGGAGCCAGGAAAAATAGTCTAAGTCCAATTTTCAGATCTACTAAATATACATGAAAAATTTTGTAAGAATGGGACGAACCGTTTCCGAAAAAATGGGGGTTAGGGGTAGGAGAGTAACAAATAGTTTATGTCCTTTTCCCAAACCTGCTGAAAATACATACAAAATTTTATGAGAATCGGTCAAGCCGCTTCGGAGGAGTTTGGTAACAAACTCTGTGACACGAGAATTTTATAATTATTTAGAAGTCGTAACGACTTCCCACTATTTGGGCCGAGAGAAAAAGTGATGCAACAAAGTTCCTAGTATCACATCTGTCAGTTGAGTTTGCAGAACTTTAATTTGTACTCTACGCCTATGATACGTTTTGTGCCAACATGACTGTTAAATACAGACAGATGAACCCTAAAATATACAAATATTTTGGTCTCTTCATTAACCTAAGGTTGACTGGAAGGAAATGCATTGGTCAAATGATATTTTTAGCGTGTTTTTAACCCATTCCCCCTGCATCACGGGAGAATGGGAATGGGTTGAAAAGTACGTGACAGATACGTGGTAAGGTTTCTTCGCAAAAGTCACAGACTTATTGACGACTGGCAAGCCGAGCAGGGTGTTTGTAGTAGCGAACGGAGAAACTTTGTCTGGCATCGGCAAGAAGAGGTCGTTCGTAGTTTTTTTGTTTAGGAATCGCGCGCTCGACGATAAATTAAATTCACTTCATATGCCACTACATCCCCATCCGATTTTGTGACATTTCGTGATTTATTCCGATCCCACTTGTCTCCGCTTCTGCTGCGAGAATGTTCACAAGATTTACCGTGACCTTAAAACGTACACAAAACTGAAGGAATACAGGTGGGTGTTAGTCAGTGGAAGTCTGACACGCCCTCTGGCTCCATCCTGAGTGGCAGAATTTATTTGTTGACTTCCAACCGCGAACAGCAACCCTCCTTTTGAGTCTCATTTGAGCAATGGACGATCCCAAAGCATACACGCCCTATCTTAGTTCAATGTTTTTAATTTGTGCATAAAGTTAAACTAAAACACTTCACACGCAGAGGACACTCTCTCAAATCTCGGCGACACGGCCTATGAGTTTCTGATTCCGTGTGGAAGGAAAAGCTTGGCTTTGGTGGTTCAGAAACCACTCAATAGTCTAAACACATACTCATAACTTACGTTAAATAATAACTGGTCTAATTCTTTGAATTTTTTTTATGTAGATTCGTAATATTTCAAACAATATGCAATGAAACTGTTGGAAAACTGGCCACCACACACCATACTGTTACCGCCTATTTGTCAGAAATCAGAAAATTCATCATGATTTTATAAGTAATCACCGTTACGAATTTACGTCTCGATTAAGATTTTGTTATGCCATTATAATTTACCGTTTCAGCCTATAACAAAATCACTTAAAGTAGGTAGAGTGTATTATGCATGTTCACAAAAACTTGGGTCTTATCAAAATTGGAATTGATTTTTATAATTAAATTATTATCCAAATGGAGATTAGATAAAACAAGCAAATAATTATACGCTTTTATAATAAGTTGCCAATACGGTTACAGAACTTAGCGAGGCAAAGTTTAAAACCCATATAAGCATGTCTTTGCTATGAAATCATTTATAAGGTTAGAGACTACGTTGAAAACACGCCTGTTTGGTAATGACTACTTCATGTGGATTTCCTGGCAGCTGCAACTGCAACCGGATTGCGATTCTGTTATGCATTAAAATTGCCGTTCAACCTTAAATAAAACTATCAATAATAAATAATAAAATAACTCTTACTCACCCCATGAGAATAAGTGCACATGTTTCACAAACAGTGATAACAACACCAAAATACGCGCGCTATGCATCTTCTTCAGACAAGTTGGGTTCAGTAGATGAGACGTCCACTCCCGGTGACAGCTCGAAGTACATTAAAGTAAAGTGTTGGTTTATGCCATGAAGTAATTTCCTGTTGAAACATAGTTTATTTGATAAGCAAGGTCGTGTGGTTAAAGACATTATTTTGAAATACAATTTTTCGCACACTGATAAGTTTATCGTGGTTTCCTGTGATAGTAAACCAACTTCATTTTTTTGGCAATATGCTTATCTTGACTATTTCCTGTGTCCTCGATTTCGCCCACGTGATTGCGTGTTGATTTGATGAAAGTAAGGATTACTAATATTATAAAAGCGTAAGTGAGTTTGTTTGTTTGTTACGTCTTCACGCCTAAATGGCAAAACCGATTTTGATGAATTTTGGTACTGAGATAGTTGGGACCCTGGAGACGGACATAGGCTAATTTTTTCACGCGTGTGAAGCTGCGGGTAAAACCTAGTCAATAATAATTAGTTTAGTAGAGTCGGAGAGATTATTATACTATTTGATGATTTCTTTCCTAAAACAACGATACAAAAATAAACACAGAGTACCAGTAGACAGAGAAAAACTGGAAAACACGGGCAAAAAACTGATATAGTACCAACGTTAACCTCACACTCTTTGAGAATAAATATCTCATCTCGTTTTTCCTTGAAAATCTTAATTTTTAATATCTTTCTTTTATCTTTTCATATATCAGAAGCGAATTTCTTATTTAACTAACGTTGCCCGCACTAGGAATGACTCCTGTATCGTGCATGCGTTCATAAACATATAAACTCACACGCACAAGACACCCAGACACGGATCATTTATTTCTAGGCTATTCAATTATTTGTTCCGTGCGGGAATGGAACCAGCGACACGTAGCGCAGCAGCCAATTGCTCAACCACTGTGAAAGAAAGAAACAAGAAGGAAAGAAAAACATTTTATTTGATGGAAAGGCGCAAAAGGATTAACAAACCATAATTATAATATTTAACGAAAAGTATGCCCCACTTCCGAGCAAAATGGCCGAACGCTCAGCATAAACCAAACTGGCCATCAATTCAAAATCCTTGGCCAGGCCGTTCTAAACAGTTCTAATATTTCTATTTCACATATGCCTACATGGGCATTGCAGTGTCGTGGTCCTGCATGGTCGTTTCCTATGGAAAAGAACCGGCAAGAAACTCCATGGTTACTCTTGTCTCGTTGCCAATCATAAGCTTTTTCTGTAGAAATACATTGAATCTGTAATCAAAACATCTTTTTTTTTTTTTTTTCTTTTTTTTCCTTTTGAATGTCTTAAGTTACACAGTTCGACATAAGCAATTGTCTTTCTATTGTGTCTCTAATTACGGCATTCAAAGAGTTAAACTACCTTTACCGATACACGTAGTGCGGACCTGCGTTCATACGCAGTGTGGTCGTCGCCGCGTCGAATGCAATGATGACTACTTAATAAATTATTAGGGTGTCGTACCTCAAAAGGAAAAAACGGAACCCCTACCTATATGATCACTTTGTTGTCCGTCCGTCTGTCTGTCTATCTATCAAGACCTTTTATCTCAAGAACACATGGAGGTATCGAAATGAAATTATTACCATTTACTCAAGTCTGTGATTCCTTGAAGCAGTGAAAAATTCAAACTGCTAAGTAAACGAATAAAAAAGATCAGCCGTTTATGTCGCAAAAAACTTACGAGTAAGTATATTCCGACACTCTCAAAGGAATCAAAACTTATAGAGTACTTTCCATTGGCCCAGGATCCTGGAATTGGGCACAAAGCAAGGTCTTATAGCACAGGTATAGGAACAGATCTGAAAACAGTTAATTTGTTGTTACAAAAAAAAAAACACACTTTTTGCGATTCGGAAAAATCTTCGAGATGCCATGCGGAAATAGTTAAAGTTTAGTTAATATTTAAGTTTTTTTTATAAACATATATGGATTTATAAACAGTGGGTCAAAATAAAAAGTATTCGGAAATTTAACTATTTACATAAGTTCGTAGGGAACCCTCAGTGCGCGAGTCCAACTCGCACTTGCCCATTATTTTAACACTCTAGTAGGCGCGCCTGTATTTGGGACGTAAGTACGCGCGAGCTCTACATACGTAGAACACTTTTAATGAACGATGTATAAAGAAAAGTTAGATAAATTGACAGAAACGTTTACGTCATATTTTAAATAGCTTTATTGTGAAACTAAATAACACAAAACATAATTATTTTAGAAATAATAGGAACTTACAATCGACTTCTACAAAAACTTAAAAAAAATGGTTAAACTTTGGATTTTGAGTTTTTAATTCTCATCTTAACTACTCGCTCATATTTTCTACCTTCTAATCTTAATTTTTAGTGCATTCTGGATTTAGAAGAATCTGATGGTCCGGACAAATACACTTTTTACAGGTGCCCAACCGAGAGGAACATCATCTTCAGACTCAGTTCCGTTCCCGATTTTCCGAGTCCGACCCTGTGCTACTTCCTTCTGGCTCTGTATCCGTACTGTGTGAGGATTCCTGCAAGCAGTATTTTCTTCTGACCGCGCATCATCGGTGTCACTTTCAATTATATCTTCGTCGTCAGTGCTGTCATCTTCCGACCTTCGAGAAATTCTACTGTCAGCGAGCTACCCATTGCTCACTGTCCGCAAGCCCGCGCCTACGGTGGCCGGAAATCGGGATCGGAATCCCGGCGGCGGAGGCGAGAGCGCCGTTGCCTGATGCGGTCGGCCTCCTCCTTTGCGAGCATTACTGCTTCGCAAAAGTCGACGATCGCCTGCCACTCCTCTTCGCTTCGGACCATGGCCTCAACCAAGGCCCGGCGCGAGAGATCTCCGCCGCCGATCGCCCCCACGAGGGCACGGCGATGCTCCGCCCAAGCAGGGCACACCTTGACTGTGTGCTCCACCGTATCCTCCGGGCATTCCGCATAATGGTGACACCCGGGCGTCACTTCCACTTTAATCCGGAACAGGAACCTTCCAAACGAGCCATGTCAGGTGAGGACCTGCGTCATGCGGAAGGTAAAGACGCCGTGAGGTCTTTCCACGCTTAAAGAGGGGACGTGTGTTCTACAACTGTAGAACGCGCGACTACTGGACTTTTAAAAGAGTAACCATGGAGTTTCATGCCGGTTCTTTTCCAGAGGAAACGACCATTTGACACCGTGCACTTGCTTCTGACGTTTTATTAGTGCCCTTAGAGGCCTATGTCAAATAAAAATACTTTGATTATTTTTTACATTGAATTAATTCAATGAGTACACCGCTAAATACTTGTTACGCTCGACTTTTTTGTGTGCTACGCTGTAGCGGCTCGTAGCGACTCGTAGCGCTACGAGGCTAAGATACAGCATAGAACTACTTGCACAGAAAACATTGAAGTAAAATAGTGTACCGGCAAGAACAAGCAAAGCTGTATAACTGTACAGTCGTAGTGTGTTGTGAAGCGATTCTGTCGTTCGAGGCGCCGCGGTGGCCACGACGACAATATCTGTGTGGAAGATTATCCATTCTACAATGTTTTGTCAGCTCTTTCTTACCGTCGTTGCTTTACATGTCTGTTGCTTTACACAAGTTTTACTAAAGATAAAGCAAGTATGGAATATAAATAGTAATGTAACGATACTACAGACGTCGTAGGGAACATCGGCTCCTGGCAGTTCCTACGTGTGGCGCAGTCGCGCACTTCACAATATGCATACCTCAGACATTGTCTGCACTTAATGCTCTCCTAGATAAGCACACAGATTTTAATATGTTTGCGGAAGAATAGAAGACGATACTATCACAATGTATGAAATTTAAGAATGATGAATGTATGCACTTAGAAGTGAATTTATATGCAAGTGTGCAGATAGACTGCACAACTACTTGAGACTAATTTAAAGACACTGTTGATTTGCTGATTGCTCATATTATTTGAGCTGGCGCTGGGTACCAACTTAAATCCAAATCAACTCAGGTGTAAATCCTCACACAATTATATATTAAAATTAACTAAATAAGAAATGATTACACCAGCTAAGGCGGTTAGTGTGCACTTACTTCGAATGGCTTTAGTTTGTTCACAAGTAAACGTGCACTTGAGAGCCACAATAATTGTCGCTAAGAGTAGCTCAAGCCAGCGCCATCGCCCGCGTGAATCGGTCGGTAATTATCAGAGACAAGAGAACATATACACAAACAAACGAAGAGTCGGATTTTTCTTTCGAAGTCATCAGTCTACCCGTGTTCCGAACTTTCTAATTCGTTCAGTCGTTGAGGCGTGACGTGCTTGATTAACAATCATTCAAACTGATAGATTTACACATTTAATTTGAATGCGGTGTTGGATGAGAAGTAGGACAGTAGCAAGTCAGACTAGCTGTTATCCGCGCTTTCCCATTTTAAAGAAACGATGTACTGGATGTATGTCAATATGCAAATTCGATCAACTACTATCACACAACGCCGTCTAGTCCCAAGCTAAGCAGAGCTTGTGTTATGACAGCTCTTCTCTTCTTCTCTGTCAGTATCACTCTTGATAGAGAGGTCGTGGTCATCACTTTAGGTGTTGGTGGCAAGCTTCACAACACGCCGCCACTCCTCTCTTATGGCCGCTTTCTTCGTGCATTCGTGTAGTGATGATGACCCATTCACTTTTTTTTTTATAATAATAATATTTATTTGCCCAAAAAGTTTGTATAAAAGAGACTTAAATTTAGTAAAGTAAGTCAGTGTTAAAATTAAAAATACAATACAGTAAGGGCCTCTGTAACCGAACTAGGTAAAAACCTGTATCTCGGTATACAGCGCCAAACCTCTCGGAGTGTGATTAGCTTACTTAAAAACCATAAAATTATGCTAACGAGTATGTACAGTATTACTTATTTTAATTAAACAATAAAATCAGTAGTTAACATCAAATTAGTTTAGTATGTGTTATGAGAAGTGAGTGAGAGTGTAATGAGAGGTGAGTGTTGGGGTGTGTGTAATGATGTATGAAAAGATATGTGCGGAGTAAACTGGTGAGAGTGTTTGAGTGTATAGAGTAAATAGCGAAGAGTATATTAGAAATTGCACAAAGAACCCTGCCTAACTCGATACGGTAAATAATTCTTCTGTGTCATCATAAATTAATGTCAATAAGTACTTTTTTACCCTGTCTTTGCAACAAACCCTATTTAGCGAGTAAATATCCAGAATATAGTTTATTTTATTATAGATATGGGGACCCAGAAATATAAAAAATCTTCTAATAAAGGACGTTTCCGGTTTATGTTCGCGAGTACATACCAATTGTTTTCTACGCCTACGTGTAATGTTGGAGTCATACGCTGATTCTTGATGTTGCTTCAAAATTATAATTAATACGTAAAGCTGTCTGACAGTGAGCACCTTAAAGTATTTATAAAGCTCTATAGTGGGAAATAACTGAGGCTTGAAAGTGCAAACTTTCAAAATGGCACGTTGAGCTATCTCAGTGGGCTTAATAACTGTTTTGGGAACTCCTCCCCAGGACGAGATACAGTATGTGAGTACTGACTGGCGCAAAGCAAAATAGATTTGTTTTAATAAACAAGCATCAACAACGTACCGCAGCTTCCTAAACACGTAAATAAGCTTTCTAACTCGAGCGCTGAGCAATTTTATAATGGTCTTTGAAGCTGAGATTGGCGTCGAAGAGGATCCCTAAGTATTTTATTGAATTTACACGTTCTATTGGTTGACAATTGCAGTGTCCGTCTAGGGAACATTGGTGAGGGACTATGTTGTAGTTGCTCCCTACATGTGTTGAATGCCGCATACTAAATGTCATATATTTCGTTTTGTCAGAATTCAAGGTTAAAAGATGAAGTCTAAGCCATTGATTTACGATATTAAACCCATTTTGAGCAGCATTGAAGGCCTCATCCCAGGTATCAGCAGAGAAAAGAAGAGTTGTATCATCAGCGTATGATATGATGTCACCTTTGGGAATGTCGATACTAGTGAGATCATTAATATAAATGAGAACGTAGGGCCTAAAATGCTACCCTGGGGAATGCCAAATGACACCGGAAGATCAACACTCACAAAACTCCCTATTCGGACACGTTGCATCCGTCCTGTGAGATAACTCTCGAAAAGACGGAGTTGAAGTCCTCGCACTCCAAGTTTTTCCAACTTGGTAATTAAGATGGGAACAGAAATGGTGTCAAACGCTTTTTTGAGGTCGAGGAATATAGATAAGCATTTGCGCCCTCTATCCAGATTAGTACCCACAAAAAGACATGGCCGGATCCTGCCCAAAAATCAACTATACGTTCCATTATTGTCTACCTTTGCCAAAGTTTTTGAATCTCTTATTTGTCCCTACATACAGTCTCATTTAAAACTTTACCTTAGTGATACACAGCATGGCTTTGTGAGTTCTAGGTCTACTTGCACAAACCTAGTAGCTTTCACGGAGACCCTAACAAGTGCCATTGACTCTGGAAAACAAGTTGACGTGATATACACCGATTTCAGCAGGGCCTTTGACCGTGTCCCTCATAATTTGCTCCTGCATAAGTTAATGACTTACGGCATCACTGGCCCTCTCCTCAATTGGTTTAAATCTTATCTTGATAGTCGTTCCTTCTTTGTAGCCCTCAATGGCTACCAATCAAGTTCCTACAAGGTCACATCTGGCGTCCCACAAGGAACACACGTTGGCCCAGTCTTGTATAACTTATTTGGTAACGATCTTGCCAATGAGTTGAAATTTTCTGACTGTTTTATGTATGCTGATGATTTAAAGTTTTGCAGATTGATTGAATCAGACCTTGATGTTGAGTTGTTGCAGAGAGATATTGACATGTTGGTGAAATGGTGTGATGACAATGATATGAAATTAAACATTAACAAGTGCTACCACGTAAAATTCACCAGGAAAACTAAATTAACGCGATCGAATTATTATATCAGTGGCAACTTGGTTCAGGAAGTGGAACAGATAAGAGACCTGGGAGTTCTATTCGACAGACAGTTGACATTTGTACCCCACATTGAAAATGTTGTTAAAAAAGCCTCAAGAATGCTTGGGTTTGTTTTGAGAAATGTTACTTGTTTTCGGCACAATAAAACTAAAACTCTGCTGTATAATTGTTTAGTCCGCAGCTCGTTAGAGTATTGTAGTACTGTGTGGAGACCACACTATGCCACTCACACGCTAAGATTAGAAAGGGTCCAAAAAAGATTTCTGTGGCACTTAGCATACTCTTCTGGGATAGCTAAAAAGAAGCAATCATACAGAGAGAGACTCTCGCATTTTAATATGATATCCCTACAGAAGAGGAGAGATTTACTGGATTTATTATTTATATTTAAAATCTTGAGGTGTAAAATTGACTGTCCCCAATTGTTGAGCTGCATCCAATTTCGTGTGCCTACGAAAAGCCCACGAACTCCTATAACCCCCTTGCGTCCTCCTCTTCGTAGAACCGTTCTTGGTGCTAATTCTCCCATCCCGCGTCTGTGCAAATTATTAAACTACTACAGTGATCTTATCGATGTACACTCTGACTCACTTGGTAGGTTTAAAACTATTGTATATAAAACAATTAAGAAACAAAGCGATGGTCAGGCTGGTGTACCTTTTCTTGCAACAACAAACATTTTACCTCCTCTATTTTTGGTTTCAAGCTCTGTGCATTCCACTGCATAATGTTCAAGTTGATAATTATCTTTACGCAAACAAGCCATTTAAGGAAATAATAATAATAACAGATAGTAAAATTTAAAATTCATCATTTGTCAAAAATCATCTAAATCAAAATCATTAAAATAGTTAAATATGTCATAATGTCATAGTGAAAAAAGAAAAAGAAAAATATTTACCTTACAAAAATTTAAAAACAAAAATATAGTTAAAAAAAAAATAAAAAAACACGCTTTCATAGCATATCAAACTAAAAATTGTAAAATAATTTTCAATATAGGTAGAAAATAATAATAATGAACTAAAAATATTAATATCATTGTGAAAAAAGCGTGGGGTGCTCCATTTACGAAAAATATGGCACGAAGCGCCCCACGCTTTTTTCACAATGATATTAATATTTTTAGTTCATTATTATTATTTTCTACCTATATTGAAAATTATTTTACAATTTTTAGTTTGATATGCTATGAAAGCGTGTTTTTTTTAGTTTTTTTTTTTAACTATATTTTTATTTTTCACTAAAAAAAAACGGATTATTGTATTGTCATCAGCCTTTGATGGGTGTGCAAAGTTTGAAGAAAATCTGATTGCCCAAAGTAGGTCAAAATCGAGTTCAAAGGCGTTGGTTACAAACATACAGGTGAAGCTAATATAAGCGTGTTAATATTTCATAACCCATAAAAAAATAGTTCTTTTGTGGTACATAAATAATAAAAACAAAAACAAGAAATGAAATTAACATCATTAACAATAGCGTTGAGTCATGAATTCCTCAACTGGGTAGAAACATTTTTCCAATAAAAAGTTTTTGAGTTTATTTCTAAATTGAGTGGTTTTTAGGGTTCCGTAGCCAAATGGCAAAAAACGGAACCCTTATAGATTCGTCATGTCTGTCTGTCTGTCTGTCTGTCCGTCCGTATGTCACAGCCACTTTTTTCCGAAACTATAAGAGCTATACTGTTGAAACTTTGTAAGTAGATGTATTCTGTGAACCGCATTAAGATTTTCACACAAAAATAGAAAAAAAGCAATAAATTTTGGGGGTCCCCATACTTAGAACTGAAACTCAAAAATTTTTTTTTCATCAAACCCATACGTGTGGGGTATCTATGGATAGGTCTTCAAAAATGATACTGAGGTTTCTAATATCATTTTTTTCTAAACTGAATAGTTTGCGCGAGAGACACTTCCAAAGTGGTAAAATGTGTGTCCCCCCCCCTCTAACTTCTAAAATAAGAGAATGATAAAACTAAAAAAAATATGTGATGTACATTACTATAAAAACTGCCAACGAAAATTGGTTTGAACGAGAACTAGTAAGTAGTGTAAAGGTTATCTGCTGGGATGTTAAATGATAGAAAGGAATGTTCACTAAAAAGTGTATTGTTAAAATGCTACAAATAATTATGTTGGTTGATGAAGCGAGGGAGCACGCGTGACGGCACTTAAGGCGATCTAAACACGTACTGATTTGCTTAATTAATAATTTCCATCGTTTGGCGTAGACGCGCAAAGTGATGATTTGGCTAAAATGTTATGATGTGCGGTTCGCCGTACATGCTCCCGGGCGAGAATGTTACAAAAAACTTATGGTGTTAATATTAATAAAAATTTAAACAATATCATCCCCAATGTAAAAGTTACGTTTTTGTGGTCTAGGGGATGTAGCTTGGTCAAGTGCCATGTTTACATTAGCAGTACTAGCTATCACTTTCACATCACTGGGCTGACGGTCAGCCACTATGCTCTGCTTTCGCGGAAGTTTCACTTGATTCACTTCACTAGAACTTAAATTGCGGTTTCGCGAAAATGTCACTGTTGGTTCCGTCTGCATGAGGACCCTGGTAGACGCCTTCCTCCTGCACCACAGGAACACCGCTGCTGCCACGATGGCCGTAAACAACAATCCGTAGGAAATGACATACAGATGAATGTCATTTGTTGACAGTGCTTGGTGATTTCGATCGATCTCGTTTGCAGTGTTAGCCGTAGCCGTTTTCAGCTGTTTGATCTGTTTGTCGAGGTTTTCTAAAGTTTGGTTTAGCGGATCTGCGGATTCTGTGTAGTCTGATAAGGAAATGTTTACTAAATGATGAAATTCTGTTATCTGTGGAGTTTCGATTTCAGGGCCGGTTTTTATGCTGTTACCTGAATGGGAACGAGAGTATAGAGCAAAGTCTTTGCCTTTGATGATGCACTTAGGCTTCAAACTAATGATCCCAGCTCCACTGATTTGCTTGTAGGTAACCTGATCTTGACAGATGATCCTAATCGGATAAGTATTGCAAGAAAAAATATAAATACTTAGATGGGTCGTTCAGCTCAATCCACATTTCGCTGCACGGAGATTTGCTTACTGCGCATTGATTAGTGTCGTGGTTAATCTTGCAGAACTTCTCATCAATGGGAAGATAGTTGACTGGCTTGTCGATTGAGCACAAGTATGAATTTTCATTATGTTGACATAGCTGAAGTTCCGTGAACGATATTGTTACATACGCATCCTTTTTCAAGTTTATTGCTACATACTCTGTTGTAGGGAGTACGTTAAGCAAGTTAGTACCAATTTGATGAGGAACGGAGAGGATCTTATAAATCTTATAGCTATCTCTGCTAGATAATGGAAATGTTATTTCGAATATGACATAGTCTGACATTACTCTTGCTTTTACTCTCAGCATGCTATAGACTGATCTAAGGTCTGACTGTATGTTGTCTACTGGTAAGGTCACGTCTTTGGTCAGCTGCCCAGATATGAACTGTAATTCATTCCTTAATTGATCAGGGGTTAATAAATGAGTATTGAATTTGCCATGATAAACGTCTGTTATGGTATCTAGTAGAGTACCTTGGATTGCTTTCAGGCTGTGAAGTAAATTAACTGCTGTTAGCGCTGACAAAGTGAAATCCTGACTATCACTTAACTTGTCCATATTTTCTTTAATTATGTTAGTTGCTCGATCTAGCTCGTTCAAATGTTTGTTAATTGATTTATGTTGCAGTTGCATGTGTTGTTCTGTCCGTTTTAGTACATTGTATTCAGCCTCAACGATGGATGTTTGGTTTTTAAGAAGTTTGTGAGATGATGCTCATTTTGTTTTATGAGTTGAATGTCTCTTTTATATTGTTCTGCGAAGTTCTCATCAAACACTCCAAACTGTGCGTTTGCAATGTTCCCTATTCCATTGATAAGGCCGCGACGCCGTCTGGCGTGCGCGTCAAAACGCTGATTCAATAGGAGTCGGTTGTAGTGTTGTAATTCTGAGTACTCGTGATGTAATTGGAGTAGTAGCATGCCGCAGCGACTTGTTTCGGTTAATGAGCTACATGTTTTATCTAAATAGTTTAGGAACTTTGTTGCTGTTGTCATGCCGTCCCAATACGGAGACATATTGTAGTAGAAAACGAGGGTCCATTTATCTCGTATAAGTTGCATGTTATGGATAGAGTCAAAATATAACGAGATGTTGTTGGGTAATGGTGAGATGATTTCTGTTGTTTGTGTTGTTGTGATCAATGACATAAAAAATATCAAAGAGATCGCCATTGATGTGAACCATGATTTAGGTTTAGTGACTTTGATTTTGGTCTTGGTTTCTCCAGACGCGTTGTTATGACTGTGCTGTTTGTTTTTCGTCCCTTCCTGTTTACTAGATGAGATCGGTAGAGTCGATAATTTGACGATAGGTCGTTTGATGACACCATTTTTTGTTTTGAGAGATACTACTCGAACGAGACCGTCCTGTCCAGGGTGGAGTCCTATTACTCTTCCCATCATCCATTTCCCTGGCGGGAGATTATCGTCCTGTATAGTTACCAATTGTCCTATTTCTATATTTTCTTGAGTGTTAGTCCATTTAGGACGAATCGACTGTTGTGCTAAATATTCCGTTTTCCACCTTTTCCAGATGTCATGGGCTATTTTGGCTGATAGAGTCCACCTGGTGCGTGCATCATGTTCTGTTTGAATAATCGATGTTCCTGGCCTTCCAGTTAGGAAATGAGCTGGAGTCAGTACTTCCAAATCATCTATGTTTTCCGATAACGCACACAACGGCCTAGAGTTCAAACATGACTCCAGTCTTGCTAAGACGGTTGTGTATTCCTCAAAAGTTAGCTTCTGCTCACCAACTACTCTTTTAAGGTGATGTTTTAGGCTTCTAACGGCTCTTTCCCATAATCCACCGGCGCTGGGCCACGACGGTGCGTTGAAATGCCACTGTATTTGTAAGTCGGTTATTTCTGCTAATAAGTTGTTGTCGAACATGCTTTGTAGATCGTGAAATTGTTCTTGTAGAGCTCTGTTCGCCCCAACAAAATTGGTTCCATTGTCACTGTATATGTGACAAGGAGCCCCTCTTCTGGCCGCCATTCGTTGTAGTGCCGCTAAGAACGCAGAGCTGGTTAAGTCGGACACTAGTTCCAGATGAATTGCTCTTGTGACCATACAAACGAATAATGCTATGTAGCCCTTTGTTGTCTTTATCCCCCGTCCTTTGTTGCTTTTTATCTCAACATAGCCGGTGTAATCTACACCTGTGTGATAGAAAGGATGAGCGGGTTTGCTTCGAGATTCTGGTAGATCTCCCATCAACTGATACTGCGTTCTTGGTGAATGTTTTCTGCAAATAACGCAATTTCTAACTTCTTTCTTGACCGTTCTGTTACCTCCGATTATCCAATACTTCTGCCTGATGTTTGCTAGAGTTAGGCGTGGTCCACCATGGTAAGTTAAAAGATGAGCTTGATTGATAACAAGCGTTGTTAAGCGACTGTTGGTTGGCAATATTGCTGGATGTTTGAGACCGTTTGAGATTAATGAATGTTCTCTCGTTGTCATTGTAAACGATGTTATACTCTTCATCTGCGCCGCACATTTCACCGTCAATCTCCCAGTACAGCTCGTCCACCTGTTTCCATTTTGCTTGCAATGTTTTCAGGGCATCTTCTAACTCCCATTTTTCATTAAGGTCTTCTAGGTCGATGTTGCTCACGACCCTCTTGAATGTTTTGATAATTTCGCCTCAAATGTTTTCAAGGTTCCAGGACCTTCCCACCACAGACTATAATGTTTTAACTGAGATGGCAAGAGTCCTCTGCTTGCCGCGTCCGCTGGATTCTCTTCTGACTTAATGTATCGCCAGCACTCTGGTTTTATTACTTCAGTAATGCTTCTTGTTCTGTTTGCTACAAATGGTTTCCAACGTCCGGGATCGCCTTGCAACCAGCCCAAGACGACCATCGAGTCTGTCCATCCAAATATCTGCATTTTTTGGTCTTCCAAACAGGTGATGACTTTGTTCATCAATCTTCCTAGTAAATGTGCTCCTGACAATTCCAGTTTCGGGATAGATACACTTTTCGAAACCGGAACTAGTCGAGATTTTGCCACGACTAGTACTACGGAAGATTTGTTATGTTTTTTGATACGCGCATAAATCACTGCCGCATACGCTTTTGTCGACGCATCGCAGTAGCCGTGTAGTTCGATGACGTCATTGGGTTGATACCCGATCCATCGAGGTATTTTATATTCGTTGATGTTTATTATGTCTGTTTGTAACATATTCCACTCGTTTTTAATGTTTTCTGGGACTTCTTCATCCCAGTCCAGGTTGTTTATCCATAGTTTCTGGAATAGAATTTTCAATTTTGTTGTCACCGGTGATATCCACCCTAAGGGGTCGAATAGCTTGGAGATTTCACCCAACAGCATACGCTTCGTTAATGTTGTGTTACGTTTTGCTAAATTGTGTTTGAAAGTAAATTGATCATCTGTGGCATTCCATCGTAATCCTAATGTTTTTGATGTGTTTTCTGTTTTGAAATTAAATATAGTTTCTCCTTCGCTCTGATTGTTACTAATGTTCGTCAAGAGTTCCGGATTATTTGCTGACCATTTTCGTAATTGAAAACCTCCTGACTTCAGTAATTTGTTGAGATCTGTTATTATAAGTTGTTTACCATCCTGTATTGAATGACACCCATGGATCAAGTCATCCACGTAAAATGATTCTGTTAAGACCTTGGAAGCTTCCAGATATTTCTGCTCCTCATCCTTTGCTAATTGTCGCAAGGTCATCATTGCTAAAAAAGGTGCTGACTTTGTACCATATGTTACTGTTGCTAGTTGATATGTTTTAATTGTATTTTGTGGCGAATCTCTCCACACTATCTGCTGATATCGACGATCTGTTTCATTCACCATTATTTGTCGGTACATTTTTTCGATATCGGCGGTAAACGCGTACCGATATTGACGCCATTTGATGATTAGTTTTTGAAGGTCCTGTTGCAGTTTAGGACCCTTAAACATTAGGTCATTGACACTGTACCCGCTAGACGTCCTGGCAGACGCGTTGAATACGACACGCAGTTTTGTTGTTATTGACTCAGCGCGTAGTACGGCGTGGTGTGGCAGGTAACACGATATCGTTTGACTGTTGTTGTTACTAGGCAGCATGTGACCTAAAGTTTGGTATTCTTGTATAAACGATTTATATTGCTCTGCTAAGTTTGGTTGTTTCTGAAATTTCCGCTCCAGATTTTGAAACTGGGCTACGGCCATTTCTTTGGAGGACCCTAACTTTCCCTCGGTGTCTGGTTTCAAAGGTAGTCTGACTTCGTAACGCCCATCTGCAAGTCGTTTCGTTGTTGCCAAATAATAGTCAATACATTGTTGATCCTCTGACGACACTTGCGATTCCTCACTGATGTCTTCGATCTCCCAAAATCTTTGAATGTCTTGGGTATTGCTTAGTACGACGTTGCATTGGTATGATGTCGTTTCTTCACCACCTCCGTATATAATCCATCCCAGTTGAGTTTGTTGTATTACCGGTTGGGAAGGGTTTTCTCCTCTGATCAATCCTGATAGTAATATGATGCCATGGACGTTGGCGTTAAGTAATAAGTCCACCGGCCTACTTGAGTTGAACTCGGGATCTGCGAGCTTTATGTTTTCTAAATGACACCAACTAGGTTGGTCAAATGTTTTTATAGGTAAGTTCCCTAGTAAGTTATCCATGATTAGCACGTCTGTACTAAATGAAAAGTTGTTATGGGTTGATGAGCAGTGGATAGTCAGTTTGCCTTTACATTTGTTATGCTGTTCTCCTATACCCATTACTATCCCTTTGCATCGCGATTTTTGTAATCCTAACCTTTTCACTGCCTCCTCTTTGATAAGGGACACTTGTGAACCCGGATCTATCAAGGCTCTCAAGATTTGATGAGATCCATCGATGGCTTCAACCTTGATTAGTGTGGTGGCTAGCATTACCTCATTAATCTGGTTATTCCCAATAGCATGTGATGAAATAGACATTACTGGGTTTTCTTTATTTTGTTGACAGTTAGCAACAGCCGCACTATTCATAGATTGCGATTTCGATTTTGTGCAGGCATCATGCATTATTGAATTGTGCATTTCATTGCAATTGCGACACCGTTTGGTAGAAATGCATTGTTGACCATTATGATCGAATAAGCAATTAATGCATATTTTCAATTTCGCAACTGTTTTTAGTTTGTTTTCATTGCTCAATTCTAGAAACTTTTTACATTTATATAGGCCGTGTTGATGACCGCAAAGTGGACACTTATACGTAGTCGACACGTGTAATGCTTTGGAGAATGATTTGTTGTTGTTACCATGCTGATTGTTATGGACACCATGATGATTTCTTCCACCTGAAGTTCTTGCATCTGAATTTGCCTTTTGTGGAAAACTTTCATGTTTCCTACGTGAAGATTCTAAACTTGTAAACTTACTCTCTAAGAAATTGAGAAACTCTTGTAGTACTGGTAGCTCTCGTGCGTTTTTCAAGGAATCTACGTAGTCTCCATAAGTTTCTTGATCCAATTTTTGTGACAATAAGTTCACCAGGAGTGGATCCCATGTGTTAATTTCGACACCTAGATTTTTTATGCCGTGTATGCTTTCTAGAGTCACGTCGTGCAATTTCTTGATTTGACTCAAAGATTGCTGTTGCATGTTAGGTAAGCCGAGTAAAGTGTTGACAATAGAGTTAAAAATAAGCTTTTTGTTGTTGTAGCGATGGTTCAATAGCTCCCAGCAAGTGTTATAGTTTTCACTGCTTATTGGAAGATGCTGTATAATTTTTTCTGCTTCTCCTCGCAACTTTCCTTTCAAAAATTGCATCTTTTGTGCGCTTGATAATGATCGATTGTTGTGTATGGTCTCATTAAACAAATCTTTAAATGAGTACCATTGGTGATATTTGCCTGTAAAAACCGGAATATCCATTTGAGGTGTGCTATGTTCTCTGTGAGACACGGACCAGAGTTTCTTGTTGAGTGACCGTTTGAGATTAATGAATGTTCTCTCGTTGTCATTGTAAACGATGTTATACTCTTCATCTGCGCCGCACATTTCACCGTCAATCTCCCAGTACAGCTCGTCCACCTGTTTCCATTTTGCTTGCAATGTTTTCAGGGCATCTTCTAACTCCCATTTTTCATTAAGGTCTTCTAGGTCGATGTTGCTCACGACCCTCTTGAATGCTTTGATATTCGCCGACAGTCTGCGAACCATGTCATCGAGTTTGCTAGTCGAACCCTTTGACATCACTACCTGGCTGGTACTCGGACCCCCTTCCGCCAGTTGTTGTTGACGATCTTCGTGCTCGGGTTGAGAACGCTTGTTTGGTGCTGGAATTCTCGCTGCTGACCCCAAATTCTGCTCGGCAATTAACGCTTTAATGCTCGTGTATAGCTGACTTGTTTGCTCGTGCTCAGAATTTAGGAAATATTGATGGTCTTTGACCCCAATCGCACAGATACGTAAATGATTGTTCTGGTAATCTGACCAGTAACTCTCAAGTAAATCCGAACGACGTCTGAAATAGTCATCAGTTTTTCTTTCGGCTCCATCCTTTTTTATTTTAATTTTCATTTTTTTCATTGCTTCCCTAATCTCCTGTTGTGAGTCGTAAAGACCTTCCATTTTGCTGGTGAAAGTAATTTATGCTGTGTTAATTATAAAAGGAAAGATCTTACTTGAGTTCTTCGCTGCTTACGGCTGTTTGATAGATGTGAAGGAAACAGTCCTGCTGTTGATCTTGTTCCCTTGTTGCTGGCGACGTCCTGCTGCTGACGTCCTGCTAATGTTCGCTTGTTGTTTCGATGCGGAATGCTGTTCCACACTGTTGCTAGTTCACCGAACGAGTGTCCTCACTAATTTTTGGTTTGCTTTAACACTAGTCAACCCCTTCCGCACGGAGGACTATCAAAAACTCGCGAGGTCCCGCCCGATGGCTCGAAGGACCATGTAAAGGTTATCTGCTGGGATGTTAAATGATAGAAAGGAATGTTCACTAAAAAGTGTATTGTTAAAATGCTACAAATAATTATGTTGGTTGATGAAGCGAGGGAGCACGCGTGACGGCACTTAAGGCGATCTAAACACGTACTGATTTGCTTAATTAATAATTTCCATCGTTTGGCGTAGACGCGCAAAGTGATGATTTGGCTAAAATGTTATGATGTGCGGTTCGCCGTACAAGTAGTTTTTTTTTAATACGTCTTAAATCGAAAAAAATTCACTATTATTAAAACATCGATCAAAGTAACAACAAACTACAAAAACTTTTATATTATGTTACTTGCTGCTACGGAACCCTTCATGGGCGAGTCCGACTCGCACTTGGCCGGTTTTTTTATTGTATAATATCGCTTTCAGTTCTTTAGGTAAACAATTAAATAATTTTACCGCTTGATATTGAACATAATGTTTTGCAATATTTAATTCTGGGTTCACTTTGTGTTTCAAGTATTGAATCCGTGTGCTTTCTCTTAGGTGTCTTTCGTCCTGCGTTTCATAATCATTTATGTGTTTTGCCAGGCTAGTCAAGACTATCAGTATATAAAGACTAGGTACTGTAAGTATCGACAGACTTTGGAAATACTTTCGACAGGACTCGACACTACTAGTTAATTTTGAAGGATACACGATACTGATTTAAGTATTTTTAAATAGAAGCGATAACACGTCTGCTCCGTATGAAGTCGAACGACGAAATACCTAATAACTTTGATAGTAAAGACCATCTTACTTTTTTTATACAAGGTGCAGTTTTAAAACTGCACAATATTTCAGGAGGTTGTAATAAAACTCATAAATTATCATGTAAAAAAACGATACCTGGTCAATAATCAGTAATACTTGTTATTTAATTTTTTAATTACACTAAACTAAATCGATTGATCGATGGCCGCGGGGGCGTGGCTAGGGTGTGGCGTGCGGGATGATGATTGGATGATACATTATTTATGAAACTATCGTTGCGAGTTAGTGTGTGTGAAAACGCCCTTTATTGTTCCGTGTTTGTGAGTGTGAAAAAAAGCGCGGTTATAAAAAAAAAAAAATTACCTACTTATTTTATTATTGATTCGGGTCGAGAATCACTAACATAATTACCTCCTGAAATATTTTGCAGCTTCAAAACGACACCTTGTATTTAAAGGAAAATTTGTGAGCTTTGAATTAGCTCGGCTACATGCGTGACGTTTAGAGATACAAATGATATTTTGTTATCAATTTGGCAAATATTCACAATAGGAATAAAACTCGTACTACAGTAAATAATAATTATCTTTAATGACTCACAACAACAACTAATAATACATAACAATATTACAAGAGCTCAGTTAGATGTGGCTAGGTATTGTTTGGCGCGGCGGCGGAAGGCGCGGTCTTGGGCACGCGCAGCACGTCGTCGGCGCGCAGGCGCGGCACCGACGGCCGGCGCAGCACCCCGCACGTGTTGGTGGACGCACGCATGCGCACGTAGCCCTCCTCGCCCCACGCCGTCGACCACGAGTTCTTTAGAATAAAGTACGTCTCTCCACGGTGTACCATCCAACCCACGGCCAGCACGGCGTGGTTGTGGCTGTTTTGCTTGCTGTACCGAGTAAAAACCATTAATTGATATAGATTCCGACTAACGTTATTACCAAAATGAAATCGATTTTATTTATACGAGTACAAATATGCCTAATTTATTCTTAGATGAAAATTTTATTAAACAATTTTGATTTCAGCATTAATCACCGCATGGTCTGTGCAAAAAACAACTCTTAGATAGTACTGGTCCGATTGCTAAAATATTTCCACCGATACAAATCAGGTTTATTCCTGAGTGATGTAGGCTATATTTTATGTATGCGGGTAAAGGCGTGGGCAAAATTTAGTTTGAATATACACCGTTAAATTTTAATCGTTTAAATCCCGTGGAGGGTCGATCCGGTAGGTACATGAAACACTATCGATTTGTAAAGATAAAATTAAAAAATAAAGTACCTCTTTTTCAAAACTCGTATTAATTCACGCATGTACAAAATTAATTTCTTTAAGAAAAAGTCAGCTGAGCGAGTTCAATGACCTGTAGGTACTTTGTACGCAACGCCGACTATTAACAACAGGTCATTGAACTCGCTCAGCTCGGGATTAAAACGATTAAAATTTAGCGGTGTATTTATGATAAAGACAAAAGAGCACTAGTGGCTCTGCGGTAACTGCCCCGACTTACGAGTGCGGTCGTAGAAGCGAACCGAATTACTTTATGTAATTTAATTCACCACCGCTGCTCTCAAAATTGTGAATGAAATCATAATGAGGAAACCGGCATGACCTAGAACCAAAAATTCGAAAACACGTGCCATCCACCAATCCATACTGGGTCCGCGAGGTGAATTCCTTCTCCTAGAGAGGAGGCCCGGATCCCAGCAGTGGGAACATTATAAGGCTGATTGATGTTTGGTAGAACTCGCTAATCTTAGGAATTACTGGTCCGATTTGACCATTGATTTAATTAATTTGATTTGGTCCATTTATTGAGAAAGGCTATAAACTATATACCATCACGCTATGACCAATAGGAGAGGAGCATCAACGAAAAATGTTCCTAATACGAGGGCAAAGCAAAGATCATCAAAAGCGGTCCAGCCGTTCTTGAGTTTTAAATGGTGTAACTAACACGACTTTGTTTTGTGACTTGTTTGTGTTGTTGTTCATTCGTATATAAGTATACTGACCAGCGGCCATCGTGGTAATAACCCTTCTTGTGGCTCACTAAAGATGTCGCTTGGCCGTCAATGAGCACTACGGTAGGCCCGTACTTCTTAATCGCCACCTGTCATAAACACACTGGCATTAGAGATATGTCACACGCAGCACACGTCACTTGTCGGTGCAGCAACGGCTGGTACCTTGAGCGCCAAGATGTTGTCTTTGGTGACGTTGAGGTGGCCGCTGATGCGCGTCACGGCCGGCACGCTGTCGGCGCGACACTGCAGCTCCTGCACACAACAAGAGTGAGTACAGCTCTGTGCTAGCTCATCATCTGCATAGCTTTGGTTCGACTACGTCGTGGTCGGCGTCTACTCTAACCACTTGCAGCTGAATACTAATATTTTAACATATTTTCCGTCAAGGTTACCTTACGTCGAATTATTGGACAAAATTAGAATAATATTATTACAAAAACAACATTTGGTAATATATATTTTTGTTGTGATCTTACTTTGCCTTTGTAAGGAGTATACTCATCGAGTGCGGGCAGCCCTTGATCCTGTATGTAGTTGTAGGCGGAGCTTGGCCACGTTCCTTTACATCCATGTCCTCCGTACCTGTAACACAACAGATATCCACAATGTCATTGTTTATCGCGTTACTTCGGGCAAGTGTGTGATGATAGTATGTGTTTGTGCTTTTACTAACGGCTGCGCGCAGTCTACGAGCGCCTGTTCACTGAGCGGAACGAGGCGACCGGACTCTACGAACAAGGCGCCCTCCACCGCGCCCACCGTCGCGAACGCCCAGCACGACGAGCACAGCCACTGATCTGCGGGCGACAACACTGGTTAGTTCCCGCACAGCTAGAGCCGGCGCGGCACACGGACAGATACTCACTGCGCACGGGCGTGACGGCGCCGCGTTCGCGCCAGTCGAACTTGCGCGGCAGGCGGCCGCGCAGCCCCTCGAGCTCGGCGCGCGCGTGCGGGAACGGCGCGCCCGGGTCCTGCTCGGGCGTCGCCTCCACGCCCAGCATCACGCGCTGCTCCACCATCAGCCGGTCTGACAGGAAGTTGGTGGCGAGCTCCATGGACGCGCCCTGCCGGTTGCCTGACGCGACATGTCGCGAGCTCTGCATCAAGATATTCTTGCGGACCGCCTCTTCCACGTCATCAGCGTAAATGCGGCCAAATTTTCGTTTATACCTACATGGTAATAATATAATATGTTATTTTGAAATTCAAAATAGTTACTATACAATAGTTATTTTTGTCCGCTCAGCCCCATCGTTCTTGGAACTTGGAACCCATAGCAAAGTTATGTTCAATTCAATTGTTGCACATCTGTCGTCTAATGTATTGCACTCACTGTTCGAGCTCCGAGTCATGTCGCGGGTCGCGGCGCAGCATGGTGAACTCTCGCAGCGGCTCCACGCTCTCCATCTGATTCGTAATTTCAACTTGTTCACAGGCCTCAGCTAAAGTACAACAATATTGGTTTATTAATTCAATCTATAAAAAAATAGATATTTGACAGTCGTTACAGGTATCAGAGGCCAAACATTTTGACCATCAGTAGGAGAATCAAGGAGTATTGTGTTGCCCTGTTAATGAGTCGTGGAGGTCTAATAGGATGACGATGAACCTACAAAATAGTATATTGTTACAAAACATGAATCGTTAGTAACAATAAATGCTCGCAATCTCGACGACATTATGTATATGTGTACTGCACGCTGTAATCATATTAAAAAAAGCATTTTTCATTTTTTCCATTTTTAATCCGTAGTCCATCTGTAGGTACCGGTCTCCGTTTGAAAGTTGTGTAAAGAATTTATTTGATATACACTTTTCAACACACTTGCTCAAAAAGTGACTACAATTGCATTACACTTAGGTAAATATGCACACGGTAACACGTTTTTAGCCGACTTCAAAAAAAAGGAGGAGGTTCTCAATTCAGTTGTATTTTTTTATTATTATTAATATTTACTTTCTTTACGCATTGTTTACATTTTTAAATATTTCTTAAAAATCCTAACTAATATTATAAATGTGAAAGTGTGGATGTTTGGATGTTTGTTACTTAATCACGCAAAAACGGCTGAATGGATTTGTATGAAATTTGGCATGCATATAGACTTTGACATGAAAAAGAACATAGGCTACTTTTTATCCCGGAAAAACATCTTATTCCTGCGGGAAAACACGTTTAGAGTGCGTTAACTGAAGTACACGCGGACGAAGTCGCGGGCGGACAGCTAGTAACATATAAAAAACCTTTAAAAATTTAAAAAATTGTTGTCTGCCGGTGTCGGGAACAGTGTTCAAGCTACCGGTAGTTAGGGCTCCAGAGACAGGCACCTCCTCACAATGCCAATCGTATCGTGGAGTCATCATTATAGGTTACTTTGAAGACGCGAGAATAGGCAGACGTGTTTTTATATGTTGATTGTTGCGATATTGATTTAA
This sequence comes from Mythimna ferrago, assembly GCA_910589285.2. NCBI lineage: Eukaryota > Metazoa > Arthropoda > Insecta > Lepidoptera > Noctuidae > Mythimna > Mythimna ferrago. The sequence goes on from OU342689.1 coordinate 81,512, forward strand.
TTAATTGCGAATAATGTTATTGCAATAATTTGCTTAGTCAGTTTGTGTCGAGTGTGACTAATAATTTATAATTGTTTTTCGTTGCGAAAGATGAACTAGTTAGAATTTTTTATAGATAATTTATCGTGTTAGAAGTATGTCTAACACAGGAAGTAGCCCCTTTGGCCGTAGCCAATTGATACGACATAGTCCCCCTCCGACGCCATCACCGGCTGACCAAAATCAAACAAGGGAAGCAGTGCCACCAGCAGCCACGGAAACTGAATTACCAACTGAAGTCGTCTCTACGTCGGAGATTCAAAGATGGATGGGGTCCATCGATACCATTTTGAGCGAAATTTGCTTGATTGTGGGAGAGGGTAAAATGAATTCCGACCAGAAACTCCGTGTCACCAATCTTTGTCGAAAAGTCAACCATGGGACGTCTCAAATGGCCGTTTTGTACCAATCCCTGAAGCAAAAGTCCATCCAAGCGCACACCACTATCCAGCACCTTCAAGTGCAGCAGAATGTAGCGGAATCCCTTTGCCAGTTCAAAGATGTCGTGGAAACGAAGATGAGCCGATACGAACCAGAAAATACCTCCTACGCTAACATGGTAAAAAAAGGTACTGATAAATTAATTCGCCCAGCAAATATTAGTTCAGTCGCTATATATCCCAGCGATAAGACTAAAACCAGTGACGATACCAAGTTGTTAGTTCAAAAAATTATCTCGCCGGAGGAATTGAAGCTCCATGTCCGCGGTCTAAGAAAAATTAGAAACGGAGGCGTTATCATTCGGACGGATAACAAAGACGACATCAACAAATTAAAAAGCTCGCAGAAGTTAGTTTCCTCAGGCCTTAAAGTAGAACCGTCCAAACGACGTCCTAGGATTGCGGTCATTGGTGTCCCTGTAGCCTTGACTGAAAAAGAGGTTTTCGACTGCATTTACGTCCAAAACATGACAGATAAATTGCCGAACGTTACTCGAGAGTCCTTCTTAGAAAGTTTGAAGTTGAGCCACAAGTCGGGAAAGAAAGAACGATCTACCTGCAATTATATATTGGAAGTTCCTGCAAATATTAGGAAAATTTTGATAACTCAAGGCCGAATCTTTATAAATTGGACGTCGTGTCCAGTGAGAGACTTTACTATTGTGACCAGGTGTTTTAACTGCCAGCAGTTTGGACACGCAGCCAAATTTTGTAGAGAAACGAGCCCTACCTGCAACCTCTGTGGCGAAACAGGACATTCTTTCAAGGATTGCAATAATAAAGATTATCTGCCTCAATGTGCGACCTGCAAACGCTTCAAGCGGAAAAATGATCATCCAACCGGTGATGTGAATTGCTCAGCACGGAAATATGCAGAGGACAATTATATTAATTCCGTTGACTATGATGGCGCCTAGGAGCGCCGCCAACTACCTAGTTAATTTAGCACATAGATAGTAAGTTAACTTCTACATTTAATTTAATTTTATTTATTTTATTTTTTATTTTTTTTCGTATGGCTAATCAGCTTATCTATGATTTGGATGGGTTTTCCGTGTCTGAAGCTATAATCTGTAATGTTGACGAGTGCAGAAACCTTGTCTATACAGGGGATAAAACTTTTACTTTACTTACACAAAACATACGCAGTATAACCCGTAATTTCAATGATTTTCAAGTTTTGTTACAAAATCTTGATATAAGCTTCGATATTATCATTCTAACAGAATGTTGGTTATCTAAACAGTCAGCCAATTTACCAACTCTCGATGGTTTTAATCTTCACAAAAGCGATAATACATTTAACCAGAATGATGGTATCGTCGTTTACATTAGAAATAACTTAAGAGTATTGGTAGAAGAACCTCATTTTTCTGATTGCAATTGCTTAGTAATTAAAATTACTTCCGACACGGTGATTGTGGCTATTTACAGGCCACCATCCCAAAGTATTGATGGGTTTTTGGACTCGCTTAACAGTAACCTAGAAAAATTATCTTCGTTTAAAAATATCATACTAGTAGGAGATATCAACATAAACATTATTGCCGAAAAAATCGATACTCATTCTCATAATTACCTCAATATTTGCTCTTTTCATGGATTATTACCAGCTCATAATCACCCAACCCATCAGAGCGGCTCTTGTCTAGACCATATCCTTATAAAATCAAAGAGTCCATCCAAAACATTAGTTACTAACTCATCACTTACCGATCATCAAGCTGTTTTACTAACATTGCAAATAAGTTCACCTCGAAATAAGTGCATGCGCAGCTATACTAAAATCAATATGACGAGTCTTGAAACTGACTTACGCGCTATTAATCTTGACCCCGTTTACAATTCACACGATCCAAATATTTCTTTGCAATATTTAGTCGATGTATTGTAATCTAAGATAAGGAAAAATACATTTACCAACATAACCCCTAGAAAATATAGTAATATTAAACCCTGGATTACCCCTGGACTTGTTCGCTGTATTAGACATAGAGATAAACTTCACCATAATTTAAAAAATGCACCGGATAATGGACAGCTATCAATTATTTACAAACGATATAGGAATTTCTGTAATAATCTATTGAAAAAGTTAAAAAACCAATATGATCAGACTCAACTACAAAAAGCAGGTAAAAACACTAAACTTATATGGAAATTTATAAAAACGAACACTATTAGGTCCAAAAATCTCGAACCAGCACTTGACCTTTTATCTTCTGTCCAAAGCCCTACCGAAGCAGTAAATAAAACTAACAACTTCTTCATTAACGTAGGAAAAAACTTAGCAGATAAACTCTTACTTTCAAATAAGTGTCCTTTCAGTCAGAGCCAAACTAGAACAAGTGCTTCACGAAATTCTTTTGTTTTACTAGATACCGATGTTAATGAGATAATAGGCATAATAAATGGATTAAAGGAAAATTGTGCCATAGGTTATGACGGCATACCAAATAGCATACTCAAAAGATTTAAACACGTCATTGCCCCTCCCTTGACTCACATTTTTCAGTTATGTTTAACCAAAGGAATATTCCCGAAATTGCTTAAAAAAGCCGTAGTTACTCCTGTGTTTAAGGCCGGTGACAAGAATTGTGTTAATAATTACAGGCCAATTGCAGTTCTTACTGGCCTGTCAAAGATATTAGAAAAAATTATAAACAGTAGATTAGTAAAGTACCTTGAAAGTAATAAATTACTCTCTGATCAACAGTTTGGTTTTAGGCCTAAAAGATCAACTAGCCAAGCCGTTCACCATCTAACGAATTTTATAAGCTCAAACCTGGATAACGGTTTGCATACCTTAGGGATCTTTTTGGACCTTGCCAAGGCGTTTGACACAATTTCTTGTAATTTGCTTTTGTACAAGCTGGAAAAGCTGGGAATACGAGGAGAACAACTGAAATTACTATCTGATTACCTTAGCGACCGTCATCAGTCTGTAAAAATAGGTCAGTGCATAAGTTCTGAACTTAAAAGTACCTGTTACGGAATCCCACAGGGTAGTATTTTGGGTCCTACCTTGTTCCTTATTTATATAAATGACCTGTGCAATTTGACCCTTCAAAATGGTGTAATTATTTCGTATGCTGATGACACAGCTCTACTTTTTGCAGCTAAATCAAAGACCGCGGTCTATGATCTAGCACAGAAGGGTTTTGATACTGTGTCTAATTGGCTTTATAATAATCTCTTAAGCTTAAATGCAGTTAAAACCAAATACCTATTATTTACAATGAGAAACACTTATCCAACGCTGACTAATCTAAGTATTCAAGCGCATAACAATTGTAATCTACATTGTGCTGATATTGCATGTACTTGTCCCACTTTAGCAAAAACTGACCATATAAAATATTTAGGTGTAACGATTGACACAAACTTGAATTTCCGCAAACACATCGATTTATTATGCACCCGTGTGCGTAAACTAATTTATATTTTTAAAAACTTACGTAACATTGCCGAATTTAAATTAATTAGACAGGTCTATTTGGCTTTGTGTCAATCTATAATTACCTACTGCATAACATCATGGGGTGGTGCCGTTAAATCAATTTTACTACCTTTAGAACGCGCCCAAAGAGCAGTTTTAAAAGTTGCTACTTTTCGCCCATTTCGTTTTCCTACAAATCAGCTTTATATGGCATGTAAGGTGCTAACAGTACGCCAATAATTTGTTTTGAATGTAATTTTGTTCCAACACACTCAACTTTATTTTAACCCAATACCCTCAGATAGGAGAAGAAAGGATTTGGTTTGTGCTAACTCTAAGACTAAACATGCTTTTGCTAAACGATTTTATTTATTTTTAGGACCCTACTAATACAACCAGTTTAACAGAATACTAAAGATTTATAGTTTAAGTTACAATTGGTGTAATTTACTAGTTCAGGAATATTTGGCAAAACAAAGTTATGAAGACACGGAAAAACTTCTAGAAATTGTAAAATAAAGTTTATCTAATCTAAATCACTTTCTTTACCTAATTAATAGTCTGCACTTAATCTGCATTATTATTATTCGTTAATTTGTTTAAACATTATATATCGTAACTAGTTAGTAGTTTTAAAATATTTTTACTCTAATGGTTTATTTTTAAGTCATTGGAATTATTGTCTTCGTTTTAATTTAGCTTTCATTTCTATTGTTGTTATTCTTTTTTTAAATGTTTGATGTACATGGATGGCCTGAAACACAGGTTTTCATTAACCTAGATCAGGCAGATCTATAATACAGTTTGAATTAAATTTATGTCGATTGTAATTAATGTAAATTATAATGTCGCTTACTTTACACCTGAATAAAGAATTATTATTAATTATTATTATTATTATCATCATCATCATTTCAGCGGATATACGTCCACTGTTGGACATAGGTGTAATGATTTTTAAAGAAAATATTCATAAATCGTTCAACTTCCAATGATAAGCGATAGATGGCGCTAATAGTTACATGAACTTTAGGCATTCGTTGTAGACATTATGTAATAATTTATAATATTAGACTTTATGCATTTGTTTTATATAAATATATCATAATTGTTAAAATGAAATCTTTACTTGCAGTTAATTATTAGATAAACTCTAATGTATATTAGTTAGTCAATTGATGTTACGTACTGTTTACTTTGCTCTGATTGGTCGGTTAGTCGACCGAGTGTTTGTGAAAGTTTGTGGTAGGGAAATATCGAGTTTGTAACTGTCATGTTAGACAGAGTCAGTCTGCTTTGAGTGGTTGAACAGAAAACATGTCCGACTAATCTGTGTATTTGTAAATGATTGTTAATAGAACGATAAGTATGAAATTGTGTTGATCAAAGTGAATAGAATATTTATACAATTTATCCTGAAGTGTTTGATTCATCACATTGGCCTCCCCCAAGTGTCGCCACAACGAACGTTCTTGCGCGTCTCGCATCCATCGGTTTCCCGCAATCTTTACCAGGTCATCGGTCCACCTTGTAGGAGGCCTTCCAACGTTGCGTCTTCCAGTGCGAGGATCGAGCAGTACTGCCTTCTATATCAGACCTTTGATCCAACCGCACAACGATAGCTTCGACAGATGGTCGTCGAAACTTTTGGCTATAAAGCCATTGGCTGTCAAGATAATCGGCACAATGATAGCCGAGTCCACATATCGAAAACATCGTGTGCTAAGTCGAGATATTTGATTTGCTTCTCTTTCTCAATTTTCACAAGATTCTCGTTCTCGTCCCGTGGGATGGTGACGTCGACTATCATTGCGCGGCACGCTAATTAGTCTATCACCACTACATACGGCTTATTGGCTACAATAGTCCGGTCAGTAATACAATAAAAAAATCAAATGTTTTTTATTTCACATAGGCCTACATGGGTACTTATAAAACGTCAGAAGTTAGTGCAGCTAGAAGAAGCTAGTGCAGTAATGATAGACCGATCCCATTACTACGTGACATGGCCATTTTTGAGAACTGGGTCAGGCACATAACTGAAGTACGGTACCTCAGAATCCACTAGGTTTTATTTCAAACCAAGTTGTTGGCGAATAATCCTACTTGGGCTGTTACTTGTACATTTACACTAATATTATAAAAAAGGTAAAATTTGTTTTTTCGATTGTAGGAGGTAATCTCTGAAGGTGGACCTGTACCTTCAGAGATTACCTGATAACCAGAGATTGCTAAAATTTTTTCACCTATAGAAAGCTACTTTATTTCTAAGTGACATAGGCTATATTTTATGTACGCGGGCAAGCTTCGGGTAAAAGTTAGTGTTTAATAAAAATAAATTCTTCAAAATACCTATTTTTTTTTTGTAAATAAGCAAGCTCTTCATTTTTTATCTTTATTAAAACCGTTTTGCAAGGAAACTCCAAGCATAGTCCTTTCCATTGCCCTTTGGGTGTCTTTGAATATTCATATGAGGCCCATTGTAAGTGACCACGTTTCGGAGCCATAAGTCATCATTGGCAACATGCACTGGTCATAGACTTTCGTTTTGAGACAATGTGATATATTGGACGATCTGCGCGCGAGACGATGTGCTTCATGCTCATGGCGTTTGAACTTGAATATGACGGAATTGAATAGCTTCTGAAGGGCCTTAAGGATCGTATCATCCGCCTTCAGCAGTTCGGTCGTAATTCCATCCTCACACGACTCCTTGTTGTTTTTCAGCTGCTTCAAAGCCAACCCAATTCTCCAGGTTATTTTCGGTATAGTGTCAAGTTAATCAAGTTCTTGGTTCATTTGCTAGATTTGCAGCGGGCTTAGTGATAGACATGTATAACTGTCCACAGAAGGGCTCGACCTCAAACAGAAGCTCCGATTTGACGGAAACGACACTGCCATCATCGGTCATCAGTTTTGTCAGTTGGCTCTGTCTATTACACAAATCTCATGCAAAAGCTTTAAGCCCTTATTCCGTTCAATCGAATCTTTAATCCTCTCGGTATTAAAGCGGCGAAGGTTGAGTTTCAGAGATTTTGATATCCGTCATTGAGCTGCCAGTATCTGCATGTATCGTTTGAAGACTCAAATCAGTATAGAACAACTGAAATTGATTTATTTCGCGTTAGTAGAAGCAAAAATTAGATATAGTGTACTTCTTTGGGGTAATAGCTATAACTATAATAGTAATAGAGCCTTCGTGTTACAAAAACGCTCAATCCGGACTATGGTACGAATACCACAAACTGAAAGTTGTCGACAGCATCTTAGAAATCTAGGAATCCTTATAGTGCCGAGCATTTATGTCTTCGTTCTCTTGAGTAACCTGGCCAAGTACATCCACGAATATGAGACTACAGAACAGCGGCAAATTAGGGAAGGTACACGTAGAAAAGATATTACGTATAATAAAATACAACCGCATTTCAATATTGTGGAACACAGTCCACAATATCAATCAGTCAAGTTGTTTAATAACCTCTAGATATAAAAAGCACTATCTACACTAATACTTTTAAAACTACTTAAGGATTTCCTGTTGAATAGGTGTCTATATTCTGTTGATGAATTATAAATGTCCTTTAATGATTATTAGTATTTGTATTATTACTTTATTGAATTGGATTTGTTGAATTATTATTATTTAATTTGATTTGTTTAATTATTGTTTTATTGAATTAGATTTGTTGAATTATTACTATTTCTTCGACACATACCCAAGGGTGCCCGGAATCAGGCGGCAGGGAAACTTTGCGACCTCATAGATTCTTGTGTTGCTAGTAATGGGGTGGAGGAGTGGAGTGCTCTTCTTTCTTTTGCTTATACATCTTTAAGAGTCCCAGCAAAAGAGTTGCCTGGTAATGTGACATCTAAAGTCAAAGCAAATATAATGTCACCTCTACACTGTCATGGCGGTGAAGTGGACGCGGGGAGGAGGTCGGGTTCCCGTTCTATTAAAAATAGTATCGAGACAAAGGTTTTCGAGGGCGACTTAAAAGGCGCGGTGCGGCTAATGATGTCCGACGACTCGTTCGCTCGGGGGGATGCCGACACCCTTGCTTCGTTGAAACTTAAGCACCCTGATCCTTCACGTCCTCTCAGTTTTCCACCAGATCCTGACCCTCCATTTACAGCATTGTCGGTCACTGTGGAGGACGTGGTATCGGCGCTTGGTTCTTTTTATTCTGGATCAGCAGCAGGCTTGGACGGGATCCGTCCGGGGCACCTCAAGGAGTTGATTTCTGTGTCGGCAGGAGAAAATGGAAGACGCCTTGTGGGGAGTCTGACTAGGCTGGTAAACTTCTTACTAAGTGGTCAGTTGAACCCATGCGTTTGTCCGTTCATGTACGGGGCATCACTCTTTGCACTGAAAAAGAAAGATGGTGGAGTGAGACCAATTGCGGTCGGTAGTGTCTTTCGCCGTCTTACTGCTAAATTAGCTTGCCGTGCAGTCAAAGAGGATATGGCCCGTTACTTGCAGCCACATCAGATGGGTTTTGGCACGCGTCTGGGTTGCGAGGCTGCCATCCACGCCACGCGAGCATTTGTGATGGACCCGGAGAACGAAGACTCGATACTGCTGAAGCTCGACATTCGCAACGCGTTCAATACTTTGGAAAGAGACGTTCTGTTGAGTGAGGTAAAGGAAAAAATCCCTTCTTTATATCCCTTCCTTCATCAGGTTTATAGGCTGCCTTCTAATCTTTTCTCTGATAATAGTCTTATTCCTTCAAAAGTGGGAGCCCAGCAGGGGGACCCGCTCGGGCCACTCGTTTTCAGTTTGGCCATTCATAAGACGATTGTCGAGCTGAAATCCAGTCTAAACGTATGGTACCTTGACGACGGCACTATCGGGGGCAGACCTGAAGATGTTTTTCAGGACTTAGAAACTCTAGTCCCTCGACTCAGAGACCTGGGTCTGGAGGTGAATCCTTCGAAGTGCGAATTCTTCCCCTGTAGTACAGAAGCTCGTACACACTTTTCTCGTTTTGACTCCTTTCTTCCTGGCCTCAGAGAACTTTCACGCTCCGACTTCAATCTCTTAGGATCACCTATTTTTCTTAGTGCAGTTCCTGAGGCCATTACTTCTCGAACTCAGCTTCTCCTTTCTGCTCACGAGCGTCTTAAAGATCTTTCCGCGCACGTTGCGATTGTCTTGTTGCGTATGTGCTTCGCTCTCCCAAAAATCGCATATCTGTTGCGGACCACCCCTACTTGGCTCTGTCCTGAGGAAGTTTCCTCGTTTGACAACGCCTTGAAATCGGTGGTAGAGTCTGTTCTCAATGTTTCCCTAGATGGGCCCCAGTGGAGGCAGGCGGCTCTACCAATCCGATGTGGTGGTCTGGGGGTGCGGTGTGCACGGGATGTGGGTCTGCCGGCTTTCTTGGCGTCTGCGCATGGGGTTGCCAACCTAGTCACTGTATTACTCAATACTAATGGTGACGGGGGAAGCATACCCTTTGCGTCGGATGCTGTGTCAGCTTGGTGGACCCTCAACCCGGGTGCAACAATCCCCGAATCAGAACATGTTCAGCGGGCGTGGGATGACGGTGGGGTGATACTGCTCCAGGAGCAATTGTTAGAGGGTGCGTTGGGAGTCGATAGGGCCAGACTACGAGCTGTGTCGCAACCCGAGTCCGGGGCGTGGTTACAGGCGATTCCTTCGCCTCATCTGGGCACTTTGCTCGACGATGACTCTTTGCGTGTGGCGGTGGCTCTCCGCCTGGGCTGTAAGGTGTGCGAACCACATACATGCACCTGCGGTTCCATGGTGGAGGCCGATGGCCATCACGCACTGAACTGTCGGCGCTGCACAGGGAGGTTCCCACGTCACCATGCCCTGAACGACATAGTCTGTAGAGCCCTTATATCGGCAAACATCCCCTGCGTGCTTGAGCCTTCAGGTCTTAGCAGGTCTGATGGTAAGAGGCCGGATGGACTGACTCTGGTACCATGGAAGAACGGGAAGTGCCTGATCTGGGACGCAACTTGCGTCAGCACTGTCGCCGCCAGTCACCTGAGTCGCACCATGCACACTGCTTCTGCCGCCGCTGAAGACGCCTGCTCTAAAAAAAGGCTGAAGTACGCTGCCTTGGAGCAGCTTTACCATTTTGTGCCGGTTGCTGTGGCGACTCTGGGCAGTTGGAGTACGGAGGCGAGGTCTTTTGTGCGGGATTTGGGCCGTAGGCTCGGTGAGGCAACGGGTGACTCCCGGTCCAGGTCGTTCTTGGTGCAAAGAATGGCCATTGCTATTCAGCGAGGTAATGCGGCGAGTGTTATGGGCACCTTTGCACCGGGAACGATCAGGGGCGGGTTATTTATTGACATTTGACGTTTCCTTTGTGTAATGTTGATTCTTTTTTATTTATTGTTTAATATGTAATTTTATATTTATTTATTATTTAAATAAAATATATTTTATTATTACTATTATTGAATTGTATTACTATTGAATTGAATTGCTGAATTATTATTGAATTGAAAATGTTTAATCTATTTATTAATTATGTGATTCAGATACAAGATTCTTGTTATTGAATAAATGACTATGACTATGACTATGACTGCAGAATAAATCTCACGCCTCTCCCACATAAGCTCGAGGGTCGGATCCGAGAGCCTTTTGTTCTTATTTGTACGGTGGGTCTTGAAAAATTTAGACCCGATCGTGTGAACAGTGTCCACGAACCCATCATTATATTTGTCCACGGAGCTCCCTAGGCACTCGAAACGATTGTGGAGTTCGAGCTGAATGCTCTCGAAATTTTGAATCTGGATCTGTGCTGGACGGAGCGTAGACTTCACCAGCCAATGTGCCTCTTACCATGCGGTGATCGCTTTCAGTTTTCACCGCATTGATCAGACATCATCGAATATTTGCTTCTTTGTCGACAGGATGATGTCAATCTCATTTCTAGTTGCACCGTCAGGACTCGTTGCGTGATCACATCAGAAATGAAGATATCCAAAGGAGAATCAAGGTTACCGACATAACTTGAAGAATCGCCTAATTTAAGTGGCAATGGGCAGGGCACATTGCACTCAGAACAGATGGTCGAAGGGGAAGAAAGGTTCTGGAGTGGTGATCCCGTACAGGAAGACGCATCGTTGAAAGGCCTCCCACAAGGCGGACCGATGACTTGGTCAGGGTCGCGAAAATCCGATGAATGCATGACGCACAGGACCGATCGTTGTGCAATGCTTGGAGAAAGCCTATGTCCAACAGTGGACGTCTTTCGGCTGATATAATGATGATGATGAAAACAGTCTAGCTATTCTATGGCCGCCATTTTAAGACGCGCGGTTTTTGGGGAGACTTTTTCGATTGAATTTCAGTGGCTGCTTTAATTATTCACACATTGATTCCCAGTGGCAAAATGAACCAGATAATACTGCAAAAACATTACAATGCATCCGAATGCTCTTGCTTTCTAACTTTAAAATGATACTTACTGGTGATGAGGCGGTATGGTCTACCTTAGCCAGCCCAAATGAGGTGAAGAAAAAATATAATTAAAATGCTCGCACAATAAGAAAACAGATTCAATTTTTTACCGTCATATTACAAAAAAATCACAATTACTAGTTTTATTATTGAATAAATAGTATAGTGAGAAAAAAAGCTTTATTTTATTTAAATCAATTTAACTTATTACATACACAACTAAAAACTATAATTACAGTAAATTAAAAAAAAAACAAATAATAAAACCCTACGCTAATTACAACTAAGAACAATCAAACTAAAATATGGCGTCAAAAAACTCTTCCACATCGCTGTCGACTGGTAAAGTGCCCAAAAGGCTGGCTGCATTGCCACGCTGTATGGCAATGCTTATCCTCTGTTCGAGGTAAAAGCCAGCCCTTGGGTCACGCGAAGTGTCAACTAGATGCTTCGACAGATCTTTAAACAACTTGTGAGCACTTGGACCCCACGATCCGAGAGTTTCAACCCCAAACGGTTCGAAAATATAACTTCCAACTTCCAACTTCCGAGCCGAAGCTCGAATCTAAAACTGCCTCAGCAAAAAAAAAATACGCCTACAGATGAACTACAGATTATTACATATTTTGAAGGAAGCTTCCTTAAAAAAATATTTACAGCGTACTACAAGCTGCGTCGAAAGTGAACTCACTGATGCAAGAATTGCCAATGAAAGAAAAAGTCACTGAAAATAAAATTAGCACGAAAACTCAGGATTTATTAAAGGAACATAAGGAACTATACCAATTAAAAAAAAACAAAACAGGTACGCATAAAAATCACCCAAATCAGCAAGGAAATAAACAAAAACCTACGCAGAGATGATAGATTACTAAGACAGCGAATATTTGAAACCTACATACAAAAAACTGGAGCAATCAAGAAAGCTTTCAAAAACCTAAAAAGAAATCTGAATGTGCACCTAACTTAAACAATAGAATCGGGAGACAAGTCACAAAGAGACCAGACATATTAAATGTAGCAACTGACTTCTTTAGTGCTCTGTACACTTATACCACCTGAACCATTCACTTCACAATTAAATCATAAGGTGGAGGAAGATCCAAACTCACATCTTAGTGTTCTACATGCCGAGATTAGGTATGATATAGAGTCACAGAAAAACAACAAAGCACCCGGCGAAGATAACATCACAAATTAACTTTTAAAATCTCTTTCTGAACCATTGCAAACCGTTCTCTCGACATTATTTGACAACAATTAAGAAATGGGTCAACTCCAGAACAATGGTCGGACTCAACCATCATACTCCTACACAAGATGGATGACAGTAATGACCTAAATAATTACAGACCAATCAGCTTAATGTCAAATATCTACAAGCTATTTTCTAAACTAATACTAAACAGAATAACAAAATCTCTAGATGAGAACCAACCGTGTGAACAAGCAGGATTTCGCAAAAACTACTCAATCATGGATCACATACAGGTGGTAACTCAAATAATATAAAAAGCCAAGGAGTATAACAAAACCTTTTATTTGTGTTTTGAAGACTATAAAAAAGCGTTTGACTCCCTAAATCATTCTTCAATATGGGAAACGTTACAACAACAGGGAGTTGAGAAGATATTATGTAACCATACTTAAAAAAATATACAGGAAAAGCTACGCAAAAATCAGGCTAGAACGTGACGGAGACAAGTTTCCCATAGGAAGAGGCTGAGTCACCCGCGTCCGTAGGAGGATACCCATTGCTAGGCCCTACACGTGGTCCCCGGGTGGTGCTAATCAGGTGACACTAACTGGTGGTAGGTTTCGACCGACGGCTTGTGACCACCCACTGGGCAAAGACGTACCGTCAAGCGGCCTAGCCGTGTTTCGGTACGATGCCCGGTGTAGCCGATTCAGAGGAGTTGGGTCAAAGTGGCAGTTCCAATGCTTGCAGACCAGCCAGACTCATGCTGGTATTGACGTATCGGGAGACTAGTCGTGGAGGGTAGCGGGATCCGAGGCACGGTGCACCACTGGCCGACCGCAGTTAGTTGGGGGCCCAAGTAATGTGCCAGCCACACATGAAAGGCTGCCCCGCCAACTAGCGAAAAATCCCGGAATGCACCATCGTGCTGGTTGGCGACCAGATGAGAGGGCCCGATGGTCATTTCCGGGGGGGCTCGGGCGTCCCCGCAATCTCCAGACTAGTACCCCAATGATGCTGTCCTGCCAGTACATGACTGAAGGTTAGCTGCATGGGACTCCATTTTACTTCCTTCTCTTCTTCTACCTCACTCTCAATATGAAAAGCAATAAAAAGAGATTTGTCAAACAGCGGCTGCACTCCCTCTCACTTAAAGTGCACCTCTGCAATATTAGAGGGCTGCACTCCAATCTCGCATCAGTCCATCATCACCTGGAGACTGAAAAACCATCTCTCTTTTTTCTTTCGGAGACGCAGATACGAAAACCGTCAGATGTGTCGTACCTGTCTTACCCAGGGTTTACCCTGGAGCACAATTTTAAACCGCACGCTGGAGTGTGTTTGTACGCCCGGGACGACATCTGCTATCGGCGTCTCCGCAACCTTGAAGATTCCAGGTTCTCAACGCTTTGGGCTCTGGTGGACACAGGCATGGATAAAATTATCTATGCTTGTGTCTACCGTTCGCACAGTGGCGATCAGGGGACGACCGGGCTCATACAGTACCTTAGTGAGGCGGCGGATGCGGCTCAGCAGAGGTACCCTTCTGCACAATTGGTGTTACTAGGGGATTTTAATGCACACCATCAGGAGTGGCTCTTCCCATACCAGTGCACAGACCATGCTGGTCCAGGGAGCAACAAGGGTGCCGGACGTTGATTCGCACACGGCCAATTGCTTAGACCTTCTGCTGACAACAGATCCAGACCGCTATTCAGTGGCAATATCATCACCGTTAGGTAGTTCCGACCACTGTCTGGTGAAATCTGTATCAGTCTACTCTCCGCCCGATCCCAGCCCTAGAGGCACCAGGCGGGTTTGGCGATACAGGTCAGCAGATTGGGATGGCATGCGATCTTTCTTCGCATGTTATCCTTGGCAGCCTACTTGCTTTTCTTCGGGAGATCCATCGTCGTGCGCAGATGCTGTGACGGATGTTTTGCGGCGGGGGATGGAGTACTATATTCCATTCTCCGACGTAACCATGTCTGGTCGGGCTCACCCTTGGTTTGGTGCGGAGTGTGGCCGCGCTAACGCGCTCAAGCACGCAGCATATCAGGCATGGGCCGACGCTCGTATGCGCAAGACGAATGACGTAAGCCAGAAGAAGAGAGCCTTCAACAGAGCTGCCAAGTCTTGCAAGAAGGTGATGCGGAGGTCTCGGTTCGACCACATTAGCCGCATCGGGAACAAACTAGCTTCATACCCTGCGGGTAGTAAGGCGTTTTGGTCCCTGGCTAAGTCGGTTGAATCGAACTTCTGCCGCCCCTCACTACCGCCACTGCTGAAACCCGACGGGTCGCTGGCACATACCGCTGAGGAGAAAGCAAATTTGTTTGCTTCACTCTTTGCGGAATCTTCGCGTCTAGACCCAGGTAACGCGCGGCCCCCTGCTCATCCTGATGGTTGCGATGCGAGTATGTCAGATATTCGCATCCATCAGAAGGACGTCCGTAGGGTGCTGCGTAACCTTGACGTGAACAAGGCTAGCGGTCCGGACGGGATACCAGCAATTGTTCTGAGAACGTGTGCGCCTGAACTGTCTCCGATCCTGACACGCCTATTTAGGCTTTCATTTGAGGCTGGAAAAGTGCCGATGGCATGGAAGCAAGCTAATGTCCAGCCTGTGCCCAAGAAAGGGAGTCGTGCTGACCCAGCTAACTACCGACCAATCTCAGTAACGTCCATTCTCTGTAAGACTATGGAACGTGTACTCAACACTAAGCTCCTGGCATACCTAGAAGCTAATGATATTCTCAGTGACCGTCAATACAGCTTTCGCCGAAATCGGTCAACTGGAGATCTTCTAGCGTATGCCATCCACATCTGGAGTGAGGCCATCGAGAAGCACGGGGAAGCGCTTGCCGTTTCCCTCGATATTTCGAAGGCTTTCGATAGGGTTTGGCACGAAGGCCTTATTAGTAAGCTTCCTTCTTTCGGTTTACCCGCTGGATTGTGTGCTTGGATCGCAGACTTCCTGAATAACCGGTCCATTCGAGTGGTTATCGATGGCTGCTCGTCTGATCAAATGGCTATTAATGCCGGGGTCCCTCAGGGGTCAGTACTCTCAGCAACATTATTCTTGCTGCACATAAACGATCTGCTTAAGCCCGGTACCTTTGGGTATGCAGACGACAGCACTGTTGCTGAGAGTTACATATCCAGCGCGCGAGCTAGTGGGTCACAGATCCAGTCTCTTCGAGAGGCTATGGTTGAGCGCTTGAACTTGTCCTTGGAGGCAGTCTCCGAATGGGGCGATGCCAATTTGGTCAGGTTCAACGCTGCAAAAACCCAGGCGTGTCTATTTTCCGCTAAAAGGAGCCAATTCAGTCCTGCTCCAACTTTCCGGGGTGTAACCGTGCCGATAACCGACCATCTTGACCTTCTTGGTGTTACGCTGACATCAACACTCAACTTTGGGCCATACATCGAAGCAAAGGCTCAACTGGCTGCAAAAAAGCTGGGAGTTCTCGCAAAGGTCAGACAGTACTTCACGCCGGAACAGCTGCTCAAACTTTATCAAGCGCAAGTTCGATCGTGTATGGAGTATTGCTCTCATCTTTGGGACGGATCTGCCCGATACCAGCTTGATGCACTTGAGGCAATTGAGAGGCGAGCCAGAAGGATAATTGGCGATGATACACTCGTCGAGTCGAGGCTTCAAAGTCTTGAGCATCGACGCAGAGTTGCTAGCCTGTCGGTTTTCTACCGGTTGCATTTCGGGGAGTGTGCGTCGGAATTGCATAACCTAATTCCGCCTAGCCCGTTTCATCATCGGACTACCAGACGTACGGCTATGCGCCACCGGTATATGGTGGATATCCCACCTACACGCACAAAACGTTTTGGGAACACATTCATTGTGCGTGCGGCTAGGGAGTGGAATTCCTTGCCGGAGTCTGTGTTTCCTGATAGCTACAACCCGGTAATCTTTAAGTCGAGAGTGAATAGGTTTCTTTTAGGTAAGCGCGTTCCATCGTCGACCGCATCGTCGCTTTCCATCAGGTGAGATAGCGGTCAAGCGCGAACCTATCAACAATAAAAAAAAAAAAAAAAAAAGAGGCGTTCGGCAGGGTAACCCTTTTTCACCAAAAATATTTACAGCAGTTCTAGAAGCTATCTTTAGGAAACTCAACTGGGACGAAAAAGGATTTAAGGTTAACGATGAATATCTAAGCCACCTCCGTTTCGCAGATGACTTAGTCATATTCGCAGAAAATATTACAGACTTGAAAACCATGCTAAACAGCTTGACAGAAGAGAGTGTTTATAAACCTCACAAAAACTAAAATATTGACGAACAGTGAAGAAACCGGTATTATAACTATCGATGAACAAAATGTAGAATTCATAAAAGAATACTGGTGTGGCGGCTTTTACTTATTTGGTCGGTAATCTAGCGCTCGATCAAGGACAAGATGGCACTGGTTTTTTTGTCGCTTATTCGCCGAAAAATAGCGAGAGCGGGACAGCCGAATTGAATTTCCAGGTTGAAGCGAGACAACGATATTCGGCTTGCGACCCTGTTGAGCGCCGGAACGCAATGACAATGGCGTCAACAATACATTTATTTGGGCCAACTGGTTTCTTTTGAAAATCAAAATTTAATTTTTAATTTTTTCCTAGATATTATATACAAATGAAAATTAACTTACTAATTTTATGTGTTTATGTGTTTTAAAATCAAATGTTCTATATTAATGTAGTGATTGTCTATAAGTGTTGCAGCACTTGAATAGTTATATAAAATGATCCTGTAAATTCCCAGTACCTGTAATGTTGGCGATCCTAAATAAATAAATAAAAATAAAAATGAAAAGGAAATAAATAGAAGAATCGCTATTGCGTGGAAAAAATACTGGGGCTTAAAAGAAATAATAAGAAATAAATCTGTCAGACCGTGTTTGACTTATGGATGTCAGAGCTTGTCATTGAGAAAATGTGAAGAAAACAAATTAGCCATATTATGTCAACGTAAGATGGAAAGGAGTATGTTGGGGATAATCCTATCGCATAAAATAAGTAACCAGGTGATTAGGAAAAAGACTAAGACGACGGATATTGTGGAAAGAGTAAGGGCTCTGAAATGGAACTGGGCGGATCATATATGTCGGATGTAAAACGATAGAAGGACCAAGAAAATCATGGAATTGATACCAAGAGATAAAGTAAGGTCACGAGGACTTCAAAGGAAAAGATGGGCAGACCTATTCAAACAAAGGCTAGGATCGGACTGGATGACCAAAGCTAGAGATAGAAAGTACTGGATGGAGTTGGGGGAGGCCTACGCCTATAGAGGTGACTACTACATACTTTGAGTCTAGATAGTAATAAATGAAAATAACACTTCAAAAAAGAAAACTATGATAAAACTTTATTTTTCATAAACTCATAATGTTAAACTAAAAGGAAATGAAATAATTATAAATGCAATATTTTAGTTAAATAATTTTATAGATTTTGGACATTTAGCATGAATTTTATTGTATTGTATTTTAATGATATTTTTTTACATTTATTATTATTGTGAATTGTTATTGTATTGTGCCTATTTTTAATTTTAGACATCTATTGGGATTGTATTGTTTTATTATTATAATTTGTAATATATAATGTTTAAAAGTTAAACTTTTAGGGGTCAAAAACGAATTGAATTGAAGTTAAGATATGAATTTTAATGGAATAATGATGTAAATTTTTAAATTAATTATGTAATTGTGTACCTAGTAGAATAAACTGCTTTTTTTATTTTATTTTTATTTGCACGCTGCAAGTATTTCCTAAAACGGAAGTGTAAACTACTAATAACAAGAGTATAGTCTACATAATGAAGACGAGATTACTACACATATATGAGGACCAGATGCTACTAGCTTGACTGTCTGTCACTTACTCCAAATTAATATACAGGGTGTGGCGTAAATAGTGGTTCAACGTTAAGGGGTCGATACACCATGTATACAGCTATCACACACCACAATTTTTAACCATTTTTTACCACAGGTCTCAGAATAAAACTGATTTTTATAGTTTTTTTTTAAAAACAACACCTTGCTACACTAATTTGGCTCTAATTTCAATAAAAAACATTATTTTTCTATTTTGTTTTTTGTATATTACTGCTGAATACATGTGCTATAACAAACAAATAACTGTTTTACTTTACACTTAAAAATATTAAAGA
Organism: Mythimna ferrago; assembly: GCA_910589285.2. Classification (NCBI taxonomy): domain Eukaryota; kingdom Metazoa; phylum Arthropoda; class Insecta; order Lepidoptera; family Noctuidae; genus Mythimna; species Mythimna ferrago. The sequence continues at coordinate 100,256 of OU342689.1, forward strand.
AAAAGATTGTTTATTTCAAATTTTAACTATAGTCTTCAGATAATATTAACTTTGGGCGCGAATGGTGTAAAAGAAATATACTACACTGTCGGTGCCCATTATTGAAAAAATATGTCCATTAAATACAGATTCTAATGTGGTATAAAAAAAACTGGTACCATGATTTAAAAAAAAAGTTATTGAGATTTAACTTGAAAAGGAGCTGAATTTGAAAAAATACAATATTTAATTTTAGTACGTTACCGACGTTGCAAAATATCTGGGACCTAATTATAAATAATATTTAACATAACTATGTATTAACTAGTAGTTATTAAGGGTCAAGCACAAGGGTAAAAAAGGGTAAAAAATTCCCAGAAATCGGTATTTGGCCGGATAACAAATCAGACTATGTCAAGATATAACAAAAATATAACTAGTCAATTTTGACTGAAAATGCTTCAATGTGTTCTCGTAAGTTGCATGCGCTTCTAGTTTCTGTGTTTATCTTCACCGTTGAATTCATTCATTGTTCTTCCTGGACTCTGACTTGCTTCTGTTTGGACTCTGATTTGCTTCTATTTGAACTTATTTGTTTTTATGATCCCTACGACGTTGGCTACATTATTTGAACTTCGACTTGCTCAACGATTATACAAACCTGCAGTGCAGTGATGATTTTACGATATCTCAGTACACACCGCAGCAATATGCCGAAATGCATTTTATTTATGGCGAATGCAGAGGCGTTGGTAGATATGCAGCCCGACTTTATCGGGAAGATATCCAGGACACCGTGTATTTGGTAGAGTACATACCGCATATTCTGAGGGTAGGGTACCTGGCAGAGGCGTAGGCGGTGCAAGTGAGGGACGACCAAGGGTTTACAATGACGACGAAACGTTACATTTAGTCCACGAAAATCTATCTACTTCAATTCGTGTCAGATCATTTATCCGACGATGCAGAGCGTCCATAGCCGCCAGTGGTGGTTACTTCAAAAATTTTGTCCAAAGATTTTGTTAACAATCATTCAATAAATAATTGATTTTTTGAGTAATTGATTTATTTGAAAATTTAGAAATTAGGAAAATTTAGAAATTAGGAATGATTTTTTTCATAAGGTGAAGTTTATATTCTTCAATAAAAGCTAAAAAACCAGCCAAGAGCGTGTCGGGCCACGCTCATTGTAGGGTTTCGTAGTTTCCCGTCCGTCACAATAAGTGTTCCCACTTATGAGTTTAAAAAAAGGCTATTTGTTACGTTGACATACTAAGTACGAAACTCTAATAAATACGGAACCCTAAAAACGGGCCCACAAAGGACGGTGATAAAACAAGTAGTAGAAATTTCAGCGATTGTGCACTCGTAAAATTACGAATATATTTAAGAAGCAACGATTTTTTACCACGGTAGGTCATGAAAGCACGGAAAATCTTAACATCGACTTTTAAAAACATGACATCATTACGTAACGCCATCTATCGAACCATTTATGAACTGGTTTTTAACCGACTTCTAAAAAAGGAGGAGGTTCTCAATTCAGATGTTTGTATTTTTTTTTATGTATGTTCGCGCATAACTTCGTTGTTTGCCAGCCCATTTAAAAAATTATTTTGTTGTTAGAAAGAGTATACTTCCCAAATGGTCCCATACTCACCAAGTCGGGATCTGATGATGGAATCTTGGCGAAATCGAGGGAACTCCTCAAATATTATAGCCAACTATATAGTTCTTTTGATATTTTCATCAAAGACTTAAGAATTTACAGTTAAAACATGACATTTGATGAAGCGGAACTGGTGAAGAAGACCAGAAATGGCCAATGGAAGTTCATACTCACACAGATCTCACAATGAACATAGTTATGCGACTACGATAATACAAATAAATGAATGGTTCTTAATAGGTATGTTGAAAATGATATCATCGATGTGACTTGATGATGATAATGGAGCCGGAAGATAGGCACTGGAACTCCGTAATTAATTAATGTATCCTAGCCGTGTTTGGGCTTATTAGAAATGTCATGAGATGCACTTTGGCTATAAGGTACTATCGAACTGTTGTGATTATGATGAAGCTAGAAGATAGGCACCGGAACTCTGTAATTAATCAATGTATCCTAGCCGTGTTTGGGCTTATTAGAATTGTCATGAGATGCACTTTGGCTAATAGTACCTCTATTGAACTGATCTGATGATGATGATGGATCCGAAAGGTAGACATGGGAACTTCATATTAAAAAAAATGTATCCTATCAGGGTTTGAGTTAATTAGAATTGTCATGAGAAAAAGCAACTAAAAAGTGTGAAATAAAAAACTTTTTATAAAAAAAATAACCGACTTACTAAAAAAAAACACTAAAACCATCAAAATAATTTTAATTTCACAAGTCGGTGTTAAATAAGGAACAAATAATATCGAGAAACACCGAATTCCGAAATTAAAATTATTTTGATGGTTTTATTGTTTCTTTTAGTAAGTCGGTTATTTTTTTTATAAAAAGTTTTTTATTACCTTAACATTTTGATAGATGGTGTTAAAAAAATTAATTTAAGTTTGGTTCTAAATTGCCTTAGCATGTTTCTGATAGAAGTTTTATGTAGTTATAAGATAATACCGCCAATGCTAAGGAGAGACCAACCGAACAATTCGATAATACCCGACCCCATCAACTCAGGAAAAATCCTAACAGCGCGAACGCGAAATAGCCCAAAGTAAAGCGCCATCTCTCGGAGAATTGGGTTACTAATTAATCCATAGGTATCAGAAGAAGTTTTCGGTGGTAATTTTGGATTGCGAGAACCGATTTTAATAATTCTTTTTTTGTTTGAAAGAAGATACGTTCAGGGTAATAAAATATGTAAATGAAGTTAAAAAAAAATGCTTGCATATACGATTATACTACAAACATAGTCCAGAAATTATTTTGTACAACCGTTTCGTCTTTTTTGTACAAAAACTGTTCTTTCCATCAATTTCAAAATGATTTTCCTAGAAAGTTCTTATAGAGTTCTACTTTTCAGATTTTTTTCATATTTAGAAAATAAATAAACTTTGGTTCAAAAGTTAGGGACACACACATTGTTTTTAGGGTTCCGTAGTCAACTAGGAACCCTTACAGTTTCGCCATGTCTGTCTGTCCGTCTGTCTGTCTGTCCGTCTGTCCGTCCTCGCTTAATCTCTGTGACCGTTAGCATTAGAAAGCTGAACATTGGTACCAATATGTATATCAATCACGCTGACAAAGTGGTAAAATAAAAATTGGAAAAAAATGTTTTATTAGGGTAGCCCCCCTATATGTAAAGTGGGAAGTGATTTTTTTTTAATTTCCTCCTTATCGTGTGATATATCGTTGGATAGGTATTTAAAAATGAATAGGAGTTTACTATTCGCTTTTAGGCGATTATTCGCTCCAAAAGTAAAAAACAATGTGTCCCCCCCCCCCTCTAACTTTTGAACCATAAGTTTAGAAAATATGAAAAAAATCTGTAAAGTAGAACTTTATAAGGACTTTCTAGGAAAATCATTTTGAACTTGATGGAAAGAACACTTTTTGTACAAAAAGACAAAAAGGTTCTACAAAATAATTTCTGGACTAAGTTTGTAGTATAATCGTATATGCAAGCATTTTTTTAAACTTATTAGTGGGTACATTGTGACGGACGGAAAACTACGGAACCCTACACTGAGCGTGGCCCGACACGCTCTTGGCCGATTTTTTTTTACTTTTGGAGCGATTATTTCCGAAATTATTGACATTATCAAAAAAAGATTTTTCGCTGTACGCCGGGGGCGTCCTTAAGCTGTGGTGCAGCAATGACCACACTCTAGCTTGGCTGAAGCAGGCGGTATCTGAACTGTTCATGGTCGTCAGGTATAGCGATGCCACAACGTAACCGCTCCAGAAGCGGTTACGTTGTGGCATCGCTATACCTGACGACCATGGAGTATACGAGGACTCGAAGAATATTGGACGAGGCCTCTGCTATCAGAATCCATGGGTCGACGTTAGAAGGTGGGTACTCATCCATGCAGATAAGCAGGAGGCATGCTGGTTCATGGTGCTGGACATCCCTGAGGACCAAATTCCGATCCTGATGAACGCCGAACGCCGACTCGCAATGGGGGTGGGTACGGTGTACGTCAAGTTTCAGGGTCCGAACGGCAAGTTTGTCGACGTCCCTCGGGGGTGGGACCGTGAGCAGAACAAGCTGCAGGAGGCAGGGGGTACTCTTCCTTCACCAAATAACCAGGAAGCAACAGCGGACGAACCTGCTGCAGAGGCACCAGCGGATGGCCCTGCTGCAGAAGCAGAGCCAGCCATCACCGCAGTCACCGTGGATGCCGTCCCTCCGGCGGGTGGGGAGCAGGACGACGTTATGTTGTCCCCAGCTTCGACCCCGGGGGGGGAGGACTTTGACGAGGGCAACCTGTTTGCCAGGCTGCGACTGGAGGGTGGGGACGAGGGGTCTGCCAGCAATGGCGTTCTTCTCGACCTGTAAAGTCGTGCAGGCGAACCTTCACCACAGTCAAACTGCGACGGCCCAATTACGCAAGTGGCTGGAGGTTCAACACGCGGCCATTGCCCTGATCCAAGAGCCGTGGGTTAGGGGCGGCCACATACGCGGTTTCTCCAATCTTGGCGGTAAGATACTCGTTACTACGGACCATGACAATCCTAGATCGTGCATCTTTATCACAGGTAACCTTAAAGCACAGCTACTAAATGATTTCTGTTGCAGAGATGTCTCTGCAGCTAGGCTGAATATACAGCGGGACGCCACCAGCATGGCGATTGTCCTTGCCTCGGTCTATATGCCAGAGGCAGAGGAACCGCCACCCCACGACCTGATCCGCTTGATCACCTACTGCGAGAGCAATGGGGAAGAGGTGGTAATCGGGTGGGGCATGGACGCGCAGAATATAAGGGGTAAGGCTTTGGTAGAATACTTATTCACTACTAACCTATCCCTACTAAATACAGGTTCAGAACCAACCTTTGTAACCAAACGTAGTCGCACAATCATAGATCTCACTTTGGCGACAGAAGGAGCGGCGGAACTGATTACTGGGTGGCATGTCTCTAAGGAGGCCTTCTGCTCGGACCACAGGTGGATCCGCTTCGACATCCAGGTTTGTGTACCTCCTACGCTACCGAGGCGTAATCCGCGTAACACGGATAAAGCCGTATACAGTCGCAGCCTAGAATCCAAGTTTGCGCCACCAGGCGATTCGATGGTACTACAGGACTCCACGCAAATTGACGCGTAAGTGAATCAACTAACTGAAGCATTACTGAACAGTACCATACTGCCTGCCCAGAAACTCTCCCGCGTAACACACCGGGTAAACAGCCTTGGTGGGGCGCGGAGCTGGAGCGTAAACGCAGCAAGGTAAGGAAGGCTCTAAACAGAGCTATGAACACATGTGCGGATGAAGACTGGAACGCCTACTATGCGGCCAAATCCAGCTACAAAAAATGCATCAGGTACAGGCGTACCGCAGGGTGGCGGAAATTCTGTGGTAGCATTGAATCCTGCCAACAAGCGAACAGGGTGAGGAAAATACTGGCCCAACAGGATGTCGCTTATTGCCCTTATTGAGAGCGTGCCTGGCCTTTAGATACGTTCCCAAGGGATGGAGGGAAGTAAAAGTAATATTCATTCCTAAGCCAGGTAAGAGTGACTATACTAACGCCAAATCCTATCGACCCATAAGTCTGACCTCATTCCTGCTAAAGACGATGGAAAGGTTATGTGAAAGGGAACTTCGAGATGGAGCCTTAAAAGCACTACCATTACACGGTAATCAGCATGCATACAGTTCAGGTAAGTCGACAGAATCTGCTCTTCATCAGGTTGTGAGCCAGATAGAGGAAGCAATTCATCAGAAAGGTACCTGCCTGGGTACTTTTATAGACATCGAAGGAGCCTTCGACAGAACGAACTTTTCCAGCATAGGTACCGCCCTCTCCAAGCACGGGGTGGATCAGGTACTTATTGAATGGATTACTAATATGCTAAGTAAACGAGTAGTTCGCATTGAAGAAGAACAACAGTTGGCCTTGATAGCTAGAGGCTGCCCGCAGGGGGGTGTACTCTCACCGCTACTGTGGAATCTGGTAATCAACGAACTGATCACTTTACTCAATGCGCATCGATACTACACAGTAGGGTATGCAGACGACCTAGCGATTCTCGTACCGGGGAAGGTGACTGGAACAATCTGCAACCTCATGCAACAAGCACTCCGCATTGTAGAACGCTGGTGCAGGGAATATGATTTGTCAGTGAACCCCTCAAAGACTGAACTAGTCATTTTCACGCAAAAAACAGACACAGAACTCCAACTATCAAACGAGGTCAGATACCTGGGAGTTATCCTAGACAGTAAGTTGAACTGGAGCGCCCACCTGGAGAATAAGCTAAACAAAGCGTGTATCACCTTCTGGCAATGCAGGAAAATGATAGGTAAGAGGTGGGGCCTATCCCCCAAAATCAAGTATGATTTTGGGGGATACGGCATACGGAATCGGTCGAATTACGGCATTGTATAGCCAGAGTACTGGCTATACAATGCCGTAATTCGACCTATGATTACCTATGGAGCCGTGGTGTGGTGGCCTCGCACCAAGCTAGCCACGGCAGCAAACAAACTTCAACAAATTCAGAGGCTTGCCTGCATGGCAACAACGGGATGCATGAGGACTACACCGACTGCAGCGCTCGAGGCAATGCTGGGACTCCCACCACTCCACCTGTTTATACAACAGGAAGCAACGATGGCGGCAATTCGCCTCAAAACACTGGATCTCTGGGGTAAGAGACAGATGGGCACGCCACAATCATGGCGGTAAGTCCCCTCTTTGAGGCGTGGCTGGAAAGACCTCACGGCGTCCTTACCTTCCGCATGACACAGGTACTCACCGGACATGGTTCGTTCGGGAGATTCCTGCACTCGATTCATGCGGAAGTGACGCCCGGGTGTCGCCACTGTGCGGAACGCCCGGAGGACACGGTGGAACACACAGTCGAGGTGTGCCCTGCTTGGGCGGAGCATCGCCGTGCCCTCGTGGGGGCGATCGGCGGCGGAGACCTCTCGCGCCGGGCCTTGGTTGAGGCCATGGTCCGGAGCGAGGAGTAGTGGCAGGCGGTCGCCGACTTCTGCGAAGCAGTAATGCTCGCAAAGGAGGAGGCCGAACGCATAAGGCAACGGCGTTATCGCCGCCGCCGTCGCCGGGATTCTGATCCCGATTTCCGGCCAACGTAGACGCGGGCTTGCGGACAGTGAGCAATGGGTAGCTCGCTGTCCGGCCGTCCGGTAACTGTCCGGACCAAGCCCAAGTCGTCGACGGCGCGCACTGTTCCCGCGCGCCTCAAGGAGTTGTCAGCAACAGCAGGGACCCAGCCGGGTCGAAGCCTACTGGGGCCAGGGTTATCCGAAAGGGCGCTCGAGCCCCGGTATGAAGGCTAGAAGGAACGGGGTGGGTCTTTTAGTCAGTAAGAGTCTGACACTATCTCCCGCTCCGCCCAAGGGCGGAGGATGTCAATGCATGATTTTTTCCCACCATAAAAAAAAAAAAAAAAAAAAAAGGGTAAGAGACAGACACAACACACCGCCCTGCTCGAGGAATTCAATAATGAACTTCCCGTAACCAGAGCAATCAACGACCGGGTACCCAAGCAATTTATCTTTGATAAAAAATACAAAATCCAACTGTATGAGGATGACCGTTGCGAGGGACTGTGTCCAGCTGAGCTGCGGATCTTCACAGACGGGTCCAAAACAGGTAATGGCACGGGTGCGGGAGTCTTCTCAGAAGATCTCAACATCCACATAGCCACACCTTTGGGGGTTCATAACACAGTGTTCCAGGCTGAATGCTTGGGCATTTCCCTAGCAGCGTTAGCCGTCACGACCAGGGAAGTTAAGGACCACTCAATACGCATACTCTCAGACAGCATGGCTGTCCTGCAAGCGCTGAATAGTCACACAGTCAATTCTGGGCTAATATATGAGTGCCACCAACGGCTCAACCAGGTGGGTAAACACAACCAAGTAACCATTCAATGGATTAAAGGACACAGCGATTCCCGAGGCAACGATGCAGCGGATGAACTCGCCAGAAGGGGTTCGAGCATGGCAGCAATGGGTCCCGAACCTATTATGCCGCTTCCCTTTGGATACCTACGCAATCTGGTAAGGAAATGCACCAGAGATCTACACCACAAACTATGGAGAGAACATGGTGAGTGCAGGCAGGCCAAGGAGGCACTTCCCTCCATTGATGGCCGTTTTACGAAAAAGGCCCTACGACTGACCAAATTACAGTTACGCAAATTAACGGCCATTACAACTGGCCACGGGACCTTTAACAAGCACCTTTCTGTCTTAGGAGTTACAGACAGTCCGCTCTGCAGAGCCTGCATGGAGGAGGACGAGACGGCAGCTCACCTGCTTCTAAGCTGCCCTGTGGTCGCTGGATATGGGGCAAAGTACTTCGGAAACCCAGGTAACCTTCGTGAAATGGTTAGCGACACCAAGGCGCTGCTGGCCTTTCTTGAGGAGCTGGGGTGGATTGAGTGACTCATTTGTCCCACCCGTACGCAAAATACGCGCTTTAGTCGTGGAGTTGCGGACAACAGCCCGTAGTACCTAAACCTAAAAATGATTTTCGTAAACCCCTATTCATTTTTAAATACCTATCCAACAATATATCACACGTTGGGTTGAAATAAAAAAAAAAATCACTTCCCACTTTACATATGAGGGGGGCTACCCTAATAAAACGTTTTTTTCCAATTTTTATTTTACCACTTTGTCGGCGTGATTAATATACATATTGGTACCAAATTACAGCTTTCTAGTGCTAACGGTCACAGAGATTAAGCGAGGACGGACAGACAGACAGACAGACAAACGGACAGACAGACATGGCGAAACTATAAGGGTTGCTAGTTGACTACGGAACCCTAAAAACGACTTCTAGTTAGGTCCAAGATATTTTGCAACATCGATAACGTACTTAAATTAAATAGAGTATTTTTTTCAAAATCAGCTCCTGTTCAAGTTAAATGGCAGTAACTTTTTTTTAAATCATGTTACCAGTTTTTTTTATACCACATTAGAATTTGTATTTAATGGACATATTTTTTCAATAATGGGCATTGACAGTGTAGTACATTTCTTTTACACCATTCGCGCCCAAAGTCTAGTGATTATCTGAAGACTATAGTTAAAATTTGAAATAAACAATTTTTTTCTTTAATATTTTTAAGTGTAAAGTAAAACAGTTATTTGCGTGTTATAGCACATGTATTCAGGAGTATTACACAAAAAACAAAATAGAAAATTAATGTTTTTTGTTGAAATTAGAGCCAAATTAGTGTCGCAAGGTGTTGTTTTTAAAAAAAAAAATTAAGATCAGTTTTATTCTGAGGCCTGTGGTAAAAAGTGGTTTTAAATTGTGGTGTGTGATAGCATACATGACCCGTTAAAGTTGGACCACTATTTACGCCACACCCTGTATAATTAAATATTATTTTTATCTTTAAAAATCAGAATAAATGGCGCCGCCGCCGTAGGACCATTTAGAAACTCATAAGTTGAGCTTTTAAACGTTAAAGGAACGAAAATCAAGGGACAAGCCGAAGAGATACTTAAAAAGAATTCTAAAGAAACGAGTAAAATGTTCGATTTCTAACTGCTGATGTGTGGGCAAAAAACCCAGTTTCATCCCTTTAGGGAGTAAATTTAAAAAATAAACCTCTTTTTAAATTTCACGCTCCTTGTTCCAATAGTTTCGGCTTTACGTTGACTATGTCAGACAATTTCTCCCGGTTTTTAACTTTCTTTTTATTTATTTCTTCCATTTATACATATTATGTCACCGTAAAGTTGTGAATACCATTAGATTATAATCTATCTCGCGAGATTGTGAACTATCGAAAGATTCTGAACCGTTCAATTTTATTTAAAGCATTGTTTTTCGATACATGTATATAAGTATTATACCGAAGTAAAACATCAAATATTTGATTAACTCACAAAAATTTTAGAAATAAATAAAGATTGACAGTGCCGAAAGACTCGACCGCAAAAGAAGTCACCACTATTTTATCAACTAATGTGACTTGATTCGAACTTTATACTCGTAGTACTTGTTGTCGGGTTTTTTGACACATCATATTATTACTATTGCTTCCATTTAACCTCATTTGTCATAGTCATGTCTTTTCATGGCGTAGTGACCGTAAAATACGTTGTATTTTTCAACTTATTTGTCATAATAAATGTCTTAATTTTCGTACCAATGTTTAGATGGAACATAGAGGAGTCGTGGTGGCGCGCCTGCACCTCGTCAAACTGGTGCACGTAGCCGTCGCAGTCGGTGCCCAGCACCGAGCTGTCCACGCGTACTGAGTACCTACCGAGAGCGGCACACGATATCGTCAAGCAGCCTGTACCAAAACCTTACTAGTGACGAGGTGGCGGAGTGAGCACTGACCAGTGCGGCGTGGTGGTGTAGTTGTCTGCGGAGCGCGTGACCAGCAGCTCGTGGCGGAAGGTGAGCGCCTCTCCGCGCGCGCCGCCCAGCTCGCCGCTGTGCCCCGACAGCGTGTGGCGCCAGCGCTCTGCGCGCTCTGTGCCGCGCACCACGTACCCTGCACACGACACGCATTAGGACAGCACACACAAAACAACAAGCTCATGGGATAGAGCTTGGGTAGTTAATTGACAGTCACCAGCAAAGGAGAAAGCCTGCAGGTCAGGCAGCGCAGGCAGCGCTCGCTCGGCGAGAGTGATGCGGCGCGGCGCTGACACCACGCAGCGCCGCAGGTCGGCTTCCGCCGTCCGGTCTACGCGAATCTGCACACTCTGCACGCGGCCGTCGCGCTTCATCATGCGGTATGTGGAGGTGGCTCCGCCGTGGAAGTCCACGCGCGATGCGCCACTCGCCGCATCCCACCTATCATAAGGCAATGTCATTATAAAGTTTTCTTATAGAATCACAAGCCTCGATAATGAATTAAGTAACTTCAAACTTACGCACTATATATTTAAGTAAAAATGTGTGATAGAATTTAATGAATAAAGGAAATAATAATAAAAAATTATTACGTTCAAAAATGATCTAATAATTCCCAAACTATGTAAGTCTGGGTTGCACTTTGAGAGACTAACATACAATCATGTAGCCTATGGATAGACTTAAAATCTACACTAATATTATAAAGAGGTAAAGTTCATTTTTGTTTTCTGTTTGTAGGAGGAAATCTCTGAAAGTACTGCGTGTTCCGTTTACTAAATTTTTTTTCACCGATAGAAAGCTGCTTTATTCCTTGATGACATAGGTTATATTTTATCAAAGTGGGCAAAGCCGCGGGAAAAAGCCGGTCCTTAATATAAAATAAAGTTAATTAAGAGCATCTATATTCTCTATGCAAATACGAATTCTCAAGTTCTGCGGGCTTATCACCCGTAATGAGGACTCGATGGAACATTTGGTGGTGCAAGGGAAATTCGAAGGCAAAAGATCTCGTGGACGCTTTCCAACATGATGGACGGACCTCGTCAAAACCGTGACACACTACCGCGTAAATGAAGGCTCCCAAGCCGCCAAACACAGAGCTGCATGGCGTCGTATCACGAGAGAGGCGGTGTTGCGGGATTCGACCGAGACATGACCATGACCACTCTGTCAAGAGTGTACGACTAAGAAGAATACTCTCTAAGGACCTGCACACACTTGAAACAAGACTGTCTCAGACAGACTTGTCTACGACATCGCATACTTGTCTACGTCACCGCATACTTGTCTACGACACCGCAGACTTATCTGGGACAAATTTGTTTTGTACGGTCTAGTGTTGCCAACAGTTATAATAACTTACCACTAGAGTCAACTTTTGAAACCACCAACAAAAATTTTTCCCACAAACAAAATCGCAAAATTTTCCACTAAAAAATGTGTGTTGTACGAAATAAAATTAGTAGGTATAGTAGGTTACTAATTTCCTTTAATAATAAGTGTTAAAAATTAACAATCTGTGGCTGTGGTTCTCTAAATACTTGTGAAAATAATTAAGCGGCATTTATTGGCAAGAGGAATCGAGAATACAATACAGGCCATGGACCACAGACTATATATGCTATTACAGATAATCTATACTTTACACAATCAGTTGAACAAAATACTATTTGTAGGTAAATCAACATACAAAATTATTCAATAACAGCTAGACTCTGACCAACGAAAGATGGAATTGAATTATTTATTAAAGTTCATATATGGCGTTTAAAAAAAATTAAGCACTGTCAAAAATGTGTCATTGACATTTCAAACTTCATTCATCTTGTGTTTACGTGCATCTTATTTTCGTTTATTTTATTATAATAATGCTTTAAACAATAAATAATTCGACGAGGAGGCTTCTCTTCAAGATGATTGATAAAGTCAAAACAAAAAAAAGTGAGATTAATCGCAAATCTGTACAGAAAATGCGACAGCTGGATACTATAAGTTCATAATATATAGGTTAGTGTTTTGAATATCTAGTAAAATAGCTTGATACTTTTCGATTATTTATAACAAATTGCAATGAGTAATACTTTAATATACTTTTTAGGAGATATAGACAATGAGCAGGTGAAACTGTAAATTACCAGTATGGCAAAGGCATTGAAAACTCTTGAAGAAATTGAAATATCGACTTCTGAATCACAATACATAAAAAAAAAGACGTATGGCACTCGGGGACTGCCGCGGTAAAGCTATTGCATAGCATTTTTATCAACTTATGCAATTATAATTATTTATTTATTTTATTTATGCAGTATTTTTTTCCCTTTGTTTTTTTTTCTTTGATATTAATTGAAGTTACACTTTCACACATTGAATTGAATTTTGATTGATTGTTCACTCATTTGTTTTCTTATCGGTCACCACGCTCAAAAAACAAATGAGTGGGGGGTGTTAGGTTATTTTCGTTCCGGATTTTCTGGATTCGGTCTCCACGCTCAAGGCCCGCGATAGAAGCTAAGCAATAGCTTAATAATATTTTCAATGACAGGTATTTTTCTCCTTTCAGACCTTTTAGATTTAACAATCATTTACTGTTGTTTATAGGAGACGCTTATGGATGACTAAATTAAATAATAGGCATATTGTTGTATTATATTATGACATTTGATTGTTTTAATTATTTCTTATTTTTATTTGTATCATTAAACTGTTACGAAATAATTGTGATTTCCGTTTTCAGACTTAAGCGTGAGAACACTGAAAAGAATGAAAAAGAAGTGTCTATTAATCAAGGAAAGTGGAACACTCCCGGAAAAAAGAGCCCTCGTTGTGCAATAGTTTCCAATTTGGATAATTTTGATGTTCTGTTTGTGAATGTTTTAGTAAATAAATTATATAAACGAAATTGTCTGACACTATCTCCCAAAAGCGGAGGAACTTATTGGATAATTTTTCCATCTAAAAAAAAATCATGGCTTTACATTTGCAATGTAGTACAATGTACAATAGCAATTGCCCTTGCGCCTTTTTCAGAGCTATAAAGATAGTTTCATAACTTCCACACCATAGAGGTACGCAATAAATGAACACTAACTGACATAGGGCAGTCAGTGTAAATAGGGCGTATAAATTGTTGAAGCATCAGCGCTGGATCTTAGATTCTTAAAAATGTACATGAGTTTCCAGATCCAACTACTGAGATCTTTAATTTATGAGTGCCATCGACTGGCACTCGTTTGTCTAAGAAAACCCCAAGATATTTAATATTACTTACTCGTGACTCAACTACATCTAGTAGTTTTTTTGGGATTTGACACGATCCTTAAATAGCCGGCATCCTGTTCAAAAATATACACACCATACGGAGTATTTTTCGGTGAAGCCAGCGCGTGGCAGGGTGAGGCGTGCGCGCAGGAACAGTGAGCGCTCGAAGCGCGGTGGAGGGGGCGGAGGCTGCCGCGTCTCTTTCTCCAGCTCGCCGCTATCCTCTCCTCCTACTTCCACGCGTCGCCGCTTGCACTTGAGTCGACGCATTTCAGGCGCTGCAGTTTGTGCTTCTGGAGGCTCCTGTGCGTGCGACAACGAACCAGCCTCTTTGAGCTCATCAACGGTATAGTCGTCGGTGCTGACGACACCGACAGGGTCGATCACTATCGGAGGAAGTGAGGGGTCGTCCGGAACCTGTGCGATGAACTGCTCTACTAGTAGCCGCGAGTCCTCTGTAAATAAATGTTTAAAATTGACATTCGTCAACTACAATGTATGAAAGACTGTAAAGATGCAAGAGGTGTCTATAGTTAGTGTCTCACCGACTGGTGGAAAATTGGGCGCGTTCCTAGCGAGTCGCTCGTCATTGTCGGGGCGACGCGGTGGTGGGCGCGGTGGCGTCGGTGCTGGTGGAGACTCATACTGCACGTCCCCCGGCGTCGGCACGGAGTCGTACTGCACGCCCACCGACACGGCGGGCGGGGAGCTGGGGAACACGCTGGGCTGTGGCGATGGCAATGTGTTGTACGAAGGCACTGAGTTGCTTGTAGGACGCTGGTTGAACACTGGGACTTGGTTGTACAGCGGAGGTTGGTTGTTGATTGGGACCGGGATAAACGGTGGTGCGTTATTACCAGGGTAGTAAACGGCACCCGCGGGCTCACTATAGGTGGGCGCGAGCGTGCGTGGCGGCGCAGTGTTCTCCTGCGGCGCAGGCAGCGTGCACTCTGCAACAATAGTGGACAGTGAGAGGATTGCCGGTGGACGCGTGGCGTGAGCGTGGCTGTAGCGTTGGCGTCACTCACGTGCGGAATCGGCGCGTGGCACGGGCACTGGCACGGGCACGGGCACCACTAGCACCGACAGTGATGCGCGACCGCCGTTGTCACCTTCTGGAAAATAAATTTATTTTTTCACATGTACACAATACCAGGAAAATAAAAAATAATCACGATGATACTTACAACAAAGGTAGACCAAGTTGTAGGTTGGTTTTTATAACAAACTAAACAAAAAAGGGGAGGTTTTCAATTAGTACTTTTATTCGAATAGATTAAATGCCTTCAAAAACATAACTTGTAAAAAGACCAAGGCCTGCAACACAATTCTCCAACCGTAAAAGTTGTGAGATCATTGTAATTAATACCAGGGCAGTTAATTTATTCAGGTCGTACTTAAGGGACCTTGATGACCTAGATTGAGTTGAGAAAATTCCTCATATATAAAAAGCTATTTACAAGTACAGCTTGATGAAGAAGATCACAGATGGTCAACAGAAATTTAATGTAAACATGTGTTGTTGAAAATCGACAGAATAGACATTGTATTTTAAAATTTCATGACATGCTTTATATTATACTTAATGATGAATCTAATTTTCCTTTTGCTCCATGCATACAACTTATATTTAAATGAATTTATGAATAAAAACTTGATAACGAAAATTTATAAATTGATCTGGTAATCATCTTCTTTTTTAATGTACCTAATAACAACGATGTAAAATGATGTATAATTTGCATGCGCAATGGTAAAATGTGGCAAAGCTTTAATGTATCATAAGAAATGTTGTGTATTCATATTTACGAAATTCTATTCTATTATATTCTAGTTAGTTTGATTTTTTTTAATGGCTTTAGAGCAGGAAAGGGAAAAAAAGAATAAGAAAAGAAAATACTGGATTAAAAATGAAATATGAAAAATCATACTTAGTATTCATTGTTATGGTTCGATTATAACCTCAAAATCGGATACTTTTTATATCTATTCTGAAGCTAGTCCGCTATAAAAATAAGATCTTGTAGAAGTCTACTAATATTAGAGAATAAAATACATAATTATCCAACGCTCCTTATGTCCAGGGCCAAGAACAACGCTCCTTGTGTCTTTTATGAAATTCTTGCCTTCTTTTGTTAGGTGCATCCGAATTTCTCGATTAGTCTTTTCTTAAATTCCTAAAATATTTTTTGGATACTGGCACAATTTTTTTCCTCTGTGATAACACAAATATTTACTGTTTTCCATATGAATTGCTGTTTTGTACTTATCGATTTAGCAGTTTCAGGAAGTACTTTTTTTATTTCTTTGTGGTGCTGAATAAATATTAACAAGACTTGTTCTTTGGAAGGAAGCCTAACTCCCAAAAAGTCTTCATAAGTTATCTTGTTAAGTAACCAAATTCCTCTTTTTTACACACTTTAAAGTCTAAACATGCTCAACTTGATCATTATAACACACTAGTAACGCTTACTACCCTCCACTGTAATAAATAATAATATAAAAAAAAATACCCTACACTGATTACCTACTAATTGAATGAAAAAACTTTATAGGGTTATGCAACCTCTAAATAATTATTAACCGACTATGGTGATTTTTGGTATACAGGGTGTCCCGTAAATAATGGTCCAAACGTAACGGGTAGGTAGCCTATCTGATTTCCAACAACTAATTTGAATAGTTAAAAAAAACCGCTATGATAACCAAGATATTTTTTTTTTTCGAATTTTATCATTTTCTTTACCAGAATTTAGTTTTTTTTTATGCTGTCGCTGCAAATAATAACATTTTTTGCTATAATTTTTGTGTAACATTTCTGAATAGCTTACTAATGTTATAAGATACCATATTTTTTAGTAACATTTTATGTGCCTTAAAAAAAAAATCTTGAATTGAAAAGATTTTTCTTTACGATGAAAAGACCAAATTTAAAAAAAATTCTCCTGTAAAAAAATTGTATGACACCCACGACCACCATTATTTTAAAAACTTGTACATTTAATAAGGTTTGCATATTGGTATAAAATTTACGTCTAGTCCTAGCCGTTACAAAGATATTGCTATGAATCTGAGAGAGGTATTGTTTCAACAAAATAAAAAAAAAATGATAAAGTGTGCACAATTAAACTTTTTTCTTTAAAATGTTTTAGTGTAGTATTTCAGACGCAATGATTTAATTACAGATATCAGCGTATGAAAAGAATTAGAAGAAAAAAAAACAATTTGTTTAAATAAATCTTTTATTTAAACAAATAAAAGATTATATTATTTTTAATTATTTAAGTTATTGTTTAATTTGTTTATTATTTCCTAGCAATTAATTTTAATAAATAAGATATGTTTTGTAACATTTGCAAAATAAAAATTTAGTTGTAAAATTAAATAAATCATCTTTGTTAGACCAACCTAATCTTTTATTTTGTTTTTACAGCATATGTTTGAACTGTCTTCCCCATACGAGAATGCAAAGTCTGCATCTCCTAATTATGGAAGCTCTTATCCGACGGACGAAATGACTTTGGTTGATTTCTGATACAGCAGATTGGATGCGTTGACGTAACTCTCCTTCCGACGCTATTGGTTGTTTGTAGACCCTGTCTTTTAAACATCCCCAGTAAAAAAAATCTAGGGGATTTAAATCCGGAGATCGTGGAGGCCACAAAATTGGTCCTAATCGGCCGATCCATCTGTTTGGATAACTTTCGTCAAGGTGCGACCTTACTGCCGTCGCATAGTGAACGGGGCACCCATCATTTTGCAACCACATTGCATGCCGCACTTCTGGAATGTTTTCTAGCAATATTGGCAACTCATACTTTAAAAAATACAGATAGTATTCGGCGTTTAGAGTTGCTGGTAGTTCAAAGTTCATCGAGAATTACAGAAGTACCGGTTGCACCCATATCACGAGCAACGTGTTCAAACGCTGAGAAATCAACCAAAGCCATTTCGTCCGTCGGATAAGAGCTTACTTTATTAGGAGATGCAGACTTTGCTTTCTCGTATGGGAAAGACAGTTCAAACATTTGCTGTAAAAACTAAATAAACGATTTATTTAAACAAATTGTTTTTTTTTTTCTTCTAATTCTTTTCATACGCTGATATCTCTAATTAAATCATTGCCTCTGAAATACTACAGTAAAACATTTTAAAGAAAAAAGTTTAATTGTGCACACTTTTTTTTTATTTTTTTTTTATTTTGTTGATTCAGTACCTCTCTCAGATTCATAGCAATATCTTTGTAACGGCTAGGACTAGACGTAAATTTTATACCAATATGCAAACCTTATTAAATGTACAAGTTTTTAAAATAATGGTGGTCGTGGGTGTCATACAATTTTTTTACAGGAGAATTTTTTTAAATTTGGTCTTTTCATCGTAAAGAAAAATCTTTTCAATTCAATTTTTTTTTTCTAAGGCACATAAAATATGGTATCTTATAACATTAGTAAGCTATTCAGAAATGTTACACAAAAATTATAGCAAAACATGTTATTATTTGCAGCGACAGCATTAAAAAAACTAAATTCTGGTAGAGAAAATGGTAAAATTCGAAAAAAAAAAAATATCTTGGTTATCATGACGGTTTTTTTTTAACTATTCAAATTAGTTGTTGGAAATCAGATAAGCTACCTACCCGTTAGGTTTGGACCATTATTTATGGGACACCCTTTATGAACTCTATGCATGAGTGGTATCAAGATTTCGAGCAAAGTCAAATGAAAATCGTCAAAATATGAAACGCTCTAGGGGCAACCTATCCTAAGGTGTTTGAGCACAGGACATCAGGTGGCTACCAGGACAATCCCGGAAGTAAGATCTTTACCAGTATTTGACTGGATTATTCATCCATTATTAATATTAATTTGCTCGTACACCACTACCTGTCGCCCTAGAAGTAAAACAATAATTATGCTGATAGATAGATATTATGAAGCACTAGCAGCTGACAGTGGCTTTGTCAGAATGATAGTAAAAAAGTATTCCTGGGGAACATGCATCCGTTGTAAAAGAAAATCCTATGTGTTATTCAAGAACATGGTGTATCCAAGTGCCAAATATGTTCTAAGGACATTCAGCCGTTTGAACGTGAACAAGTAACCATTTTACACTTAAGTTCATTCACAAACTTTTCCCTTATGTTATTAGTGAAGACACAAGACACAAAAAGCATAGTTAGCATTGAAGTCGAAAGTATTCTTCAATTCTTCTGACCCGTGAAGAAAAAATGTAGTGAGTTTAATGTTGTGAGTACTGCGTGCGGTGAACTGGCGGTACTTATATAGCGGCACTTGATTGGGGATGTATGTTGTCAATGATGAGTAGGTAGCGGGTTGTGGCGGTACTCACGCAGCGGCACTTGTATGGGGACGACCGGCGGGAGCCAGCCACCGCCACCCCACGCGCCACCGGCGCCTCCTGTTGCTCGACTGTACTCTGCAGACATTCAATGCTTATTTTACAATTTACTAAGTTGTGTTGAAATAGGTTCACCCTAATTGCTTGGAACTGATTACATGCAGTACTAGTTGGACACTCGCAGCTGCAGGAGTGTAGTGTGCTGTGCCCGTTTGTCCGACACTTGCGCTGTTCTTACGGGGAACTAGTTGAACACCTCGACACTCGACAATGGTCGACACTTGTTAATTGATTGTTTAACCTTTGACTAAATACATGGTTTTAATGTAACGCAATTGGTGACGTACGGTCTGAGAGGCCGCTGCCATATCTGGTCTAAGTATAAGAAGATTAAGTAAGGTAGCTAACCGCAGTCTTTAAAAACAGTTAAATAACATCTAAAAGAACAACAAATTAATTAAAGGATTATTTAATTCATCAAATAAATATAATAAACGTAAAGAAGAAAGGGCAATTAAAATTAAGTTAATTGCTGGTAAAATAGTTCAGATTAATTCAATTATTTGACCTTCTAGTAGAAACCCATTTAAAAAGAAAATTCTTTTTAAATGGGGTTTAAATCCATTACATGCAATCTGCTGGAATTAGGGTAATCTGAGTATCATCGAGGTATCCCAGCTAATCCTAAAAAGTGTTGAGGGAAAAAAGTTAAATTTACTCTGATAAATATTAAAAAACCAAAAAACTCTAAATGTAATTTTGAATGACGAACTTGTTATTAAAGTGTAAAAAACTAGAGATGTGATCTATAATCACAAACAAAAAAATTGAGTCAATCAAATTATGACAAAAATAATATTTTTCCTTAAAGGTAAGAAGGTACCTACTAATCAATATTTAAAAAAAAATGCTCTAATAACAGGTATCATTTTACAAAACTGACAGTGGTGGTAATTAGATTTGTGATTTTGACTTAAGAGAACAACTAGCACAGGATTTCCGTGTTCTTTGGCTCCCGATGCATCTGAATCTTCATGTGGCAGTTTTTCCTAAATTTTAGAATTTTCAAGCTGTTTAGTAGTATTTGACACTGAAATCCCAACTTCCGACTCCCTACGCTTGTCTTTTGGGGGTAAAGAATTATTTATTGCAAGTAATAACTGTAAAAATATGAAAAACGATATGGCGCGATATTTAAAAACAGTTACATAACTTATGGCATGCGGTCTGAGAGACCGCTGCCGAACTTTACATCGATGTAATTTACCGATTTGGGACTATACAATGCAATTAGCTCTCTCTGCGGCGTGGACGTAACTCAAATTGAAGCTACTCAGGCGTTGACAAGGTTGACAAAGAAAACGCGGGAAAAGGGGTGAAACGATAATTCATTGACGTCGCTGGGCCTGTGAGACCGCATGTCACCAGTTAAAGGTTAAGAAGGAAGTTTGTAAAGTAACTTTCTGCTCCTGAAAATAATACACTGTATGTAACTATAATAGTATTTGTAACTTTAGAATAAAGGTACATAAGAGGTACACGTGAGAAGTATGTATATGCGAAAGTTGTGCAGGATAAAACGTGCACTACTTTCATCAAATAAATTGGAAGACTAATTATATTGATGTTCAGCATTATCACATGTCAGATAGTAAGTAGGTAAACAATGGATACGCACCGGCGATGAGGTTCCGCCAGCGGTCGCTGCTGTCAGTGAGCGAGCGAGCAGGGCGCGGGGAGGGTGGGGGGGCAGCCGCTGCAAGCGCCGCGCCTGCAACAACACGTACTCGGTCACTCTCTACATATCATCAGCATTGAGGTTTTACAGTTCCTTCTGCTAGTGCAGTTTTTGTTTAGAGGAATCAGGGCATCGCCCGAGCCCAATTCGGAATGAGTTGGTAAATCTGTAATATATTTCAACGTGTTTTCAAAAATATGCCACTCTTGGTGGTGCGCATTAAAGTCCCCCAGTAACACCAATTGGGCGGAAGGGTACCGCTGCTGACCCGCATCTGCCGCCTCACTCAGATGCTGTGTGAGCCCGGACGTCTCCTGATCTCCACTGTGCGAGCGGTAAACACAAGCGTAGATTATTTTATCTAAGCCTGTGTCGACCAAAGCCCAAAGCGTTGAGAACCTGGAGTCTACAAGATTGCGGCGACGCCGATAGCAGATGTCGTCCCGGGCATACATACATACGCCCACGTGTAGTTTGAAGTCGTGCTCCAAGGTAAACCCTGGGTATGAAAGATACGACACGTCGGACGGACCTCTGATCTGCGTCTCCGTAAGGAATAGTAGTGGTTTTTCAGTCTCCAGGTGGTGATTGACTGCAACGAGATTAGAGTGCAGACCCCGTGTATTTGAGAGGTGCACTTTGTGAGAGACGGAGTGCAGCCGCTGTTTGACTTTACTCTTTCTATTCTTTTTCATAATTTGAGAGTGAATGGAGGAGAGGAGAAGGAAGTGAAATGGGGAACCACGCTGCTAACCTTCAGGCACGCACTGAAAGGAAGGACGACATCATTAGGGGACTAGTCTGGAGACTTGGGGGGACGCCCGAGCCCCCCCCGAGAATGTCCATCGGGCCCTCTCATCTGGTCGCCAACCAGCACGATGGCGCATTCCGGGATTTTTCGACAGATGGCGGGGCTAGCACAATACTTGGGCCCCCAACTATCTGCGGTCGGCCAGCGGTGCACCGTGCCTCGGATCCCGTATACCCTTCGCGACCAGTCCCCCGATTCATCCATATCAGTACGAGCCAGGTTGGTCTGCTTGAATTAGAACAGCCATTTCGACCCAACTCCTCTAGACTGGCTACACTGAGCATCATACCGGAACACGGCCAGGCCGCTTGGCGGTACGTCTTTGCTCAGTGGGTGGTCGATAGCCAACGGTCAAAACCTACCACCAGTTAGTGTCACCTGATTAGCACCACCCGGGGACCACGTGTCATGGATGTATGGATGGATGGAATAGTTTCTTAAACATAAATCTAAGGAATATTTTTTGAACTTTCTCTAGAAGCAATGTAAGATGTCTCATAGAGGTAACAACGGAAGTTGAATCTAAGTTATTCCTGACTAAAACCATATGAACAACTATCAACAACATAAAAAAAAACAACAAACAACATAAAAACAACATAACCATCAAAGCTATAACAACGTTGTATAATGCTTTAGTCAGGAGCCAATTAGAATGTAAATGGCATCTGCAATGGCAATGGTAAATCTGGGCTCCACATGAAACTCAATACTCAATATTTTATTGCATTCCATATGTACATGTTTAGATGGTATAAAAATATAGTTAGGATCAATATGGACCCTGTCGGGCACAGCAAAGTTAGGAGAGAGGATGAAGGCTAATTAAATAAAGATATTTCACTTATTTTTATTGTTATGTCTAAGTATTGGTATAGTTGATTTATTTATTTATTGTCGTCATTATTATTAAATTTTGATATTGTTGTAATTAATGTATGTATGTATATTATTATAATATCTAAATTTAACTAATTTATGTCCGGTGTTTTTATTTATTTTTATCATCATTTATTTAAATTAATTATGTATATATGGTATTTCTATGTCTGTGTATCAGGTTGGTAAATTATGTTAGATATTTTAGTTTATTTTTTGTCATGATTATTTTTAAATTGTCAGATATTTTATTTATATTTTGTCATACTTATTATTAAATTGTCATTATTTAGATTAATTTATTTTTGTCTATTATTGTTTCGTCATTGTATAAGTAGATTAAATGTCAGGTATTTATACTTATTTTTATCGTCATAATTATTAAAATAAGTATTTATTTATATTAATTATCAATATATATAATTACTTTGTATGTTTATCAGTAAAGGTAAATTATGTGAGATTTTTTATTTATATTTTGTCGTCATTATTAAATTATGTCAGATTTTTTATTTATATTTTGTCGTCATTATTATTAAATTATGTCAGATTTTTTATTTATATTTTGTCGTCATTATTATTAAATTATGTCAGATTTTTTATTTATATTTTGTCGTCGTTATTATTAAATTATGTCATTATTTAAATTAATTATGTGTGAACATTATTATTATGTCTATGTATAAGTATTTTTGTAAATTATATTAGGTAATTTTAGAGTCATTGATATTTAGTTAGGTTATTATTTATGTAGGAATTTATATTCTATTCTATTTTCTATATTTCATACTATATTATATTAAATAATTTAATAAATGTCTTAACATAATCTTTGGTAAGTAAGACGGAGGATAATTTATTTTGCAATCGATTTATCCTCTAAAAATTCCTTTACCGTGTAGAATGATTTGGATTCCAGAAATTGTTTCAATTTGTTAATAAATATGTTTGTTTTCTTTACTTCTCTAATATCGTTTGGCAGTTTGTTATAGATTTTTGCGGACATTACTAAAGGGCCAGTTGAGTGCATTTTGAGTCGGGATCGGGGTATGTTTATTTTGTTTCTATTGTGCCGAGAAATGTATCTTATTTGCGTTTCCTCGCAATTTGTATAAAAATCTGGGTATTTTCTGACAAATTTACATAATTCTAAGATATATAAACAGGGAAGTGTGAGTATTTTGTGTTTTAGAAAATATGGTTTGCAACTCTCTGTTTGTTCTATATTGGTAATTATTCGAATTAACTTTTTCTGCAAAATGAATATGGTCTGAGAATCAGCACTGCAAACTAAATATAGTCTCATGTTTGAGCGCGTACAAAATAAGTTTATTAGGTACAAATATATTAGAGACTATGGTATATATTAGGGAATGCAAACCGGTTAACCCGAAAACCGAAAAACCGTTTTTTCGGCATATTTTTAATGATTAAAATAACTGGTTTTTTTTTCATGTAACCGGTTTTTTCGAGTTTTATTTTATTACTTTCAAATGACACTATTTTTAAGCAAACATAGTTTTCAAACCCTGTTGAGGCTTGATATCAGTCGTAGGTTCGTTTATAAATATTTATGTACCATAGTGATAGCTATACCAATTGTACAGCTCTTTTGTTTACGATAATTAAAAATCCAGGCCGGCCGCGTGTTGTGAGAACAGGCAATGTATGCAGTCAGGGCCAGAATTAAAATCTCGTAAAACAACAAAATTATTATTCGCAGATGGAATACCCACCGTTGTTACTCATCATAACATCAACATCACCAAGATTCATTTTCGTGAAAATGGGCTACTCTAATTTCAGCTAAAGAGTATCAAGATACTATCCTTAATACAACGCAATGCATAGCAAAGCCTCTTAAAGCCTCTCTTTTTGATAAAATACTAGGGGTTTTTCAGAAAGACAGCTTCCGGTCACAAGGCACTCACTACCCAGGCTTAATGCCCTGCAGCGAGTGTTTCGGACTTCATTAAGGCTGATGACTGACATTTGGCTAGCCCAGACCTCAATCCGTGAGAGTCGTACCGGGCGGCGGTCACTCTATTGATACGCGGGGTTGCGATAGTCGTTGGTAGGATCCAGGAGTTGGGACTCGAGTTGGCGCTACACAAATCCGAGGCTATGTGCTTTCACGACCCTCGGAACGCGCCACCATTAGGGTCCCAACTAACGGTAGGAGGAGTTCACATCGGCGTCGAGTCGACGATGAAGTACCTGGGACTCGTCCTCGACAGCTGGTGGAATTTCGGGGAGCATTTCCGACGTCTGGCTCCCAAACCCAACCGGATGGGGGCTGCACTCAAGCGGCTCCTGCCCAACCTTGGGGGTCCAGATGCTTCCTGACGGAAGCTCTACGCGGGGATTGTTCGGTCCATGGCCCTCTACGGGGCGCCGGTGAGGGCGCCGTCGCTGCAAACGTGACCGGCGGCCATGCTGAACGCCTGCCAGACGGTCATGGCAATACGGATGGTGCGGGGGTACCGCACGGTTTCCCGCGAAGCGGCGAGCCTTCTTGCTGGCCTACCACCGTGGATCTGGAGACAACAGTCCTTGCACACATGCATCGCACGTGGAGATGCAACGCCGGGGTGAGTGTCCGCTGCCGCAACAGGTCACGGCATGGCGGACAAAGCTCCGGCGGGATCTCACGGCGAAATGGCGTCAGCGACTATCGCAACCCAATGCTGGGCACGCCACAATTATGGTGATAAGTCCCCTCTTTGAGGCGTGGCTGGAAAGACATCACGGCGTCCTTACCTTCCGCATGACGCAGGTCCTCACCGGACATGGCACGTTCGGGAGATACCTGTTCCGGATTAAAGCGGAAGTGACGCCCGGGTGTCGCCATTGTGCGGAATGCCCGGAGGACACGGTGGAGCACACAGTCAAGGTGTGCCCTGCTTGGGCGGAGCATCGCCGTGCCCTCGTGGGGGCGATTGGCCGCGGAGACCTTTCGCGCCGGGCCTTGGTTGAAGCCATGGTCCGGAGCGAGGAGGAGTGGCAGGCAGTCGTCGACTTCTACGAAGCAGTAATGCTAGCAAAGATGGAGGCCGACCGCATTAGGCAACGGCGTTCTTGCCGCTGCCGCCGGGATTCCGATCCCAATTTCCGGCCACCGTAGTCGCGGGCTTGCAGACAGTGAGCAATGAGTAGCTCGCTGTTCGGCCGCCCGGTAACTGTCCGGACCAAGCCCAAGTCGTCGACGGCGCGCACTGTTCCCGCACGCCTCAAGGAGTTGTCAGCAACAGCAAGGACCCAGCCGGGTCGAAGCCTACTGGGGCCAGGGTTATGTTATCCGAAAGGGAACTCGAACCCCGGTATGAAGGCTAGAAGGGACGGGGTGGGTCTTTTAGTCAGTAAGAGTCTGACACTATCTCCCGCTCCGCCCAAGAGCGGGGGTTGTCATTGGATGATTTTTCCCACCATATAAAAAAGACCTCAACCCGTGAACTACAAATTGAGATCTATATTAGAGAGCATGGGCTGCATGTAACAAAAATTCAAAATCCTTAAAAATTCTTTACGATCAGCAGCGGATAACTTTCCAATGATCATATTAGGTATACAATATATTTTTTAATAGATAAGTTCCAAGATAAGTTTAAAAATATTTATTTTGAATTTCACAAAGCAAAAAAAAATTAAAATTTTCACTTAAAAATAAATAAAAAAACCAATTTTAAAACCGGTTACCCGGTTAACCGGTTTTTTTTATAGAAAAACCGGAAAAAAACCGGTTTGTAATATTGGCGGTTTTTGCATTCCCTAGTATATATCCCTTTTATCCGTTGATGTATCCAACTCTATTTGTCTTAGGTATGGTCGGATATAATGAATTGAGGGTCAGGAGGCAACTCACACTCGTAACCTATATCTTTAAGATAATTAGAGGAAAGATACACAATGCAGACATATTGCGAAGACTGGAGCTAGTCATGCCGGACGGGTATGTGGGTCGGCATCGACAACCGTAGCTGCCCAGCGCCGCGCAGGCGAATTAATCTGCTGCGCGAGGCGCCGCTGACGAGCGCGCTCCGCACTCTCAACCTCATCGCCGATGACATCGACTTATTCTCATGTGCTTTGAGTTCGTTCACTAGGACAGCAACATACAGAATTAGCTACGGTATAAACAGTGGCACTAATTAAAATAAGGAAACTGCAATATCGCATTGAGTCTATTTAGCCTGTAAGGATATTGTAAATTTTTAGAAATAAATAAATAAATACCATATTCTGACAAAATAAATGAACTTAACATAGACCAGTTTACCTAATTGCCAAGAAGTTATTAAAATCACGCATGTTTCGAATCAAAAATCCTCGTCAGCGGTACGAATCAGTGGCAAGGTTCATTAAGCGTTCGACCGACAGTGTACGTAACTGATGTGAATGTTTAGACGTTATAGCCTAACAAGAAACTTGGCTGCTGTGATGCTGTCGCATGAAATATCGTGCCTCTACTAGGCTGCATTAGTGATGATTTCAATTGTATGGGAGCATCGGCAGTGGGCCCTACTACTGGGATGTTACAAGAAGGTCTTATGGTGGTGTGGTGCTATTGTGGAGGAGGAGCATCTACACAAATGTAACTGTGTTTCCATGTGATAACCTACATGAAAGTGTTATTAAAATAGTGATGCAACAAAGATCAATTTATTGTTTAGCATTTAAATGCCGACAGCTGATGCGGTATGTAATGTTGCGAATTTCACCGACGTCCTCATTGCGGTGAGTGCTATCATTCATTCTAATGAGTGCTGAGTGCGTTTATATTCCGGGGGATTTTAATTGAGCGTTTTTATAATGAGTTGATGGGTTTTTGAAGTGTACAGGATTGGTTGTGTATTGACACTGATCATTTAGGTGTAACGACAAATACATACACTTTTATAAGTCAGGCTCATGGGTTGTTGAGGTGGCTTGACCACTGTTTGGTTACCAGGGCTGTTTGGTTCAGTAAGAGTCTGACACTATCTCTCGCTCCGCCCAAGAGCGGGGGTTGTCATTGGATGATTTATTCCCACCATAAAAAAAAGGGCTTTGGCTCATACTGTAAAAAGTGCTTGTTCAATATTGTATGGTCTTTTTTTTCCGATGGGAAAATCATCCTATGACAACCCCTGCTCTTGGGTGGAGCGGGAGATAGTGTCAAACTCTTACTGACTAAAAAACCCATCCCGTTCCTTCAAGCCTTCATAACGGGGCTCAAGCGCCCTTTCGGATAACCCTGGCCCCAGTAGGCTTCGACCCGGCTGGGCCCCTGCTGTTGCTGACAACTCCTTGAGGCGCGCGGGAACAGCGCGCGCCGTCGACGACTTGGACTTGGTCCGGACAGTTACCGGACGGCCGGACAGCGAGCTACCCATTGCTTACTGTCCGCAAGCCCGCGCCTACGGTGGCCGGAAATCGGGATCAGTATTCCGGCGCCGGCGGCGGCGGCGATAATGCCGTTGCCTGATGCGTTCGGGCTCCTCCTTTGCGAGCATTACTGCTCCGCAGAAGTCGGCGACCGCCTGCCACTCCTCCTTGGTCCGGACCATGGCCTCAACCAAGGCCCGGAGCGAGAGGTTTCCACCGCCGATCGCCCCCACGAGGGCACGGCGATGCTCCGCCCAAGCGCGGCACACCTCGACTGTGTGCTCCACCGTGTCCTCCAGGCATTCCGCACAGTGGCGACACCCGGGCGTCACTTCCGCTTTAATTCGGAACAGGCACCTCCCGAACGAACCATGTCCGGTGAGGACCTGCGTCATGCGGAAGGTAAGGACACCGTGAGGTCTTTCCAGCCATGCCGCAAAGAGGGGACTTACCGCCATGATTGTGGCGTGCCCAGCACTGGGTTGCGATAGTCGTTGACGCCATTTCACCATGAGATCCCGCCGGAGCTCTGTCCACCATGACGTGACCTGTCGCGGCATCGGACTTTCACCCGGCGTTGCATCTCCACGCGCATATCGTGCATGTGTGCAAGAACTGTTGCCTCCAGATCCCACGGTGGTAGGCCAGCCAGAAGGCTCGCCGCTTCGCGGGAGACCGTACAGTATCCCCGCACCATCCTTATTGCCATGACCCTCTGCCAGGCGTGCAGCATGGCCGCCGGTTGCGTTTCCAGTGACGGCGCCCACACAGGCGCCCCGTAGAGGGCCATAGACCGAACGATCCCCGCGTAAAGCCTCCGGCAGGAGGCAATATTGTATGGTCTGACCACTTTATATTGAATGTGATTTAGATGTAATTGAACCAAGGAGATGTGTTAGATACACATCTCCTTGGTCAACATTTAAATAATGGGATTGTGTGGGGCGAGCGGGACTTAGCGCAAATAAGATTGTACAATACTGAGTGTCATAAACGTCTAATTCCGGAGCAATACCGCGGTTGTTGTGAAAATATGTGTACTAATTTAAATCGTAGACGTCTTATCATTACTTTGTATGGGCAAATAATTGAGGTCATTTTAAAATAGATGAACTGGCTGAAGCTGTAGATGCCATCAATTGTGACCTTGAAAACATAAACAAGTGAGCTAAATCCTTTGGACTTTTACTGAATCCGACAAAATCTCAAGCACTCATTGTTGGTGGTAGATACATGCTCAATCTATTGGATCACCATTCTCTCCCGCAAGTAGTATATGATTCAGTGCCTATATTGTACTCGAAAAGTGCGAAAAACCTAGGCGTCCATACAGATACTAACCTCTCTTGGGAAGTTCATATAGCTGATGTTAGTAAGAGGGTCTTCTACCCTTTTCAGTCCCTTAAACGTCTCCAAAAATTCTTGCCATTTCATACTACGGTGACTCTTGCGCAATCTCTTCTTCTACCGCTAATAGACTATGCGGATGTCTGTTTTCTAGATGCAAAGGAGGTTCTCCTAAACAAACTCGAGCGACTGCAGAACTTGTGCATCCGCTTCATCTTTGGTCTCCGGAAATACGACCATGTGTCGGAGTTTCGGACCAGATTGAGGTGGCTACCCATTCGGCGTCGGCGTGATTTCCATATCCTATCACTATCCTGCACAATCCTAATTCTCCTCAAAACCTCCGTGAACGCTATGAATACTTCGTCCCGAGGGGTAAACCCTGTCGCACTGCCAATTCTCTTCTTCTTCGTACTCCATTTCACCCTTCCAGCCGTTATGACGGCTCTTTCTCTGTCACTGCAGTGCGCCTATGGAACTCTCTTCCGCACTCCTTACGTGACAGCCCTTCTCTGGATGTCTTCAAAAGGAAACTTATAGAGCTCTTTTCACAATGACATAGTAAATATATGTATATATTATACAGGAAAAGTTTTTAACCAGTGCGCAAATTTTGACATGATAAACTTGAATACATTTTAATAAATACGTATTTTTTTATTTTGATATGTGTTAATAGTAAAAAATTTAGTTATCGCTTACGAGACTTGTTTACTTAGAAACTTATTTTATGGACGTCACTTGCCAGTCTATTGACTGATCGCCCGATTCACGCCGCGCTTTGACTGGTTGCCCGACGCGCCAGCTGCTATCAGCTGAGTTGTGTAAGTACTCGCGCGCGCTCGGCGTGCGGTTACTGACCGCAGTTTCGCGATACAATTTTTTAAGTTTAGACTTTGTAAAGTTATTTGTAAACGTAATTCCAATTTTCCTTCATACTTTCATGGGCTTAGGACCATCAAAATGCTGAAAATAAATCATAATAAGTAATACGTTTTAGTACATTCAAATTAAAACATTTAAGTATGATACTTACACATGATACAATTTAGATTGAAACAATTGCATTTTGGCGTATTTAAAAAATTTGAATCAACTACGAGTATCTTACAACAATGTCTAATCAAAAAGAACCTAACACACTAAGATTGTTTACAATTTCTTACCTCTACATTTTGTTAATCACAGTATTTAAGGTATTGTTCGAAGTGACCTCCTTTTTTTAGGCATAAACGTGTACGTTTAAATAAGTTTCTATTTAGTTTATTTAGGACACTCACATCACTTTTCACAGTTTACACTTCCTTGAAAGCGTTATTTATTTTTTCTTTCAAGTCATCTAGGCTAATCTAGGCGTAATATTCGTGGTGAGTAAAATATGACATTGTGACTACGCTAGTACGCGGCACACGCGCAGGGACGGCGAAGGGAGCGTACGTCCGACCTCCGCTTTCGCAAGTGACGCACGTGCATGCACTCGTTTTGTTTATCAAACGCCGGCGCCGCATGCCCCCGCTCTTTCTCCCGCACCCCGTCTCGTGCGCTGGGCCAGCGGCGGGCGGCTTCGAGTT
Source organism: Mythimna ferrago (assembly GCA_910589285.2). Classification (NCBI taxonomy): domain Eukaryota; kingdom Metazoa; phylum Arthropoda; class Insecta; order Lepidoptera; family Noctuidae; genus Mythimna; species Mythimna ferrago. The sequence continues at coordinate 131,101 of OU342689.1, forward strand.
TTCATTCATGCTCTTTCATTGTATTACTATTAAATTATATCCATGTTTTGCTTATTTCAAATTAGGGCAAGGTGGAAAATCGAGAAAAAAAAAGTCATAAACTAAAAATGGAAATGTGTTCTATCACTTACATTGAGCCACCAAAAAAAATTTACACTGTGGTTAAAAACTTTTCCTGTATAAGTGTGTATTTATATAAGGTATATTATTGAGGATTTTCGAAATAAACCACAAATTGTTTCTCTGAAAACAAAGATTTGTTTTAATCAACATGCTTTTACAGTATAACAATTATCGTTTAACTAAAATTACACTTTTATCTCACCTATAAACAAAGAAACGACATTTAAAGTTTACTAATATCGCCTCCTCAATTATATCCCTTTAATTATCTCTCTACAAGTTTTTATAACAATAAAATGCACAAAATAATCTAAACATCATCTGCCATTGAATGATACGTCACCCCGTATCCACAGCTTAAAAATTAAAAAACTGAAATGTCATTTCCAAGGAGGTCATTTCATTACATCTCCCCCCCATAGGAACGAAAATTCTAAATAATATAATACAAACAATGCACCTGCAAGCTATCTTTATACCTATTCGTTTTCTTCTACTTCATCTTCTGCCGTAAAAGGCTGTAATTTTGTTATGTGGAATAAAGTTGATTCTGTTTTTCTGTTGCCAGTGTCAATCTTATAAATGGAGTTCGATATTTTCTCTATTATCTTGAAAGGGCCTATTTTTAATTCGTCTAATTTTTTCCTGTTCAGTCTATTTCCATTTTCTACATATACACTGTCTCCTATCTCGAACTCTTGTATTTTCCTATTTCTATCAAATATTTTCTTGTTGTACTTGTGAGATTTTATTGTATTCTCTAATGCTAATCTTCTATCAGCAATCCACTTGTCTTCCTTTTTTATTGTTTTAATTTCATTTGGTAAAATACTGACATTTGTACCATCCAGTAAATATTTTGGTGCAAAACCTGTAACAGAATGGTCTGTTTCATTATATTTCTGTACACATTCTCTTGCTACTGTTGTCCATGTTCTCTTATTATTTTTCTCATTTATTTTACATCTTATTTTATTTACTATTGTTTGGTTTAATTAATCTTTCGTTCAAGCCGTTCGAAAATGGCGTATTCACAGCTGTAAATATTAGTTTGATGTTATTCTCCTGCAAATACTGTTTAAATTCTTTTGAATTGATGCCTGGATATTGGTCTGTCAGAATTATTCCAATCTCATCTGTCTCGAGTACTTTCTTTGTTAGTTTTATAAAGTCACTTGCGTTCTGTGTTTTTGAAGTCACAATAAACGCATATCTTGTGTAGTGGTCTACTAAAAGGTGTAAGTATTTTTTTGTTGACCTAGATCCTCCAAAGCCACCTATAGTATCCATTGACATTATCTCAAATGGTTTTGTTGCTGGTCCCAGTTGTGACATTAACCCAAATTTTCCTTGACATCTTGATTTATTCTTTATGCATATTTCGCATGTTTTACAAATATTTATGATATTTTTTGTTAGGTTTTTGTATATAGTGGACTTATTTTTTTCTGTAATTGTCTGATTCCAATATGGCATAAATCTTCATGCACCTTTTTTATATTTTTTTTACTAAATTCTTCTGAGAGTATAATCTTTTCAAGTTTCTTTATTTTTTTATAATAGATTTTATTTTTATGTAGTAGATTTTGTTTCTTTTCTTTTATTGTTTCATTTTTTTCTTGGTCTTCAACTATATCTTTTATTTGTATTAACTTAACTATTTTTAATAGTTCCTCCTTGTTATCTTCTGATTCTAATACAGGGTTTCGGCTCAAACAGTCTGCTTCTATGTGTTCATTAAAATTTATTGCTAATGTTTTTATATTCTTTTCTTCATTTCTGTTATCTTTAGACATTTCATCTATTTTACCCATTCTTATCTTTTGTTCTATCTTCAAGTCCTCGTTTTGGGTTAGTTTGAATTTCTTTATCATATCCAATCCGATTATAAAATCATCAAAATATTCATTTTCTACTATGTATACATCCACCTCTTCTTCTAAATCAAATATTTTTATTTTTATTGTTATCAAGCCATCCGTTTTTTTCACACCAGTAACCGTTTTCATATATGCTATATTCTCATTGTCCTTTTTTAGGGTTCCGTAGTCAACTAGGAACCCTTATAGTTTCGCCATGTCTGTCTGTCCGTCTGTCTGTCTGTCCGTCCTCGCTTAATCTCTGGGGCCGTTAGCACTAGAAAGCTGAAATTTGGTACCAATATGTATATCAATCACGCCAATAAAGTGGTAAAATAAAAATTGGAAAAAAATGTTTTATTAGGGTAGCCCCCCTATACGTAAAGAAGGAAGTGATTTTTTTTTTAATTTCAACCCTAACGTGTGATATATTGTTGGATAGGTATTTAAAAATGAATAGGGGTTTACTAAAATCATTTTTTGATAATGTCAATAATTTCGGAAATAATCGCAAAAAAAACAAAAAACAATGTGTCCCCCCCCTCTAACTTTTGAACCATAAGTTTAAAAAATATGAAAAAATTCTGAAAAGTAGAACTTTATAAGAACTTTCTAGGAAAATTATTTTGAACTTGATGGTGTACAAAAAAGACAAAAAGGTTGTACAAAATAATTTCTGGACTAAGTTTGTAGTATAATCGTATATGCAAGCATTTTTTTTAAACTCATTAGTGGGTACACTTATTTTGACGGACGGGAAACTACGGAACCCTACACTGAGCGTGGCCCGACACACTCTTGGCCGGTTTTTTTTTTCTTTTATTTTAATCAGTCTTGAATTTATTAAAGAGATCTGTGAGCCTGAATCATAAATGCCGCTCACTTCTAGTTTATTTTCTAATAAGAGCTTGATTTTGATTAATGGTGTACTTACTCGTTTTTTTTCTCAGTATTTATATCCACTTCAATAATGGAGTTGTTATTTACATTTCTGGGTTTAAAAACTTTTTCAGATTCATTTTTCTTTTTCTTGAACCAACATGACTCTTCCGGATGATATCTAATTCCTTTGTCCAAAGATTCACAAGTGTTACATGGCTTCTTCTCATTAGTTTTATTTTTATAAAGGAATGTACAACTCTTTACTGTACTTGAGTTTTTCTTGTACATCATACCTTCATATTTTCTTATCTCATTGAACAAATCAGTAGTGTCATTGAGTTCATCTCTGTTTAACCTATTTAAGATAAACCCAGGTAAACCTGTTGCAATAAGATCTATCATTGTTTTGGAGTCTATCGATTTGTTTATGTCTAGCATAAGCCTTTCTTTTCTAATAGCGTAATCAATTAGTAGTCCTTCTTTAACATCGAGTCAATCTTTATATTACAGAAAAGAGCCATCAGAGCTATTTACAATCTCCGCCGGTGCGATTCTTTAAGGGAACTGTTTAAAGAAATTAACATAATGACGGTACCTTGTCAATATAACTATGAAAACATCATGTATGTTCGAAAAAATCTTCATCTTTTTAGCAAAAGAGGCGATAGACATAATTATGTTACAAGAAATAGGGATCAATTAGTTCAATCAGGTTTCAGACTGGCTAAAGTGGCCTCTTCTTTCATGGGGTACTGTTTGAAATGTTATAATAAAATACCACCCCAAATATTAGACCTCAATGAAACGAAATTTAAATCTTGTATTAAACGCACACTATGCAGACAAGCATATTATAAGTTGGAGGATTATATTCAAGATAAAAATGCTTGGCTCAATGCTGGTCCAGCTCCACTACCACTAGGGCGTACTAATTAGTTGATTAGTTGGAAACTAATATTATTATTTTTTTAATTTGAAAGACAATTGCATTGTATAATGTAGAAGCACTTTTTTCAAGTTTGTGAATGTGAGGCACCATGGAGCATTTTTATTAGGTTACAACTTTTTTTTTTTTTTTGACATTACGAGCATGGCAGTTGAGAGTTTGTCATGCTCACTCAAATGTCTCGCTGTTGGTGGCACGTGTTATTGGGTCATTCAGTTCCCTTCAAAATGGTTGAGCTGAGTGGGGCTGATGCACGCGTCATGCTCGTGAACGGGTGCCGTCAGATGGGACTGGTCATCTCTTAGCTGCCAGTGGCTTAATTCAGTTTCTATCTTTTAATTATTTTACATTTTTATTTCATTATCGACATTGTGCTCACATGATAGAAGCAACAAGTAATATGTAACCAAGCATTATATGTAACACATAATATGATTTAAAAGAGTGTCCATGGAGTTTCTTGCACGTTCTTCTCCATAGAGACCTACTCTTTGGAACGTGCAATTTAGCTTCACTTTTCTTGGACTGACCGACATTTGACTATTCAAAAGTGCCTGTAAATGGTCTATTTGAAATAAATGATTTGACTTTGACTTTGACTTTGACTTTATATCTAAATACGAGAGCATATGTAACTATGTCCCATCCTTGGTTTTTAAAAGTTTCTAAAAATTTGTTTTTCCATTCATTCCATTCAGCCTTTATTGTTAGTTTTATGGCCATCGAGCTATACCAATCCAAACAAGATTTTTCTAAAAATAATCTCAATATATCTATTTTTGTTTCATCTTTTGATATATTAAAGCGCTCACACTCCTTTTCAAAATTCTCAATCCATTGTATTGCATTAGGGTTCTTGCTTGTGAATTTTTCAATAATAAATTTCTCTGAAATATGTTTTAGGTTATGTTGATTTTCTTTCTTTGTAGTAGTTTCTATTAATTTTTCCAAGATATGTTGCAAATTGTCGTTAATGTCTATTGGTTGTTTTGTGCTTATTTCTTCTAAATATTGATCTAAAAATTGCATATTACCTTCCTCATCTCTATATGTTTTCTTAAGATCTTCATCCAATTTTATCCATATTTTTCTACTTTGATGTCTTTTCTTTATACTATTTTTTATTTTTGAGAAAGTATTCATTTTGACAATATATGTATGATGAATCACCGGCTTCAGCTCATCAGGTAAAACATAACATTTTCCTTCTTCTGTAGATATTGAGGTTATGGCTAATACATTTGATTTGCCATCATTTGAAGCTATCATCGTAAACTCAAATTGCAGCCGGTCCATCTTCTTTTAGTTAACAAAAATGTCGTTTTATAAGGTATATTATTGAGGATTTTCGAAATAAACCACAAATTGTTTCTCTGAAAACAAAGATTTGTTTTAATCAACATGCTTTTACAGTATAACAATTATCGTTTAACTAAAATTACACTTTTATCTCACCTGAAAACAAAGAAACGACATTTAAAGTTTACTAATATCGCCTCCTCAATTATATCCCTTTAATTATCTCTCTACAAGTTTTTATAACAATAAAATGCACAAAATAATCTAAACATCATCTGCCATTGAATGATACGTCACCCCGTATCCACAGCTTAAAAATTAAAAAACTGAAATGTCATTTCCAAGGAGGTCATTTCATTACATTTATATAATGTAGGTATGTTTATGTTTTATTTTAATCATATTAATTTTTTTTTTTAATTGTGCACTGGATCTTACCCTCTACTGTGATTTCTCTCTATCACTCAATGGTTTGCTAGAAGAAAACTCAACTTTGAGTTAAGCTCGCCTATGTACATGAACTCTGATGTCCACATATTTTGTTATTTATTATGGTGTACAATAAAGAATTAAAGGCCTTGTGTGAATCATTAGTGGTTTGCCGATACAGTAAGAAGCGCAAAAGAATAGTTGTTATTCGCTCCAGCCAATAACACAAATGTTGCCGACGCGCACAGGTTAGCCAAGGATAAATTTATAGCGTAGCATGACCATAAAGCTGAATTGGTTTAAATTGGTGCGTTGTGTGGTTTGAGTTCGAGTCAAGAAGATAAGATAAAAACATTATAAAAAAATAAAAAAATTATAACCGACTGTTTCTCGTTATCGTTTGTTTCTTATTTAACATCGACTTCCGAAATTAAATTTGATTTGATTTCTGAATGTTCATAAAGGGCGCTTCAGGTCAAGGTCATTTCATCATCGCTGGAGAGATAGTGGTCAAACGCAAGCCTATCATTAACAAAAAAAAAAGGTCACTTACAGATTGGAAATCGGTTTTCCTACTGATACGCTATATTGAGAGACGCAATTGCTTACTGTGCACCAATTATACATTTTGTCAATGTTGCTTAAATTCCACAAAGGTGCGTTTGTCACTGAGGTGATAGACTAGCGCATACGCAGAAAGGCAAAGTGGAACAGAGTTTTTTGCAGACTTAAATTTTAGGTTATAAAGATTTTTCATGTATGGGGACGTTTCTGTACGAAAGAGTTAATAAAAAATTAAATATCCTTCCTTTAACGAAGTTTGGGTGCAAGAAACAGGTTCGGGATTGGCTGCTAGGACTAAACTATGCCGAAACGGAAAACCTTTTAACAAATATCTATTAAATTGTAAGATATTCGGGCTTGTTCATCAACTCGCTTAAGCGATTTGCGCGAGTCTGAGCGAGTTGGTACCTTCCGATTTCACCTACTTTTTCTGTCGTCATCTCGCTCAAACGCATAAAGTACAGTCAAATAAAAACAAGTTGAAAACAATTACTATATATCTTCGCTCAAAGAATTAGCATTGCCATTCAACGTGGTAATGCGTGGACAGCGATGTGGAGGAGTACTTCGACGCCTGAGTGCACTTTGTGTTTTTGTATTTTATTTATATACGTTAGGTATTTATTTAGGTTTTAGTATAAATAGTTTAAGTTTGTTTATGTAGAGTAACGAATTATTTATAATAAAATATAATATATTACTATAAATATCTAGCTATTGCCCGCGGCTTTGTTCACGCAGGCTATAGCGGTTATCTACTTATTGTTAGATTTCGGGATATTATGTTAAAGGTGAGAAATGAGGCAAATAGGATGCGGCCAATGGTACACGATACCCAAGTTCCTTTAAAAACACTTTACATTACTTTTGACTTTCTCATGTTATCTGCACCTGCATGGCCCTCACCGGGCATGGCAAGTTCAGGAGGTTCCTGCATCGGATTCAAACGGAAGTAACGCCCGGGTATCACAATTGTGATATCCGGGCGTTACTACCCTCGGAGGACATGGTGGAGCACCCGAAGACACGGTAGAGGTGTACCCCGCTTGTGCAGAGCACCGCTGTGTCCTCGTGGCGACAATTTGTGGACCTTTCGCGCCGGTACCTGGTTCAGACTATGGTCCGGAGAGAGGAGGAATGGCAGGCAGTCGCATCCTTCTGCGAACCAGTAATTCTAGCGAAGAAGGAGGCCGAAAGTCCTTCGACCGCCGAAATACCGACCCCGACGACCAGCCACGGTAGACGCGGGCTTGCGGACGCCGAGCAATGGGTAGCCCGCTGTCCAGCCGTCCGGTAATTAACCGGACCGAGCCCAGTCGTCAACAGCGCGTAGTGATCCACGCGCTCCTCAAAGATATATAATATCTTTCTCATAAACGATATGTGTTTTATTTTAAAGTCAAGTCGAATACAATTTCTAATACATTTATATTGGATACCATTTAATAAGAAGTTTTTTTAGTTGACTGTACATAAATACGTCAGATTTTCAAGTCTGAGCGAGTTGACGACAGAAAAAGTAGGTGAAATTGGAAGGTGCCAGCTCGCTCGGACCTGCAACAGTCCTTGCACACATGCACGATATGCGCGTGGAGATGCAACGCCGGGGTGAAAGTCCGCTGCCGCGACAGGTCGCGGCATGGCGGACAGAGCTCTGGCGGAATCTCATGGTGAAATGGCGTCAACGACTATCGCAACCCAGTGTTGGGCACGCCACAATCATGGCGGTAAGTCCCCTCTTTGAGGCGTGGCTGGAAAGACCTCACGGCGTCCTTACCTTCCGCATGACGCAAGTCCTCACCGGACATGTTCGTTCGGGAGTTTCCTGCACCGGATTCATGCGGAAGTGACGCCCGGGTGTCGCCACTGTGCGGAACGCCCGGAGGACACGGTGGAGCACACAGTCAAGGTGTGCCCTGCTTGGGCGGAGCATCGCCGTGCCCTCGTGGGGGCGATCGGCGGCGGAGACCTCTCGCGCCGGTCCTTGGTTGAGGCCATGGTCCGGAGTGAGGAGGAGTGGCAGGCGGTCGCCGTCTTCTGCGAAGCAGTAATGCTCGCAAAGGAGGAGGCCGAACGCATCAGGCAACGGCGTTATCGCCGCCGCCGCTGCTGCTGGGATTCTGATCCCGATTTCCGGCCACCGTAGGCGCGGGCTTGCGGACAGTAAGCAATGGGTAGCTCACTGTCCGGCCGTCCGCTAACTGTCCGGACCAAGCCCAAGTCGTCGACGGTGCGCACTGTTCTCGCGCGCCTCAAGGAGTTGTCAGCAACAGCAGGGACCCAGCCGGGTCGAAGCCTACTGGGGCCAGGGTTATCCGAAAGGGCGCTCGAGCCCCGGTATGAAGGCTAGAAGGAACGGGGTGGGTCTTTTAGTCAGTAAGAGTCTGACACTATCTCCCGCTCCGCCCAAGAGCGGGGGATGTCAATGCATGATTTTTTCCCACAATAAAAAAAAAAAAAGCTCGCTCTGACTTGCACGACTCAAACAAGCCGATATTCGATAACATTGTACACACCTATTTATTTATTTATTTTTATTACGCACTTATTCACACTCATCATATATACATACATTTAGTGACCTTTGGCCTTTGCTAAATTATATTGCAACCGTTTTATTTGTTTGCTAGACTTACATAATATATATTGTCTGTCGAAAGAGACTGGATCCTGCGACACAGGGTATCTTAGTGCGGAGTTCAGTGTCACATTTAATTTTGTAACACTTTTATGTAAACAAATAAACATTATTATTATAAAGTTATCGTGGCCACCTTCTACCTTTCGGCTCCACCATCAGATTAGTTCGATAGTACCTTATAGCCATAGTGCATCACATGACAATCCTAATAAACCCAAACATGGCTAGCATACTTTGATTAATTACGGAGTTCCGGTGCCTACTTTCCAGCTCCATCATCATCACTTCAATGATTTCCAACATAACTATTTAGAACCGTTAATTTATTTGTATTATCATTTTATTTTTCATAGTCACTTGGTTATGTTCATTGTGATATTTGTGTGAGTACGAAGTTTCGTTGGGCATTTCTGGTCTTCTTCATCAGTGCCACTTCATCAAATGTCACTTTTTGACTGTAAATGCTTAAGTCCTCAATGAAAATACCAAAATAACTATAAAGTTGCCTATAATATTTGAGAGCTGGATTTTGAAAAACATGGGACCAATCTGGAAGCATATTAATTATTTGGTCTATTTAAAATAAATGCTTTAAATTTGATTTAAGGGGTAAAAAAAATTTTGCAAATCGGTTCATAAACGATGGGGTTCTGAGAATTTGCCTGCCGCAGCAGACGAACCGTCCAATTATAATTTAGGTGTTTTCAAGGCTAGTATGAATAGGCTCTTAGTACACATTGTTTAAGTAATTTTAATGTCTATTTTTGTATTATTTTATTTGGCTTGATTTTCATTACATAAGGACAATGTTTGAAATAAATAAATTAATAATAAACACGTGCACCTTACCGTCAACGATTGCATCACTGTTTACCATCAGGTGAAATCGTAGTCAAGCACTGGTTAATATCAATTAAAAAAAATGTAGAATCTTAGAAAAGTGAATTTTGTTTGTTTCAAATCACAGAACATGTCGAGTGATAATTAAAATTAACTTGTAAATAATACTCTAATGAATAATTTGTTTTAGTAAATTGTCTTTTAATTGTCTGGCCGATGGTGTAAAAATAGAGTAGATACCCAACATGGGGATAAAGCTGTATTTGTCGTAGGTGGCTTGAATTTCTCACTTCACTCAAGAATAATACACCTAGGAAATATTAACTCCCGTTCCGAGCATTGCGAGGTAGATAATATTTTACAGATCTTTTTTAATATTTTATATAGATCCTTCATTAACGTTCGAGATCAAACTTAGCAACTTTCGTTTCGTTCGGAAATCAATATGTCGCCTGCGACTTAAAGACACTACTTTATCCCCTAGTTACTTATTTTACTATTTAAACGTGTTTTTGTGTTGGGGTCGGCTTTCAGTATACTGAACGCAGCCGTACTTACATGGAGCGATTGCCTATCTGACCTCTACAATCCAGTTAGTTGTTTTTGGGAATACCTACCCTACGTTACTGAAATGTCGTTGGGAATATAGAAAGTGTTATACTTAGAAGCCGGAAAATTGAGTCGGAATATGAAGAGGAATTGTCAAAATATCAATACAATCGAATTTAATTCAACGGAAACAAATCATGTTTCCGTTTTGCTAGGTTAGGTTAGGTTAGTTATTAAATGTACGTCGTAACGTCCTTGAACTTGGAATCGAACCGAGCTGTCCAAGTCAACTTAAAGGTTGAACTAGTAGCAGGCTCGGACTCGCTGATGGGTGAGGCAAAAATTGCGCTGTCTCATCTGACATCTTGGTCAACGATAGTACGAGTATAAGCAGTTAGACGCTATCATTTGTACGCTGTGTGCGTACCGTTCTGGACTGAAACGGTGTGAAGGTGCGCAAAAAATTGGAAGTAGTGCTTTGGAAAATCGAGTTTTATTACATACATCTATTACAAACAAATATTGTATAGAACTCTTCGGTAATTAAGTTTTGTCGGTACCGATTTCGTTTTGGAGATTTTGTACGATTTTTGTTACTTACTTACACCTAAAGTTGCCTTAAAATAAAAATAAAACAGAAACATTGTTGGCTCATAACTTTTTGAAGGCATTTTTTTTTTGTTTCTGTACAGACAAAAATAATAATAAGATAAAACAATATCATATTTTGTTTTGGATGTACAATGTCAAACTATGGAGTAACCTAAAGCCGGCCATTGACGATCAGTCCAAACATCTTTAAAAGTCGAGAGTGAATAGGTTTCTTTTAGGTAAGCGCGTTCCATCGTCGACCGCATCGTCGCTTTCCATCAGGTGAGATAGCGGTCAAGCGCGAACCTATCAACAATATATAAAAAAAAAAAAAAAACATAAAACTGCGGCATAAAACTAGGGCGTCACTCCAAAATTTGATCGTCAATGGCGAATCATCACTCCAGGGCTTTCAAACCATTTGGAATTTTGGAGTGACGCCCTAGTTTTATTTATTTATTTATTTATTTATTTATTAACACTTCTTGCACAAAAAAAACTGTACAAAGGCGGACTTAATGCCTTAGGCATTATCTACCAGTCGACCTTAGGGTGGTGCAGAGACATAACATGGTAGGTGCAACTTCAAGGCAAACAAAAAAAAGAAAATAAAAATCAACATAAATACAAAAATATATAAATAAATACTTATATAAATACATACAAATAAACAAAATTATTATGAGAAATGAACTTCTTGCGAATGTGTTCACGAGCCTTTACCTTAAAGGAGAACCGGTTGGATGCCATCCTGATGTTCAACGGGAGCGCATTCCAAAGAAAGATCGCTTGGACAAAGAAAGAGGATCGGATAAACCCAGAGCGGTGTGAGGGACATCGTAGAAGACGATTATTCGTTGATCGGAGATTTTTACTATGGGCAGAGCAAATGCCGCAGTTTTAAGTTTGGAATGATCGTCAATGGCCGGCTTTAAGAACGAAACCTCACAAATAAACAAACATTAACCCAGATGCACAGATTTCATGATCATCCTTTATTTAATTCATAATTTTAGTTTTTATGTACATATTTGTTGTATAAAAATATTAATTATTATTAATTTTAATAATGTTAACAATTTCATAAAGGAGAATGCTTTGGCTTCAAAGAAAAAAAAAATTAGTTCCGGCGGAAAAGTTTATCTCAAATCATCAATATTAATAAGTCTTCTTCTTCTTCTTCTTCTTCCTGCCCTTGTCCCATTTTATTTGGGGTCGGCGCAACACGTTTTCTTCTTCCATTCTGTCCTGTCACTCGTCACGCTATCACTAACTCCCTTTTCTTTCATATCACTTAAGAACGAAACCTCACAAATAAACAAACATTAACCCCTTTATTATTAATAAGTAATAAAATATTAATCGGTCATCATCACCCTTACTTGCAATCTTATAAAAAATGCTAGTTTTGTTTTAGTTCTGTTTATTCAACAAGTTTTTAATGAAATTTTTTTTTTTATAACAAGCTTTTACAGCGGTATAATACTTATACCGCTGTAAAAGCGGTAAAATCATACGAGCCCAAACTCGATGGGGTTGTGTCGTTTGACTACCGAGCTCCTAAGGCCACCTTCTGGTTCCATCATCAGATCAGCTCCATGTCATAATAATTTTGAATTATCATCTGATTTACACCTGCATGCAAAATATCAGCTCCAGGGCCCGATCTAGCAGTCTAGCCGCTACGGGCAAAGATAATTTTCACCGCCCCTTTCATACACAAAACCTGACTTATATTCTAGTGACACAAAACCATATAAGTCATGATGAGTCTTAAGTCTTAAATATTTCCACTATCCAACCAGAAGTAGGTTGGAAGGTGGTACATAAAATTCTCAACCTGCCAACTTAGATGTGGATGGCTAATGGCTAGGTTGGAAGATAGGAATAAGTCAATTTTGCCGCCCATCATTTTTTGCCGCTCTAGGCAAATGCCCGGCTCACCCTTACCTTACCCTTAGATCGGGCCCTGATCAGCTTAATCGGTAACCGGGAAATGGATCTTTAATTTGCAGGATTTAAATACAGACAAACATCGGGATAGGAGAAACAAATAAAAGCTTGTCAATTATTTTTCAATAGGTATATTCAAAAATATGATTCGGTGTATTATTTTTGCATCAATTCAATTCAAATTCAATAAAGAAAAAAATTCGTTTTATATTTCGCGTTTTATGAATTGTGGGAATTTTCAAGACTCAGAAATCAGAAATCAGAACCGTTTATTTCAAATAGTCTAGTTACAGGCACTTTTGAATTGTCAAAATGTCAGTCAGTCAAACAAGTGAAGCTAAATTGCACGTTCCAAAGAGTAGGTCTCTATGAAGAAGAACGTGCAAGAAACTCCATGACTGACTGATGATGACATGATAACTTAATATAAATTCTCATTTCAGACATAATACGGAGCTCTGAGGATTTTCTAGATTAATCGGTTTTGGACCTATTGCATCCCATGGACGAACGAACGAATGAAGTGACGGCGTAACGTGTGCAAAGACAAGATAAGCATATGTCACGATCGTAGGAATGACCGTCGTGAGAATGCGTAATTTCTACTCGAAAGACAATTTGCTGCGGACGGACAACATGTCATGGAGCCTAAAGCGAAAGTGGTAGGAACGATTCGACAAAAAGTCTGGCAAAATGAGTACGATTCAATATCTATTTGTCGAAAGTTTTTGCTATTCCAAATATGCTGCACAAACTTTATTTCGACAGTCAGAGCTACTAGTTTTATTTGTTTGTTATTTAACACCGACTTCCGATATGAATAGTTACTTTGAAGGTTTTGGTGTTTATAAAAGTGAAGTTTTTTTAATTTTTGTTTCGACTTTTTAATTGTTATACACATAGCCAGACAATTCTAATTAGTATAAACACTGCTAGGATACATTGTTTTATTACGAAGTTCCTCATCAGATCAGTTCGATGGTACTGTTTTCAACATAACTATTCAGAACCATTTATTATTCTCTATTTAAGTAATTTAAAACATATATACACACTATTATAAATTAATTAATTATCTACACTTATAAACAACTTAATAACTATAATTACAGTAAATTAAAAAATAAATAAATAGTAAAACCCTACGCTAAAATACACTAACTAAAATATTTATTATTTGTATTAACAAATAATAATTATATTATTATTATATTATTATTTGTTTAACTATCTTCGTTGTGATATCTGTGTATGTGAGTGTGAAGTTCCGGTGGCCATTTCTGGTCTTCTTCATCAGTTCCACTACATCAAATGATACTTTTTGACTGTAGTTGCTCAAGTTATCAAGCAAAATTACATTTGTTTTAATTGTTGATAGGTTCGCGCTTCGCCGCCATCTCACCTGATGGAAATTTACGATGCGGTCAACGATGGAGCGCGCTTACTTAGAAGCAACTTATTCACTCTTAACTTAAAGATATAATTACTTAATTAACAATTAAATTATTTTTTAATATCGACCCCATATTAATAAAACTGGCAATTTTTATGTTTGCAAGTAAGGATCACGATAATAGCTGTTTATTGTTTTATTACTTATTATTACTGATAATTTGAAATAAATCTGATTTTTGCTGGAGCTGGTAATTTATCAGAATTCACTGTTTTGGGACAATGGAATAGTAGATGTATCCCCGGGCTCTGAGGTGAGACTTACCGACGGCGCAAAGCAGCGTCACCGTGCAGCCTCGCATGCTGGCACTGCAGTCAGTGTCGCGAGACGACGCGGCTCCTGGGAGACACGACACGACACTACACAGTCACACGACACAACACACAGCACTGCACTCTCAGATACGGCCGTGGGCTCGGTGTGCGTGCGCGCCGTACTCTCGCCTGCGCACTAGTGGCGCGCGACGGCGGGCGCTGGCGCAAGCTCGCGCCGGAGGCTGCGGACGTCTTCATCTCGGCCCCCTCCGCTAAACGACATCTTATCGCTGTTACATCATCCATACTTAACGTAATTAAATTTATTTTATACGTTTCAATCGCATTGTTACAAGTGTTGCGGTTACCGCGAATGTTTTGTAGCTAGACAAAATCTTATGAGCGGTCACGATTGTCAAATAGTTCTATGTATGGAAGTAATGTGCGCTACCAAAATAATTAAGTAATGAATCTAAAACATGTTGGAATTTTACACCCTGCGTTCCGAATTGCGACAAAAGCGATAATATCGCGAATCCGAACAACGCTCAACGTCACTATTATTACTCAATAGCCCTTATATTTTGTGACTATTAGATTTGGTCGAGTTCGCGATTTAATCACTTTTATCACAATTCGGGACGCTGTGGGACAGTAACACGAGTAAAACATTACATGAGTAAGAGCTTGAAAAGTGTAAAAATCTAAGAACTTCATTATGTTGGTACAAAAGAGTAGAGAGGACCAGTAGTCAGTATCCAGTAGGTAAGGGCTGTAGATGTTTCTACCGTAGTATATTTATTAAACGGTGTCCGTTTAAGGAATTTAACGTTCTAAGGACGATTTCAATGAATTAAAACGATTTGTTTTTGTTTGTTTTATTTTTTAATTATTGCTAGGCTCGCGTTTGACCACCATTTCACCGGATGGTAAGCGATGATGTGGTCGATGATGGAGCTTGCTTGCCTAGAAGTATCGTATTCATTCTTTTTCGGTGGATAAAAATCATCTAAATGACATCCCCCGCACTTGGGCGGAGCGGGAGATAGTGTTAGACATATATTCATTCTTGACTTAAAAACCCCTAAGTTGTAGCTATCAGGAAACACAGACTCCGGCGGGAAATTCCATTCCTTGTCTGTACGCACAATAAAATAATGTGTTCCCAAAACGGTTTGTGCGTATGGGTGGGATATCTACCATGTACCGGCGGCGCAAGGCCGCACGTCTTGCAGTGCGATGAAGGAAAGGACTTAATTATTTGGCAAAATCAGTACACCTATAATCGTTTGCATCGCACGTCCTAACAAAAAGATATGGTCGGCCATGAAGTTGGGAAATCATCCAATTACTTCTCCCGCTCTATGGCGGAGCGGGAGGGTGTGTCAGACTTTAACTGACTAAAATCCACTCCTATGTTCCTTCGTTGCCTTGCGTTCCAGGACCCTTTTTCTTCCAGAATTTGTGTAAGTGTTATTTTGATAGTCTCAAAGATCGAAATTAATAGGGTACTTCCGGTTGACCCACAATCCTGAAATTAGGCACAAAGCAAGGTCTTATAGCACAGATATAGGAATAAATCTGAAAACAGTAAATTTGTGGTAACATACGTCACAAAAAAAATTACAATTCGGAAAAATCTTCGAGACTCCATTCGGGAATTGTAGTTTGCACGGAACCCATAGTGCGCGAGTCCGACTCGCACTTGCCCAGTTTTTTGTGTAATAAAGTCAAAAAGTTTTAAATTATGTAATTCACAAAAACAGTTTCCATCAATAATTTTCACCCTTAATTAAATAATTTTACAAGTATCTAATGCATTATCGTGGTGGAGAGTGCTACGAGGACGCTTTTCGCGAACTTTATCTAGGACTCTGGGCAAGCAAGTATTGACGTACCAATCTGCATTCACTGTCTTTTGATCTTCAAGCGATAATTGTAGAGTAATGTCCTGATTAGTCTCAAAAAGAATCAAAAAATTTTTTGACAAACACTTCTTTTCTTAATTTTCTTCGGCGAATCTTCAAAAGGCAAGACTCATTCTTCCAACTGGCTTTTTCTTTTGGGTTCAAAGTAGTACACTCATATTTCGTCGCCTGTCACGCTATTATAGACAGCCAATGACTGTCATCCATTTTTTTTACCATTTCACGCCACCACTGGACACGTTTCTGGTCCTTCGTTAGTCATGTGGTATCTATCGAGTGCAAAGCTTCTGAACCTTCAGATGCATATGTAAAATATTTTGCACTTGGCTCATTCCATTGCTTTACAAAGCTTGAATTTGCTGGCATGTAATTTTTTTGTCAGTTTCAATAAGTTATCGTACGGTGTCAATATTCGAGTCTCTACCCGCAGTCGCCGGCCGATCTTCACGTATCTCCTCATAGAGATTATCACGTCCACGTCTAAATTCTCCAAGCCACGGATACACAGAGCTGCGACATGATGCTTCAATATCAAATGCCAATTGAAGTCTCTTGCAACTCTTTTGCCGAACAACGAAAATGTTCACGAGTATTAACTCCTGAACATTTTCGTATATTACGAGTAAACTTGTGAACATATTCGTTCAATCAAACTTTAAATTCGGGGTATTTTTCATGTTCTGTATATAAAGACAATAAAAATGATTTTGGTAATTAATTATCATTTTAATAGCAACACTATGACAATCTTCGAAAGAACGCCTCAATGAAAAAAGCGGCCAAGTGCGAATCGGACTCGCCCATGAAGGGTTCTGTAGCAGCAAGTAACATAATATAAAAGTTCTTGTAACTTTGATCGATGTTTTAATAATAGTGTATTTTTTTTAGATTTATGACGTATTAAAAAAAAACTACTTACTAGATCTCGTTGAAACCAATTTTCGTTGGCGGTTTGCATGGTAATGTACATCATATTACCACTTTAGAAGCGTCTCTCGCGCAAACTATTCAGTTTAGAAAAAAAAATATTGGAAACTTTAATATCATTTTTGAAGACCTATCCATAAATACCCCTCAGCACGGGTTTATGAAAAAAAAAAATTGAGTTTCAGTTTTAAGTACTTATGGGGACCCCCCAATTTTTTTTTTCTATTTTTGTGTAAAAATCTTAATGCGGTTCACAAACTACATAATAATATACACAATACAAGTTTCAACAATATAGCTCCTAAAGTTTCGGAAAAAAAGGCTGTGACATACGGACGGACAGACAGACAGACATGACGAATCCATAAGGGTTCCGTTTTTTGCCATTTGGCTACGAAACCCTAAAAATGAATAATAATAATAATATTCCACAACTATCACACAGCGCCGTCTAGTCTCAAGCTAAGCAGCGCTTGTGTTATGGGTACTAGACAATTGATAATATTAATATTTCTAAATACATACATAATATTATAGATAAATTACACCTAGACACAGAACAAATGACTGACTAATTCCATTTTCAAATTCTATGATTAATTTTTCATTCTTACATAGTAAATGGCCAGATCCAGAGACAAGGCGTCAGTATGTCCCACGTACTAAGGGAAACTCGGTAATAAAACAATGTACCCTTTTTTATGGTGGGAAAAAATCACCCAATAACAACCCCCGCTCTTGGGCTGAGCGGGAGATAGTGTCAGACTCTTACTGACTAAAAGATCCACCCCGTTCCTTCTAGCCTTCATACCGGGGCTCGAGCTCCCTTTCGGATAACCCTGGCCCCAGTAGGCTTCGACCCAGCTGGGTCCCTGCTGTTGCTGACAACTCCTTGAGGTGCGCGGGAACAGTGCGCGCCGTAAACAATCTACGCTAGCCGAGTTAAAAATTAGTTATTGGAATTGTCATGAGATATCAGTATCCTGGCTATAAGTGACTTTAATAGTTATATTCTAAAAGTTCGTACCTTACTACAGAACTTTGCACACTATTTTGGTTTAGCTGGGAGGCAAACGCATTTTTGTTTACAAACTAACTACTTACTAAAAAATTATTGAAATCGGCTTTTGTTTTTTTTTTCAGTTTTTTTTAACTTCCAATATGCACAAAAGACTTCAACGCGCGTGACGCGCACGCAGCAGCGTCGCCGGGCGGTGGTGTGCAGTGGGTCCGCTCCAAGTTCGTTCAAGCTAAGTATGTTGTAGAGTATTTGAAACTGAAATAATTAACAATTTAGTGCCTTCAGTAGTTTAATAAGAAATGTTATGAATACAAACGATAGTACTTAATAAGTTATGGAAGCGATTTCATTTTTTTGATGCCACCGAATCGCAGTATGTAATTTTAAGTCAGTCTTCAGAAAGTTTGGAACATTGCAGTTTTCGCTCAATTTTATTTTATATTGTTGAGAACTTGTGACAGTCAGATGTGGCTGATTCTCAATAGCTCACATTTAGCGGCAGGCAGCTGACCTCGGGCAGCGGTGACAGTGACGTAGACAGACAGTGGCCCAAGCGAGTCGGATGTCGACCGATTGTGAGGGCTGGAAGGACCTTGATTAATAAACAAAGGTTGACCTTAACGCAAGTAGGACATGTCAATCGATCAGAATGGTCCTGATTGGTAGCAGCGACTGCCTTCTATTATTTACGGATTGATAGTGTTTGCTTGTGAGCGGGCGCGCACCGCACGCCAAGGTCAGGGGCGCCGGTGCCGCCTGCCCGCGCTGGACGCGGTGAGCGCGGCGGCTACTGTGGCCTCGGGTGACACGTCACTCGCGGAACATCACTTACCTCCCACGCATGAATCAACGGCGATTGAAATTCTAAAATTGCAGTTACTTTTACCAACTTCTGAAATTAAAGTTATTTTGCGTTTTTAGTTTGTTTTTCAAAATCCTTTTTCAAGTTTTTTTTATTTTTTACTTTTTAGAACGTTGCGATATTCCATAACTAAAACTAAATAGCGAATAAATTCTCTCGTAAAGTACCTTTTATTTGTTCATGATCATTATATGATTTTTCCGGCTCTAAGGTGGTGCGAGAGGCTATGTCAGACTTTTACAGACTAAAACAAACCTATGGGACTTCAGAGTTATAACTGAAGCTTTTTTTTATGGTGGGAAAAATCATCCAATGATATCCCCCGCTCTTGGGCGGAGCGGGAGATAGTGTCAGACTCTTACTGAGTAAAAGACCCACCCCGTTCCTTCTAGCCTTCATACCGGGGCTCGAGTTCCCTTTCGGATAACTCTGGCCCCAGTAGGCTTCGACCCAGCTGGGCCCCTGCTGTTGCTGACAATTCCTTGAGGCGCGCGGGAATAGTGCGCGCCGTCGACGACTTGAGCTTGGTCCGGACAGTTACCGGACGGCCGGACAGCGAGCTACCCATTGCTCACTGTCCGCAAGCCCGCGCCTATCGTGGCCGGAAACCGGGATCAGAATCCCGTCGGCGGCGGTGAGAACGCCGTTGACCGATGCGGTCGGCCTCCTCCTTTGCGAGCATTACTGCTTCGCAGAAGTCGGCGACCGCCTGCCACTCCTCCTCGCTCCGGACCATGGCCTCAACCAAGGCCCGGCGCGAGGTCTCCGCCGCCGATCGCCCCCACGAGGGCACGGCGATGCTCCGCCCAAGCAGGGCACACCTCGACTGTGTGCTCCACCGTGTCCTCCGGGCGTTCCACACATTGGGACACCCGGGCGTCTCTTGCGCTCGAATCCGGAACAGGTACCTCCCGAACTTGCCATGTCCGGTGAGGACCTGCGTCATGCGGAAGGTAAGGACGCCGCCGCGCTGTGAGGTCTTTCCAGCCACGCCTCAAAGAGGGGACTTACCGCCATAAGCTGAACCCTACGGTGTACAAACTTGATATTAATGTCATTAGTGCAGTTTTGACATTCATGTAGTGTGAGAGCGGCGCATAAAAATTCAAATCAAAGTAAATTTGGAACGTAAATAATAATTCAGTAGTCATGTAATTAAATAACTGATTATTCTATATAGCTTCATATCGTAATAGTATGTTAGAAATTATATTATTTTATTTAAAAGCCTCCATTTTACAATCATAGAATGAAACATGCATATGTTCTCTCCCACAAAAATCTGGTTTTTAACTACAACTGGTTTAGTGAACACGAACTTTGCATGATGTTTTGTTCCCTGTTTTTTTTTTAATATATTTTATTTAATACTAGCTGTGCCCGCGACTTCGTTCGCGTGGACTACAGGATTTTGAATTTATTTTTCTAAAATAAAAGTAGCCTATGTTACTCCTTATTACATTAGCTACCTGCCAAAAAAAGTCTCGTCAAAATCGGTCCAGCCATTTCAGAGATTAGCACGGACAAACAGACAGACAGACAAAAATTGTAAAAATGTTATTTTGGTGTATGTACCGTATATATATTCAAATGCATGTAGTAAAAAGCAGTTATTTCAATATTACAAACAGACACTCCAATTTTATTTATATGTATAGATGTATAGAAGATGTATAGATTTTTTCTTTTTTGTATCAATAATAATAATAATAAATGAAATAATAATAAATAAATGTGTGTGGACAAATGTGCGGTCATGCATATATAAAGCGAGGAGAGATTGTGGAATCCGTGGGTACCCAACTCTCGGATTCCATACACCTGAGATCCCTCTCTCCAACCGAAACTTACAAGTATTTGAGTATGTCGGAAGCGTTAGGCATCAATGCCACTGACATGAAGCAATCGTTGAGGGAGCGCTTCTTTGGCCACCTGAAGAAGGTACTTAACAGCCTTCTGTCAGGTGGAAACAAGGTGCGTGCCTTCAACGGTTGGGTCATGCCGGTATTGATGTACGCTTTCGGTGTACTCAAATGGACTCAAACGGAACTTGACGCCCTGGATAGGAGGGTTCGTACACTGCTGATTGCATATTGAATGCATCACCCTCGGTCGTCGGTAATGAGACTGTATATCCCGCGGAAGTGTGGGGGTCGAGGCTTTTTAAATGCTAAGTCCCTGCACAATCGCGAGGTATGCAGTCTCAGGGAATATTTCCTAGCCGCCGACGGGGGTATGCATCGTGATGTAGTAGCAGTGGACAAGGGACTTACCCCGCTCTCCTTGGCTAACGAGAACTGGCGCAAACCTGTAGTGCTTGACACTAACGTACGCAAGGAAGTATGGCAGAGTAAGGAACTTCACGGACGCTTTTTCCGGGCCCTTCATGGGCCCGATGTAGACCAACTAGCGTCCGTAGCCTGGCTGCGCGTCGATGACCTCTTTGGGGAAACCGAAGGTTTTGTATGTGCAATTATGGACGAAGTTATCATGACGAATAACTACCGGAGATTTATTGTGAAGGACGGCACGGTTGACATATGTCGGGCGTGTGACCGACCGGGTGAATCAATCCGCCACATTATCTCTGGTTGTTCTCGTCTAGCTAACGGTGAATACTTGCATAGACACAACCTTGTAGCCAGGATTATCCATCAACAACTTGCTCTGAAATACTCTCTTGTGGAATCGGAGGTGCCATACTACAGGTATGTGCCCGACCCAGTTCTCGATAATGGCGATATCACGTTGTACTGGGATCGGTCCATCATCACTGACAGGACTATTGTAGCCAATAAGCCTGATATAGTGGTGGTGGACCGAAGAGAGAGGCGTGCTATGATTGTTGACATATCCGTTCCGCATGACGAGAACCTCGCGAAAGCCGAGAAAGATAAACAAATCAAGTATATTGACTTGGCTCGCGAAGTTGTCGACATGTGGGAAGTGGATTCAGCGATTATTGTACCGATAGTCGTTTCAACCAATGGCTTAATAGCCAAGAGCCTCGACCAACAACTTAGGAGGCTCTCGTTAGGCGACTGGATCAAGGGCTTGATTCAGAAAGCGGTACTTCTGGACACGGCTCGTATAGTCAGGAGGTTCCTTTCTCTGGAGCCCTGACCGCCGGTAGCTTGGACCCTATTCCCGATACCGGTGGGACACTGTTTTTTATATTTTTAAATGTTTTTTTTTTATATTTTTTTTAAGGAATATTTAAAAATGTAATTAATATGTTGAAATGAATAATAAAGGATAATAATAAAAAAATATAAATTTTATATTTAAAAAAGAATTGAATAAAGAGAATAATAATAATATGTTTATTCAGAATAACATTTGGTAAATTGGTTACATAAAATCTTAAGAGTAATTACAAAGGTAAATGCTATGTTATGTGCCTGTACTAGGATAAACCTGTATCACAGGCGGTAGAAGCTCTTACATTATAGTTTTTTAGGACAATACTATTGATAACAATATTTAAAAAGTCTCATCATCATCATCTTCCTGCCCTAGTCCCGTTTTATTTTGGGTCGGCGCAACACGTTTTTTTCTTCCATTCTGTCCTGTCACTCGTCACGCTATCACTAACTCCCTTTTCTTTCATATCGCTTCTCACACAATCCATCCATCTTTTCTTTGGCCTCCCTCTTCCCCTCCATCCATCCACGTGTAAACTCATAACTTTTTTAGGAACATGCGTTTCATCCCTCCTTTTCACATGACCATACCAAGACAAACGATTCCCTTTCAACTTTTCAGTCACTGGCGCCACTTTCAAACTTCCCCTAATATACTCATTTCTCACTTTATCCATTCTCGTCACACCGCACATCCATCTTAACATTCTCATCTCCGCTACATGCAATCTTTTTTCATCCGTCTTTTTCACAGCCCAACATTCTGATCCATACAGTATGACAGGCCTTATCACGGACTTGTAGATTTTACCCTTCAACTTGAGGGGCATCCGTGGGTCACAAGTGGTTCCCGTGACCTGTCGCCACTTCATCCATCCTGCGTTGATCCGACGTGTTACATCCCGGTCCACCTCACCATCCCCTTGGACGAGCGACCCGAGGTACCGAAAGTCGGAACAGATCGGTATGGGCGTTCCAGCGAGAGCTAAAGGCACTGGATTGGAGACACCGCCGAAATCGCAGAATAAGTACTCCGTTTTGGTTCTACTCAATTTCAGGCCAACACTCTCCAGTCTGTGCCACCACACCTCCAATCTGTTCCGGACCTCTAGGCCACTCTCGGCAACCAGCACAATGTCATCGGCAAACAGCATACACCAGGGAACCTCTTCCTGAATGTCCGACGTCAGAGCGTCCATTATCATCAGGAAGAGGTAAGGGCTGAGAACCGACCCTTGATGTAAGCCAACAGCCACATTGAAGCTGCCAGTGGTGCCAACTGTAGACCGGACTTGGGTATTACATCGACTACACATCGCTCGAATCAACTGCACATACTTCCCAGGCACACCTTTCTTCTTAAGGGCCCACCACAGAACCTCACGAGGTACTCGGTCGTATGCCTTTTCGAGGTCAACGAAAACCATGTGCAAGTTTTTATGCGCACTTCTGTATTTCTCGCACAGCTGGCGTATAGCAAAAATGGCATCCGTTGTACCCCGACCTGGCATAAAACCGAATTGGTTCTGCGAAATTTCACTCTCTTCTCTCAGACGCCTTTCAATAACTTTCTCCCAGGCTTTCATAGTATGTGACATTAGCTTTATTCCTCTATAATTGTTGCACTCAAGCACATCACCTTTGTTTTTAAAGATGGGCACCAAGAAACTGCTGCACCAATCATCAGGTATGGCTTCTTCCTGCAACAACTTATTGAAGAACAAAGCTAACCACGTCCATCCATCCACTCGCAATAACTTCCACACTTCAACTGGTATTCCATCTGGACAAATGGCTTTACCATTTTTCATTTCATTCACTGCTATTCTGACTTCATCCATACTAACCATTCTCACTAACCCTACATTCACTAGTTTACTCTCTAAAATTCCATTCCAATGATTTTCCTCATTCATTAGTCTTTCAAAATAGTCCTTCCACCTCTCTTTGATTTTTTCATCGTCTGATAGGACCATTCCAGCTTCATTCTTTACACATCTTACCTGACAAACATCCCTCGTCATTCTCTCTCTTCTTTTAGCAAGCCGGTACAGCTCTTTTTGGCCTACAGGACTGTCTAGTGTGTTGTACAGTTTGTCCTGGGCTTTTGCTTTTGCTAATGCCACGGCTTTCTTAGCTTTCTTCTTCAAAATATCATACTCATTCTTTTTTTCAGCTTTCAGTCTACCATTTCCCGCTTCTACACTCTGCCATTCCTTGAACTTTCTTTTCTTCTCTTTCAACACATTCTGAATTTCTATCGACCACCACCATGTATCCCTATCTATTGTGCCTTTTTCTCTCGTTTCTCCCAAGATATCTTTCGCTGCATGTCTAATACACTCTGCCATCTCATTCCAGCTTTCATTTATATTTCGGTCATTCATGTCACCCATCCCTATCATTTTGTCCACCACTCGCTCTCTGAACTTTTTCGCACAATTATTCTTCTCTAACAAATGCCACTTTATTTTGGGGGAGGACGCTCTTTGCTTTTGTTATGTTTTAGTTCGACTAGCGATTCCATAACCAGGAGTCGGTGCTGTGATACTAGATCTTCTCCTGGAAGCAGTTTGCAGTCTTTGACGTGCTTTATGTTGTTGCACCTAACTAAAAAGTAGTTGATTTGGGTCCTGTGGTGACCGTTTTTGTACGTAATAAGGTGTTTTTCACTTTTTTTAAACCATGTGTTGGCTACTGCTAAGTCAATGGCGGTAGCAGATTGCAGCAGCGTCTCTCCCTCATTATCCGGACTTCCGAAACCCCATCCTCCATGTACTCTTTCATAAATACCTTTCAATCTTCCCACATGTCCATTAAAATCACCTCCAACTATCAATTCCTCATGTACAGGGATGGTCATTAAGGCAGTATCAAAATCCTCCCAAAACTTCTCTTTCACTATTTCATCACATCCTACTTGTGGTGCATACACACTAACTACATTCAGCATCACATTCTCTAACACAACTTTCACAACTATAAATCTATCACTAATCCTTTGAACTTCCATCACGCTTTCTTTCAATTTACTATCTAGCACTATTCCTACGCCATTTCTTTTTCCATCACTTCCACAATAATAAAACTTATATCCTTCACCAATTTCTCGCGCTTTTGTTCCTCTCCATTTAGTCTCCTGCAAACATGCTACATTTATCCGTCTTCTTTTCAATACATCCGCTAACTCTCTGGCCCTTCCAGTCATAGTTCCAACATTCCAACTAGCATACCTGAATCTCATTTCCCGAGCTTGCTGATGTGTGTTGATGGTGCAACAACTCTGGTCCATTTCCCACATAAGCCGGGTGCTGCCTCTGCGCGTTACCTGTGGGGTACGCCCTAACCCTATCGCGCATTCTATCACTAACAAACATGTTACAAAGGATTTGACAACTGTTTTATAGTCGGCCGCCAGCCCGACACCAACCCTCCTTGGGAACGCTATTGTTGGTGGTTAACGCATCACCATGCGGTGACCTTCAGTGCTTTATATTACGCACGGTCTCGAAATGTCCCTTAGTCGCCTCTTACGACACCTACGGGAAGAAATGGGATGGTGTTATTCTTTACGTCCGGACACCGAGACACTATTTAATTTCACAGAGGCTACTATTTAATAGGATGGATTCAGAGAAAATGCGACGTTTGGATACAATAACATCATTTTCATCCCACCATCTCGGAAAGAGAGTTTTTGCTCTTCGGTATCTGAGAGCAAAAGCCGTTTTTGTTCTCTAGAGAGATAAAGTAAATTAAATTTAGAACATCGCGTGTACGTATTATGTATTCAAAACATCATTAAACCTATTTACTTCTACCTTCATGGTACCAAATTCGTCATACAACTTTTTTTTAATTTGTTAAAAACTCAGACTCAGAACCTTTTTGGTGTACTTTATTTTACATTTAGTCATTTCCTCGCTGAGGTGGAATGAAAAGTTACGTGTTGCACTCGACTGCAAAGATTTTTCACCTCGTGCTCTTTTGATTCTCTCGCTAACGCTCAGGATTCTAATTCTTGAGTCACTCGCTACGCTCGTGATTCAATTTTAGAATCCTTCGCTTGCTCGGTCATCAAAATTGAGCACGCGGTTAAAAAGCAACTTTGCACTCTTGTATAACAAATAACTATTCTAGGTTAGTTTTTAATTTCTATAATAAAAACTTGATACTTTTTGACGATTTAATAATTGCAATATTACTCACACGGTGAATTATACTTTTCAGGAAGTTTCGACAATGAGCAGACGAAACTCCTAACACTGAAAACAATTAACTACGAAAACTGGAATCGTGAATCATTACAAAGCACACGAGAGACCGAAACCAACTCGTAGATGCCCGTTAGACACTCTTTCAGGGACTTAAAAACACCTTCATATAGGTTACAGAATTATAAGTGTTACATGTTGAATTGGTAACAGAATCAAATATGTAACACTTATAAGAGTGTTTTCAATGTGTAAACCCAAAACACTTATAAAAGTGTAACCGTAACATATCTGTAACAGATATAAAAGTGTTAACAGTATTAATAAGTTTAACAGGTAAACGCAGCGTTGCTGAATTTGCAATTTGCTTATTTAAGGTACTGTGCAATTACTTATACCTAAAGCTATACTAAAACTGATTATTTCAGTTACACATATTAACACTTATTAACACATATAACAGGTTACAGTTTGATTCGGCAAAACTTATTAACACATATAAAAGGTTACAGTTTCATTCGGTAACATTATTGCATCTGTAACATTTAAAAGTGTTTTTCTGTTAAAACTGTTTTAAAAAACAGTGTTAAAACACATTATTACTGTTACAGTTTGAGTCCCAGCTCTTGATAGAACGTGGTAACAACCGATGATACGTGCAATGCAAATGCGCTGTGCAAGCACCCAAGGACAATCCCGTGAATCTATTGCGATATATGGAAATAAAGTTACCAAGAAATATATGTACAGATTATGGCGCCTGCTAGAACAATGTTAATAATATAAAACGATAAATTAAATTTAAAAAAAAAATTAAAAACTAAAACCCGCCTAAGACAAAACAAAACGACGCAGAAAAAGTATGAAACAAGATTTTCAGGATGCTGACATAAACAAGGTAACTGGAAAAACAAGAACAGAACAAAAAGAAAAGCCGTAGTCACATTTTACAGGTACCAACCGAAACACTTTAATAATGTGTGACTATGGCCTTTCCATTTTTTCTGTTCTTGATTTTTCAGTTACAGAGTTCCGGCGGGATCTTATGGTGAAATGGCGACAGCGACTGTCGCATCCCAGTGCTGGGCAAGCCACAATTCTGGTGGTAAAGTCCCCTCTTTGAGGCGTGGCTGGAAAGACCTCACGGCGTCCTTACCTTCCGCATGACGCAGATTCTCATCGGACATGGTCAGTTTGGGAGATCCTTGCACCAGTACCCTTATCATGAGTTACTATCGAAAAACTACTCCATCTTACCGTAGTCGATATCGAATAAACGCATTTCGAATAGTTTATAATTAAACTCGTACCATGAGTCGTATGGACTCGCTAGCGACAATTCGATAGTAGTTTATACGGTGTCGAGTGTTTACGTCTACAAAAACTACATCGTAGCTAACTTCACACTTATTTTTTTTCTCTTTCTAGCTACAGTAAAAGACAGAGTAAGACAGATAGACCTAAAAACCCTACCGATTTACGAACACAGATTCTCTCTACTCTGCAACCCGGCCTAATGAAAATGTAAATTTTACAAATATTTTGATGATTTATTGTTGTGACTTTTTGTATGGGAAAAATGAATAGCTTTGCTAGTAATACGCTAATACCTTCCATGTGCGTAAAATAACAGTCAAAAGTGGTATTTCTATTATGAAATGCATGTACATATAAAAGTAAGTTTTTATAACCTTATTTCTAACATATTTCTAATTTTATTTATTTATTTTTTTAAGTTCAAAACTATAATTACAGTAAATTACAAAAAAATATAATAATAAAACCCTACGCTAGTTACAACTAACTAAAATCAAACTAAAATATGGCGTCAAAAAACTCTTCCACATCGCTGTCGACTGGTAATGTAGGTACCCAAAAGGCTGGCGGCATTGCCACGCTGTATGGCAATGCTTATCCTCTGTCCGAGGTAAAAGCCAGCCCTTGGGTCACGCGAAGTGTCAACTAGACGTTTCGACAGATCTTTAAACAACTTGTGAGCACTCGGACCCCACGATCCGAAAGTTTCAACCCCAAACGGTTCGAAAATATAACTTCCAACAAGGGATATTTCCGCCACTTGAGGTTCTCCGCAGCCGCAGCGGCAGCACCAGCATGACACGACGAGCTAGGAAGATGTGAAAGCGTAAGCCCATCTTCCAAGGAAATAATTACATGCCGTCCGGTTTCTTGCCATCTTTATTATACAATTTATGTACACACAAAAATACTGAAGAATATAACATTATTAGAATACTTTGTACAAAGGTACTGCTTATTTCAAATAGAAATTTCTTCCAGCAGACCTGCGAAAGGAGAAATTACAAGAGATGTAAACAGTTTTTTGTTCGCAGTTCTTCTTCGATTCAAGTGTTACTCTTTGTGCAGATTCCAAATCGGTATAAACCCCTAGGAGACCAGAAAAATGCTGAAAAACTTCTTTATCGAGACTATGCTATGATGAAATTATTTTCACTGTTACAATAAGTGCCTTTCGTATAGTATCTTGGAAATTTATTTTGAGGCGTCGTTCATCTTTATAATCAGTCATAACTAACATATTTCACGATAAATAAGTTTTACTGGACATTTTTATGCACATATTATGAAATATCGTTTTACTCGACGCTCTTTACAATACTTTCACTCTTCAATATGCCAGTGAGTTACTTTACTACTGTAGTAACGGTTTGCTTCGATAGCGACTGTCAAACTTGTTACTTCATGGTACCGATTTTCTATAGGAAACTACAAAAAACTTTAGTCGCTAGCGAGTTCCTACTCGATACGTTTTGTACTACTACTAACGATTTTAGTTCTGAAAGTGACCGCTAGAGGCACTGTGCCATATTAAACAGTTACGGCGTCGATATCGTATAGTGACGAATACTATTGCTTTAAACTCATGGCAGTGTACTGGGTGCCACCACTGTGTGGATCGGCCGGAGGACATGGTGGAGCATACGGTAGAGGTGTGCCCCACTTCGGCAGAGCACCGCCGTGTACTTGGGCGATTAGCAGAAACGATTTGTCGCGCTGGGCCTTGGTACGAGCAATGGTGCGAAGCTAGGAGGAGTGGCAGGCGGTCGCCTTCTTCTGCGACGCAATAATGCTAGCAAAAGAGGATGCTGGATTTCGATTTCTGCCCACGTAGGCGCAGGCTTGCGGACGGCAAGCAATGAATAGTTCGCCGTTGCGCGTTGTTGTCGCCGCAGAGGTGTTGTGGCTCCACAACTATTCAAAACTTGAAGACTATGAATGATATCGTTCATCTAACATTTCAGTCTGCATTTAAGGCTTTAGGATTGCTTGAAGACTATAATTTCTGTCAACTCTCTGATCCTCCCTCTGGCCAGTATACGTATTACTCTTTTCAGTTTCTAAGGTGTAATACCCCACACAAATTATTTTACATTATGAACTATTTGTAGGTGAATAATAAATAACCATACAACGTTACGTGGTAGTAAGCGCGAGTGTCCCTGACGCGTGTCCATGGCGCGTGTCGCACGTCACTCGCCAGCCGCGGCCGCCTCGCGCCGTCCCACGTCTATCGATTACCGATACGTCGCGCGACCGCGAGGCCACTCACGGCACTCGCGGCAGTCTCCGCTCACCATTCATTGCTCGTGCTGTACACCACCAGAGCCACGAGCTGCGTCCACCACAAATAGTTACCGCAAACGATCCACATGAATATGGAGCGTAGACAGTTCTGGACATGTAAAAATGATCATCATTCACTTTAATTATTTAAACGCGACAATAACGCGGAAATCTGGACTTAAAACAATCAACTAGCAAGCCAAAAGGCATAAAAATCATGGAAGAGATTGAGGAACCGACACTGGTGCAGACGCTGCGCGCCCACCGTACCGAGGTGACTTGTGCAGACGCTATGGGTGCGCTGCTAGTGACTGGCAGTGGGGACCGCTCCCTGCGGTTGTGGCGCTGGACGTGCGGCGCCGGCTGGGACGAGGCCGCGCGTGCCGAGCAAGCGCACCGCTACGGCGTCACAGCGGCGCGCTGGGCGGCGTCGGGGGTGCTGCTGGCGTCGGGGGGCGTGGACGGCGCGGCACGCGTGTGGGGCGCGCGCGCGCTCACGCCACGCCGCCTGCTGGCCGCGCCGGGCGCCGCTGCCGTGCGCACGCTGTGCTGGGCGGCGCGTGCGCGTTTGCTGAGCGGACATGACGACGGCGTGTTGTGCGTATGGCACGTGCCGCGCGCGCAGTTGCTGGCGCGCCTGCACGCACACGAGGGCGCGCTGCACGCTGTGGCTGCACCGGCCCGTGGCGCCATGCTCCTCACTGCCTGCACGCACGGCGTGCTCAAGGTTTTTGATCTTGCAGGTAATCTTTATGTTATCTATTTGTTTGACACGGACAGACGGATATTTCAAGAACTCGGACGGATTTTTCGAGAGATGAGGAGGATTTTAGTCGAGAGTGAATAGGTTACTTCTAGACAAGCGTGCTCCATCGTCGATCACATCATCGCTTACCATTAGGTGAAATAGTGGTCAAAAGCAAGCTTATCAATAAAAAAAAAATTAAAAAAAAAAAATACTTAAGCTAACTACAGGTCGCGCGGTGAATTAAGATCGCTCGGTGAAAGTACGGTTTAAGACATTTATTTCTCAAAAAGAATACAATTCACTTAATATGAGAAATACAAGTTATTCTTAACTACTAAATACGTTGACATGAGAAATGTAGGTACTCAAACAGACTAGTAAGTACTTTTACCCACAAAAGTTTGCTTCCAAAATCATGCGGGTAACAAGAAAAAAAAAAAAATTACATATTTGCTGTATTAGTGAACTCATTACGTATCGTTTCCTAAAGGCAAGACGATAGCAATTACATATTTTTGATTGTACTTAACTTTTCTTTGTTTATTTGGGATAAGGTAGCGAATACGCGGAATAATCGAATATCAAATACTATGAAGTTAGTACTCGTAATACATTTCACTAACTTACCATTTTTTTATTGTTATTGTCATTTAACTTAAAATAAACTAAATATTAAACTATTTATACTAAAACCTAAATAAATACCTAACGTATATAAATAAAATACAAAAACTTTTCTTTTTTATGTTATTTGTTAATTTTAGCTTGGTTATTAAACTTATTTGGGAATTATATAATTTAAAATAAGTTTTTTTTTTATAATATTTGTTCTCTTCGAGTGCTGTAATTTTACTTATCTGATAAAGTTAAATGTTTGTCCTGTATCTTTTTTGTTCATGCGGTGTACAATAAAGAATATAATAATAATAATAATAATAAAGATTGTTCGTATTATGTTCTTATATTTTAATGTAAACAGTAAAAAATAAAATGAAATTTACGTAAATTTACATAAATCTCAATTTAATTAAAACGGGAAAAAACTTTCAAGATGTGGTGCTTCAAGGTTTTTTTGAATAATGTGTAGGATTGGATCTCTTTTATGTCATTAGGCAATTTATTGTATAATTCTGCTCCCTCATATAATATGTTTAAGTAGTGGAGGCAATCGGTGCATGTGTACAATTGCGCACAGAATCTCTTAGTATGTTAGGATTTTATTTTTAATTTCGTATGTTTGAACCCTAGTAACATAACTTATAATATAATAACACTAGTTTTTGCTTATAATTTATCTTGTAAGTAGGTAAATTCAGAAAAATTAATATTAAAATAAAAATAAAAAAATCGTTAGGTTCTTTATTTAGGTAACAATTCACGTCGTAAATCATTTTTCTGGCTTGCCGTTTTAAAACTTTATTTTTAAACATTTTTTTTTACCACTACGTATTACTAATACGATAACACAAGCTGTACGCAACAAAGTCAAAGTCAATGTCAAAAATATTTTATTTCACATAGGCCTACATGGGCACTTATAAAACGTCAGAAGCTAGTGCACGGTTCCAAATTGGTCGTTTCCTATGGAGAAGAACCGGCAAGAAACTCCACGGTTATTCTTTTTAAAAAAAGTGGTTGGTATTACAATATTGATAGATATTATGTAAGAACAGTGTAGACCAGTCAAATATTATACACAAAAGCACAATAAAAATTATTTTAGTAAAAAACAAAGTAAGTCGTAATAGGAAGTAGTCTAAGAGTTCGTGGAGTATACAGTGTTCTCACATTCACATTACAAAAAGAGGCTATATAAAAAAAAAAGAAATCAGGAATAATATAATAATTACAACTATCAATAAAATGTTAATAAAATAAATTACCAACAAATTTAAGACAGTTGAAATATAAATAAAAAAATATTGCAAAAGCAATTTGTCAGAGAAAAAAAAATGCATATATAATTATTAAAACAAAGGTGGAGCAGTTAATAGACAAAATTTTGATGATTTACCAGGGGGCCACATGTGCAGAGGTAGTCATTGCCAAACAAGCGCGTCTTCGACATAGTCTTTAACCTTGTAATATGCTTTTTCGGTTAGGACACCCTTGATATGAGATTTGAATTTTCCCTCACTAAGTTCAGTTACCGCCTTTGGCAGCTTATTATAAAAGCGAATGCTGTTTACTAAGAATGACTTGCTAGTCTTAGCTAGTCTCCATTTGGGTAAGACAATTTCGTGTTTACTACGTGTATTTTTGTTGTGAAAATCGCTTCTAATTTTAAAGAGTCCTAAGTTTTTACGAACATACAAAATGCTTTCCAAGATGTAAAGAGAAGGCAGAGTAAGTATATCGATTTCTTTTAATTTATTTCTGAGGGACTTGCGACTTTATACATTTAGTTTTATTTGCATTTAATAAGAGATTATTAGCTGCAAACCATTTCGAAAGGACATCCAGACTATCGTTGACATGCAAGATATCCCCATCTTTTCTGTCTACTTTAAAAATAAGAGAGGTGTCATCAGCAAATAGAACAACAGTACCCAAGTACAACAGTATTCAATGAGACGCGTGAACGCAACGCGGGAATTGAAGAGCGACTGATCTACCAATGACGTGTCGCCGTCGGTGCAAACCCGCCCGCACGTCGCCAAATAGACCTTAAGCCTGCAATACACGTTGGCCGAGCTGAGACCAACGCGAGCCTTGGCGAGCCTACGCAAATACAGGCAAATTGACACACGGCAAGCGCCTCTACACGTTCGGCAAGCGCCTCTCTACACGTTCGGCAAGCTTGAACCAATGCAAATGGCCAATAAGACGAGTTTTGAGGAGACGCCCACATGTTGGGCCCTGTCAGTTGTTATTGTGCATTTAAACAATATGGACGACGTAGAAGTCATCGCGGCTGCTGCTATTTATTTAATAAGCGCTTATAATTATTATTATTAAACGGAAAAGTATGAAAAGAACCGAAAACTTCATGTTTGTTTTTTTCAAATGCGTACTTTTTTTTAAAATTAATATAAACTAGATGACGCAATCTGATGGTGAGGCGCACTAGTTTATGAGGCCTATGTCCAACAGTGGACAGCAATTCTTATAGCGCCTAAATGGTGTTACTTGGGGGAGGCTTATGTCCAACAGTGGACACAAGTAATTATAGCGAGGGGAGACTTATGTCCAACAGTGGACATCAGTCATTATAACGCCTAAATGGCGATACTTGGGGGAGGCTTATGTCCAACAGTGGGCATCGATCATTATAGCGCCTAAATGGCAACACTTGGGGAGTCTTATGCCCAACAGTGGGAATAGGTCATTATCGCGAGGAGGCATATGTCCAACAAAGGGCATCAATTATTATAACGCCTAGATGGTGACACTAGGGGAGACTTATGCCCAACAGTGGGCATAGGCCATTATCGCGAGAGGAGGCATATGTCCAACAGTGGGCATGAATTATTATAACGCCTAGGTGGTGACACTTGGTGGAGGATTATGCCCAACAGTGGGCATAGGTCATTATCGCGGGAGGAGGCCTATGTCCAACAGTGGGCATCAATTTTTATAACGCCTAGGTGGTGACACTTGGGGGAGGCTTATGTCCAACAGTGGGCAGGGGTTATTATAGCTAGGGGGAGGCCTATGTCCAACAGTGGACAGCAGTCATTAAAGCCCTAAATGGCGATACTTGGGAGAGGCTTGTGTCCAACAGTGGGCACCGATCATTATGGTGACACTTGGGGGAGGCTTGAGGGAGTTCGATTCTGATCAAGCTGACGACAGTGAAATCGAGATTTTGGCTGAAGAATATTATTATTATTATATGTGTTATAGTGGGCGAAAATGTACGAGCGGTACATTTTCGCCCAGTATAATATTTCAATTTCAATAAAACATTTTTTTTTAAATATTTCATGAAATTAACCGAAACAATGAATAAAACATTCGAAAGATTTCTATTTTGTTCCCAAACGATTTTTTCCGCAAAATTTCAATGCAACATGTGAAAAAAACGGAAAAAAACAATTTGTTTTTTTCATTGAAAGAAACAATTGTTTCTTTATGAGGTCTATACACGTTGGCGCACATTTGCGAGCGCCTTTGATTTGTGCAGAAAAACCGACACCGCTCCGAAGTGAGGCAAGTGATCGCGAGCGGCTGCGAGTCGTGACAAGCTACTCCAAATGAAGTCTATACACATTGGCGCACATTTGCTTTGATTGGCGCAAGTCTACTCAACCAACTAGGCGAGCGACACCGAGCGATGGCAAGACAAGGCAAATATACTGTCTACATATTGGTATTGGCCTTCACTCGGCAACGCTCGGCCAACGTGTATTGCAGGCTTTAGAATTGAATACTGCCCATGCCCCCCCTTCCACTTTTGCCGAGCGATCTTAATTCACCGCGCGACCTGTACTTGTTTAGAAGTTAAAACAGTGCTTATCCATTTGCGTTATGTGTTATGGAGTCGAGGGCTGCAATGAAAATTTGCCCGTGTGAAACGACGTTTTGTCAATACTCTTACGAAGAAATATTTTCTCTGAAAATTAAGAAGCTTTTTGTTCATTTTGCCATAATTATATTTTAGTTTTGATTTAGATGGTAGCAGGGTATCGCAAGTATTTTTTACCTTCACGTGATTAAGGTAAAAAAAAACTTGCGATAGCCTGCCAGTTATTGCGATAACTGGCGGCGGCAGCGTACCATCTAAAGAATTCCTCTCCCCCTCCGGATGCCGTGGTGTACGGTCGTGTTCTCAAGTAATCCGCGCTACTATTTTTCGTAGTTTATTTAATTTTAATAATAAATAAATCAAAATTCTTAAACGAAGTTCAATCAGCTAATTACTAGGCGCGCATACCAAGTGAGGAGGACGGTGGCTCCACGGCAAGGTCGTAACGGAGTGAGACATCTGTATCCAGCCCCGCCCTCCGACCAAGCGCTGCAAAGGAAGAACAGGACAACATACTTCTCTGCGCTGCTACCGTCACCGCCCACTGGATCAGCTCGCATAAGCCCCGCCTTGTAACCCAATTAGAACGGCGCGTACGCAAGTACTCTCTAATAGTGACACCTTTGCTTCTACGTCAGCGCTCCAGGTATTTATTGGCATTACTTTATTCGTACCATGTCGACTCAACGCACTCCGCCGAAGACAACTGATGTTCCTTCACTCGCAAAAACTCCTGTCTTGAGTTATGGATCTGATTCTCAGTTATACGTGTCACCTCCTACTGGCCTAAGTGACTTCATCACTCGTAGATTGAAACGCAAACATCACGTTCACGGGACGTCTGAATATTCCGTATCCACTGACGAATTGAGGGACATTTTTTCTTCATTTGAAGCCCAGCAGAACTCTAAATTCGAGAAAATCATGGAATCTATTCAATTAATCACAGACCAGAACACTGAGATTCAGAAAAGCATGGATTTTCTCTCCTCCAAGTATGACGAAGTAATACAGAAAATGGTTAACCTTGAACAAAAAAATAAAAGCTACGAACTTAAAATCGAGGCACTAGAGAGCAAAATAGAACAGCTAGAACGTAACTCACGCGCATCCACCATCGAAATTAGGAACATTCCCCGGTATGACTCGGAAAATAAGAATACTCTTCGTAATCTAGTTCAGAGGGTGAGCGAGGTCATTGATCAGCCATTATCTAACCTTGATGTTCAAGATGTTTATCGCCTAAAAACCAAAAAGGAATCTGGTAATCATATTGTGGTCAAATTCACAACTACTTCATGCAAAGATGGATTCCTAAAACAGTGCAGGAACTTCAATAAAACGCATAAAGACAACAAGCTAAATACATCCCACCTGCAGCTACCTGGCCCTACTAAACCGGTCTTTGTCGATGAGTCACTGACAAGCTTGGGGAGACGACTGGCATACCTGACCAGAATGTTTGTTCTGGAGCACAAATACCATAGTACATGGACTTCTTATGGAAAAATTTTCATCAAAAAAACTCATGATTCACCAGCGCTGCGTGTGTACTGCGAACTAGATTTGGAAAAGATCAAAATTAAGTGACTATTCTATGTCAAATTACTATGTTTGCCTTGTACATTTCATGTTATATTCTTTTATATTTTTAAGTTTTACACTATAAGCTGTTACACAATACTCCACAATGCAACACTCAACCCATTAATAATAATAACACAACCATCAAACATTTATGCAGCAGTCACATATGGGCTGGTGCTGCAAAATGCCACCTGGCAGCTTTGGACTCGGTGGAAAGGCGTGCAAAGAGGCTAATTGGTGATCCAGATTTGGTTAAGTCCAACCTTCAAAGCCTTGAGCATAGGCGTAGGGTAGCCAGCCTTTCGGTGTTTTACAGGATGCATTTTGGAGAGTGTGCGCAGGAATTGCATGACTTGATTCCGCCATCGCAATTCTACCATCGGACATCCCGACGTACGGCGAATATTCACCCTTACGTTGTTGAAACCTCTACGGTCCGGACTAAGCGTTTCGCCTCGTCGTTTATACCACGTACGTCGAAGGACTGGAACAGTCTGCCTGCTGCGGTCTTCCCGTCCGATTATAATTTGGGTGTCTTCAAGGCTAGAGTGAATAGGCTCTTAATAAACTAGTGCGCCTCACCATCAAAGATTGCATCGCTACTTACCATCAGGTGGGATCGCAGTCAAGCACTAGTTTATCTTAATTAAAAAAAAAAAAAAAAAATTTATAACATTTCTACATTTATTACACACATATATAGGGTGAACCATACATACGTCACAAATTTTCCACAGTACTACGAAACAACTATATAGAATTATCACTTGTTATCCATCTGTTACATATAACTATAATTCATTATATACAAATTCATCACCATATTACATTTGCTTGAGTAATTTTCAATCTACGTATGAGGTAATAATCGTCACATCTTTTTATAACTCCGCACCTTTAAATCACACTTATTTTCCAAGTAATTACAGTCTATTGACATGCTCGAATTCGCCTACTTACTTATATTATCAAAATTCGATAACATAAACCAAATTAATAGCGATCTTGATCATTTTGTTATAGCGGATTCATCCACTTGCGAAATAGAAGAGTGTCCTAATTTAATTAAAAGACCTCACTCTAGCCTAAAAATAATACATCAGAACACCCGTAGTGTTAATCGTAACTACCCTAGTCTGTTAACCCTTCTTAAAAGATCAAATACTGAGTGGGATTTTATTAAACTCACGGAGTGTTGGCTACGCCACTCCCACAACATTCCTGCAATAGAAGGCTTCGACTTTGCAAAAACTGAAAATAACATCACCAAAAATGAAGGGGTCATCGTCTACTTCAAACATAATTTAAGTCCAATTATATCAGAACCTTCTTTATGCCAATTGTATTACAATACAGTTAGACAGCAATACCCTAGTTGTTGCAATATACAGACCTCCTGGTAATAAAAACATTAACCCATTTCTTGAATCTCTCAGCAACCTTTTAAGTAGATTGATTGATTGATTTGATTTTTAAAGGTCTTTATTAACATAGGTATAACAAAAAGTAAACAAATTTAGAGCTTATTCTAAACTGTAAACTAACACAAAATAGAAATGTTAAGTAGGCTACATCGCCTCTTTTAACATACACATTAAAGACTTATACATCGTTTATTGACTATTAATTTATTGAACAAAAAAAAAAAATAAAAAAAAAAAAAAAAATAAAAAAAAAAAAAAATAAAAAAAAAAAAAAAAAACAGATTGTGTTATGTAGGGTTTGCAGACCCACATTTTTAAATTATGTTCCCCAGCCCCCCTTTTATTAAGTAAATTATATAATTAAAATGTATGTATGTTTGTAAAAAGAGAAAAAACAGCACTTTCACACAATACTTAGTAACTAATATATATTGAGTTGGTGACAGCAGTTACGCTGGTAAGGTGGTGAATAAACTGACGTTAATCAACTAGGAAATGGTGATGAGGTAGTTTGTACTTGTTGTAAGTACTGGCATAAGGTAATCGGGTAAATCTACTCTTACCAATGTGTGAGACCAAAGAGTTACGATGACGTGGGTTAGTAAGGAGAAAAAAATTTCGGGATATTTTAAAAATAAATTCTTTAATAGGCGGAAACTGGATATGATCATGTAGTTGTGCAAGATTTGTGTAGAGAGGTGTGTTAAAAGCTATTTTAAGTGCTTTGTTCTGGACGACCTGGAGTTTTTTGTAGTTACTGTCACTAATGCTGCTCCAGACAGGGGCTGCATAGGTCATGCAAGGTCGAACTAGTGTGGAATAAATGCGTAATTTTGTGTGTGGGCTTAAGTTGGATTTACGATTTAGAATTGGCTTTAAGCTGTTGAGGGACTTCAATCCCTTAAGACGAAGTTCCTCCAAGTTTTTCAACCAGCTGACTTTATCATCCAATGTTGTTCCTAAATACTTAACGGATCTTTTCCACGGAATGTTATTCCCTTCGATTTTAACACAGCGGGTGGGAAGTGATCGCTTTCTCGAGAACATAATAGCTTCGGTTTTGGCCGGATTTACCTTTAGCTTCCATTTAGAGAAGTAGTTTAATAGAAGATCAAGCGAGAGTTGTAATCGTTGAATCACTAGATCTAGGTCGTCAGATGAAGTATATGTAGCGGTGTCATCGGCATACACAGCGAGATGCGTCAACCTTTGCTTTGGTATATCGTTAAGATACAAAATAAAGAGATATGGGCCTAATATTGAACCTTGTGGAACACCAGCAGACAGTCTTCTATGACTAGATGTCTGGTTTCCAATAGCAACCGAAAAGGTTCGTTCTGTTAAGTATGACTGGAGAAGTTTGATAAGGAATAAAGGGACCTGATAAGTAATTAATTTGTGGAGTAAACCCGCGTGCCAAACTGTGTCAAAAGCTTTTTCAATGTCCAGCAACACCATGCCTGTGAATTTATTTAGATTGAGATGTTCAACAATATGTTCAGTAACTCTAGCTAGCTGCTGGACAGTGGAGTGGGATTTGCGAAAACCAAATTGTTCAGGCATTAGAA
Organism: Mythimna ferrago; assembly: GCA_910589285.2. NCBI lineage: Eukaryota > Metazoa > Arthropoda > Insecta > Lepidoptera > Noctuidae > Mythimna > Mythimna ferrago. The sequence continues at coordinate 170,977 of OU342689.1, forward strand.
GGAACTCAGAAAATTTGGAGAGGCGGCTCAAAATTAAAGACTCGAAAAGCTTGGCTAAGCTGGGAAGAAGGCTTATAGGCCAGTAATTAGAAGGAACAGTTTCGTCTTTACCAGATTTCTTTATAGGAATGACTTTAGCTAGTTTCCAACATGAAGGAAAGTAGCCCAGTTGAAAACAACCATTAAACAGTTTGGTAAGTAAAATTATACTTTTTTGCGGTAAGTTTTTGAGTAGAGAATTATCTATACCGTCAAAACCCGGAGCCTTGCGAGTTTTCATGTCATTCAAAAGTTTGCGGATTTCTTTAGGTCTAACTGGATTTTTAAAATCACTTATTTTGTACTTGTTAAGTTTATCACATGAATCTCTTACAGTATCATCTGTAACTGGGTCATTTAACCAATCTTTAGTTAGCTTAGTGTTTTCGAGAAAAGCGTCCGCTAGTGCCTCACATTGCTCTTGGACGGACGAAGTCAAGGTGTTATTTGACGTCCTAAGAGGGGGGATTGTGGTAGGTTTAAAGTTTAGTGATTTGACTATACGCCATATATCTGAAGCAGGGTTATCGACTTTAGACAGTTTTTTATTCCAGATGTCGTTGTTGTAATTAATTAGTGAATTTTTTAAGTAGATTAAACTTCCCTAATATCATACTCATTGGAGATATTAACGTGGACATAACTATTAACACTAACGATGCTAACTCGTCATCCTACCTAAATCTACTAGCTTCCTTAGGTCTTTTACCTGCCCACCAGTTACCAACACATAGTAAAACTTGTTTAGATCACGTCATGCTAAAAAGTAGACTCCCTGCCTTTTGCTATGTCGCGGAGACGTCTATTACCGACCATGACAGTGTGATACTTGTGCTTGAAAACCACCCCCAACCGATGATAACATCTACCATCAGGAAAGTTAACTACATAGGCCTGGATAACGATATGCAAAATATATGCCTCAACTCCATCTACGAAGTAACTGATGTAAATGAAGCTACTACATTGTTAGTCAATGACCTTAACTCAATAATACTAGCTAACACACGAACTGTTTCCATTTCTAATCGCAAGAGGATTAAAAAGCCCTGGATAACAACTGGTCTATTGAGATGTATGAAAAATCGAGATAAACTCCACATAAAATCTAAAAAAAATCCTAATGATGAAATCAGCATGATCACCTACAAAAGGTACAGAAATTTTTGCAACTGGCTACTAAAAAAACAAAAAACCGACTATGAAAAAAACCTATTAGATGAAGCTGCTAAAACTAACAATAAAAAACTTTGGGACGCTGTAAAACAAATAACACACTCCATCAAAAAGTCAAACCCAGCAGTGGATCTTATTTCCACCCCAAACCCCTCTACCTCTGTCAATGCAATAAACAATTTCTTTGTGTCTATTGGCAAAAACCTTGCTGAAAACATTCACGGCGGAAATCCATCAATCTACTCACCACACGCTAATGCTTGTCCTTCCTCTTTCGTTTTGCTTCCCACTGATGAAGATGAGGTCCGTCAGTGTATCCTAAATCTGAAAAAAGTCAATTCAGTTGGACGAGACAATATCTCAGGAGCTTTTCTTCAAAGATACCACACTATTATAGTCCCGCCCTTAACGTACATCTTCAACTTAATGTTCCATAGTGTTGGAATAATTAAATAAATTGAAAAATTATGGAGCAAGGAAAGAATTTTTGTCTTGACAGTAACAGTTTTTATTTTTTTAGTACAATGCTATTGACAGCTTAACAAAAGAGTTTTGATTAGGCTTATACAAGAAGTATTTATTTTAACATCCTCCCTTAATCAAAATTCCAATAAACAAAAAAAAAAAGTATCAAAAGTGCTTAAAAAATAATAGTGAAAAAAATACAAAACAACAATTAAGAACATAAACCTAAAGCTTCTATGCACTTAGTATGTGCTGTTGTTTGTAATAGCTTAGTCATTATATCAGCTGCCATTTCACTACTGCACTTATACTCTAAATTAATTTTGGACTCTGACACTTTTTCACGTGTGAAATGAAAACGTGTATCTATATGCTTGTACGGTTGTGATGAACTGGATTTTGAGCTAACTGATATGCACTCTGAGAATCTGTGTAAATTGTAACAGGAATATCGCTATCTTTATTATTTACCTCGGAAATAAACCGGCGCAGAAATAAAGCCTCTTTAGCGGCATCTGTTAACACCATGTACTCTGCTTCTGCGGACGAATGTGCCACAGTTGGCTGTTTTCTGGAACACCATGATATCACCCCATTTGCTAATACGAAGCAATATCCCGTATATGACCGACGATCCTTGGTACAATTTGCCCAATCGGCATCTGCATAACCTATTAGAGGTTTTTCCGATTTCCTATATACAATACTCAAATCAATGGTTTGCTTCAAATACTGAAGCACACGCTTAGCTGCAATCCAGTGATTTTTATTAAAGTTAGTGTTAAACTGACTTAAGTAGCTAGTTGCGAAAGCAATATCGGGACGTGAATTAACAGCAAGGAACATGAGACAACCTACTAAATTTTGGTAAGGATATACATTCTGCTCACAATGTTCATCATGCTCTAATTTAGAGACTAAAGGAGTATTATAACCCCTACAACTCTCCATCCCAAATCTCTTTAATACATCTTTTATGTATGTTTTTTGATTTAGATGTATACTATAATCATCACTTTGATAAATATTAAGACCTAGATAATAATTTAATTTTCCAAGATCTTTTATATTAAAATAATCTTCAATGTCACGTTTGACAATGTTAAAAGTCATAATATCTTTATAGAAAATTATTATCAACGTATATAGCGAGAATAACGAGCTCTGAACCAAAAAGCTTTTTGTAAACACAGGGTTCAGAAGCTGTTCTATGAAAACCTATTTTTGACAAAGTTTCATTCAATGCAATGTTCCAGGCGCGTGGTGCCTGTTTGAGTCCATATAAAGACTTCTTCAACAGACAAACCTTGTCTTCCTGGCCTTTAACAACAAAACCTTCAGGCTGACACATATAAACTTCCTCTTGAAGTTCGCCATTTAGAAAAGCCGTGTCGACATCTATATGCCGCATCTGTAGGCCTTTTTCAGCAGCAAAGGCAAATAAAGTACGTAAAGAAGAATTACGAATGACTGGGGCAAAAGTTTCAGAGTAATCTATACCAGGTACTTGATTATAACCTTTTACCACCAATCTCGCTTTGTACTTTATGACATTTCCAAGCGAATCGGTTTTCTTTTTAAAAACCCACTTACAAGGAATTACCTTTTGTTTTGGTTTTTCCACTAGAAGCCAAGTTTTCAGCTTTATCAATGCATCAAATTCATTCTGCATTGCTAGTTTCCATTTACTGGCATCTGGACTATTGAGAGCCTGGGAATAGCAAGTCGGCTGATCTTGATCTTCCGAAATAATATAACTAAAGAAATCAGGAGGCTTCCGAGGTCGAGATGGGTATCTAGGAACTTCTACTGTTGGGTTTCTAGAACTCAAACTAGAACTCGGATCAGTTTCATTAAATACAGTTTCCGGTGAAACATCACAATATGGATCTTGTGCATCCTCAAAAACTTCACAAGTGTTTTCCGAAAGTTGGTTATCAGAAATAGAAACAACGCGTTCAGGGGACTCTACAGGTTCCTGACTATTTCTATCATGATAAACATTTTCAGATAAAATTATGTGAGGTGTAGCACTTTGTTTTTGTCCAACCGATGTTTGTTTCAATTTTGTGAAACAATCCTCAAAAAACACTGCGTCTCTCGACTTAAATAGCTTCCGTGGATTCTCAGTATTCCTAAAAAAGTAACTATTAGGATCATCTGTATATCCAACAAAATGGTTCTCACTCGCTTTCAAGTCCAATTTCCTTCTATGAGCAGCAGGTACTTGGACAAGAGCTCTGCATCCAAATACTTTGAGATGACTTAAATTTGGCTTTGTACCATACCACTTCTCATAAGGAGTTGCACTGTTTAAGGCACGATGAGGTGACCTATTTTGTAAATAAACTGCTGTCTTCAAAGCATCTTCCCAGAACGCCTTAGAAAGTGAACTCTCAGCAAGCATACACCTTGCTTTTTCCACAATTGAACGTATAGTTCGTTCAGCCACACCATTTTGCTGTGGACTGTACGGCGTCGTAGTTTGGTGCACTATTCCTTGAAAAGAAAGATAAGCAGCAAAATCGCTATGTACAAATTCAGTTCCATTATCGGTTCTAAATATTTTTATTTTTAAACCCGTTTGCCTCTCCACTAACTTTTGGAAAAAACAAAACTTGTCTTTTACTTGAGTTTTCGAAGCAATAAAATAAATAAAAATTGTTCGTGTAAAATCATCTACAAATATTAAGCCGTACCTGTTTCCTTGGAACGAAGTTTCTGGAAACGGACCGAACAGGTCACTATGTACTAATTCCAATTTAGAAACTGCCGCATGATATCTAAGTTTCTTGAAAGGTTTACGAGCCTGTTTGCCTTCCACACAAGCAACACAATTCGTCTTGTCTACTTCTACATAGTCTATGCCTACGTTACTACTCTTAAGATTATGCATCCCAATGCGACACAAATGACCTAACCGTCTATGCCAAAGTTTGTACTTAGAAACAGAGTCAGAGTGCACATCAAAAGCCATACATCGAGGAATATTAACTGAACAATCCAGCTTGTACAGTCCTCCACAAGAAAAACCACGTAATAGACAGTCACCTGTAAAAGAAAAAGTGTCAGAATTGTAAAAGCTACAGCCCTTGTTATTAAACACAATAGTAAATCCTTTCTCGACTGCTTTGTGAACTGATATCAAATTAGCTTTTAATTTTGGTACATAAACGACATCATTTATAGAATTAACAGAAGAAGATGAATTTATACTGATGTCACCAATTCCTTTTGTATCAACTTGTTCACCGTTAGCAACAGTTATTTTACCCGATTCTACAGATTTGAAATTTTTTAACCACTTTCGTTGTGACGTCATGTGCTTGGACGCTCCAGAATCAACATACCAAACTTCCTCATGTTCACCAGTAGTAAGAGCAAAAAGAGAAGAATCTGGTTTGGTCAACTTCTCTTTGTTCTTCTTCTTTAGTGGACAATCCGGTCGCTTGTGACCTGGCGCCTGACAGTCGTAACAAACAATGGGTTTTTTCTTTTTCTTAGAACTCGACGACGGACGAACACATTTAGATTTCAAAGCAGAATCATCAATAATTGGTTCCTTTGACATCTCATTCAGTAATCTCATCTTCACCACTTCGCTGGTAACTGCAATGTTACTATTTTCTAAAGCCATTATTAACGGTTCATATTTAGATGAAAGACCTCCTAATAATATAGCTGCAATTGAACTGTCATCAATAATTTTGCCAATTTCGGCTAAATCTTGAGCAGTACACATAATAGCATTGATGTAACTCTCTAAATTGTCATAGTCATTGAGGCTGATTCTATATAGTTTCCTCTCTAAAGCCAGCTTTCTACCCATTCCGCAGTCTTCATAAGCTCACTGGAGATTTCTCCATGCTTCAGCTGCTGTCTGAGCTGATCTTACATGCGTTATGGCCATACCCTCTATTGTTAGGCATATTTTTGTAAGTGCTTTAGTGTCCTTTTTTACCTTGACCGCCTGCGAAGTCCTGTCTCCCTCTGGATAGCCTGATATCGCTTCCCATAAGTCTTCATGGAGAAGATAATTTCGCATCTTAAACTTCCATTTCGCATAATCACCTTTATTCGCCAATATAAAGGTAGGAATCGAAGAAGAAAAATTGACGATCGGACTAGAACAGTCTCCTCCTTCACTCATTTTAAATAATTTTCAATTGACGTATGACGTAAGATAACTTTGAAAATCTAACTATTATTTTTAGAAAATCAATATACTTCTTACTTTTCGTGCTGATAACGTGTTGGAATAATTAAATAAATTGAAAAATTATGGAGCAAGGAAAGAATTTTTGTCTTGACAGTAACAGTTTTTATTTTTTTAGTACAATGCTATTGACAGCTTAACAAAAGAGTTTTGATTAGGCTTATACAAGAAGTATTTATTTTAACACATAGTGGTGTTTTTCCTAAGGAATTTAAACTTGCTGAAGTAATCCCAATCTACAAGAATGGTGACAGAGACTGTGTCAACAACTACCGACCCATCTCTATACTTTCTACTCTGTCTAAACTAGCTGAAAAACTTATTAACAAGCGTCTAATTAACTGTCTTGAGACCAACAATGATGCGGTCCACGAATTGATCGATCATATTGTTAATAAACTAGACCACAAAAAAAAAATGTGATAGCGATATTCCTGGATTTAGCTAAAGCTTTTGACACGGTCTCTGTTCCACTCTTACTAACTAAGCTGCAAAGTATGGGAATTCGTGATACACAACTCAAACTATTTCGGGATTACCTTGTTGACAGGCATCAGAGAGTTAGAATTGGAGAATTTGTTAGTGATGACTTACCTATTTGCTACGGTGTTCCGCAGGGTAGTGTAGTTGGGCCCACGCTTTTCCTCACCTTCATCAATGACCTGTGTGACCTGCTACTACAAAATGGCAAAATTGTCACATTTGCGGATGACACTGTGTTGATCTTCCATGGCGACAGTTGGGATGAGGTTTATAGCCTTGCTCAGTCTGGGTTCAATACTGTAACCTCTTGGCTTAACAACAACGGCCTTACTCTCAATGTCAGCAAAACTAAATTTGTATCATTCTCTATTAAAAACATCTCACCCGCAGATCACGAAAATTTTTACATCAAAGCCCATTACTGTTCATCTGCCCACTCCTGTTCCTGCAGTCGATTAGAAATAGCTTTTAGTATAAAGTACCTGGGAGTCATGATTGATAATACTCTCAGCTTCAAACACCACCTGGACCTACTATCTTCCAGAACTCGAAAACTAATTTTCGTTTTTAAAAATTTAAGCCGTATTGCAGATAAAAATGTCATTAAAATGGTTTACATGGCCCTGTGCCAATCCATTCTAACCTATTGTATTACTGTTTGGGGTGGCACTTGTAAAACTAACTTAATAAAACTTGAAAGAGCCCAAAGAGCGGTACTAAAAGTAAGCCTGTCGTTACCTTTTTTCTTTCCTACCAAAGATCTGTACTTGCTCTCTGATGTGTTGACAGTAAGACAACTTTATATCCTGTGCTCAGCTCTAAAACAACATTCACTAATAGAGTATGACCCTTTATTTAACGCAAACAAGAGAGTCAAACACAGGGTTTGCCCAACACTCACTTATCGTAGCACTGCCTTCGCACGCAAATTCTTTGATTTTCTTGGTGGACATCTATATAATAAGATTAATAAGAAGCTAACAGTTTACCCTCTAACAAGAGCAAATTGTAAGAGGGTTATTACTGCCTGGCTTAAGTCCCTCAATTACGATGACACTGAAAATCTGCTCATTGTACCATCCTAACCAACTACGTATGCTGTCACCTCCTACACCCCGTACACATGCACTCACACACACACTCACTCTCTCCCACACGCACTCACACAGACACATTCACGCTCCCACAAACTCACACTCACACTCACGCACACTTACGCACATACTCAATTACTCATTCAATTTAGTTCCTGCCACTCATCTTGTACCCCCATAACAGCAACAATCACACTGCACCTAGCTTAATCCCTCTTAATTATTACTTCTCACCGATGTTGTATACAGCTGTCACCTATTGTCCGGAGTCTGGAGAGGCTGGTAATCTGTCATACAGGTCCCCTAGTACAGAAACCAGTCTCTCATATAGATCACAACAATTATCGCTAATGTTTTGTATGCTTCTTTATATTGTTTGCAAATTTCTATGTGAGAGAAGAACAATAAACTTATTATTATTATTATTTCGTTTATTTAAACATTAACATATAAATTATATTTTTAAATATTCCTTAAAAAAAAAAACATTTAAAAATATAAAAAATAGTAGCCCACCGGTATCGGGAACAGGGTCCAAGCTACCGGCGGTCAGGGCTCCAGAGAAAGGAACCTCCTGACTATACGAGCCGTGTCCAGCAATACTGCTTTCTGAATCAAGCCCTTGATCCAGTCGCCTAACGAGAGCCTCCTAAGATGTTGGTCGAGGCTCTTGGCTATTAAGCCATTGGCTGAAACAACTATCGGTACAATGACCGCTGAATCCACTTCCCACATGTCGACAACCTCGCGAGCCAAGTCGATATACTTAATTTGTTTATCTTTCTCGGCTTTCACGAAGTTCTCGTCATGCGGAACGGATATGTCAACAATCATTGCACGCCTCTCGCTTCGGTCCACCACCACTATATCAGGCTTATTGGCCACAATAGTCCTGTCAGTGATGATGGGCCGATCCCAGTACAAAGTGATATGACCGTTATCAAGAACTGGGTCGGGCTCATACCTATAGTATGGCACTTCCGATTCCACAAGAGAGTATTTCAAAGCAAGTTGCTGATGGATAATCCTGGCTACAAGGTTGTGCCTATGCAAGTACTCTCCGTTAGCTAGACGGGAACAACCAGAGATAATGTGACGGATTGATTCTCCCGGACGGTGACATGCCCGACAGATGTCAACCGTGCCGTCCTTCACAATAAATCTCCGGTAGTTATTCGTCATGATAACTTCGTCCATAATTGCACAGACAAAACCTTCGGTTTCCCCAAAGAGGTCACCGAAACGCAGCCAGGCTACGGACGCCAATTGGTCTACATCGGGCCCATGAAGGGCCCGAAAAAAGCGTCCGTGAAGCTCCTTGCTCTGCCATACTTCCCTGCGATCGTTAGTGTCAAGCACTATCGGTTTGCGCCAGTTCTCGTTAGCCAGGGAGAGCGGGGTGAGTCCCTTGTCCACTGCCACTACATCTCGATGCATACCCACGTCGGCAGCTAGGAAATATTCCCTGAGACTGCATACCTCGCGGTTGTGTAGGGTCTTAGCATTTAAGAAGCCACGACCCCCACACTTCCGCGGGATATACAGCCTCATCACCAACGATCGTGGGTGATGCATTCGGTATGCAGTCAGCAGTGTACGGACCCGCCTATCCAGGGCGTCAAGTTCTGTTTGAGTCCATTTGAGTACGCCGAAAGAGTACATCAATACCGGCATGACCCAACCGTTGAAGGCACGCACCTTGTTTCCGCCTGAAAGAAGGCTATTGAATACCTTTTTCAGGCGTCCAAAGAAACGCTCCCTCAACGATTGCTTCATGCCAGTGATACTGATGCCTAGAGCTTCCGACATACCCAAATACTTATAGGTTTCGGTTGGAGAGAGGGATCTCAGATTTATGGAATCCGTGAGTTGAGTGCTCACGGACTCCACAACCTCCCCTCGCTTTACATGCATGACTGCACATTTGTCCACACCAAACTCCATCCTGATGGCACTACTGAAGATTTCAGTTACTTTCAGTAGCTCCATCAGTTGCAGATTGTTGGGGGCAAAGAGCTTTAAGTCATCCATGTAAAGGAGGTGAGATATAACCTGACCACCTCTCTTCAACCGATAGCCTAGACCTGAATTCTCCAGCAGTGTGCTTAGCGGATTCAAGGCTAGACAAAACCAAAGCGTACTCAAACTATCACCCTGGAATATACCTCGCTCAATCCTTACAGGTTCGCTATTCCTCTGGATATTTCGACATCCTGGATAGCGAAGAACTGTACTCCATTGCCTCATACACGACATCAGGAAGGTGCGTAGTTTTGTATCAATTTTATACAATTCCAGCACCCTCATGAGCCATGTATGAGGAACAGAGTCATAGGCCTTTCTATAGTCTATCCAACATGTCGACAGATCCTTTCGGGAACGTTGAACCTGCTGGCTAATAGTCATATCAATGAGGAGCAGCTCCTTAGTACCGCGGGACCCGTTCCTACATCCATTCTGAGAAGGCGACATGATCGAATTTTCATCAATATGACTATTAATTTTACTTCTCAGTATGGATGTAAGAACTTTATAGACCGTCGGCAAACACGTGATCGGTCTATAATTTTTAGGCTCCGCAGTACTACCTGATTTATGGAGCAGGTGGGTTATTCCTGTTGTTAGGAACTGTGGCAGCGACCCTGACTCTAAGGCAGACTGAAACTGATATGCCAAGCGAGCATGCGATCTTGTAAACCACTTAATCCAGAAATTGTGCAGCCCGTCCGGCCCTGGAGATTTCCAGTTAGGCAACGGACGGACTGCACGAGCTACATCTTGGGGGCTGATGTCTATTGCCCCCATTTGTGGTATTGGATCGCACGCTCGCTCGACCTCCCGAGTCCAGTCACCCTCGGTGTGACTGACAGGCACCGACCAGATGCTACGCCAGAATGAACTCATGGCGTCATCATCCGGGAGACGCGCGTCAGTCACACCTTGGTCCGGTCGCTCCCAAGCCCTATAAACCCACCTTTCATTACTCCGGAATGTGCGATTCTGGGTGTATCGCTCAACCCGCCGCTTATACCTGCGGATACGGTTTGCCCATGCATACACCTTCTGCTTCAGGAAGTCGATGCGCTCTGTGACTCGGGACATATAGTCTCGGGGGCTGATGTCAGTCCCCGAAAATGCCCGTCTCACAAAGCGCTTCACTCTTGGACGAGTGTTGCCCTCCCTGAAGCAGATTAGTTTGCCGATGAGTGCTCTAGCCCCACCGATACGACGCTCGATCCTGCACTGCCAGGCCGGCACAGCTGGTTTTGGTCGTGTAGCTACGTCACTGTTTGGGAATTTGACGTGAGCTACACGACATGCCGCTACGGCCGCGTAGTACATGATCGAGTGTGTATCGGTGAGATCTTCGCAGTCATCAAAATAATTTGACAACTGCGAATCCAGAGCAGCCACCAGCGCCCTATTCTTGTTACACATGGGCAAACGAGGTATGCGTGGCCTAAGTTCGGGAGGTATATTAAGATATTCCCGAATCGCACACTCCAAAGCACTCCTCAGTTCACTATTGCACTGGTTACTTACGTTAGTGACCGTGTCAGAACTCACCTCGTCTGTGTGGAAAGATATGTAGCTGGACGGTGGTACCACAGTTGGTACCACAGGCTGCGACGGAGGGGTAATGACACGGTCACTCATTTCCGTTCGGAGGCGATCAAGTACAGTATCATCTAACATATGATTACGCAGGATGACCCGCACCTGATCCGACAGTCGTTGGGCCGAAACGTTGACGGCTGGCTCAAGCACCTGAAACAAAGAGAGCATCCGAACACGGTACGCGGTCAGGTTATTTCCTCCCTCTGTAGCCCCATAGTATGAGCGCATGACGTTCTCGTTGATGGATTGCGTCCATCGCATGCGCTGCACACTTCCGCCGGGAGCTGGGACCCTATCAGAGGCCAGTGGGCCTCGAGGTCCTAAACAATCCGGCGGCCGGCGTCCTCCCCGACGACGCGTAGGTGGTGGTGTCGTCGGTGGCGAGTAGTACTCGTCGCTCGAGCTCGACGCAGCTGCTACGGCCGGTGTCACAGCACTCACGATGGGGCTGGGTTCCGGCGGCGGCGAGGCGGAGTTGAGCGACGAGGCCGGAGGTGGTAGGCGTGCACGTCGAGCTGCGGCTCTGGTCAACATTCACTTTTCCTCGTCGAGATTTTTCGTTGTCATAAGTATGACATGTAGTATATTTTACGTGAACCCATTTTCGAGAGTTACACGTATTTCACAGTAATTATTGTAGATTTTATTGTATTTCTAAACCTGTTTTTTCTTCGGATAATTCCATTTTAATAAAATATTTCAATATTTGTATTTTGAAAAAATCTAAGGAAAAATTTTTGACACGTCAGGTTGACTTATTATTATTATTATTATTAATTCTCTTCAAATCTTAAATTCAACATTTTTTTCACAAATTACACAATTATAATAGTACATTATGATGTAAGTGTGTAATGTAAGTGATTACAGTTGAGGCGGTATTTAGACCCGAGCCGTGGCGAGGGTTTTAAGAGAGCCGAGAACGGTAATCATTAATTACTCACGTGTACTATACGACATTTTTCAACACACTTATGAAGAAAATAACAGTAAAACTAGTAACTTTTTTTTGTGACATGGCGGTAAAAATCTGTTTTCATATGCGCGCGCATAATTTTTTTATTTACCCCTAGGGGAAGGCTAAGGTATTTTGATCTTACTGCCTAGTCTTACGTTTGTTTTTTTCGTGAAAAGTTTTTACTAATGTCTTTCGTAGTGACAATGGAATACGCGTGTAACATTTTCTAATGATTTTGTAGTATTTAGTTTTATTTAATAAATTAACAGCCAAATTACACTCGAATAAATCAAGTCAAAAACCGCGCGCATCTTAAAATGGCGGCCATAGACCACAAAAAAGTCAGTTTTTATTTAAATGCACGATTTATTTACTAAATGTTTTTTTTTTATTAAATAAATTGTTTGTACAAGTTACTCGTAAAATGGTCAAAATTGCATGAAATAAGTAAGACACTAATTTATTGAACGCAATAACTTATGTGAAATTCTTTCGTACCTACTCAAAATTTGTTTTGCGAACAAAGAGGTTGAACAAAAAGGTTTTAACTACATTATAGCATGTTGCGTAATGGTAATCAAAATGTCACAGTTTGATAACAAGTGCCTTGATATACCTAAGTGCAGTGCAATAAGAGTCACTTTCTGAGCAAGTGTATTGAAAAATAATATTGAATAGACGTTTTTCCCGCGCTGTACCTTTGCAGATTGAAGAAGCAGCAAAGGTATCCAACCGTTATACTAACAACTTAATATCAAAAACAGGAAATACAAATATTTTTTGATTTAGAACACAGATAATAGTTAATTTGTTGATAATAACAAATTATTGTGTAAATAATCTTATTTATTTATGATATTAGTAAACACAATTTAAATTTTCATTAAACATTGAAACCTTAACTGTCTCTTTGCAAAAAAAAAAATACTAACCGTTGACCTTGACGAAATAGGAATAAAAAAGCCCTTGTTGTGATAAATTAAAAAAAAAAACACGAGCGTGATATAGATGGCCTATTGAACGTAATCGTAGAACAATAAGAGTCAGTTTTAGAGGAAGTCTATTGAAAAATATTGTTGTCGTTACTAACTAGGTACCTAGGTAAAAGTGATGTCTACGTCTACGTTAATAGCAAACATGATTTTCAGCGTCAACCGTTCAGGATTATCACCTAAACCAGGCAGAGACCCTTTTTTTTATGGTGGGAAAAAATCATGCATTGACATCCCCCGCCCTTGGGTGGAGCGGGAGATAGTGTCAGACTCTTACTGACTAAAAGACCCACCCCGTTCCTTCTAGCCTTCATACCGGGGCTCGAGCGCCCTTTCGGATAACCCTGGCCCCAGTAGGCTTCGACCCGGCTGGGTCCCTGCTGTTGCTGACAACTCCTTGAGGCGCACGGGAACAGTGCGCGCCGTCGACGACTTGGGCTTGGTCCGGACAGTTACCGGACGGCCGGACAGCGAGCTAACCATTGCTCACTGTCCGCAAGCCCGCGCCTACGGTGGCCGGAAATCGGGATCAGAATCACGGCGGCGGCGGCGGCGGCGATAACGCCGTTGCCTGATGCGTTCGGCCTCCTCCTTTGCGAGCATTACTGCTTCGCAGAAGTCGGCGAAGGCCTGCCACTCCTCCTCGCTCCGGACCATGGCCTCAACCAGGGCCCGGCGCGAGAGGTCTCCGCCGCCGATCGCCCCCACGAGGGCACGGCGATGCTCCGCTCAAGCAGGGCACACCTCGACTGTTTGCTCCACCGTGTCCTCCGGGCGTTCCGCACAGTGGCGAAGGCAGAGACCCTGTGATCGTGTACAAGTCAATATACTGAATTCTTAGTTAAGAGATATCATATGTGTTTGTTCACGTATAATATAGGCGAGTTATAGCATCGATGTCCACTAAGCGAAAGGAAATCAATGATCAAGTAACAGTTTTTAAGTATTCCATGAATTTTTCAAAGTGATGAATTTAACAAATTAGAGCGTGATAACGAATTTTAATCAAATTGATTAACTGTCACGGGCCTATAACATTAAAGAACAGTGTGTTTCGGAACATAAATCAGAAAATGTAGTCAACATCGTTAAGTAAATTGACCGAACGGTGAGCGTGTCGGCTAATGACAATGACCCCTTTTACAAAAAAGATGAACTTGGCATGAAGCATTTCGATTTTTTTGTTGATAATTCTAATAGTCTTAAATAAATAACCTTTTCAGCCCCCCATCTTGGAAAGACTATTTTTGCTCTTCGTTATCTGAGAGCAAAAGCCGTTTTTAGGGTTCCGTAGTCAACTAGGAACCCTTATAGTTTCGCCATGTCTGTCTGTCTGTCTGTCTGTCCGTCCTCGCTTAATCTCTGGGACCGTTAGCACTAGAAAGCTGAAATTTGGAACCAATATGGATATCAATCATGCCGACAAAGTGATAAAATAAAAATTGGAAAAAAATGTTTTATTAGGATATAAAATCTTACTACTACTAGGATATATAAAATCTTTGGCACTAAGTTTATGAATTGAAAACATCATTAAACCTATTTACTTCTACCTCCATGGTACCAAATTTGTCAAACAACTTTTTTTTAATTTATTAAAATCTCAGCCTCAGAACCTCCTTGGTGTACTTTTTAGGGTTCCTAAAAAACGGAACCCTTATAGATTCGTCATGTCTGTCTGTCTGTCTGTCTGTCTGTCTGTCTGTCCGTCCGTATGTCACAGCCACTTTTTTCCGAAACTATAAGAGCTATACTGTTGAAACTTTGTAAGTAGATGTATTCTGTGAACCGCATTAAGATTTTCACACAAAAATAGAAAAAAAGCAATAAATTTTGGGGGTCCCCATACTTAGAACTGAAACTCAAAAATTTTTTTTTCATCAAACCCATACGTGTGGGGTATCTATGGATAGGTCTTCAAAAATGATACTGAGGTTTCTAATATCATTTTTTTCTAAACTGAATAGTTTGCGCGAGAGACACTTCCAAAGTGGTAAAATGTGTGTCCCCCCCCCCCTCTAACTTCTAAAATAAGAGAATGATAAAACTAAAAAAAATATATGATGTACATTACTATAAAAACTGCCAACGAAAATTGGTTTGAACGAGAACTAGTAAGTAGTTTTTTTTTAATACGTCTTAAATCGAAAAAAATTCACTATTATTAAAACATCGATCAAAGTAACAACAAACTACAAAAACTTTTATATTATGTTACTTGCTGCTACGGAACCCTTCATGGGCGAGTCCGACTCGCACTTGGCCGGTTTTTTTTCATTTAGTCATTTCCTCGCTGAGGTGGGATGAAAAGTTACGTGTTGCACTCGGCTGCGAAGATTTTTTACCTCGTGCTCTTTTGATTCTCTCGCTAGCGCTCAAGATTCTAATTTTTGAATCACGAGCGCATCGAGTTTTTGAGTCGAATTTTAGAGTCCTTCGCTTGCTCGGTAATCAAAATTGAGCACGCGGTCAAAAAGCAACTTTGCATAGAACAAATAACTAGTTTGGTAATAATTATGCTCATGTAAAATATCCAGAGTAAAAAAAAAATATATGGTGCCCTACTAACTGTTATACTGTTATAAAGATCAACAAAATGTTGAAGGTTTTTCTTTTCAAAACTATTTAACTCAGAAAAAAAACAATTATTCTCCTAAAACTTTCTGGCCCAATACCGTCCGTCTGTAGTCAATGCCTAAAAACAATAATTTTAAATGAAAAGAAGACGTTTTGGCCTTAATAGTCTCGAAATGTTTACAGCGTTTAACAAATACTTTGACAGCGTTTTTATTAGTCTGTTCACGATGCGCTGCAGCTACGAGTAATCCTAATACTTTGCTGTACTATCTAATACGAGTAAAAACAAAAGGTCCCAATAACAATGATAATAAAGTATCTCTTACTTTCTTGCACACTTGTGCTGATAGCTTAGCACATCTTATATCTTTCCTTTCTCATGGTGAAATGGCGACAGCGACTGTCGCAATCCAGTGCCTGGCACGCCATAATTATGGCGGTAAGTCCTCTCTTTGAGGCGTGGTTGGATAGACCTCACGGCGTCCTCACCTTCCGCATAACGCAGATCCTCACCAGACGTGGTTTTCGAAGTTCGGGAGGTTTCCGAACTGACCATGATCCCGATCCCGATTTCCAGCCACCGTAGGCGCGGATTTGTGGACGGCGAGCAATGGATAGCTCGCCATCCGACCGTCCGGTAACCGTCCAGACTTAGTCCAAGTCGACAACAGCGCGTAGTTTTCTACGCGCGCTTTCCTTGAAGCGCGCGTAGAAAACTTACTAGAAACTAGATTTCAGCAAAACCGTAGGCGCTCAGCAGGGTCGAAGTCTACTAGGGCCATGGGTTTGCTTCTGAAAGGAAAACCCGGGGAACGGGAAATGAAGGCACAACAACAAGGCAAGGAAGAAAGTGACCACTTCCAATTCTTTCTCGTTCTGGAGCTATCCAGACAAAAAGTTGAGTAGTTTCTCAAACATCAGACCCAAGAGTGATCCGACAATTCCATCAGCAAGCCTACTGATGTCGTTATTCACTGACTTGGCTATATTAAAGACACCAACATGTCAGGTTCTCTTGCGTCACCTGTCCTGGCTCTCTGTACAGAAAAGTGTTATAAATATTTAATCATTATAGTAATATTATAAAGCTAAAGAGTTTGTTTGTTTAAATGTGGTTATCTCAGAAACTACTGGTTCGACATGAATTAAAGGAAACTGAAGAAATTGCGAATTTTATATTCTATATTCTATTACAAGTATCGGGCAAAATTAGTGTTTAAATTATGTTAGTAGGATATAAGTAAGATAGGATAAGTTGCGTTTGAATATAATAATAAGTATAAATATGTATGTGCAGAGGTGTGTCGAAGTGGGATCATCGGTGGAGTGACGCCACCGGCGCTGGCGTGGGTGGACAACGTGCACGACCTGGGCGCACTGTGCGCCGACGTCACGGAGGACGGCGCGCTGTGTGCCACGGGCGGCCAAGACGCGCTGGTGTGTTTGTGGCACTCGCGCGCGGAGGATGACTGGCCGCGTGGCCTGCTGGCAGGCGGCACGCGGGCACGTGGACACGCTGCGGCCGTCACGGCGCTGCGCTGGGCTGGCTGGGGCCCGCGCGCTCTACTCGCCAGCGCCTCGCTAGATCGCACAGCACGCCTGTGGCTGCCCGCAGGGGCAGAGCTGCGCTGCGTGCGCGTGGTGCACGCGCACTCACGCTACCTCACTTGCGTAGTGCTTGCACATGACATGCGCTACTTGCTCACAGGTCAGCGCTAAAACAATCTCTACGTTACGGTTATGTGTTGCTGAGCTGAGATAATGGCATTCTCATTGACTTACAGGTTCGAACGACAGAACACTACGAATGTGGTCGCTGGGCTCTCTCACGCTCGACGATCAGCTGGATACGCCATGTGAAGCGCTTGCTCATTTCGGTCTCGGCGATCTTAAAGTCAGTCTATTGATTCTTGTTATTTTATTTTTATTTTCATTTGACACTATTTGTGCATTTAGATTTACCCAGTGTCAAGTTTAGAAAGTATTTAATTTTTACATTCAGTTTGAGTTACTTTGCGTAACATTCGAACATGGATGATAAGTATTTCTATAGTATTTGGTAGTAAATGTATTAAGTCAACCTTCTTGGGAAACATCGCTGCGGTAGTCATCACTACTACAATAACATTTTCAGCTCCATTTTACCAAAATCGCGCCGGTTTTAATGATTTCACATATTGTCCTCTCGTGTGACTTAGAGATACAAAACTACATCAGTTTGACATCACGACATTCACTAGAGGGTCTAATAGTACTAGTCACCTCTAACGGGTTAATATATATAATAAATAGCCATTGAAGTTTACTTGAAGAAATCCCGCCAAAACTCCATATTAAAACAATGTATCCTAGCCGTGTTTGAACATATTAGAACTGTCATGAAATACACTCTGGTTATAAAGTACCAAGTACTATCGATTTGATCTAATGATAGAGCCAGAAGGTAGATGCAAGAATTACGAAATAAAGCACTGTTTCCTAACAGTATTAAATTAATAGGCTTATAAGAAATGTTATGCACTGCAATCTTGTTATAATGGTATCTGAACAGGCTTTAGGATGAATTCCTTTATCCCATTCCGTCCCAAAAACCTCATATCCAAACCGCACAGCACCGCCTCTGACGGTGTAAGGAAAAAAACTACGATTCGAATCGAACGAGCCGGCCGGCTAACTTATCTTACGCGCGCGCAATTAACAACCTCTGAAAATACCGTGAAATATCGTCTGAAAGTGCGTCCAAGATGATCCTGGATCCCAGCACCCAGTGAGTACCTGACTTCCAATTTTGTATCATCCTTGTAGCCTATTTTTTAGAAACTTTTATATCGCGTCACTCAACGTTGACGCTACACTTATGCATACCTATTCATATTTTTGGTCCTTCGAGCCTACCTGTAGATTACAGTTTTTTCAGGCATTCTCAGGTTCAATTTCAAATGAAAACTCTGAGATTTGCTATATTTTTGCATTTTAAAAGTATTATCCTACAAAATTGTGTTGGTCATATTCGCCGTGTAACCCATGCGGATTCAGAGGTCATCTTAATTTAGTCGGATTATAGTCACAAAAATTCATGTAATTTACGTAATTTGTTGTGGAAATATTATTATCTATAACTATTCACGGTATTTATACACTTACAAACATTATTACATAACTATTTCACCTAAAGGTATCGATTTACACACTTAATAAATCTCAACTTAAGTTCGTTCGTATTTCGTACCTACCTACCTACTTATTATTCGAACGAAGCAAAATGGAGGAAAGCAAATTTAAACTTCTTCAATCTCGACACGAATATGTATATCGTGATATTCAAATCCTTTACGACTTATCAAAAACTATGATTCAAGATCTTTCAAAGGTATTGGCGTTCAAGGCGAGATATACTCGAATACATTCAATTCGCGAAGAATTCGTTTCGTTATGTAGTAACATACAAAGTTTGGAGTTAGCCATAAAACCTGACGCACGAGTGTGTCAAAAGTCTTTGAGTTCGTTTGACGATTTGTACTACGCCGTAATTAGTGCAGCGACTGATCTGCACGTTACTGATAGGAGCGACAACGTCGACGGGCCGCCGCCTGCGACTTCCATGCAAACGGGACGTAACGCGCGGCTACCTAAGCTTGAGTTACCTAAATTCGACAGTAAAATTGAGAACTGGCAAGCATTTCATGATATTTATAAAACCTTAATTAACGACAACAATTCGATCTCACACGGTGATCGATGAATCGATGGCGGAATCAAGTCATGCAATTCTTGCGCACACTCTCCAAAATGCAATCTGTAAAACACCGAAAGGCTGGCTACCCTACGCCTGTGCTCAAGGCTTTGAAGATTGGACTTAACCAAATCTGGATCACCAATCAGCCTCTTCGCACGCCTTTCCACCGAGTCCAAAGCTGCCAGGTGGCACTTTGCAGCACCAGCCTATATGTGGCTGCAGTACTCCACACACGATCGGACCTGTGCTTTGTATAACATTAAAAGCTGTCTCGGTGTGAAGTACCGCCGGACTTTTGCGAGAACGCCTAGTTTCCTAGCAGCTATTTTGGCTTTGGACTCAATGAACCACCCAAAATTGAGGTCGGAGGAAATTTCGACACCCAAGAGCTGAAGGCGGTCGGTACAACCCAATGATACATTCTGAAAAGTAGGAACCGAGGTGAACGGGCTCCTTTTGGCGGTGAACAGACATGCCTGTGTTTTGGCGGCGTTGAATCCCACCAGATTGGTTTCGCCCCACTTGGAGATTGCCTGAAGCGAGATATTCGTACGTTCTACCATAGCCTCTCGTTCGGACCGGATTTGCTCTTTACTAGCCCGAGCACCTGCCAGGTATCTCTCTACAACTGTGCTATCATCTGCATACCCATAGATACCGGGCATCAGCAGATCATTAATATGCAGCAGGAAAAGAGTTGCAGAGAGCACTGACCCCTGAGGAACTCCGGCATTAATCGTCATGGGCTCTGATGAGCATCCATCGACAACAACTCGAAGAGACCGTTCTCTCAGGAAGTCTTTTACCCAGTTAATCAGACCAGGAGAAATGCCGTATGCTGGAAGCTTACTCAAGAGGCTAGCATGCCATACCCTGTCGAAGGCCTTCGAGACGTCTAAGGAGACAGCAATTGCTTCCCCATTCTTCTCGAGGGCCTCGCCCCACAAGTGGGTGGCATACACTAGTAGGTCCCCAGTAGATCGATTGCGGCGAAACCCGTACTGTCGGTCACTGAAGAGATCGTTACCTTCTAGGTATGCCATGAGGCGCGAGTTCAATACACGCTCCATAATCTTGCAGAGTATCAAGCGATCCGTCGTGTTCCGGCATGTTATCTGGTGAAGCCGTAAGGTGGAGGATGGGTCTGTACAGTTGTGTTGCGATGTACGCCGGGTATGATGCACCAGTTGCTGTTGTGTCGGAGGTTTGATCATGGAGGGTAGCGGGATCCGAAGCACGGTGCTCCGCTGGCCGACCGCAGATAGTTGGGGGCCCAAGTAGTGTGCCAGCCACACACGAAAGGCTGCCCCGCCAACTGCGAAAAATCCCAGGGTGGCCCCATCGTGCCGGTTGGCGACCGGATGAGAGGACCCGATGGCGATCTCTGGGGGGGTTCGGGCGTCCCCGCAGTCTCCAAGTCAACCCTCCATTGGCGCAGCAACTCTGGTTGTGTTGTTGGGTTTGACATCGCATCACCTCGCTCAACTGCCATCTTCCACCAGCCCTATTCACTAAAATTCATGAAAGTAAATAAAAGGAAAAGTAAGTGTGTACAGCGGATGCACGTCCTCTCGTTCCATGTGCACCTCTCAAACATACGAGGACTGCACTCCAATCTCGATGCAGTCCACCACCACCTCGAGACTGACAAGCCCCACTTACTTTTCTTGACGGAGACGCAGATCAGATGTCCGTCTGATGCGGCGTATCTCGACTACCCGGGATACTCTTTGGAGCACCATTTCCTGCAGCGTGCCGGGGTCTGTGTATACGTCCGCAATGACATCTGCTGCCAGCGTCTCCGTCACCTTGAAGACCCCAGTTTTTCAAGTTTATGGTTACTGGTGGACACCGGTGTGGACAAAATTGTCTACACCTGTGTTTACCGGTCGCACAGTGGCGACCAGGAGACGACTCGGCTGTTTGGCCACCTCAGTGAGGCCGCCGATGAGGCTCTGCATCGGCACCCTGATGCGCATTTTGTCGCTCTGGGGGATTTTAACGCCTGCCATCAAGACTGGCTTTTCCCATACCAGAGGACCGACCACGCTGGGAGGGAAACTCGAAACTTTGCAGTGTCGCTGGGCCTCTCCCAGTTGGTAAAGCAAGCGACGAGGGTGCCTGATGTAGTTGGTCATACTGCCAATTGTCTGGACCTACTGCTGACCACCGATCCGGACAGATGTGTCGTAACAGTTTCCTCACCACTTGGAACTTCAAATCACTGTCTGGTGAAGTCTGTATCGTCCTTCTCCCCACCTGACCGCGACTCACGTGGTGAACGGCGAATGTGGCGATACAGGTCGGCAGATTGGGATGAGATGCGGCATTTCTTTGCGTCTTATCCTTGGCAGCAGGTCTGCTTCTCTTCTGAAAATCCGTCGAGCTGTGCGGATGCTGTAACCGATGTGATACGCCAAGCTATGGAGTATTTTATCCCTTATAGCGATGTACGCATCGGTGGCTCAGCTCACCCGTGGTTCAACGCCGATTGCGTTCAGGCTGAAAAGCGTAAGCATTCGGCGTTTCTCGCCTGGGTTGACGCTCGTGACCGCAAAGCTCCGGATCTGAATTCAAAGAAGAGAGCCTTCAACCATGCTGCCAAGTCCTACAAAAAAGCATTAAAGAAGGCACGCTTCGACCGCATAACCCATATTGGCAAAAAACTCTCTGCAATGCCGTCCGGTAGCAGAGCATTCTGGTCTCTTGCCAAGTCGGTCGAGGCGAACTTCTGTCGGCCCACTTTGCCTCCGCTGGTAAAGCCTGATGGAACGCTGGCTCATACGGCAAGAGAGAAAGCAGGACTCTTTGCATCTCTCTTTGCCCATAATTCTCGTCTTGACACTAGCAATGCTGCTCCACCGACTCTGCCTCATTGTAACTCTTCAATGCAGGAGGTTCACATGAGGAACAGACAAGTTCTGAGAGAGCTGCGTCGTCTAGACGTGAATAAAGCCAGTGGACCAGATGGCATACCAGCGATTGTTCTAAAGGCTTGTGCGCCCGAGTTGTCTCCTGTATTGACGCGCTTGTATCGCCTCTCATTTAGGACTGGTATAGTGCCCAAGTCCTGGAAGCTTGCCAACGTGCAACCCGTGCCCAAAAAGGGCAGTCGTGCCGATCCTGCCAACTATCGGCCGATTTCGGTAACCTCCATACTCTGCAAGATTATGGAGCGTGTATTGAACTCGCGCCTCATGGCATACCTGGAAGGTAACGATCTCCTCAGTGACCGACAGTACGGGTTTCGTCGCAAGCGGTCTACTGGGGACCTACTGGTTTATGCCACCCACTTGTGGGGCGAGGCCCTCGAGAAGAATGGGGAAGCGATTGCCGTTTCCTTAGACGTCTCGAAGGCCTTCGACAGGGTATGGCACTCTAGCCTATTGAGTAAGCTTCCAGCATACGGCATTTCCCCTGGTCTGATTAACTGGGTAAAAGACTTCCTGAGTGAACGGTCTCTCCGAGTTGTTGTCGACGGATGCTCATCAGAGCCCATGACGATTAATGCCGGAGTTCCTCAGGGGTCTGTTCTCTCTGCAACTCTCTTCCTGTTGCATATCAACGATCTGCTGGTGCCCGGTATCTATGGGTATGCAGATGATAGCACAGTTGTAGAGAGATACCTGCCCAGTGCTCGGGCTAGTAAGGAGCTAATCCGGTCCGAAAGAGAGGCTATGGTAGAGCGAACGAATATCTCACTTCAGGCAGTCTCCAAGTGGGGTGAAGCCAATCTAGTGGGATTCAACGCCGCCAAAACACAAGCGTGTCTTTTCACTGCCAAAAGGAGCCCGTGCACCTTGGTTCCTACTTTTCGGAATTTATCCCTGGAGTACACCGACCGCCTTCAGCTCTTGGGGGTTGAAATTCCCTCAGACCTTAACTTTGGGCGGTTCATTGAGTCCAAAGCCAAGGTAGCTGCTAGGAAGCTGGGCGTTCTTGCAAAGGTCCGGCGGTACTTCACACCGGGACAGCTTTTAATGTTATACAAAGCACAGGTCCGTTCGTGTATGGAGTACTGCAGTCACATATGGGCTGGTGCTGCAAAATGCCACCTGGCAGCTTTGGACTCGGTGGAAAGGCGTGCAAAGAGGCTAATTGGTGATCCAGATTTGGTTAAGTCCAACCTTCAAAGCCTTGAGCATAGGCGTAGGGTAGCCAGCCTTTCGGTGTTTTACAGGATGCATTTTGGAGAGTGTGCGCAGGAATTGCATGACTTGATTCCGCCATCGCAATTCTACCATCGGACAACCCGGCGTACGGCGAATATTCACCCTTACGTTGTTGAAACCTCTACGGTCCGGACTAAGCGTTTCGCCTCGTCGTTTATACCACGTACGTCGAAGGACTGGAACAGTCTGCCTGCTGCGGTCTTCCCGTCCGATTATAATTTGGGTGTCTTCAAGGCTAGAGTGAATAGGCTCTTAATAAACTAGTGCGCCTCACCATCAAGGATTGCATCGCTACTTACCATCAGGTGGGATCGCAGTCAAGCACTAGTTTATCACAATTAAAAAAAAAAAAAAAAAAAAAAAAAGTATGGAGGTTACCGAAATCGGCCGATAGTTGGTAGGATCGGCACGACTGCCCTTTTTGGGCATGGGTTGCACGTTGGCAAGCTTCCAGGACTTCAGCACTATTCCAGTCCTAAACGAGAGGCGATACAAGCGTGTCAATACAGGAGACAACTCGGGCGCACAATCCTTGAGGACAATCGCTGGTAAACCATCGGGTCCACTAGCTTTATTCACGTCTAGACGACACAGTGCTCTCAGAACTTCTTTGTTCCTTATGCGAACCTCGGGCATCGAAGTGTCGCAGTGAGGTAGAGTCGGTGGAGTAGCACTGCCAGTATCAAGACGAGAATTATGGGCGAAGAGAGATGCAAAGAGACCTGCTTTCTCTCTCACCGTATGAGCCGTGTTCCGTCAGGTTTAACCAGCGGAGGCAATGTGGGCCGACAGAAGTTCGCTTCGACCGATTTGGCAAGGGACCAGAAAGCTCTGCTACCGGATGGCTGTGCAGAAAGCTTTGTGCCAATATGGGCAATGCGGTCAAAGCGAGCCTTCTTTATTGTCTTTTTGTAGGACTTGGCAGCACGGTTAAAGGCTCTCTTTGCTGAGCTCAGATCCGGAGATTTGCGGTTACGAGCGTCAACCCAGGCTAGAAACGCCGAATGCTTACGCTCAACTAGTCATTTCGCCCGCAAAAATCTTCGCCCGCGACTAGTTGGCAAAATAGCAGCGGATCCAAACGCTCAACTTATCTCACAAATTCCAACCCACCTGCAAATGTGACTTGTGCTCATTGCAGTGAAGCGCACTCGATTTATCGGTGCCCTATCTTTCAATCCTTAGATTCTCGTACTAGACTCGCGTTAGTACAAGGTAAAAATAACATGTGTACCAATGTCTTGTACGATGTGTGGATTACGTCACCACACCCTATTGCAGATTGATCCTTCGCCATCCAGCGTCGGCGCAACCACTGGAGCGAGCGTCACGGCTCACGCTCAGGCCGCCGTTCCCAACCGCGAGCTAGTCCTACTAGGAACATGTCAGGTGCGCGCGTTCAACACCGCCGCCGGCACTCAATGTACACTGCTGTAAACAACTTTATCACCTCTGCGTGCGCACGCACGCTCGGGTTAAAACTCCACCGGTGTAATCTTAGCATAGCCGGACTAGGACAAAACTCAGTCAAACAAGTAAAAGGGGTGGTGGAATGCACTATACGACCTGTACACGGTGATGCTCCACAATTTAATATCAAGCCAGTCGTATTAGACAACATCACTGCTCTAATACCTAGCGTTAAAGTACCGTCAGCTGTTCGTGAACGGTGCAACCATCTCGTGCTAGCTGATCGCGATTACGATATTCCCGCCAAAATTGATTTATTAATAGGAGCGGAGTTATTCCACGAAATCTATGACGGTCAACGTATCAATCTGGGGCCCGGTTTACCTGCAGCTATGCATAGCGTTTTTGGGTGGATTCTCACAGGGACAGTAAATTTTAATTCTGCACCATGGAGGAACCACCACGCGTTATCACCGTACCTGAGAATGACATCGGCGAACGCTTGTACACTGACGGATCGTCCGTCAGGTTCGCGATAGGTAAGATCAGATCTTACCTATCGCGAACCTGACGGACGATCCGTCGTACCCATCCTCTTAAAGGATGACAAATACTCTTTGGGTGAATCTTACAATAGTACTTTATCGCGGTTGACTCATCTTGAAAAGAAACTTAGTAGTCAAACTAAACTTAAATCCGATTATATTAACTTTATGCGCGAGTACGAGAATTTACGTCACATATATCCTGTACCTAACCCTGCGGTACCTACTCTCAATCCTTATCTTATCCCTCACGGTTGCGTCGTTCGCTCTAAGAGCACGACCACTAAACTGAGAGTAGTGTTTAAATCACCTTTAAAAATCTTAGGAGTCCAATATGACCCTGTGAGTGACAGTTTTGGTTACTCACAGTCCCTTATCGAGGACAGTAAATGCACCAAGCGTTCCATCTTATCTAGCGTCGCAAGTATTTCCGATCCTCTAGGGTGGCTTACACCTTGTATCCTAAAAGCCAAATTGCTCCTTCAAGATTTGTGGCGTCTTAATCTTTCATGGGACGAACCTGTGCCGAGAGACATCACACAAATATGGCGAAACTTTATAGCCGATCTCCATAACTTAAAACTAATAAAAATCCCTCGTAGGATTATACCATCGGATTTTGTGATGGATCCACCAAAGCATACGGATGTTGCGTTTATCTTCGTGTCGTTACCTCTCATGACGTACACGTTTCTCTTTTAGTTGCTAAGTCCAAGGTAGCACCTCTAAAAGTGTTGACTTTCAACCGTTTAGAGCTTTGCAGTGCTGTATTACTATCTAAAGTAATAAATCGCATTCAATCCTTGCTTAGTTCAAAACTCATTTTGAATAAATCTATCTTATTCACAGACAGCTCAACTGTATTGTCATGGTTAAACGCTGAGCCACATAAGCTTAAGACTTTCGTTGCGCACCGAGTGGTCCTAATTAACGACAGTCCTGTGCCAACTGAATGGCGACATGTGTCTACCCATGACAATCCAGCCGACATCTGTAGCCGTGGTTTATCGTGCTTATCTTTGTCTGATTCTCGAATCTGCTGGTCTGGTCCTCAGTGGCTATCTACTGAACTCTTCAACTGGCCTATTTCAGCAGTAGAAGTATCCGATAACGTGCCCGAACTCAAGCCTGCATCACGCGCGAGTCATGCTAGTGCGACACGTGAAGCCGACGTGCTGGATTCTATCATGGAACGCCACTCCTCTCTTTCCCAAGTTGAAAGAGTGGTTGCTTGGATATAACGTTTCATTAATAACGCAAAGGCTAAACGTTCAGAGCGTAGCTTCTTACCTTACATGACAGCCACTGAACTAAGCCAATCTTTAGATCAGATAACAAAGTATGTTCAACATTAAAGTTTTAGTGATGTCATATCTTTGATAGCATTCAAGAAACCTTTACCCAAACATTTATCTAAACTCTCTCCTTTTCTCGATACTCGCGGAATCTTGCGAGTGGGGGGACGTCTCAAGCACGCATCGTTACCAGGTCGCGTCAAACATCCATACCTCCTGCCTAAGATTTCTCGGTTAAGTTCTCTTCTGATTGACCACTATCATAAAACTTATCTTCATTGTGGGCCACGCCTACTCCAATCTTTAATTATGCGTCGATTTTGGATACTCGGAGTTAGAAATCTTATCAGATCGCGGCTATCTAAATGCGTAACCTGTTTTAAAATTAAAACTCTTTCACTTCAACCTTTACAAGGTGATCTTCCACCTTCCCGATTACAACTGGGTCACTGTTTTCAAACAGTAGGCATCGACTTCGGAGGTCCTTTTATGATAAAAGAGAGTAAACGCCGTAACGCTAAAACTTATAAAGCTTACCTTTGCCTCATAGTCTGCCATGCCACTAAAGCCGTTCATCTCAAACGTGTCATAGGATCACAAATTTTGACTTACGAAGAATTTTATACTATCTTAACGAAGGTGGAAGCTATGTTTAACTCTAGACCCTTAGTGGAACTCTCTACCGATCCCGGTGAGGTTGACGCTCTTACAGCTGGTCACTTCCTTATCGGTCGACCTTTGGTATCTCTACTTGCACCGGTGTATGCTGAAAACGAGACCTTACGTACTCGATGGTGTGACTGATTCCAATAGGACCCTAGGCTGATAAAATTTTCATTTTTCCTGAATTTCCCTACATGAAGGTATGAAGGTCGGCTTCCCTCTGAGGGAAGAAGGCGAGCGCCACCATTTGCCCTTCCTTGTAGCTTTCAACCAGTGACTTGGACAAGCTCCCACCGACAGTAATGGATTTCCAAGGAATATGTCACCCTCTCCCGACTTAGAAAGCTAGGGGATTAGGTGGGGAATTGAGAAAAACAAAGTTAAAATCAAATAGGGTTGGAAATCCAAGGGATAAGGAAGGATAATCTACTTTTCTTTTTAGTTATGAATATTATGAGACTGAGAGGGCTGCAAAAGGGTATATAACACGTGACGCTTGTATTTGCAAGTTAAATTATTTTAGAAATTACTTTTAATCCGTTTCGCTCGTGCGTGTCCTGACCAATCCTACGGCAAAGGGTTGTGAGGCCTCTGCTATTGGATAAGACACACTTCCTTGAACAATCGACTCCGCATCTACTACTCACGCATTAATAAGACAATACAAAACTTAAACAAGCGTGACGCATCGTCAGTCGGTCGCAGAACTATTTACAGTTGCCTTGCTAGACGCCGAAGTGGTTTATCGACACTCCTTACTTCCTTACAGCCCCAAGGTGAGGACAACATAACCGGCACGCCTCCGAGCTACGTCTAGCTGAGGTACTTTTCTGAAATGTGTCCAAATTTCGTGTCTTGCTAAATATTATTTTTTTGTATCAGTAAGAGGCCCGAAAGCCGAGTGTGTTTTAACGAGATACGATCCCTAGCGTTCCTTAGAACGACTACCAATGTTTAGGATACTTGGCGGTGACTACCCCAATCTCTGTGGAAGTTGCGCATATCAAGAACAATGTAAAATATTCTACTGTCAGTCAGTTCTAAGGGGAGGTAGCCATCGCTAACGTTTGGTGGTTTGTGATCTCCGTATAGCTCAAACTGGCCTTAGGATGTAACGAATAGTTATTCGGTTCGACCTTCAATTGGCAGTGTTTTAGTCATGGTTGCGCCAAGTATGGCGGGAAGTGTCAAGTCCACTCGAAGGAAAGTCAATGTCAAGCTTCACTCCAAAGGAAGGCCTTCTCCGACTCCCTAACACCAACCGCAAGCTTAGCTTACCTTGTCATAGGGTGGAATAGAGAAGGATAAAACATACAGCACTCACCCACCCAGTCGTCAGCACAGCCGCTGAGATTCACTCGCGTACTTACACAATACTCACTAGATCACAATCAACGCCCATCTATTCGTACTCTGACTCACACCCACAGATCTGTACTATAAATATTTGACAAGCCTAAACTGGACTCGGTCCATCTATAATATCTAATACTGTATAACAATACTGGCACTCCTAAGAATTACAACGGGACGTTGCTCTACGATATACCGAGTCAGATGGCTTAGCTGAACGTGTCCTTTCTCGGGCCCTGAAGCCAAGTCTCTTAGACGTGTGTTCCCTACTCGGCCCTGACGCTCAGTGTCCTATCCTGCCGATTCAACCCCGTGCCTCCTTTCGCCTTAAGGCTCAGTATCGCTTGTCAATTACTTATTATTGCTTTTGTTTTTGTAGAGTTTCTAAGAAGTTTTGGGTCGCTTGGTTCTCACGACTTGCTTGCACGTGTTGGGCCTTTTGGTCATTTCTTTACCATTGTGCTAAAATATTTCCCTTTTTTGTAATTGTTCCTTTCACATTAAAAGGACAATTTATGAGGGTCTAAGTGGCCCATGATGCCAGACGTGGTGTTCAAAGACAAATATAATATTTTGTTATTAATTTGGAATAAGTGACAGACAGTCACAATGGCAGCTTTTGCAGCGTCTATCTCAGAGCTTTTGGCGCACTTGGCAGAGGGACTATTTGCATACATTGCAACAGCAAATTAAATGGTTTAAACACGGTAACGGTCAGCCAAAATTGAACGATCTGGGAACCATTTATGAACCTAACTTACCCGCTAACGAATGGTCGCGTCGTCCAGCTCCACCCGGGCAAAGATAATATCATTCGTGTTGTGACAGTCAAAACGTCAAAAGGCTTACTTGTAAGACCTTTTTTTTTTTTGTTTTCGAGGGGAAACCTTCAAAAGGCGCCCGGACTTTGAGGATAAGTCCGGGGAGTGTGGAATTTTTACCTCACTAAAACCACCCCAGTGATCACCATCAGCACATAGAAGGGGCCCCGTTACCTCTCAAAAGACCATTCCGGAACCCCCTCAGTGCAACGCCTGTTACGACACATCCCTGAGGAGACTTTGTAACGGTCTCCCCTGACCCTCTTTATGCACGGCAGCACGTGATCACTGTGCTACCGTCTTCTCTGGAATCCCTCGATGAGCGAGTAGAGTCCCCACTCTGCGCGCCCATGGTTCCAAAGTCCCACTTGCATTCAATGCAAGCGGGGTTTTGGCGTGTTAGGCATCAAGGCGGTTGCCTCCCCGACGCCTTCTTCTCCGAGCGGGATCGGCCCTTTCACTATCTCGCTCAGCGGCCTCCTTCTGGACCATCACGGTCTCACAGAAGGAAGCAACTTCCCTCCAGTTTTCTGGCTCCGCCAACATAGCCCTCACTACTGCTGGCAGAGACAGATCTCGCCCGATCTTGCCGACCAGGACTCGTCGCTCTGTGGCCCACGCTGGACACTCTTCCAGCGTGTGCTGTGCTGAATCCAGGTTGCCCCCGCAATGGTGGCAATTAGCCGTGGCCTCTCGCCCAATTCTGTTCAGGTACTCACCGAACATCCGTGCCCGGTCAGCTCCTGAGTCAGTCTGTAGGAGATGCGCTCCTTTCTTGCCAGTCAGGTTTCGAAGTGCGGCAGAACGGCTTCGACAACGCGCTTGCACGAGAATTGCGGCTGCTGTAGCCGCTCGCGCCACCTCTCGAGCGCGTGTCGCCGTTCCTGCCGCCTCAGCCTTACTACAGCAATTCCCGGCACGCTATTGCCACTTTGGCGCATATCACGAATCCGATTATAGACTCTTGCGTCCATATCCGCCAGAATGTCCAGTGGCGGAAAGCGTGCCAGGAGAGTTGCCGCCTCGAAGGATACCGTTCGGTATCCACGTGCGATGCGGATGGCCATTTTCCGCTGCAAACTATTAATTTTTGTCCTGCAGCGACGGACACCTGAGAGTCTATTTGACCACACAGGTGCCCCGTAAAGGACCATCGATCGCACGACCCACGCGTAAAGACGACGAACTTCTTCCCGAGGACCCCCGAGGTTGGGCAGCACTCTGTGCAAAGCACCCACTGCTTTCCGAACGCGGGGAACCAGGCGCTCGAAGTGCTCTTCGAAGCCCCACCGACCGTCCAGAGTTAGGCAAAGGTACTTAATATATCGGCCCACCTGAACTTGCGTATCTCCAACTATGACTGATGAGCTTGGTGGCTCTTTGGTCCTCGGCAGTTTGTGAAACCAGAGCGCCTCGGTTTTATGAGGCGCTATCTCCAAACCCAACTCGCGGATCGAAGCCACGACTCTTGCCACACCTAGCTCAGAAAGCTGAATGGTCTCGTCGTAGGTGTTCCCACCGGCCAATATTAGGGTGTCGTCTGCATACTTGTAAGACCTACCATCAAAATTTGTCCTCTTCCAATCGCTCAAAATAATTAATAACCCATAATCAAATCATATCAAATAATATCTATCAACTATTTTTTTTAAGAGTCTAACACTTATTATTTTGTTTATTTTTTCTCAATCATATACTTATTAAGTACATTTAACCAGAATAATCTCAACACTTAACATAAAACTGTACAGTGACATATCTGAATCTGCATGGACCGCAAGTCTCGAATTTCATCTATCTTATCTTAAGAAATCCCTCGTTGATTTCAAGTGGGGGGATATGAACAGGCTTTAGGATGAATTCCCTTATCCCATTCCGTCCCAAAAACCTCATATCCAAACCGCACAGCACCGCCTCTGACGGTGTAAGGAAAAAAACTACGATTCGAATCGAACGAGCCGGCCGGCTAACTTATCTTACGCGCGCGCAATTAACAACCTCTGAAAATACCGTGAAATATCGTCTGAAAGTGCGTCCAAGATGATCCTGGATCCCAGCACCCAGTGAGTACCTGACTTCCAATTTTGTATCATCCTTGTAGCCTGTTTTTTAGAAACTTTTATATCGCGTCACCCAACGTTGACGCTACACTTATTCATACCTATTCAGTATCATTAAACTGATCTCATGAGGAAAGTAGGCCCGGGAATTCCATAATAAATCTAAATATCTGAGACTTGTTTTGGCTTATTGGAATTGTCATAATATGTAAGTTCGTCAAAATTAAAAACTTGATTGGATAGTTTGTATGGAGAGGCCGATTTTTTTTCGTTTCCTGAAAAAAATCTTCTGGAAGGTTGCTCAGTTTTGTCTACTGAGTGAGCAAGCCCTTAAAGTTTGTGGAGGGCTGTCCCTTTGTAGAAACTTGGTATCTGTCTGCGCAATACCAACTTTCTTCATTGGTTGATATTTTAGTGGTTTTGGTTTATTTGATGGTTATGGTTTGATTTTGGTTCGGTTTAAATGATACGACTTTAGTTTGATTATGGTTTTATGGTTTAGACAACTAAATATGCAGATAAAAGTAGTTATAAGTAAGAAAGATAAGCTGGTTTATCCTAAAATATGGTTTGAATGGTTTTGGTATGGTTTGAGTTACGCGATCGACGACCGAATACGTACTGACTTTAATAATTACTTTTGCTAGTTATATAAAAATGTACGAAAGCAAAAGTGCTTAGCTGTTCGGTTGTATTGCTCCGAACACCCTTACACCCTGTACAGTATTTTGAACACGATCACAGTGTTACAGGGCATCGGGCCCGTTGACGATGAAGTGGTGGAGCAACACGGCGACGATGCGGAAACGGCCTTGGACGGAGACGAGGTAGACCCCACGAGCATGCGTCGCTTATGGGCTGGCTCGGTGCACGCGGGCACCATCAACTATATCGCCACGTACGCTGAGCTGGTGGCCACCGCATCCAGGTACGTGACACGTCTTGCTCTTGTTGAGCAACCTGAGAGACCAATTGTATGCACGTGTATGATGTGCGGTGTGTAACAGTGACGGCGTGGCCCGCGTGTTCCGCTGGGTCGCGGCGCCTCGTGAACTGCAGCCGTTGCACACGCTGGCGGCGCACGACTACCCCGTCATGGCATGTGACTTCGCGGCAGCCGGGCGCGTTCTGCTCACCGCCGGGCTTGATGGCCGCGCCTGCGTCTGGGACGTTGAGGTATCTGAAAACGCAAGTATTCGTCTGAACGATAAGTTAAACAAAACGTCGATGAAGGCGTAAAAAGTATTTAATTATTCTGTTATTGAGCTGGAATTATGGATAATTTCGGTCAAAAATCAAAAAGAAATGTGCCCCAAGTACTTTAAAGTACTCCACAGACGGAGCTTCGATCTTTTGTACATATACTATCAACTTCGTGTACTTCGTCTGTCAGAAAGAGGCCGCAAAAAGACCAAGGGAGATTACCAATGCTGTTCAGTCCCGGTGCACCAGCAAAAGCCGAAGAGATAACGTTATCTTTCAGGCGCCTCCCCCATCTAAAAGGATCCAGGGGTGACGGTATTTATTCACCTCTCATCAAGAAACCACACCACGGTGTTTTCACTCAATAATAGTCTTACCCCTCCGTC
Organism: Mythimna ferrago; assembly: GCA_910589285.2. Lineage (NCBI taxonomy): Eukaryota > Metazoa > Arthropoda > Insecta > Lepidoptera > Noctuidae > Mythimna > Mythimna ferrago. The sequence goes on from OU342689.1 coordinate 204,239, forward strand.
TTTCCTGGGGTGAACAACGTATAAGAGAATTTCCAATCTGAAAAACATAAAATAAAATAAGCGTGTTCCATTTACGACCACATCACCTACCATCAAGTGAGATGGTGGTCAAACGCGAGCCTATCAATAATAATAATAAAAAAAAATCATTAACAGTTAAACGTAAACTGAAATAATTTTATTTCATATAAGTCTACGTGGGCATTTTTAAATTATCAGAAGCTAGTGCACGGTTTTAATTTGTCGTTTCGTAGAAGAACCAGCAAGAAACTCTTTTGAAAAAAATATTTATTCTACAAGGTTTCCATATTACAATTAATAATACAATGTAGATTGGGTAACATTGTACCAAAAAACACAATAATAATAATAATAATCGCCGTATCTCTACGTTGACGTCGTGGTGGGGCTTGCATGCTCCAGCATACCCTAGGTCTGTATCGGTATAATTTGCTTTGCCGTAACATGCCTATGGTGAGGGGCCAGACTAAGAGAGATACAATCCGCAGGGCAGTTTTGTGGCGAACTGTTGGGTATTAGCGACCCCGCGGACCCGATTTCCCGGGAGAATTCTTGTTCTTCATCTCCGGCTTGCCTTTGTTAGCCGGCCGTAGTGAATACTGATGAGGAACAGAGCTCCCACCTCTCTCTTGCCTTTATTGGCTGGCTTGAGTGGAGATTCGCAAGAGCAAACATGATCTTGAGAAGGATGTATAATCCAGTAAAGTGCTGGTAGGAATCTTAACCGTACTTCCGGGATAGTTCTGATAGCCGTGGTATGCCTCTCCATTCCTCAAGCGCCTCAGGATATGTTGCCTTCTTGTTGCTACGTCACTTCGTGCTAGCAGCCGTTTTTGGAGGCCCAGTTATTGAGTGTGCAAGTCACACCCTGCCTTTTATCGATGGATATATTAATAACATTGTTCGGGCAGGGGCCATAATCTTAACATAGTTCCATGTTACCAATCCGCTTAAGACTCCAACAACCATAGCCCTATTATTTTGTTCCCCGTATTATGTCGCAATAGTTTTTCAAACCGGAGGTTGTCCTTGGGTGCACTAGTACCTATAGCGCGTACAGGGATAATTAGCCTCTGCAAGTTGGTTTCGGCCCCTTGTACGCCTATCAAAGGCCCAGGACCTCAGGGTTCTGAGATAAATAAACAAAATAATAATAAAGAAAGACAGGACCGTTGACGTGTGTTGGGCATACCTCCGTCTGGGTGAGTCCATCAGACATATTATATCTGGTTATTCTCGTCTGCCTGACAACGTATTTGCACAGGCACAATCAAGTAGCCAGAATTATTCACCAGCAACTTGCTTTGAAGTACAACTTATTAGATTAGTGGATTCCGAGGTACCGCATTACAAGTATGTGCCCGACCCAGTCCTCGAAAATGACTATGTCACGTTGTACTGGGATTGGTCTCATAGTGGTGATAGATCGATTAGCGTGCCTAGCTATGGTAGTCGATGTTACCATACGACATGACGAGAACGTGAAGTTCGATCGTGTATGGAGTACTGCTCTCATCTTTGGGATGGGTCAGCCAAATACCAGCTGGATGCACTAGAGTCTATTGAAAAGCGTGCCAAGAAGATCATAGGCAATGATGCTCTTGTGAAGTCAAAACTCCAAAGTCTTGAGCATTGACGCCGAGTTGCTAGCCTGTCTGTTTTCTATCGTTTACACTTCGGGGAGTGTGCTCTAGAGTTACACAATTTAATTCCGCCAAGTCCGTTCCATCATCGGACCACAAGACGTACGGCGTTGCGCCACCGGTACATGGTGGACATCCCACCTATACGTACAAAGCGTTTTGGGAGTACATTCATTATGCGTACAGCTAAGGAATGGAATTCCCTGCCGGAGTGTGTGTTTCCTGGTAGCTATAACCTAGGGGTCTTTAAGTCAAGAGTGAATAGATTGCTTGTAGGTAAGCGTGCTCCATCGTCGGCCACATCATCGCTTACCATCAGGTGAGATTGTGGTCAAACGCGAGCCTAACCATTATATAAAAAAAAAAACCTTGTGAAAGCTGAGACCTCGTTTGCTAAGTTGAGATATTTGATTTGTTTCTCTTACAAATAAAAAATCTCGACTCGCACACGAGGTCGTTGATATGTGGAATGTGGTATCGGCTATCATTGTGCCAATTGTCGTGACCGCCAATGGTCTTATATCAAAAAGCTTCGATGACCATCTGTCGAAGCTGTCGTTGTGTGGTTGGATTAAGGGTCTGTATAATGTAGTCTGTCACGCATTCATGACTATAATTATATTATCCGTAGTTTTATAACGAAGAGAGTGTTTTAGTAAGGTGATGATGTTGATTGCAGTCGGGTGTGCAGCTGCGCTCATTGTGCGTGCCGGTATGTGGCGCAGATAGTGCGGAGGGCGAAGCAGGCGGGGGGGGCGTGCGCGCTGCCCGCGCTTCCTCGAGCCGCCCCGCGCTACTGCTGCTCGCCACGGACGACGGGCTAGCGCCACTCTGGAGCCTCGACGATGACGACCCCAAGCCACTGCAGTGAGTACACACCCACTAAGCTCTACCTGATATATATTTTTTTTGTTTATCACCAAGAATTAGGTCGATATGGATTACAGCTTGACGTAATAACCCAACGAGGCTGCTGGATGATGTCAACTCATTTATAAATAAGAAGCTTCTGACACAGAATAGAATAGGATGGAATAGTGTAGAACAGGACAGAATAGGATAGAATAGGACAGAACAGGACAGAAAAGGATAGAATCGGATAGAATAAAATGGAATGGAATGGAATCTGGCTGGTCTACACACAACAGACAATATTAACGCCACCGGGTAGGTATTTTTTTTTCTTTACCCGACTATGCCAACAGTCTGTTTGTACCGACTTCCAAAAAGGAAATAAGTATACAAGTAACCTGAATAAAAAAAAAATTTTCTTGTTCAGCGATATTTTCCCCAAATGAAAACCAAACAGTGACTCTTTTTTGTTTTGAAATAAATTTGATTACATAAAGGTAAACGAGCATTTTGATTGGATCTGTGACCACCAGCGACCACTAAAAAAAGAAGTGAGAAATGTTAGGTCATTGGCCATTGTTAAGGCCATGAATACTACGCCCATTGTGATGAAACGCATCAGCATTCCTCAAAGGGTATGAGAAAGTTTTTTTTTGTAGCAAAACATTTATAAATATAGAAAAAACAGAGCAAGTGCGAGTCGTACTTGCACATGAGGGTTCCGTACAATCTTACCTATGAAAACAGTTTGATTACCGAATTGAGTAACGAAGATTTTTCCGAATCGCAAAAAAAAGCTTTTTTATGACGTAACAACAGTTTTCAAATATTTTCTTATACTTGTGCTACGAGACCTTGCTTCATGCCAAATTTCAGGATTCTAGGCCAACGGAAAGTACCCTATGAATATTCATTCCCTTGAGAGTATCAAAATACACGTTTTTTGCGATATAAACGACCATATCTTTCTTTTCGTTAACTCTAAAAGGATCGTGGCAAAGTCCCGAAAAACTTTTGCTGGCATATTTTTTTAGCGTATAGCGATGAAAAATATACAGAACTGCAAGTATATAGATTAAATTTAAAAAAAAAAAATTCTAAGACAATGCTATTATTCTAATAGATTCTAGGTCTGTGTGATTGGATCGCAGACTTCTTGAGGGATCGATCCATCCGAGTGGTATATAATTGATGGATGCTCGTCCGGTCAAATGGATATTAATGCCGGAGTCCCTCAAGGGTCGGTACTCTCGGCAACACTGTTTTTGCTGCACATAAATGACCTACTTAAACCCGGAACCTTTGGGTATGCAGACGACAGCACTGTTGCTGAGAGATATGTGTTTAACGCACGAGCTAGTGGGTCACAGATCCAGTCATTTCGAGAGGCTATGGTTGAACGCTTGAACTCGTCCTTAGCGGCAGTCTCAGAATGGGGCGATGCCAATCTGGTCAAGTTCAATGCGACAAAAACCTAGGCGTGTCTTTTCTCCGCTAAACGGAGCCAATTCCACCCGGCTCCATCTTTCCGGGGTGTAACCGTGCCAATTACCGACCACCTTGAACTTCTTGGGGTAACGCTATCGTCTACCCTTAATTTCGGCTCCTACATCGAGGTAAAAGCCCAACTAGCTGCCAAAAAATTGGGGATCTTAGCAAAGGTGAGACGATATTTCACACCGGAACAGCTGCTCAACCTCTATCAAGCGCAAGTTCGATCGTGTATGGAGTACTGCTCTCATCTTTGGGATGGGTCAGCCAAATACCAGCTGGATGCACTAGAGACTATTGAAAAGCGTGCCAAGAAGATCATAGGCAATGATGCTCTTGTGAAGTCAAAACTCCAAAGTCTTGAGCATCGACGCCGAGTTGCTAGCCTGTCTGTTTTCTATCGTTTACACTTCGGGGAGTGTGCTCTAGAGTTACACAATTTAATTCCGCCAAGTCCGTTCCATCATCGGACCACAAGACGTACGGCGTTGCGCCACCGGTACATGGTGGACATCCCACCTATACGTACAAAGCGTTTTGGGAGTACATTCATTATGCGTACAGCTAAGGAATGGAATTCCCTGCCGGAGTCTGTGTTTCCTGGTAGCTATAACCTAGGGGTCTTTAAGTCAAGAGTGAATAGATTGCTTGTAGGTAAGCGTGCTCCATCGTCGGCCACATCATCGCTTACCATCAGGTGAGATTGTGGTCAAACGCGAGCCTATCCATTATAAAAAAAAAAAGATTCCGTGAATTAAAGATATTCTTCATTTCTAGTTTAAAGTTGATCAGATTACGTTTATTATGTCGATAATACCTACGTACCTTTTTATGAATTTAAATAACGCATTTTTGAACGAACGGCAAGATGTCATGTCCAATGTTATGTTTTCTTTTTCTTTATGCCATTAGGCTGGATCACAGTTGAAATGTCTAAAGTCATATTATTTCTGGTGATGTGATTCTCGGCTTGCGTATTAGAAAATCAAAACTTTCCTGAGCAAATTTCAAAAGAACAACGTACAAATCAACAAAGTTTAAAATAACGATGGTCATTTCATCAAAAGTTCAGCTGACCAAAATCTGGAATATCAATGTTTAAATTATTTATTACACTATTGACCAAATCGTTCAAAAATCAAAATGGATTACTGGATTCCTAAAGTTTAAAATCACGAAAGTTCATTTGACCGAAAGTTTACAATCCCAAAGTTTAAAATCCCGACGTTCAAAATCCCGACTCGTCCAAGGTCCCGATCTGTTTTATTTTGAGAAGTAGCACTCGCCGGCCGCTGCGGCGGCACCGCTCGCTTCGCTCGCTCGGCTCGCGCGCGGTTGGTCACAATTCTAACCTAACCTATTTCAGCCAGTTCGAAATAACGAATAATACCTACAATCTCTCGTAAAAATGTGTATATGTTTATTATAGATTCATGAACAATAATATCAACATTTGATTTTCTCGTGCAATTAATACTTTTGTCAAAAAAAAAAATTTAGCAATTTCGCAACTTTTCGAAACTTTTCCCTACTCCTTCGAAACGGCTTGGACCTTTAGAAACATTTTTAAACATAAAAATTGGTGGTTAAATATTCTTCAAAGTGAACATTGCATATGTAAATCAATCAATATATCGCAGAGAAAATGGATTTAAAGCGCTTTCCGGGCGCTGCTGGTCGCAAATAAATGCACAGATTTGCGTACTGCCGCCTAGGCGAGTGCGAGAGTTGCGTTCACATAATTTCGGCCAGATGGTTCAAGGGACTATACGCCTATACGTAAAAAGGTACAAATATGTCTAGGAGCTTTTCTATCTCGTTTTCCGCAATTCCTCCTGCGTAAAATACCAGTTTACAAATAATATCCAAAACAACCTGAAAATTATTACCTACCTATATACTTCTGTGATATGACCATAAAATAAGTTTCTAAGTAAACATATTTCGTAAACAGTAACTTTATTTTTTGTTACTAAGACAAGAATAAACAAAAAAAATAACAAAATAAACAATACATGGCATTAAATTGGATATCTAGTTGATACTTTTCATGTCTTTGCTTGTATGTAATATGTATATTTTGTCTAAACTTGTCGATGCGTAGGTACCATCGCGGTTATTTCTGCCTGATCACTAAAAATAAATTTCGCTTGAATCCTGCGGCGCCGGCGTGGCGCTAAACCAAACCATTTTTCGAGTGCAAGTAAAAATGAACTTATCGGCGGTCAGGCGGAAGTGTCTTTGATGGTACTAATATTTCCTTAATTTTAATACGTTATGCTTATACATGGGCGTTTGATAAAACTTGTAAATTAAACAAACAAAACACACAACTGAAATGTTTATTTTTTCTGCGGTGGTTTACTTGCGGTAGCGTGTTTGCGGATCACTCGGCCGCGGTGACGTGCTGCGCGTGGTCGTGCGACGCGCGCCTGGCGGCCACGGGCAGCGCGGCCGGCGAGCTGTGCCTGCACACACCGCCACCCGCCGCGCGCCTGCTTCACCAAGACCCGCACGCGCACGACCTGGGTTAGTGTATCAGTTCTCTAAAACACAGCTAATCCTACGGACGAGTTGAATCTGCAAGTGCGCTTACAGTCAGCTTGAGGGAGTGCACATCGAAAATTCTTTCACTTTTGGGAAACCCCAATCGTGTAAACATACGATCGCTTAGTCCCGTAGTGTACTTTATTCGGGACTAGCTGTTACCCTCGACTTCGTCCGCGTCAGGTTCGTAAAGCACAATAGTAAATTAATAATTCTTTGCTTGCATTCACCGAAAGCAACCATATCATTCATTTTTCTATTACATAAAACATTTATAGGTCAAAACTCAAATTACCTTGTGAACGTAAACGAAGCAAAAGGAATATGTAATTAATGAATGTATATGAATATGTCGCAGCAGTTGGCGATCTAAATAGTTGCCACTCAGCTCAACCATTTTGAAGGGAACTGAATGACCCAATAACACGTGCCACCAACAGCGAGACATTTGAGTGAGCATGACAAACTCTCAACTGTCATGCTCGTAATGTCAAAAAAAATAAAGAATAAATAAGTTGTAACCTAATAAAAATGTTCCATGGTCCTTCACATTCACAAATTTGAAAAAAGTGCTTCTACATTATACAATGCTATTGTGTCTTTCAAATTAAAAAATAATAATAATAGTTTCCAAACTAATGAATTAATTAGTACACCCTAGTGCAGGGATGCACAGACTTATTGAGACTAGGGGCCACTTGGGCAAATGATAAACTAATGGCGGGCCACCAGCAAAAAAAAATCATATAATATTATCAAGTCGTTTGACTTTTTAGACAGACTCTAAGTAAACACATAAAAATATCCAAAAAATTTGAAACGTGGCACTACATTTTGCTTACAGTCTATTTTTATATTTGACTCAAACCTTGTAGCTACATATAAAATTTCTTGCAAACTTTTATTTGCAAGGCGGTTTCGATTATTTGTTTTATTATTATTCAATACCGAAATTGTTCGCAACTATTTTTGTACTTTGTAGTTTTATCAATGTAGCGGTAAAAGTTCAGCAAGACCCCTTCATTGAATTTGTTGCAAAAATCTTGATCGTTTTGAATATCGATTAATTCTAACTGCATTGACTCTGGTGCAGTGTTAGCTGAAACGGTGAAAGGATTGCTAAATATATTGAATAGAGGTTTAACTTTTTGAAACTCAGAAAATTGTTCACGAAAAGATTGCATCAAAATATCTAACTTTACGACAAAGCTAAAATTAACCGCAGTTTTATCGAATTTTTCAATCATTATCTTGTCGTTTTCTCATCATCATCATTATGAAATTGATTGTAATTGCCCGAATTTATTTGTGTTCTTAAAAGAGCTAGCCCGCTAGAAAGGGCCACTGGAATATTGCCGGGGGGCCGCATGCGGCCCGCGGGCCGCGGTCTGTGCATCTCTGCCCTAGTAGTAGTGGAGCTGGACCAGCATTGAGCCAAGCATTTTTATCTTGAATATAATCCTCCGACTTATAATATCCTTGCCTGCATAATGTGCGTTTAATACAAGATTTAAGTTTCGTTTCATTTCAAACAGTACCCCATGAAAGAAGAGGCCACTTTAGCCAGTCTGAAACCTGGTTGAACTATTTGGTCCCTATTTCTTGTAACATAATTATATCTATCACCCTTTTTGCTAAAAAGATGAAGATTTTTTCTAACATACATGATGTTTTCATAAATATATTCACAAGGTACCGTCATTATGTTAATATCTTTAAACAGTTCCCTTAGAGAATAGCACCGGCGGAGATTGTAAATAGCTCTGATGGCTCTTTTCTGTAATATAAAGATTGACTCGGTGTCTGCAGCCCGTCCCCGTAGTAAAATACCGTACGACATGATACTATGAAAATAACTAAAATAAACTAGTCTATCGGTATCAACATCCGTAAATTGGCGGATTTTTCTAACAGCATATGCAGCTGAGCTAAGCCGTGTTGCAAGAGATGTTAAATGAGGACCCCATTGTAGCCTTGAGTCAAGCGTAATCCCCAGGAAAACCGTTTTATCAACAAATTCTAGTTTTTCATTATTCAATACAATGTCACAATCACTACTTTTGACATTCGGTAAGGAAAATCGTATGCATTTAGTTTTTTCCCATTTAGAACTAGATTATTAGCAGTGAACCAGTTTTGAACCTGCAGTAGGGCGTTATTTTCGTTGTCAAGATTATTAGTCCTTCTATTTATCTTAAAAATTAAAGAAGTGTCGTCAGCAAACAACATCATATTAAGTTTATTTTGCAACAAATTGGGTAAATCATTAATATAAACTAAAAATAAAAAAGGACCTAAAATTGAACCTTGGGGCACCCTCATTTTTACATTCAATCCCGACGAATTTACACCGTTTATTTGCATTAATTGCTGCCTATCATTCAAATAAGATTTTAATAAGCTTAACGCTGTTTTGCCTAGTCCGTAATGCTTAAGTTTCAGAAGCAATGTTTCATGAACTACACAATCAAACGCCGTCGTCGTAGTCGTAGGTCGCAGAAGATGCCTATAGCATCTTGTGCCTCTTCCCACGCATTAAAAATGTGTTTTAGTAAGGAAACACCTGCGTCAGTCGTACAATACAACGTCCTTTGGTGAAACCATACTGTTTATCGTGTAGGATGTTATTGGTGTTAAAAGATTAAGCATTTGATTTAACATTACCTTTTCAATTATCTTGCTAAAAACCGGCAAAATGAACACCGGCGTATAATAAAATTATTAGTGTCTTTACTATACCAGGATTTAAAGAGTGGTATCACTTTACTATATTTCATTAGATCCAGAAAAACTCTTTGATCTATACACAAATTAAATATTAAAGCCAAGTACGGCGCTATAGTCTCAATAATTGAGGTACGATCTTTGATAGATACCCCCATAGATTTTCTGTCAATTTAACCTTGATTTCTTTAAAAGCTTTTATATGTTTAAAGTTAAATTCAGTCGAACAGGCTGCAACGTTCGCCTGTAATAAACCAAAAGCATGCGATGGCGACGAATTTAGGGCTTAAGTAGTTTTGAATTGGTATATTGGTAAAGAAATTTACAAATTCTTCTGCAACTTGTTTGTTATCGCTAATAAGATCAGTCTCCTATGTGTAATCATTATTATTTGTTTTGTTTCTGTTGGCTTCATTATTTATAATTTTCCAAACCGTTTTTATTTTACTATCTGCTGTTTTACCCTTGTTGCTAAAGTATAAGGCCTTAGCTGCCTTACGAGTATTTTTAAACATTTTAGATTAAGTAACAACATATCTATTAAGTTTCAGTGTTAATAATAGGCTTAAGGCCATACAGCTCGAAAAGTCTTTTCCTACTTATTCTGATTCCTTTAGTTGCCCAGTCACTAAATCTAAACTTAGGCCAGATTTGTGTTTTTAAGGTTCCGTAGCCAACGTCGAAAGATGTCGTGCGGTGTTCCGCAGGGGTCGGTACTAGGGCCACCCTTGTGGAACATCGGGTACGACTACGTGCTGCGCGGCGACTTCCCTGACGGGGTCAGCGTGGTTTGCTACGCAGACGACACGCTGGTTCTAGCGCAGGGAGAGTCACACCAGGCGGCGGTCGCTCTAGCGACACGCGGGGTTGCGATGGTCGTTGATAGGATCCAGGAGTTGGGACTCGAGGTGGCGCTTCACAAGTCCGAGGCGATGTGCTTTCACGGTCGCCGCTCTCGGAACGCGCCGCCAATGAGTTCCCAACTAACGGTAGGAGGAGTTCACATCGGTGTCGGGTCGACGATGAAGTACCTGGGACTCGTCCTCGACAGCCGGTGGAATTTCGTGGAGCATTTCCGACGTCTGGCTCCCAAACTCACCCGGGCTGAGGCTGCGCTCAAGCGGCTCCTGCCCAACCTTGGGGGTCCAGATGCCTCCTGCCGGAGGCTCTACGCGGGGATCGTTCGGTCCATGGCCCTCTATGGGGCGCCGGTGTGGGCGCCGTCGCTGAAAAAGCAACCGGTGGCCATACTGAACGCCTGCCAGAGGGTCATGGCGATAAGGATGGTGCGGGGATAATGCACGGTCTCCCGCGAAGCGGCGAGCCTTCTGGCTGGCCTACCACCGTGGGATCTGGAGGCAACAGTCCTTGCACACATGCATGATATCCGCGTGGAGATGCAACGCCGGGGTGAAAGTCCGCTGCCGCGACAGGTCACGGCATGGCGGACAGAGCTCCGGCGGGATCTCATGGTGAAATGGCGTCAACGACTATCGCAACCCAGTGCTGGGCACGCCACAATCATGGCGGTAAGTCCCCTCTTTGAGGCGTAGCTGGAAAGACCTCACGGCGTCCTTACCTTCCGCATGACGCAGGTACTCACCGGACATGGTTCGTTCGGGAGTTTCCTGCACTCGATTCATGCGGAAGTGACGCCCGGGTGTCGCCACTGTGCGGAACGCCCGGAGGACACGGTGGAGCACACAGTCGAGGTGTGCCCTGCTTGGGCGGAGCATCGCCGTGCCCTCGTGGGGGCGATCGGCGGCGGAGACCTCTCGCGCCGGGCCTTGGTTGAGGCCATGGTCCGGAGCGAGGAGGAGTGGCAGGCGGCCGCCGACTTCTGCGAAGCAGTAATGCTCGCTAAGGAGGAGGCCGAACGCATCAGGCAACGGCGTTATCGCCGCCGCCGCCAACATAGGCGCGGGCTTGCGGACAGTGAGCAATGGGTAGCTCACTGTCCGGCCGTCCGGTAACTGTCCGGACCAAGCCCAAGTCGTCGACGGCGCGTACTGTTCCCGCGCGCCTCAAGGAGTTGTCAGCAACAGCAGGGACCCAGCCGGGTCGAAGCCTACTGGGGCCAGGGTTATCCGAAAGGGCGCTCGAGCCCCGGTATGAAGGCTAGAAGGAACGGGGTGGGTTTTTTAGTCAGTAAGAGTCTGACACTATCTCCTTCTCCGCCAAGCAGTAACATCCCCCGCGGGATGTCAATGCATGATTTTTCCCACCATAAAAAAAAAGGGTTCCGTAGCCAAATGGCAAAAAACGGAACCCTTATAGATTCGTCATGTCTGTCTGTCTGTCTGTCTGTCTGTCTGTCTGTCTGTCTGTCTGTCCGTCCGTATGTCACAGCCACTTTTTTCCGAAACTATAAGAGCTATACTGTTGAAGCTTAGTAAGTTGATGTATTCTGTGAACCGCTTTAAGATTTTCACACAAAAATAGAAAAAAACAATAAATTTTGGGGGTCCCCATACTTAGAACTGAAACTCAAATTTTTTTTTTTCATCATACCCATACGTGTGGGGTATCTATGGATAGGTCTTCAAAAATGATATTGAGGTTTTTAATATCATTTTTTTCTAAATTTAATAATTTACGCGAGAGACACTTCCAAAGTGGAAAAATGTGTCCCCCCCTGTAACTTCTAAAATAAGAGAATGATAAAACTAAAAAAAATATATGATGTACATTACCATGTAAACAACCAACGAAAATTGGTTTGAACGAGATCTAGTAAGTAGTTTTTTTTTAACACGTCATAAATCTAAAAAAATACACTATTATTAAAACATCGATCAAAGTTACAAAGAACTACAAGAACTTTTATATTATGTTACTTGCTGCTAAGGAACCCTCCATGTGCGAGTCCAACTCGCACTTGGCCGGTTTTGTTTCAAACGTCTGATTAGACTCCTTTTGAACTATGGAAAAATATTGTTTATACAAAATATTTTCATTGTTCACCACTAGGTTCCAATCACCCAACCTGCTGGCTAATGTGCTGTTTTATTTAGTTTACCGGATGTTATTGGTCTGGATTGTATCTGCACTTATTGTATTGGTAAGTTGGAATCAAAAGTTACCATTAGGCCGCTATGATCAGAAGGCAGATAATTTACAATGGCTTTTTCTAAATAGTTGCAGCAACAAAAAACATTATCGATACATGTAGCAGTAGTTGTCGTTGTTCGAGAAGGTTCAATAAACACATTTGATAAACTACCAGACGTACAGCTATGCACCACCGGTACATGGTGGATATCCCACCTACACGCACAAAACGTTTTAGGAACACATTCATTGTGCGTGCAGCTGAGGAGTGGAATTCCTTGCCGGAGTCTGTGTTTCCTGATAGCTACAACCCGGGAATCTTTAAGTCGAGAGTGAATAGGTTTCTTCTAGGTAAGCGCGTTCCATCGTCGACCGCATCGTCGCTCTCCATCGGGTGAGATAGCGGTCAAGCGCGAATCTATCAACAATATAAAAAAATTTAATAATTTGAAAAGATTTAATAATCTACTGCTATCTGAATTATTTTCTAAAATACAAAAACAACATGTAGGTATAATTATTGGCTATACGTACGGGGGACTTCTGCGTCGGAGCCCTAGGCGCCGGCACGTAACCTCTCCGTGTCACCAGCTTAAGATCACTGACGTCTGCTTGTCATGATTTCCGATGCTGCACGAACGGGTATTCGGGTGGTTTGGCGACTGGTGACAGACGGCGTTCGGTTGCGTTCTTAAATAATCCCGATCGCCACAAACACATACATACATTAAAGTCTCCGCAAATAATTACTAGTTTATTACCAGTTGAAAGTTTACCCATAACATCTTCCATGACTGACTCAAAAATAGAGTAGTTTTGATAATTAGGGGGCCTGTAAATGCACACTATGACATGCTTATCCAGCTCAACACACGACACTTCAATGCTATGTTTAACGGACAGTGAAACTATATCTTTACGAGTATTAAATTTAATACTATTTTTAATGAGGATTAGTGAGCCCCCACATAACATTGACTTTCGGTTAAAACAACTTCTTCTTCCTGCCCTTGTCCCGTTTTATTTGGGGTCGGCGCAACACATTTTTTTCTTCCATTCTGTCCTGTCACTCGTCACGCTATCACTAACTCCCTTTCTTTCATATCACTTCTCACATAATCCATCCATCTTTTCTTTGGCCTCCTTCTCCCTCTCCATCCATCCACATGTAAATTCATAACTCTTTTAGCATCATGCTTTTCATCTCTCCTCTTTACATGACCATACCAAGACAAACAATTTCCTTTCTATCTTTCAGTCACTGGCGCCACTTTCAAACTTCCCCTAATACACTCATTTCTCACTTTATCCTTTCTCGTCACACTACACATCCATCTTCATCATCATCCAAATGTCCCTCAAGTTGACGTCAATCTAATTCTTGACAGCAAAAAACTGGATGTTATGTTGAAGTGGGGTGCTCATATTAGAACTCTCTCGGGAAGATTAAGCTCAGCTGCATATGCAGTAAGAAAAATAAGGCAATTGACAGATGTAGCCATAGCTAGGTTAGTTTACTATGCTTATTTCCACAGTATTATGTTTTATGGCATTTTACTGTGAGGATTTGCAGCCGATGTAGACTCAATTTTCATATTACTAAAGAGAGAAATCCGGACTATTTATAAAATGGGCCCTCGCGAGTCCCTCAAAAAATAAATTCAAAGAAATCGATATACTTTGCCTTCTCTTTATATCTTAGAAAACATTTTGTATGTTCGTAAAACTTAGAACTCTTTAAAATTAGAAGCGATTTTCATAACAAAAATACGCGTAATAAACACGAAATTGTTTTACCCAAATGGAGAATAGCTAAGACTATCAAGTCATTTTTAGTAAACAGAATTCGCTTTTATAACAAGCTGCCAAAGGCGGTAACTGAAATTAGTGATAGAAAATTCAAAACTCATAAAATATCAAGTATGTCCTAAACAAAAAAGCATATTACAAGGTTAAAGACTATGTCGAAGACTCGTATCCTCTACACATGTGGCCCCATGGTAACTCATTAATATTGTGTCTATTAACTGCTCCATTTTGTTTAGAATGTACATTTTTTTTTCCGTTTTGTAACACATTGCTTTTGCAATATTTTTCTAAATTATTTAGACTTCAACTATCTTAAATTCGTTGGTAATTTATTTTGTTAACATTTTATTGATAGTTGTAATTATTTATATTTTTCTGGCCTTTTTAGGGTTCCGTAGCCAAATGGCAAAAAACGGAACCCTTATAGATTCGTCATGTCTGTCTGTCTGTCTGTCTGTCTGTCCGTCCGTATGTCACAGCCACTTTTTTCCGAAACTATAAGAGCTATACTGTTGAAACTTAGTAAGTAGATGTATTCTATGAACCGCTTTAAGATTTTCACACAAAATAGGAAAAGAGCAATAAATTTTGGGGGTCCCCATACTTAGAACTGAAACTCTAAAATTTTTTTTTCATCAAACCCATACGTGTGGGGTATCTATGGATAGGTCTTCAAAAATGATATTGAGGTTTCTAATATCATTTTTTTCTAAATTGAATAGTTTACGCGAGAGACACTTCCAAAGTGGAAAAATGTGCCCCCCCCCCTGTAACTTCTAAAATAAGAGAATGATAAAACTTAAAAAAACATATGATGTACATTACCATGTAGACTACCAACGAAAATTGGTTTGAACGAGATCTAGTAAGTAGTTTTTTATTAATACGTCATAAATCTTAAAAAATACACTATTATTAAAACATCGATCAAAGTTAGAACGAACTACAAGAACTTTTATATTATGTTATTTGCTGCTACGGAACCCTCCATGGGCGAGTCCGACTCGCACTTGGCCGGTTTTTTTATATAGCCTCTTTTTAGGGTTCCGTAGTCAACTAGGAACCCTTATAGTTTCGCCATGTCTGTCTGTCCGTCTGTCTGTCTGTCTGTCCGTCCTCGCTTAATCTCTGTGACCGTTAGCACTAGAAAGCTGAAATTTGGTACCAATATGTATATTAATCACGCCGACAAAGTGGTAAAATAAAAATTGGAAAAAAATGTTTTATTAGGGTAGCCCCCCTATATGTAAAGTGGGAAGTGATTTTTTTTCTTTATTTTAAACCCTAACGTGTGCTATATTGTTGGATAGGTATTTAAAAATGAATACGGGTTTACTACAATCATTTTTTGATAATGTTAATAATTTCGGAAATAATCGCTCCAAAAGTAAAAAACAATGTGTGTGTGTCCCCCTCTAACTTTTGAACCATAAGTTTAGAAAATATGAAAAAAATCTGAAAAGTAGCACTTTATAAGGACTTTCTAGGAAAATCATTTTAAACTTGATGGAAAGAACAGTTTTTGTACAAAAAAGACAAAAAGGTTCTACAAAATAATTTCTGGACTAAGTTTGTAGTATAATCGTATATGCAACCATTTTTCTAAACTCATAAGTGGGTACACTTATTGTGACGGACGTGAAACTACGGAACCCTACACTGAGCGTGGCCCGACACGCTCTTGGCCGGTTTTTTAAAATCTGAATATGAGAACACTGTAGACTCCATGAATTCTTAGATTACTTCTTATTACAACTCACTTTTTTTATTATGATTTCTTTTTTTGTGCTTTTGGGTATAATATTGACTGATCTACAATGTTCTTACATAATATCTATTATTACTGTCATATTGAAGTATTGTAACGACAACCACCTTTTTTAAAAGAGTAACCATGGAGTTTCTTGCCGGTTCTTCTCCATAGGTTCTTCAGTCGCGCGCGCGTAGCCGTTCGTATCGCAAGCAAATAAGTTGTCAATAATAGATGAAGAAAGTCTTATAAAATATGCCTGTCTACATTCACCAGTGCGCAGATTGAAAAATCTAAATCGTTATTGTTTGAATCGTTACCATCGGATCTACGTAAACCGGCAAGAAAAGGACAAGGAAAGGATAACCGAGTGTTAAACGATATAATTAGTGTCTTCAAAGTGACCGAGCCCGATGTGATGCCTGTGTTTGTGGCTCGTGATTTAGAAAAACTGCCTCCTATAACATTCGATCACTTGGATGTTTCTAAGTTACTAAAAGATATCTTGCTGGTAAAATCAGAAATCAAGGATATCAAGTCATCCTATGCCACTGTCTGCCAGTTGGAAGACCTCAAAAAGGATTTCAAGGCCGCGTTAGTGTCTGCTTCACCCCGAAACGTCAACATGAGAAGAGAATCGCATCGAGATAGTGGACCCTTATTGCTGTCACCTACAATGAGTGGTCAGTTAGCGGAGCGCTGTGTGAATCCTGATAGTTCGGTGGTGTTGATCAGGGATAGTAGAAATGGTGCAATCAGTTCTGATGATAACAAAAATCAGTCTGAGGGTAGTCGCTGTTGTGTAGACGCTTTGAATAAAAATCCGTTCCCGAGCTCGCCGCGATGCGTCACCGGCGAGCGAGCCGTCGTCGTCGCTGACAATGAGTCATCGTCATCGCAGATTGCCAATAAACAGCTGAGCGACTCGATGCGATTGAGACGTAAACAAACATTTGCGGATACAGTTAGACAACAATCTAACTTCGAGAATGAGGTGCCAAGTCAAAACAATGAGTGGACCATATTGCAGAGCCGTAAACAAAGGTTCAAGGAACGTTTTATGGTGAAAATGGGTAAAAATATTGTTAGTATTGACGAAAAGTTCAAAGCAGCAGATCGAAAAATACCCATTTTCATAACAAATGTACACAAACATACAGCAGAGGAAGATATTATTAATTATATTCTCAGAAAAACGGCCATAAATGTATCACTAGAGAAGATCAATTTGAAAAAACAAAGTGATAACAGTGCGTTTAAGTTCTTTGTGTCTCATCATAACGTCGATGTGTTCTTAAACAACGAAATATGGCCACAGGGAATTATTTTTAGGCGGTTTGTGAATTTTAGACCGAAATCTGTGAACAGGCCAAATCTTGGTTCTGTAGGCGGCTTTTCCACTATAATTAATGGATAATGAACTGCACAAGTTTGCATCATTTAACTGTAAAAACGTTAAGCGTTCGATTGACAGTATACGTGACTTATGTGAACGTGTAGATGTCGTGTGACGTGTGTGTTTTGCCTTGCAAGAAAGTTGGTTGCTATCGCATGAAATATCGTACTTGGACTCCATTAGTGATGATTTCAATTGCACGGGAACGTCAGCAGTGGACTCCACTACCGGGATATTACAGGGACGACCCCATGGGGGCGTTGCGCTATTGTGGAGGAGGAGCATCTATACAAACGTAACTATGATTCCGAGTGACCAGCGTGTGAGTGCAATTAAAATAGTGATGCAACAGCGATCAATATTACTGTTTAGCATTTATATGCCGACGGATGCGGTATGTAATTTGAAAGAAGAAAGAAAGAAAGAAAAAGAGTTTATTTACGTCAAATTTGGCGGATTTCACGGACGTCCTCAGTGTGGTGAGTGCTATCATTGATTGTAATAGTACGGAGTGCGTTTATATACTGGGGGATTTTAACGCTCACCCTACGGAGCGTTTTTATGATGAGCTGATAGGTTTTTTTAGTGAACAGGACTGGTTGTGTATTGACACTGAACGATTGGGTATAGCGTCAAATACATACACGTTTATAAGTCAGGCTCACGGGTCGTCGAGGTGGCTTGACCACTGTTTGGTTCCCAGGGCTTCGGCTCAAACGGTAAAAAAGGTGTTTGTTCAATATGATGTCGTGTGGTCTGACCATTTTCCCTTGATTATTAAATGTGATTTGGATGTAATTGTACCTAAGAGATATGTATCGAGTCAACATTTAAATAACGGGATTATGTGGGGAGACCGGGACTTGGCGCAAATTAGATTGTACAATGCTGAGTGTCATAAACGTCTGAGATTAATAGATTTTTCTGAGCAATTCCGCGATTGTTGTGATCACATGTGCACAGATTTAAATCACAGACGTCTTACTGATACATTGTATGGGCAAATTATTGAGGCTCTATGTGAGTCATCGGTGGTTTGTCGACATAGTAAGAAGCGCAAAAGAAAAGTTGTCATTGGATGGAATAAACATGTGGCCGACGCGCACAGGTTAGCTAAGGATAAATTTATTTTGTGGTCATGCTACGGTAAGCCTACTTTTGGCCGTTATTATGAAGAGATGTGTGAGTCAAACCGGATATTTAAATCTCGGTTGAAATGGTGCCAGAGTCAAGAAGATAAGATCAAAATGGATATTCTGGCATCAAATCATCTGAATAAGGATTTCCGTGGGTTTTGGAAAAACACAAATAAACTCAATCATAAGCCTAGCATGCCTGTGTGCGTCGACGGTGTGAGTGATGCGCGGGGGATAGCAGAATTGTTTAAAGCCAAGTTTGAGGTGAAGTCGTCGTTAGGACCATCGCGGGCGGTGATCGATGTTGAGCCCAAAGGGAAATTAGGAGTCAGGGTCACTGCCAGAGACATTACGTCTATCATTCAGTCAATGTCAAGGGGGAAATCTCCTGGCCATGATGGGCTTAGCATCGAGCATCTTCGGTATGCGGGCCCTCACTTGCCACGTGTCTTGGCTTTACTATACAATTTTTGTCTGAGTCATGCATACCTACCTCCGAATATGTTGAGAACGGTTACAGTGCCCATAGCCAAAAATAAAACTGGACTATTGACGGATAGGAATAACTACAGACCTATTTCACTGGCTATAGACAATGTACTTAATGCGCAATTAAATCGACATGTTAAATTGCATGACAACCAATTTGGGTTTCGACCTGGGTTGTCTACCGATAGTGCTATTTTGAGCGTTAGGCACACTGTGGAGTACTATACATGTCGTAGCACCACGGTCTACGCCTGTTTCCTCAACCTGTCGAGTGCTTTTGATCTGGTTTCGTACGACACTCTTTGGAAAAAGCTTAATGATGCCAAACTACCACCTGAAATCATAAATATTTTTAAGTTTTGGTACGGGAACCAGGTTAATTGTGTTAGGTGGGTCGGGGAGTTCTCGAGTCCATATGGCCTTGAGTCGGGTGTGAGGCAGGGGGGTTTGAGTTCTCCTACACTCTTTAACCTGTACATGGACCAGTTGATTGTGGAACTGAGCAGCACCAGAGTCGGATGTTACATCGATGGTATATGCGTCAATAACATTAGTTATGCAGATGACATGGTGCTGCTCAGTGCCTCAGTCTGTGGCCTGAGAAAACTTGTGGCTGTATGTGAGACGTACGCCAGTGCTCATGTCCTAGTGTAGTAGTGTAGTAGTGTACAATGTACAAAAGAGTGTTGTGATGGTGTTTGAGGCTGGTGGGAGGTGCCCAGTGACGGTGCCTCCAATAAAGATTGATGGATTGCCGTTATCGAGAGTGCACTCGTTTAAGTACCTTGGGCATATCTTGACCGCTAGCCTTAAGGACGATGACGACATTGAGAGAGAGCGGAGGGCGCTGTCAGTTAGAGCGAACATGATTGCTCACAGGTTATAGCATGCTTCTACGGAGGTTAAGAAAACACTTTTTAGGACCTTCTGTTCATCTTTTTATACCTGTAGTCTATGGGTACGTTTTACGCAAAAATCGTACAGTGCCCTTCGCGTGCAATATAATAATGCTTTCAGGGTGTTGATGGGGCTGCCACGCTTCTGTAGCGTATCAGGGATGTTTACGGAAATGCGTATTGATTGCTTCTATGCGTTAATGCGTAAAAGATGTGCATCGCTGGTGCGTAGGGTACGAGCCAGTCCCAGCGGCATCCTGGGCATGATTGCGGACAGGCTGGACTGCTGCATAGTGAATCGTTGCTCCAGTATCTCAGCTGGGATGGTGAAGCAATGATTCATTGCTTGTTGGTTTATGGTTTTATAATTTGTAAATGTATTTGTGTCACTAACATAGTTGTAAGGTTGTTTTATTATTACTAACACTAAATGAGTCTTATTGTTACTTGGAAATAAAGATTATTATTATTATTCTCTTTATTTATATTTTGCACATATACAATTACATTTTTAAATATTTTTTAACAAAATTATACAAAAGGAAAAACATTAAAAAATATAAAACTATAGTTATCCACCGGTGTCGGGAGCTGGGTCCAAGCTACCGGTGGTTAGGGCTCTAGAGACAGGAACCTCCTCATAATGCGAGCCGTATCGAGGAGTACTGCCTTCTGTATCAGGCCCTTGATCCACCCGTGCAACGATAGCTTCGACAGATGGTCGTCGAAGCTTTTGGCTATAAGGCCATTAGCGGTCACGACAATCGGCACAATGATAGCCGAGTTCACATTCCACATGTCGATAACCTCGTGTGCTAAATCAAGATATTTAATTTGTTTTTCTTTCTCAGCTTTCACGAGATTCTCGTCATGCGGGATGGTGACATTGACTATCATTGCGCGGCGCGCTAATCGGTTTATCACCACTATGTCCGGCTTATTGGCTACAATAGTCCGGTCAGTAATGATAGACCGATCCCAGTACAACGTGACATTAGTAAATCATAGACCGACGCCTAACGCTCCAACATACATCATTTGTCAATAACATAGACAAACGGAGGAACGCGGGCGTACGGTGAATCAACTATAAAAAAAAACAGTGAAAAACAAAACAAAAGGTGTGTTGGTAAATACATATTATTATATAAATGTCCATTTTAAAAGTGATTCGGGTGTATCTAAAATGTTACTGTGTTTAACTGTGAAGTGGAAATGTTTGTTGAGTCGGAAGCAAGAACAAGACGCTGTGCACGAGCGACAATATCGCCGCAAATACAAGCCATTCAAACCCTAGGTAAATTACGTGTTTATTTCTTTTTGGATTTTGAGTATGCCAAAAGAGCCGTTGAAGGCGCGCACCTTATTTCCGCCTGACAGCAGGCTGTTTAAAATCAACGATTGCTTCATGTCAGTGACGTTAATACCTAAGGCTTCCGACATACCCAAATACTTATAGGTTTCGGTCGAGGAGAGGGATCTAAGGTGTATGGAATCCGAGAGTTGAACCTCCTCAGATTCCATAATCTCCCCTCGCTTCAAATTTCACACCAAATTCCATCCTGATGGCACTATTGAAAGTTTCCGTTACCTTCAGTAGTTTCATCAGTCGTAACTTGTTAAGGGCAATGAGTTTCAGATCATCCATGTAAAGAAGGTGAGATAAAACCTGACCACCTCTTCTCAACCGATAGCCCAAGCCTGAATCCTCTAGCAATGTGCTTAGAGGATTCACGGCTAGGCAGAACCAAAGCGAACTCAGTCGCCCTGGGCCCCAAGTCTGCTATTTTTATAAATTCGTCATTCCAACACGATCCAATTGTCATTTTGCTAAAAGTTTGTAATCTGCTAATTCATAATGATCGATCAATGATCGGTCAATGGTCTTGTAATAGAATTGTGGTAGAATGATAATTTCGAGCATATTAAAACCAATAACTGCACAATTACGTTCTAATGGTAAAACACTGATCAAATAAACTGTCAAAGTTTTAGCAGATTACCGCAAACTTCAAATATTAATTTGTCAATATGTACGAGATTACCATTCTATGTCACTTCTTTCAATGGAGTGTCAGTGGTTGACCATTGGAAAGTCATAATGGCACCATTATATTAGTAGATTACCAAACTTGTCAAAATCGACACTTTTGACATCAGTGATAGACCATTCTGACACTATTGTAATAGCAGACTTGAGGCCCTGATAGGGTCCAGGAGTTGGGACTCGAGGTGGCGCTTCACAAATCCGAGGCGATGTGCTTTCACGGTCGCCGCTCTCGGAACGCGCCGCCATTGAGTTCCCAACTAACGGTAGGAGGAGTTCACATCGGTGTCGGGTCGACGATGAAGTACCTGGGACTCGTCCTCGACAGCCGGTGGAATTTCGTGGAGCATTTCCGACGTCTGGCTCCCAAACTCAACCGGGCTGGGGCTGCGCTCAAGCGGCTCCTGCCCAACCTTGGGGGTCCAGACGCCTCCTGCCGGAGGCTCTACGCGGGGATCGTTCGGTCCATGGTCCTCTACGGGGCGCCGGTACGGGCACCGTCGCTGAAAAAGCAACCGGCGGCCATACTGAACGCCTGCCAGAGGGTCATGGCAATAAGGATGGTGCGGGGATACCGCACGATTTCCCGCGAAGCGGCGAGCCTTCTGGCTGGCCTACCACCGTGGGATCTGGAGGCAACAGTCCTTGCACACATGCACGACATGCGCGTGGAGATGCAACGCCGGGGTGAAAGTCCTCTGCCGCGACAGGTCACGGCATGGCGGACAGAGCTCCGGCGGGTTCTCATGGTGGAATGGCGTCAGCGACTATCGCAACCCCGTCATGGGCACGCCACAATTATGGCGATAAGTCCCCTCTTTGAGGCGTAGCTGGAAAGACCTCACGGCGTCCTTACCTTCCGCATGACACAGGTCCTCACCGGAAATGGCAAGTTCGGGAGATTCCTGTTCCGAATTAAAGCGGAAGTGACGCCCGGGTGTCGCCACTGTGCGGAACGCCCGGAGGACACGGTGGAGCACACAATCGCGGTGTGCCCTGCTTGGGCGGAGCATCGACGTGCCCTCGTGGGGGTGATCGGCGGCGGAGACCTCTCGCGCCGGGCCTTGGTCGAGGCCATGGTCCGGAGCGAGGAGGAGTGGCAGGCGGTCGCCGACTTCTGCGAAGCAGTAATGCTCGCTAAGGAGGAGGCCGACCGCATCAGGCAACGGCGCTCTCGCCGCCGCCGCCGGGATTCCGATCCCGATTTCCAGCCACCGTAGGCGCGGGCTTGCGGACAGTGAGCAATGGGTAGCTCGCTGTCCGGCCGTCCGGTAACCGTCCGGACCAAGCCCAAGTCGTCGACGGCGCGCACTGTTCCCGCGCGCCTCAAGGAGTTGTCAGCAACAGCAGGGGCCCAGCCGGGTCGAAGCCTACTGGGGCCAGGATTATCCGAAAGGGCGCTCGAGCCCCGGTATGAAGGCTTGAAGGAACGGGATGGGTTTTTTAGTCAGTAAGAGTCTGACACTATCTTCCGCTCCGCCCAAGAGCGGGGGTTGTCATAAGATGATTTTTCCCATCGAAAAAAAAAAAAGGCCCTGGAATATTCCCCGTTTAATCCAATTATGCTCATCGTCCCCCCGGAGCGATCGACATCCTGGATAGTGAAGGACTGTGTTCCATTCCCCCATACATGACTCAAGGAAGGTGCGTAAAGTTGCATCTATTTTATACAACTCTAACACCCTCATGAGCCATGTATGTGGAACAGAGTCAAATGCCTTCTTGTAATCTGTCCAGCATGTCGACAAATCCTTGCGGGATCGATGAGCTTGTTGGCTTATGGCCATGTCAATGAGGAGTAGCTCCTTAGTACCACGTGACCCGTTCCTACATCCATTCTGAGAGGCAGACATAATTGAGTTATTTTCAATGTGCTTGTTAATTTTTGTTCTCAGAATGGATGTAACAAGTTTATAGACCGACGACAAGCATATTATCGGTCTATAATTCTTGGGTTCCGCAGTACTGCCTGTCTTATGAAGCAGATGGGTAACGCCAGTTCTTAGAAACTGCGGTAGCGACCCAGACTCTAAAGATGACTGGAATTATAATATAATATAATTACCAAAAACGAAGATAAAATAATTTCATTTTTTTTAACTGTAGCTCGGAATCGAACTCACGGCAAATGACGTTCAATACCGACATTTTGGAATATTGCTCACCCCCCATAGCAGATAGCGTGATAATGTATAGTTTTACAGTTGACCTGGCCTATAAGGATTCTGTATGCAAAATTTGAACAGAGAAGGTTAAGTTGTTTTGGAGCCATTTAATTCCATAGATCGACAATTTTACTGCTTTGTTATATGTAGGTATAGATACTCGTAATCTACATTTATGTGAGGCAGGCGTCGGGAATTATGCCACAGTAATAACTCAAATCAAAATCAAAGTATTTACCACTACTTCTACTAATTATTTATTATGCACTTTTGAATTGCCAAAAAGTCGGTCCGTCACAAACTCTGTGAAGGAGAACGTGCAAGAAACTCCATGGACACTCTTTAAATCATGTTATGAATTACAAAAAAAAACTGGTTACACATGGTAGAGCAACATGCAATTAAAAAAAATTGAGCAAGTGCGAGTCGGACTCACACCTGATGACAAACTTACCTATGTGAATAGTTCAATTCCGGAAGTCTCGGAAGATTTTTCCGAATCGCAAAAAGGAAAACATTGCGACGTAACAACAAATTTACAGTTTTCAGGTTTATTAATAATAATAATAACAGTTCTTGATAACGGTCATATCACTTTGTACTGGGATTGGCCCATCATCACTGACAGGACTATTGTGGCCAATAAGCCTGATATAGTGGTGGTGGACCGAAGCGAGAGGCGTGCAATGATTGTTGACATATCCGTTCCGCATGACGAGAACCTCGTGAAAGCCGAGAAAGATAAACAAATTAAGTATATCGACTTGGCTCGCGAGGTTGTCGACATTTGGGAAGTGGATTCAGCGGTTATTGTACCGATAGTTGTTTCAGCCAATGGCTTAATAGCCAAGAGCCTCGACCAACATCTTAGGAGGCTCTCGTTAGGCGACTGGATCAAGGGCTTGATTCAGAAAGCAGTATTGCTGGACACGGCTCGTATAGTCAGGAGGTTCCTTTCTCTGGAGCCCTGACCGCCGGTAGCTTGGACCCTGTTCCCGATACCGGTGGGCTACTATTTTTTATATTTTTAAATGTTTTTTATTTTTATTGAATATTTAAAAATATAATTTATATGTTCTTAAAGCTGAATAAACGAAATAATAATAAGTGGATTCAGCGATCATTGTACCGATAGTTGTTTCAGCCAATGGCTTAATAGCCAAGAGCCTCGACCAACACCTTAGGAGGCTCTCATTAGGCGACTGGATCAAGGGCTTGATACAGAAAGTAATATTGCTGGACACGGCTCGTATAGTCAGGAGGTTCCTTTCTCTGGAGCCCTGACCGCCGGTGGCTCGGACCCTGTTCCCGATACCGGTGGGCTACTATTTTTTATATTTTTTAATGGTTTTTTTATATGAATATTTAATAATATAATTTATATGTTCTTAAAGCTGAATAAATGAAATAATAATAATAATAACGTTTATTTAGCCAAGAATACAGATTGATACAGAGATTTTAAGCTGTAGGTTTATGTTAATACATTCAGAGTTTGTGATGCAATCCGTCCAAGGAAGGTCCCTCTACCTCTTAAACTAGGATTTACCTGTATCTTAAGGGGTAGTGTTCGGCTAAGGTAACAATAACTAAAGGACAACAAAACAGAGTCTGACAAATGGACTGAGCGGGCTCGCCGTTTGGCTTACAAACGTGTAAAAACAAGGAATATAGAAAAAAAAATAAAAGGAAAAAGAACTTAATTAACTTTTAATATTTATTCTTTGAATGTCGTAATTAGAGACACAATAGAAAGACAATTACCTTATGTCGGACTGTGTAACTTAAGACATTCGAAAGGTTAAATAAAATAAAATAGAAAGAAGTGTAATGTATCCCTGACTGAGTGGGTTTGTGCTTGAGAAAGTGTGCGTAGGTTGTGGATACAAGGTTGTGTTTGAGCGTGTGAGAGGGTAAGTGTGCTGTATGATTGTGTGGGAGTGTGCGTGTTGTTCGTGTTTGAGTGAGAGGGTATGTGTGTTGTATGTATGTGTGTGAGTGTATGGACACTTATGTACATACATATTTATAATGTGTATACCACACTGAATGTGTGTGGGTGGGTGTGAAGGTTGGTGTCAGGCATTATTTATGCTAGTAGAGACCCCGTGTACGAATAGTCCTTCAGTATGAGCCAGTCTGTTAATTTAGATTTTAGTTCAAACCTGTTTAGATTTATAATTTTTATTTTATTTTTCTACTTGTGCTATAGGTAAGACCTTGTCTTATATAAAATTTCAGGATTCTGGGTCAACGGGAAGTACCCTATGAATTCTGATTTTCTCGAGAGTGTACTTACATTTTTTACTACATAAACCGAAGTATCTTTTTTCTCATTAATTTACAAATTTAATTTTTATACACCTTCAAGAGTCCTCAGATTTGAGTATATGGTTTTAATTTCAACCCGATACCTTCACGCGTTTCCAAAATAAAGGGTTTTGTCAGACAGACACGGTTGGATGGACAATAAAGTGATCCTATAATGGTTCCGTTCTTTTTCTTTTGAGGTTGAGAATCCTAAAAATAGTATCCCACTGGCATCGAGAACAGGATCCAAGCTACTGGCGGTCGGGGCTCCAGCAAGAAACAACCCAACAATACGAGTCGCGTCCAGAAGTATCCACCGCTTTATGAATCAAGCCCTTGATCCCCCGCCTAACGAAAGCCTCCTAAGATATTGGTCGAGGCTCGTGACTATTAAGCTGTTGGCTGACACGATTATTATTATAATACAAAAACACAAAATACACTCAGGCGTCGAAGTACTAAGTAAGTAAGTAGGAGGTAGTGTGTCCAGATGACTTGCCACGTTGAATGGCAATGCTAATTCTTTGGACGAAGAACGAGCCACCCTACTATTGTCACGCAAATTGTCGATTATTACAGTATTAGTGCCGTTTGAGGGTTACAGCAGCCGCGACGGCAGCGCCAGCATAGCTCGCCGAGGAACGTGGGATGGCGTAAGGGCCACATCAGAAGCCTACCCACCTTCCACAGCACCATCGTCTAACCATCTAGCCTCTTCCCATCGTCTTTTACCAAACCGCTAGATTTTAATACAACAGGTACGTCATGGCCTGTCGGCCATGGTGTCCGAGCGTGTCGACAACTTTGACAACACAAGATGTGCCTAAGCGTAAACAGATTGCGAGCCGATATATTGTATTAATATGATACAAAATATGGTGTATTATGGTACTTTTAAACATTTGACCGTTTGAACACGTTTTTTGTAGATGTGTCATTGTATCACTAAGCAAACGATATGTGCAGCAAGCGAGTAGCTGAGATAACACTATATTCATCAGACGGTGTCCAGAGCTGTGACTTTGCGCCATCTCCTGGCGCACTGGCACTTCCGGAAAACACGTATGTCCTTGCGACGGCGGGTGCCGACTCGTTCATCAAGATGTGGAGCATTCATTATGACGAGGTACCTACAGCTGCAATCGGGTCGGGCGTCGATTGCTTGCAATAGTAACTTGTGACGTGGTGCAGGAGCTGGAAAGCGCAACGGTACGGACGGTGCTGACGCTGGAGCTGCAGGGCGGCGGGGCCACGTCACTGCGCTGGGGCGGCGCGCTGCTGGCGGCGGCGGGCGCGGACCGCGTGCTGCGCGTGTGGCGCGTGTCGGCGCGCGGCGCGGCGGCGTGCCTGTTGGCCGTGCTGGCGGCGGGTGACGCCGGCGGCGCGCTGGCGGTGGCGCTGCTGGCCAACCCCGCCGGCCCGTTGCTGTTGTGCGGCGCGCTGGGCGGCGAGCTGGCGGTCTGGCGCGTGCCCACCGAGCTGCACGACGACGAAGACGACGACGATGGCACGCCGCCGTGCTACTGGCAGCGGGAGGGCGTGCGCCGCTGGCTCAAAGAATGTATCACGAACGTCCCCGGTCAGTGGAAATATTATTACGGTAATGCCATTTTGCTGTGTCGTGATAGGTCCAGCGACAACAGTCGACTCGATTGAATTACTCTATTGCTGCGACACCGGATCTGCTTGCATAGTGTGTTGTAAGCAGTGAATAGTTTGTTACTGCTTCGTATGTAGTTATATAGAAAACTGATTTTATGTATTGTATTCAAACAATGATTACGAAATACGACATAAATAATGTTGATATTTTTCAGTAAACATGTTCATAACGGGGACGGGCTGCAGACATAGAGTCTATTTTTTTTCTGCAGAAAAGAGCTATCAGAGCTATATACAATCTTCGCAGGCGCGATTCTCTTAGGGAACTATTTAAAGAAATAAACATCCTGACGGTCCCTTGTCAATACATTTATGAAAACATCATGTATGTTCGGAAAAATATTCATCTTTTTACTAAAATAAGTGACAGGCACAATTTTAATACTAGAAATAAAGACAAGTTAGATCAACCTCGATTCAGATTGGCTAAAGTATCGAGTTCTTTTATGGGGTACTGTGTAAAATTTTATAATAAAATTCCACTTGAAATTCTCCAATTAAACGAGTCAAAATTTAAAACATGTATTAAACGCACGCTATGTAGGCAAGCATATTATAAATTGGAAGATTATCTACTCGATAAAAATGCTTGGCTAAATGCCGGTCCTGCTCCACAGTCACAGTCATTTTTAGCTACTAATTAGTCGTATTTTCTATTTTTTTTAAATTCAATTATATATATATTGGAAGAGATGCTGCTGGCCTTTTCCTATTGTTGTTTTCGGATTATTTTTTAAAATTTTATTTGTTTATTTCAATAGAACTTATGATTTATTACCTGTTACATTTGGAAATAATAGCATTGTATAATGTAGAAGCACTTTTTTCCAATTTTGTGAATGTGAAATACCATGGAGCATTTTTATTTGGTTACAACGTGTTTAACACTACGAGCATGGCAGTTGAGAGATTGTCATGCTCACTAAAATGTCTCGCTGATGGTGGCACGTGTTATTGGGTCATTTGGCTCCCTTCAAAATGGTTGAGCTGAGTGGGGCTGATGCACGCGTCATGCTCGTGAACGGGCGCCGTCAGTTGAGACTAGTCAGTTCTTAGCGGCCAGTGACTTATTCAATTTCTATTTTTATTGTTACCATTATATTTAATTTTTATTACTTATCTTCATTGTGTTCACATACTAGAAGCAAAAAAGAAATATGTAACGAAGATTCATGTAACTCAATACGATTTAAAAGAGTGTCCATGGAGTTTCTTGCACGTTCTTCTCCATAGAGACCTACACTTTGGAACGTGCAATTTAGCTTCACTTGTTTGACTGACCGACATTTTGACAATTCAAAAGTGCCTGTAACTGGTCTATTTGAAATAAACGTTTCTGATTTCTGATTTCATAGACAAAAGTTTGAAGCAAACTTTATTTATTTGTTTTACTTGTTTTGAGGCAGCAGAAAATACTGTGATGAAAATTTCCAAAAAAACATGCCATTTGTGAGTCAAACTAGCAATTTTATTTTGTTTTATTGGGTAAATATTTTTTGTTATTATAACGACAATGGAAGAAAACGTTTTAACTGTATTTTTATTAGAATTCATGATATATGAGAGATATAGCCCGTTGTAACCAGACGAATAGACGGACAGTGGTGGCTTGGTAATGAGATGCCGTTGGTTTCCTTACGCGTAGGAAACCCCTTAAAATTTTGATGTCCACATTACTTGCCAAGGAACTTACATTGGTGATTCTGTAAAGTAGTAAAAAATAAGCTATTTACAATGAAGCACACAAGCATTTTCTGGTTTTTAACCGACATCCAAATAAGGAGAAGGTTCTCAAGTTGTCTGTTTTTTGTGAGAGGTTACAAAGAGTTGGTCTGCCTGGTGATCTCTTATTTTAAAGGTGAAGATAGTAGCCGGTACAGAGTCAGATATACACAAAATAGCTAAAATCCGTAACAATAACTCTAAAGACATAACTAATGTCAAATATATTAATGACAACAATAGTACATTGCTAACCGAAGACGAATACATAAGAAACAGGTGGAACGAGTATTATTAACATCTACTCAATGTGTCCCATCCCAGAAACCGTAATTATTGCAAGCCAGCGAAGGTGGTGGGTCCCCCTATGGTTATTACCCCTGATGAAATCAAAACAGCAATACAACAAATGAAAAACAATAAAGTTCTGGGGCCCGATGAAATACCAGCAGAAGTCTGGAAGTCCCTTGGAAATCACAAAGTAGTTTGGCTGTATGAGCTGTTCAATAAACTGGTCCAGGGATCCCATATATCCCATACCAGATTCTTGGCGTAACAGTTTCCTCATACCTTTCTACAAAGGCAAAGGAGACGTTAGAGACTACAGTAACTACAGAGCTATAAAACTGATGTCGCATACTCTAAAAATTTGGGAACGGGTTCTGAATATATAATAGATTAAAGTTCATCATAAAACTTACCATCATATCATCGTACCGTGTTTGGCTTCCATCGAGAACGGACGTGTGCAATCCGCGAGCGCGTGCTCTACATTAGAGTAATTTGCTGGCGTCGCAAAAACGCTGTCATCACGGAAGAGCGAATCGGTTTATCAAGGCCTCCGCGATGACCTTGTTACTAATTAGAGTGTAAATAAGTGCAATTTAATATTATTTTTTTTTATGGTGGGAAAAAATCATGCATTGACATCCCCCGCCCTTGGGTGGAGCGGGAGATAGTGTCAGACTCTTACTGACTAAAAGACCCACCCCGTTCCTTCTAGCCTTCATATCGGGGCTCGAGCGCCCTTTCGGATAACCCTAGCCCCAGTAGGCTTCGACCCGGCTGGGTCCCTGCTGTTGCTGACAACTCCTTGAGGCGCGCGGGAACAGTGCGCGCCGTCGACGACTTGGGCTTGGTCCGGACAGTTATCGGACGGCCGAACAGTGAACTACCCATTGCTCACTGTCCGCAAGCCCGCGTCTACGTTGGCCGGAAATCGGGATCAGAATCCCGGCGACAAAATTAAAACTGATCTGGAAAGGCAGTTATATGACTATTATCTCCGAGAAAAATCAGCGAGAGAAAAGCTGGAAATCGTTATTAATGACTTAAAGGTTCAGGTACAAAGCCTTGGAAAACAACTTGGAAACCTCCACCAAGAAAATCAATGCTCCAAGGGTCAAAGTAGTGAGTCTGCTAAGGACCTGGCTAAGAGCAACATTAAATTTGCTCAATCCGAAAAAAAAAAACGTTGAGTATTATACTGACGAGGATGAACTCGCTAAAGAAACTGAGTGGATTAGGGCCAAAAGCAGGAAGAAAAGGAAGCTAAACATCTCTCTTTCTCCTCAACAACAACCTGGAACAAGTGCCCAACAACAAAAAGATGTGAAAGAGCCGCCAGTCAAAAAAGTGCCTCCACCGCCGCCAATCATTATAGAGGGAGTGAAGAACTATCAAACGTTCTACGACTCGCTGATTGAAACGCAATTAGCTGAATCATTTACCGCCAAAATGATGAATGGAGATTGTGTGAAACTCAACGCCAAATCAGAAGACTCTTATAGAGCGATTGCCAAATTTTTGACTGAAAAAAGCTTCCACTGGCACTCGTATGAAAATAAACAGGCTAGACCAATAAGAGTTGTGGTTAAAAAATTACATTCTTCTTGTCAGCCTGATCGCATTAAAGATGACCTTATAACATAAGGGCTTAAAATAGAAAAAGTTGACTACAAATCGAGCTGGAAGAGTAAAGAACCACTTAATATGTACATTTTATCTTTCCATAATGACGAAGATGTCAACAAAATCTACGGCATTAAATATGTATTAGGGTGCAAAATTGAAATACACCCGCTCAAAAATCCAAAACTTATTCCTCAATGTAAGAGATGCCAAGCATATGGACATACTCATAAATACTGCAAAAGGGAGGCAAGCTGTGTGAAATGTACTGGGAAGCATCTTACAGCTGACTGTACAAAATCCCCGCAAGACAAGCCAAAATGCGTCCACTGTGGTCTACCCCACCCTGCAAACTACAGAGGGTGTGAAGTAGCTAAAGA
The DNA here is from genome assembly GCA_910589285.2 of Mythimna ferrago. NCBI lineage: Eukaryota > Metazoa > Arthropoda > Insecta > Lepidoptera > Noctuidae > Mythimna > Mythimna ferrago. The sequence continues at coordinate 236,241 of OU342689.1, forward strand.
GATGCAACTCACAAAAAAAAAAAAAATTAAGATGAAACTTGATGTGACAACTTCCCAACAGTCTCCTCTGATAAGACAAGAGAAACAAGCACAGAAAACAATCATTCAAGCAACTCCAACACCCACACAAGGAACTAACATTTTTTCCTATGCTCAAGTTACAAAGCGAGGCTCTTCAAAACGCGCGGCTTCAAAACTTTTGTATTAGATTCATATTTGGATTGCGCAAATATGATCATATTTCTGAATTTCGTATTAAGCTCAAGTGGCTGCCAATCCGCCTTCGTCGGAATACTCATATTTTATCGTTGCTTTACAGTGTCCTGTTTATCCCTACAACCCCCTCTTATCTCAAAGAACGTTTTAAGTTCATTCATGACACACATTCTAGACACTTGAGATCATCGGATAATTTGACCCTCTTAATGCCTTCGCATTCTACAAAATTCTGTGATAAGTCGTTTGCGATCCAAGCGGTGCGTTTGTGGAACGCGTTGCCATTACCAATTAGGCAAGCCCAGTCACTAGTTTCTTTTAAAAATCTAGTTAAAAACCATTTCCTTTCTCTCTAATACTATACTGATTCTACGTAATTTAATTTCTTCCACCAACCCTACTTTACTCTTTTTTTCTACCCTTTTTACTAATTAAATTGTGTAACTTATTATAATATGTATGTATATATGTATTTATAATTGAGTATTGTGTTTTATATAGTTAGCAGTACACCACAGACTACCCCGTGTATTATTTTAAGCTCTTATCCATCCTAAGGTTGTCTGGATGATATCGCTTTCAGCGATAAGACCGCCATAATTGTACCCACAAATTGAAGTTTTTGTATAAGGTGTATTACTTTTTGGTGTACAATAAAGTCTATTCTATTCTATTCTCTTCGAACCTGGAGGATAAAATTAATCAGATACTGAAGTGCATCACTACATTTGACAAGAGATTAGAAAAGCTAGAATCCAGCACCAAAACAGCTGATTCAAATAATCAAAAATGAACAACACCCTTAAAATAATGGCATGGAACTCCAATGGGCTCCTCAAACATCAGAATGAGTTACAAGGGGTCCTAAATACAGAAAATATAGACGTGTGTTTGATATCTGAAACGCACTTCATTAAACAATCTTTATTTATTATTTATTATATTCTTTATTGTACACCGCATGAACAAAAAAGATACAGGACAAACATTATCAAAAAATAATAATCTAATCTAATTAAAAATAATAATAATTAATAATTTAATCTTTTATCAAATTTAGAGGATATACGGTGTATAATTCACTCCACCCTGGCAACTCCGCTAGAGGAGGTAGCGCTATCATAATCAAAGAAAATATTAATCATTACGAGCAGTGCAAGCATGAAGAGCTAGATATCCAAGCTGTGGTAATATCTGTTAAAACCAAATTTTGTCACGTGTCTATAGCTGCTATATATTGTCCTCCAAGGCACATGATAAGAAAAGAGCGGTATTTACATTTCTTTGAAATGTTAGGTCCAAGATTTATCCTAGGCGGTGATTTTAATGCCAAGCACACCCAGTGGGGATCAAGGCTTACAACAACAAAAGGAAGGCAGCTTTTAAGTGCAGTTAAAGAAATACATTGTGAAGTTATGAGTACAGGGAAACCAACATACTGGCCCACTGACCTCCAGAAAATACCAGATCTTATAGACTTTTTCATATGTAAAAACATATCCGCCAATTACGTCGCTTTGGAGGAAGGTTTTCATAATTATGAACTCTGACCACTCCCCGATAATACTAAGACTCAGAAATCAGAAACGTTTATTTCAAATAGACCAGTTACAGGCACTTTTGAATTGTCAAAATGTCAGTCAGTCAAACAAGTGAAGCTAAATTGCACGTTCCAAAGAGTAGGTCTCAATAGAGAAGAACGTGCAAGAAACTCCATGGACACTCTTTTAAATCGTATTGAGTTACATGAATCTTCGTTACATATTTCTTTTTTGCTTCTATTATGTGAACACAATGAAGATAAGCAATAAAAATAAATCATAGTAATCTTAATTTGTTATGATATGATCCTTGTTTCTTTCTTAATCAAATCTAAACTTAAAATTCTACATAAAACCTGTAGTTAAAATGTCAAAATATTTAGTACTATTTTCACGTTGATTTTTTGAGCAGATATGACAGTTTGTAGTGATGCTATTGTTATAAAATAGAAATATTATATAATTATTTCTAATCATGTAACATGTTGATTCACTGCAATAAACTCTTCTTTAAAAATAAAATTAGGATTTCATTGGCACTATTGAAATAAATAAACTGTTTTTTTTTCATGCTCAAAACTGTATTACAAATAATTCTACCATATCAAAAGCAGTTTAATATTGTATTTTCTTTTATATGTTTTACCTTTATATATAGTTACTTACCTATTTAAATTATGTCTATTAGACGATTAAATACTTTTTTTATGTAAATTGTAAATATTACTTATATTGAATAAATCGTTACCTATCATAACCATTTTTGTTTTGTATTCATGTTGCTTTTATGTTTGAATAGGTAATTTAAGTTTATTAATATAACTTAATATAAATTATAATTTGATTTCAAAAATCATAATCCAATATTATAAACGCAAACCTACTAAAAGAAGCATGACGGATTTGAACTTACGACCATGTCAATATAAGTCTACTGTTATGACCATTAGACTAATTCGACTGTTGAAATTAACAAGTGCATTACGAGACAAAACCGTATTCAAAGTTTACCTACCTTAACGTTACGTCTTAAAGATCAAATTGACGTAACAGTATTCCATAATATTTGACTACCTACCTCTCGTTATATTTGTTTAAATTATTATGCTCCGAATTGATTATCATGTATCTTCTGCTAATTGCAGAAGGTTCAAATTCGTCTAACTTTTAGCATGTCTTATATTACCTTCTGCTGTCACGTAGATCAGGTCTCTTGTGCCTTCATGTCTTTTGGTCTCTCAGCCAAAGTTAAATATCTTATAGCCAGAGTGTATCTCATAACTATTCTATTTATTCCAAACACGGTTAGGTTATATTAATTTACCTTCCAGCTTCATAATCAGATTAGTTCGATACATCCCTCCCCCCCTTTTTTTCTTTCAAGCAGTCATCGACTACACGTATAAACAAAGCAATTTTACTTGTTACCACAGTTCTGCTGTGGTCCTATGAGGAGTTCTGTTCCATATCTCCGAAGTTCATGATCAGATTATAACAATATTTATATGGGACTAACTAAGAAGCATAACCTTTCAGTCAAAAAAAGAATTTTCAAAATCGGTCCACAATTGACCGATTTATATTTTTTAGTATGTTCACCAAACATACTAAAAAAAAACATACATTCAGCCGAACATAGAACCTCCCCCTTTTCGAAGTCGGTTAAAAAAGAGTCAGAAAGTCGCTTAACTTTTTTCATTATAACTATTGGCTGAACACATCGATAGCAAAATCGATAGTGTCAAACACTATCATCGCTTACATAAAAATGACGTTATCCTGTACACTAATAAGGCATCTCTGTGTGTTTTTGTACATGTATTGTGTGCGTATAGTTTATGCTTATGTTTGATTTTTTTTTCGTGTGCGTGCGTAACAACGCGATCGAAAATGCATTAGTGTGTTATTACTATTTGTGTGCGTTCCCTCGTCCCCCGCGATGAAAGTGGCAGACTTATTTGCATAGAAATTAGCGCTCGTTGCGTCTCCGCTTGGTTTAATGCTCTAAGATCTTGGTACAACGAAAATTATGACCTACGTCGGGACCTAAAGGTTGAGTTTATCGAGCAAGTAATATAGAAGCTCACGAAAAGCGACTTCATCAGCATGTAAACATCAATGCAGTCTAGCTTTTCGACACGACGAATTTAGTAGTAAGGCAAAAAATAACCGTTCGAGTTTAGTGCTTATGGATAGTGAATAGTACACAATTACTACCTTTTTTTTTTTTTTTTTTTTACGGTGGGAAAAAATCATGCATTGACATCCCCCGCCCTTGGGCGGAGCGGGAGATAGTGTCAGACTCTTACTGACTAAAAGACCCACCCCGTTCCTTCTAGCCTTCATACCGGGGCTCGAGCGCCCTTTCGGATAACCCTGGCCCCAGTAGGCTTCGACCCGGCTGGGTCCCTGCTGTTGCTGACAACTCCTTGAGGCGCGCAGGAACAGTGCGCGCCGTCGACGACTTGGGCTTGGTCCGGACAGTTACCGGACGGCCGGCAGTGAGCTACCCATTGCTCACTGTCCGCAAGCCCGCGTCTACGTTGGCCGGAAATCGGGATCAGAATCCCGGCGACGGCGGCGGCGATAACGCCGTTGCCTGATGCGTTCGGGCTCCTCCTTTGCGAGCATTACTGCTTCGCAGAAGTCGGCGACCGCCTGCCACTCCTCCTCGCTCCGGACCATGGCCTCAACCAAGGCCCGGCGCGAGAGGTCTCCGCCGCCGATCGCCCCCACCAGGGCACGGCGATGCTCCACCCAAGCAGGGCACACCTCGACCGTGTGCTCCACCGTGTCCTCCGGGCGTTCCGCACAGTGGCGACACCCGGGCGTCACTTCCGCATGAATCGAGTGCAGGAAACTCCCGAACGAACCATGTCCGGTGAGTACCTGCGTCATGCGGAAGGTAAGGACGCCGTGAGGTCTTTCCAGCCACGCCTCAAAGAGGGGACTTACCGCCATAATTGTGGCGTGCCCAGCACTGGGTTGCGATAGTCGTTGACGCCATTTCACCATGAGATCCCGCCGGAGCTCTGTCCGCCATGCCGTGACCTGTTGCGGCAGCGGACTTTCACCCCGGCGTTGCATCTCCACGCGCATATCGTGCATGTGTGCAAGGACTGTTGCCTCCAGATCCCACGGTGGTAGGCCAGCCAGAAGGCTCGCCGCTTCGCGGGAGACCGTGCAGTATCCCCGCACCATCCTTATCGCCATGACCCTCTGGCAGGCGTTCAGTATGGCCGCCGGTTGCTTTTTCAGCGACGGCGCCCACACCGGCGCCCCGTAGAGGGCCATGGACCGAACGATCCCCGCGTAGAGCCTCCGGCAGGAGGCGTCTGGACCCCTAAGGTTGGGCAGGAGCCGCTTGAGCGCAGCCCCAGCCCGGTTGAGTTTGGGACACAATTACTACCTAATAAACACAAGAACAAAGTGTATTCGCCTTAAAAGAGACAATAAGAAAAGTGCTATTTGACAAATTCTTAAAAGTCAAAGTCAAAGATTTATTTGCAGACAAATATGGTTATAAAAGTTCTTACAATGGTTATAATACAATGGTAGCTTAACATAATTATTTGATCATAACATAATGACACGCAAATTTTTGTTAATTATAGGTAGGTTAATTAAAACTAATTAGATATTTATTATTTCAATAAGTCAAATTATCATAAGTATTAATTAAATTTGAATTGGAGGAATTCTTTTATAGTATAAAAGGGATTCTCAATCAAAAACCTGCGTAAAGCCTTTTTGAAGCGGACCATTGGGAGTTTCTTAATTCGATCTGGAATTTTATTATAAATTTTAATGCACATAGGGTAACAACTTCGCCTATATAGTTCCGTTCTCATTTTAGGAACAATCAACCTATTAGGAAATCTAGTTTTGAACGTACATTTATCTCCCAATTTTTCAAACATTTCAGGATGAGATTTAGTAAATTTACAAATTTCCTCAATATAGATACCGGTTAATGTTAGTATTCTAAGTTTCTTAAACAGTGGTTTACAGGATGTGAGTGGGTCTACATTACAAATCGCACGTATACACCTCTTTTGTGCGATAAACGCTCTTCCGAGATGCAGCGAGTTTCCCCATACCAGTATACCATAACGCAGTATTTATTTATTTATTTAAGGGACAATAAACAGCTACAATATACATATTGAAAGAAAAAAAAAACAGTACAAAAGACTTTACAATATTGCAGCCCACTGCATTATCCTCATATTGACACATAAGATTGCCGGCAGTAAATGCCGCTGGATAAATAAATATATACTATATATCAAATAATTACAATGGCAATTTGTTGAAAATGACATATAAATTATTAAAACAAGCAGAAACATGCATTAAATTAAATTAAAATGATAAATTTCATTAAATTAAAATTGTACATAAAATTAAATTATAAAATAGAAAATAAATAAATAATGGAACTCATAAATTGTTACTATATACAAAAAAATAAAAATATCTAAATCTAAATTTAAATCAAATTCATAAATTAATTAAGTACGTTATTTTTTAATTTAGATATAAAGCACATAAAAACATCAACATTTATAAAATTGGTTTTATAATTGTCAACCATTAGACGAGTAGGGCACGGTAATCCCGAGTTTGTGCGACAACTTTACTGTTCACAGCAAATAGCGTTCCGGCTCGAACACTACGCAAGTTGACTGTGCGGGGTACTGTATAACACAGTTTACTTGTAAGCTCAATACAGTCAAAGTTATTGTGGACAATATTATACAGTATAGTGGCTTCTAGTAGTTCACGTCTAGATTTTAAAGTTAACATGTTATACTTCTTTAGCAACTATTGAACCAACATATGCATGATAAGCCTGTAATGTGGCTTGTCTACTTGCTAGGTTAGATAATCGCCATAGAACATAAGCAAACTTACTGAGTTTTCCACATATCATATCAATATGACCGATCCAGGAGCAACTCTCATCTAGAACTATCCCAAGAAAAGTCATACTATCTGATTGTTGTATTTGTTTATCATTATAAGTGATGTTTAAATTAATTTTATTCTTAGTAAAGACAATTTATAAGTTATCATCATCATCATCATCATATCAGCCGAAAGACGTCCACTGTTGGACATAGGCCTCCCCCAAGCGTCACCACAACGACCGGTCCTGTGCATCACGCATCCATCGGATTCCCGCGACCCTGACCAGGTCATAAGTTATGGTACAATTAAATTAGTTACAAGTCTAATTATTTAATTAAAAAATAAAGTTATTAGTTTATACCTATTGTATAATGCTATATAGTAATAAAAAACTATGATCTATCCTTTGGATATAGTTTAAATCAGAGAAAAAAATTAAGAAAAAAGATGGTAAATGAAGAATATAATATTTAAAAAAAACACACAGAGGTAGTAAATTTGTCTCTCTTTTGTCTTATCTCAATAGTTAAGTTTTTATAGATTACAGAAAAACCTGAAAAATGTCTTGTTTTAAGATAACATGTTAATAAAATGGGATTCGCATGGATTCTGCTGGTTTGCGCTGGACCGGTTTTTTTTGTTGTAAAGAAGAAATTGCTCTGAAAGATACGTACACGTTTTAATTGAAGAATTGATTTCCGTGACAGGTTCAGAATTCCAACCCGATGAAGAGACATTTCTGGATAAAAAAGCTGAAGAGGCAAATATGACTGGCTCCAAACTACTATCTACTTCAATCGATACGTTACTTGAACATTTTGGATATGGTACGTATTCCTATAGTCACCTCAATGTGTTTTAGTACTGTGCATAGAAAGGAGATAATTGACAATAATTATTATGATTTAAATGTTTTTAATTGATTTAACTGACCCCTCTGCTATGCCGTTAAAATGTGGGCTCTAAGCTGGACTAAATTTGAAAGTAATTAAATTTTCAGCAGCGAATGAAGTAATATCGTCAGATGGATTTTATAGGAACTTAACTAGTTCGTTGCAAGCACCCACGAAATAAGTTCCGTTATGGAATAGATTGTAGCGGGCAAAAAAACAATTTAAGGCTGCAATGAAGCCTTCAGAACTCAAATCGGTTACGAGTTCTATGTGCACTGTCTTCACTACCAGGCAAACAAAAATAACTCTGTATGATTTCTTTAGCTGACAGACACGAACCTTTCTGTTTGCTATCAGGAAGTATTGTAAAAAAAAAAAAATGTTTTTTAAAGTGTTACCATGAAGTTTCTTGCCAGTTCTTCTACAAAAACGACCATACGGGCAGGGAAAAAATTAGAGACAAAAGTTCTAATTATCTGTTTTTTTTTTCCCTTAGACCTCCCACCAGCAGATTAATGGTCCAATCTTTTACCCGACCAAGTTATCCTGGTTAATTTCGTGTTTCAGCTGGCGCCCGAATTCTTAATTTTTTTAATTATTTTTTTATTCTATTGGTGGAACACATTTTTATAATATATTGTAAACACATTCTCTGTTTGTTGTTACAACCGACAACCAATATATTTTTTTTTATTTTGTTTTTTTTTATTATTACATTTGGTCAGTATTTGGTAAGTATTTCTCAAACATAACCTAACTTCACGACCGCGTGTCCACATTGTCATTATACTTCAGAATATTAACGTATTTTGTGATATTGTTTCAGCCTTCTGGCGTTTTTTTCTATTTTTTTATTTATTTATTTATTTATTCATTTATGTACACACAAACACTTAAAAATGAAATAGACAAATACAGATAAAAGAGTACAAAGGTACTGCTTATTTCAAATGACATTTCTTCCAGCAGACCTGCGACAGGAGAGTTGGATGAGTTGGAGAGTTGGTTGTTTTTTTTTTTTCTGGATAAATACTTGAAGATTATCCTCTATTGGACCACGCCTGGAGTCTCCAAGTACCGGATGACATTCCTTTTTCTACATAATGAATATTAACTTTCTTTCCTATTTTCAAATGAATCAGATGCAATACTATCCCATAGCAAAGATGTCATAGATAAACTACGGGCAGAGAAAAAATTAAAGACAAAAGTTCTAATTATCTATTTTTTTTTCCCTTAGACCTCCCACCGGCAGATTAATGATCCAATCTCTTACCCGACCAAGTTATCCCAGTTAATTTCGTGTTTCGTCTGGCGCCCGAATTCTTAATTTTTTATTCTTTTTTTATTCTATTGGTGGAACACATTTTTATAATATATTTTAAACACACTCTGTCGGTTGGTTACAACCGACAACCAATTTTTTTTTTTATTACACTTGTGTGAGGTCAGTAATTATGCAGGTGCTCTTCAATGATTTACTTCTTATTAATGTTGATTAGAAAACTTGATTTATTTTTGGAAATGTACAATAATATAGGTATATAGAAATAATCTTAGTAAAACGACCAGTCCGCACAACGCGCTGTCGACGCAGTGTCGTCGCTTTCCAGCTGACGGTTCTCACGTCATTGTCGGGTAGTAAAGGGCACAGCTTGGTGTAAGCCCGCCGGATCAGTCCCATCGCTGTTTTGATGTCGGTGACTCTGGAGATGCCATCGTGTCCGGTGAAAGTGATCGTGACTCTGCCGAGGCGCCACTTGAGTGGTGGCAAGTTGTCCTCTTTTATGAGAACCAGGGTATCAGGTTTGATGTCTTGTTCCTTATTCTTCCATTTAGTTCTCATCTGAAGTTCAGTGATGTATTCTTTCGTCCATATCTGCCAGAAGTGTTGCTTCAGCTGTTCTACTCTTGCGTAGCGTGACAAGTGTTGGCGTAGTGGTGAAGTCATCAGAGGCAGCTGCAGTGAGAGGCCGACCGATGAGAAAATGTGCTGGGGTAAGTGGAAGTGAGTCAGTAGGATCAGAGGATAATGGGGATATAGTTCAGAATAGACTCGATCAATGCTAATACTCTACTGAACTCTTCGTAAGCTAAATGAGCGTTACCCACCACTCCACGGAGATGGTATTTGCAAGACTTAACCCCTGCCTCCCATAAGCCACCGAAATGAGGTGCGTACGGCGGAATGAAAGAAAACCTTATGTTTTCATTAGCGGTATAATTGATTATAGAATTATAGTTATTATTTAAGAATTAACTAAATTCCCTTGAAGCTCCCACGAAGGTTTTCCCATTATCAGAGAATATCTCTGCAGGTTTACCTCGTCTAGATATGAACCTTTTTAAAGCGAGTATATAGGCGTCGGTAGTAAGACTGGTGACTATAAAAATGCATGGTTTTTGTAGAAAAACATATAAACAAGCAAATGTAACATTTTTCAAGTTTTGCTCCTCTTCCTTTACGGCTAAGTATGAACAGTGGTCCAGCATAGTCGACACCGCAACGATAGAGATTCTCTGATAATGGGAAAACTTTCGTGGGAGCTTCAAGAGAATTTAGTTAATTCTTAAATAATAACTATAATTCTATAATCAATTATACCGCTAATGAAAAAATAAGGTTTTCTTTCATTCCGCCGTACGCACCTCATTTCGGTGGCTTAAGAGAGGCAGGGGTTAAGTCTTGCAAATACCATCTCCGTGGAGTGGTGGGTAACGCTCATTTAGCTTACGAAGAGTTCAGTAGAGTATTAGCATTGATCAAGTCTATTCTGAACTATATCCCCATTATCCTCTGATCCTACTGACTCACTTTCACTCACCCCAGCATATTTTCTCATCGGTCGGCCTCTCACTGCAGCTGCCTCTGATGACTTCACCACTACGCCAACACTACGCTTGTCACGCTACGCAAGAGTAGAACAGCTGAGGCAACACTTCTGGCAGAGATGGACGAAGGAATACATCACTGAACTTCAGATGAGAAGAACTAAATGGAAGAATAAGGAACAAGACATCAAACCTGATACCCTGGTTCTCATAAAAGAGGACAACTTGCCACCACTCAAGTGGCGCCTCGGCAGAGTCACGAACACTTTCACCGGACATGATGGCATCTCCAGAGTCGCCGACATCAAAACAGCAACGGGACTGATCCGGCGAGCTTACACCAAGCTATGCTCTATACTATCCGACGATGATGTGAGAAGTTCCTGAAGAACGTGCCACCACCACTGCACTCCATTGGAAGCGGGTGCTTCCAACCCGAGGGCCATGTTCACGCACATACGCCTTGACCCGCGCACACTATCACAAATTCACAACATAGACGACAGGCAACCAAAGGCGACAGGTGCCAAATGTAATAAAAAAAAAGAATTGGTTGTCGGTTGTAACAACCAACAGAGTGTGTTTAAAATACATTATAAAAATGTGTGTTCCACCGAATAGAAAATTTAAATAAATGAATAAAATAATTAAGAATTCGGGCGTCAGATGAAACACGAAATTAACCGGGATAACTTGGTCGGGTAAGAGATTGTACCATTAATCTGCCGGTGGGAGGTCTAAAGGAAAAAAATAAATAAAACACATAATTAGAACTTTTGTCTTTAATTTTTTCCCTGTTCGTAGTTTACCTATGACATCTTTGCTATGGGATAGTATTGCATCTGATTTATTTGAAAATAGGAAAAAAAAGTTAATATTAGTTATGTAGAAAAAAAGGAATGTCGTCCGGTACTTGGAGACTCCAGGCGTGGTCCAATAGAGGATAATCTTCAAGTATTTATCCAGAAAAATATAAAATAAAAAAGTAGAAATAAAACGCCAGATGGCTGAAACAGTATAAAAAAGTACGTTAATATTCTGAATGCCAAATTATTATTATTATTTCCTTTACTTATTCATTTTTTTAACATGTTACAATATATTTTTAAATATTTCTTAAAAAACAATAAAAAAAAACATTTAAAAATATAAAAAACAGTATCCGACCGGTATCGGGAACAGGGTCCAAACTACCGGTGGTTAGGGCTCCAAAGAAAGGAACCTTCTAACAATACGAGCCGTGTCCAGAAGAACTGCTTTCTGAATCAAGCCCTTGATCCAGTCGCCTAACGAGAGCCTCCTAAGGTGTTGGTCGAGGCTCTTGGCTATTAAGCCATTGGCTGACACAACTATCGGTACAATGATCGCTGAGTCCACTTCCCACATGTCGACAACCTCGCGAGCCAAGTCAATATACTTGATTTGTTTATCTTTCTCGGCTTTCACGAGGTTCTCGTCATGCGGAACGGATATGTCGGCTGGCTCAAGCACCTGAAACAAAGAGAGCATCCGAACACGGTACGCCGTCAGGTTGTTTCCTCCCTCTGTAGCCCCAAAGTATGCGCGCATGACGTTTTCGTTAATCGATTGTGTCCATCGCATGCGCGACACACATCCACCGGTAGCTGGGACCCTTTCAGAGGCCGGTGGGCCTCGAGATCCTAAGCAAGCCGGTGGCCGGCGTCCTCCCCGACGACGCGTAGGTGGTGGTGTCGTCGGCGGCGAGTAGTACTCGTTGCTCGAGCTCGACGCAGCTGCCACGGCCGGTGTCACAGCACTCGCAGTGGGGCTGGGTTCCGGTGGCGGCGAGGCGGAGCTGAGCGACGAGGCCGGAGCTGGTAGGCGTGCTCGACGAGCGGCAGCTCTCGTCAACGTTTTCGTAGTTTTGTATTATTTACATTCATTATAATTGATTTTTTATTTGACACAATACGTCACCTATCGTTCGGCTATTTATTATTATTCCTTTATTCTTATTTTATATACATGTTATAATATATTTTTAAATATTCCTTAAAAAAAAAAAACATTTAAAAATATAAAAAAAACAGTATCTTACCGGTATCGGGAACAGGGTCCAAGCTACCGGCGGTCAGGGCTCCAGAGAAAGGAACCTCCTAACGATACGGGGCGTGTCCAGAAGAACTGCTCTCTGAATCAAGCCCTTGATCCAGTCGCCTAACGAGAGCCTCCTAAGGTGTTGGTCGAGGCTCTTGGCTATTAAGCCATTGGCTGACACAACTATCGGTACAATGATCGCTGAGTCCACTTCCCACATGTCGACAACCTCGCAAGCCAAGTCAATATACTTGATTTGTTTATCTTTCTCGGCTTTCACGAGGTTCTCGTCATGCGGAACGGATATGTCAACAATCATTGCACGCCTCTCGCTTCGGTCCACCACCACTATATCAGGCTCATTGGCTACAATAGTCCTGTCAGTGATGATGGACCGATCCCAGTACAACGTGATATCGCCATTATCGAGAACTGGGTCGGGCACATACCTGTAGTATGGCACCTCCGATTCCACAAGAGAGTACTTCAGAGCAAGTTGCTGATGGATAATCCTGGCTATAAGGTTGTGTCAAGGTTGTGTGTATTCACGTTAGCTAGACGAGAACAACCAGAGATAATGTGGTGGATTGATTCACACGGTCGGTGACATGCCCGACAGATGTAAACCGTGCCGTCCTTCACAATAAATCTCCGATAGTTATTCGTCATGATAACTTCGTCCATAATTGCACATACAAAACCTTCGGTTTCCCCAAAGAGGTCACCGACGCGTAGCCAGACTACGGACGCTAGTTTGTCTACATCGGGCCCATGAAGGGCCCGGAAAAAGCGTCCGTGAAGTTCCTTACTCTGCCATACTTCCTTGCGTACGTTAGTGTCAAGCACTACAGGTTTGCGCCAGTTCTCGTTAGCCAAGGAGAGCGGGGTGAGTCCCTTGTCCACTGCTACTACATCACGATGCATACCCACGTCGGCGGCAAGGAAGTATTTCCTGAGACTGCATACCTCGCGATTGTGCAGGGTCTTAGCATTTAAAAAGCCTCGACCCCCACATTTCCGAGGGATATACAGCCTCATTACCGACGACCGAGGGTGATGCCTTCGATATGCAGTCAACAGTGTACGAACCCTACTATCCAGGGCGTCAAGTTCCGTTTGAGTCCATTTGAGTACACCGAAAGCGTACACCAATACCGGCATGACCCGACCGTTGAAGGCACGCACCTTGTTTCCACCTGACAGAAGGCTGTAAGTACCTTCTTCAGGCGGCCAAAGAAGCGCTCCTTCAACGATTGCTTCATGACAGTGGCATTGATGCCTAACGCTTCCGACATACCCAAATACTTGTAGGTTTCGGTTGGAGAGAGGGATCTCAGGCTTATGGAATCCGAGAGTTGGGTACCCACGGATTCCAGAATCTCCCCTCGCTTTATATGCATGACTGCACATTTGTCCACACCAATCTCCATCCTGATGGCACTACTGAAGGTTTCCGTTACCTTCAGTAGCTCCATCAGTTGCAGATTGTTGGGGGCAAAGAGCTTCAAGTCATCCATATAAAAAAGGTGAGATATAACCTGACCACCTCTCTTCAACCGATAGCCTAGGCCTGAATTCTCCAGCAGTGTGCTCAGAGGATTCAAGGCTAGGCAGAACCAAAGCGGACTGAAACTGTCACCCTGAAATATACCTCGCTCGATCCTTACCGGTTCGCTGTTCCTCTGGATATTTCGACATCCTGGATAGTGAAGGACCGTCCTCCATTGCCTCATACATGACATCAGGAAGGTGCGAAGAGTTGCATCAACTTTATACAACTCCAGCACCCTCATGAGCCATGTATGAGGAACTGAGTCATAGGCCTTCTTATAGTCTATCCAACATGTCGACAGATCCTTTCGGGAGCGCCGAACCTGTTGGCTAATGGCCATATCAATGAGGAGCAGCTCCTTAGTACCACGGGACCCTTTCCTACATCCATTCTGAGAGGCAGACATGATTGAATTATTGTCAATATGGTTGTTAATCTTATCTCTCAAAATAGATGTAAGAACTTTATAGACCGTAGGTAAGCACGTTATGTCTATAATTTTTAGATTCCGCGGTGCTACCTGATTTGTGGAGCAGGTGGGTAACTCCTGTTGTTAGGAACTCGGGTAGCGAACTAGACTCCAAGGCAGCCTGATACTGAGATGCCAAACGAGTGTGCGATCTTTGTAGCCACTTTATCCAAAAATTGTGCAGTCCGTCCGGTCCTGGAGATTTCCAGTTAGGCAACGGACGGACTGCACGGGCCACATCTTGGGGGCTGATTGTGATTGCCCCCATTTCTTTTATTGATTCGCACGCTCGTTCGACCTCTCCAGTCCAACCACCTTCAGTATGACTGACAGGCACCGACCAGATGTTGCGCCAGAACGAGCACATGGCGTCATCATCCGGAAGGCGCGTGTCAGTAACACCTTGGTCCGGTCGCTCCCAAGCCCTGTATAACCACCTTTCATTACTTTGGAATGCGCGATTTTGGGTGTACCGCTCCAACCGCCGCTTATACCTGCGGATTCGGTTTGCCCATGCATACACCTTCTGCTTCAGGAAGTCGATGCGCTCTGTGACACGGGGTATATAGTCTCGGGGGCTGATGTCAGTCCCCGAAAATGCCCGTCTCATAAAGCGTATCACTCTTGAGCGAGTGTTGCCCTCCCTGAAGCAGATTAATTTGCCGATGAGCGCTCTGGCCCCACCAATACGACGCTCGATCCTGCACTGCCAGGCCGGCACAGCTGGTTTTGGTCGTGTAGCTACGTCACTATTTGGAAATTTGACGTGAGCTACACGACATGCCGCTACAGCCGCGCAATACATGATTGAGTGTGTATCAGTGAGATCTTTGCACTTGTCAAAATAGTTTGACAATTGCATATCCAGAGCAGCCACCAACGCCTTATTCTTGTTATGCATGGGCAAGCGAGGTAAGCGCGGCCTAAGTACGGACGGCATGTTTCGATACTCGTGAATAGCGCATTCCAAAGCACTCCTCAGTTCATTAGTGCACTGGGTACTTACTTGTATAACCATGTCAGTACTCTCCTCGTCAGCAGGGTTGGCGACATGGTTAGACGGTGGTACCATCACTGGTGCCACTGGTTGCGACGAAGGAGCAATGGCATGGTTACTCATTTCCGTTTGGAGGCGATCAAGTACAGTATTGTCCAACATATGATTACGCTGGATGACCCGCACCTGATCCGATAGTCGTTGGGCTGAAACGTTGACGGCTGGCTCAAGCACCTGAAACAAAGAGAGCATCCGAACACGGTACGCGGTCAGATTGTTTTCTCCCTCTGTAGCCCCATAATATGCGCGCATGACGTTTTCATTGGTCGATTGCGTCCATCGCATGCGTGGCACACTTCCACCGGTAGCTTAGACCCTATCAGAGGCCGGTGGGCCTCGAAGTCCGAAACATCCCGGCGGCCGGCATCCTCCCCGACAACGCGCAGGTGGTGGTGTCGTCGGCGACGAGTAGTACTCGTCGCTCGAGCTCGACGCAGCTGCCACGGCCGGTGTCACAGCATTCACGGTGGGGCTGGGATCCGGCGGCGGCGAGGCGGAGCTGAGCGACGAGGCCGGAGGTGGTGGGCGTGCACGTCGAGCTGCGGCTCTGGTCAACATTTGTGTTTCCTTGTCGAAATTTTTCTATGTCATAAATATATCATATGGTATATTTTACGTGAAACCATTTTACACTGATAGGTACACGTATTTCCAATAACGGTGGTTTTAATGTACTTTTAGACCTTTTTTTTCTTTTAACGGATCGAGTTCGAAACTCTATACTGCGTTCCAAAACCAAAATAGTGGATGTGGCTCAAAAGGCTGCCAAACTGAAGTGGAACTGGGCAGGACACGTCTGCCGCATGCCCGACAAACTGTGGCAAAAGTAGCACAAAGTTGGTGCCCTGAAACATCGCGTCGGGGTCGCGGTAGACCACGAAAGACGACGAACTTGATAGATTCCACCAGAACTGGCAAGAAGAAGCCCGGGCGCGCGCAAAATGAAAGGAGTGGAGGGAGGCCTTTGCCCAGGAGTGGGACAGAACAGGCTAACAAAAAAAAAAACTCATTTTGGTAAGGTATTTAGTATTTGTGTTTTGCAAAAAATCGGAGAAAAAATTTTTCGACACTTCAGATTGACAGTCGAACCACAGATTATTATTATTATTATTCTCTTTATTCATTTTTTTTTACATATAAAATTACATTTTTAAATATTTTTTAACAAAATTATACAAAAGAAAAAAAAAAACATTTAAAAATATAAAAATATAGTTATCCACCGGTGTCGGGAGCAGGGTCCAAGCTACCGGTGGTTAGGGCCCCAGAGACAGGAACCTCCTCACAATGCGAGCCGTATCGAGGAGTACTGCCTTCTGTATCAGGCCCTTGATCCACCCGTGCAACGATAGCTTCGACAGATGTTATTATTATTCTCTTTATTCAATTCTTTTTTACATATAAAATTACATTTTTAAATATTTTTTAACAAAATTATACAAGAATAAAAAAAAACATTTAAAAATATAAAAATATAGTTATCCACCGGTGTCGGGAGCAGGGTCCAAGCTACCGGTGGTTAGGGCTCCAGAGACAGGAACCTCCTCACAATGCGAGCCGTATCGAGGAGTACTGCCTTCTGTATCAGGCCCTTGATCCACCCGTGCAACGATAGCTTCGACAGATGGTCGTCGAAGTTTTTGGCTATAAGGCCATTAGCGGTCACAACAATCGGCACAATGATAGCCGAGTCCACATTCCACATGTCGACAACCTCGTGTGCTAAGTCAAGATATTTTATTTGTTTTTCTTTCTCAGCTTTCACGAGATTCTCGTCATGCGGGATGGTGACATCGACTATCATTGCACGGCGCGCTAATCGGTCTATCACCACTATGTCCGGCTTATTGGCTACAATAGTCCGGTCAGTAATGATTGACCGATCCCAGTACAACGTGACATGGTCATTTTCAAGAACTGGGTCGGGCACATACCTGTAGTACGGTACCTCAGAGTCCACTAGGTTGTACTTCAAAGCAAGTTGCTGGTGAAGAATCCTGGCTACTTGGTTATGCCTGTGCAAATACTCGCCGTTAGCCAGACGAGAACAACCAGAGATAATATGTCTGATGGACTCACCCGGACGATGACATGCCCGACACACGTCAACCGTCCCGTCCTTCATAATATGTCTCCGGTAGTTGTTCGTCAAGATAACCTCGTCCATAATCGCACAGACAAAACCTTCAGTTTCTCCAAAGAGGTTGCTGAATCGTAACCAGGCCACGGACGCCGAAAAATCTACATCAGGCTCATGAAGAGCCCGAAAAAAGCGCCCGTGAAGCTCCTTGCCTTTCCATACTTCCTTGCGGTCATCGGTGGTAAGTACCACAGGTTTGCGCCAGTTCTCTTTAGCCATGGACAGCGGGGTGAGTCCCTTGTCCACTGCGACCACATCGCGGTGCATACCCACGTCGGTTTTGAGAAAGTATTCTCTGAGGCTGCACACCTCGCGGTTGTGTAGAGTCTTTGCGTTCAAAAAGCCTCGACCTCCACACTTCCGCGGGATGTACAGTCTCATCATCGAAGATCGTGGGTGATGCATCCGATTTGCGGTCAGCAATGTACGGACCCGCCTATCCAGAGCGTCTATCTCAGTTTGAGTCCATTTGAGTATGCCGAAAGAGTACATTAAAACCGGCATGACCCAACCGTTGAAGACGCGCACCTTATTTCCGCCTGACAGAAGGCTGTTTAAAACTTTCTTCAGGCGGCCAAAGAAGCGCTCCTTCAACGTTTGCTTCATGTCAGCGACGTTAATGCCTAACGCTTCCGACATACCCAAATACTTATAAGTTTCGGTCGAGGAGAGGGATCTAAGGTGTATGGAATCCGAGAGTTGAATTCCCTCGGATTCCACTATCTCCCCTCGCCTTACATGCATGATTGCACATTTGTCCACACCAAATTCCATCCTGATGGCACTACTGAAAGTTTCAGTTACCTTCAGTAGTTCCATCAGTTGCGAATTGTTGTGGGCAAAAAGTTTCAGATCATCCATGTAAAGCAGGTGAGATAGGACCTGACCACCTCTTCTCAACCGATAGCCCAGACCTGAATCCTCCAGCAACGTGCTTAAAGGATTCAGGGCTAAGCAAAACCAAAGTGGACTCAAACTGTCGCCCTGAAATATTCCCCGTTTGATCCATATTGGTTCATCATTCCCCTGGATCGGTCGAGATCCTGGATAGCGAAGGACTGTTTTCCATTGCCTCATACATGACTCAAGGAAGGTGCGTAGAGTTGCATCTATTTTATACAACTCCAACACCTTCATGAGCCATGTATGTGGAACAGAGTCGTAGGCCTTCTTATAATCTATCCAACATGTCGACAGATCCTTGCGGGATCGACGAACCTGTTGGCTTATGGCCATGTCTATGAGGAGTAGCTCCTTAGTGCCGCGGGATCCGTTCCTACATCCATTCTGAGAGGCAAACATAATTGAGTTTTTCTCAATGTGTAAAGTAATTTTCACTCTCAGGATGGACGTAAGAAGTTTATAGACCGTCGACAAACATGTAATCGGTCTATAATTCTTGGGATCCGCGGTACTACCCGTCTTATGGAGCAGGTGGGTGGTACCAGTTGTTAAAATCTGAGGCAGTGACCCAGACTCTAAGGATGACTGGAATTGTGATGCCAAAATCGCGTGTGAGCTGCTATACCACTTAAGCCAGAAATTTTGCAGTCCGTCCGGTCCCGGAGACTTCCAATTTGGTAACGGACGTACTGCTCTGGCCACATCTAATGGGGTGATGAAAACTTTGTCCATTTCTGGTATAGCCTCGCACACGCGCTCAACATCACGCATCCAGCCACCTTCATTGTGACATACGGGCTCCGACCATATGCTGCGCCAGAATGTATTCGTGGCAACACTATCCGGACGAAACCCGTCAGTCACATTTTGTCCAGGTCGCTCCCAAGCTCTGTACACCCACCTCTCATCGCTCTGGAACATGCGATTCTGCGAGTACCGATCGACCCGTCGCTTATACCACATAATACCACATAATGAAAACACATAATACAAAGCTATGTTGACGAGAGCAGCTGCTCAACGCGCACGCCTTCCACCCCCGGACTCGCTGCTCAGCTCCGCCTCGCCGCCGCCGGACCCCGGATCATCAGTGTCACCGGCGGCTGCAGTCGCGTCGAGCTCGAGCGACGAGTATTTCTCCCCGCCGACGTCGCCAACACCTGTACGTCGGCCGGGGAGAGGCCGGCCACCGAACGGCTTGGGATTTAGGGGCCAACCGGCCCCGAGCCGGGTCCCCGCTGCCGGTGGTTGTGTGCAGCGCATGAAATGGACTCAATCCATGAATGAGAACGTCATGCGCGCATATTACGGGTCTACAGAGGGGGGAACTAACCTCACTGCGTACCGTGTTAGGATGCTGTCTCTGTTTCAGGATCTTGAACCAACCGTGAACGTCTCAGCACAACGATTGTCGGATCAGGTGCGGGTTATTCAACGTAACCACAGGTTGGACGACGCCGCACTTGATCGGCTGCGCTCACAGGTACTGAGCAACCCTATCGTCTCGACACCGCAACAGATACAGACCGTGGGACCATCGACTTCTGTCACGACCACTCCGCGGTATGATCATGTTGAGGATGAGGCAGATGATAGGGTTGACCGAGTAAGTAGCCAGTGCAACGATCGACTGAGGAGCGCACTGGAGGATGCGCTTCGTGAGTATAGATCGACTCCGACTGAGCTTAGGCCCCGTTTACCTCGGTTGCCTATGCACAAAAAAAATAGGGCGCTAGTGTGTGCTCTGGACTCGCTGCTTAAAAATGTTTTTGAGAGCAGCGACAGCCTCTTTGATACGCACTCCATCCTGTACTGTGGGGCTGTTGCGGCATGTCGTCTTGCTAATGTAAAGTTCCCATGTTATGGAGTAGCTACTCGACCAACGCCTGCCGCTCCAGCCTGGCAGTGCAGGATCGAGAGGCGTATTGATGAGGCCAGAGCACTAATTGGCAAACTATACTGCTTCAGGGAGGGCAATACACGTCCACGTGTGATGCGTTTCGTGAGACGAGCATTTTCGGGGACTGAAATAAGCCCCCGAGAATATATGTCACGTGTCACGGAACGCATCGACTTCCTGAAGCAGAAAGTTTGTGCATGGGCCAATCGTATCCGGCGGTATAAGCTCCAATTTTATTATTATTATTATTATGAGCCCGTTGTGTCTCACTGCAGGGCAAAGGCCTCCCTTCCGTTATTCCACTCTTTTCTGTCTTTAGCCACTTCTGGCCAATCCTTAAGGTAGGAGTCCAAATCGTCACGCCATCTCCTTCTGGGCCTACCGCGTCGCCGGCTCCTGTTGTCCGGAGTCCAGTCAGTAGTTACTTTCGCCCAATTTTGTTGCGGCATGCGGCAGATGTGACCTGCCCAGTTCCATTTTAATTTGGCGGCTGAGTCACCCACGTCTGCGATTTGTGTTTTAGAACGAAGTATACTGTTCCTTATGCGATCTGTTCTTTTGAACACGAGAATACTTCGTTCCATTGCTCGCTGGCAGACCCCGAGTGCGGACTTTTGACATTTCGTTAATGACCACGTTTGGGCTCCGTAGGCGAGGATAGGGAGGATGCACATGTCCATGAGTTTCTTTTTAAGGGAAAGTGGGAGTGGTTCTTTCATTAGGTGTTTTATCGACCAATAGCTCCTCCAGGCGTTCTCGGTGCATCTAGCAACTTTTTTGTCTTTTCTCGCCTGGAAAGAGACCATTTGGCCGAGGTATATGTACTCATGGACATATTCAACCTCCACACCCTCGATATCAACTTTACGTTTTGCACTGTTCGTCATTAACTTTGTCTTCGTCATATTCATTTTAAGTCCGACCTCGAGGCTGGCATGGCTCAGTTGTTCGAGCATAAGGCTTAACTGCCAAAATGTAATAAAAAAAAAGATTGGTTGTCAGTTGTAACAACCAACAGAGTAGGTTTAAAATACATTATAAAATGTGTGTTCCACCGAATAGAAAATAAAAGAATAAAAAAATTAAGAATTCGGGCGCCAGATAAAACACGAAATTAACCGGGATAACTTGGTCGGGTAAGAGATTGTACCATTAATCTGCCGGTGGGAGGTCTAAGGGAAAAAATAAATAAAACACATAATTAGAACTTTTGTCTTTAATTTTTTCCCTGTTCATAGTTTACCTATGACATCTTTGCTATGGGATAGTATTGCATCTGATTCATTTGAAAATAGAAAAAAAAGTTAATATTCGTTATGTAGACCCCAGTGGGACCCAGGCAACGTTAGAGGATTGCGCAAGACAAAGAACGGAGATGTTATTATTAGCAAGGAGACCAAAGATGATATAGAGAAACTTAGGAAATCACCTCAACTAAGTGGTTCTGGTCTGAAAGTGGAAGAGCCCCATAAAAGAAGACCAAAAATTATAGTAATAGGAGTACCAACCGAGTTAAGTGCCCAGGAAGTGTACGATTGCATATATGAGCAGAATTTAGCTGACAAGCTATCTAATTTATCTCGTGACTCTTTTTTAGCCTCTATAAAATTAAGTCACAAGTGGGGCAAAAAAGAGGGACCAACATGCAATTATGTTCTAGAAGTAACTGCTAGCATAAGAAAGGCGCTTATAAGCTAAAGCCGAGTGTTCATTAATTGGACATCCTGCGCAGTGAGGGACTTCACATTTGTGACCAGGTGCTTTAAATGTCAACAGTATGGGCATGCTGCGAAGACTTGCCGCAAAGTCTATACATATGTGCACTTTGTGGTGAACAAGGCCACCAGTGGATGCTGTGCGATAAAACAGCTGATCAGGCACAGTGTGCAACATGCATGCGTTTTAATAAGCCGAGTGAGTAATCACAAGGCAGGGGATCAAGACTGCCCGGCTAAGAAAATTGCTGAGAAAAGACTCATAAATTCCATTAATTATAATGATGACACGTAAATAGCGTCGTCACATTGTCTCTTACGTAACTCATATGAGTTTTTATAACTTCCAAGCATAATATTACCTATTTATTTTATAATTTTACTGTTTGTGCTAATCGACCTAGTTTATACACCGTTACATTTTAATCGTTTTAATCCCGTGGAGGGTCGAACTGGTGCATGAAACACTATCGATTTGTAAAGATAAAATTAAAAAAATAAAATACTTTCTTTTTTAATAACTCGAACCAAATCTCGCATGAGTGAATAAATAATGCAAACCATTAGTAGGCACCATTCCACAATAACAATAATAATGCGTTCGCCTAGTCAACGTGGACTCACAAAAAATAGCCAATTCTAGATCAAACACGCCCCCAAACCCTATTTGATTGGCCATGCGACGCGGCGCGCGACCCATGCGCCCCGCGCTTCCTGCGCGCTAAGTGCAGCGCGTGAATGACACGTCATGGAATAATTCAGTTTCCGTGTATTCCAACCTGGAGTTGGTGACGAAATAGCGGGTCTTGATGCGCAGGCGGCTTGAAGTTTTTAGTGCCAAACTACTTGCAATCTTTGCGTTAAACGTGCAAGATTATGTACCCAAGGGAATGCTATGCTCTTGTGAAGTCTATCTAACCAGTGATGATCCAGAGGTGATTAGTTATTAGGTTTATAACAGCCCCTAAGACGACCCATTGACCCAGAACTCTTATTAGTTGTTATAAATAATTTTGATTAGGTATCTAGTTATGAACAATTTAACGTGTCGTTTAAGTGTTAAATAAATAAAAATACAAAGGCGATTTAGGTAAGCAATGATAAATGATAAATGATATTTATTTTGTAAATAGGTTTAAAAAACACTTTTACACGTCAATTTTTTTTTTTCGTCATTTTATGCTAGATGAGGCCGGAATAGAACCTTTTTTAAATCATTGTAAGTAACAGAACTTTTTTAAATCATTGTAATCAAAATTATTGATTCCACATTTTTAAATACGCCATAACTAGCAGGCCTGTAGAGATTTATTTTTACATGTAATGTAATTAATTATCTAACACTTTTATCATAAGTAATTATTTTATTAGGTATGTCTTAGGCACAAAGCAGTTAAGTCCGCCCTAAGTCTATAAAAGTAGGAAGGAAAATTTGGAATCATTTTATTTGTTATACGTGAAGATCAGCTGAGCGAGTCAATGACCTTACTTGATCGGGCGGTGTTATGTAGGTCTACAAAGCCGCAACGACCGACGTAGGTACTATTTCGTGGCGTTACCAATTATTTCATGTATTTTGCGAGTATTACCTTATCACTCGCTGTTTTTTTTTATTTTAAAAGTTACATCGCTCTACAAGCTTTGGATGAATAGTATTTATAAGTGAAACCACCGGTTCAAAGGATTAAAACGATTAAAATGTAACGGTGTATAACCGATACTTCGCAAAAAAAAAATATAATGGAATGTTGTGTCACAATAATGTCTTGCAGTGATGCAGATTTGATGATTAAGCAAAGTATTCGTCAGTATTAGACTATATAATATTGTTCATATGTTATTTACTTTTTGTGTAATGAATTTTTTAGGGTTCTGTACCTCAAAAAAAAAACGGAGCCCTTATAGGATCACTTTGTTGTCCGTCCGTGTGTCTGTCTGTCGGTCAAGACCCTTTATCTCAAGAACACGTATAGGTATCGAGTTGATATTAAAACCATATACTCAAGTTTGTGAAAAAATCAAACTTCTAAGTTAACGAATAACAAAGATACCTACGGCCGTTTATGTCGCAAAAAAACGTATATTTTGATACTCTCAAATATCGAAATTCATAGGGTACTTCCCGTTGACCCAGAATCCTGAAATTTGGTACAAAGCAAGGTCTTAGAGCACAAGTATAGGAATATATCTGAAAACAGTTTTGTTGTTACATACATCACAAAAAAAAATGCAATTTGGATAAATCTTCGAGACTCCATTGGGGAATAGTAGTTTACCAGGAACCCTCAGTGCGCGAGTCCGACTCGCACTTGCCCAGTTTTTTTTTTATTGATAGACTCATGATTGACCACTATCTCACCTGATGGTAAGAGATAATGTGGCCTACGACGGAGCATGCTTGCCTAGAAGTCTGCCACTGCTCTGGCGATAGTTCTAGTTACTGGTAATGTGAGCAATTTGTGACGGTTGCTTTGACGCTGGCCAGTATATTGGTCGGGCACAAATAGTCGGTAAACAAGGTCGTGAAGATCAGAACCAATAATACGTCCACTTAAGGTAATTCTCAGCAGTTTTAGCCCAGCATGTGGACGTTCTCCGTGTCACCCTCGTGCTATGTAAAGCGTGTTGTGTTGTTGGTACTGCGTCTATGCCTTAGAATGGGTGGGAGGTTGTATCAGACTTTTACTAACTAACACCCACTCCTAGTTCCTTCGTTGCCTTTAATACCAGGGCCGGGTTTTCCTTTCAGAAGCTTCGACCCTGCTGTGCCCTTACTGTTTGATGACGCGGTAACCTTGGTAACCTTGGATTGGTAACTCATTCGACTATAACATTACTTACGCTAAATGGTTACGCACCCATTTGTGTATGTAATAGTAGGTATAGCTTTCTATTATATTACATTTTGCATGGATTCTTCAGAGGTCGACAACTGCAACGCAGCCGACTGCGAGGCCACAGAGGACGCAGAGCTGGCTCGCATGCGCGATGAACTGGCCTGGCTGCGCGCCCCATTCCCTTCGTACGACCAAGTCAGTCCAGCCGTTATTTTTTATTAAATGAATTAAAGGCTGCGAAATGTCCATTTGATTTATTAGTACCTACTTGTCTTCATTCCGGTACACTGGATCGCAAAATATAATATTGGTGTGTTATTAAATATTTATCTTAAGCCAAAGTTATAATTTTACACTGCAGCCATTTTTGTATTTTTTATTATAATTATCTTCGGCTGAATGGGTGACGCGTTTGTTGCAGGAGCGCGCGGCGCCGCACGCGCTGCTCTGCCCGCTGTCGCACCGCTTGATGCGCGAGCCGGTGTTCGCGGCTGATGGCTACACCTACGAGCGCGCCAACATCCTCGACTGGTTCCTCGCCGCCGGTACGTCCCAGAGCACTCCACACCGTTCACAGCTCCCCCCACGACAACAGTACCGAGCGGAACCTTCGTTCTCTTATCATTGCAACAAGTGCACGAATATTACTTCAGGGGATGCAACTCGACACACATTTTCACTGTTTTTCATACAACCGTTCTTACGCGATTATGAAATTATTGCACATTTTTCATTAGATATTTTAGAAAAACAGTATCTTGTGGATAATATCTAGGCTTCTATTGAAATCAATTTATTCTGTAAAAGTAATCCAGTAAAGACCTCTGAAAAGCTGCTGTTTGCACGAACTTTAACACTTCATAATATACCCAAAAATTAAAAAGTCAAAAAAATAAATAAATATAACAATAGAAGACTTGCAAATTTAATCAAGATTCTGAATGATGACAATTTTTTTCCAAACACTTTTAAGGGTTTAAACAAAAATACGTATTTCCTAGAACAAGTTTTGTGAAATATTCGATTAAACCACGGAATTACCAAATGCACGCGTTATCTCTTTTTTTTATTTTTATTTACCCGACTGAAAGAAGGGTTATGTTTTACGCGCGTATCTTGTATGTTTGTATGTATGTAATATTCTTTATTACCTCATATCTTCCAAACCGCTGAACAGATTTTTATAATTAACATATCGTTAGATTCGTCTTGATAACCCAAGTGTTCTTAGATAGGTGACGTTAAAAAAAAACACCATATCGACTGTGAGATGCTACTTATTTGTTAGAGTAAAAAAAAAAAAAAAAATTAAATTCTGCAACAATGGTGTCAAATTAAAGAACTTTTCATGAGGATTTCAAAATGGTATGTCATGACCATATTAAAATAAAGTACAACAGGAAATCTATGTTATTTATTTTGTACTAAGGCGAATGCCTAGGTCGGTTTTTGAACTTTATAGTGATTTTACGTCTAAAATATAATGAATAAATAGTGATATTATAATAGTAACTAAAAAGTGTAAAATAAAAAAAAATATTTAAAAAAATAAAAAACCCGACTGCGTAAAAAAATACTTTAAATAAAAACTGAAAAGAAAAATAAACAAGTTCAGTCCACAGTTCTGTAACAGTCGGGACCCATTAAAATAATCTAGACTAAAATCATTCTATCTAATGTGGGTCCCGACTGTTGCTGAACTGTGGACTGAACTTGTTTATTTTTTTTTTTCAGTTTTTATTTAAAGTATTTTTTTACGCAGTCGGGTTTTTTTTATTTTTTAAATATTTTTTTTCACGATACCTCTTCGTCAAATATCGCGCTGGATTGCGTTAGACGAAGCAACAAGCTTTTAAACCATGCTCAATGCTGACGACAGGCGAGTGAAAAAGGAGGCTTTTAAAACAAAGTTGTAGTCCAAGATGGTGGCTTTGCAAGATATTTATTATGAGGTCAATCAGAACTTTTAAACAGCTTTGACGACCATATGATGAATATTTTTAATTTAAACGAGTGTATTCAATTAGATTAGAAGCCGACCATGATTTAGGGTAGATGAGTACCTAGACATCATCATCCAGCGCATTCATGGAACTCCCAGTGCAAGATAGTTCCCGACTGGCAGTGCGCCGATTGTCTTTGTGTCCCTCGCAGCCTGCATTGTACTGAGTGTATTTAAGCTGTGCTCTGACGTCCATATCTCGCACGCGGCTTAGTATCGCCACTCACCCCGCTCTAAGACTGTCTTAAGTCACACTGTGCTGCTCGTGTGTCGCAGATGGCGCGGTGTCGCCGGTGTCGGGGCGGCGCCTGCTATCGGCTTGTCTGCAGCTCAACTACGGCGTGCGAGCGCAGCTGCGCGAATTTCTGCGCTCCTGACCCGGTTTGCCCACCGCAAGTTGCATAAGCCGCGTCGTCGTACCCACACACTATGCCTTTAATTTTTCTGAATGTTGTCATCACTCAAGATAAACAATATCTTCTATCTATAATATTTTTAATTATATGCATATTATTATACTAATTTAAAACACTCTTGCCCAGTTTAAATTCGTAGTTTAATTTAAGATCCATCTAAATATAATGAATAACTCAGAAACTGTGACGAATAGGTATTAATCTAATAACGTGACATTATTATTTTTAAATTAGCGACAAGTGATGTAACAAATAATAAAAAATTTGTGAGCTTATTAATAAATTAACGAACTCTCCTCATATAAAATGTCAGTGGTAGTAGTATTATGTATTAAAACATTGATTTGTGATGCAAAACAATAATCATAAATAGTGTTCCTAAAGATCTATTTCAAGTTATTTGAAATAAAAAAAAACCCATTGATTTGAAGTGTTAAAAAAATAACTTTAAACGCAACAAGTAGTGGGTAGAGGCACTATAAGACGTACCATCTTTCCGACAACTACAACTATTATAACCCCAATTGGTGAATAACTAAACTGAAACAAGCAACTGATAAATAAATAAATAATAAGCTACTAGTTTTTGCCCGCAGCTTCGCCCGCGTAACACAAATTCTGAAATAAACCAGCTTTCTATCGGTGAAAAAATTTTAGCAATCGGATTAGTACTTTCAGAGATTACCTCCTACAAACAGAAAAACAAACTTCATCTCTTTATAATATGAAAGGTAGATTTACTTTATTTTGGACGTGCTATTAATCAAGAGAAACCATGCATACCACAAATTATTTGTCTATGATACTATGCTAAAAACATACGAAAAGTTGGGTTGTAGAATGTCGTTACAAATTCACTTTATTTATTCTTGCTTTTCTTTCTTTCCAAGTAATCTTGATGTGGTCAGTGATGAGCTGGTTGAGAGCTTTCACTAGGATGTAAAGAAGCTTTTTTTTTTTTGTTTATGGTGGGAAAAAATCATCCTATGACAACCCCTGCTCTTGGGCGGAGCGGGAGATAGTGTCAGACTCTTACTGACTAAAAGACCCACCCCATTCCTTCCAGCCTTCATACCGGGGCTCGAGCGCCCTTTCGAATAACCCTGGCCCCAGTAGGCTTCGATCTGGCTGGGTCCCTGCTGTTGCTGACAACTCCTTGAAGCGCGCGGGAACAGTGCGCGCCGTCGACGACTTAGGCTTGGTCCGGACAGTTACCGGACGGCCGGACAGCGAGCTACCCATTGCTCACTGTCCACAAGCCTGCGCCTACGTTGGCCGGAAACCGGGATCAATATCCCGGCGCCGGCGGCGGCGGCGATAACGCCGTTGCCTGATGCGTTCGGCCTCCTCCTTTGCAAGCATTACTGCTTCGCAGAAGTCGGCGACCGCCTGCCACTCCTCCTCGCTCCGGACCATGGCCTCAACCAAGGCTCGGCGCGAGAGGTCTCCGCCGCCGAGGATGTAAAGAAGCTTGAAGCACGATTTCAAGGCCGTTGGGGCATAAATTATGCTAGGCAATTAGTTGTAACTCATAGAACGAAAAAAATCCTTAAAAGCACAAAAAAGAAAAATTTAAAGATATTCTGGGTTTAAAATTTATAAATTAGATTTCTTTTTAATTAAATTCCGGATGACAGCGATGTGGAGGAGTACTTTGACGCCTGAGCATACTTTGTCAATTAGATTAGTTTTAGATTGCAAATTGAAAGAAAGCGTGATAGAAGTACAAAAGATTAATGATGATAGATCTATAGTTGTGAAAGTTATGTAAGAGAATGTGATTTTGAATGAGTTCAGAAAGTGCACCTCTAGCCCAATAAGTATATCTACAAGATACAGTGCTCGTATCTGACCGGAGTTAATGGTCGCACATAGAGAATAATTATAATAATTATTATTTGTAGCTATAATTTTAATTATAGCTACTCTCGACTTAAAGACTCCTAAGTTGTAGCTATAATTATAATTATAGCTACAACTTAGGAGTCTTTAAGTCGAGAGTGAATAGGTTACTTCTAGGCAAGCGTGCTCTATCGTCGACCACATCATCGCTTACCATCAGGTGAGATAGTGGACAAACACAAGCATATCAATGATAATAATTTAAAAAAAAAAAACAAGTTTATGGTAAATGCAAATACTAATAAATAATATAGACGAGTATCATTGCTCAAAAGGTAAATAGAGTTGTACATTTCAACTCTCTTGAATGCCTCAAAAGCGCCCCTACCACTCACTACTTCCGACCCCTGATGATGACTCTACGGCGTTCGTTCCGTGTGTCTCTTCCCACCTGCGGTGCCACTGCATTGCGCTTTGCACACAAACTCTTCTCCCAAAAGCTAAGTGCAGGTTGATCTTTTCCGGATCTGGTTTGACAATTATTTCAGGGCATTGTTGCACAAAAAATTGGTTCCTCAACTACTTAACGTATTTTATGCATTCAATTTAGTTATAAATACAATTTGTAGTATTGCTTTTTTTTCTATTTGCTATTTTTTTTTCTATTAGTTTCATGAGGTTTTAGAAAAAAACACTCCGCCAGTCAGTGCCACTTTGATAAGAAGTTCCTCTTTGAAAATTTAACTGACGGCGATTAAATGACTTCGACGTCAATTTAACTATTTTAGGAAAACGTATAGACAAATACTTGGACCTGACCTCGCCCGAGCTGCTATGTAATGCTTAAGTTTCCACATAACGATCATTATTCAAGTCTAAAACAGCACCGCCTGTTTTTCAATCAGTAAAGTGCTCTCAATAGGCACGGTACGTCGCCACTTGCTTCTGGTGACGCAGAGTCGTAATAATACCACCAACAATGTTTCAACGATTTCATCTTTATTTTGTATTACTTACATTAATATATTTACAAGTGAGGCAGTAACAGTGTCAACGAACCAAATTGTTTTTAACTCGGAATCACTGTTCGACGACATGCGTTTAGTAAAATTAACAAAATGATCAGCAGGAGCGGTGCGAGACGACGACACCCTTCACCGAGCGTGCGCAGGACGCAGCCGCTGGCTCCTAGCGCGCCGCAGGCTGCAGCTTTGACTCACGCTGAGCATCAGCACCATGTAATCCATGCACGACCAACCGAGTAGGTACTACCAGCGTGTGGTTCCCATAACCGCACGTTGCTAGTACGAAAATTGCCGTTATTACTATAAAATTAAGTTAATGTACAATTAATGTTAATGTCAGACGTACAGTTGGCTGTACAAGTATTACTTAACCAAATACCGCATTATATTCGAGGGTGGACCGTCGTCACGTACCGACTTGCTATAACCGAATTTTATAAAATATTCTTACATAGTTGATCGCACTCAAGTCAACCAATTCACAAGTTTTCATACAATTCCTTACAGTTTTGTATTGTTATACAAATGACACGAGTACAATGGCGTCCGTGGGACGTTAGCGGTTAAAACGATTTCGATGTCGCTATGAATAGTCGAGCAAAGCTCCTCGTGGCGGCAGGTTGAGCGTATGAAATGTCAGACACTTGCACAGACGAGGTGACAGAAACTTGCTTCGAAAATATTTGAGGTGCCAGACGACGCGCGACGGTGAATAGAGAATGCGAGGTGCCAGACACTTGCATCGGGCAAAGCCGAGAGGACAGTTTGCGTCGGGAACATGCGAGGTGCCAGACGACGGCAAGTTGAGTATGCGAGGTAGTAGACACTTACATTAGGCACAGACGAGGCAACAGAAACTTGCGTCAGGCACATGTAAGGGGCCAGACACATACGTTTGGTCTTTAGACTAGTTGGAAGAGATGTAGACTGTCAGGCACATGTATTCGGCACACAATAAGTCTCGACGCGCCGCCACGGTTGCGCAGTAGATTAATCAATTTTACTATTAATATATTTAATTTTAATCGTTTATAATAATTATGTACAACTTTACAAATGTGAAAGACGCACGAGCGGCAGTCGGCGAGCCACCGCTCCGCTCCGCTCCTCGTCGGCCTATGTACATAGTTTTGTTTCCCATAATATAAACTTTAGTAGGTAGGTACCAATACGAATAATTTCGTAATTTAAATTATCTTCTCACATCGTTCATATCACAACGCGTACGACAGACCGTTCCATTATCTAAGTAATACATTTGAAATTTTTACAATACATTTAACTTAACCACCCCGCATCGCATGCGGCGTGTTGTTGGACGTGAGGGCGCGCGGCCCGCCAGTCACTCACTCACTCACTCACACTCACACTGTAGTCACTGAGTCTCTCTCGGGGCTCGCTCAGACTTCGCTGCGCTATTTGCCGTCGTCCTCGTCGTGGCATAGCACCCTGAAACCAGATACAACATCACATTATACGAGTACCGTAGTCCATCAGACAATTCATTTATAAAATACCGGCTTTCCAAGCTTAGATAACGAAAACAGAGCCCTAATATAAAATAACATAACATCCACACACATCCACATCTGAGACTCGGGCCTGATCTCTAAGAGAGTAAATGGGCGATAACCACGCAGCCACAGTGCGAGTTGCTGGATTTAACAAGTCTTCATGTTTTTGTTCTAAGACCAAACGGTTTCTTCGTAATGTTTTCTTTCACCGTTTTAAGAGTCGTGGTGATGAGATAAATTACGCAAAGTAATACGCCTGGTTAGGTCAGAAGTCCGAACCCACGACCTATTAGTCATAAGTCGGCAACGTTATCACTGGATTTCGACAAAATATGTGCAATTGAAATGGAACCCGAAAAAAAAATATTGAACACCTGAAACGTGACTCTCACCACTTATTAAAACTATTTACTTACATTGTGGTCGTCCTTGAATTGTAATAAACTCGAACGTGGCTGATCTATGAATAATACGGATGTTACTTACGGGTAGAGCAGCGCGAGCGCCATGAGCAGCAGTAGCCTGAGCACGGATCGTGCGTGCGGCGCCGCCAGCGCGCCGGCCGCCAGCGCCGCGCACACGTACGCGCGCGCCGCCGGCGGCCGCGCCACGCCCGCCAAGTTGCCGTGCTGCATGGCCGCCGGCTGCTCACCTGTCGCACGACAACGAACATGGCTCAAACAGGAGGAAGAAGAAATCATACTGCAGAATGTATTTGATAAGAACATTGAGATAAGGGCGGGTGGTAAGAATGATGAGTCACACATACGTAGAAGACTATGTTTCATTAAGCGTCCCGATAGCATCAACGAGCTGTGCTCTGACAGTGTCAGCCCAGACCAGTGCGAGTGAGCTTGAAGGAGAACTGTCGGTACCTACATGTATGATTTTGGACAATGGCAGACGGTGTTTGATGTAAATCATTGCAATGGAGCGCATCTTATATTACTGATCCAGTATCTGTACCTTTTGTGCCACCAGTTTTGTGTAACTGAAAAGTCGGAGGTTTGTCATATGAGGTGAGTTACATATACCTCCGAGCTGTATTCCACAACTATTCAACCTCTTCTACGAGGAGCTTGTTAAGAAAACGTGAGAGGAACGCGTAATGGCTGGTACGTTGGAATTGTGATGGGTGAAGAAGACATTTTAGATCTATCCAAGCGTAAAGAAGCAGAGAGCGCTAAACTTTAGTTTAAAATGAACTATATCAGCTCATACACAATGAAACAAGTCTTGACGTCATCCAAACTCGTACACTACGCTGTGGTTCTTCCCCAGAAAATCCATCACATTTCCTGTCAGTTTTCTGCCAAGTTACGACCGACGGTGGTTGACCGACAGCACCAACTTTTTCCTAACTCAAATCTACGGATACGTGGAAGTCCACATGTTCGTTCACCTCATTGACGATGAATTACTTGATTTGGAAATTCATCGTCGATGCCGAATCCGAAAACATGCTAGTAAAAGTGTAATGATAAATCGTTAAAGAAGAACCGCGTATTCGACGATATACTATTATAAGAGTTTTTTTAACGCTAGTCTTTTCAAAATTCACAAATAGCGCTGGAGAATATAAAAAAAAGTATATTTGACGTTCTGGGCTCATGAAATATTTTTGACAATCGTGGTCACTGTTGATAAAGAAGACTTTTGGATAAATGATGGAGCAGTTCACCCGTGACAAAGAACACAGGATAATTAGTAGATGCGTCACACTGAAGGTAGACAACAACGCGTGAGGCAGCCACGAAGAAGAAAAGAGGGGATCCAATTTTTAAAAGTACAATATAAAAACGTGGGTTGCGAAAATAGTGGAGGTCACATAGCAAAAAGTTGATATCTATGAAACTATCATGAGACATCATAGTACACTACCGACCGCTAAGCACGTGCAGCATGACGGACGCAGAGTCGAGGTTGGAGGGCGAGCACGAGTAGTTGCCGGAGTCCTCGCGCCGCGGACTGTAGATGATCAAGTTACCGACCTGCAAAAAATATTTAAAAATGTCAAGTCTTTTGTTCAAACTAGGCTAAGAATTAGTACTTATTGAACTTCATATCGCCCGCAGACAACGGGCCATCAACTAACTTTTGTTACGTTCAACATTTTTACAGTATCAACATCACGCTTGTAATGTCCGGATAAGCAGAGGTGAACATTTTTCTTTATTAGAACTGGTATTGTGATGCATCAAACATGCATCACAACACTGTGAAGACGAATCGAATTTTTCAAATTGTGAGGGTGTATTGTGATGTAAGATGGTGTGTGCAGTACCGTTGTGTCGGGGGCGACCCGCTCCATGCGGATCTCGACGAGGCTCTTATCGTAGTTGAGCACTCGCTCGTCGTTGTGGTACCAAAAGATGTAGGCGGGCTCCTCCAGCGCCTGCGTGATGACGCACTTGAGGCTCACCGTCGTGCCGGCCTTCACGTACAGGTCCGACTCGCCCACGATCTCGATCTTTGGCACTGTCGACATTACATCATAATTCATAAATACAGAATGAAATGGTTAGCAAGGTGACCGCAAGACAGTAAGTGTAGAATACGGACACTGCTGCATCCCCGCACCACATTGTAGTCATTGTTCTACTCGTACACTTGTGTAATGCAAAAGGCGATGAATTGGTGGTTACGGAATTCCGCGACTACTGAAAGAAGAGAGATCGTGCACGCTCACCTACAACGTTGAGCTGCACGAAGTGGCTCATCTTGGGCTCGGTGCCCACCTGGCACTCGTACACGCCGGCGTCCCGCGCCTGCACGTACTTCACCTGCACACACCATAGATATTTCAAAAAAGAAATTATGATTTAGTCAGCCAAATAAATAAAACTAACTGAAATATATAATTTAATAATGAGCATTTAAATGTTGGACTACCGGCCTAATATTAAATGCGCATCATCTACATATTTCGTTCTCTCTCTCTAGCATGTCATAAAATTGTGACAGAGATAACCGCCTCGTTGCACCTCCTTTTATCGACATATACAATCGTATAACGAACGTTTTCATCATTCATCTTTATCATTTCGGCCAAAAAACGTCCACAATTGTGGACA
Source organism: Mythimna ferrago (assembly GCA_910589285.2). Taxonomy (NCBI): domain Eukaryota; kingdom Metazoa; phylum Arthropoda; class Insecta; order Lepidoptera; family Noctuidae; genus Mythimna; species Mythimna ferrago. Next base: position 271,141 of record OU342689.1, read on the forward strand.
TCGGCATAGACATAGACCTCCTGAAAATGTCACCACAACGACTGCTCCTCATTGAACACCCTCGTCCCTCAATAGGTCATCGGCTCGCCTTGTGGGAGGCCTTTCAACACTGCGTCGTCCGGTACACGGTTGCCACTTTAAAATCTTTCTTTCTTTTTGTTCTGTATCTACAAGCAATGAGCCCAGCCTACTACCACTAAAGTTTTATTATATTTATGAGTTGCAGCATTACTTTGAACCGACTCAAGATGGCTCTATTCGAGAGGAACGAGTAAATATATACTTTGATCTTTGTCTAGCGCTGACCGCATGTCATCGCCTCGTAGTTGTACTGCATGACGTGACACAAAGCATAATATGTTTAACAGGACTAATAGTCCGGTCAATTTAGACATCCGAGGTTACACTAATTCGCACCCAGCTAAAACTTGGTAGGATTGTTCAAAACACCATCATAAATGATATCTAAAAAGTCCTCATCGATCCGACACCTGGGAAAAAAATATTCGGGGTCAAAGTTCACAAAAACAAGTTTTCCGTGATCTTCAGCAAAACGACAAGTTTACCTTAGACAAAAATGGTAGATCAGATAATTATCTAGAAAATTGTCTAAATACTTTTTTCCCAAGATGATCATCATCGTATTTCAAAAACGATGGCGTTTTTGAAATACGATGATTCAAAAAGTTGAAAGAGGTGATCGTCATAATATGCACACGTTTTCACGTCACCTTTGAGGCGGTGTACTTATTGCGTTTTTAGGTTTCCATACCTCAAAAGGAAAAAACGGAACCCTTATAGGATTACTTTGTTGTCCGTCCGTCTGTCTGCCTGTCTGTCTATGTATGTATGTTGGTTTATCTGTCTTATCTCGAGAACGCGTGGAGGTCTTGAGTTGAAATTATATACTATATACTCAGGTCTACGGTCAGTTGAAGCTGTGAAAAAATCAAACTTGTAAATTAACGAAAACCAAGGATACGGTCGTTTATGTTGCAAAAAATGTGTATTTCGACACTCAAAATATAACTTCAGAATCTATATTCATAGGGTACTTCCCGTTGTCCTAGAATCTTGAAATTTGGCATAAAGCAAGGTCTCATAGCATAAATATAGAAAAAAATCTGGAAACCGTAAATTTGTAGCTACATCATAAAAAAAGCTTTTTTATCTTTGAGACTCGATTCGGAAATTGAACATAAACGGCTGTATCTCTTTTGTTCGTTAACTTACAAGTTTGATTTTCTCACAGCTTCAAGTGACTGCAGATTTAAGTATATGCAGTTTTAATTTCAACTCGATACTCCACGTGTTCTTGAGATAAAGGGTTTTGATAGACAAACATACACAGACAGACAGGCAGACAGACAAACGGACAACAAAGTGATCCTATAAGGGTTCTGTTCTTTGGGTTTTTTTTTCCTTGTCCACAAATACATCCAAAGGATGAACCCTAGTTTATATTACAATCTAGCCTTAGATAAATAGACTAATAGGTAATTTAATTATATCCTAAACTAATAAATTGTCTTTACTAAGAATGTTTCCAATAGCACTTTTCTTATTGTCTCTATTAAGGCGAATACACTTCGTTCTTGTATTTATTAGGTAGCAATTATGCTACATTACACTATTCACTATCACTAAACACTAACTCGAACGGTTTTGTTCTTTTTAGTCTTCTGACTATTTACACGTGGTCGAGAAGCTGGATTGCCACGATGTTCACATGCTAATGAAGTCGCTTTTCGTGAGATTCTGCAATTTCTTTTATCACTTTGTCGATGAACTCAACTTTTAGGTACGGATGGAGGTCATCATTTCGCATGTACCAAGGCGCATTTACAATTTCCCTTAGTACCTTGTTCTAAAATCGTTGTATGATACTTATACACCGTTACTTTTTAATCGTTTTAATCCCGTGGAGGGTCGAACCGGTGCATAAAACACTATCGATTTGTAAAAATAAAATTGGCGTCTCGGAATTATGTGTATTCCAACTTGGAGTTGGTGACAAATTCGCGGGTCTTGATGCGCAGGCGGCTTGACGTTTTTACAGTGAAAACTACGTGCAATCTTTGCGTTAAACGTGCAAGATTATGTACTCAAAGGAATGCTATGCTCTTGTGAAGTCTATCTAAACAGTGATGATTCGGAGGTGATTAGTTATTAGGTTTATAACAGCCCCGATTTAAGACGACCCATTGACCCACAACTCTTAAAACTTATGAACAATTTAACGTGTCGTTTAAGTGTTAAATAAATAAAAATGCAAAGGCGATTTAGGTAAGTAATGGAACTTTTTTTAAATCATTGTAAGTAACAGAACTTTTTTTAAATAATTTTAATCAAAATTATTGATTCCACATTTTTAAATACGCCATAACTAGCAGTAGAGATTTATTTTTACTTGTAATGTAATTAATTACCTAACACTTTTAGCATAAGTAATTAATTTATTAGGTATGTCTTAGGCACAAAGCAGTTAAGTTCGCCCTAAGTCTGTAAAAGTATGAAGGTTTGGAATTATTTTATTTGTTTTACGCGAAGATCAGCTGAGCGAGTCAATGACCTTACTTGATCGGGCAGTGTAGGTCTACAAAGTCGCAACGACCGACGTAGGTACTATCTCGTGGCGTTACCAATTATTTCATGTATTTTGCGAGTATTACCTTATCACTTGCTGTTTTTTTTTTTTTTTTAAAAGTTACATCGCTGTACAAGCTTTGGATGAATAGTATTTTATAAGTGAAACCACCGGTTCAAAGGATTAAAACGATTAAACGGTGTATTGGTCTGTTTGGTGCAGCCCCACAGCTGAATACCACAAGTCCAAGCTGGCATCAGGACTTGTCTATATAATAACAATTTGTTCTGCACAGACAACGTTTAACTTCTTCCAAGCAGCCAATACATTCTTTTGAATCGTAAGTCGAGTTCATTTCTTTTCTTCTTGATGTGGGCGTTCCAGCGTAGCTTAGAGTCATACCCAGATATTTGGCTGTATTCTCATATGGGACTTGTTTATTACTTATATAAACTGGAGAATACTGGTGTTTCTTGTTACTAAAGTCTATGTGTACAGATTCATTTAATTTAATCTTCCATTTTTTGGTCCAGTCATAAACTTGGTTGACAGCCATTTGAACCTTTTCAACTGCTTCTTGGTGGTTGTTACCTACAACCATGAGGGCTGTTTCGTCAGCGAAGGTCCCAATGGTATTATGCTCTGATTTTGGAATATCGCAAGTGTATATAAGGTACAGGACCGGACCTAATACACTTCCTTGCGATACGCTGGCTTTTATTTGTTTCATTTCTGAGTAGGCATCTTCTTGCCTTATTCTAAAGACTCTGTTTAGAATGTAGGATTCCAGAATATCTGCAAACTGCTTCGGTAACAGGATCTTTAGTTTATATATAGACCTTCATGCCATACTTTGTCGAAAGCTTGTGCCACGTCTAGGAACACAGTAGAACAGACATTCTTGTCTTCATGGGCGTGTTCTATTACGTTTGTGATCCTATGCACTTGATCACAAACGAAGTTTTGACAGCTGTCAAACGTTTAACATCGCCGAGTTAAGTTTTAATTCAGAATTAATGTAATTCCTCAATAACTGTTCCCTAAACTTCAATAGATACATTCGGAATGAGTAATTATAATACTAACAGTGTTATCCAAGCTTAAAACAGCTAGAATTCGTTGCTGAAGCGGTGCCAGTGTGAAAGTGAAATTAACAGTGATCAAGGAGTCTATCACTATAAACAACGTTTAATCAGGTTGGCTATAAATTACTTCTATACAATAAGTCGTCAGCAAACCATATAATACGGCACTCCGCCTAACAGAAACAAATTAACATAATCACAATTAACGGTTATAAATTCGAAGACAACATTTTTATAAACGTAAACAAAGAAAAGATTTGATGACTCATTCGACCAATCACCTAGTAGCTCACTAAGTTGACAGGACTTTCTTCGTTCGGAAACTTAAATTCTTAAACTGATAACCGGTCTTTTGAGACTGCGTTCCATTACTCGCAGATTTTATATTTATTTTTAAAACATGGAGGAATGTAACAATATTACATACCGCAAAATACACCGTAGCAGCCCATTGAAGGACGTCTCCAAAGATAATTCGGCGCTTTTTGACGCGACAATGATGAGTTTGCCTAACACTTCGTTAAATATTAGCCAAACTGTAATTGACCTGAACGACAAAGTCAAACAATTATCGGATGACTTATTGATAGCGCACCAAGAAATTGAGAATCTCAACTCGGAAAATTTTCGACTAAAATCAGATCTATAAAAATATCTGAAAGTCATAGACACCTACAAAGGCTTAAGTTTTGCGGAAAACAAAAATGATACACCTCGAACTGGACAAAAGCGCAAACAAAAACAAAAATCCGTTGCAACCCCAGCTTCAAAAATCAAACACACGGTGACGTCACCCTTGACAAATGTGATGAATAATACTACCGACACACCAAAAACATCAAAATTAAATAATACTCCCCCTCAATCGGGATCAAAAACTGTATCTGTCCAGGAAAACATACCATTACAAAAAGCAAAAACTATCAATGCACGTACGTCTCGTATGGACAAACTAACACATACACGATCAAAATTATGTATCATCAGTAGCAACAACACCAACAACGTACTATCGCTAGCCGAAAATACATTTCCTGACATGCAGATATGTCACTATCGTCTGCCAAACAACGGAATCAAAAACCTGCTAAGCAACATCACCATGAAACTAGCTAACTACTCAAAGGACGACTACTGCATAATTTTCATTGGAGACGAAGACTTCGGACATACAACGAACTATCTGGACTTAACTGTTTACATTAGACAAAAGTTAATGACCGTTCAACATACCAATCTTATAATATGTCTACCGACTTATAAAAATGACCCTTCAACTATAATGTATAATTCACGAATAGAAACATTTAATAATTTATTGTATCTTGACATTTATACTCATGAATATGCTTCATTGTTTGACACTAATCTAGACCTGACATTTGATCGTTCCATGTTTAAAAACAATGGAACAGTTAGTTACTATGGCATGTTGAATATTTTTGATCATTTAAAATACTACATTAAAAATACCGTCAATCAGGACCACAACGATAACGTTTCTCAAAATTTTTTTCGATAATAATCATGTCAAACAGTACACAACTCTCAATATTTTTCATCAAAATCTATGTGGAATCAACAATAAAAAGGATGACCTTGAAATATATGTTAGTGAATCATTGAGGACTCTAGACTTTGTATGCATATCTGAGCATTTCCTGAATGATACTCTCGCAAATCAATTCAATTTTGTTAATTATAAAATGGGGTCTTATAACACTAGACTCAATAAGAATAGAGGTGGTTCAATGATTTTAACACATAACGACAGAAACATTGATGAACTTCAAATATGTAAGCAACTATATAAAACTGACTGTTTTGAAATCTGTGGTATCAAGGATATTGAGACAAATCTGTGTGTTATTTGTTGTTATAGGACTCCAACAAACAACAATTTTGACGACTTCATGGATAGGCTCGAAAAGCTGTTACAGCATTTTATCAATAAGTTGTGTATAATTTGTGGTGACTTCAATATTAATGTTCTAAAAGATGATTCGAGACATAACTCTTTCTCATCGTTGCTAGCATGCTACAATTTTCGATATCTAATTAATTGTCCCACGTTCAAAAGAAATAACTCAGAATCATGTATTGATAATATTTTAACTAATTTACCAGAAAGTCTCGTAGACTATACAAATGTTGATCATAATGGGCTGTCTGACGGTCACGCAGGTCTATTATGTTTAGTACGCCTAGATAAAGTTGTGTGCAAGAAGCAAGCTAACTATATTCGTCTTTGTAAAAGAAAATATAACGAAGAAAACATAGGGCACTTTAGGAGGAAGATAGCGGAGACTGACTGGAACACAGGAGTTAACACGTTCATTAGTAGATTTAAAGAAATTCATTCTTCTACATTTAAAAAGTTTAAAGTAAAGGTTAATGTTAATAGAAGTAAGTGTCTTAAATGGATAACTAATGGTATAAGAATAGCCAGCAAAGTTAAACGTTTCTTAAACACTTTTGATAAAGCGCAGTGCCACAAATCGATTGTTGAATATCGAAACAGGTATATTAAAATATATAAGAAAGTTTTAAATTGTGCAAAAAGAAATAGCATAAGAAAACTAATAGAAAAGGCAACAGATTCTAGTAGGATGATTTGGAATATTGTCAATCAACGACGTAATGCTACGAAAAGCCTTAACGGCGAACAAATAATTCTTAAAATTGACAACAAAATTATTAATAATGCTGTAGACGTGGCTAACATTTTTTCTGGAAGGTTTGATAACAATATCTGTCTAAATGCGTGTGACCAAAATTTAGCAATTACATATTTAAATGAAAGTGTTAGCAGGGTAGATTCGAATATGATTATTGAGCCAGTCACACCTTTGGAAATTTTCAACTTGGTTAAAAATATGGCTAACAAATCTTCTACCGGCTACGACGAAATCCCTCTGAATATAATTAAGGACAATATTGACTTGTTAGCAACTCCACTAGCATCTTTCTACAATGAGTGTATTGAGGAAGGCCTTTTCCCAGATCAGTTCAAAATCGCGCGAGTCATTCCTATTTTTAAGAAGGGTTCTAAAACAGACCCTGATAACTACAGGCCCATTTCCCTTTTGCCAGTATTATCGAAGATCTTCGAAAAAGTTATGAAAGACAGGCTTATGAAACACGTCCGAATGCACAAAATTTTAAATAGTCAACAATTTGGTTATCAGAGATCTGTGGGAACTACCGATGCTGTTGAGGCATTAATCGACGAGGTGATCTGCAACCTTAATATTGGGCACAAGGTGGCAGGTATTTTTCTGGATCTCAGTTCTGCCTTTGACACAGTGGATCATGACATCCTGCTAGCCAAGCTAGAATATTACGGCATACGGGGGAAGGTTTTGAAGTTATTTAGCTCTTATTTGAAAAACAGACGTCAATTTATAGAAATTAAGTGTGTAGTAGACGGTGAAGAAAAAGTTGTTAACTCCAACCTGATGACAGTACATCGTGGTGTCCCTCAGGGATCGATCTTAGGCCCAATATTCTTTATTCTATTCTTAAATGATTTAATTGAGTTTATAAAAAAGCGTACCACAGACGCAAAGGTAATTATTTTTGCAGATGACACCAACGCAATAGTGTCGGCTGACAACATAAGTAATCTGGAATTGAAAATTAATAACATGTTAGTAGCTTTCGAACATTGGTTTGGTACAAATAATTTGAAACTCAATGTACAAAAAACAAAATGTGTTTTATTCAAATCGAACGTCCGAAACAAAGATAGTCTTGAGGTTTTATCTTGTGGTAATAAAGTCGAAGTGGTAGACCATGTCAAGTTCCTAGGAGTTTATATTGATGCGTTGCTAAACTGGAAAGTTGAGACATCATTTGTAAGAAAGTGTATTAGTTCCGCATGCTATGCTATTAGAAACCTGAGGGAAGAACTAACATTGGCCCAGCTTAGGATGGTTTACTTTGCTTTGGTTGAGTCTAGGCTTAGATACAGTATTGAGTTCTGGGGCAATAGTTACAAATATAACATCCAGTCGGCATTTGTTATACAAAAGAGGGCCTTAAGGACAATACTCCGATTGAAACAGACGGAATCATGTAGGGACCACTTTATTACACATACAATTTTGACCGTGCCATGCCTCTATATATTAATATTATTAACTAATTTTGTTAAAAAATTGCACAAGATTGAAACCGACGAACAACGACAAGTAAGACAGAAGACTCGAAGAAAAGATTTCCCTAATTTTATCCAACCGAAATTAAATGTGGTTAAACACAGTACCAGGTATCAGTCAGTCTTGCTGTACAACAACTTATCCGCAGAATTTAAAACCATAAATAGTGTAAATTTATTCAAAAACAAACTCAAGGCCTACTTATTGGGGAAGAGCTATTACAGTGTTGATGAATTTCTAGAGGATAAACGGCAATAATTTTAACATTATAAAAAAAAAAAAAAAAATTTGTTTTTTTGATTATCATTATTAACTTTACTTTGACATTGAAGTTTTTCTGTTGACTTGAATGATTTGGACATAATTATTTTCGACATTTATTTCTTTTGTTTCACCGCTGACATTATTGATGTTTATGTATAATTTAATTTTTGACATTATTTTTTAATTTATTATTATTATTTTTTTTTATGACTGGACAGATTTTATAATGGATAATGGAATTTGGAATATTGTTCTGTTAATTTGTTTGTTATTGTGTGAATTTATTAATTCTGTTATAAATTACTACTGAATTATTATATTATTTTATTTATGTTTTCATTAAATTTATCGATTGTATCATATTTTGGATTTAATTTGGAATTTGTATCATTATTTTTTGTGACTTTGTTGATATTTTTATATGTACTTAATAGATTTTTAATTTTTGGGAATTGTTTAAATAATTTTATAGTACATAGTTAAATATTCTATTTATTTGTTTTATGTATAGTAATTATTGACAATATTGTTATTTTATTAGGATTTTCTAGTATGTTGCATGTTTTTTTTCCCTTCAAACTATCGCGAAATTTTTTTTTTTTATTTAATTATTATTATTATTATTTTCAACACAATGTTACATTGTTATGAAATAAATGACTTATGACTTATGACTTATGATCGATAGTTGAGTACTTTTCTCGGAAACCAAACTGGTGCTCTGGTATTATGTTCTTGCTTTGTATTATTTGGTTTGAGCCGTTTAAGTAACAGCTTTTCAAAAAGTTTTGACATTATAGGTAGCAAAGAGATTGGCCTGTATGATGTTGTTTCATGTGCAGGTTGTTCCAGGCTTAGCTATCATGATCACTTCAGCAACTTTCCATAAGTCTGGTACATACTTAAGTCTTAATGCAGCCTATAAACAAAAAGAACGATATGATAATAATGTCAATCCTATTACATATCATCCTTATGATTTAATTTTAATTAAAAATAATATGTGTAGTAAGTTAAGTAGCGTGTATTCGGGACCTTTTAGAGTTATTTCTGATGAATCATCAAATATCAAAATATTAAACAATAGTAAAGTGGACATTGTTCACAAGCATAGGACAAAATTGTATAATAGCTAAAAACAAAAATAACTTTATATAATACAGTGTATTTTTCGTTCATAATTAATAATATGCACTTATAAAAAAAATGTGTGCTTAGAAATAAAATAAAACTTGTAATTTTATTTTATTTTACCTCACCGTGGGAGGTGTAGTGTAGTAATGTGAGTAATGTAAGAATCTATGATGATCTATGTATGTGTAAGCAAGCCTATATAATCGTATGTTATTCCAAATATAATGAGTATTATTCCAGCATTGATTGGTATCATTTCTCTCCCGAATACCTTCATCACTACATGGCTCAAAGGTGGCGTAAAAACGTGTGCCTATTATGACGATTACCTCTTTCAAGTTTTTGAGATATAATGATTCAAAATCATTATATCTCAAAAACGGTGGCTCTTAGAAGAAAAGTATAGAATAGAATAGAATAGACTTTATTGTACACCAAAAAGTAATACAGCTTATACAAAAACTAATTAAGTAATTAGACATTTTTGTAGATTATCTGATCTACAATTTCGTCTCAGCTAATTTTATGATAGAACTTACCGTTTTGCTGAAAATCATAAAAAACTCGTTTTTGTGATCTTTGACCCCGAATTTTCTTTTTTCCAGGTGTCGTATCGATGAGGACTTTTTTGATTCTATTTATATATCCTACCAATTTTCAGCTGAGCGCGTGCGCGTCATTGCTGTACGCACACATATAGTGAGAGCTCCGATAAAAAAAAAATAACAAGCAAATATCGCTTATATCTTATTAAAATTTATACAAATCGATAGACAAACTTGTGCTTCTAAATATTTATAAACAGTGTTATGATAAATCAAATGGATTGTAAATAAACAGTAAAAAACAATAACCCAAAAATTGGCAAAGTGGTTCATGAACTAATGACTATATGTGACTCATCAAAACTGTGCGCGAGGCGATTCATTACCAAAAATGGTTATAAGTTAACCTGTGTTTTGATGAATTATTAGACAAGTCAACCAAGCACATCCGTTTTTCGGCTGAACGAAGTGCCGTGGCGTAGTGGTGACGGACGCGGCATTTCGAAAACATTGTCACGAGTTTGAAACTCAACGAAAAGATACTTTTTGTGTATTTGTTCTTGTTGTTGTTGAAAACGTATTTATTTACTGTTCGGAACAAAAGAAAAAACAAGGGAAAAACTTTTTTCTTCTTCTTAATATTCTTATTCAGTAAAGCAAAGGATTCGGAACATATCACTTTTCGTAGACCATAAAAATCGACCTCATTAGACAGTGTCAATGATAATTCCATATTATTGGATACCACAATGATGAGTTTGCCAGGCACATCGTTGAATGAAAGCGAAACCACCATAGATCTAAAAGATACAATGAAAAGATTAACTTTAGAACTAGAAAGCGCACACCGAGAAATTGATAATCTAAATAGCGAAAACTTTCGTCTGAAGAAGGATATTGGGCAGTATCAAAAAGTGATTGAAACATATAAGAAAGTTACTATATTGGAGAGAAAAAGTATGACAACAAAGTCTTCACGCCAATTAAATTTAATGAGAACGAGTTTTTTTTCGACGCCTACAAAGATAAATCCCTCTCCTGAGGTAACTGATTATCCACCCAAGACTGACCCACTGGTACAGTATGCTATTGATAGCTGCAACAATTCATTTGATTCAGCTTTATCCGGACGCATTGCTGAGGAAAACTTGGAGCCAATGTCACCAATAGATGTCATCAGTAACTCTTTCACATTCCCGGTCAAGTCAATCTCTGATTCGCAGCACATTGATGAGTGTATTCGCACGTCGAAGACAGAGTTTAACATTGAATGTACTCCTACTGAAAACCAGCAGTTGACCTCTATGTCACAAACTAATTCGCAAAAAGAAGCTGCTCAACGAGTCATGATCTTCGCTGATCAAGCTGGATATGGTGTTTGTAAAATCCTGCAATACTATTTGGGGTCAAAGTTCATCGTGACGTCATTTATTAAGCAAGATGCAACTACTGAGCAGGTTTTAAAATCCTGTGCAAGGATGTGTAAAGACTTTAGTAAAACTGATATTATTATAATATTAGCTGGCACAAATGATAACAATCCTATGAATATTCAAACTTATTTACATTATACATTACGTCAATCAAAATCCACTAATGTTTTGGTAGGTCAAATTTACAAGCATAACACTCTGAACATCAACAATGTAAATAAACTGCTAAAATTTGTTAGCGGGAATTGTACTAATTCTACCTTAGTATCGTTGCATAGTGATGTTTACATGCCTTACGTAAATAAATTGCATGCTTGTAGATTAATACATAGACAGATTCTACATATAAATTATAAATATAATTATCAAACTTATACTGAAAAACAAGGTAGTCGGAAGAGTCTACTGCCCGCAAAAAATGCTAATGTACAAACAAAGATTTTCAAAAATGTTGAGATTCAGACTGATGATGTTGATACGGCGGTAAAAACCAACGATATAAATCTACAATCAGATTTTTTTCGTGACTAGTAACAATGATATATGTGTTAAAATTAGTAGCAATGTTAATTCTGTCCCAATAAATTGTATAAATTTAATCATCTTTCACTAGAACATATGTGGTATATCTAACGAAATAAACGACTTTGAATCCTATATAAGGGTAGACTACCTATGCTTGACCGAGCATTTTTTAAGTAGTATGTCAGTCGATTCTTTTAACTTAGATAGTTACAATTTAGCGTCTTATAATACGCGAAAGAAGAAAAAGAGGGGAAGGAGTTTAATTTTAGCTCAGGCAGATAGAAAAGTAGAGATAGTAACAGCAGTTGAAAGATTGTACGCTGTAGAGAGTTTTGAGTTATGCTGGATAAAGGATATCACTACTGTACTGTAAGTATGTTGTATGTATCGTAATCCTAATGATAAGAACTTTTCTATTTTTTGGAAAAATTGGAACTGTTGCTTGAGTTCTTATTCAATAAGAAATGTATTATTTGCGGAGATTATAATGTCAACTTGCTTCTGGATAACAAGAAACGTGCTCAGTTTTTGAGTCTGCTGGCATGTTACAATTTTAGATGTCTCGAAATAACTCGTATTCCTGCTTAGACAATATAATAACAAATCTACAAGAAGAACAGGTATTGAATAGTATAATTGACCACAATGGTTTTGGAGACGGACATGGAGCACAATTGGGTGGGATCTCAGAAAAAATAAAATAATCCATATTTAGTTGCTAATAAAAGAACATTTATTCGTAAAAATAGTATAACTTTTAAGAACAGATTTTTGCATAAAAAATTTGATAAAATGGGCATTAATTAATTTTTGAGTAATTTTAATAACGTTTTTCGGGAAAGTTTTAAGAAACGGAAAATAAAAATAAATTTAAAGAGGGGATCACAGTTAAAGTGGTTAACTAAAGGAACAGAAACGTCGAGCAAAATGAAAGAGTCTTATGCACAAATACTACAAATCTTATTCATGAAAGTATAATCAATTATAAAAAGTATTATATTCGCATCTATAGAAAAGTCATGATCATAGCCAAAAAAATTAATCATTCTAAAAACGTCAGCACAGAAGTGTGGAACGTAGTTAATAACCGCAGAAACAGTCTAAAAAAAGTACAACAGGAACCACTTTTATTAAAACTTAATGATCAAATCGTAGACTCACCAACTGCTGTAGCTAACATTTTAGCAGAACAGTTCAACTTTAATTGTGCATCAGCTAGAACAAACACGGAGGAAGCTATATGGCTACTTCGAAAAACTTGTGAAAGGGTTATAAATAATATGTCACTCACGCCTACTACACCCAAAGAAGTAACCCAAATAATTAAAACTATGGCAAACAAGCACTCTAGTGGTTATGATGAAATCCCTGTTTCTATTTTTAAAGAGCACATAAAAATATTAGGCGGGCCACTGTCTACTTTCTTTAATAACTGCCTTGAGCAGGGTATTTTTCCGGAACAACTAAAGATCGCAAAGGTGGTGCCAGTTTACAAAAAAGGTTCAAAAACGGACCCTAAAAATTATAGGCCAATTTCACTTCTACCTACAGTTTCAAAAATATTGAAATCTCGGCTTTTGACTCATCTTCGTATTAATAAGGTTCTAAATAACAGACAGTTTGGTTATCAGAAAGGAATTAGCACAGGAGATGTAATTTATAAACTTCTAGACTACGTGATGGGCAAATTAAATCAAAAACTAAAGGTAGCAGGGATTTTCCTAGATTTATCTTCCGCATTTAATACAATTGATCATAATCTCCTTATTGCTAAATTAAATTATGATGGTGTCAGAGGCACAGCCTTGCAATTATTTACAAAGTATTTAAGAAACAGGAAAATGTTTGTAGAAACTAGCACTGTAGAACAGAATGGACAACGAAAAATATACCAATCATCTATGACTAATATTACTACTGGCGTGCCGCAGGGTTCCATATTGGGTCCTATTTTGGTTATTATTTTCACTAACGATTTAATAAGTTATATTAAAAAAATCATACCAGACATTAATCTTGTAGACTATGCTGATGACACTAATGTCATAGTAGGAGTGAAAAATATTAGTGAACTGACAGAAGTAGTCAATACTACGTTGGCATTTCTGTTAGAGAAAAACTTCTATTCCTTAGACGAATTGTAATTTTAATATTATTTCCAATTTTCTGTTTTATAAAAGTTTGTATTTATTTTTGTTTTAAGCACGTATTCATGTTTTAATTAAATTTAATTTTTGTTTTTCTTAAATTGCATGTTATTTTTTAGAATTTTTGTATTAATTTAAAATATAAATATCAAATACAATTGTAACCTATTCTGATAAAAAAATAAAATTGTAACCTAACCCTGTTAATTGGTCTAATTTGACTGGACTATAATGAGAACTGACAATAAAATTTTAGGATTTGCCTGCAGTGGTCTTTCCGTCAGGTTTTAATTTGGGTGTCTTTAAGGCTATAGTGAATAGGCTCCTCGTAAACTAATGCGCCTCAGAATCAACTATTGCATCACTACTTACCAACAGGTGGGATCGCAGTTAAGTACCTACTAGTTTACATTAAAAAAAGTCTTTCGCTTTGCGATTATGAACTTTTCCTTTTATGGTTTCTTTTATAAAAGAACAGTATCTGGTCTATTCTTAAAAAATATTATTGTTAAAGGTTGGTTAACTAATATTGTTGAAAAATGGACAGAAAAATTGATATAGTAATGGTAGTGAAACCTGCAGTGTCCAAGTGTCGGTGGCCTCGACGAGGAAGGCCTGGAAGCGCTCGTCGGCGATGAATGTGAAGCGGTCCACGGTGAGGATGTGCGCGTCGCGGCGTCGGATCCACGACACGGACTTGTTGCTCAGCTGGCGCACCTGCAACGCGGCAACGTCTCGTAAAGTTACGTCCACTCAGCAACAAGCTCTTGCAACTAATCATACAATTGTTCATGAATGTTCCACATGTTCATTGAAGAAAATTCGTTTATGAGTAAACTGACTATGACTTTTCATTTGTAATTTAAATTCTCTAACAGTCGTATGAAATAGCTTTATAACAGTAAAGTTTATTTATTATTACTATAACACCCTTACAGACGCGTCCAAGGCGATTTTCCCTGAGTTTGTTTCGGTGTTTCTTCTCAGGGTAGTCAGCTAGGAAACACCGGCCTCATCTAGCATTAATTGACGAAAAAAAAAAAATTACAAGAAAGAATAATAATTAAAAGAACAAAAATTGATGTGTAAAAGTGTTTTTATAAAACCTACTTGCAAAATAAAGATCATTTATTATTTATCATTTATCATTTTATAACTTTCACTTAAATACATAATAATATTATAAAATTAACTATAAATGAAAATACAGAAATTTTTAAATAATTATTATTTTTGCCAAATAGGTTTCTGCGCGTTATAGCGCTATCGAAGGATATATTTGACCATACGTTTTATTGATAATCGTCATTTTAGCCGAAAGACATCCACTGTAGGGGCCTCCCCAAGTGTCACCATAATGACCGATCCTGTACTTCTCACATCCATCAGACTCCCGCGACCATCACCAGGTCATCGATTCACCATGTGGAAGGCCTCCCAACGCTGCGTCTTCCGGTACGTGGTCGCCACTGCAGAATCTTTCGTCTCCTTTGATAAATCTGTTCTGCAAGCAATGTGCCCTGCCCGCTGCCACTTAAATTTGGCGATTTTTATTGATAATATTATCAAAAAAACGTATGGCTGATGTGACAAAGGACAAAACATTAGGAGGTTAGTCACACCTCTATGACACCTCTGGCGGGTGGTGGCACGCGCCTGCGCATCTGTCTAGCGCATGCAAACGTGGCGAAGTGTAAGGATAATTGGCGATTGCACAGAAATGAATCGATAACTACGTTATGAGACTACCCGATTATTGGGATAATATAACATTATGTATTCGATTGCAATAGTCTTCAAAGTACTTAGGCATACCCGTACTACCACTATCAATAGTATCAGAAGTATATAAATCTGTTGAATAATATAGTGTAGGCATTGTGTGTATGTAGTACAATGTGGAGTGTTGTTACTTTGTAGGTAACCGTGCGTGTCGAGCTGCGTGGTGATGTTGTTTGCTAAGTGTACATATAGGTCATCTCGGTTACTTTGCAGGGTAGATAGTCATGCGTGCCGTGCTTCGTCATGTTGTTGTTTACTAAGTGTACATACAAGCCATCTCAGTTACCTTGCAGTGTAGACAGGCGTGCGTGTCGAGCTGCGTGGTGTTTTGTTCGCTAAATGTACATATAGGTCATCTCGGTTACCTTGCAGGGTAGACAGGCGAGCTTGTCGAGTTGCGTGTTGTTTTGTTTGCTAAGTATACATATAGGTCATCTCGGTTACCTTACAGGGTAGATAGGCGTGCATGTCAAGCTGCATGGTGTTTTATTTGCTAAGTGTACACATGCAGGTCATCTCGGTTACCTTGCAGGGTAGATAGGCGTGCGTGCCGAGTTGTGTGGTGATGTTGTTTGGCGCGGAGGGGTCGAAGTAGGGCCCCGTATACAAGCCCACGTAGCGCTTGGTGAGGCGCGGCCCGCCGCCCGCCTCGCCGCACGATAGCACTGTAACACAACACACGATGCGTCAAGCGTCTCCAACACTCATTCTACTCAGATCTTAAACGGCTGATATTTTAAGGTACCTATTAATAGGTACCTAACTACATAGATAGAAACGAACAAAAGACTCCATAAATATTATTCAAACAGAGACTCCCTTTACTAAAGTATTTATTTCACAACGAATGAGAAAAATAGGTACATAGGTGATGTACATGTAAAGAAATTTCTTTCAGCATACATACGATAGGAGAGTTCGAAAAAAGAGATGTATATACCATGAGTAAAATTAGTAGGAAACTAACGCGAGCCCAGAGCGGGATGTGAATGTCACAAGTCTTCGAGATTCTGGCTCTACGACATGCCAAACCTCGCGAGGTGTTCCTTTGTGCAGTGGTGATGACATAAACATACAAAGTAAAGCGCATCCCCGGGTTTGATCCAATGATGTACAACTAAAAATCTGAGGCTATAACCTCTGGGCTACTAACTGCTCTGAAAATTTTATAATGATATACTATCCATTACGTATGTACATACAATCGTCATACAATGGTCTTACTTCGAGAAATAGGTCAAACGTCAAATCAGACTCGGTTAGGCAATGTCCGGGAAGCTGCGTACATACCACGCAGCTTCCCGTCTAGTCCAAAATATTAGTATCTCAAAACGAAAGTTTAAGACCAGTACTTGTTGCCAGTGATGTCATACGACTCTGAAACATGGTCGTTTAGAACCGCATAATATAAAAAAGTAACACTATTATCTAGTATTAATAGTGTTACTTTTTTATAAAGTTTGTTATAATCTAAAATCGTTTGTTTAACAACAAACGATTTTAGATTTAGTTGAGCTTGTAAGTAACTTCAGGGACTAATACAGATTAATTAATGTCATAGCCAAGAAAAATAACACATTTTTTTTTTAATAAGTTTTTATTCACTTTGTTATTTAAATTGCTTAACAAACACTACAAGCTGCGGCCGTAGCCAGCGTCGATAGTGGTAGCGGCGACTAGTGTCCGCGGCATGTTTCCGGTGCGGTAGGTCACGGGTGCCTTCATTTCCATGCCCGATTTCCGGAGCGAGGACCCGAAAATAAAAACGAGATTTATGTGAGCGGCGCCGCCCGCCAGTGCCGCGGGGGTGAGGAGGAGCGGGCAGGCGAGGGGGGGATATCACGAAATCAGTCTAATTAATTACATGATGATGCCACGAGCCGCCCTTATAAGTGCTTCGTAATATTTTCTTTGCAGCATCATGATTTTGCTGTTGGCTTCGTCACTCAGATTAATAAACCTGCCGACAGTATCGGTATCCTTATAGACAGGTTTCTTTGTAAAACTGGTATTGTATAGCAATGTAGAAAAAGTCTGTCGTGTCCAACTAAGAACAATTGTCCAAAACTAACTACAAGCTTGTGTCGGGAGCATGCGTCAGGTGCTGTGCTGACAGAGCTTGCGTGAAGAGAAGCATGTGGAGACACGAGCGACGGTAGGGGGAGGGGGAGATCGTATTCCGGAATAAATTTAGTTTTTATCGCCGCCAGTCTGCGCCGGATATTGAGGATGGAAATGAACTCCCGAATCATCCCACCTCCGCGTGTTCCGGCGTCACTGCGCCGAGGACCGCACTCCGGGGACACACAAGTGTATGTGTAGGTACATGCGGCTGGAGTACAAGTGTATTTGTCCACCGGTGCTCACACGGTTATTCAACACAACAAACACAAATCAATTACTAATCTCTCGTTTGTATTTAATCGTTTTTATTTTATTTTATTTTATGAACACACTCTGTTGTACTCGCAGGTGAACGTTGAAGCTGTGCAGTGTGCATATAGGTACATTGTATACACAAAAGGTGCATCAGCTGTGTGTCAACAACTCAGTATTATCAAGTTTGTTTTATTGGCATTCAATTACCCGCCATTAGCAGCACTACACACTACACTGAGCGGTGCGATGTGCATGCTATTCAACTCTGATGGAACCAACACCAGCAGGTGTTATACCTGCCGCGTTCTCTTAGCGGCTAATATCGTTCACGCATACGCTACCTAAATTAACTGGGCATAATCAACTGAAGTGGTCCGTTTTAAATCAGAACTGTTCTGATTTCGGTGTTATACAGGGTTATTTGTAAAACGCTAGCAACCTCTTAGGACTATGTTAAGAACATCATAAACAAGAACTTTTGTTCTATGATTTTTAAAAATTTATCAGAGTTTCATACAAAAATAAAAATATTTAATTTAAACGTTCTAAATATTACGAAGTCTATGCGAAGCAAGCGATAGTACAATAGCGCAGGGTAGCTGAACATGAACTTGACCTATTTACGGGCGAACCTCACCAATCGGTCGGTCGATGAGCTGCGTCATACGTATTCTTAGAGAAAAAGCCTTTGGTCCCAGCTATCATAACGGCAGCAATATGACATCAGTGTAAGAGTTATCGCCCAGTTGTTAAGTTGTTGACGTCTGTTGGGCAGTGCTTTGTTGCCTCAATGGTTTCATGTGGAATACAACAGGTACTGCATTCAGATGGTCTAGAAGTCGACTCAATATAGTTGTAAAAAAATTAAGCGGATCGATTGATATTGAATATACTTGATGATTAAACGAACTTACATAGGTAAGTTCGTTTAATAAATAATATTCTCTTCGAGCAATTGTGATTGAACTTCACGTACAGACGTGAAGTTAACTCTAATTACTCGAAGAGCTTTGTTCTCGATATTAGCATAAACACACATGTAGTTTCACTTACAGACTCGCCATTTCGCACTGATTTTAGGAGAAAAAACAAATAATTTAAAACCATAAATATTAATTTAATGTTAGGTAGATATAAAATTTTGTTTTTGTCAATGACATTTTCACCTAGCCAGCTCATTTAGTTTAGAGGTTTGCTGAGCTGTTTTTTATTTCACGAGAAGGGGTTCAGCATGACTGGGAGGGAGGGATGCTAATATCTTCGAACGAAGCTCTTCGAGTATTAAAAATTTAAATGAATTATTTATTATTATTTATTTTATTTAGTTTTATTATTATGAATTATTTAATTATAATTCATTATTTTTTTTTATAAAGTTACGTGTGACGTCACCCCGTGCGAAAAATATAGCACGGCGTGACGTTACACGTAAATTTAATGGGCTATATCTTTGTCATTTTTGGTTTAATTTACAAATAAAAAAATACGTGTCCCTTATTTTTGAATAATCTAAAAGACGGACTAATTACATTTTTTCGGCAACTAGACTATTGTGATTGAACTTCACGTACAGGTAAGTTCGTCTAATCATCAATTACTCTCAAGCTTCGATCGAGATATTGGGTTCAAGTAACGATGATAAACTGGATTGCGAGCTATTTAAGATATATTATACGAGGTCCGGTATTAAAAAGTTGCGTTAGAAAACAATGCAATTTTCCGGTGAATTGCACGTTTGTTACAAAAAATGTACCTAATTAAGTCACGCTCTGACTTTAGGATTTGGATGTGAGGAGTCTTTTAAAAATATATCGCTAAATAATAAACGCAGTCTTTAAAGTAGTCTTTTAAACCAGTAAAAGTAAAAAAATTGTCCAAGATATAGTGAACGCATTTTTTACATAAACGTCAGGGTCTTTATGCCAAGAAACATGAATAATGCACTTATTATTAAATTTATTCTGCTTGTGAATAACTCAATAGAAAGGGAACACCGAAGTGTTGCGTTATTTTGTCAAAATCAATTTAAGAAATTACATTTCGAAGTGAACTTCTTGTTTCAATGTCTGCAACTATAATATCTGATATTTATTCGGTTAAATGGAGAAATTGTATGTCACCAACTCTGCCAAAGTACGATAGATGCGGTTTTTGTATTGTCTACACGTAAAAAAATTCATCAGTTTTTTAATCTTGTTTAAAGCATTTAAGCCTAAGAAAAGCTGCAAGTTTCTCCAAATAATTGATATAACGAATTTTGTCATGTGCTGACTCCAGGGTCCACTAGCAGTCACATCACCACAGGTGGCACCCATCCCGTTGTTGAGACATCACTAAATATCTCTAAAGAATTTAAAATTTATGTCAAAATTAATTTGAAATACTGATTATAGCAAAATCTCATATTTTAGGTGGTTTGAACTTCCTAATATAAGCTAATTAGGGAAGAAAAAATTTGTTCCTTGTTTATAATGATTAAACTCAAAACGACTGGATTGGTTTTTAAAAACTCTTTCATTTATGGTGAGTAAAACTAAACACTGAGTAAAATATGCATATATTTTCTATTTCCACGCGGGCTAAGCCGCTGGTAGAAGCTAGTTCTTATCAATTCTGTGTCAATGTTCTTTATTAAGTCAACGGGTAGTCTAATTTCAACAGGACAGAATCTTTTTCTGTGTTGATGATATATCTTAACGATTTTAATTAAATGTGTAAAGTCGACTGACCAACCAAAAAACAAATTATCCAAATGAGATGTAGATATATTTTTGTTTTGTTTTCAAATAACATTGCCCCACACTAGACCCCAGGAATTACTCCTGTACGTGGGTGAGTTCACAAACATGTCAACTCACATCAAGGCACCCAGACCAGGAATACCTATCTGTAGGACATACAAATATTTGTTTCGTGCGGGAGTCAAGCCCGCGGCATGCATACCAACAGCCGATCGCTTAGCCACTGCACCAATACTGCGTCAGTTATCTAAATAACGAGAACATATTTGTGATTAAGTATGTTTAAGCAGTTCGATAACATGTCAAACGTGCATTAATTGCCAGGAACGTAATTATTTTTTGAGCTGAGCTGATTTATACTTATAAAAATTAGTCTTTTTTTTTATACATCATTTAATGACATTAAACAGTTGTTTGCATAAACTTTTTAAGCTGTTCTTAAATCTTTAAGTTAAAAGGTTTCGGTTAGTACAATTTATTGAACTGTTAAAACGTATGTAAAACTTTCTATGTCGTTCGGTTTAGGAACAAGTACCTAATATACTGGATATGGTTGGTCCTACCTATAGTTGACATATGGGCACTGTCTCAGTGCTAATATGATTTTGTATCCAATACTTTAAAGACCTTGTATTCGTATAACTGGGCAATACAAGATTAATATAACCACATATAAAAGATAGTATAATAGGCTTAATAGTCAATAGACACCACTGTTCATAGAAATAACAGGAAAGGCGACCTGCGGATTTTATTAGTTCTAACGTCGGTGACGGCTGTAACGTCATGCGTAACAACGAGTAACTGCTGACGTCAGGATGCCTTGGAAGGGAGGGTGGTTGTGCATCACCCTCGTTTTCTGCACATATCTCGCGCGCAATTCCCACCACCACCGCCAGAGGGGCGGTTACAGGTTTGAAAATGGATAGTTACCGATGTGAATTTTTCAATTCATATGTACATAATTTTCTAAGTTTATCTGCTCATAACAGACACTCCGTGTCTCGGAAGCCACGTAAAATCATTGGTCCCAGTTGTCACTCCTAGATTTTCGGCCGTTGTTACAGGTGCCAGAAAGTGTAACCATCAGTCTATCTAAGGAGTATCGTGTTGCCCAGTAACTTGGCTGTGGAGGTCTGACAGGCAGCTGGTGCTCCATGTAAAACACGGGTATTCAGCCGCATCCGGTTAGACTAGAAGCCTACCTCAAGCTAGTTGGGAAAAAGGCTAGGCAGATGATGATAAAAAAGCAGCACGCTATTGAAAAATGTTAGTACCTGCTTACCTTTTAGTCCCTTGACTCGCTTTACTTGAGTTTCTATTAGAGAAATTTGAATCTTTGGATTGAGGGTAGGCAGTTTTTAGGGTTCCGTAGCCAAATGGCAAAAAACGGAACCCTTATAGATTCGTCATGTCTGTCTGTCTGTCCGTCCGTATGTCACAGCCACTTTTTTCCGAAACTATATGAGCAACTGTTGAAACTTAGTAAGTAGATGTATTCTGTGAACCGCTTTAAGATTTTCACACAAAAATAGAAAAAAAGCAATACATTTTGGGGGTCCCCATACTTAGAACTGAAACTCTTCATCAAACCCATACGAATTGGGATCTATGGATAGGTCTTCAAAAATGATATTGAGGTTTCTAATATCATTTTTTTCTAAATTTAATAGTTTACGCGAGAGACACTTCCAAAGTGGTAAAATGTGTGTCCCCCCCCTGTAACTTCTAAAATAAGAGAATGATAAAACTAAAAAAAATATTTGATGTACATTACCATGTAAACTACCAACGAAAATTGGTTTGAATGAGATCTAGTAAGTAGTTTTTTTTTAATACGTCATAAATCTAAAAAAATACACTATTATTAAAACATAGATCAAAGTTACAACGAACTACAAGAACTTTTATATTATGTTACTTGCTGCTACGGAACCCTCCATGGGCGAGTCCGACTCGCACTTGGCCGGTTTTTTTTTTAAACCTGCAGTTCATCGGTACCCAAAATCTGTGTTTTGACTCCCTCTTTAGAGAGGGCAAAGGTCACATTATAAAATAATATAATTATCAAATTCTTTTGAATTTTGCTGCCATATGGCTTTAGTCAAGATGGGGTCTTCACCCAATATTGGCAAAACCCAATTCTGGATCTAATTTGAGAACGTTTTGGTGAAGAATAGGAGCCTCCGGTTCACTCGCCCTCTTTAGATGTACGCTAGTAAACTGCATGGCAGGCACATAAAGTACTTACGCATGGGTAGTACCATGGCAGTAGGGGAGCTCGGCTGCAGTATAATTATGTAGATACTTGTGCTATGGTCTTGTCGGTGGCAGGCGATTGTGTGATACACTTTATTCCACTAGAGCTGGTCGCTAGTACGGACATTCAGGTTGTAAACCTGTTTTGCCGTGACATGTGGCACAATCGTCATCGGTTGTGAATATTTATTTGGTGGGAAGTGAGACTCCTTGTGAGAAATACGCAATCCCAATAAGTGGTTATTTATTTCTCTAGGAATAACGTATCTACATGCTATAGAAAAACCCCAAAGGTAGATCGGAACAGCAAATACTTTATTTAGGGATTGGAAGGCCCCCAAAGGACAATCCGGTTTTCCACATTAAAAACCTCACAGGTAGATCCAAGCAGCAAGTACTATATTTGGGAATTGGAAGGCCACCAAAAGACAATCCGATTTTCCGTATAGCCTCATAGGTATATCCGAGCAGCGAGTACTTTATTTATTTAGGAATTGGAAGGCCCCCAAAGGACAATCCGATTTTCCATATTAAATACCTCACAGGTACTTTATTTATTTAGGCAGTGGAAGGTCCCCAACGGACAATCCGATTTTCCGTATATTAAAATTACATATAACACGTTATGAATATTTTGAATTCATACAACGGAAACGTACAAAATGACGTAACGGTTTTTAAATGTGAGTTACCACGTGGTTGTGGCATCAAAATAGTCTTGGCACACATATTTATGTATGTAGGTATATTTGTTTATGTATTATTATTTTATTCACAATATTTCTAGTTTTAAAATTGTACACTGGACCCTACCCTCTAATGTCAACTCTCTCTATCGCTCAATGGTTTGCTGGAAGAAAACTCAACTTTGAGTTAAGCTCGCCTATGTACATGAACTTTGCTATCCACTTATTTTTTGTTGTGTACAATAAAGAATTAAAGAAGAATTAAAGAAAACACAAAATAAATAGATCAAGGACTCACCCTGATGCCGGTTATAAGGCTTAAAAAAATTACCATCCGATGATAGATTAATATTTATTGTTTTAAATTATATGTTTTTTGTCCTAAAATCATTGCGAAATGGCGAGTCTGTAAGTGAAACCACATGCGTGTTTATGCTTATATCGAGAACGAAGCATGACAGTAATGTAATAAAATTGCCTTCATTCTCCAAGAACGAGTCTGAAACGTAACTAATAAACGCCAGACTATCATCGAACAGAATTGGATAGTGAGAGTTTGTGAGTGGAATCATGATGTCGGTTATCATCCTCTAACTTTAACTGGTTTTTTTTTATAATTGATAGGCTCGCGTTTGACCACTATCTCACCTGATGGTAAGTGATGATGTGGCCGAAGATGGAGCACGCTTGCCTAGAAGTAACCTATTCACTCTTGACTTAAAGACCCCTAGGTTGTAGCTAGCAGGAAACACAGACTCCGGCAGGGAACTCCACTCTTTAGCTGTACGCATAATGAATGTGTTTCCAAAACGCTTTGTGCGAATGGGTGGGATATCCACCATGTACCGATGCCGTAACGCCGTACGTCTAGTCTAGTGGCCCGATGATGGGACGGACTTGGCGGAATTAAATTGTGCAATTCCAACGCACACTCACCGAAGTGTAATCGATAGAAAACCGTCGGGCCAGTAACTCGGCCTCGATGCTCAAGGCTTTGGAGCTTTGACTCAACAAGCGCATCATCACCGATGATCCTCCTGGCTCGCCTCTCAATCGACTCCAGAGCATCAAGCTGATACTTGGCAGACCCATCCCAAAGATGAGAGCAGTACTCCATACACGATCGAACTTGCGCTTAGTACATGTTGAGCAGTGTTCCGGAGTGAAGTACCGCCTCACTTTAGCTAAGATCCCCAATTTTTTGGCAGCCTGTTGTGCTTTTGCCTCGATGTAAGAGCCGAAATGCTGGTGTTTTGGAGTATTATTTTCGATTAGTCTAGGTGGACGTATACATTCGTTGTTACATAACTTAGTGCCATAGACCCTATGTAACTACATTATTTGAAATAATCATAATGATCGTATCTCAGACTGGCCTGAAGACTGGTCTAGTGGTTAGTGGCCCTGACTGCTAAGCTGGAGGTCATGCGTTCGATTCCCACCCAGGACAAATGTTTCTGTGATGAGCATGATCATTTGTTCTGTGTCTGGGTGTAATAAATTATCTATAACATGTATGTATTTAGAAACATATAAGTATGTTTATATCAGTTGTCTAGTACTCATAACACAAGCTCTGCTTAGCTTAGGACTAGATGGCGTTGTGTGACAGTTGTGGAATATTATATTATTATTATCTTTATTTAACTTTCATACATATTATATTATATTTTTAAATATTCCTTAAAAAAATAAAATACTATTATTATTATATTATTATCTCACATGAATCCCCAATTCATCCTTTTAGCTAAGCTTTATTTATGTGATCTTTTTCATAGATGCTATATGAACTCCAGCCCTTCCACCTACCACACTGTGTACCGGAAGTTGTGTAGTGTTCCCGCCACCATACCACCGCGCCGCGCGAGGGTACAATTTGTACGGAGATAATACTGTGATACTCAACAAACAACACTCCATTAATAATTTGTCTGTGGCGGCAGGAGAACACATTATTTATGAGTGAAATATAGTTGCGCTGAGATGTCGGGACACAGCGAACAAAACGAATGGTTTCTTGTTCCAAGCCGGCCTAGATTCCTTCCTGACAAATGTCTAGTATTCATTAGGGGCGCGGCGCCATTCATTAATACTGAATTAGTCTTGGAAATGTGTAAAGCTCTCCTCAGCCGCGGTGATGATCAAACCGTACTGTGTTCCTCGCATCGAGTTTGGTAAACTGGGTACTTGTGTTGTGAATTCGTTAACATCATGTTGAGCCTGTCTTCTAACTCGTAATGCAAACCAGTCTGTCTTTACGAAATGTTAACGTGTCATGGAGTTGTGCAAGGGTACCAGGTGCACAGCGCGATGAGGCGATGGTGATGACACCATATTGCTGCGGCAGCGCGCGTTACTCCCTGTGTGTAAGTGACTCAAACAGTGTTGTGGACGTAATAATATCTAGATTATGCGATGCATGCTTCGCTTAGTCGCTGGTATGTAAATGAGTGTAGTCGCGCGTCGCGCGGTCGCGTCTAGTGGCTGGTTGACCCGGAATCGGACTTGCGCCGTGATCGATCCTTGTCGAGCTTTGCGTGGAGCTCACATCGCCGAATTTATTAGCGAGCGTGCGGTAACAGAGATTCCTGTTCAGATTCGGCGAGAAGAATCGCCCGAGTGTTACCATTGTATTGCTCCGAGAAAAAGGCCTCGCGTCCGGCCGTGTTTTACGCCACGGTACGGAGCGAAAGGATATAGGAAGCAGTTGTAATATTGTTAAGCTCGATACACACATGGCCTGACAAGGGAAACTGGCTTATATATTTTGTATTATTGATTTTGTAATTGTTTGTGCGTCTATATAGGCGGAATAAACATGTTTTCTTTCTTTTATTCTTTTTTTTTCAGTTACTTACTTTTGCATAATGCGAGTATAAGAGGTGGTAGAAAAAATGAGGGAGAGGCAGTACTCGGGCCCTAGCCGCCGCAAGAGACATTCCGGGCCTCGAGAGTCAACGGCGGCAAAGGCTTGCAGACGGCGATCAATGGGTGGCTCACTGTAAATATGTACGGTGACTTACATATTTATCCACGTGTACCTGTTACAGTCAATGGTATTGGTGAAATCGATACGTTGGTGCATCTGCCAGTCATCTCTCCTCCACCGTTAGTTGACTGGTAGAGAAAGCCCAAGGCATTAAGTCTGCTTTGTTCGTTTGTTATGCATAAAGTACAAATAAATAAAACATAATGGTCTTTGTATCTATAAGATGCGATTTAACACCGCGAACAACGGCTTACATGAGACTTTAAAAGTCGGTGAAAAAAAAAAACAGAAGTTAAACTTTTGTATGGTTTTCCTACTTTTAAACATTTCTTGACAATCGTGAAAGCCGGTGCTTGTAAGGAGTGACCAACGGCGGGGGCTGGAGGTGAATCAATGAATATTCCTTGTTCTAGCGCGGAGCAGTCGCACAGTGTTGGGATTTAATACGCTGTATTCTTTGCGTTAAGGGCGTGCGCCTCGCAACCCGGTGACGTTGAGCAACTGAATCACCACGACGAGCGATGCCAGCGTCACCCAAGTAACAAGCGGAGGGGCTTGTGATAGATGTTATTCTCTTGAGACCGTACAGAAGTTGGTACATCCTGCTATTAATAATCAGCAGAGGCGTAGCTGCCGACGTATCAGTCGTACCAATTATATGTGGGGGCCCGGTTGCAGGCTCTCCGACGCAGGCAAATATTCTAACATGTTGTTATCCGCGGTCTTAAATTCTCTTAATGTATAGAGTTCTGTAGTGAATGAATAATGACTAATGTTAAGATGTTTATATTTTATATTCTAACATTATTTACGTTATAAAAAATTAAAATATTGTTATTTCACATAAGCCTACATGGGCACTTATAAAAATTCAGAGGGTAGTGCTTGGTTCCAAATAGTCGTTTTCTATGGAGAAGAACCGGCACGAAACCCCAAGGTTACTCTTTTAAAAAATATTATTTCTACATTAAAATATTAATAGGTTAAAACTTAAGTTATCCTAGTCCGAGCCGTTTTCGATCATAACTTGTATTATCTAGTGTTAGCTTATTAATATTCAGATGATATACTCTTAATATATTGTAGCTTATTTATAATAATTATAAACCGTAATGTACAATTTTTATTATTTAA
Source organism: Mythimna ferrago (assembly GCA_910589285.2). NCBI lineage: Eukaryota > Metazoa > Arthropoda > Insecta > Lepidoptera > Noctuidae > Mythimna > Mythimna ferrago. Next base: position 298,994 of record OU342689.1, read on the forward strand.
AGTCGCTCAATTATCTCTAGAAAAGTAATAAGTCATGAGTATAGTTTGTTATTTGAGTCGCAGTGGCGCCCTCACCGTGAAAACGAGTACTTAGTAGGAATTTTCTAGAGATGGTGGGGCGACAACGTTCGTCGGAAGGACATTAAGTCGTGAGCAGTTGAAGAGTGCGGACGCAACAAGTGCTAAACATATTGTACTGTACGAGTATGTATCAAATAAGCAATAAAGTGTGATTTTTGTAATACGTTTTATTTTATTTATTTATTTATTTTATTTTTATTTTTTTTACAACTATCACACAACGCCACGTTGTTTCACTTCTGAGACTAACCCTACACTAGTTAGAAAAAAATACCCAAAAAATTATAAGAGTAATGTTTTTTGAAAGTTTGTACGTACACGCTTTGTATCCTAAATACCTGGATGGATTAATTAACAAGACAAGAAGTCTTCTAAGAATATAATGATGAAAGGAGACTGGCGATATTAGGCCCTCTAGCAGTGTGATAGCGGCCACAAATGAAATATATATTAAAAAAAAACTTTTATTTAATAGTTATTTACCGTAATTTTTATACGACTTTTAATCACGGGGTATTGAAAAACATAATAAAAGGAAGATATACATAGCGGAAGTCATTGTGAAAAAATTATCTGTGTGTGTGTCTAATTCCAGGGTTGCCAGGGGTTAAAATGTATAATATTTTATGTAGGGGGTCATGATTTCTCACTTTTTTGTATATTATTATTAAAAATCCATGATCTATTTTGAAAGTCTAAATGTATCTAACGCATTACGTAAATATTTTTGTCAATTACAACGTTTTCGGTCCATAATTGTAGCTTTGTGTTGATTTCGATGTTACAGTAAAATGCTAGAAGCCAAGTTATAAAAACTCAAGAAACGTCAAATGAGTTGAAAAAATCAATCAATGTCAAACAAATGTCATTCCTGCGTTTGTGTACATAGATCGTTTGTACTCTTACGCCACTGTGAATACTCTAATTGTTATTGTGAATTACTTGTTTTGACCTGGTTATTCTTTTTGGACTTTGCAACTGCTCAAACGATTGACCCGGCTGTGTTATAATTGGATTTTGTTATATAAAATGGAAGGCTCAAGGTGTTTGAATTGGGGTGCAATGATAACCACCAATCGAAGGCACCCTCTGGCTAATGCCGAAGCAATTCGACAAACTATATAATTATACAAAATATCACAATGGATTGCTCCACGCACTGTAAGTATTAATTTATATATTTTTAACTTTGACTCATGCCTTTGTTACAAATAATTATGCTTACCAATTTAAGAGCTTTGATACTGACTACAGATCGATTAATTTTCAGATGACTGCCAGCTGACAGCTGCTGGACCTTGGCCAGCAACCTATGTACTCAGCATCGACAGCTACGTGATGAACATTTATAACGAGCATGGATACGACACTTATAGACTTGTAAATGAAAACGTACAGAGAAGACTTGGACATCAGGTTAGTTAAACCATTTATTTACATTAGAACTCCTCAATACATTTAGCTAAAGCTATGTAGACAGACGGACCCCGGGCACCAAGATGAAAGCCAAGGATTGCAACCGGAAGAAACGTGAAGATGATGATTATATGTAGATATATTATCATTTATGTATTTTCATATTTTTGTGCTTACCATAACTTCAAAATGATTTATAGTCATTTGTTTACCGTAATTAGAGACAATAGGTGTGCGGCCGGCGTCTGCTTGGGGCTTGAGTAAACATATTTAACTGGTTAATTATCATAATTACCTGTAGATTTTAAAGTCATTGTGTCTTGCGCCACCAAGGTATGGCTGGACTAAACTAGTTTAATAAACATATTCATATATAATTATTATTGTTTCAGGCTAGGTCGAGCCATGATAGTATTTGTCATCCATGTTGGCAAAGAGCTGATCTTATTTTAATATTGTTAGGGCCTTATCAAATCAAACAAGCCAGATTGTATTATGGTGAGCATGTACAAAGTGGCGGACAATATGTTATTGAAATATACAGAGAGAGCAACAGCAATTTAAGAGGCTTGTTTTCACAAAGTGACAATAAATGCTTACTCACAGGGAGAATCCAAAGTTCTCACGTTAGCAGAAGAATGTACTTTGTATAATATTGTTATAAATAATAACCTTAGTGGGCGTGATGCTATAGAGCAATATTGTTGCAACTGTTTGGTGGGTAGACGCACAGTAGGGTGCTGTGCTCATGTCATGTCTATTATATGGTATTTGTCATGGGCGCGACAAAAGCCTAATATATTCTCACCAGCTCAATTTTTAGATGATTTATTAATTATTGATGAAAATGAATAAAAGAGAACTTAATTCAGACTAAAAGTGATTTTATTTTTAATGACATTAATACGATTTAATAATAATATTCCACAACTATCACACAACGCCATTTAGTCTCAAGCTAAGCAGAGCTTGTGTTATGAGTACTAGACAACTGATAAACATACATATGTCTAAAAACTTACATCATCATCATCACCAGCCCTTTTAATGTTCCCACTGTTGGGACTCAAGCCTCCTCTCTAGGAGAGGGGATGAGCCGTGATCCACCACGCGGGCCCAGTGCGTGTTGATAAATACATACATATATTACATATTATAGATAAATTACACCCAGACACAGAACAAATGATAGCGCTCATCTCACAAACATTTATCCTGGGTGGGAATCAAACCCACGACCTCCGGCTTAGAAGTCAGGGCCACTAACCACTAGACCAACAGGCCAGTCTAATTAGGTATTTTTTTTTTCATCATGTCAGTCAGAAAAGTAAAAACAATTAATGTTTTATGTTTTCATAACCTAAAAAACGTTTTTACTATCTCTATGATAACTCGGTATTCCCATGATCAATATTGATATTAATGTTTTTATAGTAAATAGTGTTTATTACTAGTCAATTTAGTATTCATATTATTATGGTCCGTTGAGTTGAAAAAGTGGGCCGGACGAAGTATGGGCCGCTGCCGGTGTCCTTTGATAAAAAAAATATAACAAACGTAGTTCACCCATTGAGGGTACTTCGTCATCAGAATCCAAGTTCGACATAGTGTAGGTAGGTATGAAATAATAGTCTCAACACCAGTTACAATTGTCTATTAACCCTTTTTGTGTCCGGAACGTGGATCCATGCGAGACATAATAACTTTTTAATTGTGTCTCTAATTACGGCATACGAAAGGTTAATTCACTATCAATAATAAATCAACAAAATCTTAATTGATCAAGGCGATGGAAACAGATTAAACTACGGAAACGCGGTAAGTTCGGTACAGGCTGGCAGAACGACCGCTCGCCCCCGTGTCCAACTCAAAAGTGAGGTCTTTTAAATGTTAAACGTCCAATGTCAAAACGAATGACAGCTGACATCCGTCAAACATGCCACGCCCCGTACCGATCTCACCCAAGCACACTGCTTGACGTTTCTGACAAACGATAATACATGGCGTTGTTCTAAAATAACGTTACTCGATTATAATTCTAATAGTTGTGCCTCTTTGTTGATTCTGCGACAAATATAATAATAACGTCGAACGCCATTCGTTAATAGTAGTCGTATAAATATGTGATATAGTCGGAATAATAGATTACTAAAATAAATAAAAGTACATTTTTAAAAAACCCGAATAGCAAAAAACAATTTAGAAGTTTCAAAAGAATCATTTTCGCGCAGTCGGGCACAGTTAGTGGAATTTATTATAGTTAAATAACAGATTTGTTGATAATTTATTTTTGTCAGTGGTGTTTTTTTAGGGTTCCGTAGGACCAACTAGGAACCTTTATAGTTTATTTATTTATTATATTCTTTATTGTACACCGCATGAACAAAAACGATACAGGACAAACATTATTCAAAATAAGTATACAATGGGCGGTCTTATCGCACAGGGCGATCTCTTACAGACAACCTTTGGATGGACTGAAAGAGAGGAGAAAGACATAGGGCTGTCAGTGTACATCAGAAATAATACTAATATGAAATAACAACACAAATACATACATACATTACAAAAAATATACTAATAAATATTAAATATGTAATCAAGCCAGGAGAAGACAAAATCAAAGTGAAAGGTAATGCTCCTTCACCATTTTTTTAAACGTGAAGTTCGCCAAGTCTGTCTGTCCATCTGCCGTGACCGTTAGCATTAGAAAGCTGAAGTTATCTTAGTGAACGTTATCTTAGTGACCGTTAGCATTAGAAAGCTGAAGTTTGATACCAATCTGTATATCAATAACGCCGACCAAGTGGTAAAATAAAAAGTAGAAAAAAAATTCCCCCCTACACGTAAAATGATGAGTGTTTTTTTTTTAAATCAAACCTAACGTTTTATATAATATTAGTTTGTTGTGTATTTAAAAATGAATAGGGGTTTACTAAAATCATTTTTTGACAAAGTTATATTTTCGGAAATAATCTCACCAAAAGTAAAAAAAATGTGTCTAACTTTTGAACCATAAGTAAGTCTAGAAAATATTAAAAAAATCTCAAAGGTAGAACTTTATAAAGACTTTATAGGAAAATTATTTTGAACTTGATGAATGAAACAGTTTTTGAAAAGTTGTACAAAATAATTTCTGAACTAAGTTTGTAATTTAACCGTATATGCAAGCATTTTTTTTAAACTTAGTTTACATAATATTTTATTATCCTGAACGTATCTTCTTTCAAATAAATAAAGAATTATTAAAATCGGTTAACGCAATCCAAAATTACCATCGAAAACCCAACATACATAACCCGTCCAGTTTGTATAAATTAGTAACCCAATTACCCGAGAGGTGGCGCTGTACTTTGGGCTAATTCGCGCCGTTAATTTTAAAAGGCCTAATATACTATCCGATATTAAGCCAGTTTTAGTCTATGGTTCCGACTCGGCTGGGCAGCGTTCGGGAAGCTACGCGGTATCTTCTCATCCAACATACCACAGTGTCTCGAAGACGAAAGTCTATGACCAGTGTGTGTTGCCAGTGATGACATATGGATCCGAAACGTGGTCGCTCACAATGGGCCTCATCAAAAGGCTTAAAGTCACCCAAAGAGCAATGGATAGGACTATGCTCGAAGTTTCCTTGCGTGATCGAATCAGAAATGAAGATATCCGCAGGAGAACCAAGGTTGCCGACATAGCATAAAGAATCGCCAAACTTAAGTGGCAATGGGCAGGGCACATTGCTCGCAGAACAGATGGCCGTTGGGGCCGAAAGGTTCTGGAGTGGCGACCGCGTACCGGAAAACGCAGCGTTGGAAGGCCTCTTACATGATGGACTGACGACCTGGTGAAGGTAGCGGGAATCCGATGGATGCGGGACGCACATGATCGTTCGTTGTAGCGACGCTTGGGGGAGGCCTATGTCCAGCAGTGGACGTCTGTCGGCTGAAATGATGATGATGAGTCTATGGTTTGACGTATCGAGTAGGTAATAAGGGTCAGACTGTCTTACTCGGAATTAAAAATGAGACGAGTCTGAATATTGTGTGCTGAATAATGCGTATAGGCCCTTAGCTCTTAAGTGGCCGGGATACTTATTGTGACGAACGGGAAACTACGGAACCCTACACTGAGCGTGGCCTGACACGCTCTTGGCCGGTTTTTGATATTTTTAAAACCAACTCGAATTATTGCTCTAAATGATTCTAATAACTGGGAATACTAGTTTAAAAATAGATAAATATTGAACTCGCAGATAGTAATATGAGCTTTACACAGTATTTTGGGGTCACAGACTAAAATATCTAGGTTCAAATCATTCACAATCATTCTCGTTTAGATCACAGACTAAAATATCTAGGTTCAAATCATTCAAGTCTTCGCTTACAGCTCGGGAACTGTGCCCCAGGCTTGGTACTACGTTAACCTCTTATTGTTTTTTCACTGTATGTGTCGCAGCCATCTGGTTAAATTAGCCATCCAATTCGACGCCTAGGGCGTTCGTTAAATGCCGGCATCCAATTGGATGCCTAGGCCTATAGTTTTTTGAACTAAAATCACTCAACGTTTAACAGCTTGGCGTATTGAAAGTTAGCCGTTTCGAAATGACTGATCAAGACTCAGCCAAGTGATTCAAATTTAGTTCCACTATTTATTGATTTAATAGTATTTCACTATTACTTCGTGGACACTATTACTAAAAAGTAGTTTTATATAATTGACCGCTGTCGTACCGATTCAGTGCATTTACTTGCAACAAAACAAATAATTTATTTAATAACCATATCTCATGAATAGTGATGTTCCAAGCAATCGATTTCAATGTGAAACTAACAGTCAAAGATGAGATTAGAACTGAGCATTAATTTCGGGTGTTAGGTGAAAACGTGTGGAGCAGGACTGGATGTCTGAGCTTTACATATGTACGTAAATATAGATTGTAGATAAAAGGTGGCAGTCATTGATGAGTGGTGGGGGAACACACAAATGATCAGATCGTCACATCACTTTCGCCACTGTCAACGTCAACGGCATCGACCTACCTCAGGCGTGAGTGAGTCGATCGATCGACGATCCTCGCACATCTGTCCGGGTGCATTCGTGTGATGAGGTCAGCTCACTACCACTTCAGCCTCGCTGTTTTTTACTTGATATCTGCTATTTGAGTTATGGAACGCAGCTTGGTGTTTGTAACGCAATCTATTCGCTTGACACCTATTCCGCTGCACTTCATTGCCCTTTGATAAATCTTGACTTTGCCGTAGGTTAGGTTATTTATTGTGTAAAGACAATACGTTGAAATTATCGTTTCTACTGACTCTATATTAAGACTAATAATATATATATATATATATATATATGATATGTTATTGAGGATTTTCGAAATAAACCACAAATTGTTTCTCTGAACACAAAGATTTGTTTTATTCAACAAGCTATTACAGTATTACAATTATCGTTTAACTACAATTACACTTTTATCTCACCTGAAAACAAAGAAACAACATTTAAAGTTTACTAATATCGCCTAATCAATTATATCCCTTTATTTATCTCTCTACAAGTTTTTATAACAATAAAATGCACAAAATAATCTGAACATCATCTGCCATTGAATCATACGTCACCCCGTGTTCACAACTTAAAAATTAAATTAATGAAATGTCATTTCCAAGGAGGTCATTTCATTACATATATAATGACCAGTCATTAATTTCTGAATGAATAATACCTCCCCGCGCTCTAGAGGTTAATAAACTTTTTTTTTTTAATTTAGTACAAGAACAAAGTTATCTTTTCTCTGTTGCTATATTATATTCTTTCATCGAATTTGGAATAAAAAGAAGAGGTTATTTTTAGTTGTGTCAGAAAACCATTCAATTATGAAAGATTCATAATTTATGTAAACGGAACGAGATCAGAGTTGATGCGGGGTCACGGGTGTAAAGTTTTCACTCAAATGAATGACCACACAAGTTAGTTTTGAAACAAAAACACTGCGAAGCAGATAACTCGCACAGCTAGCTAGTGTTCTATACACTACTAGTACTCGCACATGCAGACAACATCTTGTTGCTAGGAAGGAGTCGCCTGGAGACAGCGGCTCATGGTGGTTCTGTTTTATTTACATATTCCATAGTTACTGCTTCACAGGTAAGTTTTGTATAAATAAACGTGAAGACATTCAGGTATGTGTGCTTATCTAATAACCTTTTACCTTATTTTGTCTCAATTGTAAAATGTTCGGGACATTATAACTACACATACCTATTGTGTGCTTGTATAACAAAACTGTGTGGGACAGTTCAGCCCTAGCTTTTCGAATACTAATACGAAGTAGGTATTGATTGCAGCGCACGGTTCAGCGGTGCACACAGCGCGAGTCTGGGCGACCGTGCCCCGCGCACAACCAGGTCAGCAACGTGCACAGTACGACTCAGGTGACACAGTTCAGTCAACTGAAAGTACAAGTGATACGCAGCGCAACGAAAGTACTGGTGGCAGCGACCAGCTTATTTGTGAAGAAGGTCACGGATACTCTGAAGTACAACTACGAGTACCCTAGTGTGTATCTACCCATTTTTAAATGCTTTCATATTATCATTAAAAAAATTGCAATAGATTGTGACGAGAAGAATGTATTTTTTTGTTATTCGTATTGACAAGATATTCTTGATAGCAGTTTTGTTGCAATTCTGAATAATAATTTAAGAGTTTTTCAATTATTTTCTGAAAGAGCCGCTGAACGATATAAATATTATGTAATATGAGTTCGTGTAAATTTTGTTTTATTTAATTATAAATATATGGTAGATTTCTATTTCACTAAGCTTAATCAAGTACCTAATGGGTCTGTCTCAAAAAAGTGGCACACTTTTGAAATTTTTGAAAATTTTCAAAAATGTTTGAGAATAAATAAGCTTTAATATACTACAATATGATGACAATATGACTTTTTTGAGACAAACCCTAATATATTTATAATGGATTTTATTGAGGATTTTCGAAATAAACCACAAATTGTTTCTCTGAAAACAAAGATTTGTTTTATTCAACATGCTTTTATAGTATAACAATTATCGTTTAACTAAAATTACACTTTTATCTCACCTGAAAACAAAAAAACGACATTTAAAGTTTAATAATATCGCCTCCTCAATTATATCCCTTTAATTATCTCTCTACAAGTTTTTATAACAATAAAATGCACAAAATAATCTAAACATCATCTGTCATTGAATGATACGTCACCCCGTATCCACAGCTTAAAAATTAAAAAAATGAAATGTCATTTCCAAGGAGGTCATTTCATTACATATTTATAACACTGAACTTAATCTAGTAATATAAGTATATCACTAAACTTCGACGGTTTTATAACTATATTCCTAGTGAGATAGTAAAGAATCGCTTTCGTATAACTATGTTACGGTATATAATTATATCGGTATTATCTATCTTTTTGGCTTTATCTATCTTTCTGCGACATATGTACTCATATAAGAGACTACTACCCACCGTACCTACTTCGTACAAGGATCTTTGTATGAAACACTGATGAATTTTCCGTATTACCAATACGAAAACCGCTACTAGCCAGCAACACGCTACGATTATGCTACTGTCAGCTACGACCGGGCTATAACCATGCTACGACAGTAATATGACCGTATTCTGACCGTGTTACAACTATGCTACGAGCGAGCTATGAGCGAGCTACGAGCGAGCTATGAGCAAGCTACGAGCGAGCTAAGTGCGTGCTACGATTGAGCTACGCATTGCTGTCGTTCACCGCGAGACATAATTTATTCTATCGTTATGCAAATTCGTTTCGACTTTGGTGTTTCGTTCGACTATTTTGCATTTCGACGTAATTCTCTTCCAATTATGTAAATTAATTACTTCTGTTGATCATTAATTAGGATGAATTGGGGCGGCCTTCATTTTCTTACCGGTAAGTAAATATTTTGTTCGCGAGCATCTACGAGTAATATAATATTTGTGATATAAATACTCGAAGTCGTTATTAATTTTAGTTACGGTCACTTGGTTTTGGTTTTATGGTTTTATAATAATAAAAATAACAATCTGCAACTGATAGAGATACTGAAGGTAATGGAAACCTTCAGTAGTGCCATCAGGATGGAGTTTGGTGTGGACAAATGTGCGGTCATGCATATAAAGCGAGGAGAGATTGTGGAATCCGTACCCAACTCTCGGATTCCATAAACCTGAGATCCCTCTCTCCAACCGAAACCTACAAGTACTTGGGTATGTCGGAAGCGTTAGGCATCAATGCTACTGACATGAAACAATCGTTGAAGGAGCGCTTCTTTGGCCGCCGGAAGAAGGTAATTAACAGCCTTCTGTCAGGTGGAAACAAGGTGCGAGCCTTCAACGGTTGGGTCTTGCCGGTATTGATGTACGCTTTCTCCGGATAGGCGGGTCCGTACACTGCTGACTGCATACCGAATGCATCACCCCACGATCGTCGGTGATGAGGCTGTATATCCCGCGGAAATGTGGGGGTCGAGGCGTTTTAAAGGCTAAGACCCCACACAACCGCGACGTATGCAGTCTCAGGATATATTTCCTAGCAACGGACGTGGGTATGCATCGAGATGTAGTGGCAGTGGACAAAGGCCTAACTTCGCTCTCCCTGACTAAAGAGAACTGGCGCAAACCGATAGTGCTTGACACTAACGATCATAGGGAAGTATGGCAGAGCAAGGAGCTTCACGGACGCTTTTTCCGGGCCCTTCATGGGCTCGATGTAGACCAATTGGCGTTCGTAGCCTGGCTGCGTTTCAGTGACCTCTTTGGGAAAACCGAAGGTTTTGTCTGTGCAATTATGGACGAAGTTATCATGACGAATAACTACCGGAGATTTATTGTGAAGGACGGCACGGTTGACATCTGTCGGGCATGTCACCGTCCGGGAGAATCAATCCGTCACATTATCTCTGGTTGTTCTCGTCTAGCTAACGAAGAGTACTTGCATAGGCATAACCTTCTAGTCAGGATTATCCATCAGCAACTTGCTCTGAAATACTCTCTTGTGGAATTGAAAGTGCCATACCATAGGTATGAGCCCGTCTCAGTTCTTGGTAACGGTCATATTACTTTGTACTGGGATCGGCCCATTATCACTGATAGGAATATTGTGGCCAATAAGCCTGATATAGTGGTGGTGGACCGAAGCGAGAGGCATGCAATAATTGTTGACATGTCTGTTCCGCATGATGAGAACCTCGTGAATGCCGGGAAAGATAAACAAATCAAGTATATTGACTTGGCTCGCGAGGTTGTCGACATGTGGGAAGTGGATTCAGCAATCATTGTACCGATAGTTGTTTCAGCCAATGGCTTAATAGCCAAGAGCCTCGACCAACACCTTAGGAGGTTCTCGTTAGGCGACTGGATCAAGGGCTTGATTTAGAAAGCAGTATTGCTGGACACAACTCGTATAGTCAGGAGGTTCCTTTATCTGGAGCTCTGACCGCCGTTAGCTTGGACCCCGTTCCCGATACCGGTGGGCTACTATTTTTTATATTTTTAAATGCTTTTTATTTTATATTGAATATTTAAAAATATAATTTATATGTATATACTTAAGAAAAAATGAAATTATAATAATAATATTCCACAATTATCACACAACGCCGCCCAGTCTCAAGCTAAGCAGAGCCTGTGTTATGAGTACTAGACAACTGATAAACATACTTATATATTTCTACATACATACATATTATAGATAAATTACACCCAGACACAAAACAAATGATCGTGCTCGTCACACAAACATTTGTCCTGGGTGGCAATCGAACCCACGACCTCTGGCATAGCAGTCAGGGCCACTAACCACAAGACTAACAGGCCAGTCAGGTTTTGAATGAGGAATGAATATGGAGCTTGGTGAATATGGAGGTCACAACGGAGTAATTTACTGCTTGTGCAGTGTCGCATAACGGAACCGGAGAGAGGCTTGCGTCAGTGTAAGAGGTCTCCGGGCCGAAGTCGGAGGAAGGGTGAGATGAGGGGAGGGGCGAGGTCCGAGGTTTAATTACAGCTGCAGTCGGCATCGCAATCTGTCGGCGCAACACATTGACAGCTGTCGTCCGTGCAGCGTGACGTCAGCGGCGCTGCGACGTCACCAGCCGGTCGCATCCTATGAGCGAACACATCTTAGAAGCTAGTCAGGAGTGTGCTGTCTTGTTAGTACCATTAGGTCTTTCTTCACTAAAACTGAGAACAGTGAAGGCCAACCTATACATATTCATTTGCGCATTTAACTTGTTACGGCACAGTGACAGCTTTCTTTGATACGAAGATGTAATAATGTAGTTCGATATTTGATAACACCCTGTACACCACATTGTATCTACACAAACAAAACAACATGTAAGTTTACTACATTCAATACGCGTACAGTTTTGGTATATAATCACGTTCTGATCAAAATGCGCTGCGGCATGCGGTGACGGACACCTTCCTCGCTACTGCGACAGAACGAAAAACCATCCCGGTCTTCTTTCTTACGATTATGTGATCGGCTTCGAATAGTGTGCGTTATGCGTTCTAGTTAAGAGATCAAAGTTTCAAGTTCCAACTGCAGACGCTGCTCGTCCAATGAAACTGCTCACTCCGAGACGTTGTACGACAACTCTATTTTGCGCAACTTTCTCAATTTCCTGCATTCTGACCGCAAGTCACCAGTCCCCGCCTTGCCTGACACTTGCTAGTATTTTATACTTATACATTGAATCCAATACTCTACTAAGTAAAGAGAGCTAACTCACAGAAGAAAGCTGACAAGGAGCATACATTCAACAATACTAAGTCAAACTCAGTCACACCTTAGTCAACCGGGCTGGGGCTGCGCTCAAGCGGCTCCTGCCCAACCTTGGGGGTCCAGATGCCTCCTGCCGGAGGCTCTACGCGGGGATCGTTCGGTCCATGGCCCTCTACGGGGCGCCGGTGTGGGCGCCGTCGCTGAAAAAGCAACCGGCGGCCATACTGAACGCCTGCCAGAGGGTCATGGCTATAAGGATGGTGTGGGGATACTGCACGGTCTCCCGCGAAGCGGCGAGCCTTCTGGCTGGCCTACCACCGTGGGATCTGGAGGCAACAGTCCTTGCACACATGCACGATATGCGCGTGGAGATGCAACGCCGGGGTGAAAGTCCGCTGCCGCGACAGGTCACGGCATGGCGGACAGAGCTCCGGCGGGATCTCATGGTGAAATGGCGTCAACGACTATCGCAACCCACTGCTGGGCACGCCACAATCATGGCGGTAAGTCCCCTCTTTGAGGCGTGGCTGGAAAGACCTCACGGCGTCCTTACCTTCCGCATGACGCAGGTACTCACCGGACATGGTTCGTTCGGGAGTTTCCTGCACTCGATTCATGCGGAAGTGACGCCCGGGTGTGGCCACTGTGCGGAACGCCCGGAGGACACGGTGGAGCACACAGTCGAGGTGTGCCCTGCTTGGGCGGAGCATCGCCGTGCCCTCGTGGGGGCGATCGGCGGCGGAGACCTCTCGCGCCGGGCCTTGGTTGAGGCCATGGTCCGGAGCGAGGAGGAGTGGCAGGCGGTCGCCGACTTCTGCGAAGCAGTAATGCTCGCAAAGGAGGAGGCCGAACGCATCAGGCAACGGCGTTATCGCCGCCGCCGTCGCCGGGATTCTGATCCCGATTTCCGGCCAACGTAGGCGCGGGCTTGCGGAAAGTGAGCAATGGGTAGCTCACTGTCCGGTAGTCCGGTAACTGTCCGGACCAAGCCCAAGTCGTCGACGGCGCGCACACTGTTCCCGCGCGCCTTTCAAGGAGTTGTCAGCAGCAGCAGGGACCCAGCCGGGTCGAAGCCTACTGGGGCCAGGGTTATCCGAAAGGGCGCTCGAGCCCCAGTATGAAGGCTAGAAGGAACGGGGTGGGTCTTTTAGTCAGTAAGAGTCTGACACTATCTCCCGCTCCGCCCAAGGGCGGGGGATGTCAATGCATGATTTTTCCCACCATAAAAAAAAAAAAGTCACACCTCAGTGTTTTGAAGTTTTATTGAGCATCCTACTGTTGTCTCTACTATATTTATATGCTTTTTTTCTGTGTTTAATATTTAAATTAAAAAAAAAACAAATAAACCTTTTAATTAATGTGATAAGTAGTGGTGTAACTATTGAATCTTCCTCATCATTAAATTAAAATTATAGTGATTAATGTGTAATAAAATCTCTAATCTAGATACTATCATAATTTTGGTAATTACTAATCGTATTTAATACTTATCTATCTATTAATTAGTTCTAATAAATAAATAAAAATTATATCGATACCGGAAATTTCAATTGTCGTAAAGGACAAAACACGAGTTTACAGTAGAGCCAAAAAACAAAAAAAACAAATTGTTTTTTTTTCTAATATCTTTTTCAAACAAAGTGCTATATTCATGATATCAAAAGAAACCCTAACTATTTTTTCATGTTCTATCCATATAAATGAACAAAATAAACCAAACTTAATTATACCAAAATGAGAGTCCTTTACAGCCCTTGTGCTTGCTCCATATCAGCATTCCCTGATATGGAGCAAGCACATAAATGAAATAAGAGAGAAGCCACTAAAAATAATTAATATACTTAAAATTTTGGCTGGGTCTTTATGGGACGTACACCCCAAATATCCTTGCAGACTGTACTTATCGCTGGTTAGAAGTAGGATAGACTTTGGCAGTATGTTATACCACAGTGCAGCTAATTCGCATTTTAATAAAATTATACCGAGTCCAAAACGTAGCATTGCGTACAGTAGGAGGATTTATCAGATCCACCCCTATACATATACTAGATTCAGAGTTGGCAATTTGTCCACCTTCCTTGCGCCGTGAATATTTAGCCACAAAATTGTGTTTAAAATTACTCTCATGGTCTAGTAACTGCACTATTAATTTATTGGTGGTACTCGAGGATCTGTGTGAACAAAGCTAGACGTAGGAAAAAGAAACCATTGTTGTGTTGTATACAGTATTGTCAAACAAGAGAATATTAGTTCTAGTAATCGCTTGCCAATGTTTACATTAGATACTTGGATGTCACATTTGAATGTAGAATTTATTGTTACTGAAATCAAAGATGTCACTTATTCTAAGACTCAATATTCCACTGTAGAACTTAACACTTGATTATTTAAATACTTCATACAGAAATTGGGAACAAATATATACAGATGGTTCTAAGATAGGAAAAGGTCTGGGTGCAGCCTTTTATGATTTTAAAAGAGGTGTAAAGGAATAGTTCAAGATCACGTCTGAGATGAACTAAATCATGTCTGTAGAGTTGTTTGCAGTCTCAGAAGCAATATCTTAAATTGAGTCTATGGGGTTTAAATTTGTTGTGATTTTAAGTGACAGCAAAAGTGTGAGTCGAATGACTCGATGCGCCTCTGGAAAAAGAGGTGCGTCGATAGCCTATTCCATTTTAAAAAGACGTGATAAATTAATAAGTAATGGTGTTCTGAGACTGCAATGGATTAATTCTCTTGTTGGTTTACGCGGAAATGAGGTGGTAGATAGATGTGCGAGAGAAGGGGTAGATTCGGGCATTGAGACTTCATGTATTTTGCCTAAATACGGAGGGGTCATTTATATAAAATGGGCTCAGCAATTTGATAGCACTTCACATGAAAAAGGAACCTGGTATGCGACCTTACAAACAGAACCACGCCATATACCATGGTTTGTGAACAACACAATGCATCGAAAACTTGTTGTGATGGCTCTCAGGCTCTCGCGATCTGGCCACATGCCGCTGAACAAATTTAATTTCTCAATAAAGAAAACGAAATCTCCAAACTGTTTAATCCGTGGTACAGTAGAAAACATTTACCACTTTCTGTACATATGTTTGAAGAATGAAGCGGCACGATTAGAGTTCATAAGGAGGCATAATTTAAACAGAGGTGACATTGGAATATTTTAAAGTATTCTATCTAGTCCTACTTCAGAAGTGGCTAATGATTTTTATAAATTTGCACTTTGCGCCGTCAGCGTCGGCAATAAGAACGAGTAAATAAACTATATTTGTGTTTTTGTTAAAATTAGGGTCGCAAAGGACAATAAATAAAACAAACGTCCTTTACGGCCTAATTACGAAAGTTAAAACAAAAGCATAGTGGTCGTAAGGGTTTCAATTATCAAATAACATGTTTACGACCTCTTGATTTGTAATAATAAATTTTAATTTATAATGTATAAAAAGTTAAATGCAAAAATGAGGATTACGACCTATAAAATAATTAAAACGTACGCTCCGTATCCGCTCGGAAGTCGGTGATTCTCGATATTGTTTATTCCTTATTAAACACCGACTTCCGAAATTAAAATTATTTTGATGGATTTTGTGTTTTTTTTTAGTGAAGTCGGTTATTTTTTTTTTGTAAAAAGTTTTTTATTTCACACTTTTTAGTTGCAATACTATTCTAATAAGCCCAAACACGGGTAGGATACATTGATTAATTACGGAGTTCCGGTGCTTATCTTCTAGCTTCATCATCATCATCATCAGAGCAGTTCGATAGTACCTTATAACCAAAGTGCATCTCATGACAATTCTAATAAGCCCAAACAGGGCTAGGATACATTGATTTGTTACTGAGTTCCGGTGCCTATCTTCCGGCTCTATCATCATCATCAGGTCACATCGATGATACTATTTCCAACATATCTATTCAGAACCATTCATTTATTTGTATTATCGTAGTTGCATAACTGTGTTCATTGTGATATTTGTGTGAGTATAAACTTCCATTGGCCATTTCTGGTCTTCTTCACCAGTTCCACTTCATCAAATGTCATGTTTTGACTGTAAATGCTTAAGTCTTTGATGAAAATACCAAAAGTTGCCTATAATATTTTTTTTTTTTTTTTTTTTTTTTTTTTTAGTTAAGATAAACTAGTGCTTGACTGCGATCCCACCTGATGGTAAGTAGCGATGCAATCTTTGATGGTGAGGCGCACTAGTTTATTAAGAGCCTATTCACTCTAGCCTTGATTTGAGGAATTTTTTCGATTACGCCAAGATTCCATCATCAGATTCCAACTTGGTGACTATGGGACCATTTGGAAAGTATGCCCTTTCCAACAAAAAAATATTTTATCAAATCGGTTGGCAAGCGAAGAAGTTATGCGCGAACATACATAAAAAAATACAAACATCCGAATTGAGAACTTCCTCCTTTTTTAGAAGTCGGTTAAAAATCGCGCTAGAGATGTTTGAAAGCCAGCCTAGGTCGTAAGGGGCTTTTTTTAGAGATAGAATTTTTTTAAACTACCTATCGATAGAGCTTGCGACGCTGATTCCAAATATATGTATAACTCATTTTCGGCAAAATTTCCTTCACGACAATTGAAATTTCCGGTACCAATATCGAAAAGCTTGAAAAATGTGAATAATTGTTTAGCACTTGGTAGCACGTAGTGAAATCTTCTGTCGTGTACAGAGACATCCGTCACCAGGGCTAGATGGCGCGTCTCCGTCCGAGTGTTGTTGACAGTCTACAACACGAGCGACAGGCGAGCAACTCGTATCTTATTACAAACACTCATATTATTTGATCCAGTTTCGCATTAGTGCGTCGTGTCGTGTCGCAGCACCCTCTGACGATGTTGATTGACTGAAATTCATTGTGATTTAACATATTCTCCAACATTTTCGTTTGATTGTTGTATCCCTCATCACAATATGTATATACACAATAATGTATCAGTAGCTTTAGGATCTTTGTGAGCAGTTAAGCATGAATGTCGTCAAGTTACTGCTAAATTGATGCATGCTAACATGACCACAAAACAGTATTAATGAAATTTCGACAAAGACTAAACTACAATCCGGACTTGAATATTAATTACAATGATAAAATTATTAATGAAATAAATGTGACTAAGTTTCTTGGACTAAATATAGAAAACACTTTAAAATGGAATTCACATATTGACCATGTATGCAGTAAGCTAAACCAGCATTCCTATGCCTTGCACATGTTAAGTAAAACGGCCAATCGAGCAACAGTCTTAACAGCGTATCATGGTTTGGTAGCCTCAACATTAAGATATGGAATCATATTTTGGGGAAATGCCACGGGTAAAGATATGGTATTTAAATGCCAAAAAAGGTGCATAAGAGCCATATATAATTTGCAGACAACAGACAGCTGCAAACCATTTTTTAAAAATTCGAAGATATTAACAATGCCATCAATGTACATCTATGAAACAACTATGTTCGTTAAAAGAAATCTACATAAGTTTGCTCGAGTGACTAGTCAGCGCCGTTGTGATCGGTTACAAACTGTCGGATCTTGTACTGCATTATACAGAAACAGTATTTTTGTATTGGTTCCAAGGGTCTATAATAAATTACCAAAATGTATAAGAAATGAAGATAATGTCCGCAAATTCAAAAGTAAATTGTTTTTGTTTCTAATAGACAAGACTTATTACTCTGTTGAAGAATTTTTAAATGATAGACTATGACATTACCAGCCTTTTACTATTACCATTGACATGTATTTGAAATTGATTATAATTTATTAATTTATCTATTATTAGTATTACATTTATTTTAATATTATTTACTAAATATAATTTGAAATTGCATTTTATGGATTTAGACGTATTACTTACATTTATTTGACATGATTTACTAAATATAATTTGACATTGCATTGTATGTATTTAGACGTATTACTTACATTTATTTGACATTATTTACTAAATATAATTTGACATTGCATTGTATGGATTTAGACGTATTACTTACATTTATTTGACATTACTTACTAAATTATAATTTAACATTGCATTGTATGGATTAAAAACATATTACTTACTAAATGACTAATATATTTGTACACCGATTTTATTGGTAGGACATAGAGCACGACTAAAATGTTTTATAAGACCTTTATTGTAATACCTATGTTCACAAATAAAGATTGATTGATTGATTGATTGACGACTTGTTTGGTTTTTTTGTTTTAGTTTCATCAAACTACGTCTAATTTCAGAATGGGCACGCCAGAATTATGGCGGCGTTATACTCTTTGAGGAGTGGTTGAAAAGACAACAAGGCGCCCTTACCTTCCGTATGGCGCAGGTCCTCTCCAGATATGGTCATTTCGAATAATTCCTGCACCGAATTCGTGCGGAAGAAACGCCCGGCCGTCACCATTGTGTGGACCGCCCGGAGGTCACGGTGGAGCATACGGTAGAGGTGCGCCCTGCCTAGGCAGAATATCGTCGTGTCCTCGTGGAGGCGCTCAGCGGCAGCGGTCTCTCGTGATGTGCCTTGGTACAGGCCATGATCCGGAGCGAGGTGGAGTGGCAGGCGGCCGCCTCCTTCTGCGAAGCAGTAATACTAGCAAAGGAGGCTGCCGTACGCGCAAGGCAATGGCCCTCGTACTCCAGCTACCGGGATTCGAATCCCGATTTCCGACCACCGTAGGCGTTGCTCGCCGTATGCAAGCCATATGGCGAGCAACGGGTAGCTCGCCATCCGGCCGAGCCCAAGTTATTAACGGCGCGTCTCTACGTGCCGTTGATGACTTGTGCGTGCGTGGAAACTTTCCAGGCGCGCATTAAAGAGATGTCACCAACCGTAGGAGCCAGCATGGTCGAAGCCTACTGACTGAAAAGAGTACCCCGGGCCCATGGAACGAAGGCAAAGAAGAGAAACAGGAGTAGGTTTTAGTCAGTAAAAATCTGACATGCCTTTTCGCTCCACGCAAGGGCGGGAGATGTCATTTGATGATCCCACCCTATAAAAAGTCTAATTTCAGAAACTATCAGATTATACATACGCATTACGTATAACGAGTTCTTTATTGTTATGTTTTACGAAGGCGGGTTGGTTTTAGGTGTGCTTGTTAGAAACACGTTGATATTGTTCCTGTGCGCGTAAGCAATTATCTAAATGACAGCGAGTGCTTGAAGCTTCCGCATAAGTACAAAGAAAATAGTGCATTTGAAACTATACACACACCTAAGACTAAGCTGCCTTTGTACGGTAAGACAGCTACTACATAATTATACATATGGTTTGTGTACATTTTACACGTGCGTACACTTGCTCGGCAACTATCACAGAACGAAGCACGTGATAGAGATCGCTTGCGCCGCGGTTCAGTTATGAAGCTCGGCATGCGATGGTCAGCGCCAGCCACGACGAACTACAGTTTCACTCGGCGCTCGTTACTCACCGGTCTCAATACTTTCTCACTATATTACTAAAGCAGTGCACATGCAAGTAAAAAACATAACCGACTTCAATGTTAAAATAACACTGAAAAGTACAAAATAACTTTAATTTCGGAAGTCGGTGTTTCTATAACAGTTTTTTCTCTTCGTTATTTAACACCGACTTCCGAAATTAAAGTTATTTTGTTTTTTTTTCAGTGTTTTTTTTTAACATTGAATACGGTTGTATTTTTTTTTTGTAAAAAATTACACCTTTTCGTTATGATACCACCACTAAAAAGTACCCCTCAGACAAATTTAAATACCTTATAGCCAGAGTACATCTCATAACGACTCAAATAATCCCAAATACGGTTAGATTACATTAATTTCTGTGTTTCCTGATAGCTACAACTTAGGAGTCTTTAAGTCGAGAGTGAATAGGTTTCTTCTAGGCAAGCGTGCTTCATCGTCGACCACATCATCGCTTACCATCAGGTGAGATAGTGGTCAAACGCAAGCCTATCATTAATAAAAAAAAAAAAATTACCTTCGGGCTTCATCATCAGATCAGTTCGATACATCCCCTCCCCTTTTTCTTTCAGTCAGTCATCGACTACACGTATAAACAAAGCAATTTTACTTGTAACGACAGTTCTGCTGTGATCCTATGAGGAGTTCTGTTCCATATCGACGAAGTTCAAGTTAACCTTTAACGTCACCGGCGTCCGGCGGGGTCTAAGCAGACCCCACGCGTTGTTTTTTAACGATATTTTTTTCAAATTGGCAAGCCATAATCGTGCGCTTTCGGCTAATCTCAGTATGCCACAAAGGCTCTCAACGGACGAAAATACGTTGCGCTTACGCTAAGGTAAACAAATTTTTTACTTACGTGGGGATACCTGTGGGCCTCGCCTGTGATGTTACGTAGTATCTTTTTCACATTGTACATAATTTTTCTTTGTTTTTTTTTTGAATTAAAGTTATCTAATTGCAATAATGAGTCATCACCTATCAGAGAACGCCATTGCATTAATTCTACAGAATTTTAGTGATTCTGACAAAGAATAATACCCAAAAAAATATTTAATTTTAGAGCACAATGGTAAAATTAAGGCATTGTATTTATTTTTTTTGTTTTTTTCGGTTATTGTTGTTATTCCTTATGATTACGTAATTGTTATTTATATTTTATTACACATTTATATTTACGTTTGCCAGAAGTTGACTATTTTGAGAAATTTTAGTACATTAGTTATGGAAGCAAAAGTAAATTACGTACACGACGTTTCTTTTTTAAAAGTTTCTAATTGGTAGAAATACTAATTACATTAAGAAAATTAAGTATTTATCTTAAATTTTAACATGTATTTTTATTAAAATCCCTATTACTATTTAAAATGAATCTAAAATTCTGGGGATAAATGCATTTTTATATGGGGATACCTCTGGACCCCACGCGTGACGGAACGTTACCAAAAAGTGCGCGTGTACTTAAAGGTTAATGATTCGAAATCAGTTAAAAACGCGACAATTTGCTGCGAAAGGAGTTGGTACACGCCAAGAAACATTAACAGTGCCTTTGTACTTACTGCCCCCGTTTGTCCACCGAAAGTGCTATACTGTGCTTGAAGCATACCGTCAAATACTACACAGATTGTAAGACGCCCGTGTATGCGCGTTTCCTTGACTTGTCCAAGGCATTTGACCTTGTGGTGTATGATCGGTTGTGGGATAAGCTGAGGAGCATAAACTTGCCCCATGACCTGGTTAGCGTGTTCCAGTACTGGTATGCGCACCAGTCTAACAGTGTCAGGTGGGCGGGGGCATTGTCGGATCCGTATCAGCTTGAGTGCGGAGTCAGGCAGGGTGGCTTAACTTCTCCTACCCTGTTTAATTTATATCTGAACGGGCTGATTGTCGCGCTCAGCAGTCAGCATGTCGACTGCCACATAGATGGTGTGTGCGTCAATAATCTGAGTTATGCGGACGACATGGTGCTGTTGAGTGCGTCAGTCTGCGGACTGAGGAAGCTGATGCAGATATGCGAGGAATATGCTTGTGGCCACGGTTTGGTATACAATGTAAAAAAGAGCCAGTGGATGATCTTTGAGACCGCCAGTGCGAGATGCCCTGGGAAGGTTACGCTATTTAGGGCGTACTGTACATCACTCTACACGTGTAGTCTGTGGGCTGACTATTCGGCTAGAAGCTATAATGCCATCCGCGTCCAGTATAATAACGCGTTCAGGGCGGTGATGGGGCTACCCCGTTACTGCAGTGCCTCGGGTATGTTTGCGGAGGCACGCACTGACTGCTTTCACGCAACTATGCGCAAGCGCGCAACATCCCTAGTGAACAGAGTGCAGGCTAGCTCCAACACCGTACTGGCGATGATTGCAGCTAGACTGGATTGTCCTTTCATCCGGCATTGTTCGGCTAGACATGTTCCGGTACCAATGCCGGAGAGAAAGTATTAATTTTAATTTTTAATTTAAGTTAATTTGAATTGGTTGTATTTATTTTATTTTGACTTTGATTGTAATTTTAATTTTTTAATTTGATTTTAATTTAGATTTATCTTGTTTTTAATTTATTTAATTTGATTTTAATTTGAATTGATTTTAATTTATATTGATTTTAAATTGTAATGATTTTAATTAATTTTATTTTAATTTAATGACCTTGTTTTGATTATTTTAAAATGGGTACTTTGACCTGAATAAAGATTATTATTATTTATTTATTTTGTTATTTAAATTCATACCGATAAAAAAAAATATCCTAAAATCTAATTTTTAACCGACTTCCAAAAAAAGAATGTGGTTCTCAATTCGGGTGTAATTATGTTTGTTACCTCAGAACTCCGTCGTTTATGGACCGATTTGCAATTTTTTTTTTCCCTCACATGATAGGCTTCCAGATTGGTCCCATTTTTTTCAAAACCTATTTCTTATGATGGAATCCACGAGGAATCGAGGGAACTCCTCAAATATTATACGCAACTATATAGTTATTTTGGTACTATCATTGAGGGCTTATGCATTTACAGTCATAAAGTGACATTTAATGAAGTGGAACTGGTGAAAAAACCCAGAAATCGCCAACGGAACTTCATACTCAAACAGATATCACAATGAACATAGTTAAGCGACCATGACAATACGAATAAATGAAAGTTCTGAATAGTTATGTTGAAAATGGTATCATCGAAGTGATCTGATGATGATACCGGAAGATAGGCACCGGAACTCCGTAATTAATCATTGTATCCTAGCCGTTTTTGGGCTTATTAGAATTGTCGTGAGATGCACTTTGGCTATAAGGTACTATTACACTGATCTGATGATGATGATGGAGCCGGAAGGTAGGCACCGGAACTTCGTAATTTATCAATGTATCCTAGCCGTGTTTAAACTTATTACAATTGTCATGAGATACACTTTGTCTATAAGGTACTATCGAACTGATCTGATGATGATGATGAAGCTGGAAGATAGGCACCAGAACTCCGTAATCGTTCAATGTATCTTAGCCGTGTTTAAGATGCACTTTGGCTATAGGGTACTATCGAACTGATCTGATGATGGAGCCGGAAGGTGGAAGGTGAACATGGGAACTTCATTATTAAATCATTGTATCCTACCAGGGCTTTTTTTATGGAAGGAAAAATCATCCAAGCCCCAGTAGGCTTCGACCCAGCTGGGCCCCTGCTGTTGCTTACAGCTCCTTGAGGCGCGCAGGAACAGTGCGCGCTGTCGATGACTTGGGCTCGGTCCGGACAGTTACCAGACGGTTGGACAGCAAGCTACCCATTGCTCGCCGTCCTCAAGCCTGCGCCTACGGTGGCCGGAAATCTGGATCCGAATCCCGGCGGCGGCTGCGGCGCTGTGAGCGCCGCCGTTGCCTGATGCGGTCGTCTCTTCCTTTGCTAGCATTACTGCTTTGAAGAAGTCGGCGACCGCCTGCCACTCCTCCTCGCTCTGGACCATGGCTTGTTCCAAGGTCTGGCGCGAGAGATCGCCGCCGCCAATCGCCCTCACGAGGGCACGGCGATGCTCCACCCAAGCAGGGCACACCTCAACTGAGTGCTCCACCGTGTCCTCCGGGCGTTCCGCACAGTGGCGACACCTGGGCGTCTTATGTCTTATGTCTGAGTATGGTTTCCGCACTTAGTCCTATGCGGACCATTGTACGTGTCCACCTGGGCGTGACTTCCGCACGGATCCGGTGCAGGAACCTCCCGAACTTGCCATGTCTGGTGAGAACCTGCGTCATGCGGAAGGTAAGGACGCCAATCCTACCAGGGCTTGAGTTGATTGAAATTTTCATGAGAAAAAGGTACTCTGGCTACAAGTATATCGCAACTAAAAAGTGTGAAATAAAAAACTTTTTACAAAAAAATAACCGAAGTCGGTGTTATATAAGAAACAAACAATAGCGAGAAACACAGACTTCCGAAATTAAAGTTACATTGATCGTTTTAGTGTATTTTTTTAGTAAAGACGGTTATTTTTTTTATTGTAAAAAGTTTTTTTCAATAATAAAACACGGCATTTTCACCATTACATCGTAAATGCCGTATGATTTGCTTATCACAGTAATCAAGTGAAGCTCTAGCATCATGTTATTTGTATACTTGGAACGGAACCTGACCTCCATATTTACTAGTGGGTACGGAATTTCCTTAAAAAATCGTTCCTCCGTTTCCAAATTTTGAACGCAAATCTGCGACAGACAACGGAAATCAGTATCACTCGAAGTTTAAAATTTTGATTTGTTCGTGACTTGCAGAGTCACGCCAGGTCCAGTAGCAAGAGATCACGGGTCTGTGTATGTAGGCAATTAATATTATGTGGAGCCAGTTTATTTTATAAAGAATCAAAAATCGCTTATTTTATTTTTATTTTATTTATTTAAGGAAAAACAAACAGTAGCATAATAAGAGATATATGTACATAACAGCTTAAATATAACTATATAAAACAATCAGGCTACCCACTACGTTTTCCACAGATTACAATATCGAATACTTAAAACTAGCTAGGAATATAGTTTACCTATTAAAGGAAAATAAATCCATAAAATAAATGATCATCTAAGGGATCATTAAATATAATATATATATATATAATTACATTTATGTGCGTACAACAGACAATAACGCAATAAAAATTACGTTATTATCCGTAAAACAAATTAATGTGACACTACTGCGCATCTTTACGGGTTGCTTGGACTTGCTTCCTAAAGGCGTTTTTACCAAGGAAAAGAATGTCGATAGAATTAAACTCGAACGGGAAAAAGTCGTAAAACGGTCTTTGCAGAATATGCTTAGTCCTATTATATCTATCCATCTGCCTACGTAACATCCCTAATTATTAGCGGGTATGTGTGAGGGGTTGCGAGGTGCGCGGGGCGGGGCCAGGCCGCGCGGATCGCATGCCGCGGCCACATTCAGTCGCCGCGGTTACTGCACGCCGCACAGAACGTTCCCTTTAATTTGCAGCACACAACGCCGCACTAAATCACTTGCTTCGAGAGCGATATTAAATTCATAGCGTGGCGCTCCCACATTATAACTAAACAAATATTCGCTTGTAATATGCTATAACAGCTTTTTATTTCATCGTCGCCTTCGAGCTCCGCAGCGTAACTGCAAACACCGCCTACTGCTAATATTTGAGCACAAGATTAGAAAATTATGGAATTGATATCTGCTGAATAAATTATATACATATATATTTATCTACTACCTACTATGTTCAACATAATTCAATCATTTCGCGCTGTCATTGTCTTTCTATTATGTCTTTAATTGACACGATTGAAAAGTTAAATTATAATTTGATCCGACTCGTGCAAGTCCTGAAATATGTAAGTCTAAGTAGTAGATAATGGACAGGAAAGTACAATTGGTATGTTTTGAGCTCCAGACTAAAACTGTTCCTGAAATGGTCAATAATACCTAGTTTGAGCAGGTTGTTTTACCTAGTACCTAGTTTGTGCGGCAAACCTGGGCGGGCAATCGGTGTAGACTTGCAGAATGTCCGGTGCAGATTGTATCCTGGACGCTGATGGACGTAGAACAAGCAACTTCATTTATTTAAAATTCTTTACAGGTACGTAAACGAACGTAGTTTAAATAAAGGAAGCATAAAAAATGCCTCCCCACGGAAAATGTTGAAGTAACGCAGACGTATGAGATACTCGTATGTAGAAATAATTATGTGTGTCGATGAATAATGTACACGAGCATTCAATATTCCATTGTGAGATTACATGTTCCACCGCATTAGTCGCTTCATTAGGTTGCTTGTATGTGATGCGGCCTGGTGTGGTGTGGTGTGGCCCAGTTCGGCTCGGTGCGGCCCGGTGTGACTCGGTGCGGCCCAGTGCGGCTCGGTACGGCTCAGTGCGGAGCGATGCGGTGGCGTGATGAATGCCCTTAGCTCACTCTCAGTTTTTGCTCGGCGCGTAGACGTTAAATATTTAATAGCCGGTTGAGAGGAGGCTCTCACCGGAAATGAATCGCGTATTTTAATACGACGACTGCTATTTTAGCGTTGTAAGCTTGTGACGTCAGAATGAATGTAGAATAGTGTATGAAGGCGGGCTGCGGCGGTATTCATTTCTTTTTAATAACTCTGGTTTCCTGCATATTTCTGGCATGGTACTCATCGGTGCTCGCCAAATGTTGAAGTTACTGTTAAGAACTTATTGTGTTGCATTCAATTATTCGGTACTCTGATAGTTAGAAGTATCTAAACTTGTTCTCAACTGAAAGAAAATTACTAACATCTACAATGTTTCTATCTCCTCTGCAGAGTTTCGATGTTATTTCTTATTAGCTAATAAACAAGTGATTATCTTCTCTTCGAACATGTGTAATAACACAAGCGGGCTAGTCTCACGATCAGCGCGGTGCGGTGTCAGGAGTGTCGAACACAGCGGAGGCCGGCCGCGACACGCGGTCAGGCCTCGGCTGACACTCACCAACAATATCTTGAAGTGTACGCGCTATCAAGTTTACGCAAGGAGAGCAGTGGTGGCCGAGTGGTAATGGCTCACACAGACACCGAATTAAAAAAAAAAACTTGCGGGTAAATTTCTTCTCAACAAAAAAATATTCATTCAAATCGGTTAAAATTTGAAGAAGATTTGCTTACCATATTCGCACACAAGAAATATAATGTTACTCCTTAATTGAGAACATTCACCTTTTTTGAAAGTCAGAAAAAAAATTGATGTTTGAATCCCTAACCTACTTACATAATAGTGTATGAAAGCTACATATTATGTCTGTCAGCACAAATGCGCGGATAGATTTACGCTGAGTAGCCGCGCTCGCTCGGGACGACATCGTTAGCGCCTCACAGACGCATTACGTCCGCGCCTCCACACATCATCAATTCATCATATACTTCGACATTCAGGACATCAGGCCTTCATTCTTCTAAGAGGTAAGCAGAGCACAAGGAATTACATCGATTAAGGTTAAACGTCTTCATTAAAATCATCAATCATCGAATAACTTCTCCCGCTCTTTACTGACTAAATCCACCTTCGTTTGCTCTTTGCATTTCAGGATCGCGGTAACTCTTTCAAACAATCCCGCAGCTCTAGCAACCATCGGCCCTACTGAGCTCCGTCCACGTTGCTGCCATCAATCTCTTAAAGGTGCGCATGGAACGCAACGAGCCCTTGACTCGGGCTTGTTTCTTACCGGACGACCGAACAGCGATCTACTCATTACTCGTCGTCCGCAAGACCGCACCTATGGTGACCGGGAATCTTCCTGCAACTCCCGAAATCTGGTGTGTCTCCCGCTACGGCTGGGGCGTGAGAATATGCGTGCTCTTACGGTTCCGGTTAACTTCTTCACTCGTATTACTGTTTTACACAATAAGGTGATTGCTTCTCATTCTTTTTTGCTTGAGACCATAGCCTGAACCAGGGCCGGACGCGACAGGTCACCGGGTGCCGATCCAAGAGAATAGTGCTCCGCCCAAGCGGCGCAGAACGCATCGTAAGATCAACCGTGTTGGGTCCGGGTGATCCGCACAACCGTAACACCTTGGAGTTTCTTCTCAAAAACATTAATGTCCGATGAGGACAGACGACGGTCAGGTGGAAAGTAAAGACGTTGAGCTTTTCCAGCCACACCTCAAAGATGGGGATTTACCGCCGCGGCTGTGCCGTGACAGTAAATACCTACTGAGACTAATGACGCGTCTAAATGTGATCTCATTTTCAATCCGACAGCTAATCTGCTTAGCCTTTTCCCGATTATTTATGGTGGGTGGGCTTACAGTCCAACTAGACCTTCACAACCCAGAAATTGTGTACTTAGTAATGTTATTGTTTGGCAAGATTGTTGTCCAATATCATAGCTTCCGCTATTCCACAACGAAATTTACAAATGACAGTCAGGTCCAACGACTTAATGTGCTTTCAGAAACAGCAGTAATCTCGGTATGTTAAGATAGTCACCCCTCCACATACTGACCGGCGGCTGGCGAGACCGACCGTTCTAATTGGTCGTTTCCTAAGAGAAAGAACCAGCAAGAAACTTCGTACCCCTCCTACTGTAGCCTCAAGCTCCTCATTTTCAATATCACAATATAAACCGGTTGTTATTTCCCAAACTCGATGATTCCATTCACAGTGAAGCATCCTTCAGTGGAGCTGTAAACTTGGCGCACATACAAAAGTTCCGCTTCGTGCGCTAACTTCACGGAGACGTTCTGTGAACTCAGTTAAGTCTCTGCAGACTGTTATACGTGATCTGGGATTCCTTCATTATAACATATCAGGGTAAAACTATCGACAAACTGTTCGTAGCAAGACCATTGTTATTAACCGACTGTTAGCCACGCACACCAGCCAGAGTCGCGGCAAAGGAAATTACATAAAGTGAAGATGAAATAAATTATAAATAAAGTAAAGCGCCTAGACAGGTTGATAATTTATTTCATCACTGCTTTCAAAATGGTGACGGAAAACATCGTTAGGAAACTGGCATGTCATAGAATCAAAAATCACACCTGAAATCCAGTAACCCGGTGGATGACAGACATTCCCTGTCCTAGAGAGCAGGCCTGAGTCCTAGCAGTAGAAACGTTATAAAGCTGGTAATATATTTTTCTGTACGCTTAGCTCATTCATTCATTGAAAGATGTAATAGGGTAAATATGTCTATCTAGTTTACTCTGTGCAAGTTTGAGCGGGATAAACATAGGTTTAATATACTTATTACATCAAAACATGTGGCACAGATTTAAGGAAGCCGAATCGGCTCTCCCACAGACGACCATTTTTATAAAGAGCCGGATCGGCTCTGCGCCACAGACAAGGGGTTAAAAGAGGATGGCTTAATGTTTTAGGGTTCTTATCGATGAGTATGTTTTGAGCAAAGTGCTAGCAAGTCAGTAGTGGGTGGTGCAAAAACACGGACAAGTCCGCGGCGAACATTTGTATGCAAGAAATGACCGACACTAACTGTGGCTAATACTCTTACAGCCGCTGCAGCGCTCACCGTGCCCGGCCGCTGGCGCCCCGCCCTGCAGCACCGCAGCGCTTTCTAATCACTGCGTTAACTCGTCCGACACGTCGCGCGCCGCGGCTTCATTCACTAACTTTACTAAACCTTTTAATACCTGCGGCCCGAGTAACTGCCGCCGGTCGCTTCTAACACTAATTTAAAAGTGACTCAACGATGAAGTACTAAAATATCTCACAAAAGCTTTCTTTCAAGGTGAATTGTTTATTTACGGTGAGCGAGTTGCAAATAATACAAATAGTTTACGAGCGCTTAAGTGAGTGTTACGGCGGCGGCAGTGAAGAGCGCTCGGGGGCAATAAAGGGAATTATTCATCGGCGAGCGGCGAGTAATTAAACAGAAATTAGGAGAGCAGTCGCCGAGGAACAGAACTTTATCTGAAGTTACAGCCGCTGCAGCAGATACGAATTTATTTCCGTCATATTGTTGAAGTTGTACACGCTCGAGTGTGCGGGTTACGTAACCCGCCGCTCTCCATGGCCGCCACCCCCCTCCCCTGCCTCGTGCCGCCCCTCCTCTCACGCCCTCACTTGCACCGCTCGCTCTAAAACGGATTCCCTTTACAATATTTCTTTTCCAGTTCGAATGTGAATTTCCCGCGGCGATGCGAACTATTCATGCGCCCGGAGAGGAAAATTTATAGCAAGATATTTTTTTAACTTCCATTTGAATCGAAGTTTAAATATTAAAATGATATCGGCTGGCGGCGTGCCCCGCAGTGTGCCCGCTGTGCGCCCACGCGACTCAAGCTCGGACCATTAAGCATATTATTTCCGTGTGTCTGCGGCAGGCTGCGGCTCTGTTGTGACAGTAATGTTTACTTGACGCGTCGCGTCCGCGTCGTTCACTGCGAGCGGTACTATGTCGCGAGTGCCTCTCACTCGTCGCACCAGCGCCGTGGCTCCACAACTCGGGAGATGTTCCCTTGGGGCATGTGTTTTGTATTTCTTACTCTTTGCTTTGTGTTGATTATCGACGATATTTTAGGAATGCCATACAAATAATGCACTAATGTACGCATTCTACCTATAGGCAAAATAGAGAACAAGTTGTATCTCGTTATAATATATGACGGGATAACCGACTTCACGTCACATAGCTACCAGGTCGTGGTAAGTAAGTGAGCGCAAGTTAATGCTACAACAATGTATCGCCGAGCCATCAGACACACGCACCGTCGCCACACGATTGATTTACGATTACTGTTACTATTGAGCCCCTGACCCGCCCGGTGGAGGGAGGGGCAGCATCAGGTGGCCAGCGAGTACTGACGGTGGATCACCTGCGGTGTACTGCGAACTTGTCGTTGCGTCGGGAATGCAAATTGCTTGGGTTGGAAAGCTTTAAAGTGAAATCAGCTGAGTCAAAGTTTAATAAAATGTATTGAAACGTATTGCCTCAGGCTTACGTAACGTCTGCGCTGTCGATGGAACTTGCAGTTGGTAATAAAAACATTGGTAAATTGCAACTTTAGATTTTTAAGTTAAAATGTATAAAAAAATCCGTAAGTGATCACTAAGCAGATGAAATTATGATCTAAATAACTTTGACCATGTGCTATACCCATGGGTAAGCACACATCGCCTAACGCACAGCATCCCAATTGGTTCTCACAGATTGTCAGGCGCATACAGTTTCTGTCTAAACACGTCTATTTGGTTCGTTGTGTGGTTACAAAGAAGGTTTTTTTCTGTACCTATTACAATAATAGTTTTCTAAATCGAATTTAAATCATGGTGGCTACTCCCGACGGAAATTTGCGCTAGATATATTATAGAGAAGAAGTGTGTGCGCAAACACAGGGACACTTTTTGTTCTTTTTCTGTCATAGTCTGATGGGACGGCAGGACTATCGGCTTTACATGCTTTTCGAGGCACAAGGTTACCAAATCAGTTGCCAGCATCTTAACTCCGGGCTTGCTGATCATGTATATAACAATGAACGTTTGCCATTCGTCAAGCAATGTATACAGGGTTATTTGTAAAACACTAACAACCTTGCAGGACTATATTACTAACATCATAAACTAACTACCACTACTAACTTTTGTTCTATGACTTTTTACAAAAAACGTAACACATTTACCAAAAACGAACCTTCAAAATTTCGTTGTTCTATATAAGATATTTCAACTCTATCTTTTGCTATATCTACTTACGGCTCCCGCACACTGTTCTCATTATAATAGTAAGCACGATTAAAAAAAAAAAAAACAAATCATTGGAATTACACCTAGCAAGCATTCGCAACATTTCCGTGTACTCGACATTAGAATATTGATACACCATTATGTAAAGATAATTACGTCCGCACTGTCGAATTTCACTACAAGAACACGTATGATGCGACGCAAGCGCATCAATGTGACCGACCGACCGGTGCGGGTCGCCCGTAAATAGGTCAAGTTTATATTCAGCTACCTTCCGCTATTTTACTATCACTTGCTTTGCATAGACTTCGTAATATTTAGAACGTTCACTTTAAATATTTTTATTTTTGTATGAAAATCTCATGAATCAAAGTATGATAAATTTTTAAAAGTCATAGAACAAAAGTTGTTGTTTATGATGTTCTTAACTAGCACCTAAGGGGTTGCTAGTGTTTTACAAATAGCTCTGTATAACGCCAACTTTATGGCGACGAAGTAGACCGCGGTCGAACAAGACCTTTCCTACAACTGTCGACTTATACTGTGCTTGCAGACACATCATCCCCTCCATCTGCAACGTAACGCATCACGCCACTTTGAGTTTGTACGCCAACGTCGCCAACGCAACTAAAACGTTGGAATTAATTTAAACTCGCAAGAAAAATTATGGTGCGCGAACGCGATCATTAACCTTAATTACTGTAATTATTCATAGTTAGTTGTGACCTGTGACGGAAACTCGATGAAGAGCAGAGATTGATTGAAACTGAAGCTCCAAGTGTGGGGCCGAGGCAAGTCCGGGCTCCGAACCCCGGGTCCCGGACCCCGCGAGCGGGATTTAATAAATATAAAAAGTCGCTCATAAATTCGGAATACCTCGCGTTGTTCGCAACAAGGATAACTGTTGTTGTTTCATGGGCGGTAAAAGTACGTCGAGTGTAAATTGGACGCGGAACGAGCCCCGCGCCGACGCTTTGTTCATGTTCATACACATTGTGTTAGCGTCGGCCACAGCGAGCCACAAGCGGGCAACAGTCTGGTAACAGTTGGGAAACAGTGGATAGCAATCGGGAGACAGCAGAGCCACGCCACTACCGCAAAATTGAAGTGTGCTTATAAATTATGGCCTTGGATATTTAAGGAAATGAATTATCTCCTTGGTTCCTAGAGATATTCGTACTATGTTACTTTCCGCCACCGGATTGGATCACACCTCGTGTCGCGGTTTTAGCTACTTCATACTATGGCATGCAGCAGATAAAGTATAGTCAATGCATTTTTGTTTAGGTGAGAAATCATCCAATTACTTCTCTCACTCTTGGTGGAGTGGGAGGGTAAGTCAGACTTTTACTGACTAAAACCCACTCCTATTCCTTTTTTGCATTTGTTTCAGGTCCGTGGGGTACAAGAAGTGAATGCTTAACATTAATTTATTTATAGCTATTTCAGATGAAATGCTTCTACACAACGCGCTACGAGATATCCGTCACGCTACGTTGCGGTGCTACGAAGCTACGCTGCAGTGCTACGAAGCTACGCTGCTGTGCTACGCAGCTACGAGAACGCGTCGCATCTTGGTTCGGTGACATTTTAGTCGGGGCACTAATGCGACGGCGTTTGTAATTTGAGTTTTTAATTGCAGTGCCTAAGTTAAATGAAATTCTTCCGGAGCAATACTGCAGAGTTGTCGGCGTGACATGACACGACACGACACGACTGCGTGAGGCTTTACATCAGTGTGAGATCGAACTAAACACTGCACTTGAAACACTCGCAAAATATAAAGATACAGAAGCTTGGTCCCATACTGAACAAACACGCCAAACTAATTAGTATACCTACCTGTATGTATACTTCGAAATACAATTAGGTATTGTTATTCATAAATGATTTGGATATTTGCCACACGGGTCAACTATGCCTTGGAAAAGAAAACAACGGATGTATCCCAAGGATTTATTTATTTGTCCGTATTTTTTAATTACCGTAATTTTTTTTGGGAAAATTTTCCACTTTCACACGGGTAAAGCCGCTGACAATAACTGATAATAAATAAAATGTAATTCTGTTTTGTAAACGCATCGTTCACGGACGGCCGAACTGATTTAGGTGAATTTGCATCAAAACGTTCGTAGTTTTTTATTTTTTTATTGATAGGCTTGCGTTTGACCACCATCTCACCTGATGGTATGCGATGATGTAGTCAAGTATTTTGGGTAAAACATGGGAAAGTTAACAAAAAGTTTTATTTTCTGCAAGTGTTTTGTATGAACTCAGAAGTTGGGATATAACCAATTTTCCCTTTCTCGATCTACTTGTCAACATAAATTACACTTGTAAATCTCTTGTAGTCACTGTGCGTCGACATATGTCTAAGTGTGCAAATGTTTTCAATCCATGTGTGGGTCTAGCCTTCTCAGCACCTATCTGCGTCATGGTGCAGTGCAGTCGACGCAGGAGCTTACCCGACGCTTGGGCCTCGATACAGCGCCGTACTTCACCGCGTTATGGCTCTACCGCTATAAAGGCAAGGCCTTTCGCTCGACACCCACATAAAACTAAATGGCAGACTGAAAGCTAAAATTCCAGTTTATGAAATTCCCAGAAGTTTAATATAAGTCTCACCGGTTTATATTGTGAGATGTAAAATTACTTTGATAAGATTCATTATTCATTATAGTACTGAATACGACCACTGCTGAAAAAGTGAACTTCTTAATGACAGAGAAAGTATTCAAATGGTTTTTCTTTCTTTCTTTCTTTTTAGTCACGTTTCGCCAAGAATAGTGCTTTCAGTTCAACTGTATGGAGTAGGTTTATTCAATTTATGCTATGGTTATCACAGGTCACTGTGCAGAGTAGTGTCCGACTTTTCGGAAGAAATCGCGAGCATTATTATGTGGTATTTGTTAAATTTTATGAGTTTGAGGCAAAGACGAAGACGCTATTGCCCGCGTCTTCGTTTGCTAGTATTAAATAGCTTAAGCAACTCTTGAAATCAAAATAACTTAGCTACAAAATCTTCCTGCAGTATTTACATCAAAAATGAACAAGTTGCTTGTAAACAAGCGCAGTCCTTCGTCGACTACATCATCGCTTACCTTCAGGTGAGACAGTGGTCAAGCGCGAGCTTATCAGTGATAAAATATAAAAACGTGTCAAATCTTGTTCATTAAAGTCTTTCATTAAGGCCGTCCCAGCGCCGCGTGCCCCGCCCCCGATATCCCCGTGCTCTATGTTATTGTCGCTGAACAAATGGAAGGGCTTTTACAGTCGCATTAACGAAACATTATCACGATTTGCCTTTTTCAATAATCAAATACAGAAGATTTATTGAAATAAGAGCTTTTAACAAGTACCTTATGTCTTATTCTAAGGCTGGATCTGTACCTAAAGCTTTATTTTAAATTTGATCAATATTGGTTCAGCGGTTCAACCGGAACGTCAACGGAATACGTAACCAGAACATCAACTGCGCGGACTATGAGTGTCTGTCGCGTTTCTGTTATTAAGTATGAAGTAGTTATGAATGTCATCACTACGAGTATTAAAATATACAGAAAACCATAAAGAAAAAAATAAAGAGATAAAGCTTCATTTTCTTTTTGTATAAAGTGTTATCATAGATCCAATTCGTGTAATGATTGAACATTTGACCGCTCACTCTCCACACGATGCCTATTGCTTCGAACTTTACATCAATATATTTTTTAAACATTCCTGTGATAAATTAACGGCTAATTTAAACTTTTTAAGTGTTAACGTATGTAGGTACATATGTACATCTAGAAACGTCACAATGGTTCGTCCTCCTCACTGTCCACCTGAAACGATCCTCACCGGATATGGCCAGCTCAGAAAGTTCCTGTTTTGTTGGAAGGAAGAAACACCCGGGTGTCAGCATTGTGCTGATCGTAGTATGCATGGGCAGTGACATTTTGCGTCCGGCCGATGCCTGCTAGGGCTGCGGAAACGTTTGAAAGACTGTGGCCCTAGAACACAAAGTCCAACTAAACGACACCGATTGGATTTATTCAGTAAAAGTCTGACACGCACTCTTGCTCTATCCTAAAGTGGCAGAAGTCATTTGATGATAACAAAAAATAAAATAATAAAAATATATTTACATCGGTCGCTGAAGAAGATAATTAAAATATTACCTATAATTCCACAATTACCAATTAACTAAAAATTACGGAAACAGCAACGTTTACCTCTCACAAGTGCAGGTTTTTAATTAAGTTTAAACTCCGTGAGATCGCGATCAGGTGCGATCTTTCTTTAGATGGTATCATTGGGTAGTTGGAAAAACATTTCCAACACTCTTTCCTTTAAGAAAATAGTTATTTGTTGGTAACATAACAATCTGGAAATCTTATTTCTAAGTTCTTTATGTAAGAAAGTAAAGCGTGAATAGATCGGCTTGTGTACATTGTAGTCAAAGGTTACGTTCAGTGAGACAGCGGCGGCGCGGCGTAAACCTGAAAATCCGGTGCAATTCCCGGCAACAATCGGATCGCGCGCCGCCAGGAGACGCGAGCCCGCAGAGAGATGAAACAGTGTGGCGACACGCAGAAGAACAAGACATTGTAATGTTGATGTAAAATGAAACCAGTTTAGTTTCTTTGTACACCATCTCATATGTAAACCTGTTGTATCATGTGAGACTACTGCACTTAAAGTT
This sequence comes from Mythimna ferrago, assembly GCA_910589285.2. NCBI lineage: Eukaryota > Metazoa > Arthropoda > Insecta > Lepidoptera > Noctuidae > Mythimna > Mythimna ferrago. The sequence continues at coordinate 335,102 of OU342689.1, forward strand.
TTTATGTATGTTGTGGCTCTGTAAGGTGCAGCTCACTGCTCTCGGCCTGTAATCGGCTTTGGAATCATCGCGGCCCGAAAAAAGCCGAGGGGAGCCGAGAGCCACCACACGTGTACATGATTTTTCTTATTCTGTGAACCAAGTTTTCTCTCTGTTATTAAATAGGAAGAGTTCCTTTAGATTTTAGCTTGCAATAAGTTGCAGAATTTGATCATTGTATTACAGTGTAAGTTTCTGAGTAAATTATAGTGCGATTCTGTAGAACAATATGATAGATTTATCTTTGGTATCATTTTATTATGTTTTATAGTCAAAAATATTTAAAAAAAAGGATAAGTTTTGTGTTACAAAAGCGCTGCATTGCTCGTGGTTGAAACTGAGTCGTGCTGCAGCGGCTGAGGGGACAGATGGCGATGTCGCTGAAGATGTGGTGACAACGGCACGACGCCCCTGCCTCACGGTGGCGCTCATTTGTAAGTTCTTACTTAAAGCTATGATACGCTAGTTAATTACATTCCAGTAATTATAAGGTATAAGGTAAATTTTACAATTACTTTAGCCACTTCACAAAGAACAGAAAATAAATGTTGTACCTGTGCTGTTTTTCCTAGCCTTTTTTCAGTGGCTTATACAAAATGCTGAAATTGATGCAGTCAGTTTAATCATTTGATGATATACTAGTGTGTTTTAAAAAAGGAACTGGCTATTTAACTGCTAGATTTTTTTTACCTTATGTGATTAAATTTATTTACATCAAATAAAATTTACATCTGTACATAAAAAAAATTAAACTATTTATAAAAAAAAAAATACATAGAGTACATAAATAAATAACAAAAACAGCTAACAGCTGCTAGAATTGAATAACACCAAACATGCTTTAATCAAAAAATACTATTCACATCAAAAACCCTAAAATATGAGCTAACTGACCATCTAATAACTCATTAGCAGAGAATACAAATGACAGTAATTTATGAACACGAATACAACAGGTATCAATTACTGCAGCGACGGGTATCTGTATTACATAACTCAAAATGTGTTGTAATTAAATACGAGAAATAGTAATGGTTGATAAATAACGCAGTGACCGTTCCGTGCGAGGTGCGGGGCGGAAGCGTTGCGGATGCGCTCAACGTTGCGACGTCGTTTACTTGCCACTGTTGTACTGCTCATTATGCTCAAGTAACACTCGCACTCAGTCGCGTCGCGACGTCGGTAAAGAAACTCCAGACGAAGTGAATGTAACACCCCCGCCGCCGCAGATGACGTTTACACACAATGGAACACAAAACGCCTGAATATACTCACTTATAATACAGTAACTTTGTACTGCCATCATAACTAACTTTGACGATTATCGCTATATTTTCCTGGTTATGAGGGTCTAGTTTTAATATCTTATGTTGTTCCAACATAGTTTGTTACTTCTAATACAAGATAATATGGGTACTTATGTACAATTTGTAACATTAAAAGAACGTTACGGGTCGTCGATTTTTATTTTTAGGATCACATGAATAATTTAGTTAATACAGGTATTTTAATTACAAATTAATCTTAAGTCCGAATTCCAGACGTCAAGTGTGCGCCCGACTGAACTAACTGGAAAGTAATCACGCATTCGAATCTGTCAAGCATTCTTTCGCCATAGCTCTGTAATTAGTAGAACGAGGATCAAACGGTAACGCTTCATGTTCCACAGTGATTTGCAATAGCTATGCGATTAGGACACTTACTACTAGATAATAAAAGGCACTACTTACTTGAAATGTATTTCATACGAAGTTGCTTTATATATACTGACTCAAAAGTAACGCAATGGTATCTGTCGAGAAACAGTCCAACATGTGAATCAGAAGCTATGAACCTTCGATTGTCAAGCGGCATCTCACGAGAAGACTTGCCCCAATAAACATGGTGCTCCAAGTTTAGAGAAATTCAAACCTTATATATCTAAATAGTATGTAGCTGTGAACAACCTTAGTTTTTATATACTTTAGTGATATTTATCTTTTCTTACTCTTAGGCACATAACTCTGTGAAAGTCTTTAAGTTTTTTAAGACTTAAAGTCTTGAAAATTAAAAAGTGGTGAAAACTATTGTGATATGACATTTTTTGGCAATTGTGTGTTTATCCGATACATGTCCGGAGCATTTTGTGTCACTCTATTATAGAATACACTGTTTCCTCTAAGACTTGACATCGTTAGCTGTTTTTACCATATGTTAAATATGGTAAAAACAGCTAATGAATGGAATTCCCCGCCGGAGTCAGAGTTTCCTGATAGCTACAATCTGGGAGTTTTTAAGTCAAGAGTAGGTTACTCCTAGGCAAGCATGCTCCACCGTCGACCACATCACCGCTTACTATCCGGTAAGATAGTAGTCAAACGCGAGCTTATCCACAATAAAAAAATAGTTACAAGTTGTTTATTTTTCATGTGTAATTGCCTATTTTATATTTTTATGAACTGTTGATAGGGGCATTTCGGGAAGCTGTATTATGTAATTTTTGAACTTCAAAATGTCCTGATTTACATCAAATTTTCATGACTTTTCATTTTGATAACAATAACTACCTAAGATCTAAATACCTATATAAAACTGAATCCTGTTTGTCTTGGGCACGTCATAACTTGAGAGCGACCATTTTGAATAGAATAATATAAACCAACATTTCAGAAAAATACGCCTACCTAACCTTTGCGCGATCAACAGTTCATAACTAACACAAGACGACGCCTGTCGGGTCAGCTAGTCTTATTGTATATTTTTTAATGTTTTCTTGTAAATGGTTTTAAAATTTATTTACAAATTAAGTTAATAGGTAAGAATGATAAAATAAACCGAAATATTAATTGCCTTTATTGCTTTTCTTTTCCTAATAGAATGAATATTTACGTGCCTCCTTTCAGATACCCTCAATTTGAGAAAACAATAGTAAGACAATAGATGCGCGAACGCCGGCGTTCGCTTGGGGTTAAATGCATTAAAACTAGTGCATCATTGAAAGTATTATTTCCTTACATTTTACTTTTAAATCAAATCAAATAAATTTTATTTGTAAACACAGGTGTACAGGGCCTCAAGTCTGCTATTACAATAGTGTCACAATGGTCTATCATTGGTGTCATAATTGTCGATTTTGACAAGTTTGGTAATCTACTAATATAATGGTGTCATTATGATTTTCCAATGGTCAACCACTGACACTCCATTGAAAGAAGTGACATAGAATGGTAATCTCGTACATATTGACAAATATATTGAATATTTGACGTTTGCGGTAATCTGCTAAAACTTTGACAGTTTATTTGATCAGTGTTTTACCATTAGAACGTTATTGTGCAGTTATTGGTTTTAATATGCTCGAAATTATCATTCTACCACAATTCTATTACAAGACCAGTGACCGATCAATGATCGATCATTATGAATTAGCAGATTACAAACTTTTAGCAAAATGACAATGGGATCGTGTTGGAATGACGAATTTATAAAAATAGCAGACTTGGGGCCCAGATCTGTATCGTAGCAGCTGGCGTTCTGTAGTTTCTCTGTACGCTCGTAAGAAAAAGGCGTGACTTTATGTACGTACTTATGTGGTGGTAATGAACAGGTAGCTCTGTGATCAGTAAATTTAGTAAGGTGTGAGGTCCCCACTATACTATGTACTTGTATGTAATCGCAATCCTATATAATCCAATGTCTTTACATTAATAAACCAGTGTATTCTCAGCATTCGTTGTGTTTGATTCCTAACGTTCGACCCGTACCGTACAAAGGAATCAATCCTTACTCAACGTGATCATGTCGATATTAGTATTCTTAGTCAACTTGCAATTACTTAATAAAGTATCAGATACGATCCCATATTTATGATCGTGGTAGTGAAAAACTTCATTTACCAACATTCCAAACGCCTAAACCCACGAGGACATAAAGTGACCTGTGACAGATGACCTCACAGACCGCTGCTCTAATTACGACGCGAACAATACGCGTTCACTCTGTCGTCACTCGGTCGTCACACTCGTCACTGAGTGACGTCATCGCGTCCGCAAGCACAGTTGCTGCTAATATCAGAAACATTGCCTGATTGACGCTTATTGACGGAAAACTGGCTGCGTGTGATCTATAGTGTGTGTGCTGAAAGTAGGTCACCAATAATAAAGCCTTGTGTTATAACTGAATTAAACCTACAACCACCAACCATATAAATGTACATTATAATTGGAGACTTTAGACCTGGAGTCTCAACGGAAGATGCCGTGGCTGATCTTACCAAAACTCTAGTTTACCACTTAGACAAAGGCAGGAAATGCTACGGTATCTTCCTTGACTTATCCAAGGCATTTGACTTAATTGTTTAATTATTTAAAAATATTTTTATAATAAATTTAAATGATTTATTGTATTGTTTGTATCACGATTTGTAACTAACACCTACTTCTTGCAATGTTTTCTCGTCTGTCATAATCTGATTTTTCTGGAGGCACATCTGTGTTTCTTTAAAAAGAGCCTTTTGGCCTAGATTAGGAGGCAGCAGTTCGAATTCATATTTGCTATTATGTACAACATAAGTAATAATTGTAACTGTGTACTAATCTATTTAAATTGTAGTACAAATAAAGATTTATTATTATTAACTTCTAATAATCTGGAGGAATTTGTATTATATTGTATAATCATACTTAGTAACTCATTATAAGGCGACTGTATGTTCTTATGAGAAATAAATTTCTTTAAACTGATAAAAGAGCCCTATAAACTTGATGGATTAATTCTCATGACCGTTGCGATCTCATTACAAAGTCAGTACTGTAACAAATGAATAAATTGCCCGCCTATGTTTATCAAATTTCAGCTATAAAAGACTAAATAATCATGAACTACGTGCTTAACGGAAAACACTAACCATGCTCTAGGCATACAAATATTTTGTCTCAAGCCAGTATTTTAGTATTTTCACAGGTTATTACAACAAATTACAGTTTAGCACCTCCGGCGTTCGTGCGCCAAATCATTGTGATTGGTGCTTACAACAGCAGCGCCGCCCCGCGGACGTGCGCCTAACTACAGGCTGCTTATAAAGGTCAACTAATCGGCGCAAACAACGCGCTTCCACTGTTGTTAACGTCCCACGTCTTAATCTAGCCATGGTGCTACATAAACGTCGTGCTCACTTTGTTGGCACAGCAACAAAATGCTGCCAAGTGCTCTGCATTTTATTTTATTTTGCTCAAGTATTCTCTCACGGCTGCATTCTTTTCCAAAGGCCCACAGTAAGGCGCGTCTATTTATTCACATAATTTTCTAATTGAGGCTAATGAGGGCGGTGTCTCCGTAGTGTTGACTGTAACTACATCGTTAATAGCGGCAGAACGGCTGAGCCGAAGTTTTTACGAGTCCTTTCAAACATATTGTAGTAGAAATAACGATTATAGCATCTCATTAGCCGTGGTTTTGTATGACTATGGCGGCTCGGCGAGCTAGCGGCGAACGCAGGCTGCGATCGCGTCACGTTGTGTACGTAATGATATCTAGTTAAAAATTTAACGTCTAACGTTAGGGTTTACTAATGGTCATTCGTGTATAGTTTAGGTCTCAAAAAAATAATACGACAATTGTAGGCAATTGAAGGTTGTTTTTACCCGACTGTAAGAAGGGTTATATTTTTCGCGCGTATCTTGTATGTTTGTATAGTAATATTCTTTATTACTTCATATCTTCCAAACCGCAGAACAGATTTATATAATTAAGATATCGTTAGATTCGTCTTGATAACCCAAGTGTTTATAGAAAGGTGGCTTAAAAAAAGGACAAAACGACTGTGAGACGCTATAGTTTGGAGTGAATTTTTTTTTTTTAATTTTCAATATACTTATCAAGTTAAAGGGCTCATCATGACGATTTCAAAATAGTATATCATGATCATATTAAAAAGAAGTACAATAGGAAATATGTTTTTATTTTCTACAAGCTGTTACTCTCGACTTCGTTACTCCCCTTTTTCAGGGCAATCATGTAAGAAAACTGTTATCCATTAAAGATATAATATATTAGGAATTAAGTCCCATTCCCGCAGAAAAATTAAAAGTAGCCTAAGTTACTCGTCAAAAAATCGTCCAATGACATCCCCCGCTCTTGGGCGGAGCGGGAGATAGTGTCAGACTCTGACTAAAAGACCCACCCCGTTCCTTCTAGCCTTCATACCGGGGCTCGAGCGCCCTTTCGGATAACCCTGGCCCTAGTAGGCTTCGACCCGGCTGGGTCCCTGCTGTTGCTAACAACTCCTTGAGGCGCACGGGAACAGTGCGCACCGTCGACGACTTGGGCTTGGTCCGGACAGTCACCGGACGGCCGGACAGCGAGCTACCCATAGCTCACTGTCCGCAAGCCCGCGCCTACGGTGGCCGGAAATCGGGATCAGAATCCCGGTGGCGGCGGCGAGGACGCCGTTGCCTGATGCGTTGGGCCTCCTCCTTTGCGAGCATTACTGCTTCGCAGAAGTCGGCGACCGCCTGCCACTCCTCCTCGCTCCGGACCATGGCCTCAACCAAGGCCCGGCGCAAGAGGTCTTCGCCGCCGACCGCCCCCACGAGGGCACGGCGATGCTCCGCCTAAGCAGGGCACACCTCGACTGTGTGCTCCACCGTGTCCTCCGGGCATCCCCCCAGTGGCGACACCCGGGCGTCACTTCCGCACGAATCCGGTGCAGGAAACTCCCGAACGAACCATGTCCGGTGAGGACCTGCGTCATACGGAAGGTAAGGACGCCATGAGGTCTTTCCAGCTCCGCCTCACAGAGGGGACTTACCGCCATGATTGTGGCGTGCCCAGCACTGGGTTGCGATAGTCGTTGACGGCATTTCATCATGAGATCCCGCTGGAGCTCTGTCCGCCATGCCGTGGCCTGTTGCGGCAGGGGCCTTGCACCCCGGCGATGCATCTTTTGACAGGCCTGTTGGTCTAGTGGTTAGTGGCTCTGACTGCTATGCCGGAGGTCGTGGGTTCGATTCCCACCCAGGACAAATGTTTATGTGATGAGCATGATCATTTGTTCTGTGTCTGGGTGTAATTTATCCATAATATGTATGTATTTAGAAATATATAAGTATGTTTATCAGTTGTCTAGTACCCATAACACAAGCTCTGCTTAGCTTGGGGCTAGACGGCGTTGTGTGATAGTTGTGGATTATTATTATTATTATTATTATTATCTCCACGCGCATATCGTGCATGTGTGCAAGGACTGTTGCCTCCAGATCCCACGGTGGTAGGCCAGCCAGAAGGTTCGCCGCTTCGCGGGAGACCAGCCTAAGTTATTCCTGGTAACATCAACTAACTGTCCATTGAGCACGCCGTAATGACGGCGGTAAGTCCCCTTCTTGAGGAGTGGTTGGAGAGGCATCACGACGTCTTATCCGTTTTGGATATTTCCCGTAACAAACTGACAGATAACCAAAAATTTCAAAATTCACCGTCAGGTATCGAATACAAAAATTTTGTAAGCAAATGATTTTTGTTTTGAAAAGCAGACAGCACAATTTTATTTAAGACTAGTTTTTGCCCGCGGCTTCGCCCGCGTGGCATTAGGTACTTAAGGAATCGGAATAAAAGGTAGCCTATGTTATTTTCCATGTCAAAGGCTATATGCATGCCAAATTTCATCCGAATCCGTTAAGCCGTTTTTGCGTGATTAAATAACATTGGATTTGGATGTTCCAAACATCCACACTTTCACATTTATAATATTAGTTAGGATATACATACAAAATAAACGAGGCGGATGATTTGGTAGGTTAGGATATTAGATAATAATAACTAAAAAGTATAAAATTAAAAATATAAATAAAAGAAATAAAAAAACCCGACTGCATAAAAAATAACTAAATAAAAACTGAAAAGAAAAGAAACAAATACAGTCCAGTAGCGTAGAAACCAAATTAATTGCATTAATTAACACATCAAATAAAACCAATAATAATAAGGTATAATAAGGTACATATTAACTGTAACAGTCGGGACCCATTTAAAATGCTCATTAGAAGGCTTACAGTCACCTAAAGGACAATGGAAAGATCTATGCTCGGTATTTCCTTGCGTGACCGCATCAGGAATGAAGATATCAATGCCTAGTCCACTGAAAACCAGAACCTTGAAGCTGTAAACAGTTTGACGTCTTCCTACGTCATTTTTCCGAAACTGTTTTTCTGCCTCATACCGCGCTGCAGAAGAATAGGTTTCGAATACAATATGATAAGATTTCTGTAGAAATAAGAATATCCACAAGATATATAATATGTGTATAATGGATTTTATTGAGGATTTTCGAAATAAACCACAAATTGTTTCTCTGAAAACAAAGGTTTGTTTTATTCAACATGCTTTTACAGTATAACAATTATCGTTTAACTAAAATTACACTTTTATCTCACCTGAAAACAAAGAAACGACATTAAAGTTCACTAATATCGCCTCCTCAATTATATCCCTTTAATTATCTCTCTACAAGTTTTTATAACAATAAAATGCACAAAATAATCTAAACATCATCTGTCATTGAATGATACGTCACCCCGTATCCACAGCTGAAAAATTAAAAAAATTAAATTTCATTTCCAAGGAGGTCATTTCATTACATCTCCCCCCCATAGGAACGAAAATTCTAAATAATATAATACAAACAATGCACCTGCAAGCTATCTTTATACCTATTCGTTTTCTTCTACTTCATCTTCTGCCGTAACAGGTTGTAATTTTGTTATGTGGAATAAAGTTGATTCTGTTTTTCTGTTGCCAGTGTCAATCTTATAAATGGAGTTCGATATTTTCTCTATTATCTTGAAAGGGCCTATTTTTAATTCGTCTAATTTTTTCCTGTTCAGTCTATTTCCATTTTCTACATATACACTGTCTCCTATCTCGAACTCTTGTATTTTCCTATTTCTATCAAATATTTTCTTGTTGTACTTGTGAGATTTTATTGTATTCTCTAATGCTAATCTTCTATCAGCAATCCACTTGTCTTCCTTTTCTATTGTTTTAATTTCATTTGGTAAAATACTGACATTTGTACCATCCAGTAAATATTTTGGTGCAAAACCTGTAACAGAATGGTCTGTTTCATTATATTTCTGTACACATTCTCTTGCTACTGTTGTCCATGTTCTCTTATTATTTTTCTCATTTATTTTACATCTTATTTTATTTACTATTGTTTGGTTTAATCTTTCGTTCAAGCCGTGCGAAAATGGCGTATTCACAGCTGTAAATATTAGTTTGATGTTATTCTCCTGCAAATACTGTTTAAATTCTTTTGAATTGATGCCTGGATATTGGTCTGTCAGAATTATTCCAATCTCATCTGTCTCGAGTACTTTCTTTGTTAGTTTTATAAAGTTACTTGCATTCTGTGTTTTTGAAGTCACAATAAACGCATATCTTGTGTAGTGGTCTACTAAAAGGTGTAAGTATTTTTTTGTTGACCTAGATCCTCCAAAGCCACCTATAGTATCCATTGACATTATCTCAAATGGTTTTGTTGCTGGTCCCAGTTGTGACATTAACCCAAATTTTCCTTGACATCTTGATTTATTTTTTATGCATATTTCGCATGTTTTACAAATATTTATGATATTTTTTGTTAGGTTTTTAGCTGTATATAGTGGACTTATTTTTTTCTGTAATTGTCTGATTCCAATATGGCATAAATCTTCATGCACCTTTTTTATAATTTTTTTACTAAATTCTTCTGAGAGTATAATCTTTTCAAGTTTCTTTATTTTTTTATAATAGATTTTATTTTTATGTAGTAGATTTTGTTTCTTTTCTTTTATTGTTTCATTTTTTTCTTGGTCTTCAACTATATCTTTTATTTGTATTAAATTAACTATTTTTAATAGTTCCTCCTTGTTATCTTCTGATTCTAATACAGGGTTTCGGCTCAAACAGTCTGCTTCTATATTTTCTTTACCAGGTATATATTTTACTGTAAAGTCATATTGAGATAGGTAATATGTGAGGTCACCCAATTCTTCATCTGTCCTGCATTTAATATTCATGTTCTCTAGAGGTTTGTGGTCTGAGTAAATAGTGAAATTTTTTCCAATTAGCCAGTGTTGCCAGTATTTAACTGCTTCTTTCATAGCAATACATTCCAAATATATGGCCTTTTTTCGTTTTTGAGATTCGTTTAGTTTTTTTTTAAAAATATGCCACCGGTTTGTCTTTACCGTCTAGTTGAGTCTGTTTTAATATTGCCCCGTTACCCTCTAAAGATGCATCTGTAAAGATTTTTATTGGTAAGTCTTTGTCGAATATTTCCAACACAGGTTGAGAACATAAATATCTTTTTATTTGATTAAATGATTCTTCACACTTCTCTGACCACACAAAATTTTCATTTTTTCTTAATAAATTATGTAATGGGTCTAAAATAATTGCACTTCTTGGTATGTATTCATGGTAGAAGTTAATTTTTCCCAAAAATTGTCTGATATTCTTTTGTGTCTTAGGAGTTGGAAAATGTCTTATCGAGATCAAATTGTCTTTTAGTGGTCTTACCGAATTGTTCTGAATTACATGGCCGAGGTACTTTACTGAGTCAAAGTCAAAAGTCAAGTCAAAGTCAAAAGTTTTTTATTTCACATAGGCCTACATGGGCACTTATAAAACGTCAGAAGCTAGTGCACGGTTCGAAATTGGTCGTTTCCTATGGAGAAGAACCGGCAAGAAACTCCATGGTTACTCTTTTAAAAAAAAATGGTTGTAGTTACAATATTTCCATATTACAGTATTAATAGGTTTTATTTAAGAACAGTGTAAACCGGTCTATATTGTTATCAAAAGCACAATGAAATCATCAAAATTATCATTTAAAAAAAGTGAGTCAAAATATGAAGTAATCTAAGAATTCGTGGAGTCTACAGTGTTCTTACATTTACATAATAAAAAGCAGCTATATAAAAAAAAAAAAGTTGTCAATAAATGAGACGTTAACAACCAAAAAAGAAAAACTAACGAATTTAATAAGGTTGGAGTCAGATAATATAAAATAAAATAAAAATATTGCAAAAGCAAAGTGTTAGAAAAAAAAATGTTACAACAAAGATGGAGCAGTTAATAGATACATTCACACATTATTATGAGTTACCAGGGGGCCACAAGTGCAGGGGTAGTCATTGCCAAACAAGCGTATCTTCGACATAGTCTTTAACCTTGTAATATGCTTTTTTGGTTAAGACACGCTTAATATGGGTTTTGAACTTTCCTTCGCTAAGTTCAGTCACCGCTTTTGGTAGCTTGTTATAAAAGCGTATGCTATTTACTAAAAATGACTTACTGGTCTTGGCTAATCTCCATTTGGGTAATATAATTTCGTGTTTACTACGAGTATTTATGTTATGGAAATCGCTTCTAATTTTGAAAAGTCCTAGGTTTTTACGGACATACAAAATACTTTCTAAGATATAAAGAGAAGGCAGTGTCAATATATCGATTTCTTTGAATTTATTTCTGAGGGACTCGCGAGGACCCATTTTATAAATAGCCCTGATTGCTCTCTTTTGCAATACGAAAATCGAGTCTACATCAGCTGCAGATCCCCACAGTAAAATGCCATAAGACATAATACTGTGGAAATAGGCATAGTAAACTAACCTAGCTGTGGCGACATCTGTCAACTGCCTTATTTTTCTTACTGCATATGCCGCTGAGCTTAATCTACCTAAGAGAGTTCTAATATGAGCACCCCACTGCAGTTTGGAATCGACAGTTATACCTAAGAACACAGTTTCTGTAATTACATCAAGTTTTTTGCTATCAAGAATTAGATTGACGCCAACTTGAGGAACATTCGGTAATGAAAACTTTATGCATTTAGTTTTATTTGCATTTAGTAAAAGATTATTGGCTGCGAACCATTTCGAAAGAACAGCCAGACTTTCGTTAACACGCAAGACATCCGCATCTTTTCTATCTACTTTAAAAATAAGAGAAGTGTCGTCAGCAAATAGAATTATATCTGATAAATTAGCCATCATGTAAGGAAGGTCATTAATATAAACCAGAAAAAGGAACGGGCCAAGAATTGAACCCTGGGGCACGCCCATCCTTACTAAAGACCCCGAGGACGTCACCCCATTTATGGATACTTTTTGCTGCCTGTAAGATAAATAGGAAAAAACAAGATCAGCAGCTCTTCCACGAATTCCGTAATGATGTAATTTACAGATCAGAGTATTATGGTCAACACAGTCAAATGCTTTTGAGAGGTCACAGAATATGCCAATAGCATCCTGGGACTTCTCCCAGGATTCTAAAATGTGACTGATGAGTTTCACTCCTGCATCCGTCGTTGACCTTCCTTTCGTGAAGCCAAACTGATGACTATGCAAAATCCCATTTGAATTAAAGTGAGACAACATCTGGTCGAGCATGATTTTTTCATATATTTTACTCAATGCTGGAAGCACAGATATTGGTGTATAATTAGAGGGATCACTCTTACTACCTGATTTGAAAATTGGTACTACTTTACTATGTTTCATTAAATCAGGGAAGAGTCTGAAGCAAAGTTACATTTCGTAAACTTCAATCTAAAGCCTTCTTGTATTATTGCCTCTAATACATTTCTTATGTGTTTTATATGTTCTTCAAAGGTTTTCGAGTATATCAGAATATCATCAATATAGTTTACGGAGTATCCTGTGAGATTGTGCTTTCTTAGAATATTGCTTAAAATTCTCTGGAAAATTGCTGGTGATGTTTTCAAGCCAAAGGGAAGGCAGGTCCACTGGAAGTGGCCATCTTGTGTGACAAATCCTGTTTTATATCTATCTTCCACCCGTAATGGTATCGCCCAGAATGCTGAATTTATATCCAGTGTAGTAAAATACTTACAATTTCTAGTTTTAACAATCAAATCATCTATTAACGGAAAAGGTTGAGCTTGTGGAACAACAATTTTATTTAGTTCCCTGAAATCTATACACAAGCGGGATTTCCTATTTTCACCCTTTTTAAATGCCAATGTCACTGGAGCAGCGAAAGGACTGTAGGATTCTTCTATTAAATTATTCTTTAGTAACATGGATATTTGCTTTTCAATTTCTAATTTATCTTCTATTGTACATCTGTATGGTCTTTTACTACAGTATCTATTTACTAGTAAATCTATGTGAGCTTCATAATCTCTAACTGTTCCTATATCATACTTGTCCTTTGCAATAATTGTTTTATATTCCTTTATTATTTTCTCGATTTCATTTTTTTTTTCATTATCTAAATGGTCTGTCATACTTACAAACTCTTCTGTTTCTATATGTTCATTAAAATTTATTGCTAATGTTTTTATATTCTTTTCTTCATTTCTGTTATCTTTAGACATTTCATCTATTTTTTTTGTTCTTATCTTTTGTTCGATCCGCAAGTCCTCGTTTTGGGTTAGTTTGAATTTCTTTATCATATCCAATCCGATTATAAAATCATCAAAATATTCATTTTCTACTATGTATACATCCACCTCTTCTTCTAAATCAAATATTTTTATTTTTATTGTTATCAAGCCATCTGTTTTTTTCACACCATTAACCGTTTTCATATATGCTATATTCTCATTGTCCTTTTTTTCTTTTATTTTAATCAGTCTTGAATTTATTAAAGAGATCTGTGAGCCTGAATCATAAATGCCGCTCACTTCTAGTTTATTTTCTAATAAGAGCTTGATTTTGATTAATGGTGTACTTACTCGTTTTTTTTCTCAGTATTTATATCTACTTCAATAATGGAGTTGTTATTTACATTTCTGGGTTTAAAAACTTTTTCAGATTCATTTTTATTTTTCTTGAACCAACAAGACTCTTCCGGATGATATCTAATTCCTTTGTTCAAAGATTCACAAGTGTTACATGGCTTCTTCTCATTAGTTTTATTTTTTTTATAAAGGAATGTACAACTCTTTATTGTACTTGAGTTTTTCTTGTACATCATACCTTCATATTTTCTTATCTCATTGAACAAATCAGTAGTGTCATTGAGTTCATCTCTGTTTAACCTATTTAAGATAAACCCAGGTAAACCTGTTGCAATAAGATCTATCATTGTTTTGGAGTCTATCGATTTGTTTATGCCTAGCATAAGCCTTTCTTTTCTAATAGCGTAATCAATTAGTAGTCCTTTCCATTCATTCCATTCAGCCTTTATTGTTAGTTTTATGGCCATCGAGTTATACCAATCCAAACAAGAGTTTTCTAAAAACAATCTCAATATATCTATTTTTGTTTCATCTTTTGATATATTAAAGCGCTCACACTCCTTTTCAAAATTCTCAATCCATTGCATGGCATTAGGGTTCTTGCTTGTGAATTTTTCAATAATAAATTTCTCTGAAAAATGTTTTAGGTTATGTTGATTTTCTTTCTTTGTAGTAGTTTCTATTAATTTTTCCAAGATATGTTGCAAATTGTCGTTTTTGTCTATTGGTTGTTTTGTGCTTATTTCTTCTAAATATTGATCTAAAAATTGCATATTACCTTCCTCATCTCTATATGTTTTCTTAAGATCTTCATCCAATTTTATCCATATTTTTCTACTTTGCTGCCTTTTCTTTATACTATTTTTTATTTTTGAGAAAGTATTCATTTTGACAATATATGTATGATGAATCACCGGCTTCAGCTCATCAGGTAAAACATAACATTTTCCTTCTTCTGTAGATATTGAGGTTATGGCTAATACATTTGATTTGCCATCATTTGAAGCTATCATCGTAAACTCAAATTGCAGCCGGTCCATCTTCTTTTAGTTAACAAAAATGTCGTTTTATAATGGATTTTATTGAGGATTTTCGAAATAAACCACAAATTGTTTCTCTGAAAACAAAGGTTTGTTTTATTCAACATGCTTTTACAGTATAACAATTATCGTTTAACTAAAATTACACTTTTATCTCACCTGAAAACAAAGAAACGACATTAAAGTTCACTAATATCGCCTCCTCAATTATATCCCTTTAATTATCTCTCTCCAAGTTTTTATAACAATAAAATGCACAAAATAATCTAAACATCATCTGTCATTGAATGATACGTCACCCCGTATCCACAGCTTAAAAATTAAAAAAATGAAATGTCATTTCCAAGGAGGTCATTTCATTACATGTGTTTCCAAAATGACCAAAGAAAAATGAATAATAACGTCATAATTACTTAAAGTCGATTGTATGGAAATGTATCTCAGGTTGGACGCTCTAGAAGACAAGAAGACATTAGCTAGCGTATAAAGTGTAGTGGCTTGTCGCTCGCAGTCGGCTGCCGGACGCCAGCACTCACCACGCTTCCTGCGACCCCGCGGCGTGAGGTCTTTGTGTGACCCTATTTAGGATATGGGGGAGGAGGGGGGGGGGAACGATGCACAGCTGAAGGTCACATGGTTATCACTAGGTAAACATAGCGACAAAAGGTTTTTCAAAAAAGAAAACAAGTTTATTAACATTACTACGCTTACATCAGAAAGAAAGAAAGAAAGAAGAAAGAAAAAACGTTTATTCGTGTCTCACACTATCATATAAACTAAAAATACACAATGATAAGAAAAAAGAAAGATGTAATCAGTGCGAGACCAAAAAGGCACCTAACTCAGCATATGCTACGTTATTTCAAACGATAAATGTGCTGTGATGTCACGAATATATTTACGGATGTTATATAATAATAGTCTATCAAAAAAGAATGAACAAAAGGTCATGTCCTACAGGACACATCTGGAGTGTCTAGATATTTGAGTTTTGTTTAAATAGAGAAACTAGTACTAAACTATGGGTTTTTTGTATCAAGCTTGTAACTGCTGAATCCATCTAAGTAGGTACTTATGCAAAATGCAGAATTAGTTTTTTTTTTTTTTAATATAACGTTTATTTGCAAGTTATTAAATTTCATTTGCCTACCTTGCTAGACATTTAGTTTTTAAGTGGGGTACCTACATTATATCAATTGAATGCCAGAAAAAAGCTAATATATAGTATCTACCTACATTAATTTTCCTATTTTTGAAGACTATTTAGTACTTATATTATTATTTAAAGTAGGTATTGTTTAAAATAATAAAATTATGTTTATATGTTTACCTAGTTTCTTATCTGACATACCCAATCATGGGTAACTTTTATTAATTTGCAACACTAAAGCGACGGTGTCGCTAACACTCAGTTCATAGATAAGTTGGTGGGTCTGTACGGTGAATCAACTGTCAAAAAAAAGAGTGAAAAACAAAACAAAAGGTGTGTAGGTAAATACATATTATTACATAAATGTCCATTTTAAAAGTGATTCGGGTGTATCTAAAATGTTACTGTGTTTAATTGTGAAGAGGAAATGTTTTGTTAAGTTGAAAGCAAGAACAAAACGCTATGCACGAGCGACAAAATCGCCGCAAATACAAGCCATTCACACCCTAGGTAAATTACGTGGTTGTTTCCTTTTGGATTTGCAGTAAATAGTGTTTATATTAGTAACTAAAAGTACCAACCGTCTTTAAAGCTCGAAAAGGCGATGGTAAGTACATCAACTTCAAGCATGAAGTCAAAGTGTTTATATCTAAATAATCAAGTACTTACTGGCACTGAGCTATTGTTAAAGAGTTGGTCGGACGAAAAAAACAAGTTAGTCTGTTGCACTTATCAGAACATGTTCGAAGATGATTCTGCTGTGCACTGGGGCAGATATAAATCATTTCGTGTTAATGATTATTTATTAATTGCAAAACCTAATTTAATATAAATAACGTGGGATCTTCGACCAGCAGAACAAGTAGTGAGTGATGTCGAATAGGTAGGTATTAATTATTTCGTTTGTCCCTACCGTTTCCTTTGAGCTTACATTTATAAAAAGCGTTAATGTTAATTCCGTCCTACTTCAGTGAATAACTGAAGATTTTAGGCGATAACTCATGAAAGGCGGTATTCTGCTGCTCCTACATATTTTTCAGTCCGCGGGCTTATTGAATGTGGTCGTGGGAGTGCGACGGGAGAGGCGAGGAGGCAACTGAGGAGTTCTAGGGTAGAAGTGGGGTGGGATGGGGAGGGGAGGGTGCTACGTCAGCAACATCTCGCAGACGTCTGACGAGTGACGAGCAGTTTTATTTGTGTATAGTCCACCGCCGCACCGCGGCGCGGCCACCGGACCAGTTCTTGGCTGTTATGTGATTTATTAAAAAATAAATCACGTTTGTACAGTGGAGGGGATTTATTTACCAGTTAGCATCATTCATATTAAATCAGTACGTTTTATATGAAACTTGATGTCAAAAGTCAAGATTAATAGCAAAAATATATATTCGTATCAGGCACTTCACGTAGCCATTAATTAAAATCAAAATGAATTCTAAAGCAGCCTTATCTGATAGCACTCGTAATATTTTTACAAACAAAATAAATTCAGCGGATTGCGCATGAAATATAGAGCGGGAGTATTTACGTAAAAGGGTGATTAGTTTAGTAAATCGTCTGTCAGATCGTATCTAGGGGGCAATTAAACTAGCGATGTTTCTATTGGGGCGATTGGCCGCGCCGAGTGGAGCCGAGTCGGACCGAGAGGAACCGAGTCGCATGCAATGTGGATGTCGTATTGTAAATATGTTAAAACAACATTAATTTGTTACTGTAACTTTTCACGATTTCTAGAATAACCTAGATTTTTTCGTCAAGAATGATTGGCCAGTCATTCAATTTTTTCAAAAATGACTTCTATATATTTTATTTATTTACAGCAAAACTCCTATGTTTCTAAGGAATGATCGAATTTAATTAAGTCATAATCTGTCAAAAACACCAGGTCATCCCTACATTTTGACAACTTTTTAGCTTGAGTGCCGCCAAGATGAGATTGTGATTTGAACGTGTTTAAAAAGAGACAGTTGGTTTCCTGTTAACAAAGCTGCGCGTGAATATCGCTAGGTGTAGCACAACACTCGGCCAGAGGCTTCGTAAATATCGGCGCGGCCATTAACAGCAACGTGCGCTTATCGACGGCTCCTCGAGACGCCAATAAATAAGGCGGCGCGCGGCCGCAAGAGCCGGCTCATTAACCACTAGTGCTTGTTTATTAAGATACGGTCATGAGACACGGCGGATCACAATACTACAGTGGTTTACAATTCTTCTTCTCGTGTTGATCTGACTCAAATTTTGTCCGACCAATATTTAGCCACCTGGACAGCTCTGTCATTGGCCTCGTATATGTCATGGAGGGTGCAGGTAGTTTTGCATGCTGGGCAGGAAAGGAGGTGACGCATATCCTGTGAAGGGGTTCCACACTGGTACTGTATTTACAATGAAACTCCATTTGGCCAAAGTGGCCAACCCGAGTCCACAGTTGGTTCAGAGACTTCCAGGTTGGCCACTGCAGTTCGTGTTCCGGTGGCAGATGTTCTGGCGGAGAGACGAAGTTTGGAGGAGTGTTATATCTTTTCTTCCACAGTTCGCGTCTCTGGTTCGAACCGCTGTTCTCCGAGGAGGTCGTAATTCTTAAAAAAACTTTGTTTAGTGGTTTACTATAAGAAACAACTAACTATTGCATTTTGGAAAGTGTGTCCGGGAATGGCATGACTTGATTTATAGACGTGGCTCACTGATTTCGGTTAAATACTAATCTGTATTTCTCATTAAGTGACTAATGGAAACTAATAACTAATATGTATGTATTTATTTATTGATATGGTTTTTAATACGTATTAGTTTTTTATTTTGTAATTTTTTTTTTCGACTTTATTGCCTAATAAAATTAATCATCATCATCATTATCATTACAGCCGAGAGATGTCCACTGTTGGACATAGGCCTCTCCCAAGTGTCGCCATAATGACCGGTCCTGTGCGTCTCGTATCCATCGGATTCCCGCGACTCTCACTAAATCATCGGTCTACCTTATAGGAGGCCTTCCAACGCTACGTATTCCGTTACGTGGTCGCCATTCCAGATCCTTTCGTCACCATTATTATTATTATTTCCAAACATATATTATTATTATTTCTTCATTTCACTTGTTTAAATTATATTATTTTAGCAATTTTTAACCTTACACTCAAGTCAAGTCAAAGTCAAAAGTCAAAAAGTTTTTTATTTCACATAGGCCTACATGGGCACTTATAAAACGTCAGAAGCTAGTGCACGGTTCGAAATTGGTCGTTTCCTGTGGAGAAGAACCGGCAAGAAACTCCATGGTTACTCTTTTAAAAAAATGGTTGTACTTACAATATTTCCATATAACAGTATTAAAAGGTATTATTTAAGAACAGTGTAAACCGGTCTATATTGTACTCAAAAGCACAATAAAAATAATCATTTAAAAAAAGTGAGTCAAAATATGAAGTAATCTAAGAATTCATGGAGTCTACAGTGTTCTTCCATTTACATTATAAAAAGAGGCTATATAAAAAAAGGTAGAAAAAATAATATTTTTTTTTTATTTTTTTTTATTAATGATAGGCTTGCGTTTGACCACTATTTCACCTGATGGTAAGCGATGATGTGATAATAATTACAACTGTCAGTAAATGAGACGTTAACAACCAAAAAAAAAAGAAAAACTAACAAATTTAATGTGGTTGGAGTCAGACAACATATAAAAAAAAGAAAAAAAAAATTGCAAAAGCAATGTGTTAGAGAAAAAATAAATAAAATATGTTACAACAAAGATGGAGCAGTTAATAGATACATTCGCACAATATTATGAGTTACCAGGGGGCCACAAGTGCAGAGGCAGTCATTGCCAAACAAGCGTGTCTTCGACATAGTCTTTAACCTTGTAATATGCTTTTTTGGTTAAGACTTAATATGGGTTTTGAACTTTCCTTCGCTAAGTTCAGTCACCGCTTTTGGTTGCTTGTTATAAGTCTCGAAATAAGGTTCAGTTGAAAACCAGCGACAGGCATGTAGCCATACAGTTGTCTGGTATTTTTGCTGAACAGCGGCCGTATTATGACATCTTAAAACCATCATGTTTTCTGTGTGAGAAAAGGATAGTGCTATTCGTCCTGTATAGCTCCGTCTCTTTTTCACACCGAAAACATGATGGTTTTAAGAGGTCATAATACGGCCCCTGGGCCTATTTGGCGCCGCCGTGAGATACACATTGTCAGTTGTCTCTTTTTTTATATAATCATTAGTGTCTACATGTTGTTACTACATTGTGTGTATCTACGAGTGTGTATGCCAAATAAAATAGTTTTCTTTCTTTCTTTCTTGCTATTTATAATACATACTGTTTATGTTTTTTAACGTAAAAAAAAAACATATTAAAAACCACGTTAATATTATTTATTGTTAATGCCAGTAATTTTACCTCTTCTGGTTTTTTGAACAATTGAACTTAAAAGTTAATATCATCGTCTCAGTTTAGCACTTGGCCCAGCAGCCGGCCGGGGATGCCCCGAGCGCCTCCTGACGCAGCTTTACAATAAATTCTCTTTACGAGAACATTATCAGCGCCGCATCGGGCGCCACGCGCGCGCCGCCCGCGCCCGCTCGCACTACCCAGAATATAAGTAATGAAGGTAACTTACTTAATCACGACCTAATGCGAGAGAAAACCAATTTATCTTAAGAGCATTTCCAGTTTATATTTCCATTAGGTATATGGTTTATAGGGTATAGTCAAACATGGACTCTAAAGGCTCTCGTTCAAACTGCTTCAATATTTAGGCTCATGGGTACAGTAACACTTTGAACAGAAAAAATGTTATTTTCCTAAATTAATCCGGAAATAGCCGAATAACCCCGATGTGGGTCGCTAGTTATAGATAAAGAGAGTAAATGAAGGTGAAATGAATAATAGGGCGCTAGTGATTCAGGTCACGAAGTCGAACTGTGCCTGCCGCTCCACCTGCCGCGCGGCGCCTGCCGCAGATAATAGATCGCGCTAATGGACCATTCATTACACACAGAGCCACTGTACTACATTATTATACTTTATGTGACTACACAAATCCATACCTACATAAGGAAAAATTTGGCAGGGAAGCAGATTACATACTACCTGAAGGAAACGAATAACTTTTATTTCGCGAAGTTAGAAAGTTTACCGAGCAGCGACCGGAGATAGGAAGCACAGATAAAATTCGATATTTGTTTTGACTATAATATTGCAGCTCGCGGTGAGTTCGATACTTGTACATACTCAGGCTGATTGGCTACTGGGCATTGATCTATTTGGAAATGAAGAAGTTTTCAGTCTCTTATTAAGATAATATAATGTACTTTAAAATATCGAAGTTCTGTTTTCCTATAAATGCTTATATTAATTAATATGCCAGGTACAGCTAATGGCGCTAACTAACCCGACCGGCGCCGGAGCCTCCGGTTACCGGTGTAACGTGAGTCAAGCCGCGTGTTGCCACTCCACCTCTTCTACGGAACAACAGAAAATTGATCAGAACACGTTAACAGTGTGCCTATTGATGTATTTAGGCTACGTATCATTCGTTTTTTTTATTAAGTTAGTGACTAACGGCTGTAGAGTTTGATATTGAAATGGGTTCAATCTAAATGGTACAAATTCAAATGTGAGACAGTTTGAATGACAAGAGATAATCTCAATGTGCAAATAATGTGTGGTGTGCTGTAGTTTAGGGTTTCGCATAATATAATACATTCAACTACAGAGAGATTCAATTTACGAAAATGTTAGTAACAACATGTTATGGACATCACCGTCAAAACGAATCAATGCGCTTATTTACTACTCTGTCAAGAAAGTACCGGGAAAAGATACATAATACACAAAATTTTTGTTATTCATTCAAATTTATTTTATCACCTTCAAAGTATGCCCCTTCAGAAACGATACACTTATGCCAACGAAAAATCCAATCATCAAAACATTTTTTAAACGCTGTTTCCGAAATTGAGTTCAGTTCTCGCCGCGAATTCTCCTTTATGTCTTCTACAGATTGAAAACGGATGCCACAAAGTGGTAATTTGAGTTTAGGAAAAAGATAGAAGTCGGCTGGAGCCATATCTGGTGAATATGGTGGCTGCTCGATGGTATTTGTTGAGTGTTTGGTCAAAAATTCGTTCACAATGATGGACTTGTGCGAAGGTGCATTATCGTGGTACAAAATCCAAGAATTTTCTTTCCACAAATCTGGCCTTTTTCGTCGAATTTGCTCTTATATATAACGCTCAAACAATATTCTTTATTTACCGTTTGACCTTCCGGTAAGAATTCCGAGTGCACAACACCGCGATAGTCAAAGAAAACAGTCAACATGACTTTGAATTTTGATCGACTTTGGCGTGTTTTTTTCGGTTTTGGTTCAGTTGGAAGGCGCCACTGCGAAGCTTGTTGACTTGTTTGCATGGCAAACTCTAAACCCACGTCTCGTCGCCAGTAACAATCTAGCATGTCCTCAGCGACTCTCATGCGATTGAGTTTTTGGAGAAAATTCAGGTCTACTGAGACTAGCCGAGCGGTAACATGTTTCATACCCAAATGATTAGTTTAGGATTTTCAGTCACTATTTCTTTCACTTTTGCGATGTTAACTTCAGTTGCACAGGTTGATGGCCTACCAGAGCGAGGCAAATCTTCCATCACATCTCGACCGTTTTTGAATGCTTTGTACCACTCATAAGCATGTGTTTTTGATAAAGTCGATTCACCGTAAGCCTTCTGTAACATTTTCAGTGACTCCGAACACGAAATTCCATTGGCGATGCAAAATTTAAGACAAACTCTTTGTTCGATGTTTTTGTCCATTATGAAATTCGCAATACACACTAGATATGATATAACTAAAAACAGTACCGTATTTAATATAAATAACAGATGGAACTCAAACTCCGCGCCAAAATGGAAAACAGTTGTACCAATCTAACATAACATGTATTTATCTATCATATATTTATCAATCTAACAATAAACAACAAAAAAATCTAAAATTTGAATTTGGAACCATAAACAAATCATCCATTGCCGATACTTTTTTGACTGAATGTATCTCAGATAGTTCTCGTCTAATAGTGGAGAGTACTTGCACAATCATTGCTAGAATTATACACCAGCAACTTGCCTTCTTAAAATTTATCCTAACTAATATTATAAATGTGAAAGTGTGGATGTTTGGATGTTTGTTACTTAATCACGCAAAATCGTCTGAACGGATTTGGATGAAATTTGGCATGCATATAGCCTTTGACATGGAAAAGAACATAGGTTACCTTTTATCCCGATTCCTTAAGTACCTAATGCCACGCGGGTGAAGCCACGGGCAAAAGCTAGTAGTAAATAATTGGAATTGCCATACTCCAGGTGTGCATCTGATACAGTGGCTAATAAATCTGATATAGGTGATAGATCAAATCGAGAGATGCATGATGAGAACCCCGTGAAAGCCTAGTGAATAATAAGCAAAACAAGCATCTTGACTTGGCTCGGGAGGTTGTCGAGATTTTTGAGAATGATTCACGAGAAACATTCACCTACGGCTTTATAGCCACGAGCTCCAACCAACATTTTAAAAGGCTCTCGTTAGGTGGCTGGGACACGGGTCGTTTTATCAGGAGGTTCTTCTCTTTAGAGCTCGGACCTCTATATTAAATTATATTTTGAGACGTTTTATGTGTTTTCATGAAATACTTATATTTTAAAATGTAAAAGATAGCCAATAGGTACTACAAATATATTATAAAAATCTTGTGACCCCAACCATCCGCTAATAGCAAATAGTTTCTGTAGTCTGTATGATGTCAGACATATCATCCTCCAACCATTTTATTCTCAATAGATGCTAAAGTTTACCGTGAACTTCACAGGTCTCTGCAGCTTGTAGAGGATGCTGAAGTATCTTATAACATCGCCAACATTACAAAATATGCTCCGCATCTGATGGCCGATGACTGGTGGTGCTTGTGAAGAGATTAACCTACAGTTTTACTTTCCAGAAAATTCTTAAAAAAGATCATTTGACAAGATGTGTAAATAAATTTTTGAGGTACCTTACTAATGACTTTTAGTTAAAATGTAAAGAGTTTTGGTTAATCTGTAAATAAAAATTAAGCAATTAGAAATGAGCCAGTATTATTATGGTAATTAGTGTCGCGTGTGTACTCGCAAATATAAACTAAACCCGAGGAAAAAGTTACGTAGACCAGTGATTGGAAAAGAATGAGAAAATATTATTTGGTATTCGAGCGCCGAAAACGAAATAGATAATCTTTCAAATTTTGTCCGAAGTACCACATTTGTTTTAAAAAACTAGCATGGAAGTACACAGAACCGAGATTGCCAGCACCTGGCATCACAACAACGGTTGGTGTTAGGACGTAATCACAGATGCGCCGCAGCGCTAGCTCAGAATTATATCACAGCGGGGTGTGATTGTGCTGCTGACGACACCGCGACGTGACGCGACAGACACGCGACAGATTGCAAATTAAAGTGTGCCCTTTGATATCGTTCTCGATGAGTGGCACCCAGAGAATACAAGCAAATTAGACTTTTTGTTGATGGCACGCTCTCTGCCGGCTGCGCACGGACAAGTCGAGCGAGCGACGGATAGCGTTACGAGCGATGCAGCGTGTAATAGCTATCATAAAAATAAAATACGGCCCGATTGTTAGCGCCGCTCTTTTGTAGGTTAACGATTTAGAATCGCCCTCTGATTACATATTTGAGTGCTCCGGTTACATTGATGTGTTTTCCTTGCCAGGGCAAATATATTTATTGGATTAAACTTTTACTATCGTTACAGTGAACGATAAAATTACATTTCATTTATCAGATAGTAGATAGAAGAACGTAAATGTGAGGGACCGTAATAGACGTAATGGCCCACAATTAGATCTTGTGTCTGCGACGTAGATATGACTATACGTTTAATAACGTAGATTCTCCGTTATTGAACGTAGAATCGTAATCAGAGCTCCACACGGTGAAATTATAACTTTCTGCAAAAGTTTGTTTGCAAAACACGAACAGGATAACCTGCGAAGGTCACGCGGCACCTGTGTATGCTAAATACGCGAACAACAGCGGGAGGCGGGAGTGGAGCGCCACCGGGGGCTCGCAGGCGACGACACGAAACAGAAGGCCCAAACTGTGATCAAGAACTGTAATTGAATCAGAACAACTCTCTGTACCTGTATTGACAACGAAAATTATTTTTATAATATTTATTTTTTTATACAATTTGTTGTACTGGATATATTACACCAATACATATTATCACGCACATTCCGTCAACCGCGTGTGAGAAGCACCACGTATGGCCGCGTGTGCCTTCTGTCCCGCCTCCCTCGCTCACCACAAAGCTTCCACATTCGCGTCACGCTCCAGGGTGGATTCATTTCACGAGCCTTTTTATAATTTAATCTTATACCTTGTTACCATCACAATGATAAAGGGGCGAAGCGCGTGCGGATATTCATGAGTACGCAGTTCTCTATGCGTCACTCGTCTCAGTGACAACTGTGCACTGTGCACACAATGATGTGCACACTGGGACAACGTCGAAAGCGGCAAATTGGAGGGCGTTGTGCAACTCGCGTCCGAGTTAATTCCATTCGGCAAATTGCTCAGTAAATAACGAGGCTGACGGACACATAATAGTTTTCCAATTTGTTCGTCGCTCTTATAATTTCATTGCTTTTTGATGGCAACGCTTTGTGACTAACGAACCGGTGCTTGATGAATGTTTTATTTTCTGGCAGACCGCCGCTGCCGCCGCCGTGGAGCGGACGACTTCATCGTATTGATGTACTTACTTTATGCTTTCATTGTGATTACCTACTTCGGAGAGTAGGGCACAGACAAAAAAAACAGGTTATTAAAAATGGGTATAAAAGGAAAATATCATCATTATTTAAGTAGGTATTTATGGTACTAAAACATCAGATCGTCAACATCTGTATCGTAGCACCTCACGAACATACGGTACACTTTGGCTCTACACATATCTTTGGTCATACCGCAAAGTTTGGGTCATTAATTTTTGCCCTATAACATTTTATGTTAAAAGTTGTTCAAAGCAGTTTAATTTTAAAACTAATTAAAACTATCCATGACAGCGTGAGTTGGTCCCCGCAGCCGACAGACGCGGGGGGATGCTGTGGCGCGCTCTGATCGTGTCTCGTGTCACACATCGGTGTGTGCGAGTGCGGCTCTATTACATCTGTTTGTGTTATTAATTACAGCATAATTATATGTATATTTTCAACATTAACGATGTATGTACAATTTTGTAATTGTGTAGTGATTTAAAACTGTGTCTATGGCGTTTTTTACACGTTCTTTCTTCATAGAAATTTAAGCTTTGGAATATGCAAATAACTTAGTCTTTTTTGTGTGTGACCTACCTTGACAATTCAGGAATGCCTGCAAATTGTTTATCTGAAATAAATACTTTGAGTTTTTAAGTCTTGATTAAATAAAATAAAAATAAAAATAAAATCTTTTTATTTCAGACACTTAGTCCATATTAGGCATTAATTAATTATCCACTTTTAATTTATTATTTTAGTATTATTACATTTCCACTATTAATTTATTATTTTAGTATTATTACATTTCTACTATTAATTTATTATTTTAGTATAGGTTTCATTTATTAATTTAGTATAGGTAAGTATATCAATTCATTTTAAGTATTAGATATGTCATCATTACATTGCATTGATTAAATTATATTATGTTATGTATTAATTTATATTTTCAGTTATAATATATTTATTATTAATAATTCAATTTAACTTCATTATGTCATCATTACATTGTATAATTATTATGTATTTATATTATTATTGTCATTATATTATATTATCAGTTCATTTTAATAATTCATTATGTCGATTAGAGCAACGTGTGCTGATTTGCGCGTATGTACTCTTGTAAACTACTCACTGATCAATATTTAGTTTTTTTTTTTTTGTGTTAAAGCTAGAATTGTTTTACTTAAAGTTACCCGTTTGTATTGTGAGGAAAATTTTATATAAAATAATTAACAATTTTTAGAACGTAATAATTGTTGGTGAATGAACCGAAATGCTATTTTTTTTACATGATATAAAGTAGTGCTTGATTGCGATCCCACCTAATGGTTTTATCATTATTATTATTGGCGTTAATAACGCGGACAACATACGTAGAAACTTTACTTATTAATTAAAAATCCTATAAAAGTGACTGTATTGATAATTCAAGAAAAACTGTTCTATAAAAAGTGATACCTATGCGTTCTGACGTATTTGTTTTACCTACTTGTTACGATACCACTCCTACGTACATCAACTGCCATTAAAAATATAAAACGCTTTCCCTCGCGTCACAATACTAACGTGACCCTCGCTGCTAAGAATAAACTAATTAAACTATTGTTATTATCATGAAGACTCACGGTGCATATTATGTGGCATATGTCCAGGTTGTCCGGTGATGTCCGGCAGTATCCGGTACTCCGCGGTGTTGACGGTATGGGGCAATCCGTGCAGAGGAATCGCTCGTTTTGCTTGTGGTATAAGAATGTAATACAATTAATATACTTAAATCTTTGAAACTGCTGTTTTAGAAAACGCACACATCAATCCGTGATTGTAAAAGTCTGAATAGCGCCATTTTATAGTAACTTAAAATAATAAAGTTCTGTGTTCTATTTCCAAGTACGAGATGTTTATCTGGTATATAAAAAGCATAACAATATTTAAAGTCAAAGTTGATTTAAATGCACAGTAGCCACATTACAAGCTTTTGATTCAGTTTTATTAAGAGGCCTCAAAACAGAATAACATTTTATTTGTGGAGTACACCGGCCTGTTAGTCTAACAGGCAATTAATAAAGCCAATTATAACATGGCTGCGTGTGATGACGTCACGTGAACAAATACTCGCTGATAGTGCAGCTGGCCGACAATTGTGTTACACATCATGGAGGGCACTCACGGTTCCTACTCTACCTTTTACATTTAACTAGCCGTTTGAACTCATTGTTAATTGTTTTATAAAATGCTGCATCAAGCTGATAAAGCTTTGTAGGACGGCTCATAAAAGGGCCTAGTTAAATGGGCAGCCACTTTATGTGTAGATGCATTAGATATGGCTATTATTGATGCATAGATACTATGTAGCACCCTGGGTACTTCCAAATAATATACAATACAAGGATTAAGTTTTCATTGTTTGAACACTAACGCGATGTTGCTGATGATGGAAGCAATGCGGCGCGAATAGAAAAAACAAAAGAAAAAAGTCTAATGCGGTAGCCTATGTGACCGACGTGGGTGCGGAGCAGTCACAGGGTGTTTTATATAAAAGGCGGCTGTAGCAGCGACTACACGCTCACGTAGGACAATGCCACTGCTTCGCGTTGAATTCATGTGAACCGCATTGAACCACTTTGCAACCACATACGCGGAAGATGTTGCGTAAAATTTCATTGAAATGACTAGATTCGATCCAGTTCATGAGATATATTTGTTGAGTATTCCAAAAGAGATAATATGCGGGAATGTTGTGTATATAGGTAGTGTATAATGTTTAATTGTAGAAAGTTTTTCGTCACGTACAAAGCTGTGTGAGGGGAATGTTCGGTCGTTAGCGGTGCGCGCTGACTTATTGCATGTTTACAGCGGCGGCTATTTGTTGTGCATGTATTTTATTAAGTCATAAATTAAAAAATACATCGCTTTTAAACTTTTTTTAAGTGACTAACTTTTTAATCATAAAATGTAAATGAAGGACTGTCGCTATTCAGGCTTCAGATACTGTCTGTGTACTGATATAGTGACTACACAATAATGTATTAGCTAGGCGTTAGGAATCTAATTCTTAATCGATATTTTCTCTACTCCGCTATCCCTCACGATCTTTCAAATAAACTTATTATAAGTTACATATGCTGTTGCTACGAATAGAACATGATTTTCTATGAAATTAGTGATGCTGCAAATACTAGAAACGTGTGCTACGAGACAACTCGCTTGCTACGCGGCTACGAGGCTACGAGCTACGAGTGTTGCTGCTACGCGCTTATGCACTACGCAGTTAATACACTGGAATTTTCATTAGCTGTAAAATTTGTAATACAGAACCAAGTATTAATATTTAGTTGCTTTTAGTCATGAACTTACTTATACATAAACTGACTTTATTTTATTAGATCTTGCCCACAATAGATATTACCCCTGTATATACTCAAGACAGCCAGACCTGGAGCAAGTATACCTATGTAGGCCATAGATATGCTTATTTCGTGCAATAATCAATTCCGCGACATATAGCGCAGGGTGCGCGTGTTTCATTAAGGAGGTTGCTAGTTAGACAGGTTAAATGACAGAACAGGTTCTTAATGTTACTAACCAAATCAGGACAGAAAACTATTTAAATATTGTAAAATTATGTCAGTCTTTGATAGATTCAGGTCGGCAATTATCCTGGACAAATTTAATTATATTAGCTCTTTAACGTTAAATAGTAAACCAAAACATTTACGTGATCTTGATTACCTGCCAACATATGAAGTACCTACAACTGTAAATGTTTATGGCATGAGAACTTGGGAATATATTGCCCGATAATTTAAATAAAATTCCAAAACCTGTGCAATCAAATATTGTCACTAGTACATATAAAAAATGTAAACTTACTTTGAAAAAGCTTTATACTACTATTTAAATTTTAATGTAAAAATGCTGCGAGCGAGCTTGCTACCTCCACTTTGTCACATAAACCTTAAAAGGTTTCAGACAAGTGTTTTTGTTGTAACAAATGTAAGAAAAACAAAATGTAATGAACAATAAAGCAAAAAAAAAAAATTTCGACAAAACCTATTTGTCTTACAGTCTGTGTAGGTATTAAAAATAATGATGATGTATAAAAAGCTATTCCTACCGTTTTCCACAGTATTTGTTATTTTTTCTATATAAAACTACTAAAGAGCTTAGAGCTGTTTTATTTTACTCAGGATAACAAGAAAGCTTTCGTGTTTATGCGATATATCTGCGCGGGGAAGGAAAGGGTTGTGTTGTATCGCGAGCTAATGTTATGGGTAGTTCGGTGTGATCTGTAACGAGGTCGGTGCGCGCATGCAAATACACCGCGCGTGCGTGTGTGGGCGGTACAGTCATGGACAAACAATACATAATTTACACGCACTGAACTAAAACAATAATTTTCTCGTAACGTTACAATTGAAATCACAAAGAATTGTTGTATTAATTTTTATTTGAAATTATAATAATGTTGAACAGTTGATCTGATGTCCTAATCTCCTAGAATAGTAAAAAGCCAATGTCTAAAAATGGCGTCATTTTTTTGATGGATGAAATTGCTGTAATGCTTTTCCAGAGATTCAATATCTAAAATGTATAAGAAGGTACGTGGCTCAATACTATACTTTAAATTTAATAGCACAGATTGAAATAGTTTTTTTTTTTTAATTTGAAATCAGTTGTGAACCAATAATTTCATTCTACAATTATTTTTTTTAGCAATATTTTACTTATATTGCTCCGGCACTTTTGACCAGTCACCGTACAAATTGGCCGTTACTGTACTTACATTTGCCTGTGTGCGTATGCTGGTCACGCGTCGTGATTGGCCGCTAATGTAATATATGCATGTATACGTACTAATCGGTGTGGTGGGGGCGGGTGTTATGGGTTAATGCACATGAGTAGCCACAAGAGATGTGTCCTGTGAACAAGCCGCGTATTTGGAGTGCCTCTATTTTTGTATGTTTCTTTGTTTAACCTAACATTTAATGATACTCTTTTTTTATTACTACAGTTATAGTAGTAATTTTCAACTTTACAACAGTATTTCGCTAGAACTGAATATGTAAACACCCATTAAATTACATAATGTTATTGTTTATATTTTGTTTAATGCATAATAAGATCAAATCAATTTTACACACTAAAACATTTCAACTTTCTTTCTGCTAACAAACATTGTAAATCAAGCGGAACACAACAGTGGGAACAAAAAGTGATCTACATTTTAGTTCGAATGCCTCCTGGAACAAATAACACAATATCACAACATTCATCGTTGAAACCCAATAGAGTCAGCGAAACGAGCAATATTCTAACTTTACTGTTTGTTTATTACATTACTAGCACGGCCGCGGGCTCCACCCGCAATGGACACAGGACACTTTTTTTTTTGGGTGGTATATACAAACAATATCCTCTAGGGCAGAGCAGGCTTTCTAAAACACACTCCTATGGTCCATCATTGCCTTGCGGTCCAGGGCTCCGGGTTTTCTATTCAGAAGCGAACCCATGGCCTCAGTAGTCTTTGACCTTGCTGGGCCCCTACGGTTTTGCTGACATCTTGATGAGGCGCACGTGGAATATTACGCGCTGGTGCTCTGCCCAAGCAGGCCACACCTCCATCGTATGAAAGAAAGAAAGACAAAAAAACATTTGATTTAGTGGAAAAGACGCGAAATGACGTGAGCCTCAACCGGATCCTCCGTATAGTCCACACAGACCCACACAATAGTGACACCCAGGCGATTCTTCCGCACGAATACGATGCTGGTACCTCTTGAACTTACCAAATCCTGTGAGGACCTGCGTCATGCTGTGAAGACGCCGTGATGTCGTTCCCGCCAGTCCTCAAAGGCGGTCTTACCACCATGATTATGGCGTGCCCAGGACGCAGGACATGTAATGTATGGGTAACATAGTCTTCCTCTTTATTCTTATTCGATAATAGTAGTCATATGCGTTATTTTGGGGTTGGTTGGGTGGAGCGAGAAGGAATGTCAAAGTTTTATTGACTAAAACCCGTCCGTGTTCCTTCAGTTGCCTTTTACGTTCCACAGCCGCTGCGACTATCTCGAACAACCCGCCGGCAGCGGCCGCCCTCGCCTAACAACTGGGTTAATTGAGAGTCGCCACGTGTCACACACTGAAACTTAATTACAACTACATAGACTTACACCCAGTTCCTAACATTGGGGTTTTCAAAGTTAAGAGCGTGTCCAACGCGGCCTTTGTGTCAAAGTTTGACAGGTATAAAGGCCGTATACATACGTACTAGTATATCATTGTATCTTAGAAAATGTTTCACAACATCATCAGCTGTACATCTGCATGAAGCAACACACACGACACTGATATTGTATTTTATGTAATTTATTGTATTATATGTAACTTAAGATCCGAACGAAAATGTATGTTAATTTTAGGGAGAAGCGAACTAATTTAGTCGCCCACTGTTTGAGATGCAGATTAGGTTTAGGCAGGAAATATAAGAAAAAAATAGACTGGAACAGTAAGGCAGTAAGGTGATTGTATTGTGAAAAAAAACAATAGAGAGAATGACATAAGTTTGAAAGCACATTAAAAAAATAATCGACTGGCACAGCATAACTTCTTTATGGTATGCATGAAGGTTCGTTTCTAAACATGCCCCCGGGCGTTGAAAGGCCATCTTTCAACCAGAATCTTCATTTAATGGCAGTGGACATATCTTGCTACAAGCGCGCCGTATTGTTCCATTGGCAGTTTTTATGTCGGCCACACGACTGATGCCATCACGTCCAGGGTACACTGCTGAGATCCGACCTAATCGCCATTTCAGTGGTGGTAGATTATCCTCCTTTATTACAACAAGGTGATCAATTTCAAGCGCAGTCTTCGAGGATCTCCACTTGGTCCGCTGCTGTAGTTCCGAGATATATTCCTTGTTCCACCTCGACCAGAAATGTTGCCGTAACGCCTCAATCCTCTCATACCTCTTCAAGTGGGTAATAGAAGCAGCTTCATAAGTTGGCGTAGGCAAGGACGTGAGTGTCCGTCCTATCAAAAAATGTCCAGGAGTCAACGGTAAAAAGTCATTAGGGTCCGATGACAACGGCGTGAGTGGGCGCGAGTTAAGGAGAGCTTCAATTTGAACCAGTGCTGTATATAACTCTTCATACGTTAAGTGACAATGTCCCATTACTCTTTTTAAGTGATATTTTACCGATTTGATTCCTGCCTCCCACAAACCACCGAAATGCGGAGCATAAGGAGGAATAAAGATGAAGTTAATTCCTTCAGAGGCAATATCACCAGATAACGTACTGTTATTTTCTTTCAAAAATTTACCGAGTTCATTATAAGCGCCTACAAACGAGGTTCCGTTGTCGGAATATATATGCGTTGGTTTACCTCTACGAGACATAAATCGACGAAGTGCTGACAAATAATTATGACTGGTTAAGTCACCAACCAGTTCAATGTGTACTGCCTTCGTCGTGAAACAAACAAATAATAAAATATAAACCTTTACAAGTCGACAACCACGACCTTGACGAGAAGCTGACAGTATGGGCCCTGCGTAATCAACCCCAACACATTCGAATGGATGACCACCAGACGCCAGCCGTCGCTCAGGTAAGTTTCCCATGATGGGGGTAATCGGTTTAGCTGTGATGCGACTACAAACAACACAACGATGATAACATAATTTAGCTAGGTTACGACCACCTATTATTATTATTATTATTTATGTGTAGATTCAAATAATAGTTTAGAAAAGTGATGAGTGGACTGTATAACTAATGGATGTTTTTTCTCATATGAAAATGAGGAATTTTGTAAGCGACCACCTACACGGATTAACTTATTTTCATCTAGAAATACATTTAATTTATTCAATGGACTTCCTTTTGGTAAGCACTGATTTTTAGTTAATAATTCATATTCAGGAAATGATTCTATCTGAGACTGTTTCACTATTACATTTAATGCATTTTGCAAGTCATTTTCACTAATGTATAAAGTGGTCGGTGGCTGCTTTTTACAAATATTAATAAATCGTAACATGTATGCTACGGTACGTTTAAGTCGAGATAGGTTTGAAAAACGATTGAAATCAATTAATAATGTTGGAGCATCAGAGGTCGTTAACAAAGATATCTCAGTTTTGATTTCAGGTAGCACTTCTACTCTAGTAGGAAAAGACGGCCATTTGCTTGTGTCCTGGGTCAAAAAGTCTGGTCCCGACCACCATTAGTCAAGATTTTGAATTTGACTTACATCTGTTCCTCGAGATATAAGATCAGCGGGATTAAGATGCGTAGGAACATGTCTCCAGGCACAATTGCTAGCATTCGTTGCTTCCATAATTTCCGATACACGATTGCGAACAAATGTTTGCAGCTTATTTGGAATCATTTTTAACCAGCCCAGGACGATTGTAGAATCACTCCAAAATGTACTACTGTTAATAGGTGCATTAAGTGAGTCAATAACCTTTTTATATAACCTCACTCCAACCAAGGCGGCACAGAGCTCGAGCCGAGGTATTGTAGTTGATTTAATAGGAGCTACTCTACTCTTTGCTGTAAGTAGCCGTACTGAAACTTCATTATTCTTATTAATACTCCGCACATAAATACATGCACCATAAGCAGTTTCTGATGCATCGCAAAATATATGTAAATCTATAACCTTCCAAGAATTACAAAAAACTAGACGTGGGATGCGTAAACTATTTAAGATGAATAACCGTTCAACAATATTGTTCCATGTCTTAGCGATATCTGGAGGTAAACAATCATCCCATGATAACTTATGCAACCAAAGTTTCTGCATCAATACTTTCATAGGTATAATACATGGGGCTAACAATCCTAAAGGGTCGAATATTTGAGATGTGACTGACAAAACCTCACGTTTAGTCACATTTTTAGATATTGATGTATTACTTATAGAATAGCAGAGCGTGTCAGAATCTGTCAGCCAATTAAGACCCAACGTCTTGTTTGGCTCATTAGAACCAATGTTTAAATTGAGTGATGAGTCTGAAATTTGATCTGATATGATTAGATTATTGTTGGATTTCCACTTTCTTAGTGGCATTCCAGCCAAAGCTAACTCAGCAGTGACTTTTTCGCGAATGTATGTGACGTCAGATATTATATCCCCACCTGTGAGCAAATCGTCAACATAAAAATCATGTATGATGATGTTGGCAATCTTTTCATCTTGACACTCTAATCCGATTTGTTTTAAACAACGAGTTGCTAAAAACGGTGCACTTGCTGTGCCATATGCTATATAGTGTTTAGTTCATAGGTTTTTATAGATTCTGAAGGGTTCTCACGCCACATAATTCTTTGCAAATATCGATCATCAGGGTGTACGATCACTTGCCGATACATTTTTTCTACGTCGGCAGAAATAATATATTTATGTTTTCTGAATCTTAGAAGTAGAGACATTAAGTCGTCTTGAACCACTGGACCTACCATTTGAAGGTGGTTAGATGAAATACCTGAAGTGGTAAGACTGCTGGCATTAAATACTACCCTTAATTTGGTAGTTGTGCTGGAAAGACGTAGAACACCGTGGTGTGGAATAAAATATGCCAGTTGTTTTGGATCGATTGAGCATTCAGACATATGCCCTAATGAAATATACTCCTTCATGAAATCACAATAAAGAGACTTTAATGCTGGTTGACTATTAAGTCTACGTTCAATAGATAAGAGACAATGTTTTGCTCTAGCCGATGAATCACCCAGAACCTGAGGTGATTGTTTGAGTGGTATTCGAACACAAAACCGACCATCCGCTAGTCGAGTTGTGTTTTTCATAAAATGTTCTTCACACTTAGTTTCTTCCTCTGAATATGAAGATGACTGATGGGTTACTTCTTCCAGTTCCCAAAAACGCGTTAAGAGGTTTTGAATGTCATCTTCATGTGAAGATTTGTGTACAGAACTCATATTAAGTTTTGTAAAGTTAGTTTTTTGAGTTAATGGTGGAACCGATACTTGGACGCTATTTATTAATGGACCTGAAACTAGCCACCCTAGCCTAGATTCAAATAGTATAGGTTTACCTTCACCCAAACTAATCTTTCGCCGCCCCAAGAGGTCCCAGAACACATCTGCTCCTATTATTAAATCCACCGCCGATGGCGTGTGAAAATGAGGATCGGCTAAACAAATATCGCTTGGCATATTCAAATTGTTAATTGATAACTTACGACACGGTACTTCATCTGTAATATACGGTAAAATAAAGCAACAAAGATTAGTGGAATAGTTTTCACTTAGGGACTTAATTGAAACACTACACATTTTATTAATATTTGTCTTAGAATTGTTAATGCCTTGTACAGACTCATTTACACAAATGGTAGATAAATTCAATAATTCACATAACTTATCTGTCATTATACAGGAAGTACTGCCGGTGTCCAAGATAGCTCGAGCGAGATGCTCACAATTATTGTTATCGTAAACTTTTATTAAGGCCGTAGCTAATAAAACTTGACTTGCAGTTTTATTGCTGACATGAGTTGTAGAAAGTGCAGATAACGTAACATTTGTACTAGGCTTATTTTCAGCTGACTTGACGTCAAGTACAGTTTCGATAGATTGTGAAGTTGCAGCATTGGGTAGAGATTTAAGTGAAGCACCAGCTACGTGAACCAGTGTATTGTGCTTACGCCTACATACTTTACAACCCTGAGACTTGCAATGATTTGCGTAATGACCAGAACGGAGACAATTGAAGCATACCTTGTATTGAGGCAGCAGTTCAAGTCGTTTCTCATTGCTCATACCAAGAAACAGTGGACAGGAAAATAAAGCATGTTTATCACTACAATGCGGGCATGACACCTGGGTGAAACTATTATTATTTTTACTGCTCAGAGAAATCATTGTTTTATGCTTGGTAGGTTTAGAAGTATTATTATTATTCCATTTATTATCTATTTATGTACATATTATTTACATTTTTAAATATTTCTTAAAAAACACATTAAAAAAAAACATTTAAAAATATAAAAAATAGTAGCCCACCGGCATCGGGAACAGGGTCCAAGCTGCCGGTGGTCAGGGCTCCTGAGAGAGAAATCTCCTAACTATGCGCGCCGTGTCCAGGAGTACTGCTTTCTGGATCTGGCCCTTGATCCAGCTGCCTAACGAGAGCCTCCTTAGATGTTGTTCGAGGCTCTTAGCTATTAAGCCATTGGCCGTTACGACTATCGGCACAATGATTGCTTTATCCACTTCCCACATGTCGACAACCTCGCGAGCTAAGTCAAGATATTTGATCTGCTTATCTTTCTCAGCTTTCACAAGGTTCTCGTCATGAGGGACCGCTATATCAACAATCATTGCGCGACGCTCTAGTCGATCTATCACCACTATATCAGGTTTATTGGCAACAATAGTCCTGTCAGTGATGATAGATCGATCCCAATATAACGTGGTATTATTATTATTATTAAACTGATTGCGAGATATATCTATTGTTTCAAGCAAGTCTGCACGACTTCTTAAGAATTGAACGAAATTTTCTAATGCGATAGATTTGTTTTTATCCAAATGACCTTTTTCTTCTTCCCACTGTCGATAAGTCCTCGAATCTAATTTATGAGCAACAATATAAATTATCAGCGTATCCCAAGACTTGATGGGTTCGCCTAAAGACTCTAATGCACGTAGGTTTTTATTTAAAGTATCAATGATACGCTTTATACTATCTGAGGATTCTTTGTTAACCACTTCAATGTTGAATAAGGCTGCCACATGATTCTGAATAAGAAGTCGCTTATTATCAAACCTTTCATTTAGTAAATTCCATGCAATGGAATAATTGTTAGCAGAGAATTCAAATGACTGTATTACTACGGCGGCTGTCCCCTCTAAGGAAGCTCGGAAGTAATGAAATTTGTTAATTTCATCTATTTGGTCATTCAAATGTATTAGGCTTGAAAACGTGTCGCGAAACTCTAACCACTTGTCATACATTCCGTTAAATTTAGGTAGTTGAATGGTAGGTAGCTTAACCAATCTATTATTGCTAACCCGAGACAACTTATCTTCATTGACAACGTCATTTTGTTTAGCAAGAAAGTTCTGTGCTTTGGCGACAAGTTTGTAATAGCACGATTCAAAATCATTACGTTCTGATAACTGTAACTTAATATCATCCGCTATACATTCCAATCTTAACTGAATCTCGTCGTATTGCGAATAAACAAGTTCAATCTTACCGAGGCGTAATTGCAGTTCGTTAATCTGGGTTTGCGTCAAAGAATCTTTCAAGTCCTCTAAATAGTTAGAAAATACCGTTAATCGACCTTTGAAACTTGCTCGTTTTCTGATAAGCTCCTTTTCCTCCTTATCACTCATTCTTTGGGAAGCAGGAACCAAACTGGAACGTTACAAGTTCAAATTAAATTAAATATTAAAGTCCTACTATACCGACAGGGTTAAATCCTACCTACTACAAAATGAGTATGATAGAAAGAATAAGTCATTTTGAATTGATATTATATCAAACACATCAAAATCAGTTATTGGTATTGGTACTACACCAGTACAAATATTATCGTTATTATTATCTGCAAAATATGAACTTTACTACAATAAACATAAAATACTTTTATCGGAATACAAAGTAACTAGTTGGATGACACTTATTATGTGAGATTTCTTATTATATCTAATGCAAGATAATAAAGGAAACTGCTTAAAATAATGGTTAACAATAATAGAGAACCTAGTTTGCTGCTTAATTATCTTTAACACAATAGATTAATTGCAAATTATAACAATAACTTGACAACTTTAATGAAATCGCACATGTGCACAAGAACAAATGAAATAGATACTAATAGATACTAACCTTGACAATTCCATAAAATACATTAAACACTACCTGAATAAACGTAATGGGTTCATCAATAAAAGGAAATAATGACACAGCACTGGCCAAATATTCCAAATATTCTTAAAATATCCTTTTTCTTGAGTGACCCTTTTGACTTTAACCGGCTCACGGATTTCAAAATGTATTTTCCAATAAGTTATATTTCCTGGTGTTATCCTTATTTGTGATGATTCCCTAATCCGGCTCCATTGGACCAAATTATGTTTGAGATGCAGATTAGGTTTAGGCAGGAAATATAAGAAAAAAATAGACTGGAACAGTAAGGCAGTAAGGTGATTGTATTGTGAAAAAAAACAATAGAGAGAATGACATAAGTTTGAAAGCACATTAAAAAAATAATCGACTGGCACAGCATAACTTCTTTATGGTATGCATGAAGGTTCGTTTCTAAACACCCACACTAATTATTGGTAGTTTTGTAATTTAACTATATTCAAGTACTCTTAATCAGTACTGCAAGTAAAAACAAAAAAAAAAGTCAGAATGGATCAGTAATTTTAGTCTTGTAATTAAAATGACAACAACTTTCATTGCTAATTTTTTTTTTATTGTTACCTGTCATATCATTTTTTTTTTTATTACCTATAATACATTAAACTTTCTTATTTCTAAATTGAAAAAGGGTTACATTTCTAATTATTATAGATTAAGATAATACATTTTTCTTTGTGTCTAACGGTCTTTAGGCTAAAATAGAGCTAGAAAAGTTAAAAAATTCAAAATTATTAACTAGGAGGTAAGTGTTGGACTGAGAAACATTTTTTTTGCTGCAAAGTTTTGGTAAACAATTTGGCGTTTCACTTAGGCCCACAACGAGTTAGCTAAATCACGAAGTTCTTTCGGAAGTCGGTTCAGAAAGCTCGACATCTGTCAGGTGGCGCGACGCAAGGCGCAAGGCGCGAGGTAAGCCGACCACTCCATTTGTACGGAGTTAGAGACGTTTCTTTAGTCCAACGACACGGATAAGTCGCGGTAGGCGCCACACGAGGATTATCTCAGATATTTGTCACACGGGCGGTGCGCGGCGCGGCGCGGCGCCGACACACGCTAGGCCCCAGTAATGCGGTTACTAACACTCGCGGCCCGGATGATCAACTACTTTTTGTTCTTACTATGATTTAGTAACACTACAAGAATAAGGGACCTGGTAGTAGAGCCATCTGTCAATTAGTTAATGATGAAGTATTTTTTTACATTTATGAAATGTAAGCGCAAGCGTGTGTCGGTTTTCTGATAAACAAATAAGGCCTACTCAATTGATTGATTGATATACCGGAAGAATCTTGAAATACAATAAATGGAAACCTAATAATAACGTACATTACAGTACATAGCGCGTCCATTAGTTGCTCATGTGTGCTTGTGTAGGGGGCTCACGTGCGGCCCTTTGTTCTTGTTTTATTTAATTACAGCCGCCGGCGCCGG
Source organism: Mythimna ferrago (assembly GCA_910589285.2). Classification (NCBI taxonomy): domain Eukaryota; kingdom Metazoa; phylum Arthropoda; class Insecta; order Lepidoptera; family Noctuidae; genus Mythimna; species Mythimna ferrago. The sequence goes on from OU342689.1 coordinate 375,215, forward strand.
CTAAACAAGAGTAATTCGATTACACAACAAAGCGAGGAAGAATTGAATCGACAATACGGCCGTGCGCGACCGTCCCGGAGCTGAGCTGAGCGGAGCGGACTGAGGACGCTAAGTTCGCAACCCAGTGCTGGGCACGCCACAATTATGGCGGTAAGTCCCGACTTTGCGGCGTGGCTGGAAAGACCTCACGGCGTCCTTACCTTCCGCGTGACGCAGGTCCTCACCGGACATGGCAAGTTCGGGAGGTTCCTGTACCGGATTCGTGCGGAAGTGACGCCCGGGTGTCGCCACTATGCGGTACGCCCGGAGGAAAGATTGGAGCACACAGTCGAGGTGTGCCCTGCTTGGGCGGAGCATTGTCGTGCCTTCGTGCGGGCGATCGGCGGCGGAGACCTCTCTCACCGGGCCTTGGTTCAGGCCATGGTCCGGAGCGAGGAGGAGTGTATTAGAACTCAACGAAACGAAATTTAAATCTTGTATTAAACGCACACTATGCAGGCAAGCATATTATAAGTTGGAGGATTATATTCAAGATAAAAATGCTTGGCTCAATGCTAGTCCAGCTCCACTACCACTAGGGCGTACTAATTAGTTGATTAGTTGGAAACTAATATTATTAATTTTTAATTTGAAAGACACAATAGTATTGTATAATGTAGAAGCACTTTTTTCAAATTTGTGAATGTGAAGCACCATGGAGCATTTTTATTAGGTTACAGCGACTTCGCTGTTGGTGGCATGTGTTATTGGGTCATTCAGTTCCCTTCAAAATGGTTGAGCTGAGTGGGGCTGATGCACGCGTCATGCTCGTGAACGGGTACCGTCAGATGGGACTGGTCATCTCTTAGCTGCCAGTGGCTTAATTCAGTTTCTATCCTTTAATTATTTTACATTTTTATTTCATTAACGATTGTGCTCACATGATAGAAGCAACAAGTAATATGTAACCAAGCATTATAATATGTAACACATAATATGATTTAAAAGAGTGTCCATGGAGTTTCTTGCACGTTCTTCTCCATAGAGACCTACGCTTTGGAATGTGCAATTTAGCTTCACTTTTCTTGGACTGGCCGACATTTGACTATTCAAAAGTGCCTGCAAATGGTCTATTTGAAATACATGCTTTGACTTTGACTTAGACTTTGAGTGACAAGCGGTCGCCTCCTTCTGCGAAGCAGTAATGCTAGCAAAGGAGGAGGTCGACCGCACGCCCGGACGGCGAGCTATGGGTAGCTTGCTGTCCGACCGTCCGGTAACCGTCTGGACCGAGCCCAAGTCGTCGACGGCAAGCACTGTTCCCGCGCGCCTTAAGGAGTTATCAGCAACAGTAGGGGCCCAGCTGGGTCGAAGCCTACCGGGGCCAGGGTTAGTTTCGAAAGATAGCTCGAGCCCCGGTATGAAGACCTGAAGGAACGGTGTGGGTTTTTAGTTAGTAAGAGTCTGACACTATCTCCCGCTTTGCCCAAGAGCGGGGGTTGTCATTGATGATTTTTCCACCATAAAAAAGGACGCTAAGTTTATTTGCTCGGAGCGGCCATGGACGCTACATGTATTTGTTTCATTTTGTTCCAGCATGAAGTACGTCGCGCTCGGCGGCTGCGAGCGGTGAGCGCAACCGAATAAACTGCACAACACATTACAAACTTTTGTTGGTGAAACTCTCGGTTTATAATTCGAAATATTCGTTTCTGTTCTGCTCTGTTCTCTGAAGTGGGCTATTTTTTCTTTCAAAGGTAGGTTGAAATATGAAGAATGATTTCCTGGAATTGAACGTTTCCGTGCATTTTTAAACTTGTACCAACATTTCACTCGCCACTAATCCGTATCACTTTTAATTTTGTACTTTTATTTACTTTAATTGTAACTGTATTATCTCTAACGATTTTATTTTCCAATTTGTTACCTACGCCATTATTGACGGTCGTGTTGCTGCGGCGACAAGTGCGAGCTCTCACGAGCTCAGCTTTGTTCAACAAAGTTTTTATAAACAATAAAAGTGTGGTGGTAGCATCATGCAGCCGCAGCCCGAACTTTGTGTCAAGTGAAAATGCAGACATTATTCCATTCATTCATTATTTTAAATAATGGATATCCATATGGAAAGTCCTAATTCAGATTAATTTTATTTATTTGTTTGAGTGTGTCATATCCAGACATCGAACTGGACTGAATTTTCAAATCAATTAATCCATTGAAAAGAAATGTCATCCCTCCAGACAAGTGTGCCCACTGTTCAACAATGTTATCGATATCAGCGACACCTTGAGATCGCGTGTCGTACGCAGGTTATATCACGGCTTCGTACAACTCGTGGTCGATGTGTGTTAAGGAACCAATTAAATTAAAAGTTAATTAAATGGAGAAACTACGTAACCTGTATTAGTATACTTTATGACGAAAAACTGGTATTGCAAAAAATAAAAGTAGCGGGTATGATTCCTGCACGGAGCCAATATTTGTATAGCTTAATGATAGCTTTCTTTATGTCTGTGAGTTTACATTTTTGTGAAGCAATGTTTTTTTCTTAAATAGAAATTTTCACTTTTCAGTGTACTTTGGACCATAGGTATAATTGGGGATGTCTGACAGACATCACCAAAACTTTAACAATTCTAATTATTCAAAAAGTGGAGTTGTGAATACGTGTTTTTTTTTCCAGGGCCGTATTCCCATCGGATCTCTATGTGAAATGAAAGTTCAAAGCGGATTTCACTCGGTCTATTTGGCTACGCCGTAGCAGGTTACGCGGCGTAGCGCAAGCGCACCGCTGATTGGTGTTTGCGCGTTGGCCCCGCGCGACCACACCGTACGCCAATATTGGCCGCGCGTCAATACGTGAATATGCAGTAGGCCAAGACAATAATGAACTTCCACGCTGCAATATATTATTATTCAGTTCAGAACTTTCCCACTATTTTACTGCTCATTCTAACCTTGAACTATGCTTATCAAAATAATAATCAAAAGCGCCACTGAGTAGTTTTATTTCATCCAGCACTTAAACACTCGAAGTATTATATATTTGAAAAAAAAAAGGAAAATTACTGAAAGAGTTATTTATTTTTATAGGTCCACTTTCTGGTGGATTGGCAACCTGCCACTAAAGCCGAGTTGTACTTTATTTGCAGTTTATCATTACGACGAACATCGAGGAATGATCGAAGCTCAGCAACCGAGCGATACGAGCGCTGTGTAAACACGGCCGCCGCCGATATTACACGTCAGCCGATATTATCAGATATTAACGTTTCGTTATTTGTGTACAGTTATTTGCATATTGCATGCACGTACTAAGCACACGTCAATTACACTGAACAGCAATTTGTATTTCAATTTGTAATAATTTCCGCTGAACTATTTCAACAGAACTGAATATTTCCAGGTTGCACTTATTCACCGGAATAAAAAGAAAATAATGCTCAAAACTTCTCGCAGTAGTTTTGCTGAAAGCGTAACTTGTAAAATAATAAATTAAGCACGGGCTGACTTGAATTACTGAATAACATCTCCGCTGCGGCTAAGTACACGAAACACGGAGTGTAGTGGCGAGGCAATCCGGTCTTTGAGAGGGTTTTATTAAGGTTGATTATTAGTTGGGCTGTGGTGTCGGAGTCGTGTTTATTGTAGAAATATGGTAAGTGTGTGCGATAGTGAGAGGGAGCGTGGCTCGTAAACTGGCCGCTATTGTGCGCGGGTGACGCGCGGTCAGCGACTACGTATTGCCTGCTTACACTCCCGAGCTAACTACTACTCGATAGTGAAGTCATAGAGCCTTGTTTAACTTGTGGAATACTAAAATTCAGGTACCGTTATTTATTATAATACTGGAGATTGTGCTCCAGAACCACCTCATTTTTACCATCGGACAATCCAACGAACAGCGAGTATACGTAATGGTGACGTTGTTGAAACCTCTACGGTCCGGACCAAGCCTTTTGCCTCGTCGTTTATACCGCGTACATCGAAGGACTGGACCAACATATTATAAAAAATAACAATGAACAAGAACCATATATAATAATAATAATTTAGGTTTCTTCAAGGCTAGACTGAATAAGTTCTTAATAAACTAGTGCGCCTCACCATCAACGATTGTATCACTATTTACCATCAGGTGGGATCTCATTTAAGCACTTGCAAGAATTGCCATTCAATTCTGTATCGGCCGGCAGTCTAGCCGGCCGAAGCATATTTCAAGGTTGCAATCGTACACTATTTTGTTTGTAAATATATTATCAAAATCAGAACATACTTAATACCAACATCTACATCAATGAAAAAAAGAGGGAACTTCACAACAAAATAATATTTTTTCATTGCGATACCAGCCACCTCCAGCAATTGCTTTCCAATTCGTACTTTATTTGATGTCGTCGTAAAACTTTAGTATCAGCTAATAAGCATTGAATTATAACAGGAAGAGATCGTAAACAGAACCGAACATAAAGCTCTTCCGTCAACACAGACCGACAAACAACATCAACCTCCCCCCCCCCCGCCCCGGCCCCGGTACCCAACCCCCTGATATAATAGTCGTAATGATATTATTGAGATGTCTCTGGACAACAACTATACTAATGAAAATTGATACAAAAGGGAAACGTCGTGAGTTTCCGCACATGACATACTTGATATTTTTGTAATGTATGAGTAACTCGATACAACCACTGGAAATAGATGACCTCCTCAATTTAATCGACCTTTCCTTGTTTATTATTAGATTTTGAATGAGCGAAACGGTCTCATAATCAAGATTGGTCTAGGTACGAGATAAAACTATTCAACCAAAGTCTTGAACACTACACTACCAATGGGACACTACAAACACTGGATTATATATCCAATAATCCACCAGCTGTTTTCTCTCAAGTTTGTGCCCTAATGCGGTCCCAACACTTAACAAATTAAATGTATGACGATTACATAAAACTTGCTGTAAGTGACAAGGGAGGCCGGAGGATGTTATCCGTTAGTAACCGGTCCTCAGGGACCACACCCCTGCTGTGTGCAGGTGACATCCACTTGAGCGGTGACGATATGATCAGCTCATTGCAGCTAGACTTTTATTTGTTTGTGAGTTGTTGTTGCACTTCGGTTCAAGTGCTGATAAAACATAGATAGTCATCAATGTTATGGTCAGACCGGAACGAAAAAAAAAAACATTAGAAATCAAAATCAATAATCAAAACAAACTCAACATCATCGCTTTCCATCAGGTGAGATAGTGGTCAAACGCGAGCCTATCCATAACAATAAAAATAAAAAACACTAGGCTGAGAATCAGCAGTTTTGTCAAACACCAAAATTACTGCCCGTTACCGTTTCCTAGTGTTTAAGCTGGGACGAAGGAGTGGTGCAACACATTCTCCTAGTCTAGTCATTTAAATGTGCACCGTATAAAACCGTCGAGGAAGCGCCGGACAGTGACGCAGCCGCCCGGCATCCGGCCCGCTTCCAGACCGGGTCCGGTTCGCCTCATGTTTAGCGATCCTATCTGCATGCGAGCGCACTTCGTGCCACAACGCACTATCAGTGCTCCATCCGAGCCGCAAATAGTGGGCATTAGTAAAATACTGCTAGTTGCAAACGTAAACTTTTAATGACCTTTATTTCAAACGAATTTGGGTTAAAATTCGCATATCAGGCCGCAAAACATGTAAACCATACATGGCGAGCAGTTATTCACACTATCATTGACATATCTTACCTATATAATCTGTATTGCAAAAACACAGTGTAAATTGGCATTACATTGGTCCTTCTAACAGTTCCAACGTGCCAGAGTAGTGGAAAAGTAAAGCATGCTACTTGGACACGAACAAGTAACTCACAGTAGCTCTGTGCCAAGCAAGCCAGGCCGGGTGCAGATGACTAAGTGACGTTAGCAGTCGGTATTGACAATACTACTGAATGGTAGAAACCTTCTCAACACTTAGTCACTTTTTATAACTTGGTGCTGACTGAACAGAATAGCTATATCTCAAGGTTTAAAGACAACCAAGGCTGCAAACGTCTTTGAAACAATATCTAGCGATTATTATTTGTAACATAGAGAGGCGAAAAAAATTAAATGAGTTCTCCAATCCGCTTTTGTGGACGGCTGTCTTGACTCCTCGAGCGTCCTCCTCGCGAGGCGCCGCAGCCAGCTCGTTCACAAAGTGAGGACTCACTCGACGCAACTAAAACTGACTATTGTTTTACCGAGAGGGCAACAACCTTGTTTACTAAAAACAATTCGAACACCGTTTGTGGAACAAAAACTTAGATCTTAGTTTTACTTTTGAAGGAAGTAGAATATTAATGAGGTCCCGGACATTGTCGTAATATATAATACCTAATGCTGTACAAGATCTTGTTTGTTCCCTTTCTACGCTAAAAGGTCATGTCTTAAGAAGTCCCTTCCAACAAGATAAAGAGATGAAAGTTTTCGAAAATGTTCCAAGAAAATAATTTGTGTGTATAAATAAGATTATGATTGCTTGTTTATAAGAATAAACAGAGGAAGAGAACAGAGATACCGGAATTAGGAATTAGGTAAGCACTGAGTCAAATTGAGAATTGCCTAAGAGTGTGTCGGAGCCCACCTCGGCGCGTGTAGTGTGGTCGTGTCAGCGGTGAGACTGTTTTGTGGTTAATATTACTACTCGTATTATAAACTTACCTTTGTATCGTTAATGTGACGTTATCTTAAATGGGTTGATGAGCATTGTTCTAGATTTAATTAAATTTATTTACCAACTACGTATTTTAAGTACATTATACCACACCAAACTAACCTTGTCTCATTAGATATACGTGGTACTAAGTATTTAATAGTATACCTTAACGAGACAGGTGGAAGTTGCAGTAAGTAGCGACAAGCGCGATAAGTTGGCAACACCAGCAGAACCGAACACGATGTATTATTCAGAAGATGGGTGAACCTGAATACGATATTAACACCAACCAACCTTATCCTTACATAACTGTTTCAGGGGAGTTTACCGATTACTGTACACATCGACCGTTGCGTGAGGATAACGTATTAGTTAAACTAGACAAGTCATGTGCACTAGCGGGGGGCACGTCTCAGTATCTACGTTTAAATTAGAATGTGTTCTTACAATCCTCGGCGCTGTAATCAGTGCGGAATTGTACAAAGAATAGCGAACGAGCCTCAATACGGGGGCGCGCGGTCTTAGAGCTGCGGCCGCATTATACACATGCACATACATAATAGAAAAGAAACACAATGTAGAGTCGCCGAGAGCTCGTGATTAATTAGAAACAATGCGAGCGAGGCCCGGGGCCCTCGGGCCCCGCAAGCGTCGGCACCCGGGCCCCGCTCGCTCGGGAACAAAGCGAGCAATCCCGCCGGAACCGGCCGCTATGCCCGCATCGCCGCACCGTATCGCCGCATCTCACAAAAACCGCTCACTTTTGTTTCCATAATTATCTAAAATAGGCTGTAGAAGTCCAATGTTAGCAGTACGAGCGACGTGGCGGGGACGTGGCTGTAATGTGGCGGTAGGAAATAGCAGATGTTTGTAAGTACCGATCGTAAAGGTCTGCTCGTTCTAACTTTGTTACTGCGAGACCTAAACTGAGGAACAATCAGGTACCAACCACAGACAATGTTGTACACACGTGTATGTGGAATTACCATTTTTGTAAAGGATTGTGAGTAGTAACCTCGATACCTTTGTGTTCGGAATGAATTTGTTGTTGAGAGTCATCCGCAAATAATACGTTTCCAAGCACAGACAACGGTAGGTTTTTAATTTAACATTGAGTTTTGTCTTATAAAGGTCTGATGGTGTTCTGAAATTTCAGACATCAATTAATTTGGTGTGTTGTATTGTTACAGTTCATAAAATTGTTATGTTTTTTTTTATCCGTCTGCTGTCGTATTTGGTTGTTTTAGTTATAAATTGTGTTAAAGGTCAAGTGCGAACCGTAGTAAACTCATAGCTGGCGTGCGTGTATGAGTAGATGTATGCATGCAAAGGAAGCAAAAGGATCTACACTATGCGAGGATCGCAGCAGGTGGTATTATTTATAAACACGTGAGCCCTGATGTAGTGTGGTGACCTGTTGTTAACTTATAAGTCACCTAAACACACGCCCTTGAGTGTGTGTACACTCTTTAGGACTGACTTACTTTCACATAGCCCAAAACATAGTGAATGTTTTGAAACTATGTGTATATGTGTACTCGTTGTTCTCGATAGTAGTTTTCTCCGCTTAAAGAAAAGCTTGGAATTTTCAGCACGGCAACTGTAACTACATATTAGCTCTTACAAATACTGAAGTGCATTACTAAGAAGTTGTTCTCAAATGACAGCTCTGCCTTGTGGCGTGTCGCTGGCTCGCAAGGAGCCCGGGAGCGAGCGACGCCGCGGCACAGCGCCAGGCGAAGACGATTTACATAGTGCCACCTTACAGTGGTGAAAGTAAAAGATTGACTTTGAACAATGAGAGACCAAATACTGATTAGTGTTAGTGTTCAATGTACAATGTTGATACAGTGGCAGAATGGAATATTCTTTTCACCTTTTTATTTTGATAAATTTGTTTAAGTGCTACTTTCAACCGTAAACCTTCTCGACGCCTGCACACCGCGGCCGCATGCCCCGTACTCACCGCCTCACCGCGCCCACCTACCAACATGCGCCGCTTCCCCTACGACACTTAATAGCGTTTTTGTGTGTTCGCAAATACTAGCCATTTGTTATACCCGTTACTGTAACGTAGTTAGTCAAATAACGGGTCATTTCAGAAAGTTGCGATTGAAAGCGAGCCAACTTTACGGGCTCTTTGGCGATTATTTAAATTTAAATGTAATGTTTCGGTCCATGACGGTCCGCGGTCACGGGTACCCGGCCTGCTTCAAATGTCGTATAATTACAAGTTGAACAATGAACACGGAATAATTCCGGGAACTCGTTTCGATTTAATTAAATCTGTTGGTGCTGTATTTGAAATTACCAAAATGTAAGTGATACATTCATTTGAACTCGAAATTATAATATTGTATAATGGTGTAATCGCACGGACGTGGTTTATCGTTGTACAGGTAATGTCCAAACAAGTACATCAGTCGGTCTTATAGTTACCAGTGTAACACGAGTTGACGAACTGACTCCGTTTGCTACAGAATTCAGTATCACATTTTATTTTCTTCATCGCAGCACCACGATTACGATGTTTTTTTGTACCAGAACTTGATGTTGAGAACATATTTTATTTAAGCAACAAAATACTTTGATTTTCTGAACACACAAGACGTTCCTTCACTTGCGATTGTCAAAGGGTTATTCTTTGTCACTACTTACATATCAACTCTATCAATACCTTTCCGGATCTCCTTTCACACCGAGCCTACACATACATAACTCAACCTTTGAGCGAAGCTTTTCTTTATCTAGTGACGAGGTTAATGACTTCTTAGCTTTATTTTTCTCCGAAGACATCTATAGCATTGAATAGCGTTATATTTAATCTAAACGAATGATGAGCTGCCTCATGCCGGTCCCGCGCCAGACAGACGGACGTGAAATTAATAAATGTAATTTTTGGAAAAGCGAACTTCGCTAGCGATAAGTATGCCGTAGTTTTTTAATCATTGCAATTGTCATTTAATGATTTAACATTTTCATTTATTTTAGATTTTTTTTTATGAAAATTCTTGAACAAATAAAATGTCTTTGGAATGTAAAAGTAGAAAAGCAAAGTTATTTTTTTTTACCTTTGCCGTAAGGGCTGCCTTGAGGAAATGCGGGAAAAGCTTTCCTCGAAGTACTTCACTGGTGAGGTCTTTGCCCAGCAATGGGACCGTATTAGAAAAATGTATTACACGTGCTATTTCCAGTATCACTAAACTTTGCTGAGTAGCTCAGAATAGATACAAGATAGTTGTTCTATGGTTTGCGAGACAACAATGAAGTAGCTCTTACGTCTCTAGCAGCTAAAGTCCGCCGGACGGCAAACTTAATATTCCTTCGTCTAATAGCGTGTTAATTAGTTTCGCAAAATCCGAACAGCAATTAGGATTAAAATTTGATAGAAAATTATTAATTTAATTATCTGTCATGAGAACACTCACAAATCACTTGACGCAATTAAGTCCAAACACTTGTGTAAAGCGTCGCGGAAACTTTGCTTAGTTTTTACTAGTAATACTGGTATAAACTGAGATAACTTGTATTAGTAGGATTGAAGTTCTAATTGTTTTATATTTTAATCATAGCTTCATGTTGCTTCATGTTGTTGTTGCTTTTATGACTACAAGAAAATTCCATTGTTGTGATTGGAGGAAGCCGGTGACAGCGTAGGCGGAAATACGGCTCGAGGATAGTCTATTAATTCAAACCACGGTACAGCGAAGGTCACGACAAGGCTTTAATTAAAATAGTCAAACTATAATGACAGCCAGTTGACGATGACTTGTATCGATGTAAAGCTGCTTTGGTTTATAGTACAGAAGACGCCTTAAGACCATTTATACTTGCTTTTGAATATAAAAAATGATGATTTAGTGAAAAAATTAAGCTTATTTACTGCAATGCGCAGACAGACGTCACGCATCACTTTATGAAATTTTCAATCATTCGATTATTCTAATGAGGCTGCGCTGCTGAACATTAGCAATTTACATTTATTTAAATTGACAAAATTGACGCTAAAACACGTTCAAATAATCGGGTTTTTAACCTCAGCGAGCGACTAGTTTCATGTTGACGTGTTTCACGTACCTGCCTAACTGCGCATAAGTTACGAGCTTTTATGTTTGTTTATTAATACCTTACTTTCAGTAAGCGCCTTTAAGTGCCTATTACACTTTCCAGTTTTGGCAAACAGTTTGGTCAAAATAACCGCTTGCTCCGTAGTGTTAAACTCGACAAGTTCTAACTGCCGCGTTCGCCCCGTCGCGTTCTCCCCGCGGCACGCCGAGCGCCGGCAGGTTGCGTGTCGGCGGCGCGTTAGGCCAGTCTTCCGGCCTCACTCGCGCGCTGATTGATCGCCACGATTAGACGCTCATTCACGTCTACTTTGAGCCGCGGCCGCCGCACGCCGCCGACCCACGCCGCCGTCCCACGCCGGTGTGAGGAAGTGTACGCCTCGCTTGTAAGGTAGATATAAGTGCGCCGATGAAATCTTACTGCGATTGTGACACGCAAACTTATGAATCAGATACGCCAAGACAAACAATGCAAATCGTTGTTATAGTAATAAAAAGGGTTACTTAAAATTGTCAGTGGAATTGGACACCACATCAGACGGGGTCAAGATATTATGCAATATGAATTTATGAGTGGTTGCAAAATATCAGATATATGTCCCTTTATCTGTGTATATTTCTTCATAAGTAATAAAAATTTTTGCCCAATGAATATCTTTTTGCCAATTAAAATCAGTTGCCAGCGGCCGACGAATCCCAATTTATTCTCGCATAAATTGTATTCGAGTCTATAATAAAAATTATACGAGCATGTAACAATAATAAAGTATTTTGCGTCACACAAACCGATGAATATCTTGTCATGTTCCGTGAAAATGGAAAATGAATACTCCTTTGTGTGTATTATCATGATGCGGGAATAATGGAACAGGTACAAACGTGATGGAATGGAGAAGAAATGAACACCTATCTGAATATTATGAGCAACAATAAGATTAATAGAAGTGTAAATAAAACGAATGTGTTTATATTTTAAGTATACACATTATTCTACAATGTCAGAAATAATCTAATTACATACAAACATTAAGCTGTAGGTACAAATACTCTCTATTATTCTATATTTTTTGGAGATGTGCTGTATCTAGGTATGTCAAATTGTCAATATAATTATTATTTTTCTTAAAAAAAGTTTTCTGACAACTCTTTCTGTCTGATATTTAAAAGGTGTGTTTAAAAAACCTATCAAAAATATGTGTTTTGAAAAATATGTCAAATACTCATTGAGAGGTCGCTGATATGTTTGTAAAATGGCAAATTTGGCACAAGTGTAAATCGATTCACCTATTAGAATAATCAAACAGAGACACATTAAATCTTATACATAGGGTAAACGCTATAACTATTGGCCTCTATAGAGTTATTGACCATTTCAACTTTGACGGTCTAAAATAAACAATTAAGTACCTACCAGAATAGTGCATTCAAAACTGCTTTATTAATTAATACAGTGGTGGATCTACTATTTTGGTAGGCATTGCTTATTTTGGGTCTCCAAAGTTAAAATGGCCAATAAATTTATTGGGGCCAATAACTGAAGCGTTGCCCCTATATGCATGCTGTGCAAATCATGATTATTTAAACGTAACCAACAACATTTTCCACGGAATACGAACACAAGACCTAGAGCATGCGAATCAAACTGTTTGTATATTTATCATAACAGTTTAAATTAATAAAACGTTGTTTCAAGCTACGTACTACGTTAAGGTAATTTGTCAAACATAAAAAAAAATACAAATAAAAAAATGTACAAAGAGTATTTGTAAAAGTCGTTGGGCGAAACTTCTGCATTACTCTATGCAGACTTTCCATAAACCCATTACCCAGTTATATCTCTGCGAAATTTGGTTAATATTCATCAGCAATTTACGTCTGAATGTGAGTGCGTCATTTAGCGGCCACACATGCACCGAGGTGTGGCGTCATAATACTGGCATTAGCGCACCGGGTCGCGTCCTAACGCGCATGTTACATACGGCCGGCGCGGCTCGCGGTGCCACCACAACACAGGTATTCCTTTAATGCTAATTACTGTTGATTTGGATGCTTCTTGCGACATCAGTTTTTAACAATTCAATTAAAGCGTTCTTTAATCATCTTTTAATAATTCCTTCCTCCGCCTTGTTATATAAGATACGAAACATTTAATACAATATGTGATTAAAATGCCACGTCATCATTAAAAAAATGTAGTTTTGATTGATTGTATTACATCTATTCTTCGCTTGCACGACAGTTTAAAAACAGTCTCGAGAGAACATACTCTTGAGATGAAACGTTTCCTGCGTCCTGTTTCTGGATACACGAGTGCTAAGTTTCATCTAAATCCAACCAGTCGTTAAGACATTAAGAAATAACAAAAAACAGAATTCCTCTCATATTTATCATATTAGCTTAGATTAGTATATTAGTATGCTACATATATATATATATATATATATAATGGATTTTATTGAGGATTTTCGAAATAAACCACAAATTGTTTCTCTGAAAACAAAGATTTGTTTTATTCAACATGCTTTTACAGTATAACAATTATCGTTTAACTAAAATTAAACTTTTATCTCACCTGAAAACAAAGAAACGACATTAAAGTTCACTAATATCGCCTCCTCAATTATATCCCTTTAATTATCTCTCTACAAGTTTTTATAACAATAAAATGCACAAAATAATCTAAACATCATCTGTCATTGAATGATACGTCACCCCGTATCCACAGCTTAAAAATTAAAAAAAATTAAATGTCATTTCCAAGGAGGTCATTTCATTACATCTCCCCCCCATAGGAACGAAAATTCTAAATCTATAATATAAAAATGAATCGCAAAATGTGTTGGTAAGCGCATAACTCAACAACGCCTGGACCGATTTCGCTAATTTTTTTTTTGTTGTGTTCGTTATTATGAGGAGAAGGTTCTTATGGAAAAAAAAATGAAAATTAGGGTAGTGTAGGGTAGAGTAAGGTAGAGGAGGGTAGAGTAGGGTAGAGTAGAGTAGGGTAGGGTAGAGTAGGGTAGAGTGGAGTAGAGTAGGGTAGGGTAGAGCAGGGTATAGTAGGTTAGAGTAGGGTATAGTAGGCTGAAGTAGGGAAGAGCGGGAGCGAAGCCGCGCGGGCAAAAGCTAGTAATATAATACAAACAATGCACCTGCAAGCTATCTTTATACCTATTCGTTTTCTTCTACTTCATCTTCTGCCGTAACAGGTTGTAATTTTGTTATGTGGAATAAAGTTGATTCTGTTTTTCTGTTGCCAGTGTCAATCTTATAAATGGAGTTCGATATTTTCTCTATTATCTTGAAAGGGCCTATTTTTAATTCGTCAAATTTTTTCCTGTTCAGTCTATTTCCATTTTCTACATATACCCTGTCTCCTATCTCGAACTCTTGTATTTTCCTATTTCTATCAAATATTTTCTTGTTGTACTTGTGAGATTTTATTGTATTCTCTAATGCTAATCTTCTATCAGCAATCCACTTGTCTTCCTTTTCTATTGTTTTAATTTCATTTGGTAAAATACTGACATTTGTACCATCCAGTAAATATTTTGGTGCAAAACCTGTAACAGAATGGTCTGTTTCATTATATTTCTGTACACATTCTCTTGCTACTGTTGTCCATGTTCTCTTATTATTTTTCTCATTTATTTTACATCTTATTTTATTTACTATTGTTTGGTTTAATCTTTCGTTCAAGCCGTTCGAAAATGGCGTATTCACAGCTGTAAATATTAGTTTGTTGTTATTCTCCTGCAAATACTGTTTAAATTCTTTTGAATTGATGCCTGGATATTGGTCTGTCAGAATTATTCCAATCTCATCTGTCTCGAGTACTTTCTTTGTTAGTTTTATAAAGTCACTTGCGTTCTGTGTTTTTGAAGTCACAATAAACGCATATCTTGTGTAGTGGTCTACTAAAAGGTGTAAGTATTTTTTTGTTGACCTAGATCCTCCAAAGCCACCTATAGTATCCATCGACATTATCTCAAATGGTTTTGTTGCTGGTCCCAGTTGTGACATTAACCCAAATTTTCCTTGACATCTTGATTTATTTTTTATGCATATTTTGCATGTTTTACAAATATTTATGATATTTTTTGTTAGGTTTTTAGCTGTATATAGTGGACTTATTTTTTTCTGTAATTGTCTGATTCCAATATGGCATAAATCTTCATGCACCTTTTTTATATTTTTTTTACTAAATTCTTCTGAGAGTATAATCTTTTCAAGTTTCTTTATTTTTTTATAATAGATTTTATTTTTATGTAGTAGATTTTGTTTCTTTTCTTTTATTGTTTCATTTTTTTCTTGGTCTTCAACTATATCTTTTATTTGTATTAAATTAAATATTTTTAATAGTTCCTCCTTGTTATCTTCTGATTCTAATACAGGGTTTCGGCTCAAACAGTCTGCTTCTATATTTTCTTTACCAGGTATATATTTTACTGTAAAGTAATATTGAGATAGGTAATATGTGAGGTCACCCAATTCTTCATCTGTCCTGCATTTAATATTCATGTTCTCTAGAGGTTTGTGGTCTGAGTAAATAGTGAAATGTTTTCCAATTAGCCAGTGTTGCCAGTATTTAACTGCTTCTTTCATAGCAATACATTCCAAATATATGGCCTTTTTTCGTTTTTGAGATTCGTTTAGTTTTTTTGAAAAATATGCCACCGGTTTGTCTTTACCGTCTAGTTGAGTCTGTTTTAATATTGCCCCGATACCCTCTAAGATGCATCTGTAAAGATTTTTATTGGTAAGTCTTTGTCGAATATTTCCAACACAGGTTGAGAACATAAATATCTTTTTATTTGATTAAATGATTCTTCACACTTCTCTGACCACACAAACTTTTCATTTTTTCTTAATAAATTATGTAATGGGTCTAAAATAATTGCACTTCTTGGTATGTATTCATGGTAGAAGTTAATTTTTCCCAAAAATTGTCTGATATTCTTTTGTGTCTTAGGAGTTGGAAAATGTCTTATCAAGATCAAATTGTCTTTTAGTGGTCTTACCGAATTGTTCTGAATTACATGGCCGAGGTACTTTACTGAGTCTGAAGCAAAGTTACATTTCGTAAACTTCAATCTAAAGCCTTCTTGTATTATTGCCTCTAATACATTTCTTATGTGTTTTATATGTTCTTCAAAGGTGTTCGAGTATATCAGAATATCATCAATATAGTTTACGGAGTATCCTGTGAGATTGTGCTTTCTTAGAATATTGCTTAAAATTCTCTGGAAAATTGCTGGTGATGTTTTCAAGCCAAAGGGAAGGCAGGTCCACTGGAAGTGGCCATCTTGTGTGACAAATCCTGTTTTATATCTATCTTCCACCCGTAATGGTATCGCCCAGAATGCTGAATTTATATCCAGTGTAGTAAAATACTTACAATTTCTAGTTTTAACAATCAAATCATCTATTAACGGAAAAGGTTGAGCTTGTGGAACAACAATTTTATTTAGTTCCCTGAAATCTATACACAAGCGGGATTTCCTATTTTCACCCTTTTTAAATGCCAATGTCACTGGAGCAGCGAAAGGACTGTAGGATTCTTCTATTAAATAATTCTTTAGTAACATGGATATTTGCTTTTCAATTTCTAATTTATCTTCTATTGTACATCTGTATGGTCTTTTACTACAGTATCTATTTACTAGTAAATCTATGTGAGCTTCATAATCTCTAACTGTTCCTATATCATACTTGTCCTCTGCAAAGATTGTTTTATATTCCTTTATTATTTTCTCGATCTCAATTTTCTTTTCATTATCTAAATGGTCTGTCATACTTACAAACTCTTCTGTTTCTATATGTTCATTAAAATTTATTGCTAATGTTTTTATATTCTTTTCTTCATTTCTGTTATCTTTAGACATTTCATCTATTTTACTTGTTCTTATCTTTTGTTCTATCCGCAAGTCCTCGTTTTGGGTTAGTTTGAATTTCTTTATCATATCCAATCCGATTATAAAATCATCGAAATATTCATTTTCTACTATGTATACATCCACCTCTTCTTCTAAATCAAATATTTTTATTTTTATTGTTATCAAGCCATCTGTTTTTTTCACACCATTAACCGTTTTCATATATGCTATATTCTCATTGTCCTTTTTTTCTTTTATTTTTATCAGTCTTGAATTTATTAAAGAGATCTGTGAGCCTGAATCATAAATGCAGCTCACTTCTAGTTTATTTTCTAATAAGAGCTTGATTTTGATTAATGGTGTACTTACTCGTTTTTTTTCTCAGTATTTATATCTACTTCAATAATGGAGTTGTTATTTACATTTCTGGGTTTAAAAACTTTTTCAGATTCATTTTTATTTTTCTTGAACCAACATGACTCTTCCGGATGATATCTAATTCCTTTGTTCAAAGATTCACAAGTGTTACATGGCTTCATCTCATTAGTTTTATTTTTATAAAGGAATGTACAACTCTTTATTGTACTTGAGTTTTTCTTGTACATCATACCTTCATATTTTCTTATCTCATTGAACAAATCAGTAGTGTCATTGAGTTCATCTCTGTTTAACCTATTTAAGATAAACCCAGGTAAACCTGTTGCAATAAGATCTATCATTGTTTTGGAGTCTATCGATTTGTTTATGCCTAGCATAAGCCTTTCTTTTCTAATAGCGTAATCAATTAGTAGTCCTTCTTTATATCTAAATGCGAGAGCATATGTAACTATGTCCCATCCTCGGTTTTTAAAAGTTTCTAAAAATTTGTCTTTCCATTCATTCCATTCAGCCTTTATTGTTAGTTTTATGGCCATCGAGCTATACCAATCCAAACAAGAGTTTTCTAAAAACAATCTCAATATATCTATTTTTGTTTCATCTTTTGATATATTAAAGCGCTCACACTCCTTTTCAAAATTCTCAATCCATTGCATTGCATTAGGGTTCTTGCTTGTGAATTTTTCAATAATAAATTTCTCTGAAATATGTTTTAGGTTATGTTGGTTTTCTTTCTTTGTAGTAGTTTCTATTAATTTTTCCAAGATATGTTGCAAATTGTCGTTTTTGTCTATTGGTTGTTTTGTGCTTATTTCTTCTAAATATTGATCTAAAAATTGCATATTACCTTCCTCATCTCTATATGTTTTCTTAAGATCTTCATCCAATTTTATCCATATTTTTCTACTTTGATGCCTTTTCTTTATACTATTTTTTATTTTTGAGAAAGTATTCATTTTGACAATATATGTATGATGAATCACCGGCTTCAGCTCATCAGGTAAAACATAACATTTTCCTTCTTCTGTAGATATTGAGGTTATGGCTAATACATTTGATTTGCCATCATTTGAAGCTATCATCGTAAACTCAAATTGCAGCCGGTCCATCTTCTTTTAGTAAACAAAAATGTCGTTTTATAATGGATTTTATTGAGGATTTTCGAAATAAACCACAAATTGTTTCTCTGAAAACAAAGATTTGTTTTATTCAACATGCTTTCACAGTATAACAATTATCGTTTAACTAAAATTACACTTTTATCTCACCTGAAAACAAAGAAACGACATTAAAGTTCACTAATATCGCCTCCTCAATTATATCCCTTTAATTATCTCTCTACAAGTTTTTATAACAATAAAATGCACAAAATAATCTAAACATCATCTGTCATTGAATGATACGTCACCCCGTATCCACAGCTTAAAAATTAAAAAAAATGAAATGTCATTTCCAAGGAGGTCATTTCATTACATATATATAGTTATCCTTTGAAAACAATGACGGTACAAAGATTACAATAATTCTGTCACTAAAAATGATATAATTTAGAAATTAATATTATAATATAATATTTTTCAAATCAAAGCCTCTGTAACAGCGATCATTAGTTTTAAATACAAGTACACAAGGTACCGCATTCATTTGCTTTCATTTCGTTTATTGCGCTTCAGAGTCTCTCGGCTATCTTCGTTCGTCCGTCTCAGATTATTTAATACCCTCGTGGCTCCAAGTACCAACTACGCTTGAATTTCTTTGTGCAAAACACAAACAAATATATATTTGACCAATGTCGTGTTATTTTCATTTGAATGTAATCCCGACGGACTGTGAATTTATGTTATTTACTTTTATATTTACGTATTTTTCTTGAGTTCTCAGAAATAATTTCTTAGCAAAAATATTTTTGAGATTCAAGAAGACAAATGAGCGTCACTTGGGAATACTTGTAGTAAGACAGATGACATGTTTCGTCCCCTGTGATTTTAAAAGTAAAACAGTGCTATAGTTTCACAGGTGCTTATACTCGTACAAATCATTGTCATTATAACTGCGTCAGTCAGAGGCCTAATGTTAGAGAGTAATGCCGCGAGGAACCTTCGCTAGCAATCACCAGACAATTTCCCAATAGTCTTTTTAATAATTTATTATTAGCTATCGGCTTCACGTTCAAATACGACCAACTAATGAATTCTCTAAAATCAACTCCACTTTAAAACTTTCCATAAATACATATTTAAAAATACAACACATTCAAAATGTAGAGCCACGCAGCCATTAAAATTAATGAATAAACTTTTTTTTACTTGTTCGGAAAGAACAAGTCAGTTCTGATGTTCTCTAACACGTTAGACAACTCATTTTAATGCAAGACAGTTCCTTTGTGAGACAGAAATAGACAAGAAAGTAAAAAAAAGTGGTGTCAAGTCAGTGTCGGTGTCTGTCAGTCAAGGTTTGATATCCAGGTGTACGTCGCGGAGTGTGCGGCGTGCGTGCCACAGTGCTGAATAATACAGCCGGCGGGGGAAGGTGCCCCGCGATAAACTTTTTATTCGCGTCGCTCACTGGCGCCTTCTGACACAAAGTAATTGTTTCGGCTACTTTCTGCGTAATAAGTGCCGCGAACTGCGGGTTCAGAACCTCGCGATTGGAATATTTCATGATTTTGACGGAACGTTTTATTATTATGCCTGTGTTAAAGAATATTGCTTTGTTTTTACCAAGTGAGGTACTATGACTTCTAAAGTTAGATCGATTGCTAGATATTTATGAAAATTATCTTAGGATCAATAGAAAGCTGTACTTATGGTAGATATTTTAATTACAAGCAATAGGTAAATGTATAATGGTGCATGTATAATAGCAATGTTTCGTGGGACTGATATGGACTGTAGATAAAATAATCTGAAGCTGCCTTATTTTTAGCTAAACATTATCAGATCATCGATCCACTTTGTGGAAGGCCTTCCAACTCTGCATCTTCCAGTGCAGGGTCGACACTTTCGGCCCCATCGACCATCTGTTCTACGAGCAATGTGCCCCGCCCACTGCCACTTTGATTTGGTGAGTCTTCGGGCTAGCTCGGTTTCCATTCCTGATGCGATCATGCAAGGAAACTCTATGCATAGTCCTTTTCATTGTCCTTTGGGTAAATTTAAGCCTTCTGATGAGTCCCATTGGCCCCGTCAGCTAATGCAAGAAGTTATTGCAGTATATTATAATGCCCATCTAGTGTCACAATGTTATCTGTCATGAGGTCCACTTGCCTGTTTCTCCTTTGTGAACGTACTTCAATGTTAATACATATACATGGCTTAAATCCAGCAAAAACAGATTGCGAATCGGTGCTAACCTATTGATTTAATTATAACCTTTAATATTGAAGCCAGAATTTATAGTTTATTTGAACGCATAATGATTTCCGCAAACCTTTATTTATAATTTTGAATATTATTATTAATTATATGTCACAGTACTATGAGCCAAATTAGAATAAATCTAATGACCGTAACTTTAACAATAATTATGATATATACACACAATAATTAGATGGAGGGTGCCGCCAAAGCCAGCCTGAGAAGAGGTGGCGAGATGACCTAGGTGCGTACTGTGAGGTTTGGGAAATGAATTGTTGAAAGAATTTTGTCCAACAGATAAAAAATACGAATGTAACTTTGTTTGTTACACAATTACGTCTTAACTTGAACGAGCATCATAACGTTTCGCATCTAGATGTTGTTAGAGGTACAGACATATACGCTCTTTATTGTACACTATCAAAGCCATAGCAAAAGAATAAAGACAACAGCTAGTCCCGGCGTTCCCGCAATATGTACACCGCAAGCAATGCCACGAGTAAAAGTTAGTTTTCATTGATTCATCAATACGCTGAATATTTTAAGAATATCAACAAAATAATTCTTATGACAGAGAGAATTTTTGATGTCTCGACACGTTATCTAGCTGTGAATAGCCATTTAGTTTTAAATAATAAATAGGTGGTCACGTACCATGTGATTCTCTCCGCGCTATGTAAGTGTGCCATCAGTCGCTTGTGAAGGTACGTCAATATTTGAAAGCTCCGCTCTACATCAGCCATTGTTATGATGATCGTTAGAACGTCTTTGTCATCCACTGGCTCGAAAAATACAATATCTCAGCAGCAGAGGGATGACGTCACAGGGGCGGGCGAGCGAGGGGCTGTGGGGGCGGAGGGAGGGTCTGGAGAAAAACCAGGGATTCTAAAAGAACACCAGTTAAAAGCGCAGATCAAAAGATTCTTATTTATCCGGCGGGAGGTGTAGGGCACGACGTGCAGGGCGCGGGGAGAGCACGGGAGGGGGGGACACTGGCGCCTCACGCACCAAATAATATAGAAGGACTAACGTTCCATACAGAGCTACGATAACTTTATGATCGCTCGAGCTACGCGCCTCGTAGCAATGCCTACGGCGTAGGCCACCTACGAGGTGCTGCTACAATGTCAGTAAGTAGATTATAATACATATTATGTCGTGTAAGACCGTTATAAATCAGTTTAAATTATCTGTACAACAGATAATTTAAACTGATTTAGGGATTCAACAATTAAATTTAATCTTTGGAACTATACTCATAAATGCATAATATGTTCAACATCATTGCAGTTATGAAGTATGTGTTCTCGTTGACTCATCTATGAGCCTTCTAGTTAATTTTTTGGTGAGTGAACGGAGATAGGCTCGGTTCTGTGCAAACGTCGCTTAATTTCAACGTGAACATTATGAATTCAGCCGAGAGAACTCCGGTGCACAACCGCAAGAAATACGGAGTTTTGGTTCTATTCTGTAAGTTCTAAGTTACAAATAGTGTCAAAAAACACCAACTAAATATTTTAGTACTTGCTTGTTTGAAAGTTTGTTTTAATTGTTAATTTACTGTAATAATAAATAAATAGAGATACCCTATTACTTTATAAATTAGCCAAGTAAAAACATTACAGGCTCACTCAACGCTGACATGCAGAGAAACCGTTATCTCTATTCTAGACAACTCTAAAAAAGTAATTTGTTATTCAGAGAGAAAAACTCGCTGTTTAGAAGGGAAGTGAAGCGCCGCCGCGCCGACCGCTCGGGGGTCGCCGTAAACAAGCGACGAGACGCAAAAAAAAGGTGAAAGCACCTCTCTATTGGGTGGGCATTCGTGACAGTAAACAATACTATAAATCTGCACCCACGCGCTGGGGCCCTGGGGACCCGTGGGGGCCCAGCGGAGCCCAACCGGCCTATTGAGCAGATAAGTCATTAAGAGTACACCACAGAACAGTTGACCTCACTCACTCAAAGCAGTAAACAGTCTATATTTGTCTGTTTTCGAATCATTGTCTCGTAGGTATAATTTATTATTGTTTCTAAATACTATTGTGGTGGTTTGATTGTTTAGCATAAGTAAAGGTCAAAAATTTGGAAAGGTTTTATCTAATGGAACAATTAGAGTGGAGTGAGTCACTCTATCATAAATTCAATATTTGACACAGTAAGTAGACAATAATAGGCTGTTATAAATAGCGTTTATATTTTTCCATAATCTTCGGTTTCTATTTAGAAATAGAATCCGAAGATCATGGAAAAATACACTGAACTATGAACACACATTTCCAGATAGACTCAAATGTTATGACAGCTCGGGACACTCCGCGAGTTGCGGTGCAGTAGTAAACTCGTGTGACAGTGCAGGTGAGCGCGAACTTCACAGACGTCATTAACTTTGAATCGAGCTATACCTCGAGTTAAAGTTAGAAAAGCTACTCGAACAAAAATAACTGAAACTCACATCAAAGCTCAGCTCATGACGCTCATGCTGAGGGTTTCTTTGAGGCATGTTTTTAACATTAACTTTTAGTTGAAGCTGTATGTCCTTGAATTCAGAATCTTTGATCAATTTACATTCTATTGCACTAACGTAATCTCAGTTATTTTTGTGAGTTATATGAGTGAGAGAGAAAAACAACTTTAAAAAGTAAAACAACTTTAGGTTTAGCATGTTAATGATAAGTACCTATAATTCTAGATATAAGCATATAATAAGCAGTAAGTCAAACAACATAATGTACTTACTTGTTTAATGAGATCGTAATTGAAGTTCATACCAGAGACACACACGTATGTACATGTAACTTGTTAGTAGTAATTACTGCGTAATTCTGCGTGATTCAATTTTAATGATCGTGTATAATGTGCGGTGACAACTAATAATTACTGGAGCATTTCGACGGCGACTTTTTTACTATTATATATTTTAATTACAGCTTGAAATAACTGATCAGCAAATCTAGGAGATGGCTACTTTCAGTAATTAAAATCTTTGATATTAAAATATTACTTTATTAAATAATCAATTGAAACGGTAAAAATACATACAACTATCATAGAAATATGCAGAATTGTATTACACTAGCTGCTGCCAGTGACATTGACTGTGTGAATGTGACAAATTGTATTAAGGTTGAACAAAAAGTATTTGCTATTCCAGGACATGTCCATGACCATGGTCTACCCGTGTGACGAATTTAATCCAAATCCATTTAGCCATTCGAGTGTGAAGAAGTAACGATACGATCGTTACTTCAGCTTTAAAATATTCCTGTGATAATATTCTTATAATATGAATACCTCAGTTAACAGTCTATCCTTGTAAGATATCAAAGAAGTCTTGACTCTAATATAATTTCGACGTTAATATTTCCAGAGACCTAAATACTGTTATCGTCAACGAAAAATATCAAAAGACTATTAATAATTCGTCGCAAAAACCGTCCGATAGAAAAAGCAATTATTTTCCAATTACAGGGAAATAAGTCATTTATATTCGTCCTAGTGAAGTCGGTTTAATTTAGTCTTTGACATGGAGGCGAGCATAGATAGCGTGTGTAGGAGGCTGCAGTACTTAGCTCGGTCCTCGGGATCTGTGACCCACATCGAGGTCACCTTGTGGCCACTATTCAGACGGCCGGCGCTAAGCCGCCGTCACACCGGCGCGAGCACAGGTGCGCGCGTGACGTAACACCCTCATAAATTACCGGCGACGGTGTTAATGCGCTCCTGGCGAAACTACTCTGTTTGATTTGTTAATAGCTCACGTTAACCCACCGAGCGCCGAGAGAGGCGCTCACTCCATTGTTCACGACGCTCATTATTTTACTTTGTTTGTTCGGCTTTGATATACTGATCGTTTATTCACTACATTCGTAAAGGACTACTTTTTCACCCATTTGCCTCTCTCCGTGTAATTAGCGCAGTTTTTCAGTAGCGGCGCCAAATTGTTTAAATTTACTTTCGTGACTTAATTACGTCGTTAAAGTAAATGTTTCGGGACTGCAACCTGAGCTGAGAAACTCCGCGTTGCTCCAAAAAAAGAAATATACACAAACGTTCGCCAGCAACTTGACTTGACGTCCGCGATGACGACGACCCAACTGCTTTTAATTTATTCCCATTAAAACTTATTTATGACTCTGGCGAGAAGCGACAAGTTGACGAATAAAGAGCAAGTTTTCAACGAGTCTCGGCAAATTTTCGCGTTTGGAATTGATGTCTCGACGAACGTTTAAATATTCATTAAAACTAGTGTCGTGTTCGACGCCGCGCTCGAGTGTTTGCTGCGGGCCCCGAGCGCTCACGAACACCCCGAGCGCACCCGATCAGCCCCGAGTGCGGCCGAGTGTTGGCGAGCGCGTCGAGAGCGCGAACACCCTCGTTGGTGTTTACACTGCTCCACTTAACGAAACATCCATTAGCTACAGTAACAAGTTGCGCAAACTCAATCCGGCCTCGATAACTATTCGCTGTTTACAATACACTGCCACATTTACATACGGATTTGTATCTGTGTTGTGCGAGCACTGAGCATTGAGCACTGAGCACGTCTATGTACACACTTGAAGCCTACTCCTCGTTATTTATTCACAAACAGGTGAATTTCGCATTTTATCTGACAATATCCGTATAACAGTGACGGGTATGATGTAGGTAGGTATGTTATCTAAAATTCATTTGATATCTGTTGTTATGGTCAGCGGGAGATACAAAGGGTGGATTACAGCTGAACTGTGCCATTTCTTTTGATAACGTACAATAACTGCGGCAGTACGTGTCCTCGGGGGCACGAGAGTGTCGGCCCGTACAGCTGTTCATATTGTACGCTATCCCTACTAATGTTTGTGGGTCGATTTTAATACCAAGCTGTGTCTTAGCCGAATGTCGCGTTGCGTAAATATTACTGCCTGTTAGTTTTTTGCGCAGTGTAATTTTCCGCAACATAAGATAAAAATTTTCACGTAGAGAGAGTGATGGAGAGGGTTTAGTTGCGTGTGAGAGAGATACGTACCTTTGATGAGATGCGCGGCGAGCACGAGCGCGGCGGTGAACACGTGCAGGCGCCACGCGCACGCGCACATTCTGCGCGACACCCCGCACTCTGCAACAATACATCACATTGTTAGTATCACGGATTCCTTAAACTAAAATAATATATTGAGGACTTGGTGAATGAAAAAGCAATAAAACCCATTTTTATTCAAATTAGTTAAGAATCTAAGTCAGAACATTACATTTATTTATCCGATTTACATCTATCTTTATAGGTCTTAAAACCTAATGCGTACATATTGGGCCTTCATGGACATTTAAATAAACTGACAAATAAACTCTCGTTTAAACGCAGACACGTCCTCGATACACATCGGAAGACAAAATGGACATTATTACTCGTAAGTTAAACCGTCAAGTGATTCTCGCCTGAGGATCTTGCGTTCGCGCATCTCAACAAACGATGAACTTCACTAGCGTAAAGGTTTGGTTTTTACCTCATGATCACCAACGGATGATGATGATGATGACATGTTGGATCATCGATCTTCGAATTCCGAGGACATTGTTATTTATTACTCTATATATTTATTTTTTCAGACTAATAACAAATTTATAATGTTTTACATAGGTAATGAAAATTGCTAATAACAAGCTTCCAATTATACATATATGTATATATATATATATAGTTACCGATTGCGTTAACATATTTAAGGTTTATGATAAAGATATAAATTAATTTCAGTAGCTTTGTTTTAAATGGGCACATAAATATTTTTTGGACTATTTTATAAATAAGAATCGCAACATTTTCTTTTAACTGATCTATGCACAGATCCTTTTTACATTTTAATAAATATTTTCTGTTTTTCGAGCATATGGCACCCAAGGGCTGCAGCTGAAAATCAGCGTCAGGCGGTGGCCTTGTTTTACCATTTGGCATTATGCTGAGCTGAGGCCTTTTTGGCATTACTCGCTGTATCATTTGTTTAATTTTAAGGTGTTTCTGTTTTTGAAATGCATAAACTATAATGTGATAAACGCAATTTTCTTTCTAGCTGTATTAAGAATTGTATCTTTACATTTATCGATCCAAGTCGAAGAAAAATACTACGTAACGTTATCTTAAAAAAATATATCAAGTTATCTATGATTGTCCTCAAAATACAGTAACAACATCGAGAAACATTTAGTAATAATAAGTTTAACTAAGTAAATCAAATGGCATATTAACGACATGGTAAGCAGCTTGAAGTCAATTTCCTGAGCTAGCTACATCAAGTAGCACATGCAGTGCACGCGACACATGCCCCGATACGCACTCGATACGCTCATGATTTATGTTCGCATTACACTCTGCACTCAGCCACTCCCGCTGTTCGCGTAGCTAACAGTCAGTGAAATGTGCGCGCAGGGTATACAGCAGTGTTGTCTAGGTTTGCGTCAATTTAAACGAAATTGTACATAGGCGTCGGAAAGTACGCTTCGGTACATTTTGTAAGTAAGAAAAGATTTCTACTACTTGCATTCAGTGAGAAAAAGAGGCTGTAAGCTAATAGGAACTATTGTACTTATTGCCTATAATTAAATTCTTAATATAATTAAATTCGTTAATAATAAAAATCCCAAGGGAATATACTCCCGGCATAAAAGTATATAATATATATTTTTACACCACCTGCTCGATAATGTCTTTTTATGCGTCATACAAACCTCACTTAAAGCAAGTCATTCTATCCCTAGGGAGATAATGCAGTATGGCCGATCCCTAGGGAATAATGATATTTGAATTTCGAACATCAAAAACCGTCAACATTGTGAACTATAATGTACGTGCATCGCACAAGTTGACTCGAAATTCAAACTGGCCACTAACAAAAAAAGAAAATAGAATAAAACGTCCTTACTGACGGGAGCATTATAGAAAATTGAAACTATAGAATCTTGGAGTAGTGAATTTTGTTTGTTTGATGAATTTGTAAATATAATACTTATATTTCTCTTATATATGATTTGGTCGACCAAATTGTTATTCAATTATCTCACAGATGGTATAAAAAGTAGAGTATGCAACACGGGGATAAAGCTGTCTTTGTCTTGGGCGGCTTGAATTCCTCACTTCACTCAGGTTTCTTTATTAACTCCCTGGCAATGCTCGGGAGTTAATTTTCACTATCGTTCGGGATTAAAATCAGCAACCTTCGTTTCGTTCGGAATTCAACATGCCGCCCGCTACTTAAAGACATATTTTATCCCCTAGTCACATAAACTACTAATTTCAGGCCTACCAAATATACACTAAAAAATTCATAAAATCGGTCAAGCCGTTATGGAGTTCGATAACAAATACTATACGTGATTTTTAGATATTAGATTGAAAAAATACTATTTCAAATGTTTGCTTGTATGATGGCAAGACGCCTTCAATAAAAAGCTAATCCAGCGGGAACTTCACGGCTCTCAGTAATGAGGTATACGACTCGAGGAGGAGGAGTCGTTTTTAACAGAAAACTACATTATCAGCGAGTAACATTTGACGGTATTGATATTTCTAGAATACTTTCCCTTAAGACGTAACATTCGTAACATTCTAATTTTAAAGTTAAAAGTGGAGCCCGTAAGAACCGTTTGATGCCGCCAGTTAGTGAAGCTGACGCGCCAGACGGTATCCTCCAGTTACAGCTGCCGCTGAACTCAGTTATTGATGGCGACTGAATCAATTTCAATCACGAAGCTCGCGCCACTGGCCGCGGCCGCCGTTCCACAGCACAAGAAATAATTAAACATTGAGAAAGAATCTTTCTAGAAGAAAGCATTAAGATTCGTTCGCGGGAAATCTGATTTTTTTACAGGAATTTTAATGTAAATACAACGACAAAATATGTTTACAATTAGAAAATTATTGTGTTTGTCAATCGTGTACTTTTTGAAATATTAATAATTTCTGTATCTACAAACTGAACGCAAAGCCTCTTGCTCTTCCATCAAAAATAAAGACGAACTTCCAATCATTGTATTCAAATACTAGCTGCTGCCCGCGACATCGTCTGCGTGAAGGCTCTACAGCACTAAAAATACCTAAGATGCTAGTGTCGCTATAGTATTATAAGTAAACAACTTTTAAAATAGCATTAAAATATAAGTTTTTTTTGCAAACGAAGCAAGTAAAGAGAGTTATATGGGAATCCTGCTGAGTTCAGTCATAAGATGTGACTGAAGGAAATAATAATAATGCAGGAATACATTCCAGGACACAAAAGAGTAAAAATACGTACAAAGGTTTCATACCTTACAACACTTCCCTATAAACTACGTTGGTAGTTATGCTGCCAGGAGCCAAAATGTAAAGAGAGTCAGTACTGGTGACGCGGGAGTAAGCAACGTACAGTTGCCCTTGTGAGAACCAACTCGTCCTGAGGTCGACACCCACTGCCCTCAGTGTCTGCCCCTGTGACTTATTGATGGTCATCGCGAAGCAAACACTCACGGGGAACTGTACGCGCTTGAACTGGAACGGGAAGTTGTGAGGTATGAGGGGAATGCGTGGTATAAATACTGCCTCGCTGACGCCACAACCTGTAAAAATTTTCGCTTCAATGGTGTGTCTGTGGAGCGAGATGACTTTAAGGCGGGTCCCGTTACACAACTTCGGAGGAGATAGGTTCCGAAGAAGCATAATCGGGACACCGACCTTCAGCTTGATGGTATGCGCTGGAAGTCCACTTGCTGACAGGGAGTTCAGAAATTCCACGGGATAATGTGTGGCGTCATCTTGCTCGACAACAGTGTTTATCGAGGTGTAGACCACTTCATTCCCCTCAATTTCCGAGAGAATGCATTCTTTATTTGCTGCAGCCTGATCATTTTTGGGCGTCGGCGTTATCGCTCACACACCCAAGAAACTGGTGCGGTATACGACTGATGTACCCGTACACACAGCGAATGAGTTCTTCTAAGCTGGATACCACTCTACCGAGAGACTCTGGAAGTACCACCTGTCAGAGTACCTTCGCCTTAGAAGGACATCGGAGAATTCTTGCAATGCACGTGCATTGCCGCCGAGCCGAGCTCTCATATTAATGGTCAAGCGCAGCGTACGAACTCGTGACCACAACGAAGATCATTTCAATGAAGCATTCACGTCGTCAGCCCTCGATCCCCGCGTCACCACGGGAAGTGTTTGCCTGAAATCGCCACTGAACAGAACTGTGACACCACCCATTAAATGTTCGTTCCTGCGGATGTTCTGCAGGGTTCTGTCCACGGCCTCAACTGCCTTACTATAGGGCATCGTAAACTCATCCCATACGATCAGAGAGCAATCCTTGAGCACTTGTCCCTTATCGCTGTTACGTGACACACCACAAACAGGCGTTTCGGCGCTCTCTAAATCGATGGAAATTTTAAACATGGCATGTGCTGTCTTGCCTCCCGGAAGAAGTATGGCAGCGATTCCCGACGACGCTACAACAATAGCAATTTTGCCTTGCCTGCCAGTGGTAACAAATGTTTTTCCTGTTCTACCAGGAGCATCCAAGAAAAACATTTTGCCCTGGTTTTGCCCAACGCTTTCAAGGACGGTTTCATTTGTTTTTGCTCTGAAGAGAACAAAGTGACATGGTCATTTCGTATGGTGGTCATTTCGCCCGGATCGTAATTTGTCTCAGCGTTATACTCCCAATTTCCACGGCCTTGATGCGGTGATGATTGGGGAGCTGGTAACATATATTCGATCAGCGGATTGCCGCCGATAGAAATGACCACATCTTGAAGTGAACTGAGACAGGTGTTCAGCACGCGTTCATCAGTTACTTCGACTTCGTCTCCAGTAGCACGCTTCAAAGCTCGTAGAAAATCTTCAGACAGATGATGGCGATACTTCTTCCACAAAGCTACCGGGTTCGCGACTCCACAAAACACCAAGATGACGGCAAACAGAAGACGCATGCGGCTGGGACTGTCACTTCAATTCAATTCAATTCAATCTTTATTGCTATAACACATGTGTTACATTAGATCTTATAAAGTAGTTACATAAGTGCACATGGACCCTGTCGGGCACAGCAAACTGACGCTCGCCTCCGCGAGGATCCCAGTTTTGGTCACCGTCGAGAAGTGCTACGCAGGCTGCGCGGTAAGTGGGATACTCCACGCCATCAAATGTCCTCAGAAAGGCGAAAGACGTTGGGCCTCGGACAGTGTGAAGTAACACCGCAGAAAATAGCATTCGCCATTATTCGGATACACGGTATAAACCCTACCCAATGCGGCATCATTGAAAATTCCCGGAAAACCTTCCACAGTACCTCCTCGTCGATGTCGGTTAAATACACCACTTTGCTTGTCGTACGTGTAATATGAAGGGACCTCGTCATACGTAAGGGATCTCGCAAACTGGTCGACTTCACAGAGCTGGAAAATTGTCACCATGTAACACCGCATTTTTTTTTATTGTCTTCCTCAACTCTACTCAAGATTTTGAGGGTTTTGTTGGAACTTGAATTTGTCAAAACGAACTATATGATACAACTTTTATGAAGAAAATGCACATCACATCACATCACCATCTATGAATTTTAAGAATAACTAACTACTAAGTTAGTCGCCAACATGATCAAATTTAAATTATTAATTTCCAAAAAGTGTTAACATGTAACTTGATTGAATTTTTATGAAATCCCATAGATGGCGCTGCTTCAAAATTGTCTTTATACTTCTAACATTCATTAAACTATGTTTCTCTTTCCAAGTTACTTAAACAGCGTAGTTTTTATAGTGTAAAGCTAGATAATAGCATGGCTTACTCAAAAACAACATTTAAATATGCATCGTTAGATTACACGCTGTCACAGAATGCGTAAGAAATATAAAGATTCACAGCTCCGCCCCCGTAGGTGATAGCGTGATAATATGTAGCCTATATGTTGACCCGACCTGTTAGTAATATTCATGCAAAATTTTAAGTAAATCTATGCAGTACTTTTTGAGTTTATCCCGGACATACATACAGACAAACAGACAAACAGACAAACAGACAAAAATTCTAAAAACTATATTTTTGGCTTCGATATCGATTGTAGATCACGCCCCAAGTATTCTTTTTAAAAAATATTCAATGTACAGTTTTGACTTTCCTACGATTTTATTATATGTATAGATGTTCACATAGAAATGAGAGTATTTTTTATAAAAGATTACCTAAGAATACCTAGAACATGTTAACATAACCCAATCATCAACCTTATAAATAGTTTCAATATATCATTATACCACCGTAATATAAATAAAGGTGAAACTTTATGAGTCTGTGCTAAATGGATTTCGACGAAACTTACGTTTACTCGTGTATTAAGTTTTATCGAAATCAATATTAGTCCTAGAATAGTAAGTATACAGGATCGGTACTTTTTAATCCCGAGAATATGTTTCCTTAGCATAACGTTCTATTATTATGCGGGTGGAAGCGCTGGCAGCAGCTAATTAAAGAATAAAACTCATTCATTGAGTGAACTTCAAAGTTTGATCACCTAGCTTCTTTTTTTGGGGTCAGCACAATTCCAACCAGTCCAAATTTAGGGTGGGGGGAGGTAAGTAAGGGCAACAGAAATACTTAAATCACAATCCATCGACGTGCTTACTGTAGTTGTGGTCCGATCTACATTTATATCTTGAGTGGTCGATGTCGGCAGATTACCAAATAAACGATAATGATAAAAATATCCAGGGATCCTGTTTCCGAAAATAAATGATCAGCATTAAGCCGAAACATGGCTTAGATACTTTGCGTTATTACGAAGTTCCCGTGCTTACCTTGCTTCTTCATCGGATTATTTTGATGATACTTTATGACCAAAATGCATGTCGTGATAGCTCTAATAAATCTAAACACGGTTAGAATACATTGTTCTACAATTATGAAGTTCCAATTTCTACTGTCCAGTTAAATCATCAGATTAGCTGGATTGTATCATTTTCATCAAAATCAAAATTTATTTGTATCGTCACAGTTGCTGTACTTTCCTAATCGAGATATGTGTTTGTGAAATTCCATTGACCATGTTTCTTCATGGATCCCATCATTTTAATTCGATTTTCAACCTTTCAAGTATAAGAATAGTCATAGTCATAGTAGTTTATTGATAAGGGATTCTTACAAGTCATAAACAGATATTTCAAATTACACAATATGCAAGTAAATAAATAAATAAATAAATAAACAATAGTTAACAAATGATACTAATAGTTACATTACAAATAATTTTCCAAATTGATAATAAACATAAAAAATACATCCAAATATGTCAGGTAACTACGTTCACTGAAGCAGCGGTGGCACTCATTAACTCCTCTAATATGCGGGGGCACCTGGGTATTCACACGCTGTACCAGGTCACTAAGAAAGTTTTGCGAAAAACCGTTTTTTTATGTACAAGTCACTGGAGACTTGTAATTATTTAGGTTATATAAAAGTAAAAATACCATTGTTCGGATTTTGAATTTCCCTCCACATTTTTTCGAGAGCCAAATCAAATTATCGTGGCTCATTAAAAATGGATCCGAGAGAACATTTTTGTGCGATGATTTTCTACGATTTTCAATGTGGCCAAAAACCTGATGAGTCATTTGATCGACTGCAAATTACTTTTATGGATGGAGGACCTTCAAAAGCATTCATCCATCGCTGGTATAGCGAGTTCAAGTGCGGTCGCCTTACTTTGGGAGATGAACAAAGGAGTGGTCGTTCTACGACCAGGACGAACCCCAACCAGATCATCAGTCTACCTTGTGGGAGGCCTTCCAACGCTGCGTCTTCCGGTATCTTCTGTTCAGCGAGCAATATGCCTGGCTCACTGTAATTTAAATTTGGCGAATCTTGGAGATATGTCGGTAACCTTGGATTAGAAATGAAGATATCCGCGGGAGAAATGTAGATATCTTCATTTTTAATACAATTACACTAAGAAATTTTCCATTTCCCTCAGGGTAACTTTGAACCTTCTGATGAGGCTCATTGTAAGCGACCACGTTTCAGAACCATTTGCCATCACATCATCACTGACAATACGCTGTACTTTTGTCTTGAGTCAGACACTGGTATGTTGGACGAGAAGATTAATAAAACGCAAGTTAACAGCGGCAATCAGACTATTATATTGGTTGGCTGGTAAAAATGAATAAATAGACATAATTATAATCAAAAACGTAGACACTGTTATGACCTGAATTAAGGAGTGCACATAAAGAACGTTATTACCTATATATTATTTTTTTTATAAAGCTTTAACAAAGATACCGAGCAGCTTCCAGAACGCTGCCCAACCAAGACGGATTCGACGATGGAACTCTTTCTCGAAGCTGGAACTACCTAACTAAACCGTTTGTCCCAGGTAAACGTCATCAATCAGTCAATCATTCACAACTTGTAGTGCAGTCTCCGATCTTGATAAGAGTCCGCGATATTTCGTGATTTTTATTATATTTTATTTATTTTTAAAGTCGGTTGTCGACGGTTTTTTTAAGTTGTTTTATCGAATTGTTTATCAAATATTCTATGACAATAAAATGACACAATGGGCTTTTGTTTCATTCAGTCACTAATTCAGTACTTTGTCTAATTTCATAATCAAACAAATGACGCTTTATAAAATTCAAAGCAGTTTAAAACGTAGTTTATTCACGTAGTTTCAAGGTCGAACAGTACTGTAATACGCTTCCGGGAGATAATCGTTCACGTGGAGGCTTTCAATTGCGTGTTCGACGCCATTTTACAGTATCTGAAATTTAAATTGTGATAAGATCTGTATGATGGTGTACCTAGTTGTTAATTTTTGAGCTATCCGTAGTTAAATGAAATAAGTACCTAACTTTAAGTATAAATATAGGAATACGTAAGTATCTTTATCAGTTGTCAAGTACTCATAGCGCAAGCTCAGCTTAGTTTGGGGGTAAACGGCGACGTGTGAGTGTTGTAGAATATTACATTATTATTATTATTATTAATGGCGGGCGACAGCCAGTGGCGTAGGTAAGTGAGCAACGAACGGCCCTGGGGCAAAAAAAAAAAAACTGGAGTCCTTTTTTTCGTGCGAAATTATTAAATAACATTTCCTGCTCTAAACTGAGCGGCAGGCAGTCTCAGACCATTACTGACAAAAACGAAATGCTATGATTAAAGTAGTGTTACATCCTATTTTATTTATATTACGAGGAGGGAGAATTTTTCGTTAGTTCAAAATGGATTGTTATTCAGGTTTTTGGATGCTCATAAGCTCAAGGGCCCTAGGGGACTGCTAGGCTAGGGCACTGCTCCACCTAGCCCTTCGGTAGCTACGTCCCTGGCAACAGCCCTCTTGTTTCGTTGGCGATCATTGAGATTGGGACTCACGATTTGTCTCTTGCATTATTGTAGCAACAAGAAATATGTAACTGAGATAATTTGAAAGAATGCGCATGAAGTTTCTTGCACCTTCTTTTCCATGACCATTTTTGCTTTGTTTTTTGTAAGTTAATTTAGCAAAAACTTTATAAGTTCTACTGTACTAATAATTTCAACTCGTCTATAAACGTACTGTGGTACTTGTATTTTCTCTTCTAAAATAACATTTCTCAGACAGTCAATAAACCCTATCCCTAGAGGCTGAGAAATTAGCGAGAACAATAGTTGAAAGATAAACACTAATCGCACCTGAAGGCGGCTCACAATAGAATGGCACGTGAAGCGATGCAAATATTCACGCGGTATCGGTCGGTATCGGGCGGATAACGCGGTATCGGCCCCGGTATCTAAAGCGGCGGCGATACGCGATATCATCCCTGTTGGCCGCCGTGGTACCACGCCGAATATTTCACAGTCACTGATACCAAACAATGGATTAGTTTAGAAGGTCTATTCTCTACTGCGAGTAGATAAGCTCGTTTAGACCTACTCTAAATATATTGCGGGCGCACTGGCGGAGGCCTGCTTCAGAAGTTTTACTTGGTAATTACTATTTTTATAAATAAACGATGAGTAGGTATATATTGGTCTTAATAACCGACAGTTTGTGATTAGTCTGGGGGCAACAGTATTATACAAGATAAATATGTAGATAGATACACACTCTTTATTGTTCTTACACCATTTTTTTATAATTCATTTATGGTATACAGTAAAGATATATTACAAAAGGAATTTAAAATTAATAGGGTATCACAATTGGCAGTCTTATCGCCAAAAGCGATTTTTTCAGACAACTTTAGGATGGAATTGACAGAGACACAAGCACATATATCTCAAGAAATAGAAGACTTAAGAACGTTTACTGTACTTTAAACTCTAAAATGTAATAGTAAGTATTTAGTAGGTATTTTACCTAGGTAGCTACATAAATAATATTCCAGTGAACAGTTAGTGTCATTTTTTGTCGTTGCTTTTTTACGATTGCCGCGCTGCGAATCCTTTCGGAATAACGACGTGAAAAAATACGCGCTTCTTTATAAATACAGGTCCGTTCCGGATAACAGTAGGTACGGGTACCGTACACCATCACAATACTCCTACCTGTATAAACATATGCATATCGTGTGCACATGTACACTGAAAACTCGCATTATGTTTCACTAATAAAACCTGTGTTTTTTTTTTTCAACATTGGGAGTGAATTGTTGGTGTTTAATAAAACAGTTAAAGGTGTCACATAACAACAAACAGATTTGTTAAAAAAGTGTTTTTTCCTTTCTGTTTACAGAGAGACATTAACATAGAATACATAAGGTCATAATCAGGTCGGCAGACTTATTAATAAAACTTAATTATTTCGTAACAAACATATAAAGTCGCACAATGGTCGCGACACATTTCGAAAGGAAACAATAACTCGAGGGTCAGTCCTGCAAGGTCAGGCGTCGGAGGGAGTGCGCCCTGCAGGGAGGGGGGGGGCGAGAAGGGGCAGGAGGGTGATGCTCGTAAAACAGTTTATTTGGCCTGTGGCACGCACACCGGTGCGTTGTATAGGCTTTAACACAAAACTAGATGATAAATTCTTTTATAATAATACTAGCTGCTGCCCGCAACGTCGTCTGCGTAAAGGCTCTACAGCACCAAAAATACCTAAAATGCCAGTGCCGCGAAAGTTGTTTTCTTATAATGCTATAATTATAAGAAAACAACTTTTAAAGTAGCATTAAAACATAAGATTTTTTTGCAAGCGAAGCAAGTGAAAAGAGTTATATATTATGGGAATCCTGCTGAGTTCAGTCATAAGATGTGACAGAAGGAATTAGAGAAAATAATGCAGGAATACATTCCAGGACACAAAAGAGTAAAAATATGTACAAAGGTATTATACCTTACAAAACTTTTGTTTCGTTGTTAGTTATATTGCCAGGAGCCAAAATGTAAAGAGAGTCAGGACTGGTGACGCGAGAGCAGGCAACGTACAGTTGCCCGTGTGAGAAGCAACTCGTCCTGAGGTCGACACCCGCTGCCCTCAGTGTCTGCCCTTGCGACTTATTGATGGTCATCGCGAAGCAAACACTCACGGGGTAACTGTACGCGCTTGAACTGGAACGGGAAGTTATGAGGTATGAGGGGAATGTGTGGTATAAATACTGCCTCGCCGACGCCACAACCTGTAAGAATTTCCGCCTCAATGGTGTATCTGTGGAGCGAGATGACTTTAAGGCGGGTCCCGTTACACAACTTCGGAGGAGACAGGCTCCAAAGTAGCATAATCGGGACACCAACCTTCAGCTTGATGGTATGCGCCGGAAGTACACTTGCTGACAGGGAGTTCAGAAATTCCACGGGATAATATGTGGCGTCATCTTGCTCGAAAACCGTGTTTATCTTCTTCTGTTTATACTCACTTCATTCCTCTCAATTTCCGAGAGAATGCATTCGTTAATTGCTGCATCCTGATCATTTTTAGACGTCAAAATGGCCCGCTCACACACCCAATAATTCTGCTGGTGCGGTATACGACTGATGTCCCCGTACACACAGCGAATGAGTTCTTCCATGCTGGAACCACTCTACGGAGAGACTCTGGAAGCACCACCTGTCCACCTCTCTCTTCTCGTAGAGTGCCTTCGCCAAGACTAAAAAGGATATCGGAGTATTCTTGAGCACGTGCATTGCCGCCGAGTCGAGCTCTCATATTAATGGTCAAGCGCAGCGTACGAACTCGTGACCACAACGAAGATCGTTTCAACGAAGCATTCACCTCGTCAGCCCTCGATCCCGGCGTCACTACGGGAAGTGTTGCAGAACTGTGACACCATCCATCAAATGTTCGTTCCTGCGGATGTCCTGAAGGTTTCTATCCACGACCTCAACTGCCTTCCTTGATGGCCAATAGCCATCGTACACTCATCCCATACGATCAGAGAGCAATCCTTGAGCACGTGTCCCTTATCGCTGTTACGAGACACACCACAAACAGGCGTTTCGGTGCTCTCTAAATCGATGGGAATTTTAAACATGGCGTGTGCTGTCTTGCCACCGGGAAGCAGTATGGCAGCGATTCTCGACGACGCTACAGCAATAGCAATTTTGCCTTGCCTCCTGACCTCTGCAAGTATGCCAGTTGTAACAAATGTTTTTCCTGTTCTACCAGGAGCATCCAAGAAAAACATTTTACCCTGGTTTTGCCCAACGCTTTCAAGGACGGTGTCATAAATTTGTTTTTGCTCTGAAGAGAACAAAGTGACATGGTCATTTCGTATGGTGGTAATTTCGCCCGGATCGTAATTTTTCTCAGCGTTATACTCCCGATTTCCACGGTCTTGATGCGGTTATGTTTGGGAAGCTGGTAACCCATATTCGATCAGTGGATTGCCGCCGATAGAAATGACCACATCTTGAAGTGAACTGAAACAGGTGTTCAGCACGCGTTCATCAGTTACTTTGACTTCGTCTCCAGTAGCACGCCTCAAAGCTCGTAGAAAATCTTCAGACAGAGATGATGGCGATACTTCTTCTAATTATCTTCCTCAACTCTGCTCAAGATTTTGAGGGTTTTGTTGGAACTTGAATTTGTCAAAACGAACTATAATATGGAGAAAATACACATTACCATCTATGAATTTTAAGAATAACTAACTGCTAAACTCGCCAACATGATCAAATTTAAATTATTAATTTCCAAAAACTGTTAACATGTAACTTGATTTAATTTTTATGAAATCTCATAGATGGCGCCGCTTCAAAATTGTCTTTATACTTTTAACATTCATTAAACTATGTTTCTCTGCCCAAGTTACTTATATGGCGTAGTTTTTATAGTGTAAAGCTAGATAATAGTATGGCTTACTCAAAAACAACATTTAAATATGCGTCGTTAGATTACACGCAGTCACAGAATACGTAAGAAAAATAAAGATTCACAGCTCCTCCCCCGTAGGTGATAGCGTGATAATATGTAGCCTATATGTTGACCCGACCTCTTAGTAATATTCATGCAAAATTTGAAGTAAATCCGTGCCGTACTTTTTGAGTTTAGCCCGGACATACATACAGACAAACAGACAAAAATTCTAAAAACTATATTTTTGGCTTCGATATCGATTGTAGATCACGCCCCAAGTTTTCTTTTAAAAAAATATTCAATGTACAGTTTTGACTTTTCTACGATTTTATTATACGGACGATTTTATTATTGAAAGAAATGCCTAACGATTAAACACGTTATTGTGGCTAATTTATAAAAGATAGATATATACTATGAAGGACTTTTTTGTAGATCTATTAGAGACCATCATCTTTGTAATACATACTTTTGGTGTATGCTCAACGTATGCGAGGATAAGAGCTCGAAAGCGCATTTTCATCCGACTTGCTTCAAATTTATCGTCCCTTCTCAGCTCCTATGTATCTTAGCGTTATGTTATATAGCCTATAACCTGCCCAGGACTATGGACCATAATCGTACCAAGTTTGGTTAAAATCCCTTCAGTAGTTTTTGACCCATGCGTGCACATACAGACAGACAGACAGACATACAGACAGACATACAGACAGACAGACAGACAGACAGACAGACAGACAGACAGAAAGACAGACAAAAAATTTACTGATTGCATTTTTGGCATCAGTATCGATCACCAGTCATCCTCTACTATTAATTTTGAATATATATTCAATGTACAGAATTGACCTCCCTACAGTTTTATTATAAGTATAGATTTTGATTTGAATAACGTTTACATTTATACGAATAGAATAGACAAAGTAGTGTTTAACAACACAAACACAATAGGTACTATGTTTGTTTGTTTATTACCTTTTCACATGCTAACAAGACTTCAGAAGATTTTGGGTAAAACTTGTCACACCGGTAGACCGTGTCCTGGAATAGAACATAAAACCTATTCCGGAAGTGTTTTCCTCTTAAAAAAACCGGCCAAGTGCGAGTCGGAATCGGGCAATTCCTCGTAAGTAGCAGCAAGTAACATAATTTAAAAGTTCTTGTAGTTTTTGTAACTTTGATCGATGTTTTAATAATAGTGTATTTTTTAGATTTATGATGTATTAAAAAAAAACTACTTACTAGATCTCGTTCAAACCAATTTTCGTTGGCGGTTTGCATGGTAATGTACATCATACATTTTTTTTTTAGTTTTATCATTCTCTTACTTTAGAAGTTACAGGGGGACCCACATTTTACCACTTTGGAAGTGTCTCTCGCACAAAATATTTAGTTTAGAAAAAAATGATATTAAAAACCTCAATATCATTTTTGAAGACCTATCCATAGATACCACACGCGTATGGGTTTGACGAAAAAAAAATTTTTTAATTTCAGTTCTATGTATACCCCAAATTGTTTTTTTCTATTTTTGTTTGAAAATATTAATGCGGTTTACAGAATACATCTACTCACTAAGTTTTATCAGTATAGGTCTTATAGTTTCGGAAAAAAGTTGCTGTGACATACGGACGGACAGACAGACTGAAAGACAGACAAACAGACAGACATGACGAATCTATAAGGGTTCCGTTTTTTGCCATTTAGCTACGGAACCCTAAAAACTTACGATGATCACCCGGGTGAGGACACTGCTAGAACGTAACAGGTATTTAAATAAGTCTATAATTGGATAACTTCTTAAATACCTCCTGATTTCATTTAAAATACTCTTCATTGAATTCACTTAAAATACATGCCTACCTACTGCCATGAGAGTCTCATATTGATCTTGACATTAATCTTGGACCAAAATCTCTAATAAGTACCCTCTTGAATAAGAGCCAAGATATTACATTAGTGAACATCTTATAACAGAAACAACTCAGGTACGAACTTAGTTGCCATGGCACCCGGCACTTCCAGGAATTATGAAAAAGTTACCGTATTAAATATCTTGGACGAATAGTTGAAACTGTACGTAATCGTTGTACATGCTGAAACATTATATATAAATGACACCATTGAAGATTATGGCCGTGGGTAGTAGGTAGTAATCATACTAACATCGTAAAGGCAAAAGTTTATATGTGTGTGCATATAATTATATTTGTTACTTCTTCAAACTTATTTGACTAGATGGGATTTCACACACGGGTAAAGTTCTAAAATAGCACAAAGACTAATGTGATCCAGAAGCTATACTCCCTTGAGATAATTTTGTACTAAAAAAGTGGTTCATTACTAAAATAGGTTTCCAAATACGCTTTTTTTTTCATAGCGTCGTTGAGTGGCTCCAAAGGTCTTTAAAATGTTCATATTAATAGGCGAATATGCATTATTTATTAAATAGAATATAGGAAAGTTTTATTGCGACGTTTAAAATTAAAATAATAACATTTATTTCAGACAGCTATTAGTACCTATACAGGAACCACAAACAGAATACACAAATAAAATAAATACATACTATCCGACACCACCCGTAACATGTCTGCTACAGTTCGGTCCGATGTATAGACTGTCAAATCTCTCGGCAATTACCGCTAGAACTGTATTGGAACTGTCATTCTGCGCACCATAACATAACGATGATTAGTATATTAGTCAAATATAGCACTTCATTCAGAATCCGTTGTAACGTGTTATTGTATAGTACAAGGAAGC
Source organism: Mythimna ferrago (assembly GCA_910589285.2). NCBI lineage: Eukaryota > Metazoa > Arthropoda > Insecta > Lepidoptera > Noctuidae > Mythimna > Mythimna ferrago. Next base: position 416,592 of record OU342689.1, read on the forward strand.
AGTAATGTGTACACGTGTCGTGATTGGAGGCGGCTCCCGCAGCTCCGAGCCAATCAACGTAACGTGCAATCAGCTGGTTAACGCACTGTTAACTCGCGGTAATCGCCGGTCGAGCGGCTCTACATAAACAACTGACGCCTTTATAGCTCCACACGGATTATCATAAAAATTAACGTATCGTCGAAGTCCCGCAGTTATTAAGAACAGATGCGATCGAATTACTGCAGCCAATTAATTGTTCCGTATATTTGTATTTTTAACGCTTTCGTGCATGTTAATGCGATTTTTTGTCTGAATTTTCATTTAAATGTTAATTTAAAACCCTTTGAGAGCAATGAGCCTCGTTGAACGTGCCCCGACATCACCACATGCACGTAAACGTTTAATTCTGATCGTCGGGCTCTGAAACAACCGATTTGAGTGGTGGTTCGTATCAAACAAAGGTAGAATCATCACGTGTCGAAAGAATGTCTTTAGGACAGAAAAAAAAACATAACGTGTTCTGTAATCTCTTCAAAGCCAGCTTTTCATGTAATTCGGCATGAAGGCGTAGAGCGCGAATGCTTTTCCAGACAATTAATAATTCAGAAGTTTAAAACATAAAGCTACCCACAACAAGAAGGGTTCCACTTACCCCAATATTTTCCTAAATAAACGTGTTTCGCTCGCAGCTACTTTATTATATTTATTTCCGGCACAAATGACTTCCTGAAAGTGGCTGGTAGTCGTGTGCCCGCGTAATATACAAAGGTAAGGAAAGTCGTAGAGCCCAAGCGTTGATGCGTTTAAGATTCATGTTATTATTCTCAAATAAGTAAATTTTCCTGTGCCCCGCACTTAGGGAACTCTTGTAGTATTGGAACACGCATTGATTATCATCTTGTTGTGTTGTGCTTATAGAGCAGTGGTGGCCGAGGAGTTACTGCTTACAAACTATAGGTCGCGGTTTCAAAATCAACCAGGCGGATTACTTTGTTTAATTTATTTCATCACCACTGCTCTCAAAACGGTGAAGAAATACATGTCCTAGAATAAAAAAATCGAAGACATGTGACATCCACCAACCCACACTGGGTCCACGTGGTGGAATATGGTCCACTTCCTCTTTTAGAGAGGAAGTCCCAGCAGTAGGGATGCTTATTTGGGTGGAGCATCGCCGTGCCATGCGGCGGAGACCTCTCGCGCCGGGCCTTGGTTGAGGCCATGGTCTGGAGCGAGGAGGAGTGGCAGGCGGTCGCCGACTTCTGCGAACCAGTAATGCTCGCAAAGGAGGAGACCGACCGCATCAGGCAACAGCACTCTCGCCGCCATTTCCAGTCATCATAGGCGCGGGCTTGCGGACAGTAAGAAATGGGTAGCTCGCTGTCCGACCGTCCGGTAACTGTCCGGACCAAGCCAAAGTCGTCGATAGCGCGCAGTGTTCCCGCGCGCCTCAAGGAGTTGTCAGCAACAGCAGGGGCCCAGCTGGGCCGAAGCCTACCAGGCCAGGGTTAGTTTCGAAAGACAGCTCGAGCCCCGGTATGAAGGCTTAAAGGAACGGGGTGCCTTTTTTAGTCAGTAAGAGTCTGACACTATCTCCCGCTCCGCCCAAGAACGGGGGTTGTCATTGGACGATTTTCCCCACCATAAAAAAAATGCTTATGCTTATAAATTGTGCTTTAGAAACTCAATAGATTATGCGGTTGATTGTTCGACAGAAATTGGTTGTGTGATGAAAAGAATCATGTATAAATATTATACTGCGATCGCAGATATAAAGAAGCTAATTATGTTTTTCCTGAGCCAGGTTTGTAGAGAAGATTGTTCTTTAAAAGGAAGCATATGTTTTTGGCTCTGTGAGAATAATTTGATATTGCTACAAATATTGTTTAATTATGACACAAATATAGGTACTGGTGTCCACATAAACGGTACAACTGCGCTGTATTGTCGATAACGTGACCCCGAGCGATAGCTAATGAGTGTTACTATATCACAATATAAATTTCATTCCGTTATGTTCACATGTGTTATATTAATTGGGTTCGTGTGTTATCAGTGGCTGTTTTTTAAGGGCAGGTAATTATGGAAACTGACCGCTTTTGTTGAATTTCAAAGCAAACAAGTTTAAAATGACTGTGGCGCTGTAAATTTACTGGCATACCGTTTTTACTGAATCTCTGTATGTATTTAAAGAGACAAAGGTATGGTGATGTTATTCCCACAATCAAAGTGAAACAGTCTGAATTTAACTACAAGCCATTTTTTTTTTGGTTTAATGACTCTCACGTTCTGGTGGAGCTACTGGACTTTTCAGACTTTCTCAGTGTTCCTTCAGTTATCCTTTACTAGGGCCCTGGCAAACAAGGGCTCTAACTGACCCCGCCACACCACTATGCACTAGATGCTGACTGCCCTATTGAAAAGCTCTTTCAGGTGTTTAATGGCACTGATATTTTGTGTAATCATCTCTCACCTTTATTACCAAAAGGTTGACTGTATCTACATTATTCTACATAACTGTTCTTACACACACTTAGGCGTAGAAAACATTTCAGCAATATTTTGTTTCGGGTGATATTGAGCGAGGCTATTGCCTTTTATTGAGCTTGAGATCAATGGTATTCAACGCTAATATAATGAAACAACAGCCTGCAGATGTGATAATTGTTCTTAAACAAGTACTAAACTTATGAGTGCGGAATTGACAAAGAATTACGCAGCATCCGGTAACATGTTCCAGGATCGGTGAGTATTAATTTTGAGAGTTTTATTAATATTCAGAAGATCCACTTCTAACAAGGTCCTAAATATTTCCAATACCATAACGTTCTTTTATTCATCATCAACTTGCCTACTTAGAATAGCCCAACACGTTTACTTCGTATATTTCACCCTGCTGACCTATACACACTGTTACTGAAGTTTTTCTATCAATCCTCACAATCTAAACACATCATTCAGGGAAATGAAATACATTCCCTTGAATGAAATTAAATCTATTAAATACCTGTCTACTTAAGAACTTTTTTATTATTATTGATAGGCTTGGGAGCCTATCAAAAATAATAAAAAAGTTCTAAAAATAAAGTTGAATACTATCTCACGTGACGGTAAACAATGATGTAATAAATAATGGAGCACGTTTATCTAGAAGTAACCGGTTTATCTACTCTTAACTTAAAGAATTCCACTCCTTAGCTATACGCACAATTAATGTAAAAATCTAAGACTGTAACTATTAATAAGGTCAAAACAGACACCATTCTTCTTTAGCTGTATGCAATAGCAATATAATAGCAAACGTACGGTAGTGTGCCGATCGGCTCAACAGTATACCAATCTGACTGTGCCTTCTGTTTTATCTCTGCCAAGTGTCACACGAACAAGGGGCGCGCGCCAACTTTTCTTGCCGACTGTGACGCGCCCATAAGAACAATGCAAATTGTATGTATTGCCCGCTTTTTATGCCGAACACAACACAAATATCGCCACACGCGGAATTAATGCGCTGTTTTGTGTCAACTTGTGTAATATCGCCGCGATACAACTTTTACTAGCGGAGGAAAGGGGTGATATGTGTGCCATGGAATCGGGGAATAATTGGTTTATGCTTTGAGAGAACAGTGGCCTGTGGGTAAATTTATTAATATGTCAAGTTTTTTTTACTTCGTGAGTCTATTTTTCTGTTAGAATAGAATTATTGTGTCAGTATTTGTAGTAGGTACACACGAACTTGTACCTAATACTGGAAGCTCTAAGTCCGAGCGTCATTTTAATGTATAAGACACTTGTTAATGTCGCTTCTCAGTACAATTTGGTAGCCGTATTTTTTTTTATATTTTTATGGAACACTTGTATTCACGAACCAAATAAATAGCCTCATTAATAAAACACTGCAGAATCAGTTGGTGTAACAGAGCGCAGTGCGCTGCATGTGGCCGAGTGACGTCACGATGTCAGGGCACGTGCTGCGCTGCACGTCCCATACATGTGTGCCGCACTTGATGTTAGTCGGCTGTTAATCACGCTCATTAGATAATGTACGACGTGCTAGAATCCTGCGCATGTGTTTTAGGGGATGTGCTTTAAATGGAAATTATTTAAAATTCTAAATGTATGTACATAAATTATTTTATTTGTTAAGTGTTTATACCAATCTTTTCAAACAAATCAAAAATGAATATTAAACAACATTTTATACTGAAATCGCAGAAATAATCGAGATGTTTCCTCCAAACCAATCGATCTTTGAATCTATCAAAACTAAGTTGTACTCTCGAATTTTCACTTGCCACTAAAATATTGTTGTTCAACCGGAATTGATGTAGTTTCCAGGCGTTTTTAATTACGCAAACATTTTGGCAAAATCTTCATATAATAATTATAAATAATTTTTCTAACAGCAAAACAAAAAAAAACATATCACAAACGCGCCGCCAAAAACCATTAGCTGCGAATCAAATTCGTTTGAGCGAACATGAAAAATATGGCTGTTTGAAACGTTACATCAATCCCGGGGATTACGCGCCATCTCCGAGGAAATGAGCGATAGCGCGACACCTTGCGTCGGAAATTAAATATTTATCTGTTCTTGCATGCGTTCGTGTATTGATTGTTACCTTATTACTGTGCTTATAAAGCTCTCGGTTTTGTGATGGAAGCAGTGCCGTAACTAGGGCGGTGCCAGCGGCGCCCAGGCACAGGGTTCCCTGGAGGGGCGCAAAATGTTTATATCTAGTCCTTTTTGTTTGTAGGTGTTTAATTTTTTAGGGGCAAAGATATAGCATCTAGCACCGGTCGTATAAAAGGCTATTTACGGCGCAGGATGGAAGTGGTCTTGGTGTCATATACTTACAGGTGACAATACAAAACAATAAATATAATGTGGTCTGTATTCATGTTTATTATAAACAAAGAAGCAAGGACGTAGGTATTTAAAAGGTATATGTGAGTAGAAATGTTGAGAGAGTGCATCCTAAGGTATCCTTATTGCTGACGTAAGTACTTCAGAAAGACTAAACAAGTGAAATTCGATCAATGATAATGAGATAATCATTAATAAAATGAACTTTATCGGAAATGTCTACAAGTCTTGTAAACGAAGTAAAGGATTATGTTGTTTCTGCCTATCCTTATAGAATAAAGCATGAGTTTATGTATAATTGTATAGGTAAACAAAGAACGGTAGGTACGTAATTTAATGGATTTCCTCGGTAGCAAATTAACAAAGAAAATACCACCACATCATTATAAATACTGTAGTAGAAAACAATTTAATAACACACACAATCACTCACCTACAATCACTTCACGTACAGACCCATTAATTCTGAATCAACTCCGTATTTACATAACCCCAAATGTATTAAAGTACTTCAAACAAAAATATGTAAAAAGAACGCACTAAATTATTAATGTAAAAAACGAATTCCTTACTTCCCTATTTTATTTACCGTGGCATATTATTTTAGAGCAGAACAAACATTTGCTAGGGATGTCTCGGAATGGGTTGCTTTACAAACTTTATATGTGGTCGTGAATGTCGCGAGTCGTGACAAAAGCCATTAATATCCACTAAAATAAACTACAGACTAAAGTTTTACCGTTATTTTTATACATATAGAGAATGCGATAATTAATAGCAGGTATATTTATTTAATTTCTAATCTGAGTAAGTGAATCCGAATGTTATTCATGCTATTTTATTTGTTTTGAACTTACTCAACAGGATATTACGTCTTGATGATCAAGGAAAACCGGTGAAAGTTTTCCTCGTTCATCAAAACGTAACAGGAACACAGTAATATCGAATGAATTATTAAGGTAATGAGTTTTATATGTCACAATACCGATGCCATAGCAACTGAAAAAACACAGCATGAATTAGTAGATTTATACCGCACGAAAGTAGCTTGTTCGATACCACAAATTATTAAGTACCTATTGTTGAAAAGTCTTTGAAAGCACAGAGTATTCCTCAGATACAACGGCAGTGACGGAAGTTGTACAGTTTGTTCCGGGAGGTTCTCCATTCAAGATTTTAGATGTCCTTTTTTGCTTGCTAAGAACACGGAGGAGTTTTTAGGCTCAGCGAGTTTGTTTTACATATCGTCACATGATACCCCCTGGGACAATGGTGGACGCCATCATGCGCGTCCGAGCCCTCACGACGGGAGATGTGGTGTCCCAGGCCAGGTGTGTCGTGGCAGTGTCCTTGAACATTGCCAACGCCTTTAATTCCTTGCCCTGGAGTACGATCCGGAGGGCACTCCGGTACCACTGGGTGCCCGAATACCTCTGTCGAGTGGTCGAGGTCTATCTGACGGATAGGCACATAGTCTACCCCGGTCACCACGGAGACTGGAGACGCCGGGAGATATCGTGCGGTGTTCCGCAGGGGTCGGTACTAGGGCCACCCTTGTGAAATATGGGGTACGGCGACTTCCCTGACGGGGTCAGCGTAGTCTGCTACGCAGACAACACGCTATTTCTAGAGCAGGGAGAGTCGTACCGGGCGGCGGTCGCTCTAGCGACACGTGGGGTTGCGATAGTCGTTGATAGGATCCAAAAGTTGGGACTCGAGTGTGTTTTCACGGCCCTCGGAACGCGTCGGGTCGACGATGGGGTACCCGGGACTCGTCCTCGACAGCCGGTGGAATTTCGTGGAGCATGAACGCCTGCCAGAGTTCCCACGCGCCTCAAGGAGCTGTCAGCAACAGCAGGGGCCCAGCTGGGTCGAAGCCTATTGGGGCCATGGTTAATTCGAAAGATAGCTCAAGATGTTACAGGGGAGGACACACACATTTTACCACTTTGGAAGTGTCTCTCGCGCAAACTATTCTGTTTAGAAAAAAAATGATATAAGAAACCTCAATATAATTTTTGAAGACCTATTTATAGATACCCTACAAGTATGGGTTTGATGAAAAAAAAAAAAAATTGAGTTTCAGTTCTAAGTATGGGGAACCTCTAAATTTATTGTTCTTTATTTCTGTTTTTGTGTTAAAATCTTAATGCGGTTCACAGAATCCATCTACTTACCAAGTTTCAACAATAATTATGTTCTTATAGTTTCAGAAAAAAGTGGCTGTAACATACGGACGAACAGACAGAGAGACAGACATTATGAATCCGTAAGGGTTCCGTTTATTGCCATTTGGCTACCGGAACCCTAAAAAACTTTCCTGTAAGCACATCTAAGTCCTAAAACAAGTTTTGCGCCCGAAACGAGTGATTTAACAAAATATATATTATAATACGTCGGTTTCGTTCTCCCTGGCAGGCTACCTAAAGGTCGGGGAACCCAGGGTCCCGAGAAATCTTAAAGATAAAATAACTGTCTAAACGCTACAAAACATATTCATGCGCCATATTTTATTGGTGAACGAATTATCAGCTCTTATCTCATCATCATCATTATTTAATCAATTAATAATTGGTTTTTAAACATTTACTCTCACCAGGTCATCAGTCCACGTTATGAAAGGCCTTCCAGTGCGCGACCCCCACACTAGAACCTTTCGGCCCCATCGACTATCTGTTCTACGAGCAATTGACAACACTTGACTGGCCTGTTGGTCTAGTGGTGGACCCTAACTGCTATGCCGGAGGTCGTGGGTTCGATTCCCACCCAGGACAAATGTTTGTGTGGTGAGCATAATCATTTGTTCTGTGTCTGGGTGTAATTTATCTATAATATGTATGTATTTAGAAATATATAAGTATGTTTATCAGTTGTCTAGTACCCATAACACAAGGTCTGCTTAGCTTGGGACTAGACGGCGTTGTGTGATAATTGTGAAAAAAAAAAAATGTGCCCTGTCCATTGCCACTTAAGTTTGGAGGTTCATCGAGCTATGTCGGTAGCCTTGGTTCCTTTGCGGATATCTTTATTCTTGATGAGATTGCGTAAGGAAACTCCGAGCAGAGCCCTTTCCATTACACTTCAGGTGGCACAGGCTTACAGCCGCCTTCTGATGAGGCCCATTGTAAGCAACCACGTTTTATTTTTATATGTCATCACTGGCAACACGCACTGGTCATAGATTTTTGTCTTGAGACACTGTTGTATGTTGGACGAGAAGTAGTCCAGTCAATATTGTGACGACTATGAAGGTCACATATTAATTGAGATTAAAACTGCATAGTTATGGACCTTTTAAGGTTTATGGTAAAAGAATAGTGATTTTTAAAGATTGATAGAAGTTGTCAGCACAAGGAAAAATATGAATAAAACTTTATATAATAATATAATTCAAAGGCTTGAACAATATAATTTAGTAAAGTTAAACTGAAAGCCTTTTATTGGCGTCTCCCCACGCCACATATGGTGGAGGCACCGGGTAGTGCTCCGTAAGGCCTTAACTATTTTTTCAGGTATACGAGGCCCCGATAGTTGAGGAAGGCGACTGTTGCGACCCATAAGGTCCCATAAACCTCTCGCAAAGCAAAGTGAGAACAGCAGCTACAGCACCGACACAAACATCGCAAACGCGGATGTAACTTCGATTTTTTATATGTTGTTAGGTTCCTTGAGAGTAGTTTACACCCAAGTTTGCGACCCTGAAAACCCAGTGCTACTCCCATGGTGCTCGAAAAGCTGCGAAATTTTGGCACTTTTTTTAGTTTTTTCGAAAAATCTACCCGTTTCGGTACGGAACCCTAAAAAAGCGCTAAGTACACTACCTCAAAGGTGGCGTGGAAACGTGTGCATATTATGACGATTACCTCATTCAACTTTTTGAATCATCATATCTCAAAAACAGTGACTCTTAGAAAAAAAAGTATTTGTACAATTTTGTAGATAATTATCTGATCTACAATTTTGTCTCAGCTAATTTTATGATTTAAGTTACCGTTTTACTAAAAATCAGGAAAAAATCATTTTTGTGACATTTGGCTCCGAATATTTTTTTTTCCAGGTGTCGGATCGATGAGGACTTTTTAGATTTCATTTATGATGGTCTTTTGTACAATTCTACCAATTTTCAGCTTGGTGTGAATTAGTGTAACCTCGGATGTCTAAATTGACCGGACTATTATTAATATTTTAGTTTCTTTTGCACTTACATTATTGTTACCAGCCATAATGACTACACTGTAATTCCTAAACTTAATCATACATGCTAGAATTATTATGATTGTTGATATGGGCGATTAAATTACCCAACAGTTCAAAGGAAGTCAAATCTAAAGTAATTTATTCAACCTAGGTAGTCAGATTGACAGCACTTTTTGGACGTCAAAGAAACACCCGTACAGAAAGCACCGCGGCTCGCTCGTCACCACTTTCGTGTGTTTTATTCATTACTGTAACTACAAAATAGAACATTTAGTCACTCTCCCTAGGTGTGTAATAGTGTTGTGAACAACACATGCACTTCCCGCGCGCCTGTAATAAGCGTGGCAGAGTATTGACTGCCAGCCTTCTGAGCTCTATGATCACCTCCGTCGACGACAAGCCCGCGCTGTGTTTCTGTGTTTGTCATGTGCTGCAGGCATTGTGTGCTGTTTAACTGTTTAGTAATCAGAACATAAATACCTGCATGATGATTGAAAACTAAATTGTTATCGATTTCTTATAATTAACATTACAGTGTAGTGTATATGTAGCAGCCAACTAGCCTAATTTGACGTTCAGTTAACCATCCGAATGATATTCAGCAGCTTAATCAAAATACTTATTGAATTGTATTGATTAAGTTTGATTACATGCCTAGCCCAGACATTTTAAGAGAGGCCAATAGTATCAAAACTTATAACATATAATAAAGTTGGAGTTACAGTTAGGTAGGTGATGTAGTATTTACAATAAAAGATAGTATTAAAAGTTAAAGTTTTTGTTTGATATATTACACCAGTTGTAGAAAAATAAAGTAATGATATTTTTTTTTTTTTTTGTTTAAATTGTTAGCTATGCGGACGGTTTCCGATCTAATAAATTCTGGCGTCAAATCACACGACGTATTATTGATATGTTTTTTTTTACCAATAAAATTCTTGAACAGAATAACGATTTCTATTAGGCACAATATGTGTGTGTTCTACTTACCTTTTATTTTTTTATTTGCTATTAGAGACCAGTTTGATTTTTGAACAAGTTCTTATTTTTGATGTTATTAATTTATCATACTAATTTTTATTTAAGTATCCAAATTCAGATGGCGTTATTTCCCAGCAGACAGTAAAACAATTCAATATAATATTGCTGGTTGACTAGAGCCTAGGGCATTAAAAACTTACTTTACTCTAGGTTTGCATGACATATAATTTGACATTTGCGAGTAGGGGATATAAAAATAACATTGCAATCTAATGAACTTGTCGAAAACCGTATGCTTATTTGTTCTAAATTTTTTTTTTATTTGGTATAAATTAGTGCTTGGCTGCGATTCCTCCTGATAGTTAGCAGTGATGCAAGCGTTGATGGTGCCGCGCATTAGTTTATTAAGAGCCTTGAAGACACCTGCGTGCAAAATGTTTGTAAACGCAAGTCAGCCTAGCACTAGTTACTTCTGTTTGTCCACAATTACAATAAGGTCTTGTTTTACTTGTAACGTCAAATTATTAAAAAACATCAAAGTTTCATAGTTAAAAAATCACAGCCAGTAAGAAATGTTAACTTTAAGCTTCAAACTTATTGCTATTAATTTACTTAACCGAAGCTCGGAAGCATTGAATACTTATTTCCGAAGACTAAAGTCAAGGACAGTGCCGCCACCTCAGATAAACACTTATAAAATAAAACAAAGTGCTGAAGTCTCGGTCCCGGAGCTGCCGCCCTAACTTCGGCCACTCGATGCGAGGCGCACCGAACTGATTCGCTGATAAAACAGCTGGATTTCTGTCTGAGCAGCACTTTTTGCCGATAACGACGGAAACTTGATGGTCGGCAATTTTTAATGTCAAACTTCACGCTCTGATTCTTAAAGTGTGGGGCAGAGAATACAAGTTTGCCAGAAAACTGAATGAAAAGGCGTTGTATGTCGAGATACAAATTTTATTACCTAGTTCGCCAGTATATGTACTGCATGTATAATTTATTGTTTTAATAATAATAATTTATTCAAAGACACATTTTGGTTCACATAATAATGTTAGTTTAACTTATTTTTATGTTAGTTCAGATTCAGATGTTACAATCTTTATTTGGTATTCTTCCCATAACACAAAATTCATAATTATTTTTAAATAACGATGGTCAGGTCACCAAATTAAATGGGTGTCATATAGTAAAAAAAATAATTTTTCACTAAATAAAATGATAAAATGTCATTGTTGTATTTTTTTTCACAATAAAATTGTAATGCTATAATTTTTGTAATCGGTAACAAATACATTTATTTTAGAATAATAAGATATTGATAGGCTTATTATATCCTCGTCCCCTGTACAATTGCAAGTTTCTACATTCATGATATTTTTTATTAGACTGGCCTATTAATGTTTGCTCTAGGAATTGCAACAAATATTACATAAGTAACATAAATAGCACTAAGTAGACAGCCCTAAAATAAACTAACTCAGTAAATATTATATCCCCACCCGATACTGTCGAGCGTGTCGTCCAAATAAACAGACATCACTTATTAAAGCTAAACACTTGATCACGGTGCGTCACACGAGAGCCGATCGGGACCCACGCCACGTCACAGATACACGCAGAAGGTTCACATTTTCAAATGAATCATATACTCAACCGAGCTAAAACTCTTTCCTCTGTGTTGTCTACATTTACAGAAACAGAAACTTTACAGTAATAGTTATGGTAAGAGTAGATTTCTTGGGTGTTTAGGTACTCTAAGACAGCTCTAATAAATTGAAGTTTTATAAATGAAGCGCTCAAATATTACATGCTAATGTAGTAGTCACCAAAAATAAATTACTTTACTGCAAAAATTTACTTTACTTTTTTTCCAGACTTATGAAGTCAACGTGTAATATTTATTTCATCTTATAGTGTTGGTGATTCTCAGAGGTGGTCGAAATAAAATAGCGGACTGTAAATATAGGTAGGTTCGTATATTCGATTACAAGAATGCGCGACTCTGGTCCTTGTCGTGTAAGTCAATGGCAATGCGTTTTTGCAGCGGTGCGGGCGGTGGCGCTCTGCACCTCGTCCCCCGCTCCCCGCAAGCCGCTGTCGCCCTCCGGTCGTCACAGTGGCACACGGTGCTACGTTTTGTCGCCAACAAATAGGATGAGGGGTTTTATAAGAAAAGAGTTGGTTCGCGATCAGTTGTAAGTAATTGAGATTACTATTTGACAGACCATCGACATTTCAATACGTGATATTATTGCATTGCTATTCGGGTTATTAAAGATTAAAGCCAATTATATTTTTCAATTGCAAATTACTCTAAAGAAGGCTTCAATCTCCCATAACATTAGGACAGGACCTTCTGTAGCTCCTCACGTCTGTTTTCAGGATCGGGACCCGCTCCACTCCACTGGAGTGACCTTCACTCAAGGCTAGGGACGCACGAAAGCGCTCATTAACTATGTATCGGTGAACAGGTGCGAACGGCAAGTGTTCCACTCAATTGATACAAGGTACCAGGGAAACAGGAGGTGTGAGGAGCTGTCGTTCTGGCACAACTTGAGGTAGGGAAGACTGCGAAATCAGGTAGATATGGGAATATTAATTTTTTAAACTATTCTAAACATAGAAATGCAAATTTGAACTAAAACATTAATCATTTTTAAACCTTTTCTTATGTGTAGTTCATCTACGATAATAGATACTGATCCTAATTCTAAAAGTAATTAATTGATTTAAAGTTCCCTTTACTTTTTTAATTATTTTTTTGGAGTGGAATTCCCTACTGGGGTCTGTGTTTCCTGATAGCTACAACCTAGGGGTCTTTAAGTCAAAAGTGATTACTTCTAGGTAAGCGTGCTCCATCGTCAGCCACATCATGGCTTACCATCAGGTAAGAAAGTGGTCAAACGCGAGCCTATCTCTACCACCTATCGGGGCCAGGGTTAGTTTTGAAAGACAGCTCGAGCCCCGGTATGAAGGCTTGAAGGAACGGGGTGGGTTTTTAGTCACTAACTATCTGACACTATCTCCGCTATCTATATCACTATATATATCACTATACCCACTCCGCCTAAGAGCGGGTATTGTTATTGATGATTTTCCCAAAAAAATAGATAAAAAATAAGCCTATCTCCACCACCTGTCACCAGTTGGACCACGAAAGCGATTTCGATGGTAAATATTATGTAAAAACAGTATCTACAGAGCCGCGTTTATTAAAACTTGCGATAGTAATTATTAAGATCTAATGAAATGTAATGTTTGAATTCTAAAATAAACCATTGCCATCTTCAAGAACACGACTATATTTCAAGGCTAGACCAATTACCAGTGTAATAAGGATCTTGTTATTGTTCTACATTAACAAGCCACTTCTATTTCTGTTTAATAGTTATTATTCTTGTTTATTGATTGTATCAGTCTAGAAGGCAAATAATAGAACGTTTGCCCTTACTGTAATTATTTATTTTGGATAGATAATTGAATATTGAATTATAATTATGTTATAGTTCAATGTACAGTCTATTGTCTGCAAGTTCTAGGAATTTTATCTACCTCTGCACACTCCTTTAAGGATCGTTAGAGTAATGTTATACATGCTCATTTTTCTCAATAGGAGTTGTCGCGGGAGGTGAACTCCCGTGACGCCAGCATCACGTCGTGTTTGCTTCGTTTTCGCTATGGCTGCCGTTAGCGAACATTATTGGCGATAACCGCCATAGTCGCCACAGAATTGCCACATCACCGGTTATGGCGAAAGGAAATAGTTTTACATGCTCATAAAAAAAGTGTAATAGTATTTCGTAGTAGTTTCTGTTGTTTATTCACAAATGGTTTTGAGATCTGTGTGATTGTTTTTGCTTTACTTAGAAAATCTCAAAATCTTTTATTTCAAATATCTCAAGCTAAAACATGGTTTTATTTAGTCGTTTTCAATGGGTATAAAACTCTAGATTACATTATAGAATAGAATTACATTACTTATAATAGATAGATATGAGAGAACTGTGTAAATAACGTAATAATATAAAACGTAGATCATAATAGAAAAAATCCAGTTAGGTCTACGGAGGCTAGTGAGGTGAGGTGTCCTCACATTCACATCATATAAAAGAAGCTATGGAAAAAAGAAACGTAACAAAAGACTTGTATATATTATAACACTAGCTGTACCCGCGCGGCTTCGCTCCCGCTCTTCCCTACTTCAGCCTACTATACCCTACTCTACCCTACTATACCCTACTCTACCCTACCCTACTCTACTCTACTCTACCCTACTCTACCCTACTCTACCCTACTCTACCCTACTCTACCCTACTCTACCCTACTCTACCCTACTCTACCCTACTCTACCCTACTCTACTCTACTCTACCCTCCTCTACCTTACTCTACCCTACTCTACCCTACTCTACCCTACCCTACTCTACTCTACCCTACTCTACCCTCCTCTACCTTACTCTACCCTACACTACCCTACTCTACCCTACACTACCCTAATTTTCATTTTTTTTCCATAAGAACCTTCTCCTCATAATAACGAACACAACAAAAAAAAAAATTTGCGAAATCGGTCCAGGCGTTGTTGAGTTATGCGCTTACCAACACATTTTGCGATTCATTTTTATATTATAGACTAGCTGTACCCGCGCGGCTTCGCTCCCGCTCTTCCCTACTTCAGCCTACTATACCCTACTCTACCCTACTATACCCTACTCTACCCTACCCTACTCTACTCTACTCTACCCTACTCTACCCTACTCTACCCTACTCTACCCTACTCTACCCTACTCTACCCTACTCTACCCTACTCTACCCTACTCTACCCTACTCTACCCTACTCTACCCTACTCTACCCTACTCTACTCTACTCTACCCTCCTCTACCTTACTCTACCCTACTCTACCCTACTCTACCCTACCCTACTCTACTCTACCCTACTCTACCCTCCTCTACCTTACTCTACCCTACACTACCCTACTCTACCCTACACTACCCTAATTTTCATTTTTTTTCCATAAGAACCTTCTCCTCATAATAACGAACACAACAAAAAAAAAATTTGCGAAATCGGTCCAGGCGTTGTTGAGTTATGCGCTTACCAACACATTTTGCGATTCATTTTTATATTATAGATTAATAAATCTGATTGGATATCATCATGTCCACAAAAGTCATTATCTACTGAAATTATTCAAAGTGGTTTAAAGAGTGGCAAAAAACAAGACAATAGGAATTAAAACAAATATGAAGCAGCCAATGCATGTGTAGCAAGAATGATTGCCAAACCAGCTTGTCTTCAACGCAGTCTGTAATCTTATAATATATTTTTTTGACATTGAAGTATGTATGGTTCTGAACTTCCCCTCGCTAAGTTCTATAACTATTTACGATTTTAGTAACTTGTTATAAATTCGTGTGCTGTTTATGACTATCTGGTTTTTATTCTAAGTACTGAGAGAACAGAAAGTTGAGATACAATTACGAGTTTCGAGAACAATATTGAAGGTTGTTCCGCTATAAAAGTTAATGTTAGACCAAGTACTGCAGTAAATAAAACGTGCGCATACAGACTAGTTTATAGACGGAATTCATTGTGAGACGAACACGAAAACTATGAATAAAAATATGATATAAATACTCGTATATGAAAATAAAGATAAAGTTCGTAACAAAACATCCTGCATTCTTGATTTTCAATAGCCGGCACGAGTTGATCCCCATTCTATCCGCGCCACACAATGAACACAACTTTAGTCCCAGCTCAAAGTTGGCCGTGGTTAGGACGTGGGCACAACAGCGCACAAGTCACGTCAGGCCAGTTAGTGTGGCCTCACCCTGGCCGGGATAAACTATGAGAGTGAAGACCGTAAGTCCATTCTTTAAATTAAGTGGCCGCTGAATCTAACTTCGTTGTTAAGGGTCAACTAAAATGATTAAGCTAAGATCTAAATAGAACGCATCTGATCAAAATTTAAATAAATTATTTACTATGTCTGAGACAGTACGTAATAGGTTTAACACAGAGGTGACATTCTGCGTCCCCTAGCTCGTGGCAAAACCGCCCTTTCTTTTTGTATCCACTAAACTTTACAACTCGCGACTCAGCTCCATAAAAAGAATATAAATTGAGACACATCACAGCTAAGGTCCGTTCTCGTGACAAAAGACCCTATTAATCTTGCTACGATGTTGCCATCAAAAATAACTTAGCGAGATTATTCAGCGTCAGCCTTGCCTAGATCGCGATCTAAAGTTTTTGCCAATCGCAGTCCTATTACTTCGAAAGGTCTGACTGCTACATAAGACATAAACGTTGATATTTCTTTGTTTCTTATATTCTTTCATTTGTGTCGCTCGTGCAGGCCGGTTTAGTAAGAATCTGGGAGAAATGTGTTGATATTTTTCGGGGGATGTGTTGCGAAGCGGAACAGTCGGAACGTTCGAGTCATTTAATATACACTATAGTAACATACGTTAGAGTAGGGTAGCATTTGTGTGAGACATTCTGGTCGGCGATACAGAAGAACTGGGAAACGAGGGGAAGCTATAAGCATAGATTTGTGTTCTATGTGCTATGGTACAATGTAACTTTATTGTAAAATCTACGTTACCTACATCAAAAACATCTCGCATCAAACATCATCACAAACACATCATCTCGCTCTACATCTAGCATCAAAATATTTATTCTAAAGCAGGTTTTTTTTAAGGTGGGAATCCATCCAATGCCTTCTTTCACTCGGAGCGGGTGGACCTCAAGGGCATGTCAGACTTTTATTGACTAAACTTACACCTATGTTCTTTCTTTACTTTTGTTCCAGGACCCAGGGATTCTCCCTCGCACAACCTATTGCCCCAGTAGGCTTCGACTCTGCTGGACCCCTACGGTTTTGCTGATATCTCCTTGAGGCGCGCGTGAAACTTGCAATTCCTTATTTTAGACAAAACGGAAAAAAAAATGTAAATGTGGATCTAGATAATACGGAAGCTAGAAATGCCATAGAGCCATGTCTACTCAATCCCAATATTATTTATTGAAAAACTGTCACAGAGGAATGACTAATGAATATCCAGCTACTAGTAGAACTACAGTTTAAAAAAAACTTGTAACTTCTAATCCTAGCACAACATGTTTAGTAGTATCCAAATAGTGTTCAATGGAATGGTTTTTCTGTTGTATCCACTAGTTGTGGCGGTGACAGGGGGACGCGGGGGCGCGGGTGTCGCAGGCTAGGGTTGTCGCTCAGCGTGATATAGGGCGGCGTCTCGGCGCAATCATGATGCCGCTCCGCGCAAAAAAATAATTGCGCTATATTTCAGTGGAGGCGCTATTTCGCGGTTCATTACAGTAATGGACGAAATAAAGTGCATGCGGCGACGGAACCCGTCCAGTCGCTACTGTGCCCTAGATATACTGCTGTCGTTTGTGTACATTTATAAGACAATTTTTATCTTATTGTCGGTAAATGCTCACAACAGAAAATTTATTATTTGGTTTAGAATAACATACGTACTCATCAAAGACTTAATATTTGGATATACTCCACTATATGAACAACAACTGGCTACCTCTTATCAATTTGAGACGGACAAGCTTTCATTATTTGACTGAAAGCCGCCCACAAAGCTGACCGTCATCAAACCACTCGTAACAAGACATCTTCCGACAACATATTATATTGTAACAGTATTACTAAATTCGTTTACAATTTATGACCAAAGTAACAACACGCCTTTATCTTCACTGAAAGTCGTGAGAAGCGATCGAGTTCGAGTGGTTCTCGTGGTAGCGTATGGAGTAATGGCGGTCAGTTTTACGGCCGCAGCTAGCGATGCCTAGAAATTGTATAAGGCAATCACAACTGCGACGTCCGCGGAATAGTAAGCGAAGTCGTAACAGATCATATCCGTCGTGCAGATGTGCTTCTTAGACCTGGCCGGAATTTGGCACAACTTGCCGGAATTCGGAAGACCTAAACTCGGCAGACCACTCTCAAACGTTTACCTAAATCCCTCGCTACGCACATCTAAGGTCTTAGTATTGTATTCCAAAATGTTGTGACCGTTCGAACGGAACAAAGAGAGGAAGCCTTTTGTAATAGAGATACGGATCTCGAATAGACTACCGTTTCAAACAAAACGTTTCAAATGTTTAGGTGTGCGCGTCAGTATGATTCAATTCCGGATATTCCAGCGATTTCCGCCTAGCTCTAACTGTTGGAATTTTTCTTTGTCGATAAAATCGTATGGGTAACGTTTTGGAAAACCGAAAACCGGATAGGTACGACCTGAAATATCGCAGAGCTTATTCTGTTCCGTCATTTTTGTGACAACTATGCGTTGTCTCGTGTCGTTTGTGCAACTAGCTGGCGCAGAAATGCGGTCGAGCGCACGGGACGGTGTGACAACTAAAGAATTTGTAAAATATTTTCCAACGCATATTATCGTGGATTTGTGTGACACATGACGTATGACGTGACGCGACACACAAATAACTGAACGTAGGAAGAATTTTTAAATAGTTTTAGTTTATGTAGAAGATTGAGTGAGATAGACACTTTCTTACTTGGAATTATTGTCTTTCTTTTCCAAATAGATCTTGCTTAATTATCTTCACAATATTTAGTACATATCTATCCATCGAATCTTATTTTCAGCTGTATCGATTATTATTGTAATATTTTTAAAATCAATATGAAGTCTTGATTGAATATGTAAATTCGTTTAATAGTACAGAATACGTTACTGAGCTTCATACACCCACATCAAAGTTGATCGCAAACTCGCAAGTCGTGAGATCCGCGCGAGTTGAGGCACTCTCTCCCAACTGTTTGTTTTCCATCCCAGCTGCTTGAGCTAATACCATTAATATCCAAAAATACCCTCCGCTCAAGCCAATATCTCTCAGGTTTTCTATAGGTGTATTATGAAGCTAAGCTCTCTCATATATTTTCTCGTGCACGTTTTTCCGTTCAACAAACAACGTTGTGCCGGCTATAGGCGATTCTTATCCTCCTAACATGTGTACTTATTGTATTAAACGTGGCAACTGTGTGTTTTAGTGATACACAGTGTTTGTACGCACACTCTCACTGAGTCATCCCACCGCGCGGCGCAGGTAAATTGTGTATATGATGATGATATGATATGTTCGCTAAGGGCTCGGGATCACACCTATCTCTAACGAAACTCCATTTTTTGGCAACATCAACCTTCTTTACGTCACACTTCAGAAAATATATGCAGTCAAAGTTCAATCTTGATTTTACAGAATCGAATTAAAATAAGGACCATCAATATTCGAGAAAAATCCATATTTAACGATGAATAATAAATGAAGTCTGGTATAAATTATGTGAACTAACTAATTATCTAATCCAATTTATATTCAAAGCGATTTTATAAGTTCAGTTGTAAAAGAAATGTCGCCCTATACATTTATAATGGGCTGCTAAAATATCACGTTGTGCCAATAAATTGTGAGGGAGCCTCTGGATACAAAGTGGAATCTGCTGGAGCTGGCAATATTGCCAGGAGACATCAAAAGCGTTCATTCGTTCATTCACGACTGTTTGATATAGCGAAATTAGCTATTGATGTAGTGAGCGAAGTGAATGAACAAAAGAAGAGCGCCTCTATTGATTCGCGGCTGTCAGGCCACCGCTAATGTCAGTTATTGCGATCGAAACAACAGTATTATGGCAAATTGAGGTTACTGATATGAATCTAGAGAATGATTGCTCTACCAATATATACGTAATATGACTCCATGAAGAGCAGCCTTGAAACATTGCGAATATTGGAATATTCTTACATGTATTCAATTTGAAATGAGCTCCCGAAGCTTTCGTGGCAAATTGAATGATACGCGTTACTCTCTGAATAGCGATAACATACGCTTACAGTATATAGGTGATTATATCGTTCTATAACATTATACTAATATTATCAATTTGTTTAGAAAGCTTGTCGATTATGGCAATATTCCCAACTCGTGTCTCCTATTCTGCGGGAACAATGTGTTTGTATGCTTCTTGTAAATATACGTGAGTACCTTTTTACGGTTTTCTCGAACCGCAGCAGGCTATCGGTCTGGTATTGCCTCGCAAAGTAATAAGGCAGTTTAAACCGGCGCTCTGCGGAATAAGTAATATTGCTAGTCTTGCCAATAATGTGGGATTTATTCAGTCGTAGGACAAACAACTCATACAGGGGCTTGCTTTTTATCAGCCTTAGCATCTTGAGTATGGATGAAGTGATAGATATGAAGGTGATATGTGGTGTTGATGAAATATGGGGGTCAGTATAAAGTTGATTACAATGGCACGCAGTCATATTATCATTTATTTATTGTGCTCACATACCACAGAGAAGTGTTTTTAACTCAAAGGTCCATTGTAGAGAAAGCCTCGTTATCTCGTTCTTTATATTATTAAGTATCACCTATATACCACTTCTATACATACAATTTGAATAAATTGTCTGACTTTGTCTTGATCATTGAAGTTGTGAAGACCATGGATCATACAGATTCATTAGAAAACAAATTAAAATCAAAATCATACCAAACGCTAATCAATTTGGATAGTCGACCTGATTGTTAAGTGATTATAAACTCAGCGTAACATGCAAAGGAGGCAGTAATTAGCTCGCTCATGTGTCCACATCACGCAGGGTGGAATACTAATTGAAGTTAGATCCGTCACTTGTTGAGTCGATGACGGTGAGCGCCAATTAGACGGCATTATCCTCAGGTTGAACTGAGACCTACGTTCAAATCGCACTATCATCGCTTTAGTGGATTACTTCACTATTGTGTATTTGTTTACTTTGTGAAATAAACTCCCACTTTTTCTAGGATATCAGAAGCATTTTTAACCGACTTCAAAAAAGGAAGAGATTCTCAATTAGATTCTATGCATTTTTTGTATCTTTTTCTGCAATATCTTCACCAAATAATATTTAATCGATTTTGATAGTTCTTTTCTGTTTATTAGAAGACAATTTTTTTTTTATTTTAGTTTGGTGAGCATCTGATGAAGAATTTCTCTCTTTTTAATATATTATAGCAAATCTTCCGGGATTGCTGTAATCGCATGTCTTTTTGTTGTTAACGCCGTCTCGTAGCTTAATATCACGAAGCTATGGTCTGATGGGGTACGCGGATCTGTTAAGTTCACACGTCTGGTAAACCTACATTTCACCAATTATTTTAAAAGTTCTCTGTTATTGATGTGGTCAATTCTGGCACAACTTTTCTGTTTATGAAAGACCCTGCGGGTTGTTTTCGTATTGTGCGAGTATTAAATCATAGCTAAGTACTCATTTTTTATTTCAGTTAAAAATACAAGTTACCTACTTCCCGATCAAAACTCAAAATCATAAAATAATTAATTTCGATCTCAAGGCTTCCGCTAGTTCTACGGGGGATTTTTCGAAAGAAACTCCGATCTTAGAGCACAAAGGGTACAGTAAAAATCTGTGATGCCTTCTCGCTTCCATAGAGTGGGAGAACTAATTTTTTTTAACGATTTAAACTAGCGCTTGACTGCGACACCACCTGATTATAATCTATAGCTATAGCTTGACTGCTTATAAGCAGTAATACATGCTACAGCTATTACTGTGCCAGTTCTATAACTAAGAAGAAAATAATGTGTTATTTATCTTTTAATTACAGCAGACTAGTCCGTCTACAATCAGTCATGAACTTAAATCGGCTACTAGTCTGTGATAACGGGAAAGTTACAAAACATTTGAATGTATCGTGCGCACAACATTTCCGACGGTATAATAGCATTCAACTGTGGCGGAAGTTGTAAAGGGCACCGCGCGGCAATTTGTGCGGCTGTGCGTGTGTCGTGCGTGTTCCGTGCGTGTGTCGGACAGGGTCGGGACACGAGAGCGGGGTCGCGGGGCGGGGAAGGTGGAAGGTGCACGGTACATGCGTGCACAAACAGACAACACAATCAACCTCACTCGAAGGAATCTATTAGTGTGAGAGTAAGGATCTATTAGCGTGAGAGAGCTTGCATCAATTACAAATATTTACATGTAAAGTGTAACAGAAAACGTTGCAACGATACCATCTACCTAAGATTTATAGTTCAATACAGATTCGTTTCAGTTACTCTGTAGCAGCTGGATTTACGAGCTCGCTGCAAAGGAGCGCGCCTTCTGTCCGGCCTTATTTAGAGCGGCCGTAAATATAGCCCCTTTGATGTAGAGCGGCCAGGTGACACTCTCTATACCGTACGACATGACACACATATATCAGTGCTTGTTAAACTTCAATTTAAATACTGCTGTAAATTAGTCCTTCTCTCTCTCATTTGCAAGACAAGTTTATTTAAGTCTAACGAAATAGAGCCGTAATCAGATATTTTGCTTAACATAAGTTGCACTGTCTATTAACAGAAGTTTTGATACCAGTTTGTAATAAAAGGCAAACTTAATATTTCGACGGGCATAATTACACAAACAATACTCACAAAGACAGTTTAAACAAAAGTAGCTCCCTTTTGTTATTTAAAAAGCTCTTGTACCATGGCTCAGTGTTTCATGGCGTTTGTCAAGCAGCGCCACATACATTGTAAATTATCCGCTGCAAGAGCGATGGACGCACATTCAAACTTGTCGATGTAAACGAACAACGCATACATTATCACGACATGCCGCGCGGGTGGTCAAACAACTCGCTAGGGAAAAAAACAAACGATAAGTGGACTTTAGGAGCTGAATAATAATATATAATCAACCTCATCATGTTTTCATTGCTGTGACTCGGGCCTCCTCTACAGAAGAGGAAATGGACCGTAATCCACAACGCGGACCCATAGCGGCTGGATGGACCCATTGGTGGATGATATATGTCTTAGAATTATTCGTTCCAGGCCGGTTTTACGATTTTTTTCTTCACAATTTTGTGACCAGCGATGATGAAATATATTACACGAAGTGAAGTGTCTGTCTCTGTCTGGTTTGAACGCACGACGTAAATGTAACCTTTCGTGTGCCGTAATTAGAGACACAATTAAAAAGCCATTGTGTCTCGCGTAGATCTGCGTTCCGGCATACAACGGGTTAAGAAAGGGCCGTTAGTACTGAACCATCACTGCTCTAAATATTTACATAAAAATTACATCACCATATTCAATATAACGAAATATTATTGCCAAGTCTGGAATTCTAGAGCAGACGGGTATTTTTTTAATAACTACGTTATTAAAATGTATTATAATAGGTTTATCCAATTTACGATCATAGAAATGTCTTGTTAATAGGTATATATAACTGGATAACTAGTTACTGAGCTTGTTATACCCTAATAACTAACTCCGAGACTGGCAGCTAATCTTTCACCCAATAAACTAAAAATATTCAGTACTTTACGAGTTCTATTTTAGGCAATCTTCCCCGAAGTATTGTACGTAGCGCGGGATTCAATTAGTGATGTCCATAATGTAGCATAAGTTAGTGTTGTGAGGGGAGTTTTATTAATAGTGTGTTTATGGTAATGTTACATGCGTTCCGTTGTCCTGTAAGCACCGCCCGCGCCCGGCTCGTCGTGCTCTTACTATCACGAGGAATACATTAATAATAATATTAGAACTGTTTGTTAAACTCGACAGACATCTCTAATGTATAATTTGAATTGAATTAAATAATTTATAATTAAATTAAATTTAACATTTTGTAATATTTTAGTTATTGACAATTTGTAAATTTTAGTTTATGACATTGTATCTTTTAGTTTTAACATTTTGTATTTTTTAATTTATGAGATTTTGTATCATTTAGTTATTGAGATTCTGTATTTTTTAATTTATGACATTTTGTATCTTTTAGTTTTTGACATTTGTATCTTTTAGTTCTTGACATTTTGTATTTTTTAATTTATGACATTTTGTATCATTTAGTTTTTGACATTTTGTATTTTTAATTTATGACATTTTGTATCTTTTAGTTTTTGACATTTTGTATGTTTAATTTATGACATTTTGTATCTTTTAGTTTTTGACATTTGTATCTTTTAGTTCTTGACATTTTTATCTTTTAATTTTTGAATTTTATTTATTGTAATTTTTTTTTAACTATATTATAAATATTTTTTGATGAAAATAATTGAGAGTCAAGCCCATTCATAATAAATTTGCATGCTGATTAAGAGGCGGAATATGAAGAAACATTATTGTAATTTAAGACCTGTACCTGTAACCATATTTCAAGCAAATAAATGATATTATTATTATTATTATTAAATTACATAAAGATATCTCCAAATTAATAGGTTATAGGCTAAATTACGGTTACAAAGATGTGTCGCCAAAATTTGAAGTTAAAATAATAAACTTATGGTAGTGGTTAAATCTTTTTTTTTTACCAATGTTATGTATTAATTACTGTTTTTCGTATGTTCGTATTTATTATTTTGTTCCGATACCTATATATTATGTAGCTTATTTAATATCCGTGAGTGTGACCGTGGCATCACCGTGGCCCTAACAGAATACCAGCGCTGCGTTATTTATCTTTTTAAATATCGCAGCATGTGGTGAGTTAGGCGCCTTTTTGACCTTACACAGATTTTAAAGTTATCTAAAAACCGTTATCTGTTGTTAAGTTTTTTATTGTATCCTAATTCTACTGCTATTTATTTTAAATGTACATTATGTGTGAGGTAAAAATAAACGTTTTTCTTTCTTTCTTAAAAGCTGGACAAGTGCGAGTCGGACTTGCGCCTTGATGGTTCCGTGCGAAAAACCTATGTAAATATTTCAATTCTCGATTGGAGTCCAGAAGATTTTTCGGTATCGCAAAAAAAGAAATTTGTGACGTAACAACAAAGGTCATGGTCCACCATTCATACAAATTTGGCTGACAGTGGACATATATTCAGAAAAAATCAATTCATAATTTATGAAATAATAGACCTATTACAGCTATTATACGTTGTTTAACTGAAAGTTGGAGGAAACGAGTTAAATCAGTTTTAATTATTACACTATTTTATGGTTAGATTCAAAATGTTCAACATTTTTTATTCATTTGGTTAATATTTTTTTCGTAGTTTGAAATTAGAACAGAGTCTAAAAAGAATATTATGTGACTTAAGTATTAGCTTATTTATTCATCAACAAGTATCATTCATTGTCATTGTCTGTAGTATTTTATTTACATATTTTTATTTTTGTTATATATTTATTAACTGCCGTAGATAAATCCATTCTTGTATTACAGATCGGATTTCAGAAACATCCAAAGAATGTCGTCTCATTTGTAATATTTAAAGCACAATAAACGCAGCGTTGGCTTCTGCTTGTCGAAATATGGTACTTACGACCCTATGTCGGCGTCGATTTATCGGATGCTGCAGTGTGTGAATGTTTAATTAATGTTTAATAATTTTAAATTGACAATTTTATTATATTAACTAGGTAATATTTGTATACCAATCATTGGTGAAACATGTAGAACTTATGTACTCAATTCAACATCCTCATTACCATGTTTCTGGCAAATAAAGTACTTTGAATTTGACTTTGAGTGATTAAAAAAAGTAGAAACAGAATCCGAGATAAAGCGGCCGGAGTCATTGTCTGAGCAGGAAGCGAAATCATAGCGCGATCACCTAAAATAATGTAGTTTGCAGAAATTAGTACCGCTTGTCTCCCTAGATGGCGTTGGGATCGAGTTAGATCGCGCTATGGTTTCGTTTACAGATTCCTATGTTCTGTGGTCTCGTTACGGCTGTTTACCTAGGTCTAGAGGTTTTTTTTGTGAAAAGGAGCAGCAGCAGCGCACCTATCGGGAAATGTTGTAAACAAGTTTGAATATACGGAAGTGTGACGAAAATCTGGTAGTGTGTTATTGATATCCCTCCAAGTCGACCCTCGGTCGTGTACATGATGGTCGATCCCAACGCCATCTAGGGAGACAAGCGGTACTAATTTCTGCAAACTACATTATTTTAGGTGATCGCGCTATGATTTCGCTTCCTGCTCAGACAGTCATTGTTGTACATAGCAGTTTCAGAATCCATCGGCAGGCTGGAGTCGTCAAGAAAAGCTAGTGCACAGTTCATAATAAAAGCGAATAGTTAAAATAGTCAGTAGTAACAAACTGAAAAACCGCAATGTAATAAATATGTTTTTGAGTTACATTACAACGCGGGTGCAACACATAATGTTTTCGCAGTATTAGACAGGAAATATGAGTCAGCTTTCTCGGCAAGCTTCGCTGAGGTAGTCAATACTAGAGATATATAAGACTGGCCTGTTGGTCTAGTGGTTAGTGACCCTGACTGCTATGCCGGAGATCGTGGGTTCGATTCCCACCCAGGACAAATGTTTGTGTGATGAGCACGATCATTTGTTCTGTGTCTGGGTGTAATTTATCTATAATATGTATGTACACTCGAGAGCAAAAAAATCGCACATCATAACTCTTTTTGTTCAGGCAGTTTTTCTCATGAATGTGTATAGATATTGAAAACGTTTCCTACACTAATTGAAAGCCTATTTAATTACCTTTCTAATGATATGAAACACAGTGTAAAAAAATATCCTTGAAAGGGTTTAGAGCACAAAATCCAACATATGGGAAAAATTACCAAATTTTACTTAAGAAAGAATGAGAGCCAAACTTAAAATTCTTGGTCATCCTGTTTGTCAATAAAGTGTATTCTCTCCCTAAGCCTTATTTACGGCTGTTACTCGATTTTTCATCAACCGTATTAAGTTTACCATGAAATTTTAGGGTATAAAGTTCCACTCCTCGTCAATGACAAATTGAAGCTCTTGGAGGCATGGAGCGCCAGAATTTTTGCATTAAGTCTTCTTTCAAGGTCATTCCAGATATGCTCAATTGGATTAAAATCATAACTACCAGCTGGCCTCTCTATCGCAATGATTCCAACGTCTTACATGTAGTCGCAAACTGTTTTAGCGACATGCGATCTGGTGTTGTTCTGCATTAAGGAAAAAAAAATCTACCATAAGCCACACAAGTGGCTTCACATATTCTTCGAGCACTTTTTTGATGTATCATAAAGGCGTCAACCCTCTTGATATCAGGCCAGTAATGGCCCAGTGATGAATACAATGTCAGTTTTAGTGTCCAAGATTATGCCACCCCAAAACGTCTCCAAAACCCATTTGTTCGCTTATGCAGCATTGTTAAAATTGCTTTGATAACCTTCTGTAGACCCTTCAGCATCCATCGTGGTCATCTAAGTCATTCTGCATTTATCAGAAAACACAACAACCTGCCATTAAGCATACAACCAATTTAAGTGTTTCGTGGCAAATTATGGCCAGACTTGTGGGTGAGCTGTGGTCAATTTGGTACCATTTGCTGAGTGGTGTGTAGTCAAGCCTGCTTTACTCAGTCTTTTCCTAATCGTCTACTGATTTATACTGATATTGCAAACTTCTTGAAGATTTTGTGTCAGTTCAATCGTGTGCAGTAGCCGATTTCTCAAAGTACTTGTTACAGGAAAGCGATAATCACGCCATGATCCTATGCGCCACCGGCCAGATCCTGATCGCCGAATATACCCATGGGTCTCTTGAAACGTCTGGTATACCAGACGAACAGGGAAGCGGCTAAAATTTAGCCGTCGAGCGACTTCATTTTGATTATGGCCTACTTTGGGCAAGGCAATAACTTAAACGGTTTCTGCAGGCATGGTACCCATATTTTTCCAGTAAATCCGTCTGTTTCTAATAGAGACGTTATCACGTCAACGGAAACTGATCAAAACTCCAAAACAGCACCCTTTTTGTAGCTCCAGGTAAAGGTGCAAGTAGTGAAATGCAAATGGGTGAATTTGGGGAATTGGGTATACCGCTGGTTTTTGTGAGTTCCGTGAAGGTCAATGATCTTAATTTTGTGTTTTTATAAAGCTAACTTTGTATGCTTAAATTTTGTTTAATAATTTGTACTCAATATCTTTGGATTTAAGAAAAAAAAACAGTATTAAACAAAATTACAAGCCATGTGCGATTTTTTTGCTCTCAAGTGTATTTAGAAATATATATGTATGTGTATCAGTTGTCTAGTACCCATAACACAAGCTCTGCTTAGCTTGGGACTAGACGGCGTTGTGTGATAGTTGTGTGGAATATTAGTATTAGTATATACTACATAAAATACTCACCGACATTTTACCGAGATCGCGCCCTTTTCAAGATTCTACTTAATTGAAATGTCAAGTTAAAAAAATGTGTCTTTTTGATACTTACCACACTAATTTTACATCACAATATCTACTAGGAATCATTTTGCGAAAAATTAAAACAACCATTCAACTTCACTCAAGAACTCGCGCCAAAAACCCCCAAACATTTTAAACGACGCAATTATTATTATTTTTTTAATATAAGCAAAATAAGTGTTTTGTACGCATTTTTATCAATAAACCAAATGCAAAATATTGGTCTAATAAATGATGTTTATTATTTCTATAAACCTTACTATTCCCCCTGAAGGACTTTGTATCCACGGTCAAAAAATTATTTAAAAAAAAACTTCAAAATGGTTTCAGGAAACACGGAAACACTGAATTAATGAATATACTTATTGTTTAATATTATTTTTCCGTTCTTTACTGACGTGATATTATTTCAATAATTATTTCCAGTAATTATTAAGATTTTTAATATAAATAATAATCTTGTCCACGGTATTGTAAATTTTCGGCCATATCTTGGCCAATCCCTTTACTATTTTAAGATTAATCCTATACCTACCTGTCCTATGAGACCTTGTTTTATATCAAGTTTCAGGATTGTGGGTCAACGGAAAGTACCCTATGAATTTTGATTCCCTTGAGAGTGTCGAAAAATACATTTATTGCGACAGAAACGGCTCGCTGTCCGGCCGTCCGGTAACCGTCCGGACCAAGCCCAAGTCGTCGACGGCGCGCGCTGTTCCCGCGCGCCTCAAGGAGTTGTCAGCAACAGCAGGGGCCCAGCCGGGTCGAAGCCTACTGGGGCCAGGGTTATCCGAAAGGGCGCTCGAGCCCCGGTATGAAGGCTTGAAGGAACGGGATGGGTTTTTTAGTCAGTAAGAGTCTAACACTATCTTCTGCTCCGCCCAAGAGCGGGGGTTGTCATAAGATGATTTTTCCCACCGAAAAAAAAAAAAAAACCGTATATTTTTTTCTTTGCTTATAATTAGATTTTTTTTTTTTTACAGCTTCAAGTCACCGCAAAGCTATACATGATTTTAATTTCAACTCGGTAACTCCAGGCATTGCCGAGATAAAGAGTCTTGACGGATTTAAAAGTGATTTTTCAAGGGTTCCGTTTTTTCCATTTGACGTACGGAAAAACTTCGTAAAAATGACGGACCAAAGTAACGAAAATAAAATAATTACCTTTGGTTACAGTTCACACGCGTTTTCCTGGAAAAGTTCATCAGCCGTAGTGAAACATTTTGTGAACAAATAATTTGTAATTTATTTATTTAAACTTCATGTACATAACAGTGGTGGCACACGGGCGGAATCAATTAAAAGTAATTATTAAAATAATAGCTATCGCAATCAAATAAATAAATATGCTCTGAAACGACTTTAACATCTGTAAACAAAAACAGAATATCAACTAGGTACTTAATTCTGTCAATTAATTTTATTTTGTTGTTAATTAACGATTGCTAATTTATTTGTACAGTTTATAATCTGTTAAATTATTTAATTTTTTTTTTCATTACCACACATTTAATTTAAATTCTTCTTCTTCGCTGTCTGTCCCTGTTCCCTTTACTCGGGGTCGGGTTTCCTCACAATTTTGCTTCAGGACCATCTGTCCAGCTTTGTCAATTTTGGCAGCTGGGTTTTTTCAAAGTCACTCTTGTTGTTACACCACGGCCTTTACCTCTTTTTTGTTCGAGTAAATTTAGACCTGTTTTTAATATATGGTCTTCACGTCTTCATCTCATAGCTCTGTCAATTTGTCTGTGATAAGCGTGACCTGAAAACTGCTCCGCAAGTACTCGTTGCGGACTCTGTTTATAATCTTGATTGATTATCCAGCCCATCGCAGCATCTTCGTTTCATGATTTATTTCGCTTTGGTACACCAAATTAATTTATTAAAATAATAATATTGTTTCAATAAAAGTTTAATGTTAGCAACGAATGTTATTTACATACGAATGTTATATTATATACATAGCAAATCATAAAATTTGATTACTATTCCTAAGGTACATAATATAGTATTAGGTGTTAATATTCATATATACAGGGTTATTTGTAAAACACTGGCAACCTCTCAGGACTATTTAACTAACATCATAAACAATAACTTTTGTTCTATGACTTTTAAAAATGTATCATATTATTTAAGTTCATCAGATTTTCATACAAAAATAATAGTAGTTTATGTGACTAGGAGATAAAGCAGTGTCTTTAAGTCGCGGGCGGCATGTTGAATTCCGAACGAAACGAAGCTTGCTGATTTTAATCCCGAACGATAGTGAGGGATTTATAAAATTAACTCCCGAGCATTGCGAGAGAGTTAATAAAGAAACCTGAGTGAAGTGAGGAATTTAAGCCGCCCAAGACAAAGACAGCTTTATCCCCGTGTTGCATACTCTACTTTTTACACCATCTGTGAGATAATTAAAAGACAATTTGGTCGACCAAATCATATATTAGAGAAATATAAGTATTATATTTACAAGTTCATCAAACAAACAAAATTCAGTACTCCAAGATTCTATAGTTTCAATTTTCTATAATGCTCCCGTGTCGTCAGTACGCACATTTTATTCTATTTTCTTTTTTTTTTGTTAGTGGCCAGTTTGAATCATAGTGATTACATACTCTTGGTTTGAATTTCGAGTCAACTTGTTCGATGCGCCTACATTTTAATTCACAATGTTGACGATTCTTGATGCTCCAAATTCAAATTCTGTCAAATTATTAAAAAAAAAAGTAGTTCTATCCACACATTTCTATTGAACCATGTTCCAATTTTCCATACAGCCAGACAATTACAGCGCGATATAAAATTGAAATAACTTAAAGATGAGTATTAATTAAATAATATTATATTTTAAGTGATTTATTTGTTTAACTATTTCTTTAAAAAAACTTTATTTTTAAAAGATTATAATTAATTTCTAATTTTTCATTAATGAGGCTGAATAGCTGGCCGGCCACAGAAAAAAAAAACAAAATGGCGGGAAAGGGAATTTTTCGAGTTTTGTTTACATTTCCGTACAAGAGATTTGTATTGACAACACGTTATGTTTATCAGATTAAAATAGTGATTTAACGCCTAATTTCATAAGAGAAGAGGCTAAAGCAGTAGTGGAAAACCTTTTACCGCCTAAATCAGCAGAAAGATACCTACCTAAAATCATAGGTACGACGACTCAGGTTTTACAAACTTTTTATTTTATTTTTACTTTCCTTGTATTCGTAATGAAAAGCACAGTGCTTACCTCGGGGTGAAAGTAACTAATTTAGTCCCTCGAATTAGCGACCTCGCTACGCTCGGCCGCCAACTCCTCGGGACGAAATGAATTACTTTCACCCCTAGTGTAACAATGTACTATTCCTACTAACGTTACATGACAAAACTTTTCACACAAGAAATGACTAAACTGTTGACTTTCAACAACTTATAACAAACCAAATGGTAATCATAAATAAATGAAAACCACCATTTTGCCTTCAAGTTTTTCTTTTGCAAGTTATAAAAGTTGCCGCAAGAAATAATGTGCTCCAGTAAAGTGGTGTGGCCGCCAGTTGGCTAGTGAACTTTATTGACACCTTTATCACTCTTGTAATTATGAGCTGAATGTTATTACTTAATACGGTGCAATGGGGACTAAATGCTACTAGCAAGTTGTAGAGAAATGGCTCAATAATAACAGGTTGTAATTTTGTTTTATGTAAAATCGGGGTACTAGAACATAATGACTAACTCTTTTGCATATTATAAATATCAACAACTTTCAGGTTTATGGTGGCAATGGTATACAAATTAATAATGATTATCGTGATGTTTCCAAAGGCTCAATTACGCAAAATATCAGAAAAAAGCCGTCTATGAAACACTATTTTAGCTTTATTTAGGACATTAATAAGTAATAGTAGCCTCATATTATCAATTCTCAATCAATATAGATTACTTCAGTGCTCGATAAACCTCAATCACACAGCCGTAACCCCGTGATAGACGCCGTAGAGCGCGAACACACCTCTGCTAATCCCCGCAGATTACCGCCGTGACGGTCGCTTAGCACCAGGCTACCAGGCGCGCAGGAAAGGGGAAGAGATATTCTTTCATAAATCGGAGTATGATTTCAATTTGTCGCTTCACTGATTTCGTCGTTTGAGGCTGGTGTTAAACTGTAACGCTTACCTTTATGGGGGTTATGAGGTTTTGCAATATTTTCTGAACTTCGATGTTCTGAATTTGTGTCAAAAGTCTTATCTTTGTAACATGTTAAGTCTCTTGTTTTAGTTAATGCTGATAATTCACTAAATCACTTGAGATTAAGTTAAGTTACCTAATAATCTTTCCGAGTGAAATCCATGTAATAAATTTAAGGATTATGACGTAACGTAACGTTGAAAGCGATTACAATATATGGTATCCATTTTCTTTGGAAGTAAACTTACGCTGCACCCAAACCTTCCTTACTAATAAGTAGTTAAGCTAAAGATTATGTTCCGGCACTACAGGGGTTAGATACACACATAAATATTAACGTTAGAAGGAACTGATAATTATCGGACTTACGCAGTAATACCCACTAATAATGTGCTGAATATTTCATTACCTACCGCTGTTTGTTACCCGAATCTAACAATACCTAGTTGACAATACCTTTCTAAATGTGAGTAATGTCAGTTTTAATGTAGGTTTCTTGATAATAAATAATGCGCTGGCGATATTATATTACTATGACTGATGCTAAAGAACATTGTGATTATGAATCCATATTAACGAGTAAACTAAACTTCTGTTATTAGTACAAATACGAAATAACTGGTGCAGAAGCAAAAACATGTGACATTCACTATTCCCACCGGGCCAGTCTAGATAAATAGCTCATGTCAATGAAACTCTTGGCAACAGTTGACAGATTCGTAACTTGAACGTCGACAAGAGAATAAGTGAAAGAGTAACTATTTTTTTTTATACATTCGTGAAAGTTTGGTCCTAAGAAGAATCGAGAAAGTAAATTGATTTTTTGTGAAACTTATTAGTTAACGCAGGTGAATACGTGTGTACTGTTTCAGTAATCATTTGACGCCTTTTTACACGTCTCGGTGGAGCGTGAGCCTGCGCCGGGAGCTTTGACACGCGCCCGCAGCCACACGCTCGCGCCGCGGAGGCGCCCGCCGCCGGGGGAAAGGTTACAACACCTCAAGTTTACAACATCATAATAATATAATAGTAATTAGAACCCACACGAGAATTATGTAATATTATACAACATTATTTTTAGTATATGCAAAACCTGAATATAGTTTGCTTAGAATCATTAACTCAATCGATTAAAATATTTTTTACACTATTTTATATTTTTTCCCAAAGATATTTAAAAACCGGCCGAGAGCGTGTCGGGCCACGCTCAGTGTAGGGTTCCGTAGTTTCCCGTCCATCACAATAAGTGTTCCCACTTATGAGTTTAAAAAAATGCTATTTGTTACGTTAACATACTAAGTACGGAACTCTAATAAATACGGAACCTTAAAAACGGCCCACAAAGGACGGTGATAACTAAAACAGTATGCAAGTAGTAGAAATTTCAGCGATTGTGCACTCGTAAAATTACGAATATATTTAAGAAGCAACGATTTTTTACCACGGTAGGTCATGAAAGCGGAAAATCTTAACATCGACTTTTAAAAAGATGACGTCATTACACAACGCCATCTATCGAACCATTTATGAACTGGTTTTTACCTTAACATTTTGATAGATGGCGTTAAAAAATGAATTTTAATTTTGTTCTAAATTGCCTTAGCATGTTCCTGATAGAAGTTTTATGTAGTTATAAGATAATACCGCCAATGCCAAGGAGAGACCAACCGAACAATTCAATAATACCCGACCCCATCAACTCAGGAAAAATCCTAACAGCGCGAACGCGAAATAGCCCAGTGCCATCTCTCGGGGAATTGGGTTACTAATTAATACATAGGTACCAGAAGAAGTTTTCGGTGGTAATTTTTGATTGCGAGAGCCGATTTTAATAATTCTTTTTTTGTTTGAAAGAAGATACGTTCAGGATAATAAAATATATTAACGAAGTTAAAAAAAATGCTTGCATATACGATTATACTACAAACTTAGTCCAGAAATTATTTTGTAGAACCTTTTTGTCTTTTTTGTACAAAAACTGTTCTTTCCATCAAGTTCAAAATAATTTTCCTAGAAAGTCCTTATAAAGTTCTACTTGTCAGATTTTTTTCATATTTTCTAAACTTATGGTTCAAAAGTTAGAGGGGGGGGACACATTGTTTTTTACTTTTGGAGCGATTATTTCCGAAACCATTGACATAATCAAAAAATGATTTTAGTAAACCCCTATTCATTTTTAAATACCTACCCAACAATATATCACACGTTAGGGTCGAAATTAAAAAAAAACTTCCCACTTTACATATAGGGGGGCTACCCTAATAAAACAATTATTTTTTTTCAATTTTTATTTTACCACTTTGTCGGCGTGATTGATATACATATTGGTACCAAATTTCAGCTTTCTAGTGCTAACGGTCACAGAGATTAAGCGAGGACGGACAGACAGACATACAGACAGACAGACGGACAGACAGACATGGCGAAACTATAAGGGTTCCTAGTTGACTACGGAACCCTAAAAAGGTCGAAAGTTGGACTCTACAAACACTAACTACAATATAGGTCACAGCAGGTCATTAGTGGGCATGAGGAGCCATCGCACAGCTGGGTGCGGTAGCAAAACGAGCCCTCACTCACCCAGAAAGCCCGGTAACCATGTATTTATGTTGGTAACATTACAAGCCTAAAACTTTGTTATTTTTCGTGATACAGTTAAGGTTTGTACATAGATACAAAAGCGTAGAGTCTGTCTAATAAGTTAAACGACTTGGGTAATTATTAGGATTTAATGAAATCTGATGTAGTCAACACGGGTTCAATAATCAAGGTTTATTAAGAGATAGAGATCATTGTTTACTAACAGAAGAACCTTATAAAAAGTACCGAATATAAGTATTTTATAAATGATTAAATATTACACAAAATTCCCAAGTCAGTTGACTTATTAGACAGACTATAACATATCCAGATTAAATCAAGTGAATGTCGTGCAGCTCACTAGCTGTAGGTCATCACACAACTAACTGTGGACGTAATTCTCCTACTTGGTTTCGTTTACTTCTGAGCTCATACACATTTCCTTGAACTCATTTTACGTAAAAGCTTTTAATAAATTGTCATAATTTCTTTGTGAAGATTCTGTTTGACGAATATAATATAAAAAGAAGTGGACAATGTTGTTCGACTTTTTATGAAAAGTTTCGATAGGATTAATTTTATTTCCAAATCTAAATATAGGTATTATTACGTGTTGATCTACTGTGTCCATATATAGGCATGATGTTGTTTCTACAAATTAAGTTTCGCGTTGCCAACAATAACCTAAATTCGAACCGATACGTATTATCCAAATTCCTATCGATAGCTGTTACTACTATATAGTATTAGACAATTAAAACACTTATTTACACTTTCGAATACCGTACACGATAGAAAGACAATAAGAGAGCGAACGCCGGCGTTCGCTTGGGCTTTAATGAATTAAATATTACACTGTAATTAACCCATTTAGTGTGACCGTGTCATATAAAAGCTATTTTTGTCCTTGAACGAATCAATTTGACTACTTATGTACCTTAATAAGTGGATAATTATTTATTTAGAGCAGACTGAAATAAATGAAGCCCCTCCGCGTCCATCAGATTAGTTTAACCCACATTGTTTGCCCTTGAAGTGTTTGTTGAACCAGTTCAACGTTCAAATGACCACAAAATAGGTTGTTAACACCAATGTATAAATACACGAGTACATTTTCACATGTTGAGGATTTTATTTTGAAAAGTGAGTCCTTTTACATTCTCATCTGAGTCAAACAAATTCTATCTATTGAATTTGCGCACGAACAGCGCACTCAATGTCAACCTATTAATGAATGAACAGAAATTCAATAAAACCATTGCATGTTAGTACAAAGTATACTGAAAATTTAATTCTTTTTACTGAAAATTTAATTCCAATTTTCGCCTAACTGGCTGGCTGTGGAACAAAATGTGGCAATTTATGTGCTCTGTGACACGTGAACAGTGATTTGGCCTGACATAATGCACTTAATATACGTCACGCGAGGTGTTGCTGAAGTGCGGTGGCGTGTGATTCTCGATGAAGTCATGTTCTCGTATCCATAAGTCATGTTCACGCGAACAAAGCACACCTATTTATATTTTTAATCAGTATTGTTAAACTTTTTGCTAAAGTTCGTCGTACAAACGAGGCAGACAAACAAATGCAGGTATGTCTTTCTTTCCCCAAATGTCGTATCGTTGAGTCAGCACATAGCTCACTGTCTGACTCACGCGGTCTCGACTATTTATATCAGAACATTTACTCATTTAGATTTAGTTAGAAAGTGTTTATTGCAAGAAGTTCGTGAGATTGTGGAATTAATGGCGACTTCATTATATTTTCGCTGCTTACGTTTTTGTTTACCAACTTTCTTGTTTCGTAAAGTAATTTAATCACGACCTTTATCTTGACGAAGTTTATTTTTAATGTGCTCTTTAAGCTTTTAATTTGAGCTGTTGTGGCACGAGTGGAATGGTAAAAATAACATTGTTATAAGGCTATGACTATGTTAATTTTAATTCATATATATTTAAAATAAATAACAGTCATTTGGACTATCGCCTTTTCATGCACGTATCGATTGCATAAATTCAATCGTAAAAATTATAGCATATTCAAAAACTAGTAGATCTCGAACTATAGAAAAGTCGCATTAAAATCGCTCTTAAACTCATACACATTCAATACGAGTCCTATTCAGTGATGTCTGAATAATGAGCCGAGTACATCGTAGCACTTCAACACAATGGCTCTCGCCCTCATCTCTTATCCACTCATGTGCTCCTAGTACTCGCCATCGCCAAATAATTTGAGGAAAATACGACTACCAATAAGATATTTCACGCTGATTTATGTTACGCAGACTCGTATTATGTGAGACATGTAATAATAAAATATACCTGTAATTACGTTTATACACGACCACTTATTTCATAAAGGTAGACCATCACTTTCATGTCTGAACCAACATAAATAAGTTTGAAACTGTTCTAAGTTTTCAAACATATTTTAACTCCAGTCTAGTTAGTTCTTC
The DNA here is from genome assembly GCA_910589285.2 of Mythimna ferrago. Taxonomy (NCBI): domain Eukaryota; kingdom Metazoa; phylum Arthropoda; class Insecta; order Lepidoptera; family Noctuidae; genus Mythimna; species Mythimna ferrago. The sequence goes on from OU342689.1 coordinate 454,051, forward strand.
AGTACTTTCCTTTGATTTCAGAACCCTTTGTCCGCAACAACATCACTCAGCGGTCAAGCTCAAGTTTTACTTTTAATAATAATAAAGCCTTAATCCCAAGCATTTAATCCCAAAATATATATAAAAAATAAATCTATAATATTCTTTAATATATAAGTAACTTTTACTTCTAGTACAATATACAAAAAAAGCAAGCGTGAGTCGGACTCACGCATTGAGGGTTTCGTACAAACTTACCTATGTAAATAGTTCAGTTCCCGAACGGGGTCTCATAGATTTTTCCGAAACGCATTTTTTTGTGACGTAACAATACATTTACTGTTTTCAGATGTCACTGTTTTCTACCTGTGCTATAAGATCTTGCTTTATGCCATATCTTCAGGATTCTGGGTCAACAGGACCTCATAAATTTTGATTCCCTTAAGATGGTCCTAATATGCATTTTTTTGCGATATAAACGTCCGTATCTTTTTTTGGGGTTCCGTACCTCAAAAAGATAAAACGTAACTCTTATAGGATCACTTTGTTGTACGTCCATCTGTCTGTCTGTCTGTCTTTCAAGACCCTTTATCTCGGGAACGCGTGGAGTTATCGAGATGAAATTAAAACCATATACTCAGGTATAAACCTGGTTATGATCAGGTCCTGGTTATTGTTTGGTTTGGAGACAGAAGGACAGCAAAGTAATCCTTTAAGGGTTCCGTTTTTTTCCTTTTGAGGTACGGAACCCTAAAAAGAACAAGGTTTGTAAGTATGAATATCGTTTAACAGATTTGATATCTCGATAGGTATATGACGTGTTCTGGCTCTGTGGGATACATGAGTTTTAGCCATAAAAGTTTTACTGTTGACTTTTAAATACAAAGCTGACACAAGTTACGTACAGCTGATTGCCCACCCCTCTCCTTCCCCCCGCCCCAGTAAGTTGCCGCGGCGTGTCTAATATTAATGAGCGCAGTAATGAACGCCTCAACAATCAAGATTAGGCGTTTCACAGAACTTTGCAAATGTTTCACTTCAATGTAAACTGTTTGTTTATGTCTGGAAGACGGATTAAAATGGGAATCTAGACGCGGCTTGATTAACTTTTGAATTTTCGACATTAATGTTTCTGTTTGAAATATTCATTTCAGGTCCTGCCGAAACAAACAAAATAACACAGATTTTGAGGTAAAAATATACGCCATGACTTTAGACGAAGTTATAAAAATATGTAATATTATAAGAGTACGATTAAATATAATAAACCCTATTGTTAGTGAAGACGGTTAGAAAGAGATCCATCGCCCGGAGCGCCGTCTTATGTTAACAACTGAGTTTCGTTTCCTTCCTCCTGTATCACGGCGGTTCCTTATCATCGCTTTGTTCACATTATTTAACTTCGACCCTCTTCCTCGCTCTCTGTCATGGTTCTGCGGTCAATTTAGTATTGTGAATTACAAGTCGACGTATCGAAATCTTTCTTCAAAGTTTAGGTAAGAAGTGGAATGAACAAAAGTTGTATTTGAAACGCCACTTAATAACTGTACGAGCGAGCAATTTGTACTTGTCTCAAAGTTGAATAATTTTAAGACAAACGCGACAAGATAACAATAAGACTCGACATTTTAAACACGCAGCGCCTCGTTTCACCTCCCCTGACGAGAGGCTGTAGAGAGCCAATCGAGTGCACCCTAATTATTTGCAGAAGCCACCTGCCACGCTCCTTAATTTTGACAGTTAAGAGGTTGACACTCTTTGTCAAAGTTGTGAAGGAGGGCACTTGTCCCCCCGCGCCCTCCGCCCTCCGCGAATAAAGTGGCGAGACGTGCCTCGCCGCCGAGCCGATAATATTATTCGAACAGCCTGTCTTATACATTTTAAACGTGTCGGTGCTTGAAGCTGTTCCTGCAGAGTCTCACAATAACACGACCTGATAACCTGCTGAGATACGCGCATCTGAGAGCTGGCGTCTTGTTTTGTTGTTCTTTAATGTTATTTTTATTTTTGTATAATTTATTACTACATCATTTAAGGATGATTGTTGCTTTAGTGACTTAAGCAGAAAAGTTTAAGAAACAGGTAAACTAAAGTAAGCGCGAGCGAATTGAACTTGATAATTGTACTATCTTTCATTTAATGTTTTTTTCTTACGAGCCGTTTGCTTATCTCCCCTATACGTAGTTCTTATTGGGTAGTTATACGGGAGGGGGTATATACCATAATAACTATCTACTACTATTTTCACAATTTCATATAGCGTTCTAACTCATATTCAAAGAGAAAGCGCTAAAAACGTTGATACAGTAAAATTTTCAGTAAGTAGCCATTTGTAGATTGGTTTTTAGAACTCAGAACCACACAAAAGGCAATTCGTTATAAAGTGCAGTCAACGAATGAGTGACGCCGTAAATAAAACATAAAAGATATATCCTTAAGATAGGTGTAGTAGTTACGCTAAGTACTATGTAACTCAAATGTCATAAAAAATGGTGCCATAAGCATGACATTACTATTATGCACATAATAAAAATAAGTTCACATAAAAACTAACTTCTTCATAATAACGTGCAGCTCTTAATGAGATATCGCCGTGGAGTGCGTTTTGTGGAACTTTCAACATAATGGCGCTTTTTGTGAAACACGTGTCAATTGTTAGCACGTTCAATGAAGGGTGTTGTTTCTGTGTACTAATAGCTATTTTTATAGTAAATGTGACTCTATTCACGACACGAGCAGTTCATTCAACATTAGTCTTTTTAGTGAACGCTAATGGATGAGATATTTGTATTTCTGCTAGCAACATGGACGCGACTGTATCTCTGTGAGCCTCACCTACTGTCTTACATTATAGATTTTCTTCAACATCAATATCACAAGAACGTAAGTATAAGGAGACACTAAACGTTCCAAGAATAATAAAAAGGTATTCTGGATCGCAAATGGGAGCAGTCGTCTCGCCTGGGCGGATAGATCTTTTACTTTGTACGTAAACGGATTCACTGTCGGTGAAGCTACCGAGAAATGAATAAAAATAATAGGAGCGGCGACTGGAGTAAATAATCAAATTATAAACGGTAAAAAATGCTTCTAATTTCACTTTAAAATACTGATAAGATGAAAAGTTCGAAGTGAATTGTAACGGAATACAGAAATACGATAATAGAATACGAAATAAACACAACGAAATAGATTTTAGAACGGAACGGTCTGAATGTTCCAAATGGTCGGATTTTGGCAGTATTTATACAATTGTAGCGCTGCATACATAAAGTTTGGTAAATTTTGGCAACAGTTGTGGAGTTGTCCAACTTGTGCGAGTGCTTGTCGTCGCGATACTAAGTTGTCGACATCTTGTGCAGCCTGCGCCTCCACTGTGCCGCCGTACATGTACTCTGAGCAACGACTCGGAAATAGACAGCGATAGAGTGCGGGCCACAGCGCGAGTGCCTCACACGTACATTAACCTAGAACTACTGCTGAACATTTGTACTAAGCACAACATTTCGGCTACATTCCAAATTGAGCTTTTTGAGTAAAAAGTGTATGTGTATGCGCTCTGCAATTACTTTGCACCGACCTCAAAGGTTGAACCATTGAAAGCATTATTTCGAGAGTGTAAAGAACATAATGGCTTGGAGCGGCGTCACGAACCAAAATCCTATTAATCTGATACAATGAGCGTGTAATACATGGAACCGTACTTAGATGGCGTGTTGTAATGCGGGATGAGCCGCGCCGCGCGCCAACCTAGTGTTACACGGAGCTTAATGTCACAAGTGGAGCTGTGGAGCGCACACTACACGCTGACTACAACTCATTAATTATATGAATCAGTAGCGTTCAGTTCAGGTAACGACGAAGCAGAAGCAAATACACTCGTAACACTTCGTGATGAACACCGTCGGGTGTACAAAAAGTATTAACTTACGACTCTGCAGTTTTACGAGCGCCGTTACTTTTTTTTCTGTTCTTATTAACACCGGAATACATTAAGACTGTTGTAAATTAGAACAAGTTTACGAGATAAAGTGCACTCCTTGTAATAGAAGCGAAAAATGTGGAGGTATTTTAGTGAGCGGACAGATGTCCACTCCAGTGAGCTAGAACACAAATAGCGCGCGCTGAAGGAACCTGCTTCCTCAATTACTTGTGTCGGCGTGATTGTGCAGCTAGTTGCAGCACGAGAATGTTCGCTTCAGAGCTTTGTGCTGCTACTGGAATATGCAAAACAAATAGGACTCGTTCGCAGCGCGGGACTAACAAGGGATTAATAAGTTTAGCGATGTACAATGAATTGTTTCAATTCAAAATCCAATTTTAGTTTTCTTTACATCGCATAAATTTCGTAGAAATTGAATATAAATCACTATAACGTTTTATTTTATGTATTCCCAGAAGGTAAAGCATACAAATGACAATTTTATATGGAAATGAATAAAACTGTTAATCTGATAATTATTCGATTTCAATTGAAATATTAAATGTTGATCGAACAAAGCGGGAGGACCGTACATTGTAATTATATTATGCTTAATGTTGTTATGAAAACAAATTGCTATACAAGACAATTACTGTTCATATTTAAAAACGGTCGAGTTTCAGTTATTTTGATTAAATTTTAATAAAATATCGTCGAATTTCGATTTGGTTTATTGGTTTATATTTTAAACAGGTTTGTATACGATGTAGACTGAAGAAATTACATAGTGGAACGTGTCTGAAACTTGAGGGATACCTACTCTTTGATAGTTAAGTCAATATTATGTTTCATTGTGCTATGATTAGAGTACAACTGAAATGTCGATAGTAAAGAATGAATGTTATTACACAAAGTTCCAATGGAGCTACACGTACGTCGTACAGTGCTACCACTAAACGATACAATGTCCACGATTATGTTCACGGTGAAATGTTTCAGCAAGACTGCACATCGCGGTCGTGACGGTTTGGCACCGACATGTAGCACTATAACGACGCCGTCACTCAGGGGGTAAGCACGGCTAGACGCAAGGGCTGGTCATTAGTCAGATGGCAGATAAAACGGCCGCCGCGGCATCGACCACAGAGCGAGCTTTAATTGCAACTGTTATTAATAGTGACGATTACATCGCGCCCATTCTGCGCCCATTGTGGAGCTACATTCTACTATTTACGAGCGTTTAATTAGAGGATCAATTATATAACACACAACGAGACTAATCTAACAGAATGAATCTCATCATCATCATCTTCTTGCCTTTTTTCCGTTTTATTTGGGGTCGGCACAACACGTTTTTTTGAATGTGAAGTGAATTTGATTAGTCAATATTTTAATAATCTCTATAGTGTGTTTTTGTACATAATAGCGATTAAAATAAATTAATAAAATATACTTTAACAAAGAATATGAACTAATAAAAAGGACTACAGGTACTCAACAAAATAAATCATAGATCATTGTAAAGTACATACACATTAATTGGGCTAACTTAAGTTAACTGTAAGCAAAAATGAATAGCTACAAGCAAACCAAGTGATCGAATATACAATAGATATAACTGCAAGATACATACAACGAGAAAATCATGGGCGACAAAATCCATAACGATCCAAATTCACCCACAAATGGGTCTGTACCACGGCTGTACAAACGAAAACTAAAATTCGACACCGGATCGCAGTATCACGTATCCATCGCTACATCAGAGCGATTAATGTCCAATAAAGTGGCAGTTTGGCCGGCAATGGACAATCCATCATCGCTCGCGTCGGTCGCCGCTCACATCATACTCGTATTGGGTAACAGCATTAACCGCAAACGTATTTTCATATATGAAATGAGCTGTGAAAATAGTTTGACGCCAAGTTGAGCTTGTTACTAAGTAGCTCGTCAATCCCGACATGTGTGCTCACATTGAGCGAGGTTTCATGTATTATTTCGGCAGTAATTGTTTGGAGCTGAAAAACTGAACATGTCGCAGATAACGGCGTGATTAATGAAGTGAGGAGGCGTCGCGCAAGAAACTGTTGTGATTGGGTGCTCAGTCACTCACTACAAATATTTCTTAATATACTTATCGTTTGACTTTTCTATGAATATAGACAAGCGGATTATTGGTTTTGAAATGTATTAAAAGTTTAACCCTTTGTGTAGATATTTAAATCCAAGGTAAATGTAAAAGTCATGGAATGTCGTCAACTCATATTCAGTTCGCAAAACTTTTGCATTAACTTTAGTTTCTACTCTGTCGCTTTTAGATATTCACAGCTACATTTATCACTCAGAGATCCATCGTCAGTTACTCAGTAACATACGCTGCGAGCCCTCACACAACTAATATTGCTAATAACTAACTTCTCCTCACCTACAATTATAACATTAAACGCAAATGTAGTTGGAGTAATGTTCCCCATTTCATTATGACACATTTGTGAGGAGGGGTCGAGAACCATTCAAAGTGTTCAATTGCCAGTAGATGGTAATGTAATTTGTAATATTGAATAATTCAGACGTGGGATGGGTGGTTGGGCAACACGCCGCCGACTCGCTTGTTAATCATTGGCGGACGACACTGCACAATTATTTCATTATTTTAATTGATTACTTTGTGCCACAATTGACTATGATAGGCTGTTGTGATGGCGCCTGTCTTCAGACAATTAACACTATGTTCATTTAAACGAGTTGTGAAATATTTGACTTTAGTGAAGAAATAATGGGATATTATGAACTTTATTTTCACTTAGGTACTTTTTGTGGTTGTACTAATTAAGATTCAGAGAATTGATTGCAATTTAAATCAGTGTAACCCTTTGTGACATCTGTCAGGACCAGAACTTCAACTCAATCATGAGAAACGGTTTCTAATTTGATATACGTTCAGGCACACGGAGCAATGGGGACGAAAATTCAATAAAAGGATTTGATATCATACCCCTCTGTTATCTGGATGACTATGTATCCCTCCGCCCTTGGCTCTCGGCCCGACGCCCGCACTACCGCACTATACACCGACACCACGTTATCTCACTGTAATAGACTCACTGCCATAAGCACCGCCCATAAGATTTATACACCATTTACGTTCCTCAAAGGAAACTTCAGATAAAACAGTTCTGTACAAAGTCGCTACAGAAGCATTTATTCTCCGAACGCGAGAATCAGCTTAAGTCTCGGACGATGATAAAGCGCGCTACCAGGAAATCATAATTCCACGAAAGATAAACCACGACCGTACAAGAGTGTTTACAGAAGCGCTACTCGAGTCACTGAGGAGCGCTCGCTGGCACATAAAACCGAACTGATCCCACTCGTCTCAAACTACCAAGAACATATAAATAATTCGATCTGCGGTAAAACTTGACTGATAGTGAGCTTGATGAAGGGGGTGGCGTAGAGTTCGTATGTAAGTAACACGAGATAGAGGCTAAACAAAAAAACATGACTTTATCCGGGTTTTTGGCGTGGCGTTAAATCGTGTCATAAAATAGTGAAGGTTTATATAGCGCAGCGGGATTGGCTTATCTGTTCCCGAGGGAGCGCTCTGCGATCGAGACGCCCGCGCCGGCCGCTAAGTGTGCCCACTCTTGTGCCAGCCAAGATTATTCATGACGAGGAGCAGCGTGTGACGTGCAGTAGTACGTGCCGACCATGGCTCAGTTGATACTAATGGCACGCGCCTATTAAAAGCGGAATGAGTTCGATAAAGTCATGAGGATCCCTATTTACGACGCTCGAGTTTATGCAGAATTTACGTTGAAATAAGTATCGGAAGATTAAGAGCCGTCCATCAATCTCAGTTTACGTCGGCGCTACGGTTTCTCATAAAAGATGACTTTATAGTTGTTGAAGTTGAGTGATAGTTAGGAAATCATTCTTACCCCGGGTTTATGAATCTAACTCTACTTGAACCTGAAAACTTGTCAAACTTGCTATCCAAGTGGGGTTCAACACGATCACGACAAATACTAAAACTTAAAAAATCTTAAGCAAACTTTTTTGGCAAATTATTACTTAAGTGAACAAAAGCCCATTTGTTTTGGAATTTGTATGATAACGGCTTATTTTGAACGGCTTATCTTGAACTAGTAATCGTTTTCTTTTTGACTTTTAGAAACAGAATATTGATTCCAAGTTACATTGATCAAATTCCATCAATGTGGTCCTATAATCCCAGTACAACACTGAACTATTCATGAGCACGTGTGACGGCGTGGAGCTGCAGCGTCACGGCGACGCAGTGCATTAATAAAACGATTTCTGACATTTACTGGAATATTATCATCCGCAATGAGCGCGGTCGGCGCTCTTTGACCACGAGAGTGGAATAACTGCAATACGTTGCGAAATATTATAAGTTAAATAAAACGAGCTTTCCGTGAACATTATTGAAAGTATTTACACTCACAGATTACACTTTTATCAGTAATTGTAATCAACACTATTTACTCTAAAGAAACATAGTTGTTAAGTTAGTCCTATAAACTTAACTAAGTATTACTGCTTGCTAACTTAACGAATACGTTCGTTAATAAAATTAGAGATTCTAACTCTTGGAAAGTTTTTGTGTACGTACGTACCTTACGCTTAAGCGATCATTATTTATTCAGTATATACTTAAGTTTAGCGCGTGTGTAATGTTTCATATTGATGTAACTTTTAAGTCTGATCCTCTTAATATTATATAGGCGAAATTTTGTATGTTTGGGTGTATATGTTTTTTACTCCTTCACGATCAAACGGTTGAACTGATTAGGATGAAACTTTACAGAAGTATAGCTTATATATCAGAATAACACACAGGCAGAAAAGAAGCACTAATTTCACGTGATCAGAAGAAGGCCAAAGCTAGTGGATCATATTTCCAAGCAAGAGTTAATAATTATATAGAATTTAATAAGAACTCGTAACGCTCTAATTATTAACTCATAATATTCTTGGTCTATTATAATCTCAGATTGCGGCGCGTTCCGACGAAGTTCAGCGCGAAACCCTTTGCTTTCATAATGAATACAACAACCGTCTATTCATTAGCTGATTGGCCCTGAACGCTCGGCGGCGTCTATTACCGGCTTATTTAAATAATTATCTAATTAATTTTCTTTTGGACAGACAGTTTCTTAGTAGGTTGCTGTTATGATCGATTCTATGTGAAAATTATTATTTTTATGCATTTGCTTTTGGATTATGAAAATCTTTACTGTCATCACCACTTCTAGTCATGTTCTATCTACCTCTGTGCATAAACTTCCTCGCATTTATGATTTTAGGAATGTAAAAGTTTAATTGATAGGCGATAGCAGCTCTACGTTTTATTGTCCAGTGGACTATTAAGCACTGCTGGTAATAATTTGATCAACGATGTGTCATCAAATGAATTCTATTGATGAATAAATGAAGAACTCTGTAGAGATGTTAAGGGTGAGATGGCAATCGAAAGTGTTGGATCTTGACCGTCCGCTGTCGCCCCGGTAGACAGTTGTGTGTCGGGTGACGTGGCCGGACTGCGCACTACGGTGGCTATTCGGATCCGTTCCGTCCGCATATTAGTTTATCGCGTCCCTTCGAAAGGGCTAATCCCATTCAACCCTCGGTAAAGCGATTCCGTCGTCTTGCCTCTAACGCCCCGAATGGCCCCGACCTGCAATAAGGTAACAACTATTCCTGGCGCCAGAGCTATTCAAACTATTCAGTCGGCGGATTAAAAAGGGAAACATCTCCGCTCAGTCGGAGGCGCCTTCGCTTGGTTATCATTTTATTAAGATTTGCGTATTCAAAGCTTTGTCGGTTACTCAGGCGGGATCGTTTGCGCTTCAATTTTTAATAAATTAATTTCTTTGGCGACATTCTATTCAACTTTGTTTTAACAATGTGCCTTTGTTTGGGGATCTTTGTCGATATAATTGAAACAAACGCGCTTCGTTTGAGAACGGATCGGTTGTTACGAGACGTTTGCGGAGTTATATGAGTAATTACGACGTTAATCAAATAGAGTGGCTTCTCTCGGAGATTGAATGTTTTATTCAGAGTCCGGCGTTATCTGTGCCGAGTGCGCGGCGGCTAATGTTCGCTTTAAACCGCTCATAAAGTTTTACGCGGGAGTAGCGCGTCGCAGTGGCGCGCGTCACGGCGGCACGCGGCGCCGCACCGCACTGAACAGAGCCTCGCCGCGCCGCGACGCGATGCAAATCTACCGCCACCAACACTTCACAACGTCTACGCGGACTGCTTTAATTCAGTTATCCGCTACTGGAGAACTTTATGAATATAGTGACGAACATTACGAGTTTACGACAAAACTACAAGTTAAATATAATGTAAACTATCAACTTTTCAGTGATTAAGTGTTGGTAAAGTTTGGAGCTCCGCAGAGTTGTGCCGGTACCTAGAGAGCGGCTTGGCTGAGTTCCGCCGGCCCCGATCCGCGCCGAGATGCGAGATAACTCGCGTCGGATCAGATAGCGGCCTAGAAGCGCTTTGTGACAATCCTCGTCACCACTCGAACAATTCACTCGGCTCCGATGAGCGGCAGATAAATGTAAAGTTCGTCAAGTCGGACGAGCCTCTAGTCCGAGCGACCGTGCATAAAGTCGCGAAACAACACTGAAACTTACGGTACAGACAGAAATCCGTCGCGACAAATCGCATGCGTTTCAGCGCGTGCGGAGTTGCGCGATCATCGCGCCACAGTCGCGCTCGCTCACACTACACTCACTGCGGGCACAGCGCGGAGGGCACGGGACGCGCGGGGGGCGCGCGGGACGGCATCGCGACACGTGCGGCACGCGCGGCGCGCCCGGGACACTGCCGCCGGCGGCCCGCGCGCGCACCCTCTCCGCCACCCGCGGCGCGCGCACCGCCCAACGATCCCGAGCGCGCCCGAGCTCGCCCGAGCGCGCCCGAAGCCTCCCGACCAGGGAGTCTTACATCTGCACTGTTGTGACATTGAAATTCAATTTTCGATTGAGCGGCCTTCGACGTGGCGGCTCGAATGAGTTCCGGACTTGTGTTCCGGTTTCGTATTTGAATAACGAGAATCGGAATTTTTGTCGGGAGCACGAAAATTACTCGGTTCGACGAGGGTTTCCTTTGTTGAGCTCCGATAATTATTTTGCAAATTTATTGTATGTTACCGATTTGACGATGATAATATGATAACGATTATTGAGAACTGCTGATACAAAATCGAATTTAGAATGGTCTACCCACTACACAATTTCAGATTAGGTAAATTATTATACAGGACAACAATTGTGCTTCAAAGGCATAACTTATCCGAAACAAACTTTCGTAGAGCCTGTTGAAGAAATGCCTGATAAAGCAAATAGATCATTTGAACAACTTACAAGGATTTAAATGAACAATATAAGCAGGTTTGTTTAATTTTTGTAAAAGTTTGAGGAACTGATACATCGTTCGGCGGCGGTCGCGCTACATGTGCAAAAAGAAGTTGCATCCTATCGTAGCCGCGTAGCAGCGTAGCGATATCGTAGCGCGTAGCTCGTAGCACCGTAGCTCGTAGCGGTGTGTGGACGTTAATCCGTAGCGCGTAGCTCTGCGGTACTTTACAAATGGCTACGCTTCGGAATTTAATTCGCGCATTTCTTTTACGCTATTGGATATTGTAAGAATTTGCGGCTTCCATATATTATGACGAGACGAGATTTTTTCGTTAAGTTTATTTGAAAAGTTCATGTAATGTGAGATGTAAAAGGGAGAGGGGGAGAGTATGTAAGTACCATACTGCTTTTTAATTCAACCCTATTGTGGCGAACTGTGAGTACAATGAAACTATCACATATTTCACATCGCAGTTGTTTTATTGTAACTTGCGCGCAGATCTCGATAAACGGGAACGCACGTCACAATGGACAATTACTTGGGACTGTATCGTAATGTATGAATTGTATCTGATTATCATTTCATTCGGCGGTTGTTTGATCACGAAATATCAGTTTCCAGAACTGATGGATACATTTAATTAAAACGCTAATTACTCACATCGTTCACATAAATAAGTTATCAATACGTTATTAAATGGGATATGTCATTACAAGTACGTAAAGATATTCATGAAAGATCAATAGTGGCGGAAATGAGATTAACTTACGATTGGGAAGCTGTAATCAAGAAAGTTCTTCCGCTCGCTTAGCTCCAAGCGCTAAGCGTTGTGAGCGGAGCGAGCGGGGTGTACCTACAACATTCACGGAGCATTCGCGGGAACTAGTTATGTATCTCAAATGTACTCGTTCTAATATTACTTGTAAACTTCCGATACGTGTTATCTTTTTAAGATACATTTTCTTTAGTCGGACAAAAGGTATTTCACTTTAGTCTGTTTTATGTCGATTCGGATATGATTTGATATATCTTTGTTTTTTTTTTATATTTTCTTTGAGTGTTTAAAGTGAAACAGGTATTGATTGAGTTTGTGCTCCGTCAATGATTGGCTGTAGACTCGTCCGTGTCACAAGCAGCGTCATTATGCTTGATGATATAATAGTAGATACGTTTAGCGTTGTGTGTAAAGTACAAACATATTATATTCGGAACATTTTCAGTGTTATTAATTATTTAATTGATGTTGATACATACATATCTGTATATGTTTGGCCATATATAAATATATGAACATTTAATGAGAACAAGTTTTTGCAACAAGTTCTTAAATAGGTACTTAGGTAGATCAAAGTCAACTTAAAACTACCGATTATCAGTATAATGATAAACACAACAGAATATATGTAGGTACGTACATCTCTTTGAGGTGCGCACGGAATACTAGGCGCCGTCGACGACTCGGGTTTGGTCGAACTACCCCTTGGTTGTTGTCTGCAAGCCCGCACCTGCGGTGGTCGCCGAGCGGGGTCGGAGTTCCGGCTGGAGCTGTTAACGGCTGGAGCGTGAGGATGTCCGTTCTCTCACACGAACGGCCATCTCCTTCACCAGCATGACTGCCTCGCAGAAAGAAGTGTCCACCGCCCATTTTCCCTCACCTCAGACCTTGACCTGTACCAGGGCATGGTGCAAAATGACGGTGCACTGCCCAAGTGGAACACATCTCCACCGTATGCCCCACCGTATCCACCGGGTGGTCTGCACAATGGTGACACCCGAGCATTTCTGCCGCCTAAATCCGGTGCGGAAACCTCTAGAAATCCAGTCATCTATTACGAACCAAGAAAGAGTCAACGGCACTTAGTGTTCCAAGCGCGCCTCAAAAAAATGTCAGCAAAACTAAAGAGGCCCAACGGGGTTGAATCCTAACCACTAATGAACTTAAGGCGGTTGAATAAAAGTGTAAATAATATTAACAATATTACAAAATTAATGTAATAAAAGACACATTCACACTATAACACAGTTAATAAGTTACTTATTAGGGAAGTCACATGTACAGAAGCAATCATTGCCAAACAAGCGTGTTTTCAGCGTAGTCAAAAAGGATATAATGACATGCAATAGAGACTTAGCTCGTTTAATAATTTACCAAAAACTACTGACAAAAGGAACTGCAATTATATTATACTCTATTATTTTTATTTTGTCTATTTTGGTAGCCCACATCATCAAAAAACTATAACAAAAATAGATCAACTTGCTAAAGTACATAAAAATCCGAGAAAAATTGTGAGATATTATTAATAACATTACTCAGTAAAAACCTAAAAAAATAATAACTTAGATATCCTAGAACTCGCCGACACGCTACAGAACCATGAAAGGTCTCGCAGCATTTTCTTTAACATAGAAAATATTTTTGCCGATAATGTAACTCCACCCTTTTTTTTTTTTTTATCTGTTATAAACTAGTACTTGACTGCGATCCCGCCTGATGGTAAGCAGTGATGCAATCATGGTGGCAAGTCCTTTTTTTGCGATGTGGCAGGAGAGGCGTCATGGCGTCCTCACCGTCCGCATGACGCAAGACAGTAAGTTCGGGAGGGTCCAGCAAAGGATTCAGACAAAAGAAACACCTGGTTGATAACTCAATGTCTCTAACAAGTGTTTGGTTGGAGCACCTCGTCCCTGTACAGGCGAGACATCACTGCAACTTGCTCAATGCTCAAGTTCGGTAATCTTCTTGTTGGTTTAGAGTGGTTGCATGTTAAGTGTTGCCTGATCCAGCAGCCGGTTTTCATCAGGGTGACCAGACGTCATCAGAGAATTCTGTTACTGTAAGCTTGGCCGCTAAGTCAAGAATGAAGAGCCTGCCGGGCACTTGGGTCCATTATGTAGTTGTACTTATCATTGGGGGTTGGCCATAAGTGCTTCGTTTGGCAGACAGGTTATCGATTGCAGTGTGTTTGTTTTAAAATGCACAGGGCACAACTTATCGTAAATGAAATGTTGGTTTTGGATATTCCGAAAATATTTTAAATATAATTATCATTATTTAAACAACATGTTAAGTAACTTAAGATAGCTACTGTTTGATGGTTTATCAAGTTGATTTATTTTCATGTTTTTAACTAAAAATAATTTCAGTAGACAACTAAGAATATAACTAAACCCGAGAATCTATATCTACCTTCCAAGATATTGCATTCCCTGCTCTGCGAGTCGATCTCCCGGCTGAAGAGTTATGTGCTGTGACTTACGACGCTGTGCCACTGAGGAGTCGTGTGCTGTGACTTACGACCTTTTGCCGCGGAAGCGTCAGTCGTTAGCTGGAGCCGCCTCGTTTACAAGATTGATAATATCGAAAGTGGAGCCATTTGGGACACTTCCAGCTTGTTACCAATGTAATTAAAAATATTTTTAGAAGTTTTGTTTTGGGCTTCAGAACTCATTTTTGAACATTGAGTGTTAGAGTGTTTAGGCCGCAAAAACAGCCTTGAAGTTTATTTCAGATACAGAAAAAGTAATGAGTGCTACGTTATCCTGTACAGTCGGAATCACACAAAGTAATAAGAGGATCTCGTTATTAATTCAGGACAATGATCTAAGACTGACGCAGTAACGGTGCGACGTCAGTTACTCCAACAATAACACTAACTTATTTAAACTTTGGAAAATTCTATTAAAAACTTAGCTCCAGTCCGAAGCGAATTCCTTTCAGCTTAAATAAATTTCCAAAGGGAATAAAATAAACATGCGCCGTCCGTCACGGAGGATTACTCGGTCGCCGGAGATTAGCGAATGAAAACGTTGCCGTAACCATCGCCGGCTGATTTTTTATTGAGTGAAGCGAACAAACGCCTTCTTGTTTCGCGGCATCCCCATCCCTGCCCCCCCTCCCTCACCTCGCGCACCCCCCGGGACGGACTCGCGGAATACTTTAAAAAACAATCCGACTACAATTGGAACTTTGAACAAGTTCGAGCTCCGAGGAAATCAAGACTTGGCAACTTTTTGTTTTATTGGTCAATTTGTTTCGGAAATATTAAACGTTGTTCTATCCATCGTTCATTACGGCGCTCTCGGACAGTTTTATTGCCGCCGTCTGATTACAATAAGACGAGTCCTCGTGGAACAACACTCGGCCACCGCGCACCGCGGCGCCGGCTCCGAGCCGCTTCGGCGCCGCGTTTAACCAAACTTTCTGATGTATTTTAACCTGAATTGGAATTGCACTCCAGTTAAATTGTCACTAGAACACACATATTTGAAACTTTACAGAATCCGTTTAGAATCTGTATGCAACTGAATAGAATGTAAATAACATACCAAGCAGTCACATAAATTAGAAACTCAGCTCATTTTTAGGGTTCCGTACCTCTAAAGCAAAAAACGGAACCCTTGGATGGAGGATTACTTTGTTGTCCATCCGTCGTCTGTCTGTCAAGAGCCTTTATCTCAAGAACACGTGGAGGCATCAAGTTGAAATTAAAACTAAATACTTAAACCTGCGGTCCCTTGAAGCTGTAAAAAAAATAAACTTCTAAGTTAACGAATAAAAACGATACGGCCGTTTATGGGGCAAAAAACGTATATTTCGACACTCTCGAGGGAATCAAAATTTATAAGGTACCTGCTGACAGGATCCTGAAATTTGACAGAAAGTAAGGTCTTATAGCACAAGTATAGGAATAAATCTGAAAACAATCAATTTATTGTTACGTTATGAAAAAAAACTCTGTAAAATTTTGAGGTTTCTTTCGGGAACTGAACTATTTACATTGGTAATACGATTAATTTGTTCGGATCCCCCAGTACGCGACTCCGACCCGCACTTGCTCAGTTTTTTTCTATCGGCATCGCGAACTAGGACCTATATTAATTATTAGCGGCACCTCCACAGCGCCTTCTATGCACTCCGCTTCGCTTTGTCGCGCGGTGCACGAGACGAGCTGAAAATCTTAATTGGCAGACTTAATTTAATATTATCCAGGCAATTGTAAAGCACGTCACCGGCACACAAAGCCTGCAGCACTCCATTTGAGCAAATAGACCGCCGTATGAATGAGTAAACGCTGAACCAATTACTCAAAGACCGCGGCAACTTAAATTAACTGGATGGGGGCGCCGTGAGCCGGTTCGAACTGGATTGCGTTGAATGGAACTGGGTGAAACTGCCGCGAGTGCCGTAGGCAGAGCCGACAACTTGCGAACAATGGTGACAGCTCCGTGACGTCACAGCGAGCCGAGAGCCGACCTCTGCCTCGCAGTTAGAAGCAGTTTGCAGATAAACTCCAAGCTCGTTGTCGTAATAAGTTTAGCGTCTCCGGTTAAATACCCACGACCGACAACCGAAGCTAACGCTAACGTCCATGTTTGCGTTAACTGGCGGTATTACTACATACTCAGATTCCTCATTGTCATTTCTTTTCTAAACTTTTAAAGAACTTATCTTTGTTCTATATTTATCCCACTTCATAAAAAAGTGCAGAGAGCGGTAACCGATCTCCACAAATGTAATAATAAAACGACAGATTAATTTTCAATTTCCATTTTCCTACTGATAACTCGATTCATGCATATTCATAGGTTTTATAGGAATAAGTCACTAAAATAACTTTTGGCCAGCCGCTTGGTGCTCACAAAACGAACCTTTTATATTTTTTTCTAAATATGGCACAATATTTGGCTTTGAATTCTATTATACACGTATAGCACTCTATCCAATTAATAACCTATGCATTTTTCTTTTAATTAACTTTGTACTAGTTTTCGGAAACTATTCAATTTATTTGTTGTTTTAGAAGCTTCACTATTATATTATTTAAAGATTAGATTTGTAAACAATTTTTTCTTAGACATTACTATTAACATTGACTTATATTCTAGTGATATAAAAGCCCTTTCATGGAAACTATTTGTCAAAATATTGAAAAGTTAAAACGAAAATCTGCTGCAGCGCTACATTGGCGTTATGTCGTCTAACAGAACTATTAAAATATAAAGCGCTGATAGCTTTTAGAGGATGTTTAACCGAACTTTTTAGTTTTTATTTAGTGACATCTATTGGCCAAAGATGTATATCAGTCGTTGGGCAGTCTTAATATTGTTAAAAACCCACAGATGGAGTTGGTCAATTACGTCACTTTCTTAAAAGTCGCAAATGAGATTCTCCGCGATCTGGTTAGGTGTCTGGAAAACAATCTTGTCGACGAGAATTAATAAAGAATGAATAGAGAATTAATTAATAGAGAAAAAATAGTGATCCAATAGTTCTTCATTTTGGTCCTTCGAGTCGGATTCAGCGAAGCGAAACAGTTCCAGTCAAGTCAGGTGTGTCCTCCTACGTGGACGGAGGAGCATCAGCCCCATACTCCCGCTGATTGGGGACGGTGGTAACGGTACGAGTAAGAGTCAGAGGAGATAGCAATACCGGATCCAGCAGCGGCGGGATGTGCGGAGGCAGGAGTCTGGAGTGGCCATCAAACAAGGCAGTTCCAGTGAAATCAGGTGCGTCCTCCTATGTGGACGGAGGAGCATCAGCCCCATACTCTCGCTGACTGGAGACGGTGGTGACTATACGAGCGAAAGGGGAGATAGCAATACCGAAACCAGCAGCGGCGGGATGTGTGGAGGCAGGAGTCTGGAGTGCCAACAACAGCAGCAAGCAAGGCGGTTCCTGTGAAATCAGGTGTGTCCTCCTATGTGAACGGAGGAGCATCAGCCCCATACTGCCGCAGAATGAGGACGGTGCTGACGGTAGGAGCCAGAGGGGGCGGGATGTGCGGAGGCAGGAGTCAGGAGTGCGCCAACAGCAACAAGCAAGCTGCAGACGATTTCGGTCGTAAGAATGTAAGTGATAGTGCCGAAAATCGTGAGTACTTTGCATTTTATTCTTGCCAAGCAAAAGTGAGCGTTATTTCCAAGAAGAAAATAACTTTGTGCGAATTTTCAAGTTTTAAACACTTAGAAAAAATCACTCGGATTCCTCATTGACTTGTAAAATTTTAAAAAGTGTTTTTGGACTTGTACAATTTTTACAATATTTTGACAGTTGTAAAATTTATAGGACTTGTACTTTTAAAATATAAAGCGCTGATAGCTTTTAGAGGATATTTTTTTCGCGACCAAAATGCCATGAATTTCTTAGTACTTACGCATTAAGTTCAACATCGTGTAATGACATGTTATCCATATAGATTTTTATACCACAGAAGTGACACAGTTTTTTGCCTACAATACTTCATTACAATAAAACTCTATTTCAAAATTTTACCAATAGTCCGCGATAGTGTAAATTCAGAAAACTACGTCTACTACTTTTATAAATGAGTGAATTAAAAATCGTGTAACATAATGAAACTATTAATTGTAATCATCATTCTATAAGACAGCTATCTTTAGTGAATGATGGTCAGGACTGCGCTGCTAATATTGAGTAACAAAACAAACAACATTTATAACTATAGCATAAGAAGTTTTTTAATGTTCCTACTGCTGGGACTCAAGCCTTCTCTCTAGGAGAGGGAATGAGCCCTATACCACCACGCTAGGCCAGTGCGGGTTGGTAAATGTCGCATTTCTTCTAAATATTGTGTGTGTGTTTTCCTTCACCGTTTTGAGAGCATTAGTGATGAAATAAATTACATAAAAAAATTAAACTTTTTTTAAATCTATTTTCAACTTAATTTTTAGGGGCGAATCAAAAATTGATTCGGAGTCAGAAAGCACTTGGTATGATGTAGGGGAAAGCTATAAATGTTTGAAGGCACATTCTGAAGGTATAGCATTACAGCAAGGAATAGCCGACTCATTAGAAAACGTTTTCCAGCTTTAGTATCATCAGTTTGAAAGTGTGCAGAGCAGATAAACGGATATTTTGTACGTCTATCCTCTTGACTATATTTTATCAATTTTTCTATTTTCGGCTGACCAGAGTGAACAAACTTGAAATATAATTATAGTTTATGAAGGACGAAATCTCAATAACAATAATGATCATTTAGTGATGTATCACTTATATTACACATATGACTAAAAATTCAACTGAACCTAATTTATATTTGAATACTAATCTATCTACATAATATCTAGGTAGGTATGTAATACCTCAGTGCTTAGGAATGACAGAATGCTTAACCACAAAACTTAGCGATGAAAACTGATTCTCAATGATTTGCTGGCATTTCTTGCTGAGTTTTTAAATAAAACAGTATGCAAAGTTCGTGTTCACTAAAGCAGTTGTAGGTAAAAACCCGATTTCTGTGGGAGGAAACATCTGCATGTTTTAGTCTATGATTGTAAAATAGAAAAGCTTTTAAATAAAATATAATTTCTAACATACTATTACGATATTTAAAGCTACCAAATTGCTCGAATAATCAATTATTTTACTTTCATGACTACTAAATTATTATTAACGTCCCAAATTTACTTTCTTTTGAATTTATAAGCGCCGCTCTCACACTGCATGAACGTCAAAATTGCACTAAAGTCATCATTGTCAATTTGTGGGTAATAAGGTACAACCAAAGATTTTATATATCCTAGTACTAGATTGACTACGACAACCTCAAAAGCGTCCCCGAAAAGGAAAGTTACATAGTGTCCTGTCATCTCGTTCTACTAGTGTGTCCATACACTAGCTACATACCACGGGACAATTTTGCTCTATAGTAGTAAAAGATATTTTTGGTACATTAAATAGATATGCGAGTTCAAAAACAATTAATTAATATGTATCAACAGATCTCTATATGCTTACCAAAAGGGAACTGTGAGTTTTCTCTGTAATGATTAGGAAATAGCTGATGTTTGTATATACCTTATATTAGTGTCATATAGTTGCATCGATTAATATAAAATGCTTGAATTACCACCTACTAATGAAGTTGTCACGAAGTTCATCCATCCCAGACGGCTAATCAGGAGAATAATATTTTTATTAAGAATTCGAAGATATAATAATTACATCGCACAAATCCGCAGAATCCACGAGTAGTGGTTTATGGCCCATATCTTTTCCCAGAGAGGAGGTTTGAGTCCTAGTAGTGGGAACATTAATAGTCTAATTATGCTTAAGCCTATTTTTAAGCCAGCCCGCCCTGTATTTTGCTACCAATAACGATAGCGATATCCTCTTATGCAGCATGTGAGTATGAAATATATTATACTGATAAAAAAATACATAGTGTATCTGTACGTAAGAAGATCCGGCACCAATTTAGTTTATTCTTTTTGTGTTCGTAATTGTCAGAATAAGGTTTGTCTGAAAGAAAAAACTAATTATTTTTTATTGAAAATAGACTGATGCGTGACATCAAATGGTAAATTTTTTGTAACGTTAAATTGCACTTATTAACTAACAAATAAACAACAAACAACACATTAAAAAAACAAACAAAACTGTTGCTTGAATATTTATTTTGTTGCCGAAGGTTCTCATTTCTTGGAAAACTATGACAAAGACTAAACTTAAAGACAGTAGACTATAATTTTAAAATGAATATAATTCTCGAATGTACAATAATATCGATGTTGGGAAGCGTTTGGAGTGCACGCGCGTCGTTTTCAGAAATCGGTAACGAAGTTGTCACAGATAACTACAGACTGAAGTGGTCCGAAGACACGTGTCCCGCATTCTACACCTCTTGCCGCCGCGCCACTCGCCGCTTTCGAGCGGCCGAAGGTGCCCGATCTACGGGGAAGAAGATAAATTGTTACTTGATTCATTAAAAAAAATATTATGCCTCCTCAGATATTTCTTAATTCATTAAACCCCAAGCGAACGCCGGCGTTCGCGCACCTATTGTCTTACTATTGTGTCTCTAATTATCACATGAAAGCCTTGCTTTTAATAATATAAAACTTGAACAGTTAACAACAAAAATTTATAAAATTGCATCACCCATCGTCCGTCTTCTTAGTCGATTATGATGCCCCTTCTCTATGTGTTTTTACAGGTAATTAATATATTTTAATTCCCACATGAAATTCAAAACGATGTTTGTTGTCACTCTACATAAATAATTTGTAAACAAAACAGAAAACTTACCTAAAAAATGAAATCCCACAACCAGGATACCCATCACTATAACAAAACTTTACACAACAACGTTTAACCATGTTGCACACTATAAACTTTACTAAATATTGTGTTAAAAACTTGTAACAAATAGAAATACAACTTTAACCCTATGTAAACATCGGCCATATTGTTTATTGATGTCAACCTAAGTGTTGCCCTTCATAATTTGAAAATTACTACGAATAGCTACTATATCTATATAAAATCATTATTAAATACAAGAAGAATCTGTATAAAATTTCAAGAAGCATTATTTTGAAATAAAAACTTTTGTTGCAGTTGATTTTTTGTTGCACACCTATCAATACGCATGAACATGGACTATTTAACGATTACTTGAACAAGTTAAAAACTACCATCTATTTTAATTTTTTTTCTGATCGGAGGTGAGAAAGGGACACAGGGGATTTATCTCACTGTCTTGCTCGGAACCATTTTTCCCTTTTGTGTGTCAATAACACACGTGAACTTTATCCTGATGAGAATAAAGAACACTTTAGAGAGTCTAATATTCCTTCGTAGTCAATCTAGTCTAGTAGGATATATAAAATCTTTGGGTACAACTGATTCGATTGAAGTGAGTGTTCGGCACGCCTAATCTAGTGCGTAGTACATATATATCGATGACTATTAATAGAATCCTCATATTAAAGATATTTTAGTTTAAAGTTGGTAAGTTTACGTATATTACTCCAATAGTACCTAAGTACCTCCTTATGAATTTTAAAAATCAATAAACGCATTTTTGAACGAACGAAAAGATGGCCGTATCATAATTTCGTGTTTTTATAAGTCATTTAGCTGGGTGACAGTTGAAATGCCATGCAATTCGATTATAAGTGATGTTGCTATACCTACTCCAATTGCACTACTATGTCATGTGTGTCATTAAAACTACTGTATTCTAAGCACAAATGGTTATTTTTATTTTTATGTTAAATATCTTATGCGAAAAAGTATTTCCTAAGTATATTAATGCAAAACGTAAAACAAACAAACATATGGTGTTAGTAGACTAGATTTATAATAGTGGCAGTATTAAATGTTCAGTTTAGCCTATAGTCATGAAGTTAAGCCAGCAAAAAAAAACAACTAAACCCTGACAATTTATTAAAAAAATTAGATTAATTAATTATTTTTATCTGAATCTAATTTTTTAGTATTAGACATATGTATATATAATACTAGAATTTGGCTTTTTCTAATAGTATGTGCATAATTTATAATTTTCCTTAAATGTTCGTAACTATCCCGCTAAACGATGCTTTCCAATAAACACCCCTACTTTTTAATTAGTACACAAACAACTGGGACTCTATCTGTACCCGTCACTGATCATATTTTTGTAGTCAAAAGTAGAAAAAACCGAAATCCTAAAATTGACCACGAAAAGGTAAATTCATCATAGAATCAATCAAACATAACAATTGCTAGTAGAAAATACTGCGGGCAGTGTTTTTCCCTAATATAATTGTCACTTATTCATTCATTAATCAATAGCCTGCACAATATTGCCATAAATTGAGTGACATTTTGGGAAATAAACCAATGACTTTGCTGTTTATGAATATTATTTATTGAGATTTTACTTATAAAATAACAAGGGCTTTTCTAATAAGCCCTTTAAGCATGTGTACTAATTAAAAAATAGTGGTGTAGAAGACTAAAAAAAGAAACATAAAACCAATCAAAAAGCAATCACGTATTTGTATAAACCATCTAATTGCAGCAACACCACACAAAACGTTGTTTAAGTCGTACACGATCACTATGACGGTACAACACATACAGGTGAATCAAAGGCTACTGTGAGTATCGACACTGACTTCAGCATTTCTGAGTTAATAGGTTATTACGGGCACCTGTTCCCGTACGTTCGGCCGGTTATTTACAGCGCACTCTATTGTTTGCCGCTAATGAGCGACGATTGTGTCCGTAACAGGTACTGGTTACTACTCGTTGGAAGCTAGCGGCCCAGCTCGGTGGAACTGAAACACAACACAACTGATGTGATTGGTTTGTAAGTTTGGACAAAAAAATTTAGACATAAATGTAGTGGGTGACAGCCCTATGTATATTGTTTTTTTCCCACAACTATCACACAACACCGTCTAGTCCCAAGCTAAGCAGAGCTCGTGTTATGAGTACTAGACAACTGATAAACATACTTAAATATTTCTAAATACATGCATTTTATAGATAAATTACACCCAGACACAGAACAAATGATTTATTTATTTATTTATTCAAATGATTATGCTCATCACACAAACATTTGTCCAGGGTGGGAATCGAACCCACGACCTCCGGCATAGTAGTCAGGGTCACTAACCACTAGACCAACAGGCCAGTCAACCAGACAGTTTTCGAAAAGCAGTCACGATGGTAGTGGTAACAAGTAGTGGAGTCCAGTCTTCGTCAATATTTTCAAAAGGGTGAAAAAAAGTAATGTCATCAGGAAACCGATATGTCTTACAACCAAAACCTTGAAATTATGATAAATCTACAAATCCGCAGTGTGTTCGTGTGGAGAACAATATAGCACTTCCTCTCACAATGAAAAAACCATTCAGCTCTTGTTTTCAGCCGTGGGACCAATTATATCGTGTTGCCTCGTAACCTGATTTATTATTAAAAGATAAATATCAGTTGTTCAAGACTCCTTTACCTCAAAAGGTTTAATCAGATGGTTGGAAAAGCTGCTTACTATTGTCCACATATCGATATATGAACCAACACAGGCCGCCATTCCTTGCCTGAAATATAGAATATTGGTGTATCGTAGAGCCATTCTTGTGATGTCTAAGAAGTTCTTTATCAAGCGACAAGCAAGCCTTTTGCATTGAAGGTTTTTATTACTTCGTACAGAAGTACCCTCACTACAGTGAACTTAAAGCTACGATTCAGTAATTGAACATATATAAGTAGGTCTTATATAATTCATTCTATCTTCTTCACAGATCAAGTAGTAGAGTATAAAAGGCATAGTGGAAAATGTTCAAAATGAGAAAGTACAGCTAGATCTCTAAACCTCCAAATTATCAATAGTTGAGGAAGGACTTTATAAAGCGCTTGTTTGACACTCTCATGGCGGCCTGCTACGTATTCTTCCGCACCTTTAGTATTCACTTTTTTATAACACTGAAAAAATGAATTTATTAATAACCAAGTTTTTATTATTTTTATTAACACGAACAATTTACTATTAAAAAATACTTAACTACCAAACTATAATTACATTAAATTACTATATTTTAGAACTGTTTAGGGTTGACACTCTCGGACCGTGGGGTCCGAGTGCTCACTAGTTGTAAAAAGATCTGTTAAAACGTCTGATTGACATTTCGCGTCACCGGCTGGCTTTCAACTCTGACAGAAGATAAGCATTGCCATACAGCATGGCAATAACGCCAATCTTTTGGGCAGCATTATCAGTTGACAGCGATGTGAAAGAGTTTTTTGACACCATATTTTATTTGATTTTTTGTTAGTTGTAATTTTGCGTAGGGTTTTTATTTATTTTACTCTAATAACTAATTAAAAACTAACATAAACGCCATATATGTTTTAGATTGAGTTAACTAAGAGCCTTATAAAAATACTTATCTAATGACTAGCTGACCCGGCGAACTTCGTATCGCCTAACAATCAGCCGATTGCGATGATACAAAGCCTAAGTAATATATGAAGTTACACACAATACACACAATTTTAATGTATAAAAGTTATCCACATTAATTTCATACATTATACGCGATGTGCAAACAACAAAAATTTCTACAGATTTATTTTAGGGATTTATAGATTTATGAGTCAATTCTTAATCAGTTTCAGAAACCTATTTTGTCAAAGCTCCTATAAAGAAAATAAGTCGTGTTAATCTAAAATTAATTTATGCCACGTCTTATAAAACAAAGGATGATGTTGCTTAGTTCCTGAGAAAGAGTTTTTAATTAGACCAGAACCTACTTTTAAAGATTTATTTAAAAAAACATTAAACACAATAAAGAATAGCACTTTTTTCAAATGTTAGCCGTGATTGATCTGACAAGACAAGAACCAGAGATGGACGAACAATGTTCGCAAGAGCGGCGCCGGCACAAATCGCCTCGTGCCAAGGGACCGGTCTTCACAATATTTTGACTCTCGATGTAATTAATAAGAGATTGTTGAAGACTCTTTAGTTTACTAATAATAGAAAACTTTCCTAAACAATAACTCCGAGCTTTTGTGTGAGAGTCTATTGTCGGCGACCATAATGACGGATAATTTGGATTACTTCAAGCTTTTCAGTAAGGGGACCGGCTAGGCGGGCTGGTTTGAAAGTTGTACTCAGTGAGACTCATTAAGGTTTGAAGGAACCTTATTAATTACTTCGAAGATCCAGTGTTTCTTAGTAGTCGGTTTTGTTGGAATCAGTTTTGTTTCTTTGTAGTTAGTTCTGAGATTTAGTTTATAATCGAGTTATTGTGCCGTAAGTATATTTTTTCATGATTTATAGCTTATTAAGTACTTTAGTTTACAAGTTGTGAATGCTACGAGACGAGATCTGAAATCGGAAAAAGTAAGCTAATACCTACATTTTATAAAGTTAGTATTAGACAGTTATTTATTTTCATATTTTTGAGTTGTCCTCATTATAAAAGTACCTTGTATATTTATGTGTAGATCATTTTAGTCCCCTAAAACGTAACAACAACGTTTGATAACTGAGCCTAATGTAAGCTGGTCTCGACTGCGTCAGTTTTTTTATGTACATACATACATACCAATATATATCATGTTTAAAAAAAAAAACGGTGTTAAATTCAGCGAAATTCTTGACATTCTAAACCTAGCTCCAAATATTTCCAAACTGTTGGACAGCGAGCTCGTCGCTAGAGGGCGCTCCCCTCGCCCCGCCACTCTCACCCTTTCGACGAGTATTAAATATAACACCCCATCAATGAGACTTACACTTTGTTATATCTGATACTCTATAAACTTTCACATTTTGAATTTATTGCTGCGACTTCGAGTTGATAAATTGTCAAACGTTCTCTCTCATGGCGACGCTCAGATGGATGACTAGTATATTATTTGAAAGATTTCGACTGAACGTACTGAGCAAACTGATTCTCGGATACAAAGCTAAACAAATCGTAAACTTAGGTGGGTTGTATAAATAGGATGTCGAGCATTCAGAAAATATGCTTGTAGTGTATTTATGTTTTTAGAAAGCTAAAAATAATAATTTAGCCACACCTTTCATACGTTACTCGAGGAAGTTAAATCAATTTAGGTATATTATTTAGGAAATTTTGGCTTATTATATTTACATTTAGGTATAATATCGCAGCAAAAGCTGCACCAAATCCATTTGTAATTGTGCAACAAATTGCCATCTAATAATACGTCGTTGGGACACTTTTTGATCACGTAATTGGTGGGATTTCGTTCGGAAGGCGTCGGTCGCATGTTCGGCTTGCGGTCACAGCACTGCCACTAGCTCGGAATTCAGGCTCGGATTAAATTCAATTTTAACGTAGCGCAGCTTTTCGCCACATAAAAGATAAGGCCAGCAGGTTAGCTCTATACACCGTGCGATATCACACGCTTCACGAACAGCGAGTGCAAGCGCACACAACTGACATTTGTTTGAGATCACTACACTACACGTTTTTGTGCGTTCACCTGTTTTTGCTCGCTGCAATAGATCCGGTCTTCTGTTTCATATTTTCTATGTCCTGCTCTATCGTGCTTTCTCATGTTGACGACTTTCCTCTTGTATACCGTACACAGTCCACAGGTATACGAGCGGAAAGCAGTCGTCTGAAGACTGTTATAGTCGCGACTCAATTTAACAATTTTTCCTTGACAAATTAATTGAAGAATAAAAAGAAATTCTTACAAAAAGAGATTAACCGACTTCAATGTTAAAAAAACACTGAAAAGTACAAAATAACTTTGTTAATTTCGGAAGTCGATGATTCTATATACATCCCTTTTCTTTCAGTCAGTCATCGAGAACACGTATAAACAGAGCAATTTGACTCATTACGGCAGTTCTGCTGTAAGTTTCATATCTTCGAAGTTCATGATCAGATCAAAACAATATATCTATGGGACCAACTTGGAAGCATAACGTAACTTGGAAATATATCGGTCCACAATTGACCGAGATGTCGGTTAACATACACAAAAAAATAAATAAATATAAAACATACATTCAGCCGAACATAGAACCTCTTCCTTTTTGAAGTCGGTTAAAAATGAAAATGTGGCTATACATTGTCCTGATTAAAGTTAACCATCAACCTTTTTGACTGAATGACTAAGTCGGACTACATACCTTTTTTTTTATGTTGGAAAAAAATCATGCATTGACATCCCCCGCTCTTGGGCGGAGCGGGAGATAGTGTCAGACTCTTACTGACTAAAAGACCCACCCCGTTCCTTCTAGCCTTTACACCGGGGCTCGAGCGCCCTTTCGGATAACCCTGGCCCCAGTAGGCTTCGACCCGGCTGGGTCCCTGCTGTTGCTGACAACTCCTTGAGGCGCGCGGGAACAGTGCGCGCCGTCGACGACTTGGGCTTGGTCCGGACAGTTACCGGACGGCCGGACAGTGAGCTACCCATTGCTCACTGTCCGCAAGCCCGCGCCTACGGTGGCCGGTAATCGGGATCAGAATCCCTGCAGCGGTGGCGGTGGCGATAACGCCGTTGCCTGATCCTGATGCGTTCGGTCTCCTCCTTTGCGAGCATTACTGCTTCGCAGAAGTCTACATACCTAAACAGGTAAGAAAATTGCATAATATTACTTTTAGAATAAAAGTGATTTTTAAGTTAGAGAGCTCAGAAGCCAGAGAATGTTGCACGAGACCGGCGGCGATCGGACGTCTTCACGCCCCAGCCACCGGGACCCCGATCCTGATTTCCAGTTATCATAGGCGTGGGCTTGCAGATGACGAACAATGGGTGGCTCGCCGTCCAGCCGTCCGGTAATAGTCCGGATCGAGCCCGAGTCGTCGAAGGCAAGTAGTATTTTAACGCACCTCAGAAAGATGTCAACAAAACCGTAGGGGACTAGCAAAGCCGAAGCCTACTCGGATCATGGGTTAACTTCCGAAAGGGAAACCCGAAGTTCTGTAAAACCACACCTATATTACTTTTTTGCCTTGTGTTCACAAGGAAAAAAAGTAATATAGGTGTGATTTTACTCAGTAAAAGTCTAACACGCCCTCCCGTTTCGCTCTAGAGTGGGAGAATGCATTGGATGATTTCCTTCCATACAAAAGGTACAATTTTTTCAAGACCGATTTCAAGACCGATTTCGGCGACCTTTAGCTCTTGCCGGAACCCCCATACCAATCTGTACCGACTTTCAGTACCTCGGATCACTCGTCCAAGTGGATAGTGAAATAGACCGAGACTCGTCGGATCAACGCAGGACGGATGAAATGGCGACAGGTCACGGGAATAACTTGCGACCCATGCATGCCCCTCAAGTTAATGGGTAAAATTTACAAGTCCGTCATAGGACCTGTCATACTGTATGTGAAAAACAAGGATGAAAAAAGATTGCATGTAGCGGAGATAAGAATGTTGAGATGGACGTGAGGTGTGACGAGAATGGATAAAGCGAGAAATGAGTATATTAGAGGAAGTTTGAAAGTGGTGCCACTGTGCCAGCGACTGAAAAGTTGAAAGGAAATCCGTTGTCGTGGTATGGTCATGTGAAGAGGAAGGATGAAGCGCATAATACTAAAAGAGTTCTGAGTGTTCTGAGTATACACATAATATCACGCGCCGTGCGCTAGCAGTAAGACGTGTTACGAGTCACTCCATTAAAAATAAATATTCTCGGTTTATTTACGAGATTTATTAATACAGTAATATACTTATCAAATAGTGCATAGTCTACTACATGTTTTGGTGAAATAATATCAACAAGTTCTTCTTTAAATGCGAAGAAATAAGAAGTTTAAAATTTGAGAGAAGCAATATAAAATCAAACAACAGTGAGTCATACAAGCGCGGGGTGCCCGTATTGGCCGGTTGGCGGTGAGTCAGAACGCACGAAACGGCTCGTTACGCTACCTTATATGGTCACAAATCTACTATTCTCTCATTTACTAACAGCCAGTTTTTTCATCTAAAGTAACAGCCAAAGTAACGTCATAAAGTAAAAGTAACGGTCAAATTCGTTTCTTCAAAATTTTAACTGTTGATTTAACTGTTACTTTTGCCTTTAACTTTTACTACTCATTAGGGGGCTGTTAAATCTAAAGTCACTGTCATTTTGACAAAGTTGTAGGTTATTTAGGTTTCACTAATATGTCTTCACGAACTTCGTCCAGTGAAAGTTCAAGATCATCAGACGATGAACTTATCGTTAGTTATTTAACGCGTAGACGTAAAAAGTTTAATGTTCGCAAAGATCATTTCGTATGGGACGACGCTGATTTTCTGTTCCGATACAGAATTTCAAAGGAAACAGTTACATACCTCAGCCTGTTGTTACAAGATAAACTGACGCCAACCACAGAAAATTAAGTTTATTTTCAGTTTGTATTTAATAAGCCTACGTTAAATTAACTAATGTACAGTACGGCCGTTCTATCTTGGCGAGTGTGAAGTTAGGCTCTGCGAACTTTAGCGCTTGTGTACCTACTCGTATAAAAATAACGGTTTAAAAAAAAATCCAAAACAGTTGTTAATAGCAATAACAACAACTAATACCATTAATTTTTTTAAATCATTTAGGCGATTAACACACGGCACCGCGCACCGCCGCGGTTGGTGGTGAAGCGGATCTCATGTTACAATGGTCACTTAGAAATCCGTTGATACCTTACACACGTACACCACCCGACCGCGCGGTCGAGCCACGGTCGAGCGGTGCTCTCGCAACCACCGCTCCTCCGCGCTGATTTCCGCGCGGTGGAGCGCGCTTACACACGGGGCACCGCATAACCGCTTTCTACGCCATAAAAGCCAGATGCTGCCACCACTTCAGAGTCCATTTTTGCCAGTGGCTGTGATAAAACTGGTCAAAATTGCGTTAAATCCATCCGCGCGGTTGGGCGCATAAACCGCCTAACCGCGCGGAGCACCGCTAAGAAATCCGCTTCACCGCCACCGCCCTCCGCGGCGGTGCGCGGTGCCGTGTGTTAATCGCCTTACTTATGTTATCAATCAATTCAATTCTAAAAAAATTCGTTCGTTGGCGTTCGTATAAACAGAATCAACTGACATTCGACTTTTTGACACTACTTGACAGTGGATATTGCGATGTTGTCATGCGTAAAAAAAGCTCCCCACGTTTTTTTGGGGTAATTATGCCGTTTGTGTTATGGTAACTCTATTGACTTTTAGTTTAGCTGTTACTTGGATGAAGAAACACATTTGCTATAATATCAGTAATAGTCAAGTAAAAGTTAATACTTTTACTGATAGTTTTAGTTGTTGATGAAGAAACTGGCTGTAAGACACAGGTACGAAATACTGATTACTAATTTCGCAGAACTTTAGTGAGTTGAGATAGCACAGTCGTGTACAGAGCGACACCTCATTGAAGAGAACGCGAGTTCGAGTCTCAGGAATAAGATTCTTTTTGCATTTTTTTTTTTTTTATATTGCTTGCCTTTTTGTTTATGTTTAAACAATTGCTTTGCTTTCTGCCATAATACGTGTATTTTGACTTTTCTACGCTTTTTTACAATAAAACATGGCTGACGATACGTCCCCCACAAATAAGCATGAAAACACTCTGCGTAATGCATCGACCACCAGAGGGAGCAAAAGGCAAGCTGTTGGATCTCCACCTCAGTCAACTACCGATAGTATATTATCGCGAGACGATGTTCGCGAAATTGTCCAAGAAGTAATGAAGGCTGAATTATCGGTAATGTTGTCTAAACTTAATGAAACCATGAATGCAATACTGAACAGAGAGCTGCAACCCATCAATGCAAAAATAACTGCAATGGATGACTCTATGAAATTTATGAACAGTCAGTATGAGGACCTACTAAAAGAACATGCTTCTTCTAAGAAGATCATTATAGAACTGCAGAGGGAGAATCTTGAAATGTGCAATAATATGAAATCGCTAAACGTGCGTGTGGATCAGCTGGAGCAGCAAACTCGATCAAACAATATAGAGATTCAATGTTTACCTGAGAAAAAACACGAAAACCTGTTTGATATTGTGTCGAAAATCTCCAAAGTGGCTGGATGCGTCGTGGAAAACAAAGATATTTTGCACTGTACTAGGGTTGCCAAACTCAATCCTAATAATACCAGACCACGTTCAATAGTGGTACAGTTGGCTTACCCTCGACTTCGTGATCAATTCCTGGCATCTATTATAAATTTTAATAAAAAAAATAAGGATGATAAACTTAACAGCGTGCATCTCGGCTACTCCGGGCCAAAAACAGCAATTTTCGTGTCTGAACATCTGTCCCCAACATATAAGGCTTTACATGGTGCTGCCAGACTCAAAGCCAAGGAACTTGGTTATCAGTTTGTGTGGATTCGTAGTGGTAGAATCTTTATGCGTAAAACACAGGAGTCACAACATATCATGGTTAGAAACATGGATACTTTAAATAGGTTAACTTAATTATCTTCACAATTTATGGTAATCGCAGCATTGGCATTAATCTTGTTTAAAATTCTCGGCTTTTAATATAAATATTTATTACCAAAATACAAGAGGTTTGCGCACGAAGACTCACAATTTTTGTCGTCAATTATCTTTAGAGAGCTATGACATTATTGTATTGACTGAAACGTGGCTAAATAGTAGTGTTTTGAGCGCAGAGCTTTTTGACGATAGATATACAGTATACAGAAGGGATAGGGATGGTAGGAAGAAAGATGGAGGTGGTGTATTAATCGCTGTATTGAAGAAAATTAATTCTAAACGTATGATTCACTGGGAGAGTCAATGTGAGGACCTTTGGATAACTATTGAGGTGCCGTTTATGAAATCTATTCGTCGAATAGCTCTGTGCGCAATCTATTTGCCACCTCCTGTGTTACGTAGTACCTTGGACAATTTTCTGGACTGTTGTAATGTGATACTTGAACAGCCAGACTTACATACCTGTATTGTCGGTGATTTTAATTTAGGTAATATAAAATGGAACTTGGTTTATGATTCAGAAAATTATGCTCCTCCAGGCATTAATAGTGTATTAATGGATTTTATTCACATGCATAAATTGACCCAACTTAATGATATTATGAATGTGTCTGGACGAATATTAGACCTTGTATTAACAAATTTGCCCGCTGGTAGCGTTACTGCGGCCGTAAACTCCCTCAGCACTATCGATGTTCATCACCCCCCAATCGAAATCCAGTTTAAAGGGAGTAATGAAACCCAACTTCCATACAACCCCCAGACTATAAGAACTAATTATTATAAACTTGATTACACAAAGATTTGCGAGAACCTATATGATGTAATCTGGGATAAAGTATTTGAAGGTGTGGCCGATGTTAATGAAATGCTTCGCGTATTTTATGACAAGCTTCTTAGTATTATACACATGCATGAGCCTTCTAAGGCCACTTTTAAATATAAAAAATATCCTCCGTGGTTTAATAAAAGCTTAATTAGAGCCATAAAAGAAAAAGAAAAAATAAAATCTCGTTACAAAATCTATAAGAATCCTAGGGATGAACTCGAACTCAAATTATTGGGTAAACGGTGTTCCAAATTAGCTACTGCCTGTTATAATGATTATATCAAGGATGTGGAAAATGAAATCTCCAAAAATCCTAACCGGTTCTGGTCGTACATTAAGGAAAAAAAAGGTGGCTCAAGCTCTTTTCCGGCCACCATGACTAACGGAATCGTTTCCACATCTGATGGTCAACAAATATGTGAAATGTTTGCCTCAAATTTTTCCTCAGCATTTAACGACGCGAAGCGGGCCCATGGTGAGTCAGGATCCGATTTTCTTCGCAATATGAAAAATAACACTCTACCACTAACGGCGCCTGTGATTGATCGCGATAGTTTATTGAACAAGCTTAAATCATTGGATCTTCGTAAAGGTGCTGGGCCTGATGGTATTCCACCAATATTTATTTATAAGTGTGCTCCCGCTTTGGTTTCCCCTTTGACATTGATCTTTAACAAATCTCTTAGCTCAGGTATTTTCCCTGACCTGTGGAAGGAAGCAAAAGTAATTCCAATTTATAAGAGTGATGACAAAGACAACGTCAACAATTATAGACCTATCTCTATTTTGTCAACATTTGCCAAGGTTTTCGAATCATTGGTCTGTCCATGCATTCAGTCTCATTTCAAACAGTACTTGAGCTTTTCTCAGCATGGTTTTGTAGGTTCTAGGTCTACTTGCACTAATCTAGCGACATTTACAGAAATGCTATCAGACGCCATTGACTGCGGCAAGCAGATTGACGTGATTTACACAGATTTTAGCAAAGCCTTTGATCGCGTGCCTCACCATGTACTTCTCTCGAAGTTATCTGCGTATGGAATCACCGGTACATTGTACAATTGGCTAAAGTCTTATCTCGAAAATCGTTTCTTCTTTGTCGCAGTTAATGGTTTCCAGTCTGGAACCTGCAACATCTCCTCAGGAGTTCCCCAGGGCTCGCATGTTGGACCGATTCTATTTAATGTTTTCGTTAACGATATCCCACACTGCCTAAGTTTCTCAGAATGTTATATGTATGCAGACGACCTCAAATTCTCTAGGATAATCGAATCGGAAAACGATGTAATATTACTTCAGAGGGACATAGACTCGCTGGTTCGGTGGTGTGATGATAATGAAATGAGCTTGAACGTAAAAAAGTGCTACCACGTGAAATACACCCGAAAAAAAAAAATTACGGCTAGTGTATATCATGTTGGCCCTATCGTTATCCAAGAGGTTGACCAGGTACGGGACTTGGGAGTTATTTTTGACGCCGCCTTGACATTTGTACCTCATGTTGAGAGCGTTGTCAAGAGGGCTTCGAGAATGCTGGGATTTGTATTGAGGAATGCTGTTGGTTTTAAGCGCAGTCGGACAAAGATCTTGTTGTACAACTGTCTCGTCCGTAGTATCTTAGAATACTGCAGTACAATTTGGAGACCTCATTTTTCCACGCACATCCTTCGAATAGAGCGAATACAAAAGAGATTCCTCTGGCATCTAGCCTATGCTAGCGGAAATGCAAGAAGTATACGATCATACGAAGCCCGACTATCTTATTTTAAGATGGTATCACTGGAGAAACGGAGAGTAATCATTGATTGTAAATTCGTATATAAGCTGCTCCGATGCAAGATTGATTGCCCCCTACTGCTTTCCCAGTTTCAGTTTCGGGCCCCTGGTAGGCTCCCTCGTGCTCCTATTACTCCTTTACACCCTCCACTTCGCAGAACGATACTCGGTGCAAACTCGGTTGTTCCTCGTCTTTGCAAGTTGCTGAATGGTTACAGCGGCCTAGTTGATGTGCACTTTGACTCGTATGCCAAGTTCCTTAGGACAATTATTGGTAACATTTGATTTTATTTTTGTATTATTGTACTTAATTGCAAAATATTTTTTCTCTGTTCTATTAAATTTTACTTTTACAGCTGATTACTAATTCCATTTAAATATCAAATATTGTTAATTTAAAATTGTTAGTTTTTTAGTTAGATATTCTTTTTTTTCTCTGTAACACATATGTTTAAGGGGCATGCGGTGCTAACCTGTAAAAAATTGTTACACTAACCTTAGTTTATGGTAGATATAAGTTCTTTAAAAATGTATGGTGTAAACAATTGTTGGTTGGCCAATAAAGGAAAAAAAATAAAATAAATAAATACATGTAGATGGATGGAGAGGGAGAGGAAGGCCGAAGAAAAGATGGATGGATTGTGTGAGGAGTGATATGAAAGAAAAGGGAGTTAGTTATAGTTTGCAGCAACACGTATTTTTCTTCCATTCTGTCCTGTCACCCGTGTGACAGGACAGAATGGAAGAAAAATACGTGTTGCGCCAACACTAAGTAATATGGGATAAGGGCAGGAAGAAGACAAAAGATACAATTTTACAAAACTTTAGTTACTTTTATTTACAGTCAGGACATAACATTTGTTTCACACAAGGCAAGGAAACATGTTTTTTTTTACGAATTACATTGTGATTAGATTTGAATTTAATTAGAACAATTGTTTTTAGGTTTTCGACCTAGATTACGCCGGTGACCTGTGCTCGCTGAATCACCCCCTCACGGCAAAAAAAGAACTCAAAATAAACATGCAGACGAACTAAGAGAGCTGAGAATGGATGTTTGCTCCACAATTTTATCTACCTCGAAGCTTTGAGTTAAAAACTGGAGGTAATGAAGAGGACATCGCTTCGCAAATCACATTCATGCAGTTAACTCTAGTCGCGGAAACTGACCCGAAGCATAAAATTTAAAATCTTCAAATGAAATCTATGCTGCTCTACAGATACAAAACGTGGAAGATCACAAAGGACATTTTACGCCATATCCAAGTCTTCATCAACCGGTGCCTTCGTCGCATGCTCGGAATAGTAAATTCCGAGCTTGAGACCACATCTAAAGTAGGGTAATAGGTATCTCTGTTGGCATAAAATTTTAAGGCATAATATAATTTGGCATAATGCAAAGGTTAGAATAAATATAATTTAGTCTAATATGTTTTAGCTTAAGTTGGAATTGCATAAATTTTAAAGACATAATATTTATTCGTCTAATAATCATGAGCCATAAATATAAAAAGCAATAATTGGGAGAATGTAGCCAATAATTTCAAGTAGACCTTTAGGCGATGTTTTTGTTAATGATAAATGATCTTTATTTTGCAAGTAGGTTTTATAAAAACACTTTTACACGTCAATTTTTTTTTCTTCAATTAATGCTAGATGAGGCCGGTGTTTCCTAGCTGACTACCCTGAGAAGAAACACCGAAACAAACTCAGGGGTCAAAGTCTCTTTTAAAGTCCATACAGCAAAACATGTAATGGTCAAATCATATGAGAACCATGCAGATTGGGCCTGAGATGGTCTTTTGAAGAAAGAACCACACAGTTCTAAGTGGACCTGTCCAGTCAGTCCAAGCATTTGTCAGTATGCGTGTAGCTCAACTCAGGACTACTAAGGAGCTCAACGACTTGACGAACAATGCCAAAGAAAGGACATTTGGGTAGGCCACATCAAATACTCAAAACTGCCAGACATCATGTGAAAATAAAAGAAAAGGAAAGAGTAATCCACATAGTTCTCACATTCACAATAATAAAATTTACAAAAGTGTAAATATTGCAAATTGTAAATAAAAATCAGTCAAATAGTAAAAATAAACATGTCATAATTGTAAAAAAATAATAATATATGTATACAAGGTGCAGTTTTAAAACTGCACAATATTTCAGGAGGTTGTAATAAAACTCATAAATAATCATGTAAAAAAACGATACCTGGTCAATAATCAGTAATACTTGTTATTTAATTTTTTAATTACACTAAACTAAATCGATTGATCGATGGCCGCGGGGGCGTGGCTAGGGTGTGGCGTGCGGGATGATGATTGGATGATAAATTATTTATGAAACTATCGTTGCAAGTTAGTGTGTGTGAAAACGCCCTTTATTGTTTCGTGTTTGTGTGTGTGAAAAAAAGCGCGGTGATAAAAAAAAAAAATTACCTACTTATTTTATTATTGATTCGGGTCGAGAATCACTAACATAATTACCTCCTGAAATATTTTGCAGCTTCAAAACGACACCTTGTATATATGTATATATATATTTACAATAAAAAAGGCAGTTAAAACAAAAAAACATTCAAATGATAACAATTATAGTGAGTAGGTTCTGCAGCAAGTTAATCCCAAGCCGTTTTATCCTCGAGATACTCTTTTACAGTATAAAAAGCCTTTTGGCAAAGTTTTCGCTTTACAAATGTTTTGAACTTATTAATGCTAAGTTCTTGAATAGGACTGGGAAGCTTATTATAAAAATGTATACTTTGGCATCTAAATGAGCGTCCAATGTTTTTGAGCCTGGTGGCAGGAACCACTAACTTGTGTTTGTTCCTAGTATTAACGTTATGAATGTCACTGTATTTTTTAAACATGTTTTTATTTTTATGAACATACAAAATATTTTCATAGATATACTGAGATGGCACAGTCAAAATATTAATATTTTTAAATTTATTTCTGAGGGAGTATCTGGGACTTAATTTATAAATTGAACGAATGGCCCTTTTCTGCAAAACAAAAATCGTTTGGATATCGAAGGCATTTCCCCATAATAGAATACCGTACGACATGACACTATGAAAATAACTGAAGTAAACTAAAAGGGCTGTCTCTAAGTCAGTTCGATTTCGAATTTGCCTAACAGCGTATGCGGCAGAGCTAAGTTTTTTCGACAACTTATCTATGTGTGGGCCCCACTGAAGCTTAGCATCAAGAGTTATACCCAAGAACACTGTAGTGTCTTCAGGACTCAATTCTTTACCTTTTATTAGCACACTAGTTTCTACCTGCCTTACGTGAGGCATCGTAAATTTAACAAATTTGGTTTTCTTTTCATTAAGGAGCAGGTTATTGACATTAAACCAGTGTACTATTTTTGTAAGGGCGTTATTTATGTCATCAGTAACCGGCTGCTGACGTTTAAGCTTAAACAAAAGCGAAGTGTCGTCTGCAAACAACACTACCTATATCATGGTTATCCTTTATGGCAAGTCATTTATATAAATAAGAAATAAAAATGGACCAAGAATCGAGCCCTGGGGCACACCCATTGATACTACAGACCCGGGTGATCTTTTTCCGTTTACATCAAATCTCTGAATCCTATCACTCAAATAAGAAGTAAGAAGATCCAGAGAGGAATTCCGGATCCCGTAATAGTGTAGTTTCCTGATTAATGTTTCATGGAGAACGCAATCGAAAGCCTTGGACAAATCACAAAAAATGCCCAGGACATCGCATTTGTCTTCCCATGCATTATAAATAGAAAAAAAGAAAAAAAAAAATATGTCCTAAAAGTTCAACCCATCGGGCATCGGTTGTTGAACGACTCTTTGTAAAACCGAACTGTTTATTATGTAACAACTTATGTCTATTAAAAAATCTTTGTAATTGATGTAAAATTAGTTTCTCAAATATTTTACTAAAGATGGTGGTGTGGCGGTTTTTACTTGTTTGGCCGGTAATATATAATAGCCCTCGGAGGGTTGGAATGGAATGACACCCTGCCAAAAACGAATCAGCAACTCAACAAAATCACTCACCTTCAACCGTTGAACCACGTGGCCTGGCTGGCAGGGAAAAAACACTTACGGACTTTCTTGAGGCTGGATGCTAAGATGACGGTGGCTTGATGGATTTCTGTATGCGGATGAGGGTTTCTCGTGCTCAGCTCAATGCTGGAGTAGAGATTTCGCGGCGATACTTAGAATAAAAAAACGAAGAGTGAGGTCGCGGTAGCGGTCCGTACGCGCTCGATCACGGACAAGATGGCACTGGTTTTTTGTCGCTTATTCGCAGAAAAAATAGCGAGAGCGGGACCACCGAATTGAATTGCCAGGTTGAAGCGAGACAACGATATTCGGTTTGCGATCCCGTTGAGCGCCGAAACGTAAGGACAATGGCGTCAGCAGATGGGTAGCACTAAAATAGGTCTATAATTTGTGGGGTCAGATGTCCGTTTTAAACAATGGTATTATTTTACTATACTTCATTAAGTCAGGAAACTCGCCACGATCAATACAATTATTAAAAATAAGTGCTAAATTAGGAGCTACAACCTTTATAATAGACTTTACAACATCCACAGAATTTCCCTATAAATCTGTGGTCTTTTTTACATTCAAAGTGTTAAAGGTTTTAATTATATCCACATATGTCACATGTTCGAAATTAAAATCTGAATCACAAACTTTAACATTTTCTTTAAGCAGAGACTCTGCAGCAGTGGGTGATGAGTTCAAAGATTTAGTAGTTAATATGGGGATCTCTGAAAAGAACTTTTCAAAAGCTGCAGCAACCTGTGAGTCCGATTTGATCACACTGTCATTAATTTTAAGGCTAAATTCACTACATGGTTTTGTAGATCTTCCAGTTTCACTGTTTATAATATTCCAGATTGTTTTAATTATATTATTACTATTTTTAATTTTGGAACTCAAGTAGCGCGATTTTGCAACAGAGCATACTTTTTTGAATAATTTTGAATACTTTCTAACATACAAACTAAACTCGGCAGTGTTTACAAGAATTTTTTCATCATACAATTCGTAGAGTCGCGTTCTACTTTTATGTATACCAATGGTAGCCCATTCACTGAAAGATACATTACTATTAACCGATATAGTTTTGGGTATAAAAGTGGAATTAAATTGCTTACAGTACATATTAAAAAAAACATTCATATTGTTGATTCAGATCATCTAATGTTGACAAAGCTGGTAAATTATTAACAAGTTTAGTTTTAAAAGTTTCTAAGCGATTTGCAGTTTTCGGGTTAACAGTGATATTCTTTTTAGCCACTATGATGTTTGGAATCTGAAAAGTAATTAATTGCCCACAATGATCAGAATCTAGTAAATTTATAATGTCTTTATGGCTAGGTACAACATCGGTATAAATATTATCTATACCGATGTTGTACCTAATTGTTGTGTCGACGTATTATCGGTTACTGGGTTAGGTTAGGTTAGTTTTTTTTGTAGCAGGAGTGGGAAATCCATCATGGACGCGGTCGTCCAATATTAATCAATAAGGTGAAATAGTGTCTACAACTTACCGTTTGGTTGTTTATACCATTATGCGTTTATAAGATTATTAAGGACCGAACCCAAGTCGCCGGCGGCGCGTAGTACGACACGCGTGCCTCAAAGAGATGTCAGCAAAGCGTAGTAGCCCAGTGGAGCCGATGCCTGCTGGAGCCATGGGGAAAACTATAAAAACGACATCCGTGATCACCAAGTAAGAGATTTAAGTCAGCATTTTTTCAGAATATTAATAGGTTTCTAAAAATCGCAGATGTCAGCGAAAAACCCTATGAAGGTATATTTAAAAGAATTGATAAATAAAGTGAGACAAATAGTTTTAGTGCAGCGAGCCGCGATCTGGCCGGCCGCCGCGGGGTGCGGGGCGCGGGGTGCGGGGTGTGGGCGCGGGGCGGAGGCGTCACAGCGCACAAAGTTGCTGATTTATGCGCGCAAACAAACAACTGCTTCTATTATACTCTCGTTTTATACCGCGCTGATTTAGGACAAAAACGAAAAACGCAAAATTTATTCTCTCACATACATGAAGTTAATATGCAACACAGAGACGACCACAGCTGAATGTGGTTCTCTGTAGAAAAAATATTTTACTAACTTCTATCTAAGCCTTCGCACAATAAATACTGTAGTACAGGCAGTAATTATTAGCCACTCACTAAGATATACTAATTATAATTCTGCTGATTTACTTAACACTGCATCATAATTTTCTGGTAGGTTATAAACCATTATCACCATCAGGTGAAGGTTTTTTCTCAACACAAAGCAATACTGCTTAATATGTCAAAACTAATTGGTAGGTACTTCATTTATGATCTTAAATCAAAATTACTTACTTTCCGATAAATTTCTGCCTTCCATAAAATAACGTGTTATGTCACATAGTATTTATTTAACTTACAGATCAGTGCACCGAAAGGACTAACGCATTTAACTTCTGAAATGTTATAGCTAAAGTTTTCTCCAAATAAATACGCAGCATTAGATGGAACGCTTCAAAGAAAGCGAATTATTTTTTCATGAAAATGTATAGTACAGAGTGCAAAATATATTATGTGTCGTTTAAGGGAATGTTGTAGGTACTTAGTTTTTTCAGTCAAGATCGTTCGCTGCAGGCGATGTTTCAATGACATTGAGTCCACTTACTAAAATACAAAAGAATATTTTTACTATTAATATATTCAATAAAAAATTCAATGAATCAAACTGAATAAATGCGTAGTTTATTCAGTCACGTTATTAATGCAGTAAGAATTGCTTTGAACCACCGACGCTTTGAAACTTTCAAAGAAGAAGATTGTATAATTGCGTGAAAAATGTAATTAGTCTTCAGTATTAAAATTCCTAGTTAGAGCTCAAAGGTTTAACGATTCATTTATAATGAATTTTATTTGTACCTAAAATATTACAAGAATGCCTTGAAATTAGTAGACATGAATAAGATTACCATTGACGGCTTTATAAAGGGTCAAACTTTAGTGAATATTGTTTATCGTTGTTATCTTTTAGGATCTATATAACACAAGTCTTGTCTTTGAATTTCCATAAAATAATCGTCTGAATAATTAAAACATTACTCTGTCTATATTTGATAAGTTTCATGTTTACAACTCCGTGGGGAGTCAGCAGAATATTGTAAGTAGACTCACACGGGGGACTTCTTTGAATATACGTGACTTCGCATATAGTGGTGTAAGGTTTATTTTTGGACCAAACTTGATTGTATTTCAAGTAGACCGCTATGATCGAAGATCTTTTTCTTTTTTGGTTATTTTATATGTCGATTTAGAAAATAATTCATAATTTTAATTTGAAAGAAATGCTACTCTGGTGTGACATTAAATACTAACAAATCCTCGATACCACCGCCCGCGCACCCCCTTCATAGTTTTAGATGCCAATGTATACACTTTTATAATAAACTTCCCAGTCATATTCAAGAACATAGCCTGAATAAATTCAAATCGTTTGTAAAGCGAAAACTTTGTCAGAAGGATTTTTATACTGTAAAAGAGCATCTTGAAGATAAAACTTCTTGGGATTGATCTGCTCCAGTACTGTACTATATTAGTGGATATATATATATATATATATATATGTCCTTTTGTATTACATATTATTGTTATTTTATTCATTATTTCCTTGGAAGATGGGTAGGCCTTTAGTGTGGGACGCTACCTGTGTAGATACTCTTGCGCCATCCCATCTTTCTAGCTCATCGTGCTGTACTGGTGCTGCCGCGGCGGCTGCAGAGAACCTCAAGCGGCGGAAATATAACAGCCTCGTCGGCAATTATATTTTTGAGCCGTTTGGGGTTGAAACTCTCGGGCCGTGGGGTCCGAGTGCTCATATGCTTTTTAAAGAATTATCAAAACGCTTAGTTTAATTATTGTTAACTAATTAAAGTTTTTTTTTTTTTTGCATTTTGACATTTGATGATTTTTGTTTAAAACTTATTTTACAATTTGACTTAGAACTTAGAAGGTTCTTTATTTTATTTTACCATTTGACGTTGATGATAATAATTATTATTATTTTTATTTATGTAATGTGTTACATTTTGTAAATTCTATTTTATTCTTGTGAATGTGGGGACTATGTGGATTACTTTTTCCTTTTCTGTATTTTAACATGATGTCTGGCAGTTTTGAGTATTTGATGAGGCCTACCCAAATGTCCTTTTTTTGGCATTGTTCGTCAAGTCATTAGGCTCCTTAGTAGTCC
Source organism: Mythimna ferrago (assembly GCA_910589285.2). NCBI lineage: Eukaryota > Metazoa > Arthropoda > Insecta > Lepidoptera > Noctuidae > Mythimna > Mythimna ferrago. Next base: position 496,941 of record OU342689.1, read on the forward strand.
TAAGTTTGAGCTATACGAATACTGACAAATGCTTGCATTGACTGGACAGGTCCACTCATATCTGTGTGGTTCTTTCCTCAAAAGACCATCTGAGACACTAATCTGCATGGTTCTCATATGATTTGACCATTACATTTTCTTTACTGTATTGACTTTAAAAGAGACTTTGACCCCTGAGTTTTTTCGGTGTTTCTTCTCAGGGTAGTCAGCTACGAAATAAAATTGACTGACTAAAAACAAAATTGGCGTATAAAAGTGTTTTTTTTTTAAACCTATTTGTAAAATAAAGTAAGTGCGACAAGTCTTTTTGGAACATTTTCTGTATTTCATTTAATACTCATTTCACACCTATAAACACACAACCATTTGTTTAGTTCAACTACTATTCTCAGACTAACGAAAAATTCCCGAAATCTAGTCTGAAAATAGATAACTGTTTTCCCTAAATTGGCTCCGATGGAATAGAACGGATTCCCCTTCAGAAAAAATGTAATTTTGCTAAAGAAATGCAGATGAATTGTATCTCACGTAGAGATTTAACTGCGAAGCACTCGTAACGTTAGATTACAACAAAATAAAGTAAATGAAAAAGAAATCCTAGATTACGAACCCTCTTGCAGCCTCCAGGGAGATGACTCGGGTTTGTGTGAACAACAGAAACATGGAATAATTCAGATGTGTGGGGTACTTAGGCTATTGAGGGTACTGCAAAACTCTTAATTGGGATCACGGATCATTTTCCTAGGATTTGCTAGGTAAAATAGTATTATTAAAAAAAGATAAAATTCAAAATCACATCCTCACAGATCATAACTATAAACGAGTATGTTCGTGACAACTAATCAATATTGCAACGAGTTTCTTACGCAGATGACGACGTTAATGCAACGCGACTGTTCACCAACAACACGCTGCTCTCACGAGGGACTTTAATGATAGGCAGCTAACGACCAATTTCCCGTGCCCCAATTACGATCTGCATTGTAAATGGCACCTCGGGGGAATGGCGTGTTATCTATGGGGGAACTCGCTCAATTTCGGCAAACGAGGGGAGCTGGAAGTAGGCGAAGTTTTATGGTGTTCACACCGCCATGCATTTATTTGTGCAAGATCGTTTGCTGCTTATGGGGAGACTATTACAGCCCATAAATACGGCCCGTACGATCCTTCGCTTCTGGAGAAACGTGGGTTTTCTTTCATGTTTTTTTGTAGATTGTACTTCTACAATGTTTATCTTAGATTATATATTTAAAAATCCAAGGTCAGTTACTTTTGTTAAAAATGAAAACGTCTACAGTCTGATGTCGGACTCGGATAGAAAAGATTAAGGTAATCTCTTTCATTTCTCTTGGATTGAATGATTTTAAATCAAAGTACTAAATCAGTCAAACGTTTTCCAAATCACGTTCATTCTCTTTTTGGAGAGGCGTTGTAGAAATATCTGTCTGTGTGTGTGGCAAGGTGTAAGTACACACACAAACGTAACCTTTATTTGCGGAGTATTTGCGGCTGTGGCGTGTTCTAAAAATAAACCTTTCTTTTTTCCACTCGCAGGTGTTGAGTAAGACGATTAAAGATTATCTGAAGGATTATTCTAAAACACAATTGGTTTCAAGAAAAGTGTAGACTGCAGTACATCCATGGGAGGCAGCAATGACGCAAACCAACAATTAAGACAAATCAATATCTCTAGTAAGAGTCAATATTATTGGAATTCCATCTTAATTTAAATTTGTTAAACATTTACGAATGATGTAATTACGAAGTTAGGCAAACTTAATTTCTGAGAACCAATTTCATCAGAATTTTCACGTAATTCTATCCAATAGTACTCAATCTACAAGGCAATAACCAACTCATAAGAATACCAAACAATACAAATATCGCCCCACCCTCCCCTCATTCGAGCAGACACATAACATATCATCTCATTTTCCTCCGAGAGTATTAAATAAGGCGGTAATGCAATCCCTGACAGCTTGTTTCTTTTATTCATCTCTCGTATCTTAACGGTGTATCAATTCATCCCGGAACAGAACGTGCTGGAGCAGACGCAGACGTCTACTGCGGGGGAACATGGATACAAGGGTTGAGTCTACCCGCGAGTATTCTGCGAGATATAGAGTGCGAATAAGAAACTGTTTAACAAGAAGGATTCGCAAGAAGTAGTCGTCAGTTTTGTTAGATAATGCTACCTCAAAACGATTTATGCTTTGTGTAACAGCATTATAAGTGATACCTTCTATAAAATATTATGCTTAAAAAAATGCTTTCATAAGGAAACCACTTACAATAATTAACAAAATATGCTTTATTCTCAATTTATGTGTGCTAGTGCGTTTTAGGAACTATTTTGCTCCAAATTAAAAGTCACTCAATCTCAGTTATAAATATTTGATTAGAATGAAATGGTTAAGCTTCTTTATTATTTATTGTTTAAAAGTATCGCTTTTCAAATTCATACGCAAGGGCTCTTCCCCTTCGCCCAATTAATTATATTCAAGTACTTACGTTTTTCAAATAGTTGTGTTATTAAAAATCTTTTTAATAACACAACTATTTCACTCGCTATTCATTAAGTTTAGATTTATTGCTCGCTAGCGATCCGGCCCAGCTCCGCTTCCAACCAATTTACTTGTGGACGCCATCCAAATTGCTGCACTTATAGGTTTTTCAATCGAGGCTCTGAATCCTGAACATTTCACGGAAACGTCCGCGGTTTTATAAAAAAGGCATCAAACTTTACAATGAGTTTAGTTTTATTCCAGATGAGAGCGCAAACAGACAGACAGACTGAATTATTTCAATTATTCTTTTTTATTAAGATGGCTTCAAAGAAAGTTGGAAATTTTTTCCAAAGGGTATTTTAATTTTATTAATTTACAACAACCAGGCGTTTTAATTAGCCATCCTTTTCACGGCACGGTTATTCTCGGCTATTAAAATATTCTTCGTCGGCTATTGTTGCTTGGAGTAGTTATTTATTCCTTGGTCGTGTTTCATCAGTTTATTTCATACGTCACGTTTTTCTGTGTGCAGTGTGAAGCAAATTTTACATGAGCTTGTTTTCCGAAAGCGTGTATTATAACATCTCGTGAAATTTTCTATCTAAATAACTTTTGTATGATCACGTGATGTGAGTGCAAAAACTTTAATTATTTTTAACCGAATTAAAACAAAAGAAAACGTTCTCAATTCAGTCGTATTTTTCCTTTTTTGTTGTTGTTTATTATCTCTGTCATTTATGAAGAAAATATTTTTAGATCTATTTTGTCAAACTCTAGTTTTGATGGTGAATCTGGTGGTCCCGCTTAGAGAGGAGGCTTGAGTCCCAGCAGTGGGAACATTGAAAGGTTGATTATGCCATACTTATGCTAAAATAGTATAGGCATACATATAGCGATTCTAGTATTTTCATAAACAGGTCAAGCACTTGATGAAGTGAAACTGATGAAAATCGCCACAGAGGCCCATCGGCACTACGCAAACACACTGGTATCTCAATTAAGATAGTTAAGCAACTACAATACAACAAACGTATATATGATTCTAATGAAAATAGTTCCATCGAACTGATTTCATGATAAAGCTGGAATGTATTCACTGGAACCCGATAAAGTAAAAATAAAACAAAAATTATATAAAACAATACATTCAAACCTTCTTATAACATGAAATTACACTGCGAGGTTGTATTCTATAGGTACCTTAATATAAAACTTCCACACTATTTTGCTTTAAAGTTGTAGAGCATAATGTATCAAAAAACCTTATAAAATTGATAAAAAGTGCAAAATTACTTTAATTTCGATCGAATCAGTGATAAACAACCGAAGAACAAAACATAGGGAGACCGTTCTTTGTAATTTTTTTTTTCATGGCCAATCCTATTTATCTATGTTTCAGCATTTGTACTACGAGTATTAACGAATGAACTGTCAATTATTAACAACTGAAAACTCCTGAACTTCCAAATAAAATTCTACGAATATTGAAACAAATGGCATCCGTGGACTAAAGCGTGAATTATTTTTCCGCCCATTGTTTCATTTTCTGCGCGAGATTTATGGGCATTGTTACTACCATTCAATGAATAACGAAGCATGTGCCTTTCTAATTACGGCTAATTTAAATACTGGATAATATATGACGTACGACTATCAACGAGATGTAACGTGTGTCAGCGGCAACTTCGACGACGCGGGAAAGTATGTCTATCTCTCGTATCATAAACTTTGTTTATATTAATCAAGCGGCGGGGTGTTGCAGGGTGTCGTCGGGGTGCGGGACGAGGGCGCGTCTCGAGGGTGCACGTTAAATTGAGTTGTCTCCCGCGATGCATTGCACACCTTGTGTGTCGGAGACACGCAGCCGGGAAGGTTTGCTGACTAAGTACAACAACAACGTTGACTTTCTTAAGAGCTGTGTACTTGTTGCAACTTTGAAACGCTCGTGTAACAGCACATACAGTTTGAAGATTTATTATAAGCCGAAATGACACAAGTTGGTGTAAAACTTTTATGACGTAGAAACGAGTGTTTAAAGAAAAGTGCAACAAACTTTGTTTTTGCGATGCAGGTTTTATTACTTTCATTAAGTATTTCAAAAATATTATTTATCAGCTCCTGTCTGCAGTTTTGCTCGTCTGAAAGTAGAATATTATCACAAGGAAACAGCCTCCCTGGATTAAAAATATTCAATGTAATAATATTAGCTCACGGACACACACATACAAACTGTCACCTTTATATTATTAGTGTTATAATATTATTATGACACGTTTTAATATCGTATACAACAGTCCCTATATTCTTAATCGAAATTCACCTAATCCAATGATCGTTCTATGATGAACTCGCTCGTCGAACTCTCCGCTCGAGTGTCCCTCCGTCAGTCGCGGGGTGCATTCACGACTCGCGACAAACTGTGCCACAAATATATCAGTGTAATTGCGAGCCCCTCACACACACACCCTTGTGCACACGTATATATAAAAAAACACCATCTCGTGTAGACGTAAACTATTTTTGTGCAATCACGAGGGGCGGTGTTAGAAATGTATTGAGAGTACAAATAATCTTGTAATAAAATTAGCAACTAATCATAATCATACTTAGCTATGCTAAGTGAAGTGAAATTGATGATTGTGATGAAATTAATTAAACCAAGTAGAACTCTTGACTTGAATTAAAAGAGCATTATTTTAATTTTTTTTTTTTTAACTTTAAATTACTTGCTTGGGATGGAGCCATAGCGAGAATGGTTATTTGATGATTTCCTTTCTCAAAAATAGGTGCCGATCAGAAACAACCGTAGAAATTGATGAAAATATTTTGTTTCCATATGTAAATATTATATCCCTGTTTTTGTTACGGAATCGTAGCAGAAAAGCTAAGCGGTTCCAACCTTGATGTAGTTTAGATGAAGAACGGTCGCCACTACATTTCCAGTTTCTACATACCTAATCTTGTCAGCACCGCAATTTAATTAAGAAATGTTTGTGTACAGAATTCAGAACTTCTAAGCTAGCTAACTTGGGTAAATAATTACGTTAGACTCGACTGTAATTGATTGTCCGATAGAACATTTTCCACAAACAAAACAGGATTTATTTCTAATCGTGTTTCCCCGACAGAGAGCTGAGACAAAACCTCAGTTTCAGTAAAAAGGCCGCTAGTTGGTCGTTGCGGCGCGCTGTGGCCGATAGGGGGCGCCGCGGTCGCCGCGACCAGGACAAAAAACGATCGGCTTGCAAGTGACCGAGCGAATGAATGAACGAAGTGAACACTGCTGTTGACAGTATGTCACACTACTGTTAACTGATTCACCTGTGCTTTGTCTTGTTGCTGAAACTACATGTTATTTGTTTACAGAGCGCTATTATTTGCTCAACAGCTAATACATATATAAATAACCTCAGAATTAGATGAACATAAAAAAACTAGTGCGCCTCACCATAAGAGATTGCATCACTGCTTACCATGAGGTGGGATCACAGTGAAGCACTAGTTTATATCAATAAAAAAAAAATATCTGCCAAATCTGCCTCTTACTCTTCCAAATTTTTCTCTATACTTTCGAAACCAGGAAGAATTAAGTCTATATTCTCAATAACCTTCGTGATATAAGTGCTTGTCTTGAAAGAATGAATTCATTTTGAACAAAGCGGTAACTGAGAAGTGATTATCCACCGTTTTTGAATGCACAATTCGTCAATTCTTTAGACAATTTGTAATCTAATGAAAATCGGTGAATCACTGACCAAGCCTTAACGATTTTTCTCGAATGTAACCTTTCCAACCCGTACCTAGTTAATTACGTAAAGCGCAGTTGCTTCGCGTTATGATTCCGTGCACGTCCAGGGCTGGGACACAGCGCATTCTGCAGACTGTGCACCTGCGACCTGTGTACACAGTTCTGGCAACGTAATCAAGGTCACAACCACAACTCGTTCCGGTACACTGAAGGTCGCATTTACTTCACTATCTGCAGTTTTACGTAACGGTGGTGACTACTGAGTTCAACTATTCACCTTGAAGCTATATAATTTGAATTATTTCGACTTTGTGTGTGTCTGTAGAATTACTTTTCATTCCTTATCACCAGCAGCCGAACATTACTCCATTGCTGGTTTTTATTTTTGAGGTAGAAAATCATCCTATGACTTTTCCCACTCTAGAGCGCAACTGGAGTACTGACTAAAATCACACCTAGGTATTCCTTCTTTGTTTTGAGTTTTAGCAACACGGGGTTTCCTTTCGGAGCCTATGGACTCCACTGCTGGGTACAGGCTTATTTTTGTCATGCCACTCTCTACGCTCTTGTGCTAGCCTCGTTCAGGCTCCTCGAACACAAGTCGTGGTGGCTCAGTAACAGCGCCCGTACAAGGCCCATAAAATATCATAATGGTCATTATATCAACTGCATAATAACTGTGACGTCAGTGCACCTAAGAACTGTCCCACTTGTGTATATATAGATAGGAACAAGCTGTTTTTCTTCCATCGCCGGCGGCATGTGCGGTACCTGCGGGAAATAATAATACATCGCTGTGAACTGACCTGAATACTACTACATTATAGCCAAGTAAATTAACAGTCGTAAATTATTCAGCTCTTGTCTTACTTAAGTATCTATGTAGCTGGGACTTATTTTAGCCACAATTGTAAATCTGGAATTATTTCAGATTAAACTCGAAGCTTACTTGGAAATTAATTATCTATTTTCATTACAAAATAAAATAATGATTTGGTTGCTCTGAGTCTGTGATTTGTGAATGAGTCGGGAATTTTGAAAATGAATCTAAATACAAATTCCAAGTAGAGATGAACTAATTTTCGACCTTGAGAATATGACAATACCGATCCATTCAATTTATTGGAATACAACATCAATGAAATAAACGGTTGAAATTCATCTCCATGGACAAACAACGTGGCCGGCCGAAATCGTCTCTACAAGCCAATCTAGCTATTGGTACTCAATAACAACTCAATAATCCGTTAAAGGAAAAACGCCACATTTATACTGAAAAAACAGTAGATACATTCTGAACTGTAAAACTAATAATGAGTACTTGAAAATATTTATAGAACTCTCTAAAGAAATTATGAAGTATTTTTGTTTTTTTAGAATGTGACTGAAGTGATAACGAGTGTCGTGAATAGATATTATATTTCATAGGGCATTCAGAGATTGAAGTAAGATTTTCAAATCTAATGCGCACCGAACATGGTAATGTTCGGTGAGAACCTGCGTCATGCGAAAGATGACGACCGCGTGAAGTCTTACCAGCCACTCCTCAAAGAGGGGACTTACCACCATAATTGTGGCGTGCCCAGCACTGGGTTGCGATAGTCGCTGTCACCATTTTACCATGAAATCCCGCTGGAACCTTGTCCACCATACTGCCTCTTGTCGCGGCAACGGAGTTTCGCCCCGGCGTTGCGTCTCCACGCACAAAGCATGCATGCGTGCAAGGACTGTTGCCTCCAGATCCCATGGTGGCAGGCCAGCAAGGTGGCTCGCCGTTTCGCGGGAAAACGTGCTATATCCTCGCACCATCCGTATTGCCATGACCCTCTGGCATGCGTTCAGCTGGGCCCTCGGTTGCTTTCGCAGCGAGCGAACAATTCCTGCGTAGAGCCTCCGGCAGGAGGCGTCTGGTCCATTCAGGAGCCGCTTGAGAGCAGCCCCAGTTCGGTTTAGTTTGGGAGCCAGACATCGGAAATGCTTCACGAAATTCCACCGGCTGTCGAGGAAGAGTCCCAGGTACTTCATCGTGGACCCGACGCCGATGCGAACTCTTCCTACCTTTTGTATAAGATACTTAGTAGACCTACATACGTACTTACCTACTTACAAAAATATTTTGCTATGCACTCTTTACTTTATTGTTGTCAACTTTATATTTTTAGCTGTTCGGTTCTTTAGTACAATAAAATTTCATACATTACATAACGTTTTCCCTTTTTAATAAGATCATTATACCAACATAACCGTTAGTTGGGAACCCAATGGTGGCACGTTCCGTAGGCCGTGGAAACAAATAGCCGCGGACTTGTGTGTAGCGCCACCTCTAGTCCAAACTGCTGGATCCTGTCAACGACTATCGCAACCCGAGTGTCATTAGATTGACCACGCACCGCCTGGTATTAGTGCAAATAAACGGTGTCAATTCGTCGGGATTGAATGTTGAAATGGGGGTGCCCCAACGTTCAATTTTGGGTCCTTTTTTATTTTTTGTTTATATTAATGATTTACCCAATTTGTTGCAAAATAAACTTAATATGGTGTTGTTTGCTGACGACACTTCTTTGATTTTTAAGATAAATAGAAAGACTAATAATCTTGACAACGAAAATAGCGCCCTATTGCAGGTTCAAAACTGGTTCACTGTTAATAATCTGGTTCTAAATGGGAAAAAAACTAAATGCATAAGATTTTCCTTACCGAATGTCAAAAGTAGTGATTGTGACATTGTATTGAATAATGAAAAAACTAGAATTTGTTGATAAAACGATTTTCCTGGGGATTATGCTTGACTCAAGGCTACAATGGGGTCCACACTTAACATCTCTTGCAGGGCGGCTTAGCTCAGCTGCATATATGCTGTTAGAAAAATCCGCCAATTTACAGATGTTGATACCTAGCGGACTAGTCTATTTTAGTTATTTTCATAGTGTTATGTCGTACGGTATCTTACTATGGGGACGGGCTGCAGACATCGAGTCAATCTTTATATTACAGAAAAGAGCCATCAGAGCTATTTACAATCTCCGCCGGTGCGATTCTTTAAGGGAACTGTTTAAAGATATTAACATAATGACGGTACCTTGTCAATATATCTATAAAAACATCATGTTCATCATAAAAAAAAATGTATGTTAGAAAAAATCTTCATCTTTTTAGCAAAAGAGGCGATAGACATAATTATGTAACAAGAAATAGGGATCAATTAGTTCAACCAGGTTTCAGACTGGCTAAAGTGACCTCTCCTTTCATGGGGTACTGTTTGAAATGTTATAATAAAATACCTCCCCAAATATCAGAACTCAATGAAACGAAATTTAAATCTTGTATTAAAAGCACACTATGTAGGCAAGCATATTATAAGTTGGAGGATTATATTCAAGATAAAAATGTTTGGCTCAATTCTGGTCCAGCTCCACTACCACTAGGGCGTACTAATTAGTTGATTATTTGGAAACTAATATTATTATTTTTTAATTTGAAAGACACAATAGCATTGTATAATGTAGAAGCACTTTTTTCAAGTTTGTGAATGTGAAGCACCATGGAGCATTTTTATTAGGTTACAACTTTTTTTTTTTTGACATTACGAGCATGGCAGTTGAGAGTTTGTCATGCTCACTCAAATGTCTCGCTGATGGTGGCACTTGTTATTGGGTCGTTCAGTTTCCTTCAAAATGGTTGAGCTGAGTGGGGCTGATGCACGCGTCATGCTCGTGAACGGGTGCCGTCAGATGGGACTGGTCATCTGTTAGCTGCCAGTGGCTTAATTCAGTTTCTATCTTTTAATTATTTTACATTTTTATTTCATTATCGACATTGTGCTCGCATGATAGAAGCAACAAGTAATATGTAACCAAGCATTATATGTAACACATAATATGATTTAAAAGAGTGTCCATGGAGTTTCTTGCACGTTCTTCTCCATAGAGACCTACTCTTTGGAACGTGCAATTTAGCTTCACTTTTCTTGGACTGACCGACATTTGACTATTCAAAAGTGCCTGTAAATGGTCTATTTGAAATAAATGCTTTGATTTTGATTTTGATTTTGACTCTCCCTGCGCTAGAACCAGCGTGTCGTCTGCGTAGCAGACCACGCTGACCCCGTCAGGGAAGTCGCTGCACAGCATGTAGTCGTATCCGATGTTCTACAAGCGTAGTCCTAGTGCCGATCCTTGCGGAATACCGCAGGACATCTCACGCCGTTTCTAGTCTCCGTGGTGACCAAGGGAGATGATGAACCTGTCCGACATGTAGGCCTCGACCACTTGACAGAGGTACTCGGGCACCGGAGTGCCCTTCCAATGATACACCAAGGCAGATAATTAAACGTGTTGGCAATATCCAAGGACACTGCCACGACACACCTGCCCTGGGCCACCGCGTCCTCCGTCGTGAGGGTTCGCACGCGCATGATGGCGTCCACCGTGGAGCGCATCCTGCGAAAGCCGAAAGACCCCACCCGTGCTAGGTGTGCGAAGAGGCAGTTTGCAATTACTCTTTCAAAGACCTTACCCACCTCGTCGAGCAGCACAATGGGCCGATACGCGGACGGAGAGTCCGCAGGGCGCCCCGGTTTTGCAATGAGGACCAGTTTCCCCGTCTTCCAGCGAAGTGGAAACTAAGCATAGATTAAATTTAAAGCACTCACACCAAGAGAGAAGAGATTTATTCGTGGTTAGTTAGTAAAAACTACCACAACATGTACTTTGTAAGCACTTAAAAAAACAATAAAAATAAATCAGAACTGTAACTGTGACGACAGGCGAAGGGAGCGGTTCTAAAAATACTCTGTACTAAATAAAATGCTAAAATGTCTGCCTGAATAATAATATTTAACGTTTCGTCTGTTTGTATAGCCTACAGGTGGCAAATATTTTGTTGAACGCGAGCTATAACAGCGGATCAGAAACATTTTCATTACGTTTAAACCCTGCTTATGTGGATATTTATAGAGTACCTACCTGCTAATGAATAGGCCTTATACTTTATAATCATTTATTTGTTAACCTGTGACATTATTCAGGTGAAAATTTTAGAGGAGAAAAGCGGGTACAATCAGTGCCAACATTTGTAGGTCTTTCGGTATTCAAATTTAAATTTTAAGTAAGATCTAAACAGTGCGTGTAGCTCCGTTGCTTGTCGAAAACTATTTTTATATTTAATTTTAACTTAAGTCTGAAATCGGAATAATATAAAACGCCATTTGTAACAACGATTTACGGTATAACGTTCCTTCTTATTGTATTGGAACCAGAAATTAACTTAAAACAGAATTAATTGGCAACAAAGCGCAACTAATAAAGTATATTATAATGATGTGCGACAGCGCGATACGTTGCGAGCACCGCGGGACATTAATCAACGCAATCTGGAGCCGGTCTAGACAATCCCCACACAATTAATACGCAGCTAAACACAACATATTATACAAATTAACCTCCTCAGGGACTCCCCCCCCACCTTGCACATTATCACGAACATCTTAGGGGATGAAAAAGAAAAATACATTAACATAATGTGGGTAGTTTATCATTTTTTATTACCGCCCGCGACCGTTCCCGTACGGAGCGACTCTCTCAAAGAAAATCCGGCGATGCACGAGACCAATACCTACACAATACTGTGTAATGGACTCATGCGAGTTCCGTACCTTGTCGCAGCCGAGAAATTTTAAATTTAGTTCCAAGTTTGCCGTGAACACAGGACTTTACATATCATAAATCTTTTAACATTTTCTGGATTTCAAATTCTTGAGAGTTCTTACAACCTTTTGCAAGTCTCTAATGATACTCAAAGGTTTTGGTGAAATAGCATTTTGTGGTAAATAATGGAAAAAAACAACTTCAACGAGAACCGATTTGCAATATTCGACGCAAAAAGTAAATAGAAACCCTTTCACAAAATACGTACAAGACTTAATGATATAGAAAAACAGTATTCGATCGTCGCAACTGGGTCAAGATTCTGGCCCTAGAAAGGAATAGCTTGTGCGAACTTACCATTTGATGTGAGTTACAAATATTTGTCGGCCGGACGTAAACGGCAGTCAAAGCAATACGGTCCAGCTCGTAAACCTAGGGAGCCCTAACCCGGGCGCGTACACTCGGGGCCAAATGAAAGTGCGCCCCACCTGCGGACTCTCTTAAAGAATTAAATTAGAGATGTGACCTTTTAATTTGGCCGTGGCGATTCGTCGGTGCGCGTAAAAGAAAATAATGAACCTCTTTGCATGGAGTTTACGGGCCCTCTGTAATTAGCTAATGCTGTACGTTGTCTTATAAATAATGCACGTTTAAATTGGGAGACATTTTAACTGTGTATGCCAATTTGTTTCAATTTGACTGTGTTGTTTGTATTTTATTATTTTCTTAAGAGTTTAATTAAATCGCTGTGTTCTTGTTAGTGACTCGATTAATTTATATGTTTTCATGTAATTGGATACTTTTGTCAAAGAGAGAGGTTACATTGCTTTGACTCGAAATGAAATCACGAGTTAAAAGTATAGATTTAGATCTTTGAAGTTTATTTAAAACTGTAGGCAAGTAATATATTTTCCATTTAAATTTTACAGTATGTTTAACTCTGTCTCGTTTTACTTATAGACAGCCCCATTTAAAATGTGAAGTGGTCTCAAGGAACCCTAGCGTACCCCGTCAGCGTTACCCGTGTGTACCCAAACGTAACTGTTCCCTCTTCGGAACTTTTACATCTCGCACAGAATGGCGGCCGGCAAACATGCGCTGTTTTTTTTATTTTAATTTTGTTACGACCTAAAAGTTTATTGTCATATACATTATTTTATTTGTTCTTGTTTTTTTTCTAAGGTATACAGCTATAGTGGAACTTCTAATCACTGCAACCAGTTGTTGAAGTGCATGTAACTTGAGAGACATCTGCACTTTCCTGTGGATACTGACCAAGCTGATCTAATAAGGACTTTAATACTTTAATCACGAAAAACATTAACAAAGTTGTTTAAATTAAAAAAAAAAAAATCGACCCATCCCGTTAGAACTAATTGCATGCAAAATCTAATAAAAACCAGTTTTCCAGTATCCGTGATTGAGAGCGAGCTGGCATGTCCCCGGGGCAGTCGCGAGCGGTCCCGAACGTTACGCAACCGATGCCGATGTGCCGCATTGCCGAAAATTAGAATAGTATGTACAACCGATCACATCGACATAATCCGCGTGATTAGCGACTGTTTGTGCTGACTGTACCGCTGCGACGCGCTTGTCGCCCGCTTTACATTAAATGACAGAATTTGTTTTATTGATTTGCATGTCATTGTCACAGCTTTCGGTAATCCTATCAAAAACATTTAATAATTTCGGTGTTGTCTGTACACAAACATTTGTACAATTTCAACACTATTTTTAGGTATTAGTTTTTCCAAATCCAGCTGTGGAATTGTCAGCTGAATGAGAATTAGCAAATTTTAAAACTTTGTATTATTTTGTAGTCAGCATTTTTGCAGGTATAACAACATTTTTATATACATCAACAGATTAAAAAACATTTTTATTTTCAATACTAAGCCCGACACAGGTTTACGTTCATTGTCTGTTGATTTATTAATTCGTGCAAAGGAAAATGCAGTTTCCAAGCTCGTTATAAAGTGAATGTACAGACTAGAGGTACAATATTATAACTATTAAAACGTGTACATACTTGAGCGTTGCTCTTAAAGTTTTGAAGCTTAATGTCAAAGAAAAACAGAACCGTTCCATTTTCCTCGATTTCTTTGATGTTCTCTCACGTGATGCATTCCTACGCGTGAAGGGTGTTCTAATTGACTGGGGAAAGGGAATTACTTCGCAAAGTAAGTTAGCTTCATACAAGTTAGTGACACCCCTGGGACTTGTGCCCTTGCTGTTGTGACACCCCTTGCCAATAAGGACGTTATAGTGTAATCAATAGCTTAGTTAGGTAGGTACGTATAGTTTGCTATAATTGCACGTGAGATGGATTGCATTTGTACGAGTATGAATGCAAGTAACAGTAAGCATAAATAAATATGTTGTATAAAGAACATAATTATTATTATAGCCTAATTCTTATGAAGTAAATTGTAATTTTTAAATTTTATTATTAGTATTGTAATGTCAGAAGTAGGTAGTAATCAAACACTTTAGTGCATCTATTTATCTGGTGCATTCCTAGAATGCATTCAACTTTATTTATATTATTTATAAAAACATTCAATCCGCCTAGAGACTTGGTAACGTCCTAACTCATCCGGCTTTAAAAATCAATTGTTTTCTTTTATCTATCAGATTCAAACATTATAATTTGCATGAACTTTAAACAGAATAGTGGTTCTGTTTGTCTGCTAGTTTAATAAGAGCAATAACAGATGCGATTTCCTTCGATTTTACAATACTATGATGGCATTTTCGAAATACGATTGTTTAGATAAAAACGAAAAATGTTGAAATTATTGAACCGCCAATTTTTATCCTCACATAAGAACGGCGCCCACTTTTATGCTAACACATCGGATGTTGCATTAGTACCCCACTTAGCCCTCAGCCTTACATTTCAACCCTTTTAACCGCGACCAGGAATTCCATACATTTTTCAAGTACCGCCAGCAAAACAGTCAAGCAATTACCATTAAAAAGACAATTTGTACGGACGCACATTATGATGTCACAGTTACAATAAAAACTATGTAAATCGTATGTCGGGCACATTCGCGGGTTGTCATTGTCGAGAGGAATACGTTAACATTCATGAGTGACCCTTACTTTATTGTCCGTTTTATTTGCGAAAGAAAAAGTTAATTATGTATTCCCGTTTAATTAGGAGTTCGGGAGCAGGACCCTCTCGGATATAATGTATCGCTCCCGTTGGGGCCCAAATAATTCAACACCTACGGGGGCTGACGTAGCCTTGTTATTTTAGCCCACTTCGCTATTATCCACTCTTGTAAAACGGGGTTACTTTGTGCTTTGGTTTTTGACCCATATTTTACTTTCCTTTTTTTGTTGGTAATATCTATTTATACTGGGCTTATTTATCTGTTTACACTGGGTCCATTGTACTGAATCACTTTATTGAATGGTATAACAATACAAATGAAATCCTACCTAAACTATGTAGCTTTATGAACAAACAAAAACTATTGTATCTACACAATATTTTTTGTTACATTCAGGTAGCATAACCTGAAACATTAAATAGGGACGTATTATAAAATATAAACAATATCACGTTCAATGAATAGATGTTTGAAAAAGCTTTTCAGTTGAGTTTACCAACAGTGCTTAACGTAACACTGAGCTTCCTCCTCGAGTGTTATGTTCTAGCTACATTTTATGTCAGAAAATAAACAGGTCTTCACATGTTGTATAACAATCATTGAAGAAGCTTATCTCCATTTATTTGGCGTTACTCCAATTTTATGTTATTTCTGATTGTTTCTACTACATAACTTCATGTTGTGCCCATTGCCAAACCAAGTGTAAAAGACGACCAATTTTTTATTTGAACCATATCGATCGTGAACCCAGGAAATCTCGTCCCTAATTATTGAGCAATTAAGGTGGTTTAAACCAAGCATGATGAGTGAAAACCACAGAATTAATAACCGCGTGTTGAAATTAATTTAGATTTCATGTTATTATTGTTATTTTGTGCGATCTGTACTGTACCTGCGTGCGGTTTGCAAATATCGTGTTGTGAATGAGTGGGGTCAAGAAAATGTATTATTGTTTATTTATTAAAACTTTTTATTGACGAGCCATGGAGCGCAATATTCTGGTGGTTCGAATTTCCGACCGCATAATGAACACAATACTGCGCATCGAAATATTGATAAAATTTATCCGAAAAGCTACTTCTTGAAGGTGGGATTAGGTAGAACATGTCTTCCTAATAATAGATGAGGTGAGCTAATAAGAGCTACTTATTGGGTCCAATTCAACGCAAAGCGACATTGTGGCGGACCAAGACGAAAGAGGAGAGATGAACTTGAATCTTACTTGAGGGACTGGCCCGCAATGGCTGAGGACAGTCTTGTGTGGAGAAGAGAGAAAGAGGCCGTCTTCCAGCCGTGGGGCATAATAGGAACTACTACTACTAATAAAACTTTATACAACACAAAAGGTGCATAGGTCGACTTAATGCCTTAGGTATTCTCTATCAGTCAACCGAAAGGTCGGTGGAAAGATGACATGCCAGGTGAATAAAAAAGTCATTTTAAAATATTTTTGCGGCAAAAAGGGTATAAAAGTATATGGTTAAAATAAATAATAATATCATATTTATTTGTTGTTTACTTTAAACCGTGATTTCCTGAAGCCAAGTCATCTTCTAAATATAGTAATCAAGTTAAATTCAATTCAAAACTTGGGGCACGGTCATCATCATCATCATCATCATTTCAGCCGATACACGTCCACTGTTGGACATAGGCCTCCCCCAAGCGTCGCCACATCGAACGTTCCTGTGCGTTCCGCATCCATCGGTTTCCCGCTACCTTCACCAGGTCATCGGTCCACCTTGTAGGAGGCCTTCCAACGCTGCGTCTTCCGGTACGCGGTCGCCACTCCAAAACCTTTCGGCCTCAACGGCCGTCTGTTCTGCGAGCAATGTGCCCTGCCCATTGCCACTTAAGTTTGGCAATTCTTTGTGCTATGTCGGCAACCTAGTTTTCCTGCGAATATCTTCATTTTTTATTCGATCACGCAAGGATACCCCGAGCATAGCCCTTTCCATTGCTCTTTGGCAACACGCTTTGGTTAAAGACTTTCGTCTTAAGACACTGTGGTATGTCACGGTCACTTAGAAATAAAATCTCAGAAGCGTGCGCGGTACCGATTATTACCTGTGAAAAGGAACTCCAAATAAGTAAAACGATCTATGTATTTTTTTATTGTTGATAGGTTCGCGCTTAACCGCTATCTCACCGGAAAGCGACGATGCGGCCGACGATGGAACGCGCTTACCTAGAAGAAACCTATTCACTCTCGACTTAAAAATTCCCGGGTTGTAGCTATCAGGAAACACAGACTCCGGCAAGGAATTCCACTCCCTAGCTGCACGCACAATGAATGTGTTCCCAAAACGTTTTGTAACTTTTACTGTTCAAAACTCTTCTTCTAAGCTGTTTGCTTGGCCGACCACTTGCCGCCACCACCACCACCATTGAAGCGTATATTTTCCAAATTTCAATACAAGGCAATCCATTGTCAGTGCGTCGCTAATACTATATGCTCATGTACATATGTGTGTTATTGTTGTTATGTTGCTAGGCAGTGAAACAACAATAGCGTGTCAATTGAGGCGTTAACTGCCAATCACGCCAGACAATGATGAAGGCAACGAGAAATTAAATGATGCTCGCAGCACAAACCTAAATGTTTCTGGGTATGATTAGACTACTGGCTGAACGGTTGTTAGCGAACGAACAGCTTAAAACTCGTCGTCAACCACCTATAATAAATAGGTTAATAAATTTAAAAGAAAACGCGAAAATCAAATATGCGAATTTTAACCGACAAGACCGTATATGAGTACCTAACTTTCAGTTTTGTTGAAATGAATATAATATAGGTAATAATATCGATATTTTATATCTTGTTCTAGGTTAAGGTTTATCTTAGTAAAATTATAGCATATAGGTACGTACCTACATAAGTCACTGAGGTGTGATTGATGACCACTTCAAAATTTAAATATGATATTTTTTTTATTTTTAACCGACTTCTAAAAAAGGAGGAGGTTCTCAATTCGGATGTTTGTATTTTTTTTTTTTTTTTTATGTATGTTCGCGCATAACTTCGTCACTTGCCAACCGATTTGAAAAATTCTTTTTTTGTTAGAAAGGGTATACTTCCCAAATGGTCCCATAGTCACCAAGTCGGGATCTGATGATGGAATCTTGGCGAAATCGAGGGAACTCCTCAAATATTATAGGCAACCATATAGTTCTTTCGGTATTTTTATCAAAGACTTAAGCATTTATAGTCAAAACATGACATTTGATGAAGTGGAACTGGTGAAGACGACCAGAAATGGCCAACGGAAGTTCATAGTCACACCAATCTCTCAATGAACATAGTTACAAATAAATGAATAGTTCTGAATAGGTATGTTGAAAATGGTATCATCGATGTGACCTGATGATGATGACGGAGCTGGAAGATAGGTACCGGAACTCCGAAATTAATCAATTTATCCCAGTCGTGTTTGGGCTTATTACAATTGTCATGAGATGCACTTTGGCTATAAGGTACTATCGAACTGATCTGATGATGATGATGGAACCGGAAGATAGGCACCGGAACTCCGTAATTAATCAATGTATCCTAGCCGTGTTTGGGCTTATTAGAATTGTCATGAGATGCATTTTGGCCATAAGGTACTATCGAATTGATCTGATGATGATGATGGAGCCGGAAGGTAGACACGAGAACTTCATAATAAAACAATGTATCCTAGCAGGGTTTGAGTTAATTGGAATTGTCATGAGAAAAAGGTACTCTGGCTGCAACTAAAAAGTGTGAAATAAAAAACTTTTTACAAAAAAAATAAAACCGACTTACTAAAAAAAACACTAAAACTATCAAAATAACTTTAATTTCGGAAGTCGGTGTTAATTATCGAAGAGGCAAAACTATTACAGAAACACCGACTTCCGAAATTAAAGTTATTTTGATAGTTTTAGTGTTTTTTTTAGTAAGTCGGTTTTATTTTTTTTGTAAAAAGTTTTTTTTGAGAATATGATTGGCTTTGTGGTTGAGCGAAGGCTGTTGTACAAACAAAAATTTTTATCTACACTACAGAGAGCTATTCCAGGCTTTGGTATCTTGTATATGTAAGTTAAACTTACGATACAGACGTGATTTGTAGTGTGTGGGAACGTTTTTGTTTCTTATTAATCAGGAGGAAGCTTTTATTGCTTATACACATATTTTTGTTTATGAACCAATAGATTCTTAAAATTGCTATCAACTAAATCGCCAAAATTCTTAATAAACTAGTGCGCCTCACCATCAAAGATTGCATCGCTACTTACCATCAGGTGGGATCGCAGTCAAGCACTAGTTTATCTCAATTAAAAAAAAAAAAATTCCAAGTACGCCGTAGGTAATCAAATAATACAATATCTATTCATTATAACTGTTGTCTTGTCTAGACTCCAGGAACGCGCAAGTAGTCTCCTGATCTCGTCGTGTACTCCTGGTACTTTATGTTCTTATTATTTGCCATCGTCATCGTTTCCATGCAAATGTCCACATTACCAGGGTTATGGTGAGGTGTTCCTATTTGTTTGAATTACGGTTATGACACAATATAGACTTGTTATATTGGCTCCGAGCTTTACGACACTTCGCACTAGTTTAGACAATTGTGGGGAGTTTCGGGAATGGCTGAGGTTTTTTAACAATAGAATGAGGATTTATTCACTACATAAAACTATGATAAAAGCCTATACCGCAGTTTAGAATTACATAAGCGGATGATCGTGGTGGAAATAAAATGAATATTTTGTTGCACAAAGGAAAGTCTACCCAACTTTTAATAACAAAAATTTACCTGAATATTTCTGATACTTCTGAAAACATGATACCCAACCAATTATTTCAAAAATCCAACCTTCTTCAAAAAAAAAAATACTCAAAATTATAAAATAAGTATAATTTCGAAACTAAACACTAAACAGGAAAAACATAATCAGAAAAAATCAAGCTAATTGAAAGCCGTCTACTTTTTTTAAGTCAAATAATAAAATAATATAGAACGCTATTCGAGTGCAAGGGAGGGAGGAAATGAAGTTAGCACTGTGCAATGTTAGTTATTTACGTGAGCGAGTTAAATTAACGCCTGAATTATGGATGGCAGTTAAAATGTTACTTAAATATTTACTTTGCTTAAGAGTTTCCGACCTGTGCAGTTAGTTCCGTGTTCTCGAAGTTTTTATCAAAGCAACATTCTGCGATGTATTATTTATTTAGGTAACATTTTTATCTCGTGTTTGTGAATTTGAAGAGAACTAAGTAATTTTTTTATACATAACGAAAGAGTTTTGTAAGTCAATAAAATAGTTACGTACTTAGCACTTTTTGAAACAGTCCAATGTATTTATTATTTACTAGATTCTGTCCGTGGCTTCACTTGCATTAAAAATATCCTAAGGAAACATACTCCTGGAATCTCCCTCCTACTTTTTCCAATTTTGGACATATATAACACATATAATAGTGTCCCCGTGTGCCAAAATTTCATCCGAATCCGTTCAAGTGATTAAGCGTAAAGGAGTAACATGCCTATACACACACGCCAACGCCATTACGTACAGACTTTTGCTTTTATGATATTAGTTTTTTCAAAAAACATATTTCTTAATAATTGATTACAATCTAACCTAAAAGACTACTAAGCTATACGTTATAGACTTTTTTAAAACTAAGAATAGCATCCGTTAGCACTTTTGCATAATGTTAGTGTAATTTAAAGTTAAATTGTGTCAAACCTATCTTTTATCTAATAAATTATAGTCAGACGTACTACAAAAAGCCACTCAGTCTAAATAGCACTTTATTTTTTTTTAGTACACAATTTGATCCACGCAACACCAATAGAATAATCGCTCTAAAACAATAGAGCTAGGCAGTCAAATGAAAAAGCTATTGCGTAGTACAACGACACGCACGTAACGACGCCATCTAAATTGGCAGACTTCGAGGGAACGATTGTTATGATATAGACTAGTACAGAAGAGCAACGATTTTTAACAAAAATGTTATGATCACAGATACAACCCAGTCACGTCCCAGGTGACAATGTACATTTCGTATGGGAAACAGAAAGGCACATAATATGAATCGTGAATTTACCTCTCTTACACTACTGTGTATTTGACCACTACCACGCGACTCTGCTGTGGTCGATTTGACAGTACTTTGGGCAGGCTTATGTCCAGCTGTGGCCTTCCAAAATGTTAGTGATGATGATGCAGTGTTCAGTTATAGTAATAATACAGAAAAATACTATATATTTTTACACTCTACTCCCATTTTTTTTTATTACAGTTTAAAGATTTGTACAGAGTGTGTATTCTGTATCTCTTTATTAAATGCATGACGAGCCTCACTTACACGCTTTCCATTAGAATATTTATTAATTAATTTTATCCGTCGCTAACTTGTAAAAACTTTGACAAATATATGAGTCTTATAATTACGCCATTTACATGTATGCTTTTGTTTGAGTCGTACTTTGAACAAAAGTTGTATCGGTGTGTTGTGTAGAGTTAAGTGAAGCTGATGTTATTTTAAGTGTTTATTATACAAATCGTTTTGCTACACCAAGTAATCGTAGATCTATGTATTTCGTATACTGCATCACTTACTCTTGCCAAACTTAAATCAAAATTGTAAACTCAAAAAATCTTATCTCACAGATATGTTTAATTATATATATATTCTATACTTACTTTCAATATTGTCTACGGTAAACGTACTAAAAATAATATTTCACAAAAATCTAGCAAAAATTAATGAGCAAAAGTTGTACTTGAAAAACTATATTCCTAAGAGGCTCTCAGCAGACGCACTGACGTACTGAGACGTCTGCGACTGTGACATGTGACCGGCCTAAATAGAAAAACTTTGTTGAAATGTGTTTAGCGGAAAATCTTATTTATTTTACTAACAAGGCGAACAAGTTGGAGTAGTTCCACAAATCTTCTGTTTCGTGAGATTGATCCTAATTAACTTTCCACTCCATGACAACTCACGGCTTTAGACCCGTTTTAAAATCATTCACTTTTGAGTGGATTGGAGTATTTTATAGGTCTGATGTTATATTTTGCATCGTCAAAAGTTGAACCAAGGAAAAAATCATCATGATGCGTGTAGTCCAGAAAATTGTACTGTTTTATTTTGGGCTGCTATATATATAAAAAATCAACCTTTAACTATCCATATCATACTTCTTATCGTAATTAATTCTGGTTAGTGTTTCTTTCTCTATGCATTATTAAGTGTTCATCTTGTTAAGCATTTTTTAGCCATCATAACCTTACCCACAGTTCATAATTATATAATATTTTCTTACCAGCCTACTTTTGAACAACTTTACAAAAATTAGGTCAACTCTGCTAAACTTATTTTTCTTGAACAATTCATAACGGTGTAAAGTAGTGATGTAGGTACAGTCAGTGAAATAAGTAGATGAGCGTATAGGCGATATTTTGAGAGTTCAAACTCCCAAAATATCGCCTAACTGTCCCCGCATACGGGCCTCAAAAAACGCTGCCACAAAAAAAGGCCGCCTTAAAATGAAGCTTGAAGCGGCGTTTTTTTGAAGCCCGTGTGCGGGGACAAAGTACAGCACCATCTTTCGGTAAATTGAGTGACCTACTACTTTATACAAACTAGACGGGTTATGTATGTTGGGTTTTAGGTGGTAATTTTGAATTGCGTGAACCGATTTTAATAATTCTTTTTTTATTTGTAAGAAGATACGTTTAGAATAATAAAATATATTAACTAAGTTAAAAAAAATGCTTGCACATGCATGCATTACAAACTTAGTTCAGAAATTATTTTGTTAAATTTTTTAAAAATTGTTTTAGCCATTAAGTTTAAAATAATTTTCCTAGAAAGTCTTTATAAAGTTCTACTTTTGAGATATTTTTCATATTTCCTAAACTTATGGTTCAAAAGTTAGAGGGACACACACACACACATATTTCTTTTTACTTTTAGAGCGTTTATTTCCGAAAATATTAACATATCAAAAGATAATTTTAATAAACCCCATACATCACACATAAGGGTTAAAATGAAAAAAAAATCACTTCCTACTTTACGTGTAGGGGGATACCCCAATAAAACATTTTATTCCACTTTTTGCCGTATAACTTTGTCGGCGTGATTGATATACATATTGCTACCAAATTTCAGCTTTCTAGTGCTAACGATCACTGAGATTATCCGGGGACGGACGGACATGGTGAAACTATAACGGTACCTAGTTGACTACGGAACCCTAAAAACGTCAAATGCTATTTGCGAAATTACGAATTTTTCGTAAAGGCATTTGCATATTTTTACGAGGATTATTAAGTGAAAAAAGTGACAAATAACCTTCTGTCAACATCTATTGACTTTTGCCACTGATTAATAATAATATTAAAATGTATTCTTAGATTCATTTAACACACACATTAACAGTATAGAATGACATGAGCAGATATATTAGTTGTGAGTAGAAAGTTGAATGTACATCACTGCCCTAAGCATCGGCAAAGCTTCGCAGAAAATGACGCCATTATTACCCGCGGATATGTTTATGCGTCTGACTCTGACTACATTAAAACCACGATAAATCTGCGAGATTGTTTGTATATTGGACGATATATATTTATGAATCCGGGATCAACTGTCGTGAATGTTAAGCAGCAGAAATGATAAGAATGTGAGAAGATTTTTGCCTGAAATGTACTAATTTATATAAATATAAATTAAAGCTTATACATACCTTAAAATATATAATTATTTTATTAAATAAATATACAAGGTGCAGTTTTAAAACTGCACAATATTTCAGGAGGTTGTAATAAAACTCATAAATAATCATATAAAAATACGATACTTGGTCAATAATCAGTAAAACTTGTTATTATTATTTTTTTAATTTTAACCGTTTTTCAGAATAACTCTCTAAATAAACTTCTTAAAAAAATACAGAATCACCCGTTGCGATTTATCGCACGCCGTGTCACTGTGTGTGTGAGTGCATCAACCTGTACGAGGCTCCGCCCACTTATTTTACGAAATGAATAATTTAACCTTAGATGTAGATCGAATTCGATGATCATAATGTACATTAATGTCGTAAATTTCGCTATTTAATTACTCGCTTTTAAGCATCATCACAATGTGAAAATCTTTTAAAAGTCACGTTGACGTCGCGTCGATAGGTACTTACGTATCAGCTGATGAATAAAATGTTAGGCCGAGATCAATAAACCTTATGAGGCGTCCGTGCCTCCGTCCGTAGGTATCATGGAGCGCGCGCGCTCGAGATTTAGATACGCAGTGGTACATGAACGTACCTACCAGACGCAGTCTGTAGGTAATGTCATTCTCAAGGTCAGTTTTCCGTAATAATTTCGTTTTTATTTGTAGATTAAATTGGTGGATGTGAAATTTCCCTTCGTACTTTTTAATGGGCTGAGGACCGACAAAAAACACTTCAAGATAATTTGTGCTAGTTACGTAGATAGGTAGGTTTTTAAGTGATTTATCTTGCCTGTTAGGTAGGTATTTTTACCGTAGTTAAAATTTTTAAATCAATTTATTTACACTAATCAAATTGATTCGGCTAACAACGTATTTACAAATGACTTTTTATGTACTTACTAATAAAATAAAATAAATACCTAAGCAGGTACTTATGTTACCTGGAGGTGTTGTTCAAACAGACAGCAGTCTAGCACGACGTTGCTGATTTTCTTTTAATTTCGTAGCACAAACACATTCGTTTTAAAGTGTCGAAAGCACTAATCACTAGTGATCACCTTTTCACGTAACGTACTTGCTGACCGTAGTGAGGAAACCAAACCGTAGACCAGCATCCCGCGTGCTGGCCCGTGGCTCTCGCTTGAAGTATTCCAGGATATTTTCCTGCAAGGCGACAAGCAGGCCTTCGTTGCCGCGACCGTCAGCAAGCCGGGGAACGCCGAATCGTCGAAACTCGCGGAGTCTTTGCGTAGCAGCCAGTATTACCCTTTGAGATGGACGTTACGATGTTTCCACTGATAGCATACAAGCGGACTATCTCCACCAACTCTACATTGGAGTATTGGTCTGTCATCTTTCATCACTAGATACCGCAACCGTTAACCGAAGGCGCTGTGGGCGAATATTGCAAGCGCGTGTATGCACACGTCGGCGACGTCAGTTACACTAAACATGATCGATTGATCGATGGCGCGGGGGCGTGGCTAGGGTGTGTCGTGCGGGCGATTATTGGTGCTTTACGTTGCGTGTATGTGTGTGAAAGCGCGGTTTAAATAATGGTGCGTTTGTGTGTGTGAAAGCGCGGTTATAAGGGAGGTATCAGACTAGCAGAGTTTATAAAAAAGGTAGTTCACACATACCGATTTCCATATATAAGAAAAAAAATACCTACTCATTTTATTATTGATTCGGGTCGAAAATCACTAACATAATTACCTCCTGAATTTTTTTGCACCTTTAAAACTGCACCTTGTATTTATTTATTAAAATATTTTTTTTCTGTGCATCGATGAAGATGATAAATGTATTCACATAATATCTTGTCTATCTGTATTCCTGTCAGATTGTCTCCCTCTCTGGAGAGGGCGAGAGGGAGTGTCAGACTTTTATAGATCTGATATTTTATAGATATGAAAAATCGTGTAATTGAAGTTTATTCCAACTTTTTTTTATAATATTCTTGAGTAGTTTTTGCTAGGGGTTCCATCTGTGTGTCAATATTTCTCTTTCTATTCCAGGCCATGGCCTATCGGTGTTCGATATACAAATCCATTTTTTCATTTCAATTACTTTGAAGTGTTTCGTACAATCAAACTAAATCCGTTAATAGAGATAACGTGTAATACTGCAACAGTACGAGGAGTGTGTAGTGTCCTGATCGATCGGTTCCGAGAACGGACCCAGTTATTTATACCCGTTCCTGGGAACTGCCCGGCTCAGTTTAATATTACTGTTATCGTAATGTTGGCAGTTGAGTTTTACATAGATCGGCCTTGATGATAGGTACATGGCGTTGATTCTGGGAGATGATTTAATGAAAAGTCACTTAAAGATACTTTACTATATTAGTGTCTAAAACCAATACCAAAATTCGAATATTCGCATGATCACCATTATTCCATCGAAAGACATCTCGTGTTGGACAACAGCTGGTCCTGTGTGGAAACTCACACATACAAGACACACAGACCCAAAATAACTATCTGTAGGCTATACAAATCTTAAATCCACGCGGAAAACGAAGCTACAGCATGAGTCCCACCAGCCAGTCGCTCAATCATGCCGTTTACACCATTAAAGAGATCTAATTATTTGTTGAACATACCTTGGATTAGTATCTAATATGGGAGTTACAATATAAGTAGCGCGATGTATTGTTGTATTATATGAACGATCGTCACCCTCCGTCTCGTCACTCTTCACCTCGCGTCCTCACCGTGGCGTGGTCTCACTCAACACGCGTCTCGTCCAGCCACAGCTCTCTCAACACTTTATTATAAAACGGCGACTAACGCTTTATTTGTCTTCCGTTTGAAGGATTTTTAATTCATTAATTATAAAATCTTGGTGATCCAGTGACCAGCGATCTCTCACGCCTGGCCTTAGTTCAGGCCATAGTCTAGAGCAAAAGGTAACGGGACGCAGTTACCTCCTTCCACGAAGAAGTAATGTGAGTGGAGATGGCCGCGACCGTGGGGGTGCGACAAAGAGAATTAAACCACCCCTAAGGAAAATTAGTCGCCACCCCTCGTGAGATGCTCCGGGTATCAATACTCATCGTACAGCTGTCCGGTAAGGACCGAGCTCGAGTCGACGGCGTGTAGTGTTCCACGTGCACCTCAATAAGACGTCAGCAAAACCATCAGGGTTTCAGTAGGCACGATGCAAGTTAGAGCCGGGGGGACTGACAAAGTTACCGTGACCTTGGAAAGCAAAGAGCAACTGAAGGATTCAGGTGGATTTTAGTCAATAAAAGTCTGACACACCCTCACGCTCTACACTAGATCAAGAGAAAACATTTAATAATTTCCTACCTCAAAAAAGTAACTTACCAGAGAGCTTACTCACTATTTAGTTTTAGATGTGGAATATCACAACTAAAGAGGTTTTTTTGTAAAGGCCAATTTACAGCTTAGCGCTAAAGTTTACATCGCATTCGGCTCAAAAGGTTAAATTAAATATCTCGAAAAAATCACAATTAAAAAGCAGTTTAACTTTGCTATTAGGTCCCTATTAATGGATCTATGAGTCGATATTTTTTTTTTTTTATTTAATTCTCATTATGAATCTCGTAGGTATATCAAAATTTAAGTCAAATTGGACATGTGAAAAATATTCATTAATTTTTTATTTCCTCTTTATGTAAGTACCATGGTAGGTACATAGGCAGACATAATGCAACAAGGCGATCTCTATCAATAAATCTCTGGGAAATCAAAAATGACTACCTACTAGATTATTAAAAGTATTTGCAAGGTACTTTGAGAGCAGTGGTGACGCCGTGGTAAAGGCCCCGACTTATGTGTAGTAGGTCGCGGGTCAAAACTCTGCCAGGCGCATTACTTTGCGTAGTTTATTTCATCACCACTGCTCTCAAAACGGTAAAGGAAAAAAACCGGCATGTCCTAGAATCAGAAATTCAACAAAGACATGTGACATTAACACGAGGAAGCTTGAGTCTCAGATATGGGAAACTCAGGAATAATACATTTAAGTATTGATTGAACGGATATAGAATGTCAATACAACTGTTGTGGAGAATGTAAAATTTCAACGAATATTTTTGAACAATATTCGCCAATATTATTTGCGAATATTGGTCGCGAATACTCGTCAAAATTTAACATTCTTTAGATCAGTTGTATTATCATTCTATATCCGTACAATCAATACTTTAATACCTCTTTGATTGTCAAAAAAATTGCCAAACATTCGCATGTTTCTTGTGAATTCTGCGAATACGAGTATTCGTTACATCTCTACCTCCTACAAACAAAAAATAAAAATTTTACCTCTTTGTAATATTAGTGTACATAATATGTAAGGTACGGCATACATTCCCACATTCAGCGTTAAAACAATAAGGGTCATTTTCCTGTGCCCCTGCCTTGCCAAGGTCACATCACCCGGGACCTCTGCACCCGCATTGACCTTGATCTTCTCTCTTTATGCGTGTCGCTGATTGATGAGCCTCACACACATGCAGAAAGCAATAATGCTTAATGGACATTTGCACGCCAAATAATTAATACTCGAACCTATCAATGCCTTTCAAATTAAATGAGTACTCTAAGTAGCGAAATTGTGTTTGTTTGTTTGTCGATAACATTGTCGCGTCTAAACTGTTGAACGAATTTTTATGAAACATGGCTCACGAATAGACTGAATAAGACAAAACCTCCTTCACATCCGACAGCAAACAAAACAATATTTCACATAGATATAATAGTAATATATCTACGTGAAAAATATTGAAATACGTGAACTATATTGGTGTTTATTTCAAATTATTGAAATCCTCTGACATTTTAGATCCCAACAATAGGTACATACACAAATGATAGATAACTAATTTAAAATTATTATTTTTTTAAGTAAACTTTGGTACAACCCACACTAAGAATGACTATACAGATATATTTGTTAACTGGGACATGCAGCGCAATATCCAATAGCTTAACCATCATGCTATTTGTAATTTTTATCTACAATTAGTTACTTCACTGAACTGAAAACATTTTTTGGGACAAAAAGTAGCCCTTGAGCGTACAAAATAGGGCGTATTTTGTCATTACGACCGAGGCTGAATTTAAAGAGGCGAGTGCTGCAATAAATTCACTGCAGCACTCGGCTCCACGTGTGTCAAACAACGTTTTTCAATACACTTATGAAGAATGAGTATACGGGGTTGGTGACCGGTGACTCGTGGGGGTCGGTTAGCTGGGCGATAAGCCTGATATGATAAAAAGAATAAATTGTGCCGTGCGCTAGTGTACTTTTCTGCACCAGTGTAGAAAACTGTGAATTATGAAACGTAATTAAAAACGTAAAATGGGATAAAATCGGGTTTTCGAGCAAGTGTATTGAAAAAGAATTTTCGAAATCAGATCGGTTATCCTTGAGGTTAGGTTGCCTCATAAACTATTTTACCTTTTCATGTTGGTAGTTCGTGGTTGAAAGATTAACGATGTCTCATGACAATAGACCTTAGTGCTTAGCCTTTCATTCCGTGACTGTTAGTACCAACTAAAGTGATTAAAAACTATAAAGTTATCTTCTGTAGATAACGCCGTTCAGTTCGGAGGGGCAGAGTGCCAGGCTGATGGATTGCCGGCGGCGGCTGATTGCAGACCTAATACTGCCGGCGTTGCACTCTCTAATCTCGCCGTCTTTACTTTATTTTATTGCTGTGGGTAATGTATTTCTATCCAATATAGTAATTACAAATTCTATTAGTATATATAGCTCTCTTGGGATGTTATGGCTCAGTTACTATCACGGAGAGGGTGATTGATTTAGGTTTTGTAAGCACATTTGTCCCTCCTTCTTTTTACGCTAACAAAAGTGTCTTTTTTTTCGTGGTGGAAAATGATCCAATGACTACTCATGCTTTAAGGTTTACCTATCAATCCGCACAAAAGTGATACAAAGGCGTTTCTTCCGCCTGAAACCGATGCAGGAATCTTCCGAACTTGCCATGTCTGGTGAAGACCAACTGCCTCAAGCGGAAGGCGAAGACGCCGGGACGACCCTAAACCCACTGCTGAAAGAGGAGACTTACCGCCACGATTATAGCCTGTCCAACAGTATTTATAATGGTATATTGTTTCTGATCCACACCTCCAGTAAGGAGATTACTGGCAAAGCAAATGTAAATACACCAAATTCTTAGGTTAACAGAATACTATTTGGCAGTCTGTTCACATTTGAAAAATAGTTGCGCCGCACTAAGAACTTGCAACACGCAACGCAGCAGCCAATCACTCAACAAACAAATTAATATAACATGAAAATTACTACAGTTGACAATACTCATAAACTAAGAACCCTATTATAAATAACCCCTCAATCATGGAACTTTCCCATGACTTGAACAACTATCCATCCAGTTACAAAAAATACATTCAAATAACAAAAGCAAAGTCCTACACTTGACCCGCATGTCCAGCTTGGAACAGTGAACTAAAAAAGGGCAGTGACACACTGGCACACCGTGCTAGAGGCGGCGGTCAGGGTGAAGAGCTTACGAGAGTGCTAAGGCGGACGCGGAGTATCAAAACTGATAATGTCGATACTGAAGCAACTATAGTGGTAGCCTAGGGCGTCGTGACCGAACAGCGAGCTATTGAATCGTCTACTATTTTACCCTAACAAGGCGGCTAACATGCAATTGCAGTTGCAAAGCGATCCGATGTGGACCACACAAATTCGTCACGATGCGGCGGCTTTCTCTACGTGCGCGTGAAGTCACCGCTTTAACCGCTATATATATAAAACAAGTCATCGCACCGCAAGAGTGTTCGCAATTACGGCACTGCACCCACGTGCGGATGGTCACGTAGGCCACTACAATAAAGTATTGCTTGTTCCAGCGTACCGCGTTGCTTCAGTTGAATCACCTACATGGGACAACGCGTAAGGAAAAACATCAAGCCTCTACTGTCCACTACAATAACAGGCGACTCGCGCCCGCTCCCGCCCCGGTCCCTGAGCGTGCACTCCGGACAAGGCCGGGCGCTCACGAGCAGGTGGCACTGTGCCAGGCTATCGCGTGTTTAGTGCTGCCCGCTCACTGCGCCGCTCAGTGCCACCGTTATCTGTGCAGATGCGACTAGATCACTTGCCTGCTAGCTTTATTTACTAGTCGCCAAAATGGATAAGAAAGTACTAACATGGGTCGTTTCAGTGTTCACGCTATTTGAAGGCTGATTGTTTGAACTACCATCTAGGGATTACGGTTATGTTCTGCAAATAAATCTTCTGTTTGGCCTTGCTTGAAACCTAATCTATTCATAACGCTCTTGAACTACGACTTGAAATTAAAACCATTAGTTTCATCTGATATCTTGGCTCTACATTCACACTCCATCTAATTAAATCATTAATTAAGTCTGCAGTCATTGAAAAATAACACGAATAGAACTCTTACGACGGTCTTTGAACACGGATACATAATATTTTAAAATAATCGCAGCAGTTACAATAAAAATGCTGGGTTCAAGCAAAACCAGAAAAACAACCTAATAATACGACATTTAAGAATGAAGGAAAACAATGCCCGCTGGTATTAGCAGTCATAACATAAAAACAAATGAGAACAGTTGAATCAAGCGCAAAGATCAACCGAACGAGATGATTATGGCTGTGTTTATAGAATCTATGGGTTATTTGGCTAATCTGTACGTGGAGAGCACTTATATGGACTACCTGTGGCTGTAGGAGACACTTGCAAAACTATAGTGATACTATTACGTAGCCACTTGAACTAAACTACCAGTATCATGTAATGTAACATTGTGTATGTCTTGCGCAATGCATTGGTGCAGCCTTTAAAGGTTCATCTACTCTATGGTTTGCTACATAATGGTATTAGTTTGATGTTTTTTTTTTATTGTTGATAGGTTCGCGCTTAACCGCTATCTCAACTGATGGAAAGCGACGATGCGGCCGTCGATGGAACGCGCTTACCTAGAAGAAACCTATTCACTCTCGACTTAAAGATTCCCGGGTTGTAGCTCTCAGGAAACACAGACTCCTGCAAGGAATTCCGCTCCCTAGTTATACGCACAATGAATGTGTTCCCAAAACTGAATGTTTTTGTGCGTGTAGGTGGAATGTCCACCATGTACAGGTGACGCATCGCCGTACGTCTGGTGGTCTGATGATGAAACGGGCTAGGCGGAATTAGGTAAATGATGGTATAGTATTATGACTTCCGGTATATTACAAGTGCAGCAAGGACCTAACAAGTTTAGAGATACAAAATATATAGATTTGGCGACGGAGGCAATAAAATTTACAAAACCCAGTGGCTCTTTGTTGGTCGTTATTAAATTTTAAACCCAACGCTTTGTACCTTTCTTGCTAAGTTTTTTACAATATTTTATTTGGTTTTGCCCAGCACACTATTTCCAATAACTGCAACTTACTAACAGCCAGAATGGCCTCCATCAAGACATACGCCGAGACAGTGAACTCGATAACTCAGCCCGACTTGGTTTGAAGAAACGATTAAATTGTCTTGATTCCAACAACGAAATTAAAGAGAAAAGAACTACGGAGAAGTAAGAAAAACCGCTTACTAACGGTCTCTGTCTTGATCGCCAAAGTTAAAGCTAATCTTCTTTAGTACTATCTACTAGATTGTACCATCGAGTGTGATCGCCACCTAGAAGCCTGCCCACCCTGTAGCGTCAACAGCGAGCGTCCGGACAGCGCGACAATAAAGCGAGTGTCGCAATGCGGGACGGCGCCGGAACGACCACCCTCACGGACAGTGGGTACACTGCCTAATTGGGAATATTATATTTAAATATCTCATTTTGCAACATTCTTCAAATGAGTATAGAAATACCTTTCATTTTCAGCTTTTTGAATCTAATACTTGCCAAGTAATTTACGAAAAAAACAAAATACCAGTGCCGAATTTTTTTAATGTGGAAAATAATCTAATGTCTTCTTCCACTCTAGGGTGGAGCGAGAGCTCGTGTTAGACTTTTACTGAGTAAAATCCACTCATTTTCTTTCTTTGCCTTGCGTCCCAGGATCCTAGGGTTCTCTTTTGGACAATCCATAGCGCCAACAAGTATTGTATTTACATCAGAAAATGAAGAGATCTTCTTTTCTAAAATTGGCTTTTTCATAAAGTTAAACAAAACGTAGTATTTATATCATTAGGTACGAAATTGGTAACTTGTCACTTGAATCCACAATTTATTCCCCGATGTAACTGAAAAGAGTGACACCTGAAAAAAAGTGTACATTAAATATGGAGCTCACAATTTCCCTCAGCCCTTCATCTGCGTCTGACAAATGAGCTATTATTTCATCCGCTCACTTAATACTACGAACACGTGAGAATTTCCCAACCGCTCTTTATTTAATTTATATTCGGATTTTAACTGAACTGCTGAAACGATTTTTTAACAGAATGAAATAAAGAATTTTATTTTTAAGTTGTTAAAGTTTTCAAATATGGTTACTAAATTAATAACGTTGAACTCCAATCAAAAATAGCTTTTATGGTAGTTATAGCTTGTTTGAATGTTGGCTAGTCAAAGAAATAGAACCACCCTAAGAAGTATTTGTCTTATTTGGAAACATTCCCTAAAATCACAGTAAATCAAATGCGTAACTATGCCTTTTGTATGATGAACGCTGCATGAATGGCCACTGCAGCCCAGCCTAGCGTAGTAGATTCTGATTAGGATTAAACTCACTATGCCGCTTCTATGAATGAATCAGATTAAATCAAAACCAATTTTCCGTGCCGCCGACAGACATTTCCCGAAAAGTTATTATAATTTTCATCCCAACTGCTTGTTTATCAGCCCTTTCCAAGTCTTGGTTGAGATGTCATTCCGGGCGGGTTGCACCGAGGTCTTATTGTCGTTTAACTCTACCGATGGTTAGTCGTAAGCTACGGCTGCCGGCGCGACGACCGCCCGTTTATGTGATTTTCATTTTTATAGCGCCAACTAGCCTTTATTGGGATCGCCGTTACGATTTAAGATGGTTTTGCTCGGAACTGCGGGTCGGAGGAAATGTTTTCTACGTTTTCGTTTTGAGTTTAAATGTACCGAAGCATTCGTTGGTAACCGAGACATTGTCATGATTATGTCACAAAGAATTCATAGGGGCTAAATAATAAGAACCGCGCGGGTTAAGCAATGTTAGCAGAGCTCAGTCCATAGATAGGTGACCACGTTAATATATCGAGATTCCTCCATCTCGGCTATAGTTTGTATAATATATCTTTGACAGTTGTACTTAATCATACACCAATCTTACCAAGATATCGTGTTACTGTGGTGTGGAGGTCAGAGGCAGTCGGTCTATAGAAAATACTGATACCCAGCTATACTACAGCTATACACAATACATGTGCCAATATAGTTAATAAAAGGCAGGTAGATTGATTGATATTGTTATAACGAAATAAAAATTCTATCTACTCGTAGTTAAGAGTTGACAGCTTCAGTGTGTGGGCAGCCTGTCCTTGCCTGTCAGCGATCAATATCAACGTACCTACACCAACTACTTAATAAATTCGCCCACATCTTATTTCTAGACCAAATAATTAAATTTTCCATCTAAAAGTAGTGTTTCTATACAAAGTAAATTAAGCTAGTGTATCCAGGGGAATACAAAGTATTTCTCGGAGAAGAAATAAGAGGGTAGAAGAAATGAAGGATCTTTCGCTGCAGCCATTCGACGCAGTCACATAACTCAGCACTGGCTTGTAGCACTCGCCGCCAGCAGGAGTGATCGTGTGGACAGTTTGGTCAACTGGTTGGAAGACTAATTGGTCGATTTTGTATTCAAATATTGCGGTTAATTAATTAGAGTAGCGGTTTATAACTATCAAAATAATTGGAGAACAAAAGCGATAGTGAGACTAGCAAAGTTATTGAATTTAGAAACTTTCAATTTCATTATTTGTAGCCTGAGTAAATGTAAAAATATAGAAGACTAACGGTCCTGGCAGATTTTATCTTGCCCGAATACTGTCATTTTGTCAGCAAATAAAAATTATGAAAACCCAATTGTAGCCTACCGGGTCCAATTGTATTTTCAAACCGAAACCACTCAAATATACACACAAAATTACAACTAAATCGATCAAGCTGTTTCAAAGAAGTAAGGTGGCAAACACACGTATACAAGAATTATACATATCAAGATTTACATATTTAACGCATATTACGTGTTAAGAATCAGCTGAGCCCACTAAAATCTTTTGGAAACAACATAACGTTGCTGTATTTGTGATTGAAATTACTGACGCCTATAAATAAGTTTACAATCTTTCAACTTTCGTAAAATACCTATACGTTCCTATAATTGATAATGTGTGAAGAGTAATATGAAAGAAAAGAAAGTTAATGATGGCATGACAAGGGACAGGACAAAGTGGAAGAAGAAACATGTTGCGCCGAATCCAAATACCACAAAACAAGGGAAGGAACATGATGATAGGTTCCTGAAATAATAAAAAACATCCCAAAGAAACAGTCAATTTGTCAAAGACTAAAACCGTATCCAAACTGGTGTATAAATTTTTTATTCCTTGATCATTAATTAGTTTGTCGGACAAGCGAAGTTTTGAAGAAAACAAGCGTTTAAAATATCAAAGTTAAACAAGTCTCGGGTCTCCTTTATCTACGTAATGGAATATTTATAGTACAGACAATACTATAACCGCTTGAGGGTATTACCAGCAATTACATGGATATTTCCAGGGTGAGACTATAGAAAAGCTTTGATCCAACTTTGGATTTCATTTCCGGGATTCTGTTCTTGATTGTTAAGGGTTATCAGAAATGAAATCCCGGAGGTTTATTTTGAGTATCGCAACAAACGGATATAACTTCAGAGATTAAGGTAAAATGTAATTTGATTTTAATTAGTGTCCGATCGTTTTAGGATAATTATAACAGCATTTACCATAAAGAAAATAACACAGTTATGTTAACATAAATTGAAAATATCCCTTTTAAAACGGAGCTTGACCACTATAAATTTATATAACAAATATAATATTCCACAACTATCACACAACGCCGTCTAGTCTCAAGCTAAGCAGAGCTTGTGTTATGAGTACTAGACAACTGATAAACATACTTAAATATTTCTAAATACATACATACTATAGATAAATTACACCCAGACACAGAACAAAGATCGTGCTTGTTACACAAACATTTGTCCTGGGTGGGAATCGAAACCATGATCTCTAGCATAGCAGTCACCACTATCCAAACCTTAAACGCTAGACAAATAAGTCAGTCAAGTTTTAAGAACCTAATGGTGAAAAGAATATCTCTCACAAAGTACCACGTACATGTATGCACACGAAACAGCGGCAGTGACAAAGGAACAGCGCGGTGTATCAGCAGCTCGCGCTTGGAGCTCACAATGCAAACCAATAGCCCCACATTACACAAAGGAATCCGATTTCTTTACCAGCACCGAGAAAACACTACACAATGACCCTTGTTAGAATTTACCTTTACATTGCTCACTGGGGCTTGGAGCTTAGAATATTGTCGGAAAGAAAACGTCAATGCATGTAATCTAAGGTGTTTGAGATTGTTACCGTTTCAGATCATAGTAAACTTTATCAAAGCCCGATGTAGACAGAAATGCGAGAATTATTTTGATCGCGCAGATCCTAATTAAACGTCAAATCAACGTGTTAAGTGGAATCCGAGGAAATTAAAGCCCGGAACGAAAGGAGAAAATATCAATTGGACGGAATTGAACCCGGTACCCCGGGGAATGACGTCACCGGTAGTTGCCATCGATCATGGATACCTTTGCGATAAAAAATGTGCTGTTAAAGGTGCGCTACGAGTTGAAGGGACATTTTGCGGTCAGTTCGGGTTGTTTGAAAGAAATCGGCTGGTCAGTGGTCACCTTTCCTTTTATGCCTTTTCGTGGATTTGTATGACATCGTTTTGCAGAAAAACGGAAGATGTTCTACTGAAAACGTTTCCCTATATAAATGTAAGCTTGTAACTATTACTATCCTCCATTGCTACACGTGCCTGACCCAACTGCGAGCTCCACTAATATCTCGAATTATCAGTTCTGTTTATATTGTTATTAAGTTTGAAACTATTCCACTACCGACCGAGATACGTAATACTTACTGACTGAATACATAATTTCACTATCGCTCTCCGACAATGAATAATTTGAGTTGTAAACAAAACAAAACATTTTCTGTCAGCCGGGCTTAGCTGAAACATTTTAACATTATTTACATAATTTTACAAGTGAAAAGACAAAAAACGGCTGAGGTTTTACCTCGTGTATAAGTACGTACGTGGGTACGACTGTCGTTACGAGGGCCGCCAGCGCCCAGCAGCGCCCAGTCGCGCACTCTATTACATTTTTGTTCACGTAATACAAATTGTTTTTGTTTTGTTTCTTTTTGTGAATATATCTGCGTAATAAACACAAACCTCGCCACTCGCCGCTCCGCACCCACAAAGAATATTGTTTCTACTTTATCGCATTTTCCATCGTCTCGCGTTGACCCCGATTCCTGTAAAGCTATCAAAACCACCGACACAAAGAGCTTGCTGTGTTCACATCACGGAACAGACAAACATTTGAACAATTATCTAAAGACAGATCGGAGATCTCAAGATATTAATTAGAAAAGTTTTATTTCATTACAAAAGTTGCACACTTTGTTTGTAATAAGCAAATTATTTTGATGAATATTGGAAAAGTTGTACAGATGCAGGTTTTTAATGAATTTAGTTGTGTGTGTCCCGGAAGCCGTCGTAAAGTGTGGTTATCTTCGATACACGCTCGTACGACTAACCGAGGAAATAATTAGCGATATGGTTGAGTGTTAACATTCAGTATAACCAATAATGTCGTCAAGCAACAAAAATAAAATACAAAAACAACAATATTAAAATTTCTTCAGTTCTAGAAAAAGTGTGCTGATCTTACTAGGGAATACAATCCGGTCCGGTGCGTCCGGTACCATTTGGCTCCCTAGGATTCAATAAAAACGACCGGATCCAGGCCGAATCTGGTACGTCCGATAAAAACACATCATAATAAGTATTTTGGCGCAAGTATGAGTAGGTTAAACGGACTGGATCAATTAATATTATTTGTTCAATCACAAATTTTGTGCAGAGAATGGTTTTTATCATAGTTTTTAAGAAATATTACGGTTCAGTAGTCTGCTCGTAGCAGAGATTACTAATACATACAAACTTATTAGTTTTAACAATTTTTTTTAAAATATTTGTGCTTTCTGTGTAGTTTGGACATCATCATTAATAAAAATAGTAATTCTTCTGTCAGTTTCAAGAAAAAAAAGGTTATTATACATTTGTTTCAACGCTATATGAAAAAATAATTATATAGTTTGTCTAATAAGTCAAACGACTTGGACATTTTGTATAATATTTAATCATTTAAAAAATAGGTACTTATATTGGATACTTTTCATAAGGTTCTTCTGTTAGTAAACAATGATCTCTGTCTCTTAATCAACTTTGATTATTGAACCCGTGTTGACTACATCAGATTTAATTTAATCCTAATAATTACCCAAGTCGTTTAACTTTATTAGACAGACTCTAATGAAAATGATGACTCATTAAAAGATTTCAAGTCCGATCGGATTCAGTCGGAACTAACTGAATTGGTTCCTTCAGTCAAATCTTAGATAATTTTTAAAAACCTCTAGATTGCAATCATTAAATCTTACACAGGACGAGTAAAATTCAATAATCGATGTCTAATTAAAAAATGTGGTCTATACGCACA
This sequence comes from Mythimna ferrago, assembly GCA_910589285.2. Lineage (NCBI taxonomy): Eukaryota > Metazoa > Arthropoda > Insecta > Lepidoptera > Noctuidae > Mythimna > Mythimna ferrago. Next base: position 535,481 of record OU342689.1, read on the forward strand.
TAAAAATGGAAGTGATGTTACAAAAAAAACTTATAAATACCTTACATTAGTTTGCGTTGAAAGCTTTAACACGAGACTTCCGGAAAACTTTATTACTTACAAACAGCCCAAACATGTCAATATGTGGGCGTCAAATCATAAAGTAAGTACTTTATATACAATAAGGAAAATTCACGAAGCGCCCCAAACATTCATCCAATTTACTTGATACGAAAGATACATAAAAACATTTTATACTAAACATCTCCGATAACAGGGAAGATCGGCGTGTTCATAAAAAGTTCAATAAATGAACACGCTTTTGTATTTATTAGGTACATTTAAGCGTATCCACGTCAAGGTTCCTCATTCCCTACTGATACATTACTTTACTTAAGACCTCTCGTTTTTAAATTTAATTATTCTTCATGAAAATCCAGTTGAGCAATTACCTACTCATTTGAAATACGAAAGAATATTAATGTTCCGTCCTCTTGGGAGTAAAGAAAATAAGCGATTGCTATTATACGCAATCATATTAATCTATAGAAAGGTATATAAAAGCAGAAACTGACTGGATTGCATATCAACGCGCAGCAGCAACGACTGAGAATAAGAACGTGAAATTTTGCACCAGGGTTCCATGATTCATGATTTAGGCAAGCACTAAGCAAGGTTTTTTTTTTGAAAACACAATTTAAAGTAGATAAAAATGAGGACTTTCATTTGTTTGCCAAATCTTGTCCCTTGGTTTATACTTGAAACTGGCCTTATGTAGTTTGCCCTTTACTCATGTAAAGGTTGCCAAAAATCTAAAAATGCCATCAGAATCAGACGCTTACCGTACTTCCCGTGGCACTAAAGGGACTCTGAGTCAAAAGACTCGATATCAATTAAACTCTGTGATTCGCGATAGATTGCAGGATTTTCAGGTCGGTCGATGTGTTCGGATCATTCTATTTGGGATTTCTCAGAAGGAGTGCGAATAGTGGATCTGTGAATAACAAGCTTCCTATCCCATGAGGCTCTTTCTACATAGCTTCAGTATGTTTAATACTGACGCGATGTAGAAGAACTGCCAATAATAGGTCATATCTGTTTGGGTGATACAAGCATGATGTTATGTTTATGTTTCCTCTCTAGGGTAGCTACCTATATATGTAATTCGTGATACTCAAATATCCTACTGATATTTTGTGACGCATTGAGTCGTTGAGTTTACCGAATGGTTGAGCTAAGCGATGCCGATTCATGCGGCATATTCATGAATGGGGAATGTGTGCCACCTGCTCAGCAGATAGGATAAGTCAACGTAACCTTACGATAGGCCACTAGGCGTAAAAGCATCCTAACTGAATATGGTTAAGCTTGGCAGCCTCAGAGGTTATGTACTTAGATAGATAATGATGACAGATCCTCTTTTTACAGCTCTCTATTTTATGAGTGTTATAGATTATCCGATAGTAAAGATATTTTGCGCCTGATAGAATATTGCTAAGTCGCCTTGAATCTACTTTTCCAATTAATTCTCATCCGTTTCGCTCAGCAGTCAAGCCAACCGGCGGCACTAAGTATATAATAAAGCAAAATAAAATAAAAACAAAGAGTGTTCAGTGTGTGACGTAGGTCGAGAGTGGGGTTGGCGTTATCAGCGGGACTTGATTAGCTGCCGGCCGGTTAACTACTGCGCGACATTATACGACACTCTGTTTATTTTCAATGAAGTGGGTTGAGATCAAGTTGCTCTCGAGTGGTTTGTGTTCGTACCTAAGTTAGAAGAGAAAAAACTGAATCCTTAATAACAGATTTCACAAAGAAGAATACAAGGTTCTATATTTTTTTTTTCTTTCACATTTTTTTTTGCCACCGTTACTTCAATTAGATTGTATGTAAATTGTTAGGAAAGGTAACCTACAAAAATGCGTAAATACATTCGAATTTAAAACTATGGTGAGATAAATAAATGGTGGAGGGAAAACGTTTAAATACAGAAGAACGTTAAGACTTGATCTTCAATTAGTTCATCAGAAATCTAGTAATATAGAATACAAGTACCAGGATAGCAGAAGTAAGCCAGTGGTGACGTCGTTAATTCAATTGGGGCCAGCGTGCATCGTGCCGCGGCCGACGATTCTCGACGAACGTCGAGGATTGCCGACTTGCACTTGTGCTGAGCAATGGCACAGTTTGTGGCTTACACGAGATACGTTGTAAATACTACATTCCATTTAATAATAAAACGTCCTTTCTATTGCTGTTATAAATCTATTCGAAGCCGTGACTGAGCATTGATTTATTAGAAAAAGAAAACAGTATTTCAAAGAGCTTAGTAACTAAAAGATCAGCGGTTTTAAAATCTTTTGCTGACTGAAGAATAAAAAGAGAGAGCTTTTTTATGTGCCCGTAATCTTAGCTGGTCGATATTACTCGTAAATAAAAGTACTGTAAGGTTAAACGACATAGCTATGCAAATTACTTAAAAATATACAAGTTTTATGTCAATCATAGCAATTACTCGTATTTAATTCAAGTTATTTTTAAAATAAACGTAACTGGAACAATTTTCCAAGAAACAACATCAAATAGTTATCAAACCATTCAAATTAAAGTTAGAAACTGTTCGAGATAATAAATATTTTATTCCCAAACTCAGACGCCTGCCGAGCAGTGTTTTAACTTTCAAAAATAAATAAAAACAAGTTACTAGTTAGTGAGAACGATCGCTTTCTTGGAATTTATTGCAAAAATATTTTTCGACTGAAAGTTTTACTGAAACAGGTTGACGTGATCTACACGGATTTTGAAAAAGCTTTTGACCGTGTGCTTAGTGCAAGAGCTTAGAATCCGCGGAAATCTGTACAGATGGTTCGAGTCTTACCTTTGGAATCGGTCTCAAATTGTTATATTGGGCAGGGTGCAGTCTGACTGTGTAACTATACCATCTGGTGTGCCACAGGGCTCAATTTTGGCCCTCTGTTATACTCTACCTATACAAGGTGTCGTTTTGAAGCTGCAAAATATTTCAGGAGGTAATTATGTTAGTGATTCTCGACCCGAATCAATAATAAAATAAGTAGGTAATTTTTTTTTTTTTATAACCGCGCTTTTTTTCACACACACAAACACGGAACAATAAAGGGCGTTTTCACACACACTAACTCGCAACGACAGTTTCATAAATAATGTATCATCCAATCATCATCCCGCACGCCACACCCTAGCCACGCCCCCGCGGCCATCGATCAATCGATTTAGTTTAGTGTAATTAAAAAATTAAATAACAAGTATTACTGATTATTGACCAGGTATCGTTTTTTTATATGATTATTTATGAGTTTTATTACAACCTCCTGAAATATTGTGCAGTTTTAAAACTGCACCTTGTATGATATAGGAGCACATGTTCTTAATGCTGGATTTTTGATGTATGCCGACGGGGCACGCCACAATTATGGCGGTAAGTCCCCTCTTTGAGGCGTGGCTGGAAAGACCTCACGGCGACCTTATCTTCCGCATGATACAGGTCTTCACCGGACATGGCAAGTTCGGGAGGTTCCTGTTCCGGATTAAAGCGGAAGTGACGCCCGGCTGTCGCCACTGTGCGGAATGCCCAGAGGACACGGTGGAGCAAGAGTCGAGGTGTGCCCTGCTTGGGCGGAGCATCACCGTGCCCTCGTGGGGGCGGAGACCACTCGCGCTGGGCCTTAGTTGAGGTCATGGTCCGGAGCGAGGAGGAGTGGCAGGCGGTCGCCGACTTCTTCGAAGCAGTAATGCTCGCTAAGGAGGAGGCCGACCGCATCAGGCAAGGGCGCACTCGCCGCCACCAGGATTCCGAACCCGATTTCCATCCACCGCAGGCGCGGGCTTCGGTAACTGTCCGGACCAAGCCCAAGTCGTCGACGGCGCGCACTGTTCCCGCGCGCCTCAAGGAGTTGTCAGCAACAGCAGGGGCCCAGCCGGGTCGAAGCCTATTGGGGCCAGGGTTATCTGAAAGGGCGCTCGAGCCCCGGTATGAAGGCTTGAAGGAACGGGATGGGTCTTTTAGTCAGTAAGAGTCTGACACTATCTCCCGCTCCGCCCAAGAGAAGAATAGACGTATGATTCCGGACATGCTTTTTCTTTTTAATATCTGTAATGGAAATATTGAGAGTATTGCTTTGAGTAATTACTTTCTAAGATTGATCGCAACGAACTAGGCACACACAATTTTTCGATGTATCGTGCAGTAGGACAAACTACACTCAAAATTCTATCATTAGTAGGATATTGAGGAACTTTAATGAGAAATTCTCTCATCTCGATTTTTTTAATCCTAAAAACATATCTTCAGGAGACTGACGGTAACGTCTGTATGCGACGAATTAATCGATAATAATTAATTAAAAGAATGATGGTGATTAATAACTTCAACTCTTTACACTCACTCCAACACACCCACCCACATTACACACCACTACTACGCTTGGATGGTACTATCTTTTATTCTGTTTGTTTCTGTGGCGATGTTTGTGAGACGATGGAAACCTCGAAAGGCTAATTGTGACTGGTAAAGTAGATGGAAAAAGTCCTGGCGGGTGCAGCCCAATACGTTGGTGTGACCAGGTCCGCGCCGCTCTTGACTTCACAGTATACAAGGCCCTTCACACCGTCAGAGACAGGAATAAATGGAAAAACATCATAAAAAGTAAAGTGATGAAGAAGGGAGGTCATGACTCTCAGCATTGAGGAATACGACGCAAGGAGAGGGGGAGGTTTCTGAGGCATAAATGTTTGGATAGTAAATTGTAAATCCTTAATTGGCTGTAATATTAGTTTATCTTTAAGTAAAATTTGTAAAAGAACTGTTTATTTTGTGAATAAATAAATAAAATAAAATAAAAAATGAAATGAAACTCACAATAAGCATGCTGTCGTGTTCAAACGCTGAAGCTAGAAATATAGTAAAAAATAGAATAAACATGATTACTTGAAATCATTTTCTATTTTTAACCGACTTCAAGAAAAGAGGATTTTCTATTTTAGACCGTATGTTGTATGTTGTATGTTTTGGTTTTACTTGTGTTATATGCTCGTAAATTCGATCGATTTTTTTTTCGTTAAGATCTGATGAAAAACTTTGGAGATAAGCAATAAATATATTTGATTGTTCAAATATCTGTTTATTGATTACACCATTTCACCCACTTTTGGTATGCACATGTGTACAATTCATCTTGGTGGGTGCACTTTCATACCACAAACAGCACCAAAGTGTAGATTGAGTCATCATTTAGAAAAACTTAATTCACAAACATACTACCGGTTTCTAACTTTTTATGTTTGTGTATTACAAATATAAAAAATTGCCAAATAGCTTTTATTTCGGAAGTCGAAGGCAAAAAACAAAGATACAAAACCAGAAACACTGGCTTCCGAAATAAAATTATTTTTTAATTTTAAATGTCTGTTTTGTTACGTAATACGTAGCTCAAAAAAAGACTGTTTACAATTCAAAATGTGTAGATAATTGTTCTAGATTTCTTACGAGGTCAATCTTTATTTAAACTTAAACTTGGTAAACCGATGGAGGCATTCTGCCGACCTATGTAAAAAAGGGTTGAAGAAAACTATAAATGTATTTCACAACAAAGCCCGAACAGTACATACTATATTTACTCGCTTTCACTCCGCTTTTAAAAACTATTGCTCCGTAAGGAAACGACGGCGTCCTAAATAATCGTCATACATTACTCTCTGTAGCCTCCTCCTCCTTCTATCCCGGCCACCGCACCGCACCCCCTTCTATCCACATTTGTACTAAATGTGTGCGTCGTCACAGTTCCCGCGGCTACGATGAGTTGGAAATATACTGGTGGAATCCTGTTCAAAATAACGAAAGAAAAAAAACATTAAGTCATATTTTTAAAGCTTAACATAACTTTTAAAGCCTTAGCTCAGTTACTAAACACACATTGTTGTTTAGCGTTTGCATTCATTGAAATGTATAATTAGAATCTTGTTTCATAGCAGTATCTATCGTGTATGGCCCACTGTATAAGATGACAGAGATTTCTGCTAATTCTCCTCTGAATCTTACTCTCTGTTTACTGGTATGGCCAAATCTGGTCTTGCAGACCAAGTCACATCGTGAATAGAAGAGCTGATTAAACTATCATCAATGTTTCTAGTAAAACATCAGTTCCAACGAAAAGAAATCACAAGAAAATTGCCCCGCTAATCAAACCGTCCCAGCATCGTGTTATAACGAACCGAAATCCGTCTATCACGGTCCCTACAGTCTCACTGTGAGGACGAACGCAAGGCGCGCCCCACTTCTAAAACAAATAATTAAATTACTCGGGAACAATCCCGTACATTGGCGCCAATTACGCGGACTCGCTAAACAATGGCCGCATATTACTATGCCGTGGACGGTCTGTTGTGCCATTGAATACGACTGAATTTGTATGTTAATGTCATGATCAAGTTTTGGATGAACAATGAATGGTTATTTTGTTATCATGAGCGTGATTTGCTTGTGTGGTTTTCAATAAGATGTGTGTAGGTTTATGTAAAAAAGTTATTCACAATGATACTATATTTTTAAATTAACCTACATATGTTAATCTACGGCTAGGACAGGTTGTTTTGCTTTTTCTGGTCGGTCCCTCGTCTCTAAAGACATCAGACCAGCTTTTCTGGGCGTCCCTTGGCAAGGGCTCTACTGACTTCCAGTGCATGACTACTATGACCCATCTGTCATTGTGCACCATTGGCGTAGTTAAAAATTGGGAGTTGCGGCCCAATTCAAGATCTTGTTTAAATAAAGAGCCTTAGTAGTTTTAACTGGCCGTTCTATGATGCTAGTCTGACTGTGAATAGAATATAGCCTTCGACAGCGTGGCAGGAAATACGTTGTGTTACATTGTAAGTTTAGTGTGAGGCGAGGCGGCTGCTGCAGTTCGTAGCTACTGGCTCGGAAGTTACGACGCGATGGACAAACTTTATAGACGTAATAATGAACGACTTCACATAATCATGTTTTTAAACTTTTTCGAAAACCTAGATGGAAATAAATCACTCTAATAATATATTATCATTATTTAGACGATAAGGGGCTATGCATCACCCATAGTGTAGGGGATGTAGTCACTGCGACCTAAAAGATCTATTGTGACTCGCCACCTTGTTAGAGTAACTCTTTTAGCCCGGAGGCTTCCAAGAAATTTAGAATACTCCTAGCTTTTAGAGTTTTAATCTCCTCCGGGCGAATAATGTGTCGGCCCAGATGGACACTGCGTTTGTGGATAAGGGGCCCGCATTCACACAAGAGGTGCTTAGGCGTCTCCCTCTCCTGATTGCAGTACCGGCAAACATCAGTGTCACTCAGTTTCATGTGAAATTGGTGCCTGTTTAGTTTGCAGTGGCCGGTTAAGGCGCGGGCCATCGCACAGATGCTCGTCCTGCTAAGCTCAAGAAGCTCGGCAGTTCGTTTTTGTGTGTAGCCTTCTATGAGAGATTTGGCGTGTAGCAGACCTGGTTGTACCAACCAGTCCTTTTTTGAATCGCCAAATAAGTTGCCCTTAGGGGTCTGCATGGTCTGGTTCTTTGAGATACCACAGAAGGGTTCTGGACCTATCTGATGACCTTGAGCCCCAGCCCGTGCAAGTTCATCGGCTTTTTCGTTGCCGTTGATTCCAGAATGACCTGGTACCCATCTCAGAATTACTTCATTCCTTTGCCCCAGGTCATTCAGTTTGTTAACGCAGTCTTTTACCAGTTTCGAATTTAAAGTATTCGAGTTCAGGGCGTTAAGAGCTGCCTGGCTATCTGAGTAAATCAGAATTAATTGATTTATGTAGTTTCGTTGACGGTTGGCCTCCGCACATTCTATAATGGCGTATACCTCCGCTTGGAATATGGTAGCATATTTACCCAGATTCAAGCTTTTGCTGAATTTCGGGCTAATGCCAAATATTCCACATCCTACATTCTCACCCATTTTGGACCCGTCTGTAAACCAGATCAGGCTTCCAGCCTTGCAAGTGATGAGGTTGTTTGACCAATCCTCTCTGCTCGGCAGTTCCACTGTGTGATTCCTTGTGAAATTACACTGTGGAAGCATGACGTCTGTTGTCATAGCTAGTTGATCGTGTTCAAGTACTGATTCGTGTAGCGATCTCAGTGCTTGAGAGCGCCAGTTTGCTTTGCCAGTGCTGTTTTTTCTGTACATGCTTGCCTTCGCCTCCTTCGCAATGAATAGATGAAGTGGCGGTAGGTTAAGCAGGGCATTTAGAGCAGCTCCTGGGGTTGTGGACATGGCCCCTGTTGATATGAGGCATGCAAGTCTCTGCAAACTATTAAGTTTGTTAATGACTGTCACTTGAGTTGTTTTCCTCCACCATACTACGCAGGCATACGACATACTCTAATAATATAAAGGTAAAAGATTATATGTGTGCGTGTGTTAGTTATTCCTTCACGCTCTAGTGGCTGACCGGGTTTGAATGAAATGTTACACGTGCATACAGTCTACTGAAATAGCACATTTTACTTTTATGCTGGGACTACGTTTCCTTGGAATCATTTTCTACTTTCATGCGCGAGATGCCACTGTCAGGAATTAGTAATAAATACACTATCTTTTATCCATGACTTCGTCAGTGTACCACTTCTATAAGCTAATAATTATGACTTGTGCTAATAAAATACAATTATTGTATAATATTATGCGATTCGTTTCGATTCATTTGTTTTACTTTCACATTAAAACGGCTGTTCGCCAAACCGCTAATTACAGTTAATAATTATAATTTTATGTACATATGTATAATCACCAGAAGTATGTATGATCATCAACGAAGCAGAAGGAGTATCTAAAGGTCGCAGCTAAAAAGTGGATTAAGTAATAACATCAGATAGATAATAATATAAAACTTTTCTGTACTACGTTTGTAGTTCTGCTATCAGCAAGGTACGTATGGTTTTCTTGTATGAGATTGAGAACTAACTAATCCAGAGGTTTACACCCGCAGTATTCCGTATCTTTCCGTATCGTATGTACCCCTTTTTTAAGGTGTTATGTGTCAGACATGGCCTTTAATACTGCCGTTTGTGAACGCTCTAGTCTTGCCAGTCCGTTTGTAAAAAGATAAATAGAGCAGTATTTCAGCAGGAAATTGTATACTACTGACAAAGATCCAAGGACCACAGCTTGACTTCACCTACTGTTGGACATATAGGTATCTCCATAATCTCTTCCAAATTTAACTCTGCTTTTGTCAACTTCAACCAGTATAGGCACTGATGTAATCAACGGTTTACTATCTTAATATATTATACCTATTAATTGCAACATTTGTCACTACGGCTACGATTCGACTTCTCTAAAAATAACCCCAAATGACTCCAACACATTTCAAACAACCTTGAACTTTTAACACCATGACTAACATTTCTTCAAATCTACAGTTTTCTTTTAAATTCGGTTGTGATTGGGCGTCAGGTGCGTGGATATATCTGGCGCGTCGCGGTGAAATATCGCAGTCATTGCAACGGGCGCTGGAAGGGGTGAGGTACGGGTACGGTGCGGGGAGGGGGGAGGTAGCGGGGCACGGTCCCACGGCCCGTGGGCTGCAGAGACCTACGAACGACGTGGATGTGGAAATAGACTGTGTGCTCTTATAAAAATAGCAATGAATCTGGATTGACTCGAAATAACTATAATACAGTACTTGAATATAACTAATCACTGTGCGGAACGCCCGGAGGACACGGTGGAGCACACAATCGCGGTGTGCCCTGCTTGGGTAGAGCATCGCCGTGCCCTCGTGGGGGTGATCAGCGGCGGAGACCTCTCGCGCCGGGCCTTGGTCGAGGCCATGGTCCGGAGCGAGGAGGAGTGGCAGGCGGTCGCCGACTTCTGCGAAGCAGTAATGCTCGCTAAGGAGGAGGCCGACCGCATCAGGCAACGGCGCTCTCGCCGCCGCCGCCGGGATTCCGATCCCGATTTCCAGCCACCGTAGGCGCGGGCTTGCGGACAGAGAGCAATGGGTAGCTCGCTGTCCGGCCGTCCGGTAACCGTTCGGACCAAGCCCAAGTCGTCGACGGCGCGCGCTGTTCCCGCGCGCCTCAAGGAGTTGTCAGCAACAGCAGGGGCCCAGCCGGGTCGAAGCCTACTGGGGCCAGGGTAATCCGAAAGGGCGCTCGAGCCCCGGTATGAAGGCTTGAAGGAACGGGATGGGTTTTTTAGTCAGTAAGAGTCTGACACTATCTCCCGCTCCGCCCAAGAGCGGGGGTTGTCATAAGATGATTTTTCCCATCGGAAAAAAAAAAAAAAAAAAAAAAATATATATATATATAACTAATCACCATTTAGGACATCCACGCATTTATCCGTCTTCATCAATTCATTACCATTTCAGCTGAGAAATGTCGACCACTGAACATAATTTTTGTCCGAAAGAGCCGGTCATTTGAGCTTTGCATCCAAAAAACTGCCGGAGCCGGTGAGACATTTGTTCGTATAATGTATTTAATATAAAAGGTAGGTAATAAGTCAAAATAAATTTAATCTTCTGTAAATGATTATGATTTAGCTGAAAGACAGCATTGAAGTAATTAATTTGGTTAAATATACCTCGCCTCTTATTTACAATACAATTTAACTGAATTACATACACACCAAAACGTTAAGCAAAATATTCTCAAAGATACTTCTCACAAAGCTACTACTCTACTACTCAAACAAATTCCACTTAAAACTGAACTGCAGTACACATACTTCATAACAAAGCAAATTTCTGGAAATTAGCAGTACCTCCCTTTGGTTACCCGACTCGTGTCAAACAGCAAAGTTTTCAAAACAATTCCAGGAAGAAGTTAACCCTGAGATGCTCGCGGCACTTAAGTCTAGGATTCATTTTAAATTACCTCCAGGTAAGTACTAAGTTCAAGTGAGAGATGTGTGGAAGATTTCTTTACACTTTTCGTGTTCACTTTGTTGATTGTTTCTTTCGATGTCATGTTTCGAGTATGAAGTTTTAGTTTTCTATAACAGCATTGATCGTACTGTGGAAATATTGTGATAAACATTTAGGTTGGTAAGTAAATTCTAAAAATCCAATGATTTAGTGGAATGAGTAACTGAGTACTTCTGAAAGATTATTTCCCTACAAAGTTATACAGAAAAAAAAACATCGTCCACCGTTTCCTTAGTCCCGGGCGTCGCTATCAGTACGACCCTAAGAAAACGATCCAATCAATCAGTTTGACGGCCTCTGATATCCGTTTCTTTTCCGTTATCACCGCAAATATGTCCCCAATAAATTATTATTACTGTTAAACGTCGAATAAATTATTATGACGTAGAAATAAATTATTACGAGTTCCCTCACCGCGCGTACGCCGCAGCGATAGACGGAGTGACGGAGAGATTGGCGTGTTTTTGAAATGTGTGCTTCGCCACGCTTGTTATACATGGATTAGCACTCCGTTTGAAAGAGAAATGCATTTGAACATACAAATAGTATTTTGAAATGTAATATAATGGCTGATCCCGTATTGCTTTGTGGTTTAAAACATGTTTGTGTTAATCAGTAGGTATTATTGGACTGCGACCAACCATGAGCCATGGCCGATTTGTAAGCATGATTAATGTTGGCGTACATACATTAGGGACACACTACATGCAAACATAAGCTGCCTTATAATTTTCCCACTGCTGGGACTCAGGCCTCCTCTCTAGAAGAGGAAATGAGCCGTAATCCACCACGCGGGTCCAGTGCGGGTTGGTGTATGTCACATGTGTGGTCATATGTCTTCGGATTTGTGATTCTAGAACTTACTAATATCTTCAGGGTCACCACTGCACATCACATCATCATTACATTAGGAGCACTTGTAATTCAATCAGGAAATTAATTCACTTGTAGAATTAATACATCTCAAACTTTCGTATTGGATCTTCGTGAATTTTCTATATAAGTTTATAATAAAACGCATCAGTGTCTGTTTGAGTTATTTCCTTAGAAAATGAGGATATTTATTATACTTTTATAACGTCTACAATAATTCCACTTTACTATCTACGTAAACTATGTACATAAGTTCGGATATGAAAGAATTTGAACTACACTATTTTAGGGATTAGTTCCTCGTTTTATCAATTGACTAGCTTTTGCCCGCAGCTTTGCCCGCGCGCATAAAATATAGCCTATCACTCGGAAAAAATGTTCGAAATTGGACCAGTACTTTCAGAGATTACCTCCTACAAACAAAAATACAAACTTTACCTCTTTGTAATATTAGTGTAGATGTAGATTTGTCTAAATTTCATTTAAATAAAGTCACGACCTTCGAAGATATCATGGTTTTCTATCAGTTCTAACATGTAACAATGCAAATATTTTTTTTTCTGAGTAATAAACATTAAGTTAAATTTGTGAGTAACAGAAACCTATACAGAGAAAAGAGAAAAACTTATCCGCGCACAAACGTGCAATTTGTAATTTTACTAGAAAATGTAAACAGTTGATTACAATCTGGGGTGCTTTTGTAGCTGTGTGTGTGCGAGTGAGCGTGTGTTATTCAATTTGTGAGAGATGAAGGTATGTAGTTACTGTTTGTTTTTATTACTTTCCCTTAGTATTTTTATTCCCCTCATTTGTCCAGGAAAGGGCATCGTAAGCCCCATGCTTCCTTATCACGAGCTGCACATAAACCGGCCCCATCGAAGCAACACATTCACATAATTCGTAGTAAAACCTGTAATGTTTTACTGTGAGTAGTAAAACGCGGCTAGTCTCACGTCCGCAGCTTTACTGATTCCTCTAATAAAAGCAGTTTCTTTTAACTGAATCGGTGCGCGTACAGAGCGACTCGGTTCGAATGAGATTAGCTCGCGGGCGCCTCCGCGACCCCGGCCCTCCCGCGACCCCGCGAGGGGGCCTCACAGACCCCGCCTTTATTGGACATGAAATTAAATCAAGTGCCGGTGTGGGCCGCGGAATATTCTTTCTCTAACGAAGCGACTAATGTGCACTCCTGCAACAGCGACGCCTAATAAATAAACGTTCGGAATACTTCGGAATGTTCCGGAAAACTTCGTTATTGTGCCGCGGTTCGTTCACTTGGAGTCAGCCGGTTATTTACTTGTTACTTTGTTTAAATTTGCCTTTTATTGAGGCTTTAATTAAATGCTGTGAGTTTAGCGCACGTATTCGTTGCTAAGCTTTTTGAAACATTTTATATGAAATGTAAAAAAAAAACTCGCACATTGTTTTACTTTTACGTTTGCACGTTTTTCATTTAATTGTGCAACTGAACATTAAATTGGGTTACACGATACGAATAATGATTTTGCTTTTCACAAAAATAATGCAATTTGTTCAAAGTGAAATTTACGATAATACATACTAACTAGATCAAGTATAGGCTATTAAAATAAAACCGGCCAAGAGCGTGTCGGGCCACGCTCAGTGTAGGGTTCCGTAGTTTCCTGTCCGTCACAATAAATGTACCCACTTATGAGTTTAACAAAATGCTTGCATATACGATTATACTACAAACTTAGTCCAGAAATTATTTTGTACAACCTTTTTGTCTTTTTTGTACAAAAACTGTCCTTTCCATCAAGTTCAAAATAATTTTCCTAGAAAGTCCTTATAAAGTTCTACTTTTCAGATTTTTTTTCATATTTCCTAAACTTGGTTCAAAAGTTAGAGGACATTGTTTTTTATTTTTGGAGCGATTATTTCCGAAATTATTGATATTATCAAAAAATGATTTTAGTAAACCCCTATTCATTTTTAAATACCTATCCAACAATATATCACACGTTAGAGTTGAAATTAAAAAAAAAATCACTTTCCACTTTACATATAGGGGGGCTACCCCAATAAAACATTTTTTTCCAATTTTTATTTTACCACTTTGTCGGCGTGATTGATATACTGATTGATATACATATTGGTACCAAATTTCAGCTTTCTAGTGCTAACGGTCACAGAGATTAAGCGAGGACGGACAGACAGACAGACAGACGGACAGACAGACATGGCGAAACTATAAGGGTTCCTAGTTGGCTACGGAACCCTAAAAAGAGTTAATCCCCAGACGCAGATTACTATCTTTTCTCAACCAACCAGCAGCTTGTAATAAAATTATTAGTGCAAATCCCCATTTGAATACAATCAACAATGCAAACACTGACGTAGCACGTAGCGCCGTAGCGCCGTAGCACCGCGTAGCTGTGTAGCCGCGTAGCTCCTCCGTAGACCGCACACTTTCCTGCATAATTATCTTTATTGTAGACTGAAAGCGGCTTAAAGCTTGTGTTTTAAAAATAATTTTCACTTTTACGCGGAAAAATTAAAATACTTTAGTGCTGCTCCAACAAAAGTAGGCGCAGGAGAGAAATTAAATTCCGTACATTAAAATATGTACTTACCTACTAACGTCAGCGCAATTTTTTACAGAAGTATTCTTGGAACTATATCTTTTGGATAGACAAGACAATAGCTTTGGTACGATTAAGAAAAAAAGCGTTGAACTAACCGCTCAATGGTCTAAAAGTGCACGACTTTAATTAAGATGAACGAGACGGAATAAATTAATGTTGGTACTTAATAACCGTTGGCGGGAGATGTCGTCATTTGCATTCGCGGTCACCGGGACATTTTTGAATGACTTAATCCCTGGAGGCAGAAGGGGAGGTGCGGGGGGGGGGGCTGGTTAACGGTGGAAGTATGATAAGTTGACGTCAGACGAGGATAGCTTGCCTAATTAAGGTTTTTTAGAGCAAAAATAAGGAATTGCTTGTGACGAACTCGTAGGTTAAGGGTTTGATGTCTGGCTCTAGACAGTGGACACAAGTGTTGTATTGTATCATATTTTTTGCTGGAAGACGTCCACGACATAAATATGCTTCATTTAAGTGTCGTCACACCGACCGGTCACAACCTTCTCCTGGTCATCCGTTAGTGAAATTAGTTGTTTGAGAAGATACTCTATTCACATTTAACGAATTCTGTTATTAATGTTTAGTTAATCCTCCTCGAAGCCCACAAATAGCTACAAACGCCTCTGTAACGACAATGCTATATTAATATTGCCGTAAGACGTGACCTATGTTGTTCATATCTCAGGCAGTACGTCACATTGTCGCACAAGACAGCTGTCGCATTCAACACAACGCTAGCTTTTGACCAGACAATTGAGTACGGCGAATGACTGGAGCGTTCAAACGCGGCATAGAGCCTTGTTCACATATGTGCATGATGCTGCTGTTTGGGCTTGGCTACATTGATTCCAAGCTAAGCTTTGTGAGAGCTGAAGCGAAACAATTTGAAGCTGACTGCTTTGTATTGCTACATGGTGTGGCGTTAACATGCATCTTAACCGCTACGGATTTAATGTGTCTTATACAAAATAATAGTAATAATAATACTTTATTGACACAAATCTAAAAAAGTAAAATGACTGTTCAGTTGATTATGTGTGTGTGATTGAGAATCGTGTTTGAAGTCGTGTTTAAAAATGGCAGTAGATACGCAATAGGAATCATAATGAGGGGTGGGATGCCCTCATGTCAAATGCCGTTCGCTTCCACGAGATACTACGGTGCCACCTGCACCGTGTCTTTTGGACAGTCCGCACAATCGTGACCATAGTGACACTTTCGTCCTTCTAAATTCGGTATAGTAATCTGCCGAACGTGCCATACCCAGAGAGGAACTGCGTCATGCTTCAGGTGAGATGCCATAACAACTCTTCAGCCACTCCTCAAACAGGGGATTTACCGCCACGACGTACCTAGCGCAGATTTGGGGCTGTCACTGTTGCCATGACATATCTACGAAACTCTATCCGCCATGCTGCAACTTGTTGACTGGTCGCGGCAGCGGTGTTTCACCCCGGCGTTGAATCTCCAACCACCATGTCTTTGTGGAGGCGATCGGCGGCTGCAGATTTTTGTATCCGGCTTTGGTTCAGCCCATGGTACGAAGCAAGAGGAAATAGGAGTCGGTCGCTTCTTTCTACAAAGCATTAATCGAGGGAAGATCAAGGGAAGCGGCCTTAACCATGTAGTGGAGACGAGCCTCGCTCTCCGGCTCTTGTATGACAGCGAGCAAACGGTAGCTCGCCATCTGGCCTTTTGATAAGGAATAAGAATGGGTCTGACCTTGTGTTCCATGCACGCGTTGAAAGATGTCAGCAAAATGGATAGGACCAGTTAGGGCTCTTTATGGTTATCGTGGCTCACGCATAAAGTTAATGAAGGAACATGGGTTTAAGTCATTAAAAATCTGACGCTTTCCCTCTACCCAGGTCAAGAGATAAATAACAACAATTGTTTCTGTGTAAAATGCCAAGGGGGTTAAGCCACCAGACAAAACTAAAGGGTTTACAAATTATATGATAAAATTGATTCATAATTTGAAGAGGAAATTACTAAGAAATAGAATGTTAATTTGGTAATTTTATGTATAATCATGGAATGTTTGAGAAATCTTTTCTACTTCACCGTTCGTACGTAACAAAACAAACAGTCAAATTAACAAGATTATCTCTAACAACATTACACAAAATCCGTTCCACGTTCCTTTAAAAATAAACACCTAATCAGATCCCCGCATCACAGTGAGTAATAAAACGCCTGACCCGGGTAACACTCATTAGGCTTCATTATACCACATCTACATTCCAAAAACATATAAATCAAATTATCCAATTCTAAATCCGTTTGTCTTCCCTTTCTTTAATTACACGAGTGAGGGAGATAGGAGATTGGATTTGATGAAGGGAATATTGCGCTGAAGCCGTAGAAATAAAAAGATAGTCGCCTAACAGGAATCCTTAGCAATCGCATTCAATCCAATCACAGTCGTAATGAATCACGAATGTACCGTGGTATATTATTGTTATATGTTTGTGATGGGATGTATTGCTTCACTGTCGATTATTGTGACTGTCACGTGTTTCCATGTGGTTATATTTCATAGTTTTGTTTTGTCTAATTTAAATTATTTAAAAAAATCTAATCGATTCAAACATTTTGACTCTCATCCAACTCAGGTATAACTTAACATTGTAGCACTTAGATTTTTCAAAATATTCAACAGAGAAAAATCGAAACAAAAAAAAATCTATTAAACAGATCAAAAGCCCAAATTCCGATGATTTTTAGTAAAATTCTTTAAAACTCAGTTGAACTTTTTTGAGATGAGAAATCATCCAATGACTTCTCCCGCTCTAGGTGCGAGTAGAAGGGTGTATCGAACTTTTGAGAGAGAATTAAATTCAGAGACTCACAACTGGTTAGATTTCGATGGGTCATTACAAATGATTTGGAGCTTTTATTTCAAAAAACCTCGTTTATTTCCGACTTTTTGATTCCACAAAAAACCATTGATAAATGATAAATGATAAATGATATTTATTTTGTAAATAGGTTTAAAAAACACTTTTACACGTCAATTTTTTTTTCGTCATTTTATTCTAGATGAGGCCGGTGTTTCCTATCTGACTACCCTGAGAAGAAACACCGAAACAAACTCAGGGGTCAAGGTCTCTTTTAAAGTCCATACAGTAAATATGTAATGGTCAAATCACATGAGAACCATGCAGATTTGTCTGAGATGGTCTTTTGAAGAAAGAACCATACAGATTTGAGTGGACCTGTCCAATCAGTGTAAGCATTTGTCAGTATTCGAAAAGCTCAACTTAGGACTAGTAAGGAGCTCTACGACTTGACGAACAATACCAAAGAAAGGACATTTGGGTAGGCCGCAGAAAACACTCAAATTGCCAGACATACGTTAAAATTACTGAAAAGAAAAGAAAAAGCAATCAACATAGTCCTCACATTTACAATAATATAAGCAAATTGATAATTTACAAAATATTTAGAAAAGTAAATATTTATGTCAAAGAAAAAAAAAAAAAAAAAAAAAAATTACTTTAAGTACTTAAAATGTATACATGTCATTTTGTAAAATAAAAATAATTTCCAATGTCAAATTGTAAAAAAACAAATAAAATAAAAAGAAAAAGCACATTTGAAAATAAAAATTATTAAAAAATACAAAAAAAGAAAAATAAAAATGACAACAGTTGTAGTAGGTACTGGAGCAGGTCAATCCCAAGCCTTTTCGTCCTGAATATAGTCTTTTACATAGTTCATCTTTTACTACATCTACATCTTTACTAGTCATTCATTCACATCTACTACATCTTTTACTAGTCATTCATTCATTAAATCAAAAATGTAAACCTCTCTTATACCTTTACACGTGTAGCTTTTGTTTTCCTCTTCCATACAGGATACAGGATTTTGTCAATACAGTCCTGTTTCTATGAAATTACAAGAAACAAGCTTTTCCGGTAGCAAATAGACAACGACAAAGTAAAGATATTGCACCTATACTCACAGTGTATTTTGAAACAGCAATGCAAGTAATTGTTGAAATAGAATCTTAATTGAAGTTCAAAATCTAGTATAAATACAGAAAATATTTAGTTATAGCACTGGCCAGCAAAACAACTTTTTAGGTTTAATTTACATCAAATATCATCGTCTCCCTGCCCTTGTCCTATTTATTCGGAGTCGATACAACATGTTCTTTATTTCATTCTGTCCTGTCACCCGTTAGGGTGCAAGCCCAAAGATACAGGTTTTTCGGTCCCGATAAGTCGGTACGGGTCGGTACAGATAGGTATCGGTAAAACCACATAAAGAAACAGGTAAATCTGTATGAGTAAAACACTACACAAGCCAATGCTTAAACTCGTATGACTCGGCCCAGGCAGTCGGTACTGACGAGTATGAACCTGTGTCTTTATAAACCGACCCATCCGAAGAACAATGTTACATTTGAAATTTACTAGGTTTTCAGGAGCCATTCAAAGTTCACCCCTTAAGTATGGGGTGAACTTTGAATGGCTCTCCTGAAAACCTAGTAAATTTCAAATGTAACATTGTTCTTCGGATGGGTCGAAATGAGCGCATAAGAATACACGGGAGAATTATACCTGGACCGACCGGTACCGACCCGTACAGACTTGCCTGCACCGGTAACCTGTTTCTTTATGTGTGTACCCTTATGTACTAATCCCTTTTCTTTCATGTCCCTCCAACATCAACTTGTAGCGTATATGTATTGCCAGAATAACTTCGGAGGACGTTTTGATATTCCACAATCATGCACTTAATTATCTTACTTCATATTGGAGTGCTCTTAGTCTCACAGAAGCCAAACTGTGTCCTTAAAAGGAGAACATTATAGGTAGATTCTGAAGAGATACCGATCTTGATAGAAATGGATGTTTGATTTGTCCATGTTCATTTTAAAACCCAGTCTTTTGGAAGCTCTACAGAATTTCACTATTATACTTTTCTGTGTCTTCTCTTGACGTCCATAAAATCTTTCGAATCTTTTGTTCAATATTACTCTACTGCTGCCTATGTACTATGTCTACCCTGTACAGGTTCATACAGGTCTAAATTAGCCACACCCCAGCCCTGGGCTGATCGTACCACTCATTAGCAGCTCGAAACTAGAGAGCGAATAGTGTCAGGTAACATCCTTATTACACGCAACGCCGGGTACTTCGAATGGATGCCAGAAATAGCAAAGCTTTTGTGTGATTATTTTTTTGTATATATATAAAAATGAGATGGAAGGATTTGTGTTCAGATTGGATCTTACATAATATATGATATTTCACTCGAAAGTTTTACGAAACCACAAGTGTAGGAATTCGTAAAGATATGTATCAGAAGAATTAAACCAGGTTTTGTAACTTTGTAAATTGAGCATTGAAAAAAAAAACTATTAATTTTAACCTTTTTTTTAAATTTTACATTCAATACATTAACAAAAACTTGGGCTTAGTTTAATGAGAATTAGAAAGAATTTTAAAATCGGATTCAACAATAAAACCTATTCTTATCTCATGTTAACATGACATGAGTAATTTAGTTACAGACCTCAGTGATCAAATTATAAAAAAAACAGGTCAAGTGTATATTGGGTTTTGCGCAGTACTAGGTTCCGTTTCGTTATAACACGCAGACTTAGAGGCTATGAACATCGAACGGTCCTATGCGTCACGCATTCATCAGATTCCTGCGACTCTTACCAAGTCATCGGTCCACCACGAGGGAGGTCTTTCAAATCACAGGACTATTTTTTTTTAATTGATATAAACTAGTGCTTAACTGCGATTCCGCCTGATGGTAAGCAGTGATGCAATCTCTGATGGTGAGGCGCACTAGTCTATTAAGAGCCTATTCACTTTAGCCTTGAAGACACAGAAATTATAATCGGACGAGTAGACCGCAGCAGGCAAACTGTTCCAGTCCTTCGACGTACGCGGCTGTTCACTGTTGTTCCATATTTAGGGGAGGCCTATGTCCACCAATGGACGTCTTTCGGTAAAAATGATGATGATGACTATGATCATAATTATTGACGGAGTTACGATTTTAACGGCCAAATACTTTCCATCAGGTAAGATCGCAATCAAGCAAAACACCTATAAGGTTTTTTTTAGATTTTGCAAGCCAACAGTTTAGCTCGTAAGGTGGGTAGGGTAGACACTTGTCGATAAACATAGTTACTTACTAGTGCTAACAGTATCTAAGCTAAGTACCAGATAAAAGACCATAGCAAAACTATAAGGTTTGCTTGTACGGACTACGGAACTCTAAAATGTCTGGAATAATAATATGTTTCTTTATGTTATATTTCAGAAAGTTTTTCAATTATTTTCTTCAAGTAAGTATGACTGAGCTCTAAATGTTAACTTCTTTTCATGAGAATGAATCTCAAATACATTTCACAAATATAATGACTACGTCCTTTGTTTCCTCGTTCCCGGTAATTACTCATTCTGATGAAAAAGTTAAGACGTTTTGTTAATAGGCACTTAATTTTTAGTTGACTCAAATGTCACAGGATGTTGTAGACTTGTTTCAAAACAATTTATAATATGGCTTCATATGTGTACGAATAGTTGATGGCTGAAATCGGGCTCACATTTAGAGGGATGGGGCAAACCGCAATTTCAATTTCCTACTTGCTTCTACTGTAATTTTGGTGTACAATAAAGAGTAATATCTATCTATTATTAAATGTTCTTATTCTCTAGTAGTTAAATATTCCATCAAGAGCCTTAATTACGTGGCTCATTTTCTGTCATAAGACCGCGCCTACGATGGCAGAGCAATATCATGCGACTTCCGGCGTCCCCTCTTGTTGTGGGGTTGGGACGTGAGGTCACAGTCGTAGTGACCTCCTTTGCTTGCATTACTGCTTCACAGAAGAAGGTGGTTGCTTGTCATGGCATTAAACAGGGCCACACACGAGAGGTCGCTGCCGCCAATCATCCCCACGATGGTACGGTGGTGCTCTGCTCTAGCGGGACAGATTTCCACCGTATGCTCCAACCATGTTCTTTTGGCAGTCTCCACAAAGCGATAGTGACACCTCAGTTTTCGTTTCAATCTAAATCCGAAACTGGATCCGGTCAAACTAGCCCGGTGAGGACCAGCTTCAGCTGGAAAGTGAGAACGCGTGGTTAGTGAGAACGCGTGGCTCTTCTCTAGCCACTCCTCAATCAGTGGGCTTTCTGAGTTTTGTGCTTAGAAAAACATTTAGTAATTCATTTTTATTTCTATATAAAAGATAAATAGAAAAAGATAACTTAATATAAAATATTTTATAAAAGGTTCAAGACCAAAACAGTTATCTTTACAAAAACTCTAGGTTCATTACAATTTATCATCTCTCTCAAAACTTAGTTGAAGGAACATAAACTCCGGCAGCCGATGCTCGGTATCAGCCTACGCTTAAACTTTGATTCCCGAGAGCTCATTCACCGCCACCACATCTGGGCCGGCCATTCGCGGCACGACTCGCTCCGTCCCGTGCTCCCGTCCATCAACGTCGCGTGTGTGGGATGATCTGGGTGCCGTTTGTTCGCGTGTCACTCACGAGTTACATTATCTTCACTTACTGCTCTACATATAATGAACATTCACAATGGTCTACTTATTATGTATATAATTGTTGTAGTTATCTTTCTGTTTTGTGAATTTGAATGTTCTAGAACTGGATTCATCTACACTAATTTTTTTTTGTTTGTAAGAGGTAATCTCTGGAAGTACTGGTCCGATTGCAAAAATTTTTTCACCGATAGAAAGCTGCTTTGTTCCTGAGTGACATAGACTATATTTTATGTACACGGGCTAAGCTGCGGGCAAAAGCTAGTAGTAATATTTATACCCAAAAGTCTTACAGTGCCCTCCAAACACAATTTAATAAAGCTTTCAAGATGCTGGTGGGGCTGCGGTGATTCTGTAGTGCAACAGAGATGTTTGCTTAACATCGAGTTGATTGCTTTTACGCTACGATGCGTAAAAGTTGCGCATACCTGGTGCGTAGAGTGCGTGGCAGCGCCAACAGCATCCTTAGCATGATCGCTAGTTGGCTGGACTGTGGTTACTTCAGTCATAGTTCCACACTTTGTCGTGGAATGGCGCAATAGTGATTGTTGTTGTTTTTTACATGTTTTGTTGTGGGTAGATTTAAGTATTAATAACACTAGTATACAAGAATATTGTTACTAACAAATTGGACACCATGGTCTGAAATAAAAGTATTTATTATTCGTTTATTAATTTAAATACATAGAAACGTACTCGTAAACAAAAGGCTCTGAACAGAACCTCACCCTCGTAATATATTTTATTCAACATAGATTTATTCGCACGAAATAATATAGCACGTCCATTTTTAATTCACAAATACATTTGCAATTGAAATATCATAATCCAAAAAATAAGGTTTTAACATAAATCGCTTTCATGTATTTTAATTAGTGAATCCGTTTGGAACAGAATAAAGTTGCTTGCGGCGGTATTTCGGGGAAACGACGGAGTTGTAAAATATATTTTGAATGATGGATTGAGAGCAGACGAATGTTGTCGAGACTTAGGCTGAATGACCAGCATTATGGGCGAAAAACGTGTTTTGATAACATCAAGTCTATTTAAAAAGACTATTGACCTTCTTATTCTTCTTCTTCTCGTGTCTCAAATTTGGTCCGACCAATATTTAGCCACCTAGACATCACATCACATTTGACTATTGACCTTAAATAATCGATAATGGGCGTTTAGAAACATAAGTAAAAAGAGACCTATAAATAGAGGAATGTGTGCAGATGGACATTTAGTCGCTTGGTCGGGATTTTTCTTTGCCTTTTATTGTTTGTTAAAAATATGAAAAAAAAAATACATTGAAATACCACAACCAAATATGTCATAATTAGATATTCATATTAAAATAGAACAGTTAAAACCATATTTTTCTAGGCACCTCATATTGGCCTTAGACAGTAGTGATAATAAGCCAGTTAAATAAATTTATCATCAAACCAGAAACCGTTTCCAACAGCCCATGTTCTAGCTCTCTGGAGGATATCTGTATAATGAGCTCGCGGGCAATCTAGCTCGTCATATAGCGCCATATAGCTCCGTCATATATCGCCGAGCTAATTGCTCGGTAATCTGTCTGTGTGCGCAATAATTGTGACCGTCTGTGCGACTGCTCGAGCGTGATGGTGTAAGTTGGTAATGCCGTCTGCGTGAGTATAATGCTAGGATGTTAATCGCACCTTAATCTAAAAACTTACGGTGAAGTACCGAAATTTGAATAAAAAAAAAAACAGACTTGTTAATTTTTAAGGTACGTATCTGGTTAGGCTTTTAGTTTAACCAGATACAACGAAGCACTTGTAATTTACATGGAGTGACTGTACATCCTCCACAACCCAGTTACTGGGTCAAAATATAATACAGGGGTATCTTCTCGTGAACACACAGGAGTTCGGAGAATCTTGCTTTTTGTTGCTTTAGGCACTCTCGAACCTTTTATGACCGACTGATACCAGAAATATATGGAAGTGACGTCAAAGAGCAACATGCAACATGTGAACAATTTTAATAAAATTGTTCACATGGTGTAGTCGTTTTAGTGAGTTCTGAGAATTGTATGATGCACGCATCGCTCGTGCGTTACGCTTCTTTTTAGGTATGTTTTTCAGTGCATTACGCTTTGTCACCTTCATCGAATCTGAATAGTTGTGTCACTGTATCAGTATACGAATAAAGTATACAGTATAGTAGTATTATATCTACATTATTATGTCTATTTTCAACATTTAACACTTGACACACAAAACTGAGTATAATATTATTCCAGTAGCAAAACAAACTTGGATCCTCAGCAATATCACGTGATGTTAGTGGATACCGACTCCAGCAGCCACAGGACGGTATCTCCTAAACACACATCTCCACCATTATTTAATTAAAATAATACAAGTTAATTAAAGCATGCACTATGTACTGTGTGTTGGTACACGGCTTAGCTAATTAACCCATATTTGCAGGGTGTGGCCTAGAGCGCATACTTGCTTCAATATTCTAGTAATATGCTAAATACGTGCGCTGAAATTAAGCGCGTCTCGTAAACTAAGCATCACGTACCTTCTAACACGCAAGAGCTTTGGCGAGGTTCTACCTCTTTGTTTGTTCCCTATATTCTTATATATAAAGCGAGATTTTGTTTTCGTAAAATCTACATAATGTATTAAACTGAAATCGCTCCTAAATTCTATTAGTTGTCAAGACAATTTTTTGAACAGAATATATAAAAAAATATATGTGACAGTATTGAATTAAAAGAATAAGTATACTTTTAAAAGTGTGAATATAAAATTATATTAATATACTTATAAAGAGATTTATATTTTTTTTTTTGTATTGATAAAACTTTAAAACTACTGTACCGATTTTAAAAACAGTAGAATGCTACTTTAGCACTAAGTGACGTAAACTATACATATATGCTGTGCTTGAGGCCTGTGTCCACAAACAACTCTCAAGTTTTGTGCAATATAATTCGCTCATAAGCCCTTTGCAATCTGGATTCAGGCCGGGACATAGCACTGTTTCCGCCCTTCTTAAAGTGACTGGCGATATAAGGGCCGGAATGGAGGATACCAAAGTCACTGTGCTAGTGTTGGTAGATTTCTCGAACGTCTTTAATACCGTCAGTCACGAAATCCTTTTAGCCCTTCTGTCCTATATTATGATCTCTCCCGAAGCACTGGAGTGGTTCTCTTCCTATCTTCAGGAACGTCAGCAGTCAGTTCACGTCGGGGATTCTTCATCTCGCTGGTGTGGTTTGGAAACTGGCGTTCCTCAGGGCGGTATCCTTTCTCCTCTTCTATTTTCTATTTTTATTAATATCATTACTACCGTACTTCAGTGTTCGTATCATCTATATGCTGATGATTTGCAGTTATACTGTCAAGCGAAGGTCGACGAAATACCTGGTGCTATCGACCAATTAAATAGGGACCTAATAGCCATAAAAGCCTGGTCTGACAGATTTGGTGTTGCAGTGAACCCCAATAAGTGTCAGGCTATCATCATTGGAAGTCCTCGAATCATCGCTAAGGTGGACAGTGCAACTTTGCCACCAGTTCGTTTCGACGGTACGATTGTCCCATTCAGCACCGATGTAAAGGATCTAGGCTTGCGTATTGATAGTACCCTGAACTGGCGTACTCAAGTGGCTAGTGTTAGTCAGAGGGTTACTGGAATGCTGCGGGCTCTGTTTCGATTGAAGAACTTTTTACCATCTAGCACGAAGACAATGCTTGTGCAGACTCTGATTTTTCCAATCATCGATTATGGCGATGTGTGCTACTATGACCTGAATGCAGATCTCCTCAATAAACTTGACCGCCTTCTAAATTACTGCATTCGATTTGTTTTCAATCTTCGGAAATATGATCATGTTTCAGCGCATCGGTCGCTTCTAAAGTGGTTGCCCATACGTCAGCGCAGAGAGCAAAGGGCGCTCACCACCTTATTTTCGTTTCTTGATTCTCCTAATTGCCCCAGTTATTTAGCCCCTCACTTTCAATACATTTGCGCTAACCACAATAGAAATCTGCGCTCATCTCATAACCGCCTTCTCCATTGTCCCACTCATCGTACTGACTTTCTTCACTATTCCTTCTTTATTCAAGCTATTTCTTTGTGGAATGCGCTTCCCCAGGAGATCAGGATGGCAACAAGCAGATTTACATTCAAAATCAAAGTTCGCGAGTTGATTCGTAAAAAGTTGGCAGTAGTTTCATCACAGCGTTAATGTTTTTCTATTGTCGATTTGGACCAATTATTTGACTATTTTAGTGCATTTATGTAGTGTATTAATTTGAGTATATATTGTATAGTTGTATATATTTATTCTATGGTTTATTAGAATATCTATTCTATGGTCTATTAGTATTTATATTCTTGTATTTGCCTTTTTCTCACTCTTTTATTGCACCTACCACTACTTTTTCTCCGCATCACCCAAAGGTTGACTGGAAGAGAATGCCTAAGGCATTAAGTCCGCCTCTGTACCCATGTGCATAAAGTGTTAAATAAATAAATAAATAAATAAATATTTCTGATTTCACGCAGGCAAAGTAACTGGCAAAATATATTAACATAATAATTTTATACCTTTAGAAGTATAATTATTCTGTGTCTATAGCCCACACCATCAAAAAGTCCTATTATAGAACAACATTCTCGTTAATTATTCTGGCTTGAGTAAGGTCCTTTTATAGATCACATCAAGGCTCAAAGCGTTAACGCAAATACGGTTTCTCAGCAGCCACATAAAACCTTACTGTATAAATACTTCCATTCAATCCGAGTCCCACGCAGCTGGTTCACTGAAATAGACCTTTTTAAATATACAGTCTACATGGAAGTAGCATTTTATTTATTTATTTATTGGCACACCAACAGCATTACATACATGATTTTGTAAAAATAATATTAAAAACAAGACACTGGTATGCATGCCTATTACAGGTATGCACAGCTTACACCATGCTAGATATAATATTAATTATTAAAAATTACTACAAAAAAATTAAATATACAAGGGGGGAGAAAAAAAACACAGATACAATTATAAAAATAAAAAAAAGAAATATATCTAAAATAGAAAATTAAACTTTGAAACATTCAAAAAAAGAGAGGATAGAGTATTATGGCATTGACATGTAATAACAGAATAAAAAAATTGGAAGATTTTTACGGCTCATACCTCCGAGACTGCTCTCCTAAACTTTTTGAGTGAGACACCGTGTAAATCGGTGTCTGGTGATTTGCAAAAACTGTTATAGGTTTTGCATATACGGAGCAAGGGTGCGTTGAGGCCAAGGTTGGTTTTACGGAAAGGAATGTGGAGTAATCTAGAGATGGGATGTCTAGGAAGTTTTGAAGGGACTGAATACTGAATACGCTCTACTAAATCACTGCATTTTACAAACCCATTAACTACTTTGTAAAGGAATATTAGATCACGCGAACGGCGACGGTCACGCAGTGTCTTTATTTTGAAAAAATCTAGCCGCTGTTCATAGGGACAGCGATGACTAATTTCTCTAGATATAAATGCAAGATGTTTGGTGAAAGCTCTTTGTATTTGTTCAACCCTTTGAGAATGAGCTGCGTAGGGCGGGTTCCAGGCGACACTAGCGTATTCCAAACGACTACGTACCAGAGTGTTGAACAATAATATTCTTGTCTTGGGCAGTTGGAAGCCTCTTGTGTTTCGCTTTATAAAGCCTAGCATTTGCGCTGATTTTTTTACGATATCGTTGATGTGCGGCTTATAGCTGAGTCTATTATCGACCAGAACACCTAAATCCCGTATATCACATACTTTTGCCAACAAAGTGTTACATAATGAGTAGGTTGTGGGAATAGTAGATTTCTTTCTTGAGAAGCGAATATGGAAGCATTTCTGGGCGTGTAAGGTCATATTGTTATTTATACACCAGTTTTCTATATTTTTTAAATCAGATTGAACAAGAGCTGTGTCTGCAAGTCCAGTAATTTTTCTGTAGATCTTTAAGTCGTCTGCAAACAATAACGGTTGACAATGCGTAATATGACTTGTGATGTCATTGACGAATAACAAAAACAAAACTGGGCCAAGGTGGGAACCTTGTGGAACACCGGAGCGTGCATAGAATTCATAAGAAACATAGCCATTGACTGCAACGAATTGAGAGCGATTTTTAAGATAGGATGCAAACCACCTCAACAGGTTCCCGTGGACGCCGCTATGTTTAAGTTTATTCAACAAAAGTGGATGACTCACCTTGTCGAATGCGCTGCTAAAATCTGTGTATATTGCATCGACTTCGAGCCCGTTATCAAGTGCTTCGGATATGTCTGTTAAATATCTAACTAAGTTAGTTTCGGTAGAACGTCCAACTCGGAATCCATGTTGATTACCAGAGAGCATGGTTTCCAGGTAGTTGGTGATAATGGGACAAACGAGACTTTCGAAGAGCTTTGGGAAACATGACAAGATAGAAATCGGCCTGTAATTTTTTATGTTGCTAGAGTCACCTTTTTTGTGCACAGGCACGACGCGAGCCTTCTTCCATTCATCCGGAAATATTCCGGTCTCTAAAGATCGATTAATTAAGAGACAGAGTGGCTCCGCAAGCATTCTCCCACATGATTTTACAAAAACTGGTGGAATGAAATCAGGACCAGCACCCTTGGATGTATCAAGTTTATTTATCTTCATTAGGACTTCTTCTGGTGTAAATTTTATGTTACTTAGTACTCCAGATGGTTCTGGGAGACTGGTTGAGGTATTATTGTATGGGTTGGTAAAAATTGAAGAAAAGTGAGAAGCAAAAAGGTTTGCAACGTCAGTACCTTTCTCAGCTACTACTTCATCCATATGCATTCTGGCTGGAATCACAGATTTACTGTTTCGTTTGTTTTTTATGTAGCGCCAAAATACTTTAGGATCTTTTGTTATTTGATTTTCAATATGTTTTTTGTAATCACTGTAGTTTTGATTGATCATTGTATGACAGCGGCTTCTGAGTAAATCGTAGCTCAACTTGTCTCTAGGATTATTGTATTTACGAAATTTTTTGCGGTATTTCTCTTTTTCGGATAAGGATTTTATAAGTGTTTTGCTAAACCAGGAAGGATATTTTGAATTTTTACAAATGTAACTCGGGATATGTTTATCGATAAGCTCTTTTAATTTAGAATAGAATATAGAAATGTGATTATTTATATCATCGGAGTGTGAAAATTCTAGTTGCCAGTCAATAGCTCGTAGGTCTGACATTATTTTTACATAATCACATTTGAAGAAATTTGGGCGAATATTATTCTTTGAACGTAAGCATTTTGTATTTTCATGTGATATGGAAATTATCACAGCTGGGTGTTTAGGGTCAAGTCTAGTCAGAGGGTCGGAGGTATGAGTAACAGAAAGACTGCGCATATTACTTATAACTAAATCAAGTGTTCTATCATCAATGTTGCAAACACTGTTGAATTGAAAAAGACTGTTAATATCTAGAAAATCAATAAACATTTCCCCTAAAGTATTATTATAGTTATTAGGGATAGTATGGGTTTGTTGTCCATGTAAAGATAACCAATTAATGAATCCGAGATTAAAATCTCCGAGGATGAGAACATCTGCAACGTTATTTACAGTATTACTGACATTATTCAAAAAAAATTTAAAAAAATTTTCAATGTGATGGTATCGGTGGTCGGGAGAGACAAAGGCTTTCGACAAATCCTGCTGTAGCGTGGACCAACAGCGAAGTGCTCGATAGATTTAGGAAACATTCTGAAGTTTCGGTTGAGAACCGGATCTAGTCTTTGTTAACTGGATCATCAGCTAAAGAACTATTGTAGTTACTTTGCTGCGTCAAACCAATAAAAACTTATGGATTTTTCGCTACGAAAAAAGTGGTCAATTAATTTCAATTCAATTACAGATTTTAATTAATTAAAATCATTCGATATAACAACTTCGTTTGCAATAATTACACAATAAAAATTCCAATAAAATCGTTAATTCCATTAACATGGAATAATAAGTTAAGTATTGATCACGACAATTATGTGTAGTGCGATTGAAAATTGCTATGGTTGGCAAATACGGCCCCTGGTCCACAAACACAGCGGGCGGTAATCTGTTCATTAAATGGGATATAATTAAAATACAATGGAGATTCGTGGCCATTAGTGGTCGCATCTGCAGTATGCTGCGAAGAATTATGATATTGAGGTGACAATTATCTCTGTGGATATCCTTTTTATGGAGCAGGTCAGTAAGGCGAAAAATGAAAGTTTTTAAATCCATGCAAATACGCTAAGTCATATACTCATCCTGCTCCTGAGCCACTCGTAGTCGGCACACTTAAATGTTGCTGGCTCAATGCTTCGCGTCAGAATCAGCTCTCTAATCATGCTGCTTAGATTTTGATGTCATAATTTTTCTTCTATAGATGTGTATCATCTTACATTTCACATCCTTTTAGCCAGAAATATCAATTACCATTTTTACAAAATCATTCCATCGGTTCAGCTGTCTCAAAATATCTGATCCAAAGAAATGGGTGTAAGACACAATAGAAATACTGTTTTCATTGTTCGCCAAATGTAGCGTTTTGCGTAATTATATTGTAAATATTTCAATTTTATCGTTAAATACATATATTCGTTACACGTGTAAGCTACAAATTAAAGCTAACTTCAGACCAATCTACGCACTATATCATACGACAGTAAGTCCACATGTTGTAATAACTCATGCCCGGGTGACCCGCAGTAACCCCGCTAAGTACATCCGGCCCACCAGTCAGGACACTGGTCCAACCGGGGATTTGTCTCGTGCTTATGTACTGATTAGAGGCCTCCCAAGTACTGGGTACTACTTGATATTCTGTACAAAACACAACGTGAAAACACTTTTACTCAACACAAACTAAGTAGGTGTTGTTACAGTATATACATACTAATACCGAAGTGATGTAAGGGCGATTCGAATTTTGACAGATTGACAAGCCAGTAATGAAAACTTGGCTGATAGCGAATGCCAGCTGGGAACAGACCGGTCATGTTTAGGATGTACTAGTTCTGTATGAAGTCCTCAGCAGAAATTTTTCTTCTGCAATGCAATAATGCTACCGAAGGAGAGGGCCTCCGGACATCGGTGGTCACAGGGCGATACCCGGCCACCGTAGATGCGAGTTTGCGGATGACGAATAATTTTTTCGTAGCTAATGACTCAACTAATTTAAATCGGGTAGTGTTCTAATGAAGCTCCTCGCAGCAAAGTTAATCGATCAATATTTTGATTCAAGATGGACAATTGAAATCTGCCATATTTTAATTTTATTTTAGATTTTTTTTTTAATATTGCCAGCTCTACGTCAAACGCAACATTACATCAATTCATGGAACTTAGACTGGGCAAACAAACCATTGTGGCATAAAGTAAGCAAATTACGGAAGCTATTTGCAGAATACATCCAGAGGAATGGCATCAGTCAAATCCAATTACTCTTGACACGACTGAGGGATAGGTTCTATGGATTGGATAATTCATGAGCGAAAGCCAAATGGCATATATCCAACAGTGGACATCTTTCGACTGAAATGATGACGATGATGGTAGTGATGATGAAAACCAAAAACAATCGGAACAGAAATATTATATAAACTCTAGGAATTGACAATGATTAATTTAATGATACTGTGACATATTTAAACGTTATTAAAATATGAATATGAGTTTGTAAAATGAGCCATATGCGAAGATTATAATAGTTACATACAGATATTTTGAATTATATGCCGTTTCGTTTTTACACTACTTTATCTCTCTAAAACAAAATTTAAAATATCGTAAATATGGCGTCAAAATCTAACATTCTGTCCTCGGTGGGTTATGGTGAATGCTCCAGGTTGCCCGCAAAATAATTATTTTTTAAGTTTATTACATGTTGTATAGACATCCAGCCAAACGTTAAAACGTCGCTGTGCATGCTGTGAGAAATGGAAAGAAACGACCGAGGGTTATCATTTTGAAGATTGCCTGGAGGACACGGTGGAGCATACGGTGGTGTCTACTGTACTTGAGCGGAGCACCGCCGTACTTTCGTGGAGGTGATAGGTAGCGGCAACCTTTCTGTTCCAGGCCTGGTTTAGGGCTTGGTAACGAGGGAGAAGTCAAAGCAATTAGCACCTTCTGCGAAGCAGTAATACAAACAAAGGAGATGAAGAGCGTGAAAGAGAGGAATTACTCACACTCTGCGTCGATTAATAATCTCGCACTTAACCACTGTCTTGCCTGATGGTAAGCAATGATGTGGTCAACGATGAAACACGCATGCCTACAAATAACCCACGAAATTAGAATAAATTAGATTATGAAAGTATGCATCAATCTCAATAATCACTTTTAAAAAATAGAATCACTTTTAGAAATATAACTTTGCCTAGAGCCCAAGTTATTTTATATCTAAATATTCAAGTTATTTAAGATATCCAATCTTATTCTAAACATCAAGATAATATGGATGTACAATTCTAAACAAGGTCTCGGTATCGACCGCCGGTGTCCGCAAGGCATCGGTTTCCCGACTTGTGATTAATTTAGACCTGGCCTTTTGATCAGTTCCTAGAATATCCATTTCATTATTATCCCTTGTCGGCTGTAGCTTTTGACTTTAATGGACAAACCTGTAGATTTGTAGTGAAGGACGTAGTGAGTTTAATATGGTAGAATTCTATGTTATTGCAAATATCACACTAATATTACAAAAATGAACGTCTGTAAGCGTGTATTATTTAGTAGAATAGAATATAGGATATTTTTCCTTGAGATTTTTTTTTTCTTTCACGCGGGTGATGCCACTAGCAGAATATAGTTATTATATAAAGGAGAATATTTGACAGTATATACATGTATGTAAGTAGGTTACTAATTATATTAATTTTGAATGAAACTTTACAGTAACGTAAACAATTTGTATAATATGTAAACTATCACATACAACCTTATTTTTAGTGCATGCAAAACCTGAAACACCATCTAGTATTTTTATGTGCAGAATCTATGTACAAAATTTCAAAATTGTGTTATGAAAAATCACAAAGTTGGTGACATAAATACATGGTCATCAAGCTACCCGGGCGATTGAGGGGTTGTTTTGCTTCCGTACCCAGCTGTGTGCTGGCGACTAATGCCTGCTATGACCTGCCGTGACCTGTTTTGTACTTAGCGTCGGTGGTGTCTGTGGTGTTCACTAAAATCACTAGTTAGGGATTTAGGTTTATAGTAAATGAAACAACCAAATTGTCAGTAAGCAGGCAAACCTAAGGAGTGAGGTCTAGTCGAGAGCCCGGTGGGTTTGCAACTAGCGTGACGTCAACCTCTTGACTTGTCCTACATTTAATGTGTATACCACAGTGTCTAACCTGTGACCGTATTTAAATATTTCAGTTACAGATTCTGAACAAACTATATTCATGTTTCGCATATACTGAAAATAATCTTGTTTAATTAACCTAATATTGAACCTGATATCTATTCAACCCGACTCACGTGTACAACAATCGGAAACGTCTTGTCTTGTTCTAAACTTGACATCTAAGGTCTCTGCCTACCCTCCTCCGATAACAGCCGTGACGCACACATAATTGTTGTTCGACATAATACGATTTTGATTCCGGTTCGTTGGCTACTTTTATTATTACTTAATGTGGATCAGGCAGATTAAATAAGGTTTCTATGTCCCTCGAGACTCCGCGAGAGTACTTTTAGCCAGAAACTTTGGCACATGTATAGGAAATGTTGCCAGCTTAGTGGCAGATTGCCATGTAGTGGCAATAAGATGTGTTATGTAGTAGAAATGTAAATATTAGTGCCAAAGCGGCAATTTTGCTTACGAGTATGGCGCTCACTGTATTTTTACTTAGGAGAAAATAATGTGTAAAGTGAATTTGGAGTATTGAATTAGTTAGTGATTGATTGCGACTTTTATTTCACTGAAGTGATTGACGACATCAATCTAACAAATTGAAAGACAGAAAATATTGAAGCATTTCTAAAGTGTATTTGTGAATTTCAGCTATTTCGACGAACATAACAAAATCTTCAGCAATAGTAGGTAAATAAATAATTAATTGTTCCTCCACACTGAGCCGTAACCTTGGTCTGTAATGCCGAAACAAAAACGTTGAACTACATCCTCACTCCACAGTGGAACGCTATATCGAAGGCCCGAACATTTTAATCCAGACAAACTTACCTTAGCCGCCCATAACGGGCAAAATTCGCCCGCAAAATTACCAGTCCGTCATGACAAAAACGCCCGGAGAACCGAGCGAAGGTTCTGTACAAAAGTAATGTGGCATTAGGGGCCCGTAAGCGAACCGCAGGGCTGCCGGCGGAATTGTAAAGTAAAGAATATTGAGTTATTTCAGCGAGCGCACTCGGGCGAGTCGAGTGGTCGAGTGCGCTGTCAGTGCTCGAGCAAGTTCGTGCTTCGTTTACATTCATTGATGAGTTCGTGCGTGATTTACGTTTTATAGACTGATCAGCTGATTGTTACAGCGTTTTTATGAAGTAACAATGAAATTCGGGTTTCAGTTGCTTGATTTTGTGACTATCTAAAAAGAATCACAGTTTTTTGTTACTGCGGGCTAGTTTTATTGACTTTAGCTTGATTGGATTTAAGGCTTGTATTTTTAGGTCCAGTGAAATTAAGTTGGATTTTACGTCCTTGATTTTGTATCAGCTTCTATGAATTTTTCATAGGTCATAGTCACCCTTATTAGTTTATCTTCAAAGGGCCAAGGCTTTCTTTTGGGTGCGATTTTTTTCATATTCTTTGAAACCCTTTTACTGATCCCTTATTGGCCTTTTTAAATCCGTCCTTATTTTTTGTACCTACAGTAAAAGTAGAAGTATTTTATTTTGTGTTTATCATTCTACAATACAATATTATTTTTAGTTTATGCAAAACCTGAATACGGTTTTTGCAGAATCAGTAACTGAATGGAATAGTTTTTACACCATGTTATATTTTTTCCCAAAAATATTTAATGAGGTCGCGAGTTGTACTCCACCGACACTAAGTACAACTCAGGTCACGGTAGTTCATAGCGAGTATTAGGGGCCAGCAAACAGCTGGGTACAAGTGCAAAACAACCCGTCAGTCGCGTGGATGGCCCGGTGACTATGTATTTTTGCTGACATAACAAGCTTATAACTTTGTGTTTTTTCATGATACAGTTATAAAATTTTGTACATAGACTCGTTATATAAAAATATTAGACACGTGTTTCGGGTTTCGCATATGCTACAACTAATGTTGTTACTACTACTACATTACTATATAGTAATGTGTTTATGCTTAAAACACAATAATTGTGTATATAACCGAGATTTGAAATCCCCTGCCGGAGTCTGTGTTTTCTGATAGTCATTTGGTTAATACCTACAACATTGTCATCATTGTCGCCTACCATCAGGTAAGATAGTGATCAAATGTGAGTCTATAAATAAAAAGAGAAAAAACAACGGGATAATTATCCGTTTAGGCTCAAATTATAAAACAAAAGTACCTGGTACAGCCTATTTATATGGAAAGGTTCTATTTCGATAAAACTGACCCATCTTTATCTCATTTGGATATAAATAAAGTGATCACCATTTTATTTTACATTGTTACAATTTTTGCTCAAAGTTTGTAGCTATTTCTGCTTTATGGCAAAATATAGATTACCAGTAGGCTACAGGCTAATATAAATTGTTGCCCCATGGCCTGGCACGCGACGATGGCAAGAGACCGGACGGCATGTCGTTATTTCCTTGGAAGATGGGAATCCCTTTAGTATGGGAAGCTACTTGTGTCGATACTCTTGCGCCTTCACATCTTCTTAGCTCGTCATGTCGTAATGTTGCTGCCGCTGCGGCTGCGGAGAACCTCAAGCTGCGGAAATATAACAACCTTGTTGGAAGTTATATTTTCAAACCGTTTGGGGTTGAAACTCTTGGATCGTGGGGTCCGAGTGCTCACAAGTTGTTTAAAGATCTGTCGAAACGTCTAGTTGACACTTCGCGTGACCCAAAGGCTGGCTTTTACCTTGGGCAGAGGATAAGCATTGCCATACAGCGTGGCAATGCCGACAGTCTTTTCACACATGTCACATGGTCACATTACCAGTCGACAGCGATGTGGAAGAGTTTTTTGACGCCATATTTTAGTTAGTGTATTTTAGCGTAGGGTTTTATTATTTATTTATTTTTTTAATTTACGGTAATTATAGTTATTATGTTGGTATTAAGTGTAGATGTTAATTAATTTATAATAGTGTGTACAGATTAAACTAAAAATAAATACCTGTCCAATTAAAAAAAAAAAAATTGCTAGATTTTTACTTTTTGGATATAAACAAGGAAAAAAATGGACTACCAACGAGTTCAGCATGTACACTTCTGGACACATCTATTGGCCCACCTTGTATTTTCAGTTTCGTTTGGTCCTAGCTAAAATTTTATATTAGGTCGAGCAAAAAGTTTTTATGCAGTTTTGAACCTGGCACATTCACAATTTCATTCAATAGTCTTTTTTTGAATTTCGAACACAGAATTTAAAGAAACAAAAGACAATTTGGAGCCTGTTTGTTGATATCAAACAATCGAATACTAAGAAAACTTGGTTTTATTGGTTTACTTGGATTTAATTCTTGAAAAAGTGATCTTTGTTTACTTATTCTTAACATTAAGGTGAGGTTCTATCAATAATCTATGGATACTTCACCTGAAGTCGCCGCCCAAGCTGTGGCACTTATTCAGGCCGGACACAGCCAAAGAAACGTGAGTGCTCAACTTAATTTAAGTCGATCTGCGGTCCGAAATGTTTATCGGAGGTACCTAGAGACTGGCGGCTTTGTTCGTCGCCAAGGAAGGCCACGATCTCGGGTCACAACTGAAAGGCAGGATCGATTCATCGTGACGACCAGCTTGAGAAATCGCCACCTTACCTCCATTGAGATACAAAACCAACTTCGCGACTTCCACGGAGTATCTGTGAGCGCTCGAACTGTTCGGAGAAGGTTAAAAGAACGCGATATGGTACCACACAAGCCAGCTAATGGGCCCAAACTAACGCGAGCCCACCGAACAGCGCGCCTTCATTTCGCACGCAGTCATTTAAATTGGACACAGCAAGATTGGAGCCGTGTACTCTTTTCTGATGAGTCTAAAATTGTGTTACATGGCAATGATGGAAGGAAGAAGGTCTACCGACGTAAGGGAGAGCGTTTCGCACAATGCTGCTTTGAAGAGAGGGTTGCTTATGGCGGTGGCTCATGGACTGTCTGGGGCGGTATATCCGCGAGCGGCAAAACTCAACTTGAGGTTGTTACAGGACCACGGCTGCCAACATTAAATGCTGAAAGGTACATTCGTGAGTGCTTAGAACCTCACGTGATACCATACGCGGACTATGTGGGTCCAAATTTCCTTTTTATGCATGATAATGCAAGAGCCCATGCGGCCGGCATCGTCAGGGAATATCTTCGGGATGTGAACATCACAGTTATAGACTGGCCAGCCAGAAGCCCAGACATGAACCCCATTGAGCACATGTGGGACGAGCTAAAAAGACGTGTTAGGGCTCGTCAGCCAGTTGCCCAGACGATGCAGGAGTTGAAAACTGCCATAGAAGAGGAATGGGAGATGATCCCTCAAAATTTCATAGAGCGGTTGATAAACTCTATGCCTAATCGTATGAGAGCTGTGGTAGATGCCCATGGAGGCAACACGCGTTATTAAATTAAACCTTTATTGGATAAAACATGTTTTTTATTCAAAAATCAATTGCCTTAACAAGGCGCATATCCGACTTGTTAGGCGTAGCTTCATGTCGTATGGTATTCTGAATTCAAATTTAAAACAATACGATCGAAAAAGATGGTAAAATGTATCAGGTTTAAAACTGCATCAACAGTTTTTGTTCAATCTAGCAATCATATTTCGGTAGGAGCCATCGAAACCTAAACTCTAAGGTAGGCCAATAGATGTGTCCAGAAGTGTATTTTCATCTCAGTCCATCACAGGTCAACTGAACGATTTTATTTTAAGTGCGTGGGTGACAGTTCAAGATTAGTCCCTGCTGAATTTCCCACAAACATTTTAAATATAAAAGCATGTTTTAATGTGTTTAAATCAGGAACCCTATATTACCTACTTTTTATTGTTCCCGTGGGATTATATTCGACTTTCATGCAAACGACGCTACTGGATTGGGTTAATCTTAGAATCATATTTAATATCTATATATTTTCATATTTTCAAATCCCAACAGTTATTCCTACTAACATAATAATCATTCAACTTGAAAGTTACAAATATGAAGCTACCGGGCAATCATGTAACCAAGGAGTTCAAAATCCTGCATATTGTATGTTTTACTTTCAAATCAATGCGCCAGCGCGCACAACCCTAGCAGAGCCACAGTTAGCGCAATTACAGTAAATTAAGCAAGTCAGAACATCGGAGGTTATCGCGCGTGTTTATGTTACTCTCTGATAAAGGTTTAGTGTTATGTGCCGAAGATATGGCCGCACTAATATTAATGGTACGAGAAGTTAAAATCACTCGAGTTTGTGGTCTATTGAGAACGAATTATGGGTGGGTATGGAATAGATATGGACTGGATTGAAAATTGATAGCCGATTAGGCAAACGGTTCATTGCTTCAATGAAGAGATTGGCGATAAATAGGTTCGGTTGGAACGCACGAGTTCCGTCAGGTACTAGTACTCGTAATAATCTTACCCGCATACCCGCGAAAAAATAGAAAATTATCCTAAGGGAACCTGTTAAAGGGGACCTTGTCCTACTTGACGGTATGGTCTACCCAAGAGTCAAACATTCAAATCCATTCGAATGTTAGAGCGTGAAGAAGTAACAAATATACACACAAGCATTCATTCATATCTATATACATATAAGTGTGTGCTTCTGGCCAATACACAACGAAATCTCAGAGGTTTGAAGGAAATTAATATATAAATAATTTAAAGCTTAAATTAATTACTGTTTGTTCGTCGAGTATTGTTTGTCAAGTCGTTAAGCTCTTTAGTAGTCCTGAGTTGAGCTTTGCGAATACTGACAGATGCTTACACCGACTGGGCAGGTCCACTCAAATCTGTATGGTTCTGTCTTCAAAAGACCATATCAGACAAATCTGCACGGTTTTCATATGATTTGACTATTACATATTTACTGCATGAAAAAAAGAGACTTCGACCCCTGAGTTTGTTTCGGTATTTCTTCTGAAGGTAGTCCAGCTAGGAAACACCAGCCAAATCTAGTTTAAATTGTAGAAAAAAAAAATTGAAGTATTAAGTTTTAAAAATCCTATTTGCAAAATAAATGTCATTTATTTACTATACTTATTTAATTACAAGTACTGCTGTTGGTGTACGTTATATAAATAAATACAAACATCAGTTATAAGGAAACGTAAACTGAATACCACGTTAAAAAAACTAAATCCCAATTTATAAAAATGGTGAATAGATTTACTTCTATTGTTAAAAATATCAACAAAATAATAGTTACCGAATACCATTTCGCAATCCAAGTGTGGTCTGATAAAAACTATAATACTGAATACTATGACATTTCTTTTACAAAGCAACACAAACCATTGAATACATTTTCAGTTCCGAAATAGTTTTCAGAATTATCAGTTAGAAATACGTTTTCAATAGGCAATAGCAATGAGTATATTTCTTGAGCACACATTGTATGCAAAAGATTCTATTGTTGTCACATTTATATTCACAAACCTGATATTCTCGACAATTCAGCGACTCTTATCGCAGTCGTTTATACGAATTAATGTATTTTTGTACCGAATAGCGAAGGTGAATTGAATGGAAAGGTGCCTTTAATAGTGCGATAGGTCTTGAGCTTAAGCTGTTTGTCTTGAGTAGGTCCTGTTTTCCTTTTTACCACAAACTGGAGACGATAGTAATCATTCTGGTTTCAGAACTTAATTTCTTCATCAGAATGAGTGTTTTCCAAAATGTCGTTCACCAGGTGTCAGCGCTGAGTCGTCAGGTCCGGGCTCCTGTCAAAACGCTTATGTTAATGATGTTACGCCAACCTAATGTTTGAATAGCCAATCGACTAGTGCGCATAGAAGACATTTTTTTTTTAAAGAAATTTATGGATACAATCAGAAGTTCATTAAAATCTTTAACACAATAGAAACATATACCTTTATACATATTTAAATAATAGGTTATTAAAAATTAAACACTGTAGGTAGAGTATTAGTTGCGACACTTTGAAATAAAAAAGTTAATTTTGGTTGGTTGGCAATTCAAGCACTAGGGCAACGACTAGTTAAATTGACGTCAGCAACATGTATCATGTATGTATCTACGTTTTCAAAAGTAAAAGACCTCTCGGCTAAGTGGCGCCGACTGGTGGTGTGGATTTTCCTCAAAATCCTCATTATTAATAATTCAATTACTGAGAAACTAATTGACTATGTTGTTATGAACGTACAGAAACAATTATAGTAGAAAGTTATTTTATAGAAAGTTTAAAAAAAAAAAGTAAAAAAGACTAAAACCCGACTACGACAAAAAAGACAATACTGAAAAAGTATGAAACAAGATTTTCAGGATACTTAAATAAAATAGTTAACTGGAAAAATAAGAACAGAACAAAAAGAAAAGCCGCAGTCACCCGTTATACCAAAGAAACACTTTAATAACGTGTGACTACGGCTTTTTTTTTTGTTCTGTTCTTAATTTTCCAGTTACCTTGTTTATTTCAGTATCCTGAAAATTTTGTTTCATACTTTTTCAATGTTGTTTTTTTTTTTGTCGTAGTCGGGTTTTCGTTTTTTTCCTTTTTTTTTATTTAAACAATTTTAGTGTTGAGTCACCGTGCTTCTTTCTATACCTACTATTTACTTCTAAAAGCTAAATTGTCAAATTAAGAACTAGGTAATTAAAATAAAACTCCTGTTCATTGTGAAGCAGTGAAGCAGCTGCGCAGACTGAAGCCCTTTCAAATAATACTACCAAACATGACGTGTTTATCTTATATTTTTAACACAAAACTTTTTATTCACTAGAGGGCGCCACATTGAATATTGATGATATTTTTTAATAAGTGCCAGTGAAGCTCTTTCAAATGTTACCAAACACGGTATATTTATCTTAATTTTTTTGTACCACATTACTTTTTGTCCGCTAGAGGGTGCTGTATCGTTTTGTGCCACGTCACGTAGCGTATGTTCAGCGGACGATTAAGGCTCAAGCGCCCAAAAAGTGCCATAAAACAGTGACTTTCTGAAGCCTACTTCTCGGTAACGGTCTATAGGTTTAAAAAAAAATGTTTATTACAGATTCATGAACAACAACATTTGATTTTTTCGTGCTACTAATACTTTTGTCTAAAAAGTAAGTAAGTAGGAAAAAAGTTGCGAAATTGCTAAATATTTAGCAATTTCGCAACTTTTTTCCTACTTCTTCGAAACAGCTTGGATCTTTAGAAACATTTTTACACATAAAAATTGGTAGTTAATTTTATATAATTTATAATTTTTTTTTTGTTTAGATTTATGACGT
This sequence comes from Mythimna ferrago, assembly GCA_910589285.2. Taxonomy (NCBI): domain Eukaryota; kingdom Metazoa; phylum Arthropoda; class Insecta; order Lepidoptera; family Noctuidae; genus Mythimna; species Mythimna ferrago. Next base: position 577,034 of record OU342689.1, read on the forward strand.
ATTCAAAAAAAACTACTTAAGTACTAGATCTCGTTCAAACCAATTTTTGTTGACGATTTGCATTAATGTACATAATTTTTTTTAGAAGTTAGAGGGGGGGACACATTTTACCACTTTGAAAGTGTCTCTCGCGCAAACTATTTAATTAAAAAAAAAAAATATATTAAAAACCTCAATATAATTTTTGAAGACCTATCTATAGATACCCCCCCCCACACGTATGGGTTTGATGAAAAAAATTTTTTTGGGTTTCAGTTCTAAGTATGGGGACCCCCAAAGTTTATTGTTTTTTTTTTCTATTTTTGTGTAATAATCTTAATGCGGTTCACAGAATACATCTACTTACTAAGTTTCAATAGTTCTATTATAGCTCTTATAGTTTCGGAAAAAAAGTGGCTGTGACATACGGACGGACAGACAGACAGACAGACAGACATGACGAATTTATAAGGGTTCCGTTTTTTGCCATTTGGCTACGGAACCCTAAAAATGTATAGGCTATGTGTATTTTTACACGGTTTTCGGTATAAAAATTCAAATTCAATTGAAAATTCTGTCTCAATCAAGAGCAAACTTTTTCAAGTTCTCATGACAATCCAACTTAATACACTCATACACATACAATTCAATAAAACGGATCCCAAAAAAGAACGTTACAAAAAATATTTATTTGACTTTTAGGATCGTACCTGAAATAAAACCCAGGTATTCTATTTGAACAGTTAAACTATTGTCCAATTTTGCTGGATCTGTAAGTGGACATAAAAGTGATACGTGGTCAATAGCGGGAATAAAACGAGGGATGTACTTGTGACGCTCGTGAACATGAGAACACTGAGTACTTACGAGTAGCTGTATGTTCTGCTGCTGTCACAGTAAACCTTGCGCGAGTGAGACGACACAGGGCTGGCACATTATGCAAAACTAAAGTTTTGGAAGACTTCGAAAAGATAGGAAAGTTTGAATGATAAAAAAATTATAATAAAAGTTATCAACTGCTTATTTATTGCAATAGAAAGTTAACGGAAAAAAACACGATGAAAGCCCAACTGCGCACTAAGTACTCAATATTTTTTTAAAGGACAAAGGGTTGTAAGCATTACTAAAAACAAAAAGTAACATGAAAATAAAACTATAAAACTGGGTCCATTTCCAGAAACATTTAAAACTACCTTTCTTGCTAACCCTACCGTACGGAACTACCGACAGCTCCGCCACAAACTCTCCGGGTCGTTTATGGTCAGTGCGGGGTTCTTACATTCCTTGTTTAGCGTATAATCCGGCGCCGGAGTCCCCCGGGGGTCGCCGTACGACCCCCCTCCTGCACCCCCGGGCCTAAGGGCCATCTTGGCTAAACTCGGTAAAGGGACGGCCGAAAGAGTTAGGTGCAGTTAAGCGTGGCCGAACTGAGAAGCTTAATTTTTACGGGTTCAATAAACGAAAAAGTTTTAAAGTTTATTTTACTTTTAGTAAAAGGATGATGTAACGTTAGACTCGCTATGATCGTTCTGTTTTTATAACTTGTGATAAAAATTCTCTTGGATAAAACTGAGTGTTTTTTAAGGTTGTCAGATTGAATAGCTATTCATAAGTTGCGTCTGGGATAAAGAGCTTACACCCCACTCATTTTCAATAATAGACAATAGATATCTAACTCAGTATGAAATAAGTTTTAATAATTTATTTTACAAAATAAAAAGCGCGGCAAGAAAAACTTGCATGACTTGAGAGAAACAATCTTTCATTTAATCCCGTTTCAAGTTTTCTCCACCTGGCATCCTTGATTAGCAAGTACAGCTTGGTTTGTAGGCACTTGTGGTAGTACACAAAGTACAGTTTATGACGTCCGTCGTACCCATTCGGCTTTGACGAATGCATAAGAATGTTGACTCAGTTTTACGTCACAAACGGCTTATTTTATTAACTCGATATACGCCGGTTGTTGTTTGTTTTGTTTTAATGGAAATAAGGAGCTTACTTCATATATTATGATGGTGGGTCTAGCAGAACTGTTACTTTAAAAATTAATAACATTTTTTGAAATTCTAAACCTAGTCCAGCGGCTGTTTGACCGCACACCTCACAAATCGCAACATGCGCGCTTTTGTGTAATAGATATGCATTTTATGTGCTCGGGTCTGAGGAACCCGGTAAGGCACGCGACGTAACTCTTAATCTGTAAGTTATTATTTTTGTTGATCTTACCACGAGTATTTAATTTAGTAATTTTACTAAAAAATAAACAGTTTTTATTTTTGACAATAAAAGTTTTCCTTTTTTAAAATTTTAACGTTTAAAAACAACATAAAATACCTACATTAAACATGTTTTGTAATATTTTGACACACACGTTAAACATAAAATAACGAGACTGTTAACGGGTCCGACAGACCCACCAGGCACCAGGTTTAAATAGTAGGTGGCACTCATCTAAAATACTGTCTAATAAGTGGAAGAAAAATGGTGAAAAGCAAAAGAATTCAGAATTATTGACCTATTTTGAAGTTGAATGAAGCTTCACTCTTGAATTTGTTAGAAAAAGCTAAAATACCGTTACGAATCTGCTCAAAACATTAATTTTATCATTTAATCAAAATATTGAATACAAAACGTATCCGACCATAATAATCTCATCCCAAGACGCTTTACTCTGGATTGATTGAAATTTTCCTTATCTTTTAAAAGATACAAGTAAAAGAAATTCTCGTGTATCCACAGAAAATATTCATTTACAAGAAAAGATAGGCCTCCATTGAGGAAGGCTTCGCAAATAGAATTGCACAACGAAGTGTGTAAGATAAAAGTTTGGTAAAAGGGGATTGATAAGATATCAGTGTTGTCAGAAATACGTGATCACCATCGTAAACATTTGCTGGAGCGGTATTGAATTAAATATTTACATAGAGACCTACATCCGTGATTTCTGGGTAAGATGGATTATTGAATAGGAAGGTTTCTATGAACTGAAGAGCAAATATTGTACCGGCTTTGTATAAAGCGTCTGCTACCTATCTCGGGCACAAAAGACGACTATGAATAGTGTAAAGACAGAACATGAAGTAAAAGTAACTTGCCTGTGTAACTAAAAGACTGGAGTGTAAAGTGAATAGGTGAGTTATGCAACTACTACTCACACAAACTCACTTTAATAACTAAAGTCAAAACGCAACAGCGCACAGATTTAAAAAACCTTTCATAAAAATAAAAATATTCAAGATTTAACTCGTGTTAAGCCAACCTTAATGTAACGCTCAGTGTCGCCTTAAATAGGTCACTGAACCCAATTTTTATAACCTATTTCGTACAAGAGGCGTCTTTCAGAAACTTTGCTTTGGAATTATGCTTTCGAAACCTGTTGTTCTGAACAATAACAATTTCGATAAAAGCTAAAAATACCTATACATTCTCTTAAAATTGAAAATATTTCTGTTCGTTTAATATGATAAAGAAAAGTTCAATAGAAGCGTAAAAAATAAATGTTTTCAATTCAGAAAAAAAATGTAATCAATTTTGAAAAACGTTTATGCAGATGAAATGTACTCTCACAAAATCACTTGATTTTGATGATTGGATCAGATTATCGATTATTGGTTAAGTAGGGGTCGATTTTATATACTTTGAAACGAACAAATGATATCACTATTTCTAAACTCGTACGTAAATGACCAAATAAATGGTATCTCATATAAAACATTGACCAACTTAATAAAAATATATTCCTAGTGATTTTCTAAACACATTTGAATAACGATGGAACGATTCATTCTGCTGAACTGCCATGACTGTGATAAAGATTCACATTTACTGAGGCGTAACTAACAGAACATATTATATCCACCCGATGTGTGTGTAGTAAAAAAGCCAAATTAATTTTAAAAGCTTACTTTTAGTTTTTATTAAAAAAGAGAAGATCATGTTTGTAGATAATGTTTATAGGTCAGTGGGTTTCAAATTAGATCCCTTTGTATGTATATTTAATCGCAGCTAGTTATTTGTGGCAGTGATTATGGTCAAAGTTAATGGATGTTTTATATCCCGGTATATAAGCCACGACCCCATTTCATCACCAGTAACAGAGCAGTAAAAACATAAATCCAAAGCAATTGTCTCAAACTCAACTCAAGTTAAGACAAATTCTTTTACGACCTTCTCTGAAACGCCTACTTTTACGTAGAAACTTAATTGAGTCAGGAATTCTTACTTATTCTCAAATAATTTCACACTTCTACCCTTTATTGGAAGTCCTGAGAGGTACTTATATAAAGTGTTTTGATAGCCGAGTTGAGCTTTGAACTCAGTATTTAAAGAAGAAATCGAGTTAAATCGTTTATTGGGTGGGTAATGGCCGGTGGATTTACGAAAGCCTGGCTTGCTCCCAGCGATGGTAATATTAGCTCCAGATAATTTCTTAAGCCAGACATCCTGGCGATCGTTGTGATAGTATAAGCTTCTATAACATAGATAACGGGCTCCGTAAAATTGTATATTTGAAATTTCATACTTACTGAACGTAGATTTTTAACAAATTTATATATGCTACTGCCGCCGCCAAGTAGTAAGAAGCCAAAAATTTTGACCATCAGTCTTTCCCTTACCGGTTGTAGAGGTCAGATCGCCAGACGCTCTAAGGAAACACAGGTATTCTGCCGCATCCGGTTAGACTGGAAGCTACCTCAAGCTGGTTGATAAAAGGCTAGATGATATACTTATATAAGTATCCCACCACCAATCACAAATTGAATACACGACGTTTTATTCTATCTACCAGATTGTATGCACAACACTACATCTCTCGAGCAGACCGTAAACACATATAAAATCTATAACTTACCAGAGACGTCAGAGAAGGTGGTCATCAATAAGAACCAGAAAAAGAAGACGCACAGTTATCGATCAGGCCACCTATACAAACCCTCACCACGACGGAACTAGTCAAGTCACTGCCCAATGACGCTATAGTCCTGCGTCTAGTGAGCTGCAGGGTACTATTTGGACACGTTATAATCATGGCGGTAAGTCCCTCTTTTGAAGAGTGGTTGGAGAGACTTCGCGGCGTTTTCACTTTCCGCATGAGCAGGTTCGCACCGGATAAGGTAAGTCCAGGTGGTCTTGCACCTGATTCGTGCCGAAAAAACTCCCGGGTATCACGATTCTGACGACCGCCCGGAGTACACTGTAAAGCATATAGTGGAGGCTCCGCTTGCCCCACTGGGGAGGAGCACCACCGTGTCTTCGTAAAAAACTCTCACACCGGGGGTTGGGTTTTAATTAGTAAAAGTCTAATGCTTCCTCTCACTTCGCCCAAAGTGGAAGAAGTTATTTTTAATGACTTTCTACCGTCAAAAAAGACCCATACCACACAGGGGGTGCCGTTAGCATGTAGTCGCTCAGTTATAAATTAAGGTTTTATGTAAGGCCAACTGGACGTTTTAATTCTAGATCGTCTTAGGCACGTCTAGTTGTATTTTAAATACTCTATTTTTGTAAAATGTCGAGAGTTTGCGGAAGCCTAAGCTTTTGTGTGTGTAAGTGACCTAAAAAATTTACAGTGTTATAAGTTTTTAGAGTTCCGTACCCAAAGGGTAAAAACGGGACCCTATTACTAAGACTTCGCTGACTGTCCGTCTGTCCGTCAACAGGCTGTATCTCAAGAACCATGATTGCTAGACAGTTGAAATTTTCATAAATTATGTATTTGTGTGTATAACAACAAATACTAAAAACAAAATAAAATAAATATTTAAGGGGAGCTCCCATACAACAATCACGATTTTTTGCCGAATTTTTCAAAGGACGGTACGACACCCTTCTTGCGCGCGTCCAACTCGCACTTGGCCAGTTTTATTTACGTTTCGTTACGATACATACTCATATTTATACCTAATCATATTCAAACATTACACAAATACACATAATTTATATTATGTCTTTTTAAGTCTACTAAACCACTCTTCAACTTCAGCAATATTGTCTTTCTAAAACATAAATGTTTGACCTACATTCATAACACGCTACATACAATACGTCATCAGAAACACAACATCATACAACACAGTCGCACACTCCATTTAATATCAATCCATGGCGTATTACCGACAGTCGCAATTCACTCGCTCGCAGATGAAATTACTCCAATAATTACCAGCATAATGTCTCATCTCCGTGCACAGTACATATGTACATGGAAGCGGCATAGAGGACTTAACAAATGGAGAGTTTAAGTATATCATTGGATGTGCATGTAGCAGAGACAATCACACGTAGTTTTGTAAGTTTGATAACATTTTTTTTGTTATTTTTTCTATGCCAAAATAAGCTTTCTACAGAGATATAAGACGTCAATATAACAGACGTCATCATTTACCACTGGATGACTGTTAATACAATGTAAGTTTTTTTGTACACACAATGATTTGAAGATGCAATTATGTTCCGACAATGTTTTAAAGCCAAACAATTATCTACATACTGCATACTGATAATAATTCATATGAAAAACATAGCCACCAAGTGGTGTCATCGATTTCCCATTAATAGATTCTAGCTAGTTCGGTTAAGTTGGTATTCCATTCGTTAGATACTCCATGTCAGTGGTCCAGGACATTGTATTCGGCTGGCTGGGTATGATTGAATGGATGATGACCGCTTATCGTGTTGGTTGTGGTGCACACATTAGCTTGTTATGCTGGTTCGTTGAAACGAAAGTGACTGTATTACGTACAATAATAATTTAGTAGGTACTGCTTTATTTAACCATTGTTTTGACGATGATTAAAGGTTACAAGGCAGAATTGGATTATATATCAACAGACAGATATTATTATATTTTGTATTTATACTCAGGGAATAACCCTGAGTATAAATACAAAATATAATAATATCTGACTATAAATAATAACAATAAATTAGCAGATTACATTAAAATCCCCTTACTTTATTTTCTAACTGTATTGGGGTCGATTTCCAGCCTAAATGAATGCTTCTCTTTCTGATCTTTGCAATCCAGTAACGGGGTAAGATGATACTCTTTGACAAGACTGAAGGCAATTTGAGCCGCACCAGACTACCTGTAACTACTGTTCATTATCATCGTTATTTTAGCCGAAAGCTCACTGTTGGACAAAGACCTCCCCCAACGACTGTAATATATCTGTCATTGACACTCGTCCATCAAACGAATCTATAATTATGCCCGGGTGGAATGAAAAAGAGAGGAAGAGCGAGATTTTATGAGGAGTGATAGGAAAAGCAATTCTAAGATAAAAATAATTAGAAAGTCACATTTAACAGTCAATCTGCCGGCATTTTTCCAACTATGTTAGGATCGTAGTGATTTTCCTGTCCAACATGGATGCATTTGAGTACCGGTCTTTTACAGAGAGTGACTGGATATCTAATATCCGCCACCCAGTAACTGCATAACACGATAGTCCCTGACAAGTCTTCTGTCAGATTTTTTGGCTTCTAACTCTTTTACGTAACGACTGTAAAAAATCTTAAAATGATAACCAGGATCAATGTCTTTACCTGCGTTCCAAGGTACGGTGTATTCTTGGTATGTAATGAATGGTTACCCATCTATAGAACTTACACTATTATAACTGAGCTGTGAGTCTACACACAGCCTAGTACATTTAATAATGTTCTTAATAATGATTTGTAAACCATAATAGAAAGTATCTGCAATGCTACTAATCCAATATTTTGACCTACTTTCGCCAATACGTGACCAACGGGATCATAATGTAATAATATAAGATATCACATACAAGGAAAACGATATTCTTCTATACATACGTAATTGTAATGTGATTTCTGTTGTAATATTAATGTTCCTTTTACTTATATGTGTAGAAAATGTTACTTTTGATAAGACAAACGGAAATTGCAAGTTACAAGAAAACTAAATGTCACTTAAATATTTTAGTTGCACTAGTTTCTATGAATGTTTTCTAAGGTACTGTGTTTATAACAAGCTCGTGGTTCCAGGTATTCTGAATCACAGAGCTTCAATTTCTAACAAAGCAAAGCTCCTTAAACTATTCTCGACTGCGGTCCCTAGTTATGTAAACACTGCAGTTAGTATAACATGTCTACTGCAGGTCTACCTACACTAAGTCGAACACGACACTCTTCGTGTTTAAACCTCCTTAAATTTAAGTATAATTTCTTGCTTGTCTTTTCAGGTGCTATTAGAATACAAAAAAAGAGTTGTCCAAAATGCCTACAAGGAAAAAGAATTAAATCTGATCCATGTTTAAAATATAAAAGTAAGGTTTGTAGTTGACGTTAATAATTGCTTTTGTAAAGAAAATATCTTTATTTGATTGTGTTGGATAATTTGTTTTTGAGTTACAGTCTAGTCAGCGACGACCTTAATTTGCTAACATTTAAATGCGAGCACCTCTCAATACCTAATGAAAGCCTCTCAGTCTAGAGGTCACTCTGACCTCCCACCTTCGGTAGCTGCCAGCCCCTTTTATCTAAGTCGTTATATCGAACATTTTAATAGCTGTGTTTACTGAGAATAAATATTGTATTGGAGATATAAGCTTTTGCATTACTAACGCTGGAATGACAAAGGAAATCGTAACTGGAATAGGTATTTGAGCGAGAGAGAGAGAAAACTTGAAATAATAGACGACAAAAATATGAAACAATTCTATATGCAATTTTTTCAACTGAATTAATCTTTCAACATTCGACGTTTTCTACTATAGAGTTGGTTGCTCTGCTGGTAATGATATGTTTACCTGTGTACCATTATTTATTTACTTGAAACGGTTATTGAAAGACTAGAGAACGATAATGATGTGATAATGAAACTAAACTGCAAAAAGTGGTAAAAGTGTTTATTGAAGAAAATCTCCACAGATTATCGATATTATTATATTGTATTGTTTTTATTATTGTTACAGCTTTTGTTACTTATCCATTGAATCTACAACTTTTTTTTTAAATACACAGTTAGCTTACTATCTAACATGCTTAAACAGGCTAGACTTGTTTTTATTATTTTTCTAAACCTGAAGATCTCAATCTTGAGTATAATCCTCCTCCAAGATTTTCCATTGTTTCTATCTGTTGCTTTAGACATCCGGTCGCTTCTAGCAATTCTTTTTATTTCATCTGATATTATAATAATAATTTGTAAATTTCTAGCTCACACAGCACTCAATAGCTGACTGTCCCTCAGCTATAGAATGCTGTACAAGATTGTCTGCATTTTATTCCATAAGATAACCAGATAGAGGCTTCGTGTTCTGGGTCCATCTTTTTTTTTTTTTTTATCTGTTATAAACTAGTACTTGACTGCGATCCCGCCTGATGGTAAGCAGTGATGCAATCGTTGATGGTGAGGCGCACTAGTTTATTAAGAGCCTATTCACTCTAGCCTTAAAGACACCCAAATTATAATCAGACGGAAAGACCGCAGCAGGCAAACTGTTCCAGTCCTTCGAAGTTCGCGGTATAAATGACGAGGCGAAACGCTTAGTCCGGACCGTAGATGTTTCAACAACGTAAGGGTGGATACTCGCCGTGCGTCGGTTTGTCCGATGGTAGAAATGAGATGGCGGAATCAAGTCATGCAATTCCTGCGCACACTCTCCAAAATGCAATCTGTAAAACACCGAAAGGCTGGCTATCCTACGCCTGTGATCAAGGCTTTGAAGATTGGACTTAACCAAATCTGGATCACCAATCAGCCTCTTCGCACGCCTTTCCACCGAGTCCAAAGTCTGGATCCATCCCACAGGAACCCCTGTGGGATGGATCCAGAACACGAAGCCTCTAACTGCTCTACTTCAAGCAAACAGTTGACTACTCTTTTCACATCTATGTTCCCTCCATCGTCATTGATAACTACATCTATATATTTTGCCTGTTGTAATTATTTCACTAGCTGATCGAACGTCACGTGTATCCCTCTCAGTCAGTAGATGCGAAGTTGTGTAGAAACACGACTACGCATCTGTGAATAAAAAAAATATCGACTTTTCATCAAAGTTATTATTATTAGACTGACCCAACGACATGTAATGGTAATTGAATTTCTTTACTAATTTCAAGACAGCATCTGTTGATCTTCCCACGTAACAAAAGGGTGCAGGCAGAGGGGATCGTAAGCCCTTAGGCAATCGCTATGCCATTATTAAACGTCCTAATGATAAAATCCATTGCCATGTTTTTGGCAAAGGAAATGCCGCCCCTTTCCTTTCTTTGCCGGCTTTGTAAAAAACCGTCAAAGGGATTATGTCAAGTGCGCTTTTCTGAGTAAATTGATTTTTAATTTTATCAAAAAGAGTAGGAAAAATTGTTGTTGGCACTTTTGACTCAGTGTTTGTCAATCTTACGAGTAGGTATTTATGTTTTTTTCATATTATTATTTGTTAACAATGCATCGAACATAATTCGAATCTTTAGGATTGGTAAAGAAACTGGTGTACCCTAGGTAAAAGTAATTGCAAATGCCGAAAAAATTTAAATACATATTGAGTATGCGTGGTGGTTTACTAATAACTGTGTCTAACGGTGTCTTACTAAATATTAATAACTTCTGCACTATCATCCACAGACATAAGCCAAGCCTATCATTTCATATCCTCTACGTTTCTGTGCTACCCTCATCCAGGTTTTATCCACGATAGTAGCAATATTTTCTACTTTTCTCGTTGCTGGACAACCAACGTTGTTTCTGCCAGTCCTTGATCGTCACTTGTTCAAAACCCTACTCCACCTGAGTCACCGCGCCTTGCGGCCTGCCTTACTCCCTTTTAATTTCATAACTCTCTTTCTGATATCAAAAACCTTTGTATGTCTTCTCATCTCGGTGTTTAGCACTTCGTCCAGTTGCTTTATACCAAGCATAGCTCTTCCATCGCTCTCTGTGCAACTATGAGCCTTTGCAACATAATCTTCTGTACAAGTGTCCGGGTCTCAGCATTGCAAGTAATGGTAGGCAAAAAAATACTGATTTAAAAAAGGGAGCCTTCAGACATGAAAGAATTTGTGATAATATCAAAATGGTATCTAATTAGCTGAATACGACCCGCTCAATCTTAATTCTGCTTGAAAGGAAAAACGGAGATAACTCCGTTTGCTGATGCTCTTTGTGAAATAAAAGAATTTAACTCAGGGATTCATTCGCTGAACTAAATTCTAATAACAAATGTCTATCTCACTACAAGGTCCAGTAATTGTAAATCAGTTTGAGATCGAGATATCGAGCATGTCCCAGCGCAGCGCTATCCTTCATGAATATTAATAATTTGTTCCCCTGGTCGAACATCAAAACAAAAAGTTGACCTATTTAGGTCGCCCTTAGGCCTCGTTTCAATGTCACTCGATACTGTTATTTTAGTTTAATAAAACATTGCCTTTACAAGGCAGACTGATGGAATAGGTTTAAGTTGTTCTGTTATTACTACTAAGTTCTGTGATGAAACAAATTGGACGGAAAAATAAAAATTGTTTTATTCACAAAGTAGGTATTATAAGACCCAAGGCGTCGACGGCGCGCACTGTTCCCGCGCGCCTCAAGGAGTTGTCAGCAACAGCAGGGACCCAGCCGGGTCGAAGCCTACTGGGGCCAGGGTTATCCGAAAGGGCGCTCGAGCCCCGGTATGAAGGCTAGAAGGAACGGGGTGGGTCTTTTAGTCAGTAAGAGTCTGACACTATCTCCCGCTCCACCCAAGGGCAGGGGATGTCAATGCATGATTTTTTCCCACCATAAAAAAAAAAAAAAAAAAAAAAAAAGGTATTATAAGATACCCGAGAGAATATAGTATTGTATTGTATTCCTTCGGGTATTTTATACTTTTTTGTCAATTCAAACTAACATTTATAAATGAGATCATGATACAATGCCAGTAATGAGTACAGTTTCAGGTTTCTATATTGACTTTAGGTATGTATATTGACAGTAAGTTTTTTTACGGCTGCTCTCAAAATGATGAATAAAAACACCGGGAGAAAATATGTGAGCCTGTGTAGCAAGAGTGAGAACGTCATAGGTTGATTATTCTGTAAGTCGTTAATGTTAATAAAATAATCAAGTCGTTTTTAATATTTTCCAGATAAGAACCAAAGCACAATATAAAAACTTAGAGTAACACTCTAATGAAAAACGAATGATGATGTTATTCTGTGAAAAATACTTACAACTTTTTTAATAGCGCCATCAACAAAAAAATCTTCAAGAACAAGCACCAATAATACTAAAAATTAACGAGCAAAGTAAGCTAAAATAATAAAAAAGCGGTCCACTATTAAAAGTGATTCGTATTCGGGCCCGAGCTCGTCCTACATCGATTAGGTCAGTCTATGCGAGCGATCTAATCGCACTCGCAAATCGATACGTTTGGACTCGTCTCAAACAATGTATGTGCCGCTTGTTTGAATAAACAGCCCGAGTTGCTCGAGCGGCCCGAGCCGATTCAAACTGTTTGCTTGCATTATAGAGGTTTAGAGCTCGCAATAGATTTCTAAATCCAAATTGTACGCTTCATTTTGCTTTGATGTCAGATGCCTAAGGTGCCACAAACGACGGAGATACACACGGTGATTGAGAGTGACAAAGAGTAGATATTTGAATTTTGCATCATGTTTTAATCCAGTCCAGTTCACACCTATCGGGAAATCGGAGACCAGGTTATTCTAGCGGGTAGAGAGGTAAATTTTCATCAAAATCAGTCCACCTCAGGTGACATTCAGAACTTCAATTTACCTTTGAAATACTGACCCCAATATTCGAATTCAGCGTCATTTCTCGTAGTGTCTATCAATACGTATATAACATTCGATATGAAAGACTCTTCTAATGTTCTGAATCAAAATATCGACAGCAATAAACCAGGCATTGGGTGTAAAAATGGCAGTAAAACAATTTATTGCCCGCAGTGACAGATCGCTGCCCATCCCATCACCTAAAAGCCTCCGTAAAACCTATCTGAAGAACAATCTGGCGAGTGGCGAGATAAATATGTGATTCCTTTGAATATATTTGTTCGAGTCATCATTCGGTTGGGGCTGCGAATAGATTACCCATATTGCTAGCCATGGGATTGTGAGAGATGACCGACGGATTTTATCTAAGGGGTAAGTTGCCGTTACCAGACACACCCACTTGGATGCGGAAAAACGTTTTAGAATAGCTGGAACTCTATTGATGCGCTCTCAAAGACCGTTGAACATTATTAATTAGATTAATGTTAAAAGTTCTAAGTCGGTTTTAAGAAAGTTTTTACAGAAAGTGTTATCCAAAATAAAACATGTGAAGTGAAGTTGGAACTATTGTAAGTATACACAGGTCGAATACGATGAAGACAGGTAACAGAGAAACAAGGAAAATTCCAAGAAAAGTCGCATTATTTGATCAAATTCAATAAAAACCCACTTCGAAAAACTCGCACATCTGAAACATCGCAACAAACCATAAACAAGTCAGCTAATATTAGGAAAATTGTGCGAAATAAATCCAAATCCCTATAACACGGTTTTATTGTTTTATTTTTTACAAACAACTCGTTGAGTTTTCATATTTACTCACCCCTGCTCTGGCTAGAGTTGCGACACATTGTGAGCAATGCGACCTACGGCTGTATCGATATTATGCCTTTTTGTATTTCATTCAAATTGTTATATTTGTATTAAATAACATTTTTATGTTACGACAACATATTTGGATGAAAGATGAGGTAAGTAGATTGAAGGTTAAAAAAAGATGGATGCATTGTGTGAGGAGTGATATGAAGGAACATGGATACAATGATATCGTATTACGCTGTTGCTAAGTAACACGGAATAAGAGCAAGAAGATGGTGATAATGATCTATGTTTCTAATAAGGTGTTTAATGCTCCCATGTTCTAATTATACATCGCAATTCAAAGCAAATAACAATCAAAAAGTCATATTTCAACAGTCAATCTGCCCCGTCCTTTTCCAACTATTTTACAGGGAGTGACGGTCTATCTCGTTGGTGCGGAGGCGGGGTGAATCAGTGGTGGACATTTTGTTCGCCAGCCCCACTCTGTTGCCGCGTGTCGTCGACTGGCGCGTTATGGAGGAGGTGACCGGTACCGACCACCGGTACATCCGGTTTGACGTCTCCGCCGAAACCTCGGCCGCGCCGGTCCGACAGAGCCCTTGCGGTCCGCGGTAGTCACTTAAGCAGATGGACCGGGAGCTCCTCCTGGAAGCCGCGATGGTACAGGCGTGGGTGCAAGCACCGGACAGGCCTGTCGACATCGACGTCGAGGCGGAGTGGTTCCGGGAGGCCATGTCGCAAATTTGCGATGCGGCAATGCCCCGAGTCCGTCCAGGACGTGCTAAGCGCCAGGTGTACTGGTGGTCGCCGGAGATCGCTGCACTGCGCAACGCGTGCAATCACGCGCGGCGCCGGCACGCCAGATACTACAGGCACTGCATCCCTTCCCTGCGCGAGGGGAACACTTCCCCCCCGCCCATGGCTCCGCCTCCGCCAGCGATGTCTGACGCGGATCGCAATAGTGACGACGACGACAATGCTGCAGATGTGGCCAAGGTAGAGATGAGAGTGGCGGTGCGAAGGCTGAGTGCCAAGAACGCCGCCCCAGGACCCGATGGCTTGCCTGGGAAAGCCTGGGTCTGGCTGGGTCCTGGCCATGGAGGCTCTCGGGCCTCGACTAAGAGGGCTCTTCAGCGCGTGTTTGGAGAGGGGCCAGTTCCCACTTCGCTGGAAGACGGGAAAACTGGTCCACTAGCCAGGGCGCCCTGCGGACTCTCCGTCCGCGTACCGGCCCATTGTGCTGCTCGACGAGGTGGGCAAGCTCTTTGAAACAGTGATTGTGAGCCGCCTCGTCGCGCACCTTTCACGGGTGGGGCCGGACCTTTCCGACGGACAGTTCGGCTTTCGCAGGATGCGCTCTACGGTGGACGCCATCATGCGCGTGCGAGCCCTCACGACGGGGGATGCGGTGTCCCAGGGCAGGTGTGTCGTGGCAGTGTCCTTGGACATTGCCAACGCTTTCAATTCCCTGCCCTGGAGTACGATCCGGAGGGCACTCCGTTACCACCGGGTGCCCGAATACCTCTGTCGAGTAGTCCAGGCCTACCTGTCGGACAGATATATTGTCTATCCCGGTCACCAGCGAGACTGGAAACGTCAGGAGATGTCGTGCGGCGTTCCGCAGGGGTCGGTACTAGGACCACCCTTGTGGAACATCGGGTACGATTACGTGCTGCGAGGTGACCTCCCTGACGGGGTCAGCGTGGTCTGCTACGCAGACGACCTGCTGGTTCTAGCGCAGGGAGAGTCATACCGGGTGGCGGCCGCTCTAGCGAAACGCGGGGTTGCGATAGTCGTTGGTAGGATCCAGGAGTTGGGACTCGAGGTGGCGCTGCGCAAATCCGAGGCCATGTGTTTTCACGGTCGCGGCCGTCGGAACGCGCCGCCTTCGGGTTCTCAACTAACGGTGGGAGGAGTTCGCATCGGCGTCGGGTCCTCGATGAGGTATCTGGGACTCATCCTCGACAGCCGATGGAATTTCGAGGAGCATTTCCGACATCTGGCTCCCAAACTCAAACGGACTGGGGCCGCTCTCAAGCGGCTCCTACCCAACCTTCGCCACTGTGTGGAACGCCCTGAGGACACGGTGGAGCACACAGTCGCCGTGCCCTCGTGGGGGTGATCGGCGGCGGAGACCTCTCGCGCCGGGCCTTGGTAGGCCATGGTCCGGAGCGAGGAGGAGTGGCAGGTGGTCGACATTTTGATCCCGATTTCCAGCCACCGTAGGCGCGGGCTTGCGGACAGTGAGCAATGGGTAGCGCGCTGTCCGGCCGTCCGGTAATTGTCCGGACCAAGCCCAAGTCGTCGACGGCGCGCACTGTTCCCGCGCGCCTCAAGGAGTTGTCAGCAACAGCAGGGGCCCAGCCGGGTCGAAGCCTACTGGAGCCAGGGTTATCCGAAAGAGCGCTCGAGCTTCGGTTTGAAGGCTTGAAGGAACGGGATGGGTTTTTTAGTCAGTAATAGTCTGACACTATCTCCGCCTAAGAGCGGGGGTTGTCATTGGATGATTTTTCATATCGAAAAAAAAAACGGTTTATCTATCCACCACAATCCAGTAACTGCGTAATACGATACCCCTTGGCAAGGATTCTGTTACTGTACTTTTGACTATATGACTGTCAAAGATTTTAAAATGACAACCAGTAACAACGCCTTAACGTGCTTTCCAAAGTACGGAGTAGTCTTGGTATATAATACATAGTTATTCTTTCACGAACCGCAACCGTTCCAACGTTCAGCATTGACTTAAATTCGCGAATACATTTCTACAAAAAGAAAAACTATTTTCTCAAAAAAATGTCGTCGACGCCGCCTGTCCCATCTCTGGCAAGCATTACAAGCGGGTGCGAACATGAAACAATATATCAAGCGAATTTCAACGCCAGATGCGTTGGCTCCCAGGGACCGATGCGTCCGGCCACCTTTACACGTCATGATAAAAATATACACCGACTTAGTTATACATCTTACACAAACAAACATGAACCTTAAGTGTACATAACCAAGAATGACGATGAAGGCAAAGGATAAAATTGTAAATTTTTAAGTAGCAAACAAAATTGAGCTTTGTTAGCACAGGAATAAGGGTGTTACAAAGTTGTTGTAGGTGAGTAAATCGAGGGCGGCACCCCAGTGAAAGAAATCGGGTAATGGCACTGATTATCGGTGCTGATCCTAAATAATAAATGTCCGCCATTGTATGTGAAGCGCGTAGTTTTAACGTGCCAAGCCGGAGATATCGTAAGATTTGTCGCCGGGACGTAAGACGCCTGTCACAGCTTCCACATGACTGCCCCGGGACATAAATAGTGGCATTCTGTTGCTATTTGTTTTGAGTTTAAACTGTTGAAAGATACTTTTATTTTAGTTGACTTTGTCTTGAATTTCCATGAAAGATGCTTAATTATTTTGACTTATATTTTAGGTAAATATAGTTTATTCATTTTTATTCTTGTTTCTAGGATTTATAGATTTTTCTTGCCTTTTATATTTTGCGTAAAGCTACAGAATTTTAAGAAAATTTTCGATAGTTTTGTTGACAGCTCCTACTACTTCTTATCGTTTCTGAGGATTGAGCCTAAAATAATAAAAACGAACAAAGCGGATTAGTCTCTGAATCTGATACAGTGGATTACCACTTAATAAATAGTATTGCGGCACTCCGTCAGTGACTGTCAGACGAGAGACATTCTACGAAGCACAGAGTAGTTACAGTTTCATCGCTCTAAGTAAGATAGATCTACTAGGGTATTAATTATATTAGAAACTCTTTGATTATACATTTAATAAGTAGTAAGTAATATAGGTCAGATTATGATGGGAGATTTTATAAAATGGCACTATGGTTTTCCAAATTATTCAATTAGGTTTATCGCCATCTCATAGTCGAAAACTGTCGATGAAACTGAACATTCCCAGCTCTAGTTTAAAGAAAATTCTAAATTTTTTTTAGTATCAAAATAAAGAACTGTATGAATAATTATATAAACTTTATTTCCCCGAAACAAAAGTCTGGAACCACATTTCAGTAGCAGGACGTGGAACAACAGTCACAATTTAAAACCGAACAGATTTATCGACTTCCAAATGAGTCCAATTATTCATTCGAAATGACGTCCATTGCACAGTGCATTACAACTGCATCACACACCAGCCGGCATGGCTTTGTGTGTTGACACTACATCTCTGTGTACGTTTATTCTCGCTGTTTGCTTGACGGCCGATCACTGTGTGCACAGTTGGAAAACGTTGAACATCGCCTGTCCACAACACGTCGTTTCGTATTTATTTTCCTATCATATTCTGTCAGATTGGCGTGTTTTCTGCACAAAAAGACAATTTCTAAAGTAAATTTTGCTATGGGAAATATATCTAAAAGAGCTTATGTGAAACTACTTAGCAACAAAGATGCATTAGTTTGTGTAAACATGTGTGATATATAAATATGTACAATTGCATATACTAAATAATTTGGATAGAACTGTTGTTGTTGTTGTTTGTTGTAGGTTAAAGTGATGAAGCAGGGAGGTCCCGACCCTCAGCATTGAGAAATACGACGCAAGGAGGAGGAGGTTGTCAAAGGCTTTTCTGAATGCTCAATAATTGCTTTTTTTGCATCCTAATCAAGATTTATTGAGTGATGCCAACATGGTTTTCCGTGATCATCATAATCTTCTACATAAATCGCGGGTAGTAACGCGTTCACTTCGTAAATGTATTATAGTAATGAATCCATATTCAACGTTTCTCATATTACTACGTGGCTTGGTTTATAATCAGTGTTTTGTTCATACCTAACTAGCCAATGCAGTATGAAACCATAAGGGTAGGAACACATAAGTGTGAAACACAGCGAACGATGCATGAAACTACGATTATACTCGTAGAATGATTGACCTGATTGATGGTCTAATATTGCAGCCATTGAATAGTGCGCTCATAAAACCACTATCATCATTTCAACAGAAAAGCTCACTTCCACTAATTTTGGCAATCTTTCGGGTTCTGTCAATAAGTTTGCTTCTCCTGCGGATCTGATCCATTACCACTGTTACCGTGATTAAGAACAATGGATAATCAGAAAATTAAAATGATTTGGTCGTAGACGTAGTGTATCGCATTTCATGATTATCAGTCCTGCTGAAGCTTTTGGCGTCTTGTATTTTACCATGCTTTTCTGGTGAAAATCTCATTAATGTTTTTCCTGCGATCTTTTGTGATTTTTTTTCCTTTATTAGGCTGTATTTTATATGTTTGCTGCATACTTTTTGCGTTCTGTTGTGTAAACAACCAAAACCTCTTTTTTTACAATTGTGGCCATCAACTTTGCTCGGATTACCGCTCCACTGAAGCCACTTCCCTCCCGGTCTGAACTGGGTCGGGGGAGAGAGATCATCGCCATCGAACGCCTCCACGAAGAAGCTTCTCCACCCAAGTGAGACAGAACTCCTGCGTATGGTCCACCATATCCTTCGGGCGGTTCACACAATGGCAAAATCCGGCGTTTCTTCCGCCTGAATATAGAACAGGAACCTCTCAAACTGACCATGACTGGTGAGGACCTGATTCAAGCGGAGGGTGAGGCCGCCTTGGCGCCGTGAGTCCTCAAAGCGGAAACTTACCACCACGATAGTGGCGTGCCCAACACCAGTACATCGTGTGATTACCGTTACAAATTGTCAGTGTAGTACAAACACGATACGAGGGCAGCGGGTTATATTCTGTTCGCTATTGTAACTGTTTCATCTCGTTTGAGAAACGGAAACATCGCTTGATACATATTGAATTGGATTACAATATACATTGCTATGTTTATTGTTCCCTTTAATTTTTACGCGTGGTTTCACTTATTGTTAATCAAACAAAATAACAGTTATTAAAATAATTGATCATTGGTATTACACAAATAAACATCTGTGTCATAACATTATTAGGTATTTTGATTTTGATAAAAATCGCTCGTTGCCCCAAGGTGTTGTCATGTGGTTTTTGGGTTGTGCTGTTCTTGATTAAGAAGTGATCACTGAACTTTGAGAGTATTGTCAGTGCCTTACTGAAAAAATAAATTTAATGCCCTCATTTATTTATTTCAACAACGTGAATAAAAAAAATAAAGGTATGAAATAGGAAACGGAAAAAAGGAAACAAAAATATTAGTATGACATAATCATCATTATCATCATATCAGCTGATAGACGTCCACTGCTGGACATAGGCCTCCCCCATGTGTCGCCACAATGAACGATTCTATTCGTCCCGCATCCATCAGATTCCCACAACCTTCACCAGGTCATCCGTCCTCCTTGTACGGGGCCTTCCAACGCTGCGTCTTCCGGTACACGATCGCCACTCCAGAACCGAAAATAATATAATATGATGATGTAATTACCATAAAAAATGCCATCCATACAAACAGTTATATCAATCAACAAACCTTCACAATATTTCTATATCAATCGTGCTATTATTTCCAGCTTTATAACATAACAAGCGAAATAATCTGTTCACTAACAAGTTCGTCGTCTCCCCGCAACCAGGCGCCGCCGCACCGCAACTCCTCCGCACCGCCGAACCTCCGCCGCGCCGCACCGCAATGGCGCGCGGCGCTCCCCGCAACGAATTTATTTTCCTTTTATTCAAGGCGTTTAAGATTTTATTTCAACTCAATTACTTTGCAGCCAGTCCTAGCTTTAGTTCTCCATATTATCCTCGCCTATTAAATTGTTTAAGTATATAAAAACGCAGAGCTTATCACCCGGTTATCTGCGTGTCGTAAACTTCACTCAAGGGGGATGTAATTGTGCTCCCAGTCTCTACGTTATTGCTTTCCGTTTTAATCTCGACAAGCAGGATATAAAGATGGCAAAGCCCTTTAGAATGATGTATGTCATTTCTGCTTATGACGACTTTACAAGATATCTTCTTTTATTTTCAAGCAATAATAGATTACACTTTTTGTATCGTATATCTTAAAACCAGTTCAGCAACCTTAAAACAGCGGTACCCTTTTATCTCACATCATCCCTGACCATAAAATAACCGTGTTTCTCTGAATACATTACCTCTACCGACATTACCCGAATAAACCCAAACTTTTACCAACAAAAATGATCCACTACACGGATCCGATAGCAAACAAGTCAGGGTAAACCTCGAGCATCAACAAACTTCGGATTCGGAAAAACTGCAAATTGTAACGTTCTTTGTGCTGACGTCACATGTCAGTATCAGGTGCTGTCTGACGTCACACGGCATGCTGCTACGCCTCCTTTGTGCCGCTCCTACGTGGAGCTAGGCTATTTTTCAAGCAGTTCTGAGGTGTAAAATGCGACAGAAATGAAATACAACATACAAAAATATCTAGAACTCTTTGAACATGTGTTTTATTTATAAACAATGCAAGGACTTATGCCTTGATCACATATACCGAATAAACGGCGGAGACAGTTTTCTCGGCCGAGTATTCGGTACGTGTAAACACAGCCGAGTGCTCGGCAGGACGCTTATCTCTACAACTTGCTTAAATCCCTGTCTCGGCCAAGCAACATTTTACTGTCTCGCCCTTTCACTTGTGATCAAGGCATTAGGGCTACCCAACACATGGTTGAATCAGAACTATGTATAAAAGTTTTCAAAGAATGTCAATCTTTGATTGGATGGGTTTTTTACGCCTCCAAGGCATTTATGATTATGATAACCATGATAAAAGTAAAGGGTCGCAGTTTTTGAAACATGTCAGACAAAGTAAAAAGACGCCTCCACATAATATCAGAAAGAAATGTCAATGTTCGGCAAATAGAAGTACAAGGGAAGTTTTATATTCAATCAGAAACACAAATAGAGGTCGCATTCGACGGATCTAGAAAGGTCACGCTAGACATGCTATGGACCGAAATAATATTGTACCGATATGGAGATATCTGCTCGTGTAATATGTATTATATAAGAAGTACAATAATAACTTACGGAACTCGATTTGTTACGACACTGCTACATTATGTTGGCGTTACAATGTACTACCTATTCAATTATTTTCACACGTGTAGTCACACTAATACTATGAAGAAAATTGCTTGTACATAGAATTTCCTTCAAAGTGTGTGTGTATCACACGTTTTGAATGAAACTTGGTACAATCAAGAAAGGAGAGTCGACAGATATTATTGAAATTATGAAAACCAATAGATAGACATATATGATAAAACTTACTTAAATTAACAACTCATTAATAAAATCAATATGACTCGTCTATGTGAATTATATCTCGTAACTCTCGCTACTTATCTCCTCGGTTGACTGTACCTGGCCTGAATAGGATATTGGATGATTTTTATTCCGTAGTATTTCCTGGTGTATTCCCGTGTGACGATTTTGTACTTTCACGCAAGTGAACTATACGAAAACCTAAGGAACTTACCCCAACGGTTAAAACCGGAACTAAAACCGGAACCCAAAGGTTAAAAGCAGAGAAATGATGACATTTTTTTTCTATTTCATGACGGAATGTTTAAAAAGGAACAGTTGAACTGCAGTATCAACCTATTTGCTACAGTCAAAAGCTGCTATCAGCAGCTCGTCTTTATAGTATGTTGATTAAGGTAATATGATTGTCCAAATGGCCATTGAAAAGTAATATACTGTTACGCACCAACACGAAGCTGAAATAATCTCAAAAGTAACGTCCGAAACAAATTACGTGAGCTCTTTGTTTTAAACAGGAACATTGTTCAACGAAATAAAGCTAATTGTTCTAAAACACAAACTACCGTAGTTTCAATCTCGGTCTTTGCATAACTTTCACATTCTGCGGCCGCTCCACCCCACTCAGTATTTTCTTTGAAGGATTTTCTCTACAAAGTTTTATCCATTAAAATTCTTCTAGAGAATCGATATCATCAAACATTTTTATATCCGCTTCTGGCTTAATAGACACGTAGCTCTCAAAGGGTTTCCCGATACAAAAGAAATCCTTTAATGCATCGAGAAAAAAATAAAGCACTCGACAGACTCGGGAGAGTTCAACTGTCAACACTTGTTTACGTCGTTTAAGTGAGTCTCGTACACTACATTCCTCTCCATTAGGCATCGGGATAAGGTGTGCGAAGGACAGGGACGCGGCTATAGGTGTAAGATTAGTGTGAGAGAGAAGGGTAATGGCGATATTTATCGCGGGTCAAACGTTCGCCAGGCAATATTGTCTTATTCGCATTCCCCTTGCGAGCAGGCTTCCGTTATAAGACGCCACAGAGTAGGAAACCTAGAGTCGTTTTATTAGTGCGCAACAGTCTATATTGTGATTTTGTCTGCAATAAAGACTGGTCGGGTCATTAGCCTTATTATAGGCACCACTTTGGCCTCGCTGTAGCTTCAAAGATTTTAATTTCAAATTCGGGGATGGATAAAGTAATTGGATTTTCCTGTAGGTACATATAGGTTAAACTATCATTCAACCTTTATCGTTTAAGAGCCAGAAGCTAATTTTTATGACAGATTTAATTTTCATTACGAAAAAAGGAAACTGTGGCCGTATCTAATATTGGAAGATGAATGCTGTGTAGAGTCCATTTCACGAAAGAAGTCCCGCAGACGCAGCGCTGTATTCGCGCGACATAATGTTGCCACGGTTAAATATGGGGAAATCAGGGGAAATAATTTATAGTTCATTAACTTTCATTTTATTAACTAGGTACCTACTCCAATAGTTAGATAAGAAAAAAAATGTTTTTAATAGAATGTATTTTTAATATAATAGGTACCATTTGATGTCCATACTGCTAAGGTCAGATTAGTGAAAAATAAATCTTCCTGTAATTTCTAAAATATAAAATGGAGATGTTCGACCAATTTTAAATTAGAAAAATAAAATAACATTTAAAACTTTTATTCAAATTTTTATTGAATAATTATGATCGGTCATACTATGATCACTGTCAGAAGAGTGAATAGAAACAAAATTAGATTCTGTTTCACTATCACTAGCCGTGGATTGCTTCATCCATAAGACCATCATTTTGTAAATATTCTTCCTCCAAATGCTGTACATGTTTACATTGAACTGCCCAATCTTCCGCTGTAACAGTCTCAAAAGCCTCTTCTGTTATGTAGGCGTACAATTTCTTTTGGATCTTGGCCCACGTTTTTATCATCTACCCGTCTCTTTACAAGGCTCCACATTTTTCCCGACTCTTCCCTGGGGTGACGATAACTTTAGAAGTACTCGCCGCTGTTGCGCCTTCTTTTGTAACTCTCGTTACAGTTTTCTCTGAAACACCTGCAATAAAATGAAAAAAAAAAAAATTAAAATTCAAACAAAGATTATTTTCGTATTTAATTACATTATTGTTGAATATAACTTTACAAATTTTTGTTGTGTTGTGTTAATTCCTTTTCAAATTTTCCTTAATAAAAATCGTGCATTAAAAAAACAAAAAACTTAATTCCAATCTGTAAATCAATCGGGAAAAAATCTGTATATGGCAGCCCCAAAATTTACCTGTCATGTCGGCGACTCTTTTGCGAACATTGCTTGTGGGTATTAAAACACCGCGATTCTTGTGTTCCGCTTCACAGAACTCCTTCACCTTTAATATCATTTCTCGACCTGCATTTTTTACAACTTTTGGCATCGTAAATAAACCTTATAACGCACTAGTCCAATAATAAACTCACAAAATATCTACCACAACAAACGCACCTTGATAACATCGACAAACGACAACATGGCCGATCTCCCCATCTGTCAAATTTAGTTCCACAATTGTCCGCGTGACTTCTTTCGTGAAATGGACTCTATCTCACTACTCAACTATTTTACAAGATCTCTTTTAGAAGTTTTGGGCAGCGTAGTGATTAATATTCTGGACAAAAGAAAAGTCTTTTTCTTCTGAAGTGGAATACTTACAAGCTGTGTATTATGTTTATATACGACTTTTGCTTTATATTGTTTTACGGACATTCCCTGCACTGTGGTCGCTAATGTGTTTCTCCACCCGTACTGAACAATACTCAGTGGAATATATTGTATAAATCTGCATGTCCCGGCTCGCCACGTTACTAGGCTGATGTAGTGGAAAATAACAACTAAGGCGATTATCACACTGCCCCGCATCCCGCAGCGCAGTGCGTGAATGCGTGTCTTAACGTTTCTTGTAAGTATCTCTGTTTGTATAGAAAATACGCATAGTCAAACACACCGAAACTGCATCCACGTGCGTTCATGCAGATCACGCACCTACATGCGGCGAAACACGCACTCAGGCGCGTGGGTGCGGAGCGAAACGCAAGGTATGCCACACTGCGCCCAGCAGTGCCGTGCGTGATTTGTGTTGGGCTTGACGTGTGTTTGAAAATGGAACTCGATATCGATCGATTTATATTATGATTTACGATTGTTTCGTGTTGAATTGATTTTTTTTTTATTTTATTTTTATTATTATTTGATTATACTGTTTCACATATGAGCCAGAGCAGTGACTTAATTGATACGATGATTGAAAAATTTCCAGTAAAATAGCCTGTTTTAACTCTAATCTTATCGATATAACTAAATACTAGTAATATTACTTACCTCAATGTTAGATACCCAAAGCTTCCCCTTCGGTGTAATACAAAGACGAAAATTCGTATTTTTTCCAGTAATGCCACTTCGTATTTTGCTTAGCAAATAATCAAAAGATGCAATTGACATTCGCGTATAGTTGAAGAATTTGTTTTCATATTTTCTTAAATCCCTGTATCTTCTATAGCCACGATTTCTATTCATATGACTGTACAAAAACCACACAGTTAGTATAACTGCAGCATATTGAATGAATTCTATACTAATAACCATTTTTAATATCAAAACAGACGCGATGCTCTGCACTGCACTATCACCACAACGAACGGCTTTGAATGAAATGAGTCAGAGCCTGCGTGAATTTACAAGACGCACTTACGCGCGTGAGTGCGTGAAAAACACGCACGATTATGCAGATCTGTACTCCCGCATGTATGCGCGTAGGCGCTACGCTTCGTAGTGCGTGGCAGTGTAATAACCGCCTAAGTGGTTGGAATATTCGATGTTTGGGTAAAACAATATTAAATTAGCTCAACCTAAATTCAAAATTGATGAATTATACTTTGTTTTATTTGAACTTTCTAATTGAAAGTCTGACTGTTATTTTTGTTTGGGATAAAATTTGTATTAATTTTCACCGATAATATAGCACAACTTTGGGTATGAACACAGAACTTATGTCGTGTGTGACTCTCAGATTGAAAAAAGTTCAGAACATGTTGCTAAAAAAAATCGATTTTGTCCAACGTTTCGAACTCCTTGCTAGCACTAATATTCCCTAATACCAATACAGCTTCAAAGCAAGATTAAACTCCACCAGGCACCTTCTGCGCTCGTTATATCGTTCAACTCTATTGATAGCATTTTTCCATTTACTTCAATTCTACATGGGCTCTTATAAAGAGTCAAAAGCTAGGTAATTTCCAAAGGAGAAAAACAGACAAGAAACTCCAAACGCGATCAGATGAGATCAAGTTTTGACTTGATCTCATCTGATCTCCACGTTCATTGATCATAAAAAAAACTGGTCAGCTTTATGTCATAAAGCCTTTACAGTACGGCGAGCCCAAAGAGATAGTACATAAATTATCCCTTATCAAGCAACATAACCATCTACAAGAACATAATTAATATTAATTATTATTACAGCATGTAGCTCTATTTTAGGAGGCATTATCATTACAGTCCGCGGCACAATCAGCGAGCGAACATTACTCGATTAAATATCAATCACGTGTGACAGTCGAGTTACTGGCGCGAGTACCTACTTGCGTTAGCGGGATTAATATTTGTAGGTTAAGTAGTAATTATTATGACTATACATTTTTGGGATAATATTAGGAGAGTTCCCTCATTATTAATCTCTTATAAGCTAGAGTTAAAGGTATAAAGAGTATTGGTTGTAGAATGATTTCTCATGGTTAGTAGATTAAGATTTCTTAATTGTATATTTTATATTTAAACTAGAGCAGTGATCGCCGAGTGGTAACGGCCCCTACATACGAGTTGTTGGTCACGGGTTCATAAACTTAACAAGGTGCATTACTTTGTGTCATTTATTTCATCACCACTGCTCTCAAAACGGTGAAAGAAAACGTCGTGAGTCTAAAACCAAAAGTTCGAACACATGTTACATTCACCAT
This sequence comes from Mythimna ferrago, assembly GCA_910589285.2. NCBI lineage: Eukaryota > Metazoa > Arthropoda > Insecta > Lepidoptera > Noctuidae > Mythimna > Mythimna ferrago. The sequence goes on from OU342689.1 coordinate 603,782, forward strand.
CCCGCCCTAGGCCCGCATGGTGGATTACGGCCCATTCCCTCTTCTAGAGAGGAGGCCTGACTCCTAGCAGTGAAAACAATAAAAGGCTGATTATGCTATGCTATTATATTTAGACTCGTATTTGACCTTTATCTCACCTGATGGTAAGCATTGATGAGGTCGACGATTTCTCAGTAGCAGCCCGAAGTTTTGTTTTAGTGGCCCCTTGATTACGTGAAACTTATAAACAATTAACGAAGTCATAAGCCAGAAAATCTAAACATTTCATTCGATTAAAATAAATTTCACTTTGGCGTTTGCCAGAGAGCTATAGAGCGCAGCATTCTGGTTGTAAAAAGAACAGATCGAATACAGAATGTCATGCTGCAAGGCTCAACTAGGATGAGGGGGCTCGCGTCAGCCTCATGCTTAATGACCGCGGGACAAGTGTCGCCATGCAGTGGATTCCTACAGCGGTAAAGCGCCGTTGATACCGGTCTAAAAAAAGATGCGATGATGATGTAGACGCGTACCTCGAAGACAAGTTAAGACAGCGAGAAAGAAAAATGTCTGGAAGAACTCGGGGAGGCCTTTGTCCAGCAGGGGGACAATAACGGCTAGAAAAAAGAAAATAATTAAAAACGTCAATATAACCAAATACTATAACCAAAAACTAAATATAACCATAATAATTGTATGAGTAAACGTTACCGAATGAATAAACGTTTATTGATTAGTAAAAATATTTTTTGATTTAAGCGAATAAAACCTATCCTGTTGCTCAGTAGTTACTAGGTACAACACAATTGGACTGTAGAAGTCTGATAGGCAGTAAAGTTACTCCGTGTAAAACATGAGTATTCTGCCTCATCCAGTTAGACTGGAAGCCTAAACCCATCTTTGGGAAAAGACTAGGGAAATAATGATGGCGTTGGAGTATTGGTACATCTCTGCCTATTTTATTTTTGGTAAGAAGCTTGATTATTACGCCGGGTGGAAGAAATTCATCTAGTATACAAATATATTAATAGGTATCAAATATAAAAAATAAAGTTTATTAATCCTAAAGAATAAAATCAGTCACCGATCCATACATATTATACGTTTGCTCTAAAAAGCTCATAGCTAGAAAAACAGAAGCGATAGCCCTATCAGATCGAACCGTGTTCCTAGCTTCGAAAATAAGGCATAAATCAGCCTGAACAGCTAAGAGTACCCTCGATAAATATAAATAGCGTATTGATACCATAAGGATGGCTCCCAGTCTACACCTTGCCTACTTCGGCCCCTAAACGAAGAATCGCGAGATATTTTTGAGCCGATAGTTATGGCCCATTTTGTGCGATTGTCGAGTGGGGAATAAGATGTGATTCTTATATTCTGAGGGGAGCTTTTTGGTAGGTAAGTAAGGTTTTGATTGTGAAAGATGTTTTTTAAAGTATCTTTTGGTTGAAGACTAAGTGTCGTTGTGGTCAAACTGAGAAATTACTATTTCAGAGCATTTCGATTCCCGAGACAGGCAAAAAGTGGTATTGGATGATTTCAATACGAATTACTCTGGCTCATAGTTCGAAACTTGGTGGTGTGACACTCTCATGCCTCGGAAAACATGTAAAGTGCTGCGCCTGATCTCTCTAATCATATCGGATCATCGCACTATAAGAGTAAAGGAACAGACAGCGCACCTGTGTTTGTGTAAGCACTTGTGCACTACAATATCTCCTGCGTACTTGGCTAATCTGTAGAGAGTGGCCACCGTAACCGAAACACGATCGGGAGGATTAGTATTATTAGGTTACAAACAATTTATTATTTATATACTCCAGAAAATCACTACTACTTCCTATTAAATTGCTGTTCCGTTTTCACCTTGTCATGGACAAGTCTCGTTGTGTTTCTTTCAGAAATCAGAAAACAAGCATAAAATATACCGTCATACTTATTCTAAAGAATGTACTCCTTTTTATGACAAAATTTACAATCAACCCCATCTTTCTCCAGCCATTTACCTAAAATATACTCGGCTGTAAATACATAACCCTGTAACAAGCGTGGCAATAACACGAGTGTGAGTAATTCAGGCTGAGCGGCGATTTGTCGCGGGTCTCCGGGGCCCGCAATAACACGGCGGCGCGCGCTAATGACTCGCTGTTGGGTTAAGTGTTCAGTTACTGAGGTCTTAGGCAGGGTCCGAGAGACCGGGCGGCTTAGGGTGGCCGTACCGACGTCTGGAGAGGGTTTTCTTACGACAACTTACTTTACACATAATTTAATAGGTTACTATGTAAACATAGATTCAGAACTGGCAAAGGGTAAAGAAAAAAAAACTGGGCAAGTGCGAGACGGACTCGCGCATTGACGTACAAACTTACATAATGATTTTTCCGAATTGCAAAAAAAAAATATTATTATATTATTCCTATACCTGTGATATAAGACTTTGCTTTATACAAATTTGGATTTTTCATAGCTTCAAGAGACTGCAGATCTGAGTTAATTATATGGTTTTATTTTCAACTCGATACCTCCACGTGTTCCCGAGATAAAGGGTCTTGACAGATAAACAAACAGACGGACGAGAGAGTAATCCTATAAAAGTTCAGTTTTTTTCTTTTAAAAATGTACTAAATAAAAAAAAAAAGCAGAATTCTAAACTAAGACAATAAAAGTCTGCAAAAGCCATTAGTATTAAACATGTCCAGTCCATTTGACTGCAAGCGTTCGATCCTATTGTTATAACTTTAAGTTAACAGTAGCATATCTAAAGTTGGCACTGTGCAGACTTCTCCAATGCTGACGGAGTTGCCAACTTAATAAAATGAATCCACTTTAATTACAATATTTGCAACACTTCTTGCAAATTGAAAGGCGAATTGAATCAAATCTAAAATCTGTCCTGCTTGCTGGGCTGGAAACTCGAATAATAAATTGAAATGGAAAATGTTAATATTCATTTGTGAAATGGCGGGGTTAAGAGAAATTAAAAAAGTTTGTTAGTGGTGTCGCATTTTGAAAGAAATTATGACCAGTTAATAATGGATTTTATTAAAAGTTAAGAACCAGTTGAATATATATTATTAATCATATCTCTCTGGGCTCGGGGTTTTTCGGCTAAAATCGGATATGTAAGTCACATGAGAGCCCATAACAGAGCAGCACATTTGACCTCACAGCCACCATCAGGAGCCAAGTAATGCAGTCACTATGGTTAAATATGGACTGTCACGATCTGAAGTCACCGTCTAAGTATATGCAAATAGGAGTGTCGAGACAACATAAAGCGATTCAATCGTTTTTTAATCATTTGCTGTGTTAACTAGATAGTACTAAAAGCAATGTCACGGTTGTATTATATAAAAAGAAGCCGCAAAATCTCCGACTCCTAAGGTTTAGGAGCTCGGGAATTCGACAACAATTTTGACTAATCTGTACAACCTATCTATTTCTCTATGTTATGTTCTGTGCTATTTTTATGTACAAATAAACGTTTATTATTATTATTAAAAAAAATCTTTATCATTTGACATACTCCCACACCGATTCATTTTCCTTTCATACAACCAACTCTGTAAGTTAAAGATACCATTATAGTGATTTTTGAAGCGTTTGGTGTTTTAGATCATAATTATCAATAAATGGCTTACCGACAATAGTTACTGACGTGATTCCACGTATGAGTTATGTTTATGCGCTCGCTGTTAGCGGTTTCAAATTGTCTCCGAAATTATCGTCTACAATGCAAAGTAATGTTGGTATATTACTCTGTTTTGCAGCAGTAGCTTAGTTCCTCAAAATCAGGCTATGGATAACCGACACAATGTTTTTTTTCTTTGATAGTTACAGCCAATACCAGTGTCATTTTAGTTCATTCACGTCATTTTAGGCATGTTTTTTTACATAGTCTTCTGCAAAAAAACATCCAATTCTGCGGATATAATTCGTGGTTCCAAGTAAATTCTATAAACTTTTTCTGAGAATGGCAGTGATTTTTGTCTCTCCACTGTCAATTTTATAAACCTCTCTAAATATTCTAGTAATAGCTTATATAATAAATTTATCCAGCGGCCTACGTTGAATTAGTACTAATTCAACGTAGGTTGCTGGATAGTATAGTTCTAACATAATGGTTAAGATTTTAAGTGCTTTTGGCACAAAACTTCAGATATTTACAAAATACATATTACCAATGAGTAAATAATTTCGTTTTCTATAGTTATATAGCGCCTAGCTCATATCCGGTCTCTCGAATACGAAAGATTGCCTTATGAAAGCGTCAACAAAATAACACATACCTACATTTTCTATTCAATATCCTCTGCAAAGTTTGTTTATAAAAATATTAAAAAAAAAAACACAAGCGTGCAATGGACTGCTTAATCAAATAAAAGTTGATAGTTTCAGATTGTTTCATAAAGCCTATATTTGGGCTTCTAAAATAAAATCGAGGTACAAACTAACATATTCAGTAGAATGTAGGGCACTCGGAATGTTTCTCTTTGATTTACACAGCTATTTTGTTTATGAGTCGTGTAAGACCCGTGTTACTATGTTTTATTTACGAACGCTTTCCAGAAATTTCGTGAAATCCTCAGCTATAATGTTCCAAGCTTTAGGTAATATTATTCGAATTCACAACGTAATCGGCTGCTACAATCTTGGTACTAACGATTGCTGTTGAGAGTAGGTACCCAAAATATGCCTATGCCTTTTCATTTGAGTTATCTATTCAGTACCTGAGTGAGGACGTTCCTTATCAAAGCGACGTCGAGCTTCAGAAAGAGGCTGACTGTCACACAGATATAGGTGATAGTGACGATCTTCTACAAAATTGAACTCATTCATAATCTCAATGATGCCATTCTATACTAGTTCAGTCATTTCGTAGTTGGCCGGCACCGTTGGAGCAACGGTTGAGCAATTGCGGTTTTGATTCTCGCACAAAACAAATATTTGTATCGCCTACAGATCTATTTATGTTTCAGGTCTAGGTGTCTTGCGTGTGTAAGTTGAAATAAAGAGTAATTACTCCTCTTTTGTTGGCGCGTTCACAAAACCTAGAGTGGAGTAACATTTCACCCAATTTTTTAAATAATTTATCAGGAAAGTTTTAAAATTGTTGATTTTATAGATGTTGACGTTCTCTACCCGAATTCAATAATACTTGGGCATTTCGTATCTTTACCGCTCGAACTATCGTATTGGGTAAGAGATACCCAAATAAATATTTTTAGTATCTCATTTCAGACTCATTTTCCGATGAAAACAGTTTTAAAATATATTGAACTACAGAAAATTTCCTAATTTGTGTTTTTATTGTTGTGACGTTGACTGAAATAAATAATTTTATTATTTTTGACTGAATTTCAATCCTGACTAATCTTATCAAGGATTAGTCAAGTACGATAGAGTAGAGATATAGTGGTCACTTGACCACTATACCTCTAACGTGTGCGCAAACAAAGCTCCACTCTCTGTTACGCTCATAGTCTGATTAGATGGTAATCTAATCGGAAAGATCAGGTGTAGGCAGTAGCGTAGCCAGGCGTGGGCGACATGGGCCCCCGCCCACGCCCCCACACACAAAGAGGCCTCGCGTGTGTGAGGGCTTTTTAACGATGAGAGTTTTGTTTTATAATTTACTGGTATTTGCCCTCAGCTTTGCCCACGTACATAAAATATATACCAGAACTGCTACACGCCAAATCTCTAATAGAAGGCTACTCACAAAAACGAACTGCCGAGCTTCTTGAGCTTAGCAGGACGAACATCTGTGCGATAGCCCGCGCCTTAACCGGCCACTACAAACTAAACAGGCACCAATTTCACACGAAACTGAGTGACGCTGATGTTTGTCGGTACTGTTATTAGGAGAGGGAGACGTCTAAGCACCTTTTGTGTGAAAGGTGGCCCCTTATCTACAAACGCAGTGTCCATCTGGGCCAACATGATATAAATCACGTGATAAAAATCACGTTAGAATCTTTAAAATTATCAATTATTGAAACAACCGGTCCTATACTACTATCCTTTCCAGATATGATTCGATAGAGATTTCTTGGTGCTCTAAATGAGCACCAAGTGACTGTACAATTATTTATATACGATAACGTTCTATTGTCATACATCTATAACAACCAAATGATCAGTAAGCAGGTACAACCCAAGAGTGACGTGTAGTCATTTCCTGGAAAGGATCGAGACTGCCATGACGTCAGTAGTCACTACTGACATACATCTTTAAGTTTGCCTGAACATAGTTTGTAAAGCACTTCGTTATCTTCTTGCGAAGACTACGATCACTTGGACTGAAATCTTCGTTTATTAATCTCACAGACCTACATCAGCTCAGTTGGTCTAACATGGCAGCGGTAGGCATTTGATTGTCCTTATTGATTGATTAGAAGCTCCAATAAATCCTGAATACTTGTACAGCATAGACTATTTGTTTAGTAATCACTTCAGTACAATTTTGCCAAAGCTTCGTTCCCTTGACATATTCTTTGTTTTTCAACACTCAGAAATAGTGTAGATTTTTCTTGTGGAAAAATTTTTGGTAACCGGATTTGATCTTCTAGAGATTACGCCCTACATTGAAACTTAAAATTCTTTAAAGTACTTCAAAAGAAAAGGTCATAAATAAGTCCGCAATTAAATATTTTATATAAGAACGGTTAATAAACTTATCCTCTTTATAATAGATATCAAAATGCAGATAGACAAGAGAATAAAATGTATATTTTCTACTGATGCTCAATTGACTCACTATACTGCAACTAACCCTTAGTTAACCCCACAAAAATAATTTCCTCTTTTATAAACTGCATGAACTTCAACTTCAATTTAAATCCCTTTCAAGTCTCTAAGCACATGCAGGTGTAATTAAGCGTTCCTGTCTGAGCAAAGTAGTCAATTGGGAGTACGCTCCATGCAGATGAGATGAGCCCAGATAGGACATGTCTTTGAACGTCTGGACGGGCCACTAACGAATCCTGTACCAAGATTATGCGGGCACTTGAGATCGAAGGTAGATACGTGATTGTTTAATTTTGAGCGAGGAACCTATAGAAATTTATTTGTTTAATTTATAGACTTCTTTTTTAAAATGGTTTAGGTAGTTTTATTATAATCTGTTAGAAGGTTGACAGATGCGACGCGACGAGGCCTTGTGACGTCAATTTCATAATTATTCATTGATTATGGTTAGTGTACTCTGAAGAGAAATTACTGTGATAAAGTGACGCGCCATAAACCTGTGCAAGTTGTATATAAGTTCTAAAGAAATTGGTTAAAAATTTTTCATTATATAATATATACAGAAGTTCTAACTTGACGCTCTTCGTATACTTATATATAAGATTGTTGGATCACCTAGGAAAATGAAATGAAATAAATGACTGCAAAAAAAGATTTTTATTGTTAAAACATTATATAAGTAAAATATTATTAGACTTATTTACACTGTTCGCGTCTCAGCAGAATAATTCACGTTGTTATGAAAATTAAACAATCGGTTTAGTTTATGTAGCAAGATTGGCCGAAATGTAGGTGGATGTTTCAAGCCTTTCCGTAAACCAAAACCCAGTGTACAAATTCGACAGTACCTTCCCGCTACCTGAAGGTATCGCCGGCAGATAAATCGCGGTGATAATTGTATCGCCGGCAATAAATACCAGTGATAGGCCGACGCCTGTCCCCAGCCTTATCGCTCTTTTGTGCTGACTGTACTAGATTCGCTCAAGGCTACACCAATCTAGGGTGTCTAGTTGGTTTTGAGGCTAAGCGTTTGTTTAAATAGTATTTCAGGAACGTACAAGTTGGGCTTATTTTAGCATTGTTCATTGAATTATGAATAATATAAAACTCATTACATGCTGAGGAATGACGTTTACTGTCTTCTGACTTTTATATTTTGCCTGTCAAGAAAACAGTTTTTATAGTCTGAACAATAAAGCGGCAACGCACAGTTTTGCTCAGAAAGTTTGTTGAAAAATAACTTTCTCCAATTAAAAGAAAACAGGACGTACAAAACCCATCACAAAGGCACCCACACAAACCCATTTTTTAGGTACCAATAATCATTTCTGGAAAACATTAAGCTCATCTAAAAATTGCTTTGAGTAAAGGTAAAGCTTTATGAAACTTCATTAAAAACACACCACCATGTATGCTTACGACTATCCTAAACCACGTTCGACGGGATACATTAGCGAAGCGCTATCAGTATGAAACTTTAATAGATGAGCGTTGTATGCAAATTGTGCGATAGTAAGTCAGCAATGCAACTATACTTAGGACAAACTTACTAGTAAACTTACATACAAGGCGCACACACGAGCCAATTTCAACAGGGTAAACTTTGACCCATTTCACTTGATAGCAAGTCGGAGCTAATGCTGAACACACCCGTTACTATTTGAATACTTGACATCTAATGTCTGTTAGACTCTGCATTTGAAACAATGAACGTTTTGCCATGTTAGCTTCTTGGCAAGGCAGTTAAGAATAGAAAGAAGTAAATACGTCAGACAGAATGGATGCGATGTGTAAAAGATAACTATAGTATAGAAAGAGCGTGACTACTGACTAGCAGAGAAGTTATTTATATTGCTATCGTCGCTTACCAGAACTTTTGACAGTGACAGTGACATTATGTCACCCAAAAATGTAATGGAGAGGCCTATGCTTGAAGTATTCTAGCGTGATCAAATCAAGAATGAAGATATCCGCAGGAGAACCGAAGTTACCGACATAGTCTGAAGAAACACTCAACTTAAGTGGTAATGAGCGAGTGATTACCACGCGGTGTTGGGAAGCCTCTCATAAAGTGATTTGATTTGCTGGAATGATGCGAAACGCATAGGAACGGTCATTGCGGCTATACTAGGTAGATGCCTATTTATCCATTAGTGTACATTTTTCAGCTGAAATGATGATGATAATAATTGCTATTGGTGCTTTATTAATGCAAACATAGTTTGTCAATTACTAACGTCACAAAATTAAGTTCGCATTACAGATTTTAGGGACGGCACAAGTAATATCAACGATTTTGCTGAGCTGCTATACAGATGTGCTAAAACGTGTACAAAGAGCTGCCAATAAAAATAAACTAAAAAAGGCTGTGAATATGGAAACCGCTGAGATGATTGTTGGAAAACATGGCAGGTTCAGCGTGATGGTTTAATATAAATGCAGATAGTGTCGCAGGCGATGGCGGCGAGGTAAACAATTGGTCTTTCGGACGGTGAATTATTCATCAGCCGTGAATTACAGGCATACGGCAATGGGAGAGAGTATGTGCCGCAGATGCGTTGGGAAAGTATTTATTATGCCTATAAGCGATTTATAAACTTACGAGGTAGAGTTGCTATGGGCGAAAACGATTAAAATATTTTTTAATAATATTGTAAAAAAAACATACTGTTAAAATATGAGTATATCTACAGCGCAGAGTGCAGTTTGAAACTGGGAGAATGACTATTGAGAAATACATGGCTCAATAGAGATATTATTAAAGAAGAACAATGAGCTCTTGAAAATCTAGAGAATATTGAGCTGGATTTTATTTACTTTATCACGGATTTTTTTCAAAATGGCATAAGGAATGATAATGATTATTTCATGATGACAGGGGTATTTGGTGTTCTATACAGAGATCAAAGCACTACACTATCTGCAACACTAGTATTTGCAGCCGCTGTGTACACACGTGTGCAGAGCGTTTGTTTGTCTGGCGTGACGCTAAGAGAATCACAATGGTATGGAACCGCGTCATTATTGCCAACAAATGGCGATAATGACCACTAAATATCATCCGTACAAATAAATAATATTTTTACAAATGTTCTGAATTGGTTGGATAGTTTATAAAAGTTGTACATAAATTGAAATTTATTAAAGATAAAAGTCACTTTGTGATGACTGGTACCTAAGTGAAGTGTTATTCTTTTATTTTTTGTCTAATTTTGTAAAAATTTTTTCTCTAGTTCAAGAATCTTAAAGTTTAGTTTTAGTAACTTAAATATTGAATGTAAGTTTTAGTCTCCGGCCACATAAAGTTTCCAGTGTTTGAAATTCTTCACACTTCATGAAAAATAAATGAAAATGTAAGTTCTTCTTTGTATAATTTAAATAAGTTAGGTAACGTATATGACTAGATGTTTGTTGGAAAGGTAGATTATATTAGTATTCTTCGTTTGGATACGTCTGATATGTAGCTTGAATTATATTCTCTGAAATCCGCAATCTTGAAACTTATAAATTTGATCCAAGTGAAGCTAACCTAAGCTAACAGATTGAGTAACACCTAGGGCCTCGACCTCTTATAAACACCTACTCTCTTAGTAACTTGCTGTAATCACTTGAGTGAGTTTGAGATTCATCTCAAATCAAATACACTCAATACCAAGTAAATATACTCCGTATAATTATTATAATCCCCTATTAAATTATAATAACTAAAATCACTGGTTCGAGGGTCGTTGGGCCGTGAACAGATAATTTGTTTGCGTTATAACTTAGCTAAGTCGAAGGCGGGCGTCAAACGATTTCGATTCACAAACATTTGCTTACAGAGAAGATAAAGGGGCGTTCTCTAAGCGCGACAAATGAAGAAAACATTTCAAGTGACGACGATTTTTTTTTTGTCAATTTTAAATGCAGAAATAATTTTGTTTTATGAAGGACCCAAAGAGGTGTCGTCATTACGTAGTGATGGATGGTTTAGTCAACAGAGGTAAGAAATACCTCGTCCATTTTTACGGGTAAAGGAATTCTTAACGATTTTATTACTTTGATGGTATTTTATGAACCTTTGGTGGCTGTAATTTTAACAAATGAGTCTACTCCTACATAATTATATTATTATAAAAACTTGAAAAAAATCTGTGCAGGCTAGGCTAAGTGTAAGTCTAATACTAAAATGAACGTTTTTTTGTCATGTTAGGAAATCATAAAATAATTTCTCCCACTGTAGGTGGAGGAGATAGCGTGTCAGATTTTTAATGACTAATACCTGTAGATTTTAGCTGCCCTTTGCGTTCCAGGGCTACGGTAACTTTTGAATATTCCCGCAGCAATCAGTACTAATGGACCCTTGTTTTGCTAACAGCTCATTGGCCGTGCGTGAAGCACTAGGTATACGCCGTTGCGTCGAGTCAGCCTTGGTCCTTACCGGATGTCCGAACTGCTTTTAACCCATTACAATGACTGAGGTATGAGAATGTTCTCTCCCTGACGATTTCGGCCATCTCTTTCACCTGCATTATAACTACTTCGCAAAAGGTGACTGCTTACCTTTCCCCTCTCTCTGGATCATGACCTGAACCAGAGCCAGCCGCGTAGGTCGCCGACACTGATTGCTTTGACGAGGACATGGCGGTGCTCCACCATAGCAAGTCAAACTGCCACCATATTATCTGGAAACGTATTATATGCCATAATGTACCTTGATTGCTATACCATCACTCCAAAATAGAGAAAAATAATCAAGATGAACTTTTACATCAAACGACATCGTTCTTTTGCGTCTTTTGAATAGAAAATTTAATTAAACTAAAATTGATGCTGCATATTTTTCTTCTGAAATGAGATATCTTTATTAGCAGTTTGTTTTATTTATTCTACGCAAGGTAATGTAGCTCGTATCCATGAGTAATTTCTATTACAATGAAAATTAATGTAGCTTCGCACAGATTTCTTTTTTTTTTTTTCAGTGTTTTAACCAACAACTGTTACTTTCTAGTAAAAATAAATTAAGTAATTTGAAAATATTTAAAATTTATAAAACGCGCTCTTGCAGAACATTACTTTACTTAATTGACATAAATAAATAAGTACCCGATGTAAACTGAGGGACTTCAATAAAAATAGTGTTAGTATCTATAATTATATATGTAGTAATACAGCTTTAGCTGGAACTATAACAAGATGTGTTACAGTAAAAGAGACATATAATTATTATAATACTAGTTTTTACATTCACGTTAAGCTGCAATAGACTTTGAAGCTTTGTATTATTTTCCTGTTAGACATTTACTGCGGATAACTTCTATGTCAACGAGACATTTTGTGGCTTCTTAAGTCGTATGTAAGGAAACCCACCCTTAATAGTGTGTAGTCAATGAGGCGTGCAGTGCTTTGACACCCGTTCGCGTCACACGTAAACGTTCACAAATTCGTTTGAACATGTTCTCGTTTCAAACATGGATGTATTATTGTTTCCTTATTTGAATTTATTATTTGGTTTTGTTTGCATTAGGATAGGTTCTATTTATACCCCGATCAAAGCCCGATTCACAACTCCGACGCTCCGATTTCAAATGACTATTCTAGGTACCCACTTATTTCTTACAGATATTTGTATCGAGAGGAGAGTTTGTATTTGAATGGAAGATCTTATTGAGTCTATTTAATATTTAGAAGGTAAAAAATATTCATGAACATGGATTAAACGTGCTGTCGTCTAATCCAGGAAACCACAAACGTAGCGAACTCAGCATCTACGAGTACAGCACTAAAAGCAAGGTACAAATTAATATGATAATGTGAACGTCATCCGCATACATATAAGCTGCAAGCTGCACGTTGAAGCAAAAGCTCGATTTGAACGATAATTACAAGCGGTATATATTAGCAGTAGAATTAATAAGCCGTTACTGAGATTTACAGCTTGCAGTGAGCGTGAACGCGATAAATCTGCTATAAAAGTATTAAAACTGTTTTAAAAAAGAAAATTAATAGTATCGAGTGCATAATGCGGTCCGACTGCGGGGACGCGACGCAAGCACATTCATTTGCAAGAGCGCAGCCGCGCCGCAGTCGCCCCGCAGTCATCCCGCAGACGCTCCGCAGCCGCACCGCAGCCGCCGATGGATTGACGACGGCGGTAATTAACGGGATTTAACGATTAATGTTGTTTTGGTGTAATGCGGTCGGCGGCGCGCGTGACGACCTGCCTCCCTGCCGCCGAGCAGACGAACAATTAAATTACGGCTAAATGAAAATGTCTGACTAAATAGATGTGCGTGAATGAGCTGCTTTGTTTTTAAGAGTGAATTGTGAGGCTATCTGGAACCTAGTGCTTTCTTTATAGCGTCATTCATTTGAAAATAATATGGCTTCTTAAACAGATGACAGAATAAAATGTGGAAATTAACGAAATTTTTTTTATATTAAACGTGCCTTCATGCCTTTAAATAAACTTTGTAAGAAGGAACTTCATACTAATCATCTACTAAGATCCTCCATTAACATATGAACGGCTATTATGAAATATAAGAGAAAGTGTACAAGATTCAAATATCATTTACACTGTTTCAAAATCATGCTATTATTTTGTCATTCATTTACGTACATATGCAAAGTAAAGACTAGTTCGAGGTTAAAGTGTTTAAGTTGCACAAATCTCAAATATTTCACATCTAATTATTACTATTGCGAGACTACGATGATTGCAAACACTGGATTATAGAAGCACGTGAATGTGGCAGATGAGAAACATACTACACTAACTGTCCTAAGGAAACGCATTCTCGGGTTAAAGAGGATCCTCTGAGCTATGTCGTGCCAAACATTCTAATCCATTCAGCCGTTCAAACTGAAGAATTATCAAACAAATCACACTTACCAATTTTTTCCTCTATAATATTAATGAGATGAGAGCTTTGTCATCTTTCTACTTTAATACCAATTTATATTGAGTGGGCGCAATTCTTATGTTCGTTTTTGAACTTCTATATCAGTTTTTCAATAGTCGTCATAACAAAAGTTACCCTCCATTCTTGCTATAGCTTCGGTCTCCTGATTGGATCACACAACATTGCGGTATGTGGTTTGAAATCGCATCTCCTCCTCATAATATGCAAAATGATAAAAATAGTCTTTCGTTCCGAGTTATGTATCAGCGATGACAGAGAAAAAGTACCCGTTACCGCATACCGCAGCGTTGTGCGTTATAATCAAAACACTAAAGCTTATATTACTATTCACGAAATCCATCCATTTCTTGCTTTTGCTTTTTCTCTACCCTAAATAAGCAACAAGCACATTAATCATTCAGATTCCCAACAAATCTTCGAGCTACCCTTCCGCCGTAGCTCCAGTGGGTGCAATAAAAGACGATTGCTGAATCAACGCGGTACTCATCAGCCACAAACAGCGATCACTAGAACCAACCAAAATGTTAACATGTCAGTAGGTTTACTTTCCTTTTCTTTATAGATATTTCTGTGACTGGTCTTCTCGCGAACTCGTCAGGATTGAGTCCAGATCGACAAGGTAACGTTTTTAGGATACCACTAAAACCTTACTAAATGTTGACGTAAGCCTTTTTATACTAACTCCTAATAGTCCTTAACCCCTCGAGCGCCGATAGTACATACGTCTGTACAACTTGAAGACCTTGAAAAACGCATAATTTTCGTTTTGTACACACGTCTGTACGAAACTTAATTGGCCGAAAATTTTGGTTTCTATATTTTGTTATTATATATTTATTATATTATTTGTTTTTTGTAGAAAAATCCAAAAAAAAATTATTTATTTTATTGGTGATTTACATAAACATGGCAATTTTCCGGGTCATTAAACCCTGGCGCCATCAGGAAGGCAAGGTGATCTTCGGGTATAATAATCGCAAGCTTGTGGATGACGAGCAATGGATAACTCGCCATTCTGTAAAGACCAAGCTCGAGTCGTCGAAGGTGCGCCTCAAAAATATGTCTGCATTCCGTAGAGTAGGGCCGATACTCGCTCGCAACACGGCAAATTTCTGAAAGGAATACCGTGGTCCTAAACCGCAATAGTCAACTGAAGGACATTGGTGTGGATTTAATCGGTAAAGGACTCAAGACGCCTTTCTGCCAAAAAAGTCTATTTATCTTTACGCATCTTAAAAATCTGCCCAGTGGCACTCCACTGGGCAGATTTTTAAGATGCGTAAAATTACATTGCACAAATCTACAACGCTGAAGCCCACTGGCTTCAGCGTTGTAGATTTGTCTGAGCGTATTATTGTGTTGTGGATTCAGTCGCTCAATTTAATCTGTAGAAAGTTGCGCTCTATCGCTTTTTGATAAACCTTAATGTATTTAAACCTCAAGGTTACTATTATGAACTACTTTTTAAATACATAATAATATACCCATTACTTTCTTCATAAGGTTATTTGAATCACAACTGTCTAGACTATTTACAAATTCTTCAATGTCACCTTCTCCTTTTTTCTGTGCTCCTGGTAGCAGTCTCTTTGATTACGCGGCAGTGAGAGCAAATAAAACAAATAAACAGTCTTTTGTCAGCTCAGCAGAATTGCGCAATCAGTGCGGCCCAAATAAACGGTACGCTGAAGAAACACTCGCTTTAAATAGTGTTACTAGTACAAAGAGACGCCCTTAACTACCGATGTCGTTCTACGGAGTAGTTCTGGAGTAATCTACGAAAAGGACGCAGGAATAAACAAGAAATAGGCTAGTGCCTATTTCACAGTTGTTCTGATAGATAGCACGTATATTTTTGTGTCTCGACCAACACCTTGGGAGACCTTCGTTAGGCGACTGGATCAAGGGCTTGTTTCAGAAAGCGGTACTTTTAGACTCGGCTCGTATAATTAGGTAGTTCCTTTATCTGGAGCCCTGACCACTGGTAGCTTGAACCCTGTTCCCCGATAACGATGGGATACAGTACTGTGTTGTAAATTTTATTTATTTTTTATTGAAATACATCTAAGTAAACTAGGAAGTGGTTATGTTATTGCACACTGTACTGGAGTACTGTGTAAAATTTTATAATAAAATACCAATTGAGATTCTACAACTAAATGAATCCAAATTAAAAACATGCATTAAACGCACACCATGTAGACAAGCATATTATAAACTGGAAGATTATCTCCTTGATAGAAATGCTTGGCTAAATGCCGGTCCAGCTCCACAACTACATCCACTTTTACCTTCAAATTCGTTTTTTTTACATATATATATTTATAAATATTGGAAGAGATACTAGGGAATAGTATCTCTTCTTTTTGTATTTTTGTTTTCGAAATGTATTATTTTTTAATTTATTTGTTTATTTCAGTAGAGCTTATGATAATTTATTACCTTTTTTATTTGGAAACAAAATAGCAATGTATAATGTAGAAGCATTTCTTTTTTCAAGTTTTGTGAATGTGAAGTACCATGGAGCATTTTTATTAGGTTACAACTAATTTGACATTACGAGCATGGCAGTTGAAAGTTTGTCATGCTCACTCAAATGTTTTGCTGATGGTGGCACGTATTATTGGGTCATTCGGTTCCCTTCAAAATGGTTGAGCTGAGTGGAGCTGATGCACGTGTCATGCCCGTGAACGGGTGCCATCGGTTGAGACTTTGGGGACCGAGTCACCCGCGTCCGTAGGATAATACCCAAAGTAAGACCCTACACGTAGTCCCCGGGTGGTGCTAATCAGGTGACACTAACTGGTGGTAGGTTTCGACCGTTGGCTTGCGACCACCCACTGAGCAAAGACGTACCGCCAAGCGGCCTGGCCGTGTTCCGGTATGATGCTCAGTGTAGCCAGTCTAGAGGAGTTGGGTCGAAATGGCTGTTCTAACGCAAGCAGACCAACCTGGCTCGTACTGATATGGATGTATCGGGGGACTGGTCACGGAGGGTAGCGGGATCCGAGGCACGGTGCACCGCTGGCCGACCGCAGATAGTTGGGGGCCCAAGTAATGTGCTAGCCACACATGAAAGGCTGCCCCGCCATCTGTCGAAAAATCCCGGAATGCGCCATCGTGCTGGTTGGCGACCAGATGAGAGGGCCCGATGGACATTCTCGGGGGGGCTCGGGCGTCCCCGCAGTCTCCAGACTAGTCCCCTAATGATGTCGTCCTTTCAGTGCGTGCCTGAAGGTTAGCAGCGTGGCTCCCCATTTCACTTCCTTCTCCTCTCCTCCATTCACTCTCAAATTATGCAAAGGATTAGAAAGAGTAAAGTTAAACAGCGGCTGCACTCCCTCTCTCAGAAAGTGCACCTCTCAAATATACGAGGTCTGCACTCTAATCTCGTTGCAGTCCATCACCACCTGGAGACTGAAAAACCAGCTCTACTATTCCTTACGGAGACGCAGATCAGAGGTCCGTCCGACGTGTCGTATCTTTCATACCCAGGGTTTACCTTGGAGCACAACTTCAAACCACACGCGAGCGTATGTATGTATACCCGGGACGACATCTGCTATCGGCGTCTCCGCAATCTTGAAGACTCCAGGTTCTCAACGCTTTGGGCTTTGGTCGACACAGGCCTAGATAAAATAATCTACGCTTGTGTTTACCGCGCGCATAGTGGAGATCAGGAGGCGTCCGGGCTTACACAGCATCTGAGCGAGGCGGCAGATGCGGCTCAGCAGCGGTACCCTTCCGCCCAATTGGTGTTACTGGGGGACTTTAATGCGCACCACCAAGAGTGGCTTTTCCCATACCAGTGCACAGATCATGCTGGTCGTGAGATGCGGAAGCTAGCGCTGGAATTGAATCTCACCCAGCTGGTCCAGGGGGCAACGAGGGTACCTGATGTGGATTCGCACACAGCCAATTGCTTGGACCTTCTGCTGACCACAGATCCAGACCGCTACTCAGTGTCGATATCTTCGCCTTTAGGCAGTTCTGACCACTGTCTGGTTAAATCTGTGTCAATCTACTCCCCGCCCGATCCTAGTCCTAGAGGCACTCGGCGGGTTTGGCGATACAGGTCAGCAGACTGGGATGGCATGCGGTCTTTCTTCGCATGCTATCCTTGGCAGCCCACTTGCTTTTCTTCGAAGGATGCATCGTCGTGCGCTGATGCCGTAACGGATGTGTTGCGACGGGGAATGGAGTATTACATCCCATTCTCTGACGTAGCAATGTCAGATCGAGCTCGACCTTGGTTTGGCGCCGAGTGTTCTCGCGCCGACGTGAAAAAACATGCGGTATACCAAGCTTGGGCCGATGCTCGTATGCGCAAAGCCGGCGACGTGACTCTTAAGAAGAAGGCCTTTAACAGGGCTGCCAAGTCCTGCAAAAAGGTGTTGAGAAAGTCTCGGTTCGACCACATTAGCCGAATAGGGAACAAACTTGCTTCATACCCCGCTGGTAGTAAAGCGTTTTGGTCCCTGGCAAAGTCGGTTGAATCGAACTTCTGCCGTCCCTCACTTCCGCCACTGCTGAGACCCGATGGGACACTGGCCCACACCGCTGAGGAGAAAGCAAACCTATTTGCTTCTCTTTTTGCGGAATCTTCGCGTCTGGACTCCGGTGACGCGCGACCCCCTGTTTCTCCTGATGGGTGCGTGACGAATATGTCGGATATTCGTATCCATCAGAAGGACGTTCGTAGGGTCTTGAGTAACCTTGACGTGAATAAAGCCAGTGGCCCCGACGGGATACCAGCGGTCGTTCTAAAAACTTGTGCGCCTGAATTGTCTCCGATCTTGACTCGCCTATTTCGCCTCTCATATGAGACTGGAAAAGTGCCGATGGCTTGGAAGCAAGCCAACGTGCAGCCTGTGCCCAAGAAGGGCAGTAGAGCTGACCCGGCAAACTACCGACCCATCTCTGTTACGTCCATCCTCTGTAAGAGTATGGAACGGGTAATTAACAGGAAGCTTCTGGCATACCTGGAAGCTAACGACATCCTCAGCGACCAGCAATACGGCTTTCGTCAAAATCGGTCTACTGGGGACCTTCTTGCGTATGCCATTCACATCTGGAGCGAGGCCATTGAGAAGCATGGGGAAGCGCTTGCCGTGTCCCTTGATATCTCGAAGGCCTTCGATAGGGTCTGGCACGAAAGCCTTCTTGTTAAGCTTCCTTCCTTCGGTCTACCCACTGGTCTGTGTGATTGGATTGCAGACTTCTTGAGGGATCGATCCATCCGAGTGGTAATTGATGGATGCTCGTCCGGTCAAATGGATATTAATGCCGGAGTCCCTCAAGGGTCGGTACTCTCGGCAACACTGTTTTTGCTGCACATAAATGACCTACTTAAACCCGGAACCTTTGGGTATGCAGACGACAGCACTGTTGCTGAGAGATATGTGTCTAACGCACGAGCTAGTGGGTCACAGATCCAGTCGTTTCGAGTGGCTATGGTTGAACGCTTGAACTCGTCCTTAGCGGCAGTCTCAGAGTGGGGCGATGCCAATCTGGTCAAGTTCAATGCGACGAAAACCCAGGCGTGTCTTTTTTCCGCTAAACGGAGCCAATTCCACCCGGCTCCATCTTTCCGGGGTGTAACCGTGCCAATTACCGACCACCTTGAACTTCTTGGGGTAACGCTATCGTCTACCCTTAATTTCGGCTCCTACATCGAGGCAAAAGCCCAACTAGCTGCCAAAAAATTGGGGATCTTAGCAAAGGTGAGACGGTATTTCACGCCGGAACAGCTGCTCAACCTCTATCAAGCGCAAGTTCGATCGTGTATACGAGTACTGCTCTCATCTTTGGGATGGGTCAGCCAAATACCAGCTGGATGCACTAGAGTCTATTGAAAAGCGTGCCAAGAAGATCATAGGCAATGATGCTCTTGTGAACTCAAAACTCCAAAGTCTTGAGCATCGACGCCGAGTTGCTAGCCTGTCTGTTTTCTATCGTTTACACTTCGGGGAGTGTGCTCTAGAGTTGCACAATTTAATTCCGCCAAGTCCGTTCCATCATCGGACCACAAGACGTACGGCGCTGCGCCACCGGTACATGGTGGACATCCCACCTATACGTACAAAGCGTTTTGGGAATACATTCATTATGCGTACAGCTAAGGAATGGAATTCCCTGCCGGAGTCTGTGTTTCCTGATAGCTATAACCTAGGGGTCTTTAAGTCGAGAGTGAATAGATTGCTTCTAGGCAAGCGTGCTCCATCGTCGGCCACATCATCGCTTACCATCAGGTGAGATTGTGGTCAAACGCGAGCCTATCCATTATAAAAAAAAAAAAAAAGACTGGTCATCACTTAGCTGCCAGTGTCTTAATTCAGTTTCTATCTTTCTCATAATTCTCTCCCACCAGGTAGACCGATGACCTAGCGCGATGGACAGAACCGGTCCAACGTCCAACAGTGGCTAAAATGATGATGATCATGACGATATAATAGTAAAATTAGAAATTACAAGAATATTGAGTTAGGTCACTTTTACAGTAGTTAAAGGTGCGAAGTATGATTGTTGTTTACTCATTAGTCGAGAGAACGTTACGCTATAATCTTAACAAGCTGTTCAACTTGTACAAAACGTCTTTGAAGATACATAAAAGCAAGAAAACTTTAAAGTAAAGCGTTCTTTGATAGTTTTTAACGCAGAACAGAGTGGGTTAACGTTGTTTAGACGTGTTCATTTAGTACGACTATGAAGTGAAGTGGTATTTGTGTTGGATTAAAGGGAAGATGATGTATTTTTAAAATGTTACAAAGGGATTGAAGATAGAGACGTAAATATTTAGATACAAGAACACGTTAAGTGGGTTTTTAAACTAATGTGATACCGTATATAAAATAATTTATTGTCTACTTTATTCTTATAAATGTGAAAGTTTGTATGTGTGCAGGTGTGTGTATGTCTATGCTCGTTAAGTATTTATTCACGCCGCTCAAACGATACGCTCACATAAAATAGATTGGCACATATTTTTGAAAATCAATTTGTGCGCAAGTTGTTAATTAACTTTTGTTTTTATAATGTCATATTATGTGGTTTATTATGTTGTTTTTATTAGTGACGATCTGATCGATTATTTTCTGCATCAGCCCAGCTTAAAAAAAACATAGCAGAGCCGGTCCTGTGCCTCTCGCGTCTACCGGGTTCCCAAGACCCTCACCAGGTCATCGGTCGCCTCTTATGGGAGGCTTTCCAATGCTGCGTCTTCCGGTGCGTGGTTGCCACTCCAGAACCTTTCGTCTTCATCGACCATCTGTTCTGTGAGCAATGTGCCCTGGACCGATCGTTATGGCGACACTTGATGGACAGTGGATGGTCTTTTAGCTGAGATGATGATGATGTAATTATCATCGTCATCTCAGCCGAAAGACCATAGCCGTTACAGGATGATTGAATGAAGCCAATCACATTAAGTTCATTCGAAAAGATTTGTAACGATTTCATGTGAGTTAGTATTATGTACTATTGTAAGCTAGGTGTATGGCTATAGGTAAGCTATAAGCATTATAACTATAAACATCGTGTATTAAACTCATTCGAATTAAAAACCAGAATTGAACATGAAACAGAAACTGGCTCACTAGATTACAAACATAATTACAAGTCAAGAATTCCTAATAGTATTTTAAGAAAAGCCTAACTTAGGTCTCACATTAAGTGACAGCATAAGGTCTCCAATCGAAGGGCAAAGATCTTATCCAAAAGGGCGCTCGAGCCCCGGTATGAAGGCTTGAAGGAACGGGATGGGTTTTTTAGTCAGTAAGAGTCTGACACTATCTCCCGCTCCGCCCAAGAGCGGGGGTTGTCAATGGATGATTTTCCCATCGAAAAAAAAGGGCAAAGATCAGACCAAGAATTATACAGAGCGCTATATGATTAGGATTTTTACTGCTTGTATTGTATTTAACACTGCTATATCTCTGATTAACTTATTTTATTAGCTTTTGCCCACCGCTTTGCCTGTGTACCTACATAAAATATAGCCTATGTCACTTAAGAACAAAGCAGTTTTCTATCGGTGAAAAAATTCTCGCAATCGAACCCTGTACATTCAGACATAAAAAAAAAATACTAACTCTTCCTGTTTATAAAATTAGTGTACTCGTAGATTAATATCGAGTGTCATAAAAAAAATTAAAAACAGAATTCGTTTTGAAATCTATGCTATATTATCGCTTCCTTTCCTCCCGTTGTATGACTTGCGTTTTTCACTTGTCGGTTGCCCATGAACCACGCAATACTTTTTATTGCTCAACTCCGTTAAATAATAGCCTGGAATAGCTATGTAAGTTAAGCACTTAATCTCTTCTTAAGTACTTTTTCTTTTGAGTAACTAAGGTTTTATTAAGTACCTTTTAAAACAGAGTCGTACGAACAAATTACAGTTCTGTTTAGTTTATATACTTGTAGCTATTAGTGAAGCTAAATGGAGACTTGTCTTAATCTAAAAGTGCAACGACCTGTTGTTAATTTGGTCTCATTTATCATTTGAAAACAAAATTCAACAGTATTTTGCCGATGTTTCGAAATTGTAAACATAATTACGTAGCTTCAGTCTATGCCATTATTTTCATTGAAAGGTATCAAAAATTTCGTTTACAGTAAATTAAATCCAAAAAAGCATCTTTAGTTCACCTTACACGCACGGATCAGCGGTGGAGGAGTGGCAGGCGGTCGCCGACTTCTGCGAAGCAGTAATGCTAGCAAAAGAGGAGCGCCCCAGCCGCCGCTGGGATTCCGATCCCGATTTCCGGCCACCGTAGGCGAGGGCTTGCGGACGGCGAGCAATGAGTAGCTCGCTGTCCGACCGTCCGGTAACTATCTGGACCGAGCTTAAGTCGTCGACGGCGCGCACTGTTCCCGCGTGCCTCAAGGAGCTGTCAGCAACAGCAGGGGCCCAGCTGGGTCGAAGCCTACTGGGGCCAGGGTTAATTCGAAAGATAGCTCAGCGCCGGTACGAAAGGCAACGTAGGAACAGTGAGTGGGATTTTAGTCAGTAAAAGTCTGACACTATCTCCCGCTCCGCCCAAGAGGATGTTATCATATGATTTTCCCACCGCGAAAAAAAAAAACACGTGTCAGCGATAATTTTATACAAATCAAACTCCACAATTCAAATATGAAAAAGTTATAATAAATCTTTTTTTACAAAAAAGTTTTAATATGAGTTGGTCGTAAATACGTAATGAGAGTTAAAAAGTTAGTTCAGTGACAGGGTGGAGTCCCGGGAGAGACTTAAGTTCAACGGAGCGGGACCGGGCTGAAGAGTGTAAAAAACGTGAGAGGACAGCTTCCACCAAGTTGAAGAGTTCAACAGCCGATAACTAATTTTAACCCACTTAAAAAAGAGGTTATCTTTTAGATTTTTTTTATTCTTTTGCATTTTAAATGAAACTCGTTAAGTTGGAGGATTCTTCCATTTTAATGGAGATTTGCGGGACTTTATATCCTATTCCACATACTTCTGAAAGGACTCATGGTTGATCCTTGTAGGACCCCACAACTGAAAAATGCGTGATGAACATTTTCAGCCGCAATCATGAAGTACATAATTATGCCAATCATGCTAGATAGACATAAATCTATTTTACATCAAAGAAACGAGTGCAAAAAGTATCCGTACTGTCATATCATGACATGAGAGACCGTCTCGAAAGCTTACCCTAAATCCTTCTTACCTCAACGTACCAACAAGCGGCCGTCTCCCCAGTTTTGTACTTATGTACTGTACATACGTTGCCAGATTTATAGTGCTCCTGATACAGCCGCGCTTTATGTCCCACGCCAAGTGTTTTTACCAATCCCCTGTTTATTTTGAATCTCGATTTATTTGGGCGTCGATAGTCGATACCGTGCTTTATTGCGTACCCCTAGATTGGGTATGAATGGGTAGAGAATTTAAATTGGAGTTTAAAGGCGTGGACTGTGGCTCAAGAATCTGATATAACAAAGATGAATGAACGTTTTGGAAGGTATCGGTTACTTAACTTACGACCAAAAGGAAAAAGAGGCAAAAACTAAGAAAGAACAATTACCCAATTTTAGGGACAATCAATTACTTTTTATTTTAGTATCTATTGTTCTTTTAGGGAATTTTGTTATAAAGGTTCTCTAATGTTTCACAAAAACTCCATTGACAAATTTTTAGTTGACAACCAACGTTTCGTACACTATTTATTTTACAAACGATTCGTTGTTTTTGATTCACAAGCAATAGAAGGGGATCTGGCTTTAATTTTCACTGTTCTAACCTAACCTAACCCACATGATCGCTTCGTTCGCTATCCTAGCCAGACCAAATCTGGGGGCGATATTTAACTGAACCTGACCAAATTGATTCACAAACATTAGAAAATTATCTGGCGCTTGGCGGCCGGTGCGGCGGCACGCTCGCTTCGCTCGCTCGCTTTCGCGCTTTAATGGTCACTGTTCTAACCTAACCTAACCCACATGATCCCATCTTTCACTCGCTATCGCGTTCTAATGGTCACTATTCTAACCAGATCTAATCCAGGCGCGATTTTAAACTTAACCGAACCAAGATGATAAACCAAACCAAAGTGAAAATACTGTGTTCCGAAAGGCCTACTAAACATTTACAAAATGTAATATATTTCAAACGTCGTTTTATGACATAAAATGAATAAAAAAATGAATTGTTTGTCAATTGACACATTATTAAACAAAATTTTATTTAGTGATTTGTTTGTAAAGTAAATCGTTTGAAAAACTTGTTGTTGTATAATGATAAAATAGCGAACCAAGTTTTTGCCAATCGTTGGTTGTCAAATGAAAATTTGTAAATCAATTTTTGGTGAACTGACAGGATACCTGTTGAAAATAATGCCAGGGTTACAAATACAGAACGGCGTTTAATCCCCCAACTAAGGCTAAAATTACCTCTGACCAGCCAATAAAATACGTTTCTTACTCTCAGAGCTATAATACCTACATCGTAATATAATTATTATAATATAACATAACGTCGCTGAGACAGAAAATTGACCTCTACACATTTTGTAATAATACAGTCAATTTCAGCTGTAAGTCAAGTATAAGTTTATTATAATAATTAAGTTTTGAATAGCGAGTAGGATTAAGACCTGAATTTAGGATTATTTCAAAGTAACTAGTTAATTGGATCACACTTATTTTTATCTCCTCTAGACATAAAAAGAATGTCATCATTCTGTCTTTAAGTTTTATATCTATAAAGTATTGTAAAAAAAAGTATTTGGTAAAGTGTGACATCATAGTAGCAAAACTTTGATCAATTCTAATCCCAAGACGATTTTTTTCGACAATTTTTTTTTTCTGCTTGTCGCACTTTCTAATTCGTGCAATACATGAAGTGTATGATTGAACTCTTTCACGTATAAAATAGAAGTATTTCTCTGTTCAAATGATCGTAAATGTGATTCCATATTCAACGCCATAATACTGAATTTAGTTTTACGATATTCCAAAACTTGTTCTGTACTTTTTATTGCTCGAGGGGAACCGAAAACTTTGAACAGTTTAATACTTATTTCATGACAGTCATATTTGGTACTCACATATACATAAACACGTTCAGAAAGCCACACTTTTAAAGCATTTTAGCATAAAAGATGCTGAAAGGATAAAGTTTTCATTTCCCTCACCTCACACGATTTCCTCAAATGATCTTCACTTCTAATTTAAATCCTCGTTTGATTTCATTGTAAAGAATCTCTCTGGTCCATTATACATTCAGCTAAGTGTCGCAGGCGACGAGGCGACGACGGGGCGACGACGAGGCAACGCGGACGTGAGGCGGGCGACAAGTTTCAATAGTGCGCGATTGTCATGCGCGACAACAACGTCACATTTTACAAGCCAAATGCTACAGAAAAGTTTACTATTCTAAAATGATAATTTTGGATTTTATGAGTTTTAAAGCTGTTTTATGATTATTTAGTGAGTTAAATTTTAGTAAAGCTAATGTAAGTTCGGTGGTATTTACATAGCTTCATTATTCATCGCTTTTAAGTGGAATAATTAGACGATAGATCTTAAATGCTTAATCATAAAGCATTAAATATTTATATCAAATAAAGATTAGAACAAAGAGTATAACCCAAACTAACAACAACTGAAAGTTATTGACACACTTTAAAATAATGCGTTTTATTCTGTTTATTTCTGAGGCATAAATGTTTGGATAGTGAATGTAAATCCTTAATTAGCTGTAACATTAGTTTATCTTTAAGTAAAATTTGTAAAAGAGCTGTGGATTTTGTGAATATTTTTATAAATAAATAAATGATACTTAACTACTAAAAAAATAAATAGACATCGAAATGCACAACGTATCTACCTCAATAAACATGATGTTTCTAATCAAACTTTTGTAAGTAGGTACTCATAACTAAGGCCAAATACTAAAGAGGACTCAGATTTTAGCAAGGTTAATTACGAGTACCTACCTAGACCAAAACACTTGAACAAGTGTTGAGCAATTATTTATTTATATAATACTCTTAAATCAAGAGATATGTAAATAATGATGTAACCTATTTACATAATTATTTTTATCTATCGTCGGTCTTACTATCGCTTACCATTAAGTAATATAGTGGAATAAAAAAAATATGTAAAAAATTCCAAATCGCACTTCTGTAAAAAAATGTTATGTCATTTGTGATGTAACAAAACATCGATAATTATAAACCGATTAACAAGTAATCAAGTATCGATTTTTTGCATATTCGATGCTATAGTGAATTATGTTGTCATAACGTACAATGTTTTGTTTGAAATATTGCATTAATTGTTTTCGTGGAACCAATCACAATTTTCTGTGGGTCAACAAGGGCGCAAATTGCTATCTAAATTAACTTGTTCACTTTTTATTGTGGTAGTTATTATATACGATTTTTATCACCATGCAAATAACACACCGAATATCAGCCATATTTTTGTAAAGAGAGAAATTGCAAACTTCCGTAAAGGTGTATGCATCATTACTTTTTATTTTTATGTTACATTTATATTTTGATACGTTGCAAAACTGCTTCTCTTTTGTTCTGGCTTGCACACAAATTACCCCAGCAAAACTGTTTAATTTTAGAAATATTTTTGTATAAAGAAATAAAGTGTTTTCCAAAGTAAACCATATCGTCGAAGTCAAAGATTGATCACATATATTAATTAGTAACCACAGAACTAATTAATACATATCCAGGTAGGGAAATATAATGTGATCTATCAAACGTTTCATGCATTCAACATCGTCGTCATCGAAACACGTCTACTGTTGGGTATAGGTTTCCTCCATAACGAACGGCCCTATGCATTTCCCATCTATCGAATTCCTGTGACCCTCACCAGGTCATCGGTCCTGCTTGAGGGATTCTTTTCAATTTTTCATACTTTTTGGTGACTCCATCTACAATTTGTTTTGCACGCAATTTGCCCTGTCTACTGCCACTTAATTTTAGCGGTTTTTCGGGTAATGTTGGGAACCTTGGTTCTCTTGCTGATATCTTCATTCATGATGCGATCATGCAAAGATACTCTTAATAGAGCCCTTTCTGTTGCCCTTTGAGTGGCTTTAAACTTCTGATAAAACCCATTGTGAGCGACCATTTTTAACCGACTTGTAAAAAAGGAGGAGGTTCTCAATTCGGATGTTTGTATTTTTTTTATGTATGTTTGCGCATAACTTCGTCGCTTGCCAACCAATTTAAAAAAATATTTTTTTGTTAGAAAGGGTATACTTTTCAAATGGTCCGTCTCATAGTCACCAAGTCGGGATCTGATGATAGAATCTTGGCGAAATAGAGGGAACTCCTCAAATATTGTAGGCAACTATATAGTCATTTTGATATTTTCATCAAGGACTTAAGCATTTACAGTCAAAAAATTGCATTTGATGAGGTGAAACTGGTGAAGAAGACCAGAAACGGCCAACGGAACTTCATACTCAAACACAATGAACATAGTTATGCGACTATGATAATACAAATAAATAAATAAATAGTTCTGAATAGTCATGTTGAAAATGATATCATTGAAGTGACTTGATGATGGTGATGGAGCCGGAAGATAGGGATCGGAACTCCGTAATTAATCAATGTATCCTAGACGTGTTTGGGCTTATTAGAATTGTCATAAAATGCACTTTGACTATAAGGTACTATCGAACTGATCTGATGATAGCGCCAGGAGGTGGAAGGGAGACACGGGAACTTCATAATAAAATTATGTATTCTAGCAGGGTTTGGGTTAATAGGAATTGTCATGAGAAAAATGTAATCTGGCTGTAAGTGTATTGCAACTAAAAAGTGTGAAATAAAAAACTTTTTATAAAAAAAAAAAACAAACGACTTCACTAAAAAAACATTAAAACGATCAAAATACCGACCGAATACCGACTTCCGAAATTAAAATTATTTTGATCGTTTTAATGTTTTTTTTAGTGAAGTCGGTTATATTTTTTTTTATAAAAAGTTTTTTATTCAGAGCCATATTTCATCATGGGCAGCACTGGTCATAGACTTGCTCTTTGGATGCTGGGCTAGTCGTAGTGTTCATCATCATCATCGTTACAGCCGACAAATGGCCACTGTTTGACATAGGCCTCCCCGAAGTGTCGCCACAATGAACGATCCTGTGCGTCCCGCATCCATCGGATTTCCGTAACCTTCATCAGGTCTACAAAGTGGACCGAACGCTGCGTTTTCCAGTCATAGTGTTAATTTATATAATTTCACAAGCCTTGTGACTAAATACCTATGGCTGAACTTTTTATCGTTTTAATATCACGTACGTGTATTGTACCGATGTTATGTTTGCAAAATAAACTTACTTATAATTTACGCGATTTCTCTTCAGCTCCAAAATTTTGAACTTTTGACTATCATTGTGCCTGAAATCCTGACAGAGCGTCATTTTTAGGGTTCCGTAGCCAAATGACAAAAAACGGAACCCTTATAGATTCGTCATGTCTGTCTGTCTGTCCGTCCGTATGTCACAGCCACTTTTTTCCGAAACTATAAGAGCTATACTATTGAAACTTAGTAAGTAGATGTATTCTGTGAACCGCATTAAAATTTTTCACACAAAAACAGAAAAAAGCAATAAATTTTGGGGGTTACTTAGAACTGAATCCCAAAAATTTTTTTTTCATCAAACTCATACGTTTGGGGTATCTATGGATAGGTCTTCAAAAATGATACTGAGGTTTTTAATAATTTTTTTTTTTCTAAACTGAATAGTTTGCGCGAGAGACACTTCCAAAGTGGTAAAATGTGTCTGTCCCCTCTAACTTCTAAAATAAGAGAATGATAAAACTAAAAAAAATATATGATGTACATTACTATAAAAACTGCCAACGAAAATTGGTTTGAACGAAATCTAGTAAGTAGTTTTTTTTTAATGCGTCATAAATCGAAAAAATACACTATTATTAAAACATCGATCAAAGTGTGTTGTACACATTACAAGAACTTTTATATTATGTTACTTGCTGCTACGGAACCCTTCATGGGCAAGTCCGACTCGCACTTGGCCGGTTTTTTTTTATATCAACTCATTGACCGCTGAAAAAAAATTCAAATGAACTACGTTGCTATGTTAAGTTTATTGCTGGTTTTTTTTTTCTAGTAAAAATGACCTGTTGGGCCGTGCATAGCTTCTGATGTTTTATAAGTGCCTAGGGCAATATTATAAAAAAAATCGTTTCTGAATAGGATAGTTTCCAGGGTCAAAATAATTACATTTTATTTAGTCCGTATTATAAATTATAAAAAAAATATTGGACACGTATTTTTTTTTTTGTTAACAAATGTCAACAAAGATTTAGCCCATTTTAAAGTTACGTGTAACGTCACCCCGTGCGACAAAATGCAGCAATACAGCTGTGCTGCGCCTGACGTTACACGTCACTTTAATGGGCTATATCTTACCTTATTTTTGAATAATCTAAAAGTCCGACTAATTACATTTTTTACGGCAACTAGCCTATTCTTGACAATTTATATCACGGTAAGAATATCATCTCGTTGATGTTAATTTTATGGATGTGAAGCTGTAAGCCCATGACTAGTAGTCACAATTGCAATAGCTGATCCAATGTTTATTATTATAAAGACTATTTTAAATGGCTAACCCGTGAATATTCGTTCACATTACAGACAGTATTATCATAAACCCACACGCTTTACTGGTGCTTACTGCTAAGTGAGGTCTTTAACCGGACCGAATTGATTCGTCTGGATAGCTGTGAACAGTTTTTTTCATTGGTATCAGACGGGCTGTTATAACTATCTCTAGCTTTAAAGACCTATTATTACTTTATTTTCTTGTCAAAGTCCACATTAACTGGACAGAAAAAATACATTCAATATTATGCCTGTGCTATCTGATGGTAGGCAGCAGGTAGATTGGATCAGTTACTGTAAAACGCCAAACTGCTGTCAATACTAAGATTTGCAGTAACATATATAGGTAACCTAGGTGAAACCGCAGGATACAGCTAGTGTTAAATTCGCGCGCGTCTTTGGTTACTGCTCCGCTTTTATTGGTCATATTGTGATTTTGTATAACTTATAGCCTTCCTCGATAGACAGGTAAAACTAAAATGGTTTTTCAATTAGAACCAAGCAAGCGTGTTTCTGATATTAGTGCGTTCAATTAAACTTCTTTATTTTTTATTATAAAAATAAAGAACGTATTTGATTGAACGCAAGTATTATATTACCAGCTCCTGCCATTCTTCGCCTACTTCAAAGTAGATTTTTCCATAAAATGGACACCCCCATTTCATCCCCTTAGGGGGTGAATTATGGAAAATCTTCTCTTAGTGCCTTCTTGCATCATAAAAGAAAACCTCGTGCAAAATTTCACACCCCTAGTCTCCGTAGTTTTGGATGTGAGTTGATATGTGTGTCAGTCAGTTTCTTCTTTTATTGCTATATAGATTATACTGCTATTTCAAAATGTACGTCTAAGTATCATAAAATATTAGGAACCAAGCCAATTGCCATCGACCGGCAAGTTCATGCTTTTCGATTAATCAGTAAAAACCAGGTGTCATTATAGCACTGTTGTAATTAAAATTTGAGAAGATAAGAAATTAAAAACAAACAACGACCACTAATCAGTCTCCAGCTTAGTAATTAAACAAACTAATTACTTCATATGCTCCTACAATACACGTGCCTTCTTATTATCTCGTAATGACTATTTGCAAGCCGCTTTAATTGCCAGTACAAATCAATGCAAACGATAGGTATAGCAATTACTGGTGTTTATTTCATTTATGACGAGTGCAATGACACGCAAGCTCAACCCCTTAACTTTGACTACGCTAGTACAGTCTACATAGCGATTATATCGATTCTTTGCTAATCGATTGTTTGGCGACTCGTTGCTACTTGTCTGTGGGTGGTTTAGTTGTGCTACTGGCTGCTTTTAAATAAGAAGCTATAAAATAATGTCAGGTATAATGTCTGATGTGTGTTATATTGAAACTCGACTGTTTCATTAATCTTTCGAATAGGTACCGTATCTAAGCCTTGATCACACGGACCGAATTAAAGGGCGAGACAGTAAAATGTTGCTCGGCCGAGACAGTGATGTAAGCGAGTTGTAGAGATAAGCGCTCGGCCGAGCACTCAGCGCTTGGTTTATACGTACCGAGTATTTGGCAGAGAGCACTGTCTTGCCCGTTTACTCGGTACGTGTGATCAAGGCACTAGAGACACAATAGAAAGACAATAAGAGGGCGAATGCCGGCGGCGTTCTCTTGGGGTTTTAGGAAATGTTTGACTATGTCAGTGTGGGACCTGTAGCAAATTCTACTAAAGGGCTTCTACCAAAAATGTTAGCGCTTATTTCAAAATAGACCGTGGAGCCCTTAAGTAGCAATGGGTCCATAGGCAGACAAGCCTTGCTTCTGAAAGAAAGACTCGACCCTGCTATGAAAAGCAACGAAGGAACAGGAGTAAGTTTTTATGTAAGTAAAAGTCTGACACACCCTCCCACTTCGCCTGAGAGCGAGAGATGTCATTAGTTGATTTCCCCACCTACAAAAAAAAAATAGACAGGCAGGCCTACATTGTCTTTATTGAAAATCCCGAATTGGTTAGATTTCATATAACATAGATGGGCCTAACCAAATGCACAAATGCCCTTAGCATTTGCTGCTCTTGCTACTTGTCTGTCTAATCCGGCACTGCATTACAGTAGTAGTAAGTAGGCCTGCTGAACGTCTTGTCTCTTGTATACAACTAGCTTTTGCCCGCAGCTTCACGCTTAAATAAAATAAAGTCATGTCACTCAGGAATAAAGCACCTTTCTATAGGTAAACAATTTTTTTCAATGGGAATAGTACTTTCAGAGATTACCTACAAAAAAAAAAACCTTTACTTCTCTATAATATAAATATATATATATATATATATTAGTGTAGATTCCTAGATTAGAGGAAATGGTAGATTTTCGTCTTGTTACACAGTACATGACATATTAATTTGACCCAGCGTCGGTCGATCAGTTCTCATGCTTCTTTTATTCAGCACATTTTTGAGTTCTATGTCCAGTAGTAGACGTCTTTGGATGAATTACGATAACTTATTACTAACTATTTATCACAACAGAAACCCAATATGATATTTAAAAAAGCCGGCCAAGTGCGAGTCGGACTCGCCCATGGAGGGTTCCTTAGCAGCAAGTAACATAATATAAAAGTTATTGTAGTTCGTTGTAACTTTGATCGATGTTTTAATAATAGTGTATTTTTTTAGATATAATGACGTATTAAAAAAAAAACTACTTACTAGATCTCGTTCGAACCAATTTTCGTTGGTAGTTTGCATGGTAATGTACGTCATATTTTTTTTTTAGTTTTATCATTCTCTTATTTTAGAAGTTACAGGGGGGGGACACACACATTTTACCACTTTGGAAGTGTCTCTCGCGTAAACTATTCAATTTAGAAAAAAAATATATTGAAAACCTCAATATCATTTTTAAAGACCTATCCATAGATACCCCACACGTATGGGTTTGATGGGTTTGAATCTTAATGCGGTTCACAGAATACATCTGCTTACTAAGTTTCAACAGTAAAGCTCTTATAGTTTCGGAAAAAAGTGGCTGTGACATACGGACGGACAGACAGACAGACAGACATGACGAATCTATAAGGGTTCCATTTTTTGCCATTTGGCTACGGAACCCTAAAAAGTAACAATGAACAACAAATTACATTCAGTTCATAAAATTCCCTTAAAATTACATTAACAATACAATACAATAAACTAATCAATACCAAACAATTACCTATTTCAAACAATGAAATAAAAGTCTAACCCATCCGGCATTACAGAGGTTGTGCTGCGGCTCCACCTGCGGGTAGTAAAAAAAATATCCCAAAGAAACATACTCCCAGAATAAAAAGCATCCTATTAGCTATTCCAGGACACAAGTCTACCCGTGAAACAGGTTTTAACGAAATCTCTTCAGCACCATGAGCTTGAAGAAGTGACAATCACACACAAGCTCACAAAATTTGGCCTTTATAAGGTTTTTAGTGGAAATATCAACATGTTAACACCCTCTAGTGTTATGAAAACCTATATTTAATAGTACCTTCGTATATGTACCTGTTAATATCAGTGTAGCTTTTCATTACCTCGATACCGCTTGAGTTGTCATACGCCATTAACCTATGACAGTCGTAACGGGCTGTCAAATACGTGTTAGACAGCCGGTATCACCTGTATTGATATGTCTCAGTAATGTCGTCGTAGAGTTTGATTTTAGCAGCAGGTAAATTTACAGATAATGTTGCTGTGCCCGATAAGGTCCAAAATTTAGGGACTTTTGGTCACAGTACGACCATGCCAGCCCCATCGTAACCTAATACAAGTCAAGCTTTATCAACTATGAGGGCTCACAACCTTACTCACTATTTTATAAACAGCGATGGCTGCGTTAGAGAGGGGTTCGGACAGTATACTTTGAATAACACCAACATCAATTAAATTAATTTTAAAAGTATTCATCAGCACCTCTCTAGCAGCTCGTGTCCATAATTGTTTCTAGTTTTTATTATTTATCACCTGACATGTACATTATGGAGTACAATAAAGATTGAAATTCGAGGAAAAACTGGATATTTTATATTTGCTTTCAATTTAAAAACAAATGACGCTGACGCTCAGGTTTTTGTAGAATCTTAAAATTAATTATTTTTGCTACTTTTGTACGTAGATACTTATCGAGGTAGGTACGTTAATTAATTTATATTCCCATTGCAATCAATCAAACAACATTATATTAATTAAGTGCTCTAAATTAGCTAATTAATTTGCGTTACCAAAACCACAAAACCAACAGTGTACTGAACCTTCAATGTATTTCTAAATTGTTTAAATTAAGCCAGTACATGTCGTGACGTCTTTCCAGCCACACCTCACGGCGTCATTACCTTCCGCATGACACAGGTCCTCACCGGAAATGGCAAGTTCGGGAGGTTCCTGTTCCGAATTAAAGCGAAACTGACGCCCGGGTGTCGCCACTCTGGGGAACGCCCGGAGGACACGGTGGAGCACACAGTCGCGGTGTGCCCTGCTTGGGCGGAACATCGCCGTGCCCTCGTGGGGGTGATCGGCGGCGGAGGCCATGGTCCGGAGCGAGGAGGAGTGGCAGGTGGTCGCCGACTTCTGCGAAGCAGTAATGCTCGCTAAGGAGGAGGCCGACCGCATCAGGCAACGGCGCTCTCGCCGCCGCCGGGATTCCGATCCCGATTTCCAGCCACCGTAGGCACGGGCTTGCAGACAGTAAGCAATGGGTAGCTCGCTGTCCGGCTGGTAACTGTCCGGATCAAGCCTAAGTCGTCGACGGCGCACGCTGTTCCCGCGCGTCTCAAGGAGTTGTCAGCAACAGTAGGGGCCCGGCCGGGTCGTAGGCTAAGCGCAGGCCTGTCTGCAAACGGCGGAGTCCTCTCGCGCCGGGCCTTGGTTGAGGCCCTGGTCCGGAGCGAGAAGGAGTGGCAGGCGGTCGCCGACTTCTGCGAAGCAGTAATGCTCGCAAAGGAGGAAGCCGACCGCATCAGGCAACGGCGCTCCCGCCACCGCCGGGATTCCGATCCCGTTTTCCGGCCACCGTAGGCGCGGGCTTGCGGACAGTGAGCAATGGGTAGCTTGCTGTCCGACCGTCCGGTAACTGTCCGGACCAAGCCCAAGTCGTCGACGGCGCGCACTGTTCCTGCGCACCTCAAGGAGTTGTCAGCAACAGCAGGGGCCCAGCCGGGTTGAAGCCTACTGGGGCCAGGGTTATCCGAAAGAGAACTCGAGCCCCGGTATGAAGGCTTGAAGACGCCCGGAGGACACGGTGGAGCACACAATCGCGATTTGCCCTGCTTGGGCGGAGCATCGCCGTGCCCTCGTGGGGGTGATCGGCGGCGGAGACCTCTCGCACCGGGCCTTGGTCGAGGCCATGGTTCGGTGCGAGGAGGAGTGGCAGGCGGTCACCGACTTCTGCGAAGCAGTAATGCTCGCTAAGGAGGAGGCCGACCGCATCAGGCAACGGCGCTCTCGCCGCCGCCGGGATTCCGATCCCGATTTCCGGCTACCGTAGGCGCGGGCTTGCGAACAGTGAGCAATGGGTAGCTCGCTGTCCGGCCGTCCGGTAACTGTCCGGACCAAGCCCAAGTCGTCGACGGCGCGCGCTGTTCCCGCGCGCCTCAAGGAGTTGTCAGCAACAGCAGAGGCCCAGCCGGGTCGAAGCCTACTGGGGCCAGGGTTATCCGAAAGGGCGCTCGAGCCCCGGTATGAAGGCTTGAAGGAACGGGATGGGTTTTTTAGTCAGTAAGAGTCTGACACTATCTCCCTCTCCGCCCAAGAGCGGGGGTTGTTATAAGATGATTTTTCGCTTCGAAAAAAGAAAAAAAAAAGGCTTGAAGGAACGGGGTGGGTTTTTTTAGTCAGTAAGAGTCTGACACTATCTCCTGCTCCGCCCAAGAGCGGGGGTTGTCATTGAATGATTTTCCCCACTAAAAAAAAAATGACCAGTCTGCAATGATCATGATAGTAGCTTCATCAAGACTTTAAAATAAACATAGTACTATTTCTAATTAAAGTTAAACGTAGAATCCTAATTATGACAACAAAAAACTAATTAACTACAAAATAATTACACGACATCAATTAGTCAAACAATGCCTTAAATACTAACATTGTAACTACATTGTCTTCAAACCCTAGTTGTTTAGTACCTAATACCTTAGTTTTTAGCACAAAGTATAAATATATAATGCCACTTAGTTGTAAAGGGTAAAAAGGCGTGGGTTTCTGTCTGGTTCTCCAGAATTAATTTAGTTTGTTTTGTTCTAAACTTTTAGGGGAGAGAAGACTGATAGTTATTTGATTCTAAAGCGATTAGTAGACTAACCGCTTTATAGACAGTTTTTGTGTTTAATGTTCTGGATTGAGGACGCCCACGCATTTAATGTTACAAGAATAATAAAAATTACTTTCCTCTTGTATTTGAAAGCCGTTCCAATCAGTTTGTCAGTCTCAAATCAGGATATTTACTTCTAAGAATGAGTGGGGTTAAAATTAATTTAGATATTTATCTAATTTACACAAATATCTAAATTAATTTATAATTAAAAACCTTTATCTATATCACCAGTAAATAGCCGGTCAACTTTTCGGGCAACCAAACTGCTGGGTTTTTCTTCGTTGAACGAATCAGTATTGCTTTCCAACGTGGCAATGCTGTGAGCGTTCTGAGCACTTTTAACCATTGACAATATGACATCGATGTAGATGAATTTTTCGATATCCAATGAGTTCTTTTCTGTCCGTTTGTAAATATTAGATATTATTTTCAGTTTGTATATAAATCATTTAAGCTACAATATTTATTAGTTTAGAGTTTTTGAGTAATAATAAAAAAATAAACCAATAAAAATAATAATAGTATAATTATGATTTTATTGATTAAAATGTTTTTTGTTCACACAAGTAACATAATTATTATGATCAGTGATGGAAATTGTCAAAATCAAAAATATTGGCTACTATCACATGACAGTTTGGTTATACAATATGTCAATCTTGTAATTTTTTTTAGATTGACATTTATAATCAAAAGTAGTGTAGAAGTTTGAATTCACTATATACACGAATTGTTAATGAAGAAACCCTTTATACCTACTTAATTTTTTTTTGTACATCTGGGAAAAGAATTATATTTATTATGTACTTCATAGTTTCATACATTAGCATAGGCGAACCCTAAGGGCTATCTACTGTTTGTCAGTCACGTAGATACGTATTCGTCATTTGCTTAGCGTACGCCTGCCCGATTATAAGACTATGAAACGCTGTCGACGAAGCCGCGAAGCGATACAAAGTCACGACTTTCGTGACTTTGTATCGCTGCCGGTTTGCGTTTGTTGACAGGAGGCCTAAGTTTAACAGGGACCACCCTGTTCCAGACATACAAAATTAAAAAATCTAGACAGGAAATCATCAATGATCTTTTGCGATACTAACCAGTGTCCATGAACCCTCTTTGATCTCTACAGATTATTGAAAAAAGGAAGGAAAAGGTACTTTTTTGTAGTGGGAAAATCAGCAATGACAACCTCGGCTCTTAGCCGGAGTGGGAGATAGTGTCAGACTCTTACTGACTAAAAACTCACCCCGTTCCTTCAAGCCTTCATACCGGGGCTAGAGCTATCTTTCGAAACTAACCCTGGCTCCGGTAGCCTTCGATCCATCTGGGCCGCTGCTGTCAGCAACACTCTTTGAGGCGCGCGGGAGCAGTGCGCGCCGTCGACGACTTGGGCTTGGCCCGGACAGTTACCGGACGGTCGGATAGCGAGCTACCCATTGCTCACTGTCCGCAGCCCGCGCCTACGGTGAAAATTCCCAATACTTATCGACTTTCCTTGACACTGATTGAATTTTCTTGATACTTTCATACTCCAGTCTTAAAATAAAAAAAAAAAACTTTAAAAAGTCTCGCTAACTTTAAAAATGACCTAACACAATTAACTTAAAATAGCTTTCAACATGAACAAGCTTAGTGGGCAAATAAAGTATAAATATAAAGGTAGCGACCCACTCCGGTGACCTGCAATCAAACTCCTCGGATATTTATACAAGGACGCCCGAGGCGTGCGAGACAGCCATGGGAAACACGTAAACATGACATAGTGGTGTGGGGACAGTGGGAGCGATTAGCGGAGCGGGTTAGAAATACAGGGATATTTGTAAAACACTAACAACCATGCAGGACTGTATTACTAACATCATAAACAACAATGTTTGACCATATTTTTTTTTTTGTATGGTTGGAAAAAATCATCCAATGACAACCCCCGCTCTTAGGGGGAGCGGGAGATAGTGTCAGACTCTTACTGACTAAAAGACCCACCCCGTTCCTTCTAGCCTTCATACCGGGGCTCGAGCGCCCTTTCGGATAACCCTGGCCCCAGTAGGCTTCGACCCGGCTGGGTCCCTGCTGTTGCTGACAACTCCTTGAGGCGCGCGGGAACAGTGCGCGCCGTCCACGACTTGGGCTTGGTCCGGACAGTTACCGGACGGCCGGACAGCGAGCTACCCATTGCTCACTGTCCGCAAGCCCGCGGGCTGTCCGCAAGCCCGCGATTTGACCATGATTTTTTACAAAACATAATACAAAAACAAACCTTCAAGTTTTTATTATTTTATCTAACACATTTAAACTCTGTATTTTGCTATGCCTACCTACGTTTGTATGATGCGACGCAAGCATATCAATCACCGCCGCCAATCCCACTTCTTTCCGCTATTGTACTATCACTTGCTTCGCATAGACTTCATAATATATAGAACGTTCAATTTAAGTATTTTATTTCTGTATGAAAATCTGATAAACTAAAATATGATATTTTTTTAAAGTCATAGAACAAAAGTTGTTGTTTGTGATTTTAGTGCTGAGAGGTGGTCAGTGTTTTACAAATAACCCTGTATAAATGGGAATGTTGATTGTGAGTGTATGTTCGTCTGCCTCATGATTTGATGATGATCATAATCTTGATGTTAAAAGTGTATAAAGAAAGTCATTACTGTATTTATGATGGTATACTAAACGGTATACTAGGTATAAACTAGCCGTATATTTCTTGGCTAGCGTGTGGAAAATGTCAACAAAGTCGCTAGGACCATTCCTAATTCTATGACCACTAGAAAAGCTCTAAACAGCGGTACTGAGTGCAATCAACTAATGGTTTAAGGTTCACAATTAGAACAGTTATGCAATTAAGATATCGAAATCATCAATAATAATTAATCTTTTTTTTAACCTATTTTTGTTTTATTGTTGACAGGTTCGCGCTTGACCGCTATCTCACCTGATGGAAAGCGACGATGCGGTGGACGATGGAACGCGCTTACCTAGAAGAAACCTATTCACTCTCGACTTAAAGATTCCCGGGTTGTAGCTATCAGGAAACACAGACTCCGGCAAAGACTTCCACTCCCCAGCTGCACGCACAATGAATGTGTTCCCAAAACGTTTTGTGCGTGTAGGTGGGATATCAACCACGTACCGGTGGCGCCTTTATAATATAGAGTAGGCACAACGGGTCTTGAGCGCTCGGCGTCAGAGTGGGGATCGCTTTGCGCATTCCATACCTACATTAGCGAGCCAATCGTCTTCGTTGTTAGATACATGCAACAACGCAGGGAACGAATGAGGAGTGACGTCTATGACGCGATGGCGCGGCGAGCCAATCACTGACACTCCCCGCCCCCGCGTCTCACTTCAGACACTAAAGAGACCGAATATTTGACTTCTGCGCAACCGCTCAAGATCCGTTGTGCCTACTGTACCTGTGTGTGTAATGTGTTGATATACAACATTATTGTTAGTATATTCAAAACCTGAAACACGTGTGTAGTATTTTTATTACCACGCCAGCCTATTGCGGGTTCGTGAATATCATAATGTATTTTTAGTTCTAGGACACGCCAGTTTCCTCTAGATGTTTTCCATAACCATTTTGAAAGCAGTGGTAATGGAATAATTGCCTACATAAAATAAGGTGACTGTATAATATGTTTGAACCTACGATACACACAGCAAATCAAGTCAAAATTTAATAAACTTCATTTTAATTATTTTATTTTAATTCGTAGAATGCAAAATAAACCGAAACAGCCTTTGAAAACGTTACCTTTTGTCCTTTTGCAATTTCAATCAAGACAAAAGAATTACAATTTTGGCTCCGAACATTTACCTGGCAGTTCGCGATTGTTTATTATTTGTGCATGTATGTTTCCGTCGCCTTTGTCCGCCATCATAATAGCCTCACCCCAACTAGTCCACAGTAAAGTGTATCAGTCTCGTAACATGCCTTTTACCACGATTGCCATTGCTGCCGTGTTTTCGATAGCGATACCAATCGATAACGAATGTCGAAACGCGATACGACGCCGCCAATTGTGCTGTGGTACAGGGTGTACTATGCACATTGGTATGATGATTATTTGATATTCATAGTGATATTTTTGTTTGTTTTATTTATTTTTTGGTTGATGTGGGTTTGTGTGATGAAGTGTTTCTACTTGATAAAAAAGGAATTTGGGGTGCATAATGAGTACAATGATGAATGTGCCAACAGTTTCAATCACTAGGTAATCAAGCCTGGTTTCTTAGCGGTACAAATAAGTAGTTAACCTCAATGAGTTTCGTTTTTTGAATAAGAACGTTTATTTTTATTTGTACACAAAGGGGTGAACGGACTGAAGGCTATACAGCCAGACATTATGGAGCCATGTTTTTCTTTCAAATACCCTTCCTATCTATACAGTATCGGGGGCTGATAGGAGATGAATGTGAGTGTCTGACGTCCAAGTAAGAACTAAATATTCTACATAATCAAATTAAAATCAAACTTAGAACAACTATGTCAACAATTCAATGTAACATTTTGCAGCAGTTAGTAAGCCACACACACCAAACTTACTTCCTTCTAACATAAATGATACACTACAATATCACTTGGCAGCACTTCTTTGACAAACTTTGAGTAACTTCCAGCCAACGCGCCTCACAAAGACAGATCGTTACTTCGTAAAGCAAAACACTAATTTATTGTCTGCCAGCTATTATGCCGGTGCTTTCTGAAATAGTGAGTACAACTCTAGTTATGGAGATGCTGAATTGTTTGAAGGAATCACTGCGGTCCAGAAACGCTCCATCATAGTCCACACAGAGTGTAAGGACTTGTTAAACTTCCATAACGCCATACAAGAAAAAGCTAAAGAACGTGCACTAGCACGTTCTTTAGCTTTTTCTTGTATATCTTCTGTGTAGGTATAGAATAAAATAGAAAAGAAAAACTTTTATTCGGGACAAACATTTATAAACATAAAGAAAAAGAGAAGAAAAGTACAGAGTATGCTTTGAGTGCCCGCACAGAAAAGATGACCACCTTAGCATTTGCTGGGCATGAGACAATGATGGTTTTCAGTTAAAACCCCGGCGTGACTGACCATTTTTAATAAATTGTAGGTAATCTATAATTTATCAAATATGGAATTCTTCGGTTCTCACCGTTGGTTTGCCGAAGAAGTCATGGCTGAGACTACGGAAGATCACAGTACAATGCTCAATAACCTCAGCAGATCTTCCGAAAGAGTGGGTCTTAAAATGAACATGGACAAAACTTAAGTAATGATAAATTACCATGTAGCACCCACTCCTATCAAGACCAGAGACTATATTATACTCGAAGTTGTGGACAATTACGTCTATTTTGGATAGACAGTCCAGTTGGGTAGATCTCATTTCGAGAAAGAGGTTTCTTTTATGGTGGAAAAAATGGGAAAAGTCAGTGGCAGCTAAGAGATAACCAGTCTCAACTGACGTCGCCCATTCACGAGCATGACGCATGTATGTACCAGCCCCACTCAGCTCAACCATTTTGAAGGGAGCAGAATGACCCAATAACACGTGCCACGCTGATGGTGGCTTCGGTCCCCGGACATTTGAGTGATCATGACAATCTCTCAACTGCCATGCTTGTAATGTCAAACGAATTGTATCTTAATAAAAATGCTCCATGGTGCTTCACATTCACAAAATTGAAAAAAAAAGTGCTTTTACATTATACAATGCTATTATTTCCTTCGACCCAGGCTTCGACCCAGCTGGGCCCCTGCTATTGCTGACAGCTCCTTGAGGCGCGTGGGAACAGTGCGCGCCGTCGATGACTTGGGCTCGGTCCGGACAGTTACCGGACGGTCGGACAGCGACTACATTGCTCGCTGTTCACAAACCCGCGCCTACGGTGGCCGGAAATCGGGATCGGAATCCCGGCAGTGGCTGGAGCGCTGTGAGTGCCGCCGTTGCCTGATGCGGTCGGCCTCCTCCTTCGCTAGCATTACTGCTTTGCAGAAATCGGCGACCGCCTGCCACTCCTCCTCGCTCCGGACCATGGCCTGTATCAAGGCCCGGCGCGAGAGACCGCCCTCACAAGGGCACAACGATGCTCCGCCCAAGCAGGGCACAACTCAACTGTGTGCTCCACCGTGTCCTCCGGGCGTTCCGCACAGTGGCGACACCCGGGTTCGAGAAAAAGGTCAACCGTCGAATCTGACTCGGCTGGGCAGCGTTCGGGAAGCTACGCGGTATCTTCTCATCCAACATACAACAGGGTCTCAAGACGAAAGTCTGTAACCAGTGCGCGTTGCCAGTGATGACATAATGGTTCCGAAACGTGGTCGCTCACAATGGGCCTCAGTATTCGGCGTTGCGTACAAACTATCTACAGATCATTGGACTCGCTTAGCTGACGTTTTTTTAAAGAAATTAATTTCGTACATGCGTAAATTAATACGAGTTTTGAAAAAAAGGTAAGTACTTTATTTTTTAATTTTATCTTTACAAATCGATAGTGTTTCATGTACCGGATCGACCCTCCACGGGGTTAAAACGATTAAAATTTAACGGAGTATTTAAGACTGTATTAATTTATCCTGTAAAGAATTTTTTGAATAAATATTAATATTATATTATTATAAAGACACATTGCTCGTAGAACAGATGGCCGTTGGGGCCGATAGGTTCTGGAGTGATGTCCACATACCGGAAGACGCAGCGTTGGAAGGCCTCCTACAAGGTGGACTGATGACCTGGTGAAGGTTGCGGGATTCTGATGGATGCGGGACGCGCAAGATCGTTCATTGTGGCGACACTTTGGGGACGCCTATTTCCAACAGTGGATGTCTATCGGCTGAGATGATGATGATGGAATTCTTGTTGCCATTGTAGATAGAAGCTGGATGAGCGGGGTATAGGAACGTGAGGGTTGGCACAGGAAAAGAGAGTTCCATGCCCAACAAGTGCTGAATTCAGGCTCCGAATGATCATGGTAATTTGGTCTTTTTAAACCTTTTCTTCTTAATGCTATTAGATCTTAAGGCCAATTCTCATAAAAAAACCGTTTAATTACAGATCTTATAAACAGTTTGCAATAACGTTGTGAATGCAAACGTGCTTTTTCTGATCTCGTTAGAATATCACCTCCATAACCTATTTTCCAAGTATGAAAGAGTTAGCTTATGCAACCAGTTTTAATAGGAATCTTGAAATGTGTGATCTCTGAGTGTAATTTTTTTGCACACGGTAACTAATATAATTTCCTTAATTATCATTTTCTTCATTAATATCATTCTTTCATATTTTTCAAAAGCTTCTGACGCTTGATAAAGTGTTCGAAGTTTCAGTAAAACGAATGTAATTAAAACATAAACCCACCAACATACAGCTAGTGATCAAACTAAAATAAACATAGAATGTTATTAGAAGTGTCGTCTTGATGTGGAACTACTTGACAGCAAAAATAATATCGCGTTGACGCCAAAGGTCGAGGTCACCGTAATACAACCAAGTCTAACTAGCACAAATACTGACTATTTTTCTTTCCTTTTTTTTATTTCCAGCTCCTAGATTTAACGACCCGGTTTACGAGCAATCAATGCGCCTTGTTCTATATCATTATATTTACTTTGTAAGTTCATCTTAGACTTGAATTGGGGTAAATAATAGCATCGTAAGAAAACCTTGATTTAA
The DNA here is from genome assembly GCA_910589285.2 of Mythimna ferrago. Taxonomy (NCBI): domain Eukaryota; kingdom Metazoa; phylum Arthropoda; class Insecta; order Lepidoptera; family Noctuidae; genus Mythimna; species Mythimna ferrago. Next base: position 647,539 of record OU342689.1, read on the forward strand.
TGATGGCATGGTTAGCGCAGTGGTTGAGCGTTCGGTTCTTGCACGGAAAAATGTTTGTATGGGTGATTTGCACCATGTGAGTTTTTTAAGCATCTGTTGACGCACTCACGATACGGAAGTACATCATAGCATGGACATATTTTTAAATTTTAAAAAATGGTCTAAAAATTCCACACAAATTGAGCACTGGTGATTGATGTTTTATGCGTTTAAAAATAAATTTTGGCTCAACCATGAGACTGACGGTTGACCTTAAAATCTACATATTAATTATAAATTAACCGAAATCTAAATTAAAAAGTCAGTAATAAAACAGTAATCAACTTCTTCAAAGCGTAAGTACAACATTGTGTAAACGTTAACTCTCAGGCAGTTTCTAACAATACCTATTCAGGATATTACCAAGAACATATCAAAAACAAATCTATAAAAACATTTATACTCCTCCAAAGTAAAAAGATTTCGAATAACAAGCCAGTGTACTCACCGACGGTGTTCATATAAACCCTCTATGAATACGGCACATCCTAGTTTACTGCGAGAATGAATGTAAGTAGCAGTAATATCTTTATTTGATAGGACGATGACCTGTGACTTGGTTAGCCGTTATTATTGACTTTTCATGGGATTACAAAGTAAAGTATTTCAGAAGTCTCACTATGCGAAGAGTGTTAACATGTATTAAGCCCACATCCCAAGTTTTTTTGAAAGGACTCTACCCGATTCCGTTGGCATGATCACTGACTGATCATATAATGACTCCACTTTACTCCTTTTAAAAAAGTACACCGTACTTCTATCTTTCTGGAAAAAAAATCACTGGGTCCAGAATGGAAAAAGTCTTACTAAAAATATTATATACGGTATCTATCATTCATTTTTTTGTCTTTTTGTAGTACAACAAGACCAAAACATGAATGATAGATACCTAATTCCTAGATTGTTCACTTCCTACAGGCAACGAGAGCATAAAGAGAAGCTAGTTAGTGTATGAAATGATTCAGATGAGTCCCTAAAACAACAAACACACATACAAATAACTTTGAACATATTTGAAGACTTTTTTATTTTTTGTTTTGCTTGATTGTAGGACAGCCGCAGAGATAATTAAGTAAGCAACTAAACTAAAAAAGATTTAAAATGTGATCGAAATGGTTTACAGTAAACCCACTCAATATTTTCTGTTGTTTTGAGTAGAGAACTTGCTCGCAATAACAGTCAAAGAACAATAAAGTATATTTTTACGAAGTAACGCGCTGTTATCAACGCGACGTTTCTTTTCTGTACGCCTCGTAAAATGTGCGTTTGACGCTTGACGGCAGTTCAAGGGCACGAGATTAAACGTGACCCGGGTGAATTTAATCGGGTACGTTTTATGTAGGTTAGACGGTCTAAGTGTACATTGTGAAAGAAGGATTAGTATTTTCCTTAGTAACCTGTAAACAGAAGATAAAACTTTGGTCTACAAGTACCAACTTCATATCAATTAATCTACCTTGCTAGTTCCTAACTATGCTGAGGAGCTTTCAGTTTATTTAAGACTAGCTGTGTCCGCGACTTTGTTCGCGAAGACTACAGGATTATGAATTTATTTTTTCTAAAATAAAAGTGCCAAAAAAGTCCCGTCAAAATCGGTCCAGCCATTCTCTGAAATTAACCCGGACAAACAGACAGACAGAAAAAATTGTAAAAAATATTATTTTGGTGTATGTATCGTATCGCCAGTAATAAATACTGAATTCTACGTGGTTTGATAAAGATTGGTTTCGTATTTTCTTTCAGGCTTAAGTGTCCTTTGTAGTTACGTATTTCGCCAAGGTCTGGTTCTCGATTTGTTCTTGTACCCCCCGTAGAGCCAAGATCGTCTCCTTCAGACTCTGGCAGCGAGCAGTGATGTCCATACGATACATACACCAAAATGACATTTTTTACAATTTTTTTCTGTAATATATATTCATATGCATGTAGTAAAAAGCAGTTATTTCAATATTACAAACAGACACTCAAATTTTATTTATATGTAGATGTAGATGCTGTAGGATATTAGTGTTTAACATGAAGCGATTGCCTATCTGATCTTCCTCCTCCTCTTTGTGACGCAAAGAGGAGGATATATATATATTATATATATATATATATTCCTCAATGTTGCGGGTCTTGAGCTTCATCTGCTGCATGCTGCATGCTTTATGTGCTGCATCACTTTAATTTTCATGATGTTATCTGATCTTCACGACCTAGGCAAAGCAATTGGCAAGCCTGATGTGTGATGATGATGTCAAAGATCTTCAAATAACTGCCAAGACAACCATCAATGTACTTTTTATGGCACCTAGGGTCTGAATGGATGGTTACCCATCCACGATGTGACCTCGGCAGCGTTGCTTAAGGTTGAAAATCGATTCAAGTGGGTGTGTTCACCATGAAGCTCTCTTTAATATTAATAATAAATTTTATATAAAGTATGTATCAAAATTTTACAGTATAAAAGTCATAAAAATATTTTTAGTGAATAATAAAAACAAAATGACCCTGCCATATCGGAATTTTCATAAAAATACGAGTAAATAAACAATTATTGAAAAACAATATCAAAACTAATTTCAATCTAAAACCAGACTCAGTAAATTGAAATCGTATTGGTGGCTTTATGAAATGTAAAACAAAAGAGATATCACCATTTAACCTTTAAAGGGTAATGACTTGTTATCAATATGGCGGGGAAAAATCGCAGATTCATGAACAATGGGCTAAATGGCGCGCTAATGTCAGTTGGGACCATAATAATTAAAACTTAGAACTAGTTTGCTTTTATTTAGGCCAAATGGGATAAAATTACGGGCTCTGTTTTGTCTGCCCGTTTTATTTGATGTTTAATTTATTTGTTCTCAAAAATGTAAATAACTATTTTTGATTTGGTCAATAAGGCTTCTAAAATCTATCATTTTAAGGACTTCGAGAAGCTTTATAGGTCACAGACATCTAATTATGCCAAAAAATATCCTTTTGAGTAACCTGCAAATTACTCTTAAGTATTACCAGTGTCCGGTTAGATTAGAAGCCGACCCTAACATAATGTAAATATATATAGTTGCGAAAATTCAACGCAGATGACGATGCTGAGCTATAATAAATTATCAGATGAAGTTCATTGCAGAGAGATACGCAGCATACCGCAGGGCAATTGTGCATCTAATCAACAATTTTGAAGGTTTGCACATTACCTGCATATGCCCAGCATATTTAAATCAGTTCTTCGTATTACATTTTGAACGAAAAACGTCTACTGTTGGACAGGCTTCTCACAAGCGTCACCACAATGAATGAATTTGTATGCCTTTCATCTATTGCATTCCCACAACCCTCAGCAGGTCATCGGTCTACTCTTTAGAAAGACTGCCAACGCTGCGTCATTCGGGGCACAGTCGCCACTCCGGAACCTTCTGCTCCATCAACTGTCGGTTTAGCAAGCAATGTGCTGCCCACTACGACTAAGGTTAGCGATGCTTCGGGCTGCGTCGCTAATTTGGTTCTCTTTTGTCTTCATATTTGATTCGATCACGCAAGGATACTCCGAGCATAGCATATAAAACTTGAACATATTCTTATACCTCCTCTTAATTAGATGGGAGATCTTGTACATCGTCGTAATAGTGCTGATAGTCCTGATGTCAGCATTTCCTCGTACCTTCCTCCATCACTATTAGCCATGTGTTCCAACGACCTGATTACAGCTAATTCGAAGGGTTACCAAATACTAAGGTAACTCATTCACCTTAGAAACAGTTAAAACTTACGAGGGATCGCTTACAACCTTGAGAATGACCCGTTTTCCTTAAGGGGCCGTTAACAACATAAGGGTATAATATAAGCTGTTCTTACACATTGTGTTTCTTCTGGTTTTGTTGATCCATTATAAGAGAAATTTATTTGTGAATGAGAGTTTGGTTACTAAGTGAGAGGATTGTTTCAATTGTGATATTTTTTGAAATATTAGATGATTTAATATCCAAAAGTTTATTCGGAAGTGGTCATTCTAATCCTTCAAAAAAACAATAGTTTGACAAAATCAGAAATATGTTTTGTATTTAGAGCAGCCTTTCATTTCTCTTAATTATGACTTGTTTTACTGTAAGTAGAAACTCACTATCATAAAATTTTCCTCTCATATCTTTAAAAATACAGTCTCAGACCTAAAAATAACTCAGCCTTCACTACTCACAACCATTATAACCGATAAAAACTTTCTCCCAAAAAAGCGTTGCGTATAAAATAAAATAATTTGCCATCGCAATGCGGGCCGCACTTACGTTAACATTGGGCACACCTGCCCCCCATTACTTATAGTACGGGACTCTGCCATCGGTTACCTCGTCGTTTACTTGAATTTCTATTAGTAAACACTTAGCTTGTGCTATTTTGGTGTTATGCGACCCTGGTACTTGTGTATAGTGTCAAAATTTTTTTTTTTTTAAATTCGCAGAAAAAAACGATAGCACTGCCTTTTTTTATAAGTTTTGGTTTATTTTATTTTTAATAAAAATTACAAATAATACGAAAAATATGACAGCTGATCTTTTGAACCCAATCCGCCATTTAACGTTGTAGCTAAAGACATAAATTTGGATGTACTTTTCTTAGATAATTATGGGTAAAAAAACTAGACGAAGTTTTTTTGGTTTTATTTTAGTTGGAACTGAATATTTTACACATTTTTTGTGTTTTTGAAAATCAGCGTCAGATGGTAGTCTTATGTTAGCATCTAAAATTATGCTAAGCTAAGGCCCTTTTGGCATTATTTAGTGTACTTTTTCATTTTCTTTAATTTTAAGGTGCTTCCGTTTTTATAATGCCAATAAATGCAAGTTTCTCTCTTTCTTTTCTTTCTAGGTCAATTTACAAAAGTGTTATCAAACAATAAACAGAAAACTTGTTGTACTTCTGGTAATTTAATCCAATACTAATAATAGTTTACAGAAGTTCTATTCCGCTTACGAAGTCTCATATAATAACAAGAGCCCCATAGATATTATAATAAGGGTGGAAGAGTCAACATTCGATCGAGTTAACGGTGTTTGCTCGATAAACGGTGGCTCTGTCTACACCCCGAGCTATTGCATTTTCTTGGAAAACCACTAACATATCTGTCGTTAAGAATTAAATACTTAGATTACATTTTAGTATCACAGTATTATTATAAAGGTGAAAGTTAAGAATATATGAGTATGCGTGTATATCTGATTGAATATTGATGGAATTTGGCACAGAGGTAGATCATATCCTCAAATAATACATACTTATGATACTTACTGTCTTTTTTTTTAGGTGTGAAAATTATCTAATGACATTCTGCCGCCGAGCTGAAGGGTGTGCCAGACTTTTACTTACTAAAAACACATCCTGTTCCTACTTGGCCATCGTTTCAGGGTCCTGGGGATCTCTTTTGCATTACCTATGGCCCCAGTAGGCTTCGACCCTGCTGGGCCCTTACGGTGGCTGACATATCCTCGAGGTATGGAATAATACGCGTCGTCGACGGCTTGGGTTTGGTCCAGATGGTTACCGAATGGTCAAACGGCGAGCTACCTATTGCTCGCCGTCCGCAAGCCCTCGCCTACGTTGGCCGGAAACCAAGATTGGAATCCCGGTGGCTGGGGCGCGAGTGACATTACCTCGCGCATGTGGCCACCTTCTTTGCTAGCATAACTTCTTTGCAAAAGGAGGCGACCGCCTGCCTCTGCTCGTTGCTCTGGACCATGGCCTTTATCAAGTCCAGCGCGAGAGATCGCTTCCGCCGACAGCCCCCACGAGGACACGGTGGTGCTCGGCCCAGGTGTGGCACACCTCTAGTATAATTATGCTCCACCGAGTCCTCCAGGCGGTCCACACAAAGGTGTCACCCGGGCATTTCATCCACACAAATCCGGTGCAGGAATCTTCCAAGCTGGCCATGTCCAGTGGGGACCTGGTAAAGACGCCGTGTTGTCTTTCCAGCTACTCCTCAAAGAGGAGACTTTCCGCCATAATTGTGTTAATAGTTTCTCCTAGGTAGGTACCTACTCCTCAATTCTTAACTCAACTAGTCTCTTTGCACTGTCGGTAAAAGGTTTTTAACATCCAGACGGATGGAGTTGCGAGATAAGCTTGTCTGTAGATATATTACATGTATAATTAAGAGATCGTAATTAAAACCTATAATTAATATTGAGAGGTTACTCGATAAAATCTTGTTTCGATTTATTTAATAACTCCATTAAAATTCCTAGAATATTCTCATCTGATATTGTTAACTATGAGATTCAATCAAACTACATATTTAATCGCTAGAAATAATTAAATTTTCGTCCAATCAAAGGCCAGAGAAATGAAACATTTTGTTCGAATCAATTAGATTTAATAAGGCTTAGTGTACAAGCACAATTTCTGCGGCCAACGAACCACGCACAAACAAATTAATCCGGCACCGGACAGAGCCCGGACGGAGCCGGACAGCATGGCATTCCGGGCTGGCGGACACTATACGCGCTTTGAAGCAGTTGCACTGCTAATTTGGTTCTAAGCCGTCATTTCGGTGTGAATGCCGAGCTTACGCCGCCGGCTGTCGGGCAAAGCGCGTGATGGCGGATAATTCGCGCGCTTCCTTGTGACTGTTACAGCTTTGACCGGTAATGACAAGATTAACGTTACATTTTGGTGACGTAATGCGTTTGTTCATACACAATTATGACTGCGCATAAACATTAATTCTGCGTTGTTCCTGAAAGCAACAGTTACAAAATACCACGTCAGAACTCTAGCAATTTGACGACATGGTTGATTGACACAGCATGGTTAAGCGATTGGGTGCTGCGCAGTGTGTCGTGGGTTTGATTTCCGTACGGAACAAATATTTGAATGACCTACTGATAGTTGTTCCGGGTTTGGATGTCTTATCCATGTGACTTTACATGTTTGAGAACGACACTGGAGTAATTTATAGCGTGAAAAGGCAATGTCATAAAAAAAAATAGCAACTTTTTGAATCATAAGTAAATCGATCCGCAAAAAATCAGGACTAATTTAATTAAAGCATTATGTCTTAAAAGTAGATGTCAGTGTAGATAAAAATCAGATTTTAGACAAGGATCAGCGCAAGGGCAAACGTCAAAACACACGACTAAGAGTCCATATCTATTAAAATCTAAAGTAGCACAAGGTGGACTGGAGCTCAAAGGTACTGTAGTTCAGAACTTAACTAAGCTTTTAAGTAAATAATCCCTGTAACACATTAAAATATTATATATCACAAAACTTCGTGAACATTCGAAATAAAATTTTAATTCGAACTCCACCAAGAAAAACGAAACAAGAGTAATTTACTCGCAAAGGGAACTTACACAAGTATAAGTTTTCTCAAATAGAGTCGCCCTCGTCTCGTGTCGGGCAAAATGAGGCGAGTAAATCTATCCCGGTCCGTTGCGAGGCGCCTCTAGTCCAAGTAAACCGATTACTCGATGCACCCACCCGGATACACCGGGAGCTGGGACTTTTTATTCTGTAGATTTGGTCTGGTATCTGGTAGTGTGAAAAGGAATTTAGTATGTTACTGTGAGTCACAAAAGGTTTCGGATTTATAAAAACAAGTTGTGAACAATGTTTACGACAGTTCACATACGTTAATTATACTTATATGTATTACAATATATGTCGTAGTCAGATCATAGAAATCGATCACTTTATAATAAGGCCAAGAAAAACTGACTAGATTGCTTTAAACGTTAAAGTTGTATGATATTTGAATCCTCGTTTGGCCTACTTTTTTTAGACCTTTTATTATTATAAAAATCCTACATCAATGATAAATGAATTATTAAATAAATGATATGGCCAAACGAGAATTGACATTGTCATCAAAAGTTAACGTTTTAACGATCCTGGTCAGTTTTAGTTGGCCATATTACGATGTGGTCAAATTCTATGATCCTACCATGACATATACATAAGTCGTCTGGTGTCCACAACTTTGAACCCAAAGCAGCGCGTATTTTAAAATAAGAAAAAATGTGTCATTCAATACACCCCAGCTCCCCAAGGAAGGCTAGAAACGTCTGACTGTTTTGTTGAGGGTACCTGTGTTTCTAAAGTATTTTGTCCAAGTATTCAGCGACCCAATGTAGCTTTGTGAGTTCACTTCTCTTTCTTATCGCAGAGAATCGTGACTGCATTTTAATTTGTCAACGGTATTTATCTCGATGCAATCAGCCACCTGGTGGAATGTGGCGCTGCCGCTGATAGATATCAGATATTTGTCTCGACCTCCACTTGACCTTTAGCTATCCATTTTTTCTGTCACTAGTGCACAAGTGCTAGTCTGGTTTGTAACCCTGATGATTGGAAAAATTTAAAGGTGCTTTGTATGATGATACTCGCGAACAAGTATAGAGAAATGCTCGTGAAGGTAAATGTGATTAATATGTAAGCGAGGGTGTGCATACTTACCTGTGCTTAACATACATAAATAATTATGAATATGAGAGATCGCTTATTCATGCATTGCCTTGAGGGGAGAATTATTATTTCGAGCGGTGTTCGGGGTATTTTGGTAATGTTGGAAGGTATAATTTTTTTACTACGTTGTTTAAAAACATATTATTGAAAATGCATCATCATTTCAATAAATAATTGTTAAAATAATTAACACGTGTCTACTTACGGTTGTAGATATGAGTTAATTATTTTAACATACAAAATTTTAATTAAATTAATTAAAAGTGCTACAAAAAACATAATAAACTGGTAAAATTATCAGATCAACTTTAATTACATAAATAATTAAAACTTTAATATTTGTAAGTGCGAACTTCCGATCAGATAGTGTTTCATTTCATTAGCAATTGGTATTTAATTGCTAATGAAATGCAAATAATGACTAATTGTACAGCCAGTCGCCACAAAAAGAAACTTGGGTTATTATTTCAAAAAATATTTTTTGTTGTCTATTAAAAATATTTATTATGAACATACCAAAATAACTTTATATCAGTAAAAGGTTCAATCAAAACTAATATTTGATATAGTAGACGATCGGGTAATTCTGAAACAATACAAACAAAATGATTGTTAAGTATATTGATTTTTAGGTTTGTTTTTTTTTTTTATTTTTCCTGTCAGACAGTGATATAGATGAATCAGTTGCATTGGGCAATTAGTCATCTTTGCAAGAATATGGGAGCAGTCAGGGTCATTCTAGATCTGCAATTACAATTTTTTATTCCGCTTTTATTAGATTTTTTGTTTTTGCTCGCTTCACTCTGATGCAGAGTGGTTGTCTCATAAGTTCTCCGGTAGTATCAGGGTACGCCGTACAACTTCTCGCCACATTTGCCTGCTGGCAGCACTCGTTCAATGGGCCGCCAACAGCTGCTTTGATCTGGTCTGTTCATCGCATCGGTGATCTGCCACGCGGACTGATTTCTTAGTTTTAAAAACAAAAAACATACAAAGAATGATTTAAAGACACATTTCTCTTGGCAAACTCCCGGTCCAGCCAATGCGCGTGTCTTTTCTCCAGGCTAAGAAATTGGACAGCCGCGTGGAGTGTACGTACACGAAGCGAAGCAAACATGGTGCTTACTTTATTCTGCTAACCCTACTAATGAACACTTATTGCTTTATTCGATGCCTACTGCTTTTGCTGACCGTATATTGGGTAGGGTCAGCCAATAAAGTGGGAGCTAATATTGGGCCAGTTGTTATTTCGGCAGAAGTTTTGCTTGTTATTTTATTTGAATATAGATTTGTCTGATAGTAGACTTTTACTTGGCAATGACAATGACACAATGTAAGTAAAGTAATTGTTACATTCGGTTATCATCGAAATATCTTTATATACCTACATATTTAATTTTTTTTTTGTTTTTGTACATTTGAGTACGTCAGTAAAAGACACATGAAACACTTTGAACTAAAGACACTATATTATGAGGCTCACAATTGGAATTTCTTTGTAAGAGACTAGCTTTTGCCCGTGGCTTCACCGTACATAAAATAATGCCTAAGTCACTCAGAAATAAAGTAGCTTTCTATCGGTAAAAAATTTCAGTAATCGGTACCAGTACTTTCAGAGATTACCTCCTACAAACAAACAAAAAAAACTCTACCCCTTTTTTATATTAGTGTAGATTGATTTTATCGAACTGATGACAACATACAGTCAATACATAATAATGTAATATATGAAACAATGGCATTAACAAAATTGATTTAATGTACGGTTTAGGTACGACAAAAAATATAACATTTAAACAAATATATGAACCGATCGTACATTGTACTGATAAAATTAATAACCTAGAGACCAGTGAACTAATCTCTTAGCATGTCATGAAACTCTTCCTATATGACTGGACCGATTGTAATGAATTATGTTTGTGTAGGTTCCTGGGTGGTTTAGATTCAACGTCACGACGATACAACGTCTGTCAGGTCGTTTTATTCACGGCTTTGGAGTGCTACGCAATCCATTTTAAGTCCTAAACTGAACGGCTATATATGGTGTATACTCCATCTCTCTTTCTAATTCGCATGACTGACAGTTTAACACGTCATGGTAAGGCCCCTGTAGTGCTAGGTACGCAGATATGTTACTCACAACATAATCCTGTAAGTGAGGTAGGTATTTCAAATCTATTTCATATTTATAGGTAGATACTTGTAAAACCCGAGGGCCTGGGACGAAGGCTAAGAAAGAACAGGAGTGGGCTTTTAGTCAGCAAAAGTCTGACACACCCTCCCGCACCGTTCAAGGGTGGGAGATATTAATATTATAAATACGAAGGTAACTCTGTCTATCTGTTACTTTATCACGTCTCAAAAGATTAAAAGATTTGGATGTGTCAATAGATAATACCCTGGAACAGAACATCAGATAGTTTTTATCCTGGGTGTGTTCACATGGGATAATGTTTGACTTTCATGCAGGCAAATCTGTTGGCATAACCTAGTATAACATGATCAATATTTAACTGCTAAATGATAAATTATATTTATTTTGCAAATAGGTTTAAAATACACTTTTACACCTAAATTTTTTTTGTCAAACACCGGCCTCATCTAGATGATGAGGCCGGTGTTTTCTAGCTGACTACCCTGAGAAGAAACACCGAAACAAACTCAGGGGTCAAAGTCTCTTTTAAAGTCCATAGAGTAAATATATAATGGTCAAATCTCATGCGAACCATGCAGATTTGTTTGAGATGTTCTTTTGAAGAAAGATCCATACAGATTTGATCAGACCTGGCCAGCCAGTGCAAGCATTTGTCAGTATTCGCAAAGCTCAACTCAGGACTACTAAGAAGTTCAACGACTTGACGAATAATACCAAGGAAAGGACATTTTAACAGGACGATAAATATTAATATCTGAGAACACAGTAAAATAATACCTACCACTAAAAATTAATTATTGATGTGGCTGGGGCTTGATTCTAGGAAATCGGAGCACTTCCGTGATAAAATTGGAAAATTCTGATATTATAAATGTGAAAGTAACTATGTAGGTATGTTTATCCTCTTCACGTCCTAACAGCTGATCAGTTTTGATTAGAATTTGCCACACAGAAAGGTAATCTCGATGTTAATGAATTAAAACAGCATATTTCATCAGAAATTCATATTTATATTTCCGTGATAAAATTTGAGCTTCACCCGAGCAAAACCACTAGTATGAGCAAGTATAATATAAATAATCAAAAAACTATTAAACTGTAAACATCCGAAGAACACATTTATTCCGATTAAAATTTTTGGTAAGGCTGGAGGTTTCTAGGAAATCGTGATAAAATTGGAAATTCGGTAGAAACTTAATTTTATGGAATATGCGAATACATGTCGGGAGTTCTCAGAATCGGTAAATTGTTGATCACCAATTCTAATAACAATCTGGTACCTACGGAATACTGAATGTACGATAATTGTTGTGGAATATTTGGGAAAAAGTAGTTCATGAAATCTGAGGAAAAGTCAGTGAAGTAACCGACATAATTAGCTGAACTGACAAGGTAACCATGTATCAGTTATAACAATTTTATGAGAATTTTAAACTATACAACTGACATGCACTACGACAGTTTTATTTTTTTGTCTTAATTATAACGGACACAATTTTTATTATGAAATGGAAATAAATACTTTTTGTAATCAGAAAAATAAACACTGATTCCCAATATATAATAGGTACTAGGTAGTGCTGCAATATTGCAGAAAATACAAAACACAAACCAATAAATACCTAATTAAAAAAAAAAAGAATAACCTTAATATATTAGGTTTGTTTGAACTTATATAATTCCAAGTCAATCCAAAGATATATAATATTTCAAAGCAACCTGTTTTAAAAAACGACCATCTTATATGTAAAGACCTATTATATACTATCCACTTTTTTTTTTTCTTTGGCCTCCCTCTCCCATATCTTTTAAGAGCGTACGTTTCATCCCTGCTATTTACATGACCATACCAAGACAAATAATTCCCTTTCGACTAAGGAATAAAATAGTAAAAAAAATAGTACTTCCGGGCAGGTAGTACAATATAAAAAAAAAATAGTACTAGTATAGTAGTAGTTTAAAAAAAATAAAAATACTATAATAATTATTATAAAAACTAGTAGTAAGGCTGTTTAATTCATTCGGTGGTTGGTGGCAGTTATTCCGGTTCAAAACAGAGCTGTAGCCAGCAGCTGCGGCAGACTGCTTCAAACGTGCATCCTCCACCTAGAGCAGTTGCGGGGATATTCAAAAGAGTCACTGTAGCCTTGGAACTCAAAAGGCAACTGAAGGAATACGGGTGCGTTTTAGTCCTGTAAAAGTCCAGAAAATTATTTGATGATTTTCCACAAAAAAGGTAGACGAGTTACAAAAGGATAATAAAAAAAAGCTTGAAATTCATAAGAATCGTAGTTTAAATTCACCTAGAACCAATAACGGTGACCATCTTTTATTGTATATACCTAATTACAACGTTACTGTTTCTTTGCCAGATGGATATCGTATCGCCATCTAGCGGCTGTTCTGGTAACTAACTGATTAATCAATACAGGTTTTGATTGGAACGATGATTGTGTTCGATATAAGTATTTTAGTAGCGTGTCATCATTCTCTGGGTTCTACCTTCCAGTCGTCATCTGCTGTTCACGTTTCCTGACAAAATATAAATACACTAATTACAGTTCAATTATTTGTACTTTTATCTCTAGTTTTCTTAAGCAAGCTCTTGATTTATAAAAATCTATCTTATAACAACGATTTTGCTTGACAAAATACAGAAAGCCATCCGTGTATTTAATCTAAATCTGCATCGCCGTTTGAGTGTGATTAAGTAACACACATATTTACAAACTTTTGCGAATTTATGAATTGGTTGATTTAATAAACAAAATCAATTCAATCATCTTTTATGGACTTGAGTGACTAAAAGAAAGCTTAGATGCACTCTCATCTATGGTTTCTGATTTCAGTCCCTCCCGTCCATACTCAGAACTTACTCGTAGCTCATGACATTTTCCCCTACCATCACCGAAAATAGGTCAGTCACATCGCTTTTTCGAGTGTGAATTAATTCACGATTGAATTAAAAATACAGCCATTAATTTTATATTTGTGCAATAAATGAGTAAAAGTGTCTGTGTAATTTAATTACAAACGCGATGATTATCATAATTAGTGCCAAAATTATTGCCTCTATAATAATTTATTGCCTTCGCCGAACCGAAGCAGCGATTGCTATTTATTTTATTTGAAATTTGAATAGTTTTATTAACTAAATCGAAATGAAAGGCCCATTATTACTGCAATAATTATATAAAGTTTGATTATTATATTAGTTTTTGGCCGTATTTTTATGTTTGTTTTCGATAGATAGTAAATAAATTATTTTCGAATGGTCAAGCAATTTAATTAACTTGACTAGCCTTTTCCCAGTAATTTTACCAACTTTTATTGGTAAATAAGTAAATTACCCACCATTTTTATACTAACTACGTAAGTTCGTGCGTGACCTAATTATAGTATTTGCATTAATTAAAACGACTACTACTGGCCAAAGTAATGACAATAGCCCCGAGCATAATTTATTGAAGTATTTAGTGACCAAATGACCGTGAGTCTAAATAGTTTCCTATTGTGAGACTAATTGAATCGCTTGACGAGGAAGGAAGGCGACAATGACACATAATTAAGAAGTAATTAGCTAAAAGGCCACACAGGTTGTGTGTGTAGGCAAGTAACTAGCTGGGCAAAAAACAGAATAAAAGATATCCTTCTTCGGCTATTTACTTTTTTTATATGGAAGTAAATATTTAAATGCAATAGTATTGCACAATTTTTATAATTATCACAATTTGAGTACCATGATGGGTCTTTATTTATTCAATACTAGTTTTTGCCCGTGGCTTTGCACATAAAATATAACCTATGTCACTCAGGAATAAAGCACAAAATAAAACAAAATAACAAACTTTACCTATTTTATAATATTAGTGTAGTTTTCCATTCAAGTCATAAATAAATTAAAGTTTTTGAAAAAAGTTTTGTTATCAATTTTGATGTACTTATGTACAATAGAATATCCATTCTATTTTAGTAGTGATACATAAGTGGACAACAAAACATTGTTATTCATTATTATTATTATTAGGTAGCTTTATTTTTAAATTACAAACATAAACCAATATTTTATGATTGTATACTTATTTACTTGTAAGTAATGTTAGTTTGAGTGCTTAAAAAAAAGGATTAGTTGTTAGGTGTAAGGGCCGCCTATTGCGGTAAAAGCCTGTCTCCATCCGGTGCTCTTATTCATTGGGAATTTTTAAACATACCACTGTACGTTATTATAGATGTTACTTTCATATTAACTAAGAGTTAAGTATGATTTTGGACCCTGTTAGGGCACAAAAACGGCTACTCCGTTTCCTAGAATAATACTTTTTCGATGACAAAAATAAAAAAGCCTCTCAAAAACCAGCGGCCAATCGATGTTGAAACTACGTATCACAGTTACCCGTAAAGGTGAGTGTTCAAAGGTGAGCGCGACACGTATTTTCGACGCCACCTAACGTAAAAGGTTCCATGAAGCGATACAAATTGCTTGCAGTGTGAACCGGCCCTTTGTGTGCCGCACATTTGACTGTTACGTAGAATACTTACAATATTCGTTGGCAAGGTGTAACGTTTTTGATTGGCTACGTTTTTACGTTGCCATGTCGCAAGTATGCGAAATATCTTGTACCAGGAACACAGTTTATATGATTATATGAATTCTTGTACTTGAATGAATATAAGTAAATCACAATAGAATATGCTACTGCATACATAATTACATTTACAATGACGGATAAAACTACCATAATATACCCAACCATTGAAAGCCTGAAAGCCTGAATTTTCCGATACGGACAAAGTTGTTGAGAGTTGGTTTTTAAGTTTGGCGGCCACAAAGATCTGCAGCAAAACTAACCGAAAAGAAAACAGCAAGTATCATACATCGCAGTTGACAGTTGAGGGCTAAAAATTAAATGTTGCTATCCAGCTATATAAATTATTATAAGATCTGAACAACATTCAATATTCAATGACACTTACGTATCTGTAACCAGGAACCAACAATACAAAAAAGAAACGAAAATCAAAATAAAGTATTATGCTTCTTTGAGTGTATGGTTACTTTTACTTGTACATAAGCTTTTGATAAATAAGTAAAAAAGACCTGAGACGTTAATCGGTGTTAATTCAAGTGACAATTAATAAGTAAAACCTTGATATAAGTGGACAAAGAATTGGCCAGGCCTAAACCAACGCTACGCCAACACAATCACTAAACGCGTATTTAAATTACGAGTTCTTATTAAATCATACTTAAACAGTCTAACAAGGCCGCGCCTAGGGCTGCCATTGAGTGAATTATGGGGAATCACAATAAATATTGTAGACATTAATATTCAAAAGCTCAACATTTTGACGTTATTTATATTTTAATCCAACTATAAAATGAAATGTCACAAAAAAGGAAATAACAATATAAATAAAATCCGAATATATTTAAAATCTTATTAATGCACCTGTCATGCACTTTATGTGCATCTCCCAAAGGTTAACAAGCAAATATATGTAGACAGATCCACTTCTTTACCTATATAGAAAAACAAGAAAAAAAAATGGCGTTGTTATTATTGATACTAAGCGTTTATAATTTATTAAGTTTAATCTAAGTATAATAAAAACACGTCGAAAGAAACATTATTGATTATTTTAGTACGATTATAAAACAATTATTTTTCATCTACAAACGCAATAAGAAAAGTCAACGAAAATTTGATCGGGACTTTTGTATTTAGAAGGTTTCTGAAGTGGCTAAAGTTTTGACGCTCGGTAATTTTTCATTTCTTGACAACCCTAGTTACAGGACATGTCCAAACAGAGTGACAGATGCGTCTGAAGTCGCGGGAATGTTACAAATAGCACGCCATTGTAAAACCCATGGACTCGTTTGTATCATTAAAATGGAAAACATGGGTACAGTAACATGCGGACAAAGACTGTGACAAATTATAATGACATGTCAAGTAGGTACGAAAAGATAAAATAAATATTTCTCATTCACTTTTCATTTTTAATAATGTCTGACCCGAATCACGTAGATACTTCATTCAAATTACAAAAGAACTCTTACGTGATCTAATTGGTACATTCATAACAAATAACATCATAGATAAAAAAATGGACTTCCCAAATAGCGAAGCGTACATTCACAACACTTTCGTTTTTGACCACAAACCGGTCCCGGCTCTTACGCGTACTACACACCTGACCTTTCGAGGCCCATCACTCTAATCACGATTACGACAGATACTCAAGTCAACCACAGGTTTATTACACACACTTTAAAAACACATTTATTTTAGTAAATCGATTTAGACAAAGTTCATTGCCTTGTAGTTCGTATGTACCATCACTGATGAATATCGTAATGTCCTATTAGCCTTAATTGATTTTAGTTGAGCTGCCGCTAAGACCGATTCTATTTCATCTTTATTACTTAATCTTTTTGTCCTTATTCTACCCATATTGTTATAAATGATCAGTTTCTATTACTTGGCTAGCTAAGCTGATTACAGCAAAAAGAAATGTACTAAGTATGTGTGATACTTTGATTCTCGTATAGCCTAAGTAATAGCAGTAAGCAATAATATCTTATTTTATTTTATTTATTAAGGAAACTCAACAGTTTATTTTTAAGTTACATGAGTTAAGAAGACCCACTCCACTATCAATGAGCAGCCCAATGCATTTGCGTGAAAGTTACTAGCATGTAAAAGTGAGGTCTACGCAGGCTGCACAGTGATAGCGAAATGATGACAGTTATCATTTAAATCAATTACAAAGCTCCACGGCATTTATAAAAAAAAGTAACATAATATAAAAGTTCTTGTAGTTCGTTGTAACTTTGATCGATGTTTTAATAATAGTGTATTTTTTTAGTTTTATGACGTATTAAAAAAAAAACTACTTGCTAGATCTCGTTCAAACCAATTTTCGTTGGCAGTTGGCGTGGTGATGTACATCATATTTTTTTTTAGTTTTATCATTCTCTTATTTTAGAAGTTACAGGGGGGGGGACACATTTTACCACTTTGGAAGCGTGTCTCGCGTAAACTATTCAGTTTAGAAAAAAATGAAATTAGAAACCTCACTATCATTTTTAAAGACCGATCCATTAGATACCCCACACGTATGGGTTTGATGGGTTTGAATCTTAATGCGGTTCACAGAATACATCTACGTACTAAGTTTTTACAGTATAGCTCTTATAGTTTCGGAAAAAAGTGGGTGTGACATACGGACAGACAGACTGACAGACAGACGTGACGAATCCATAGGTTCCGTTTTTTGCCATTTGGCAACGGAACCCTAACTAGATTAACTAGAGAGTAGTGTAAGGAAAGATTAAAAGCGTAAAAATACACCAATATGCAACCTATTACAATTCAATTATTGAAAAGCTTAGGCTATTATTGTTGTTGTTGTAACTAGACTTTCTCTCAATTATTAAGAGAACATCTAATTACTAAATTGTGACCAACCCTAAGACACCGAGATCCGAGGATCTTCTGTCCCTCGGAAAGCAAGTTAAGCTGCGGGTTCCAGCTGTTATTTGCAGATCTTTGACTGTCGTTACGGATAATCAATAGCAATGAAATTCGAAATCACTCTTGCCAAGCTGTATCGTGTAACCCAATTACCAGGTTGAGAAGGTCAGGTAAAGAAAACGATAGTAATAGAGGAACATTTATTCTGTAAAAAAGTAAATAATTTTACACTAGTTTTTTGTCTAAACCATAGTTGAATTTACGTTCGTGACACCTACAAATTTCAGACTACTAGCGCCATCTTATTTGTGTATCTATAAACTATCTACATTCACGTGTAGATCCCACTTGTTGGTAAATCATTAGAAACTAAAATCGCGTCATTAGTTTACTGTGGGTTGCATTGTAGTGTAAATATGAATATGAGTCGCATTATTTTAGTTTTTTTTTTCTTTTAAGAAATAACAGGTGATCTTTTTCGTGAATACCCTTCTTTGTTCAAAAGCGGTGCTTCTGCTGCGTCAAGCAACTTCTTTATCTTGTCGGGCCTAAAATATTATTGTGTCCCATTAAGTGGTCCAAGATCGAAGTGAAGATGATCTTGCGTCTTACAGGAGGGACTGGCCAGCAGTTGATGGCAATAGACGTTAAAGAAAAAAGGAAAGGAACGCATTCGCCCAGAAGTAGGACATACTAAGCTAATTTGATAATATTAGATAGGTATTAGAAAACGTTAGAACATTGGAGATATGAACTTTCTATGTAGTATAGGTAAGTATGTTGGGTTACTTTTGTCCAAGAACATTAACTAATAGAAATACAGTGAACGCAGTGTCCTGTGTTCATATTGGTTAATAAGCTTGGACAAAACTAACCCGAGTTTACTGTGCCAATTTGCTAATCTATATTTTTAAAATCTTCTATATATAAAAAAGCGAAATACCACTCACTGATTAATCACAAAATCTCAGAAACTATAACACCTACAAACTCAAAAGGCAGATAGGTTCCTTATAGGGTGCAGACATCTGCTAAGAACAGATTTTACGAAACTCTATCCTTAATGGGGTAAAACGGCGGTAACTTTTCACGCGGGCGAAGCCGCTGACGGAAGCTAGTCTATACTATTTATGAAAGCATTCTTCTACTATTAGCAAAGTATCTAATCTTCTGGCCTTTTGATGATACTCGTATTTAAGTAATATCTAAAAATAGCACTTAGATGAGTCGAACTAAGTGTGGTAGGTACTCAACGTTCTACTAATAGACACTATGTATGTAAATCAAGACATTATGCCAATATCTTAGGACTGACCTTTGCGAAGATTTTGCAAAATGTTATGAAAACAAGAAAGGTCGCGAGGGGCTGGAATGTTGTTTATGGGATTGGACCTTCGGATTCGAATATATGTTAATATTATCTGAGACTAACGACTCACCCAGGCTTTGACTGGGTATTAAAAACCTTTGGAATTTGCAGCTTTTCTTCATTACAACATTTGAGCATTGTACATATCCATACGTTTCTCTTACGTCATTCTATCTATTGGAAAAACTTAATTTATATTCTAATTTAATTTTGCCAATAGATATTTAGAGGTTCAGTAGTTTTGTTAATTGGGAACAGACAGACAGAATATGGACTGACGTGATCAAAAACTATGCAAGAATAGTAGGCACTATCACAGAATTGCTTCTTCTATATCAAGTGAAGAATATTACTATAATCATTACTGTACTGTGTGAATTCTTCAAAATATTAAATAGCGGTGCACTTATAAAGCATCCATATTTTGCTAGTTCTGTTTGTTTTTTAATGCAGCCTCAGGAAATTGAGATTGATTGAGAAAATGAGAAATTTCAGATGGAAAATAAAAAAAAAACACACTTTGAAAAAAAAAACACTTTGGCTGACCTGGAAATTGAAATCACTTTTAGATCTTTACTACCTTCTGCCAGCGGCTTCGTCTCGTCAAAGCACAGAATATAATTATGCCTGTATAATTTAATGATAAAGTAGCTTTTCTTTGCAACAATAAGAGAATTACAAATATATCAATCTTTCCTCTTATTTGGTTGTGAAACACAACGTTTAAAAACAATAAAAATGTAGGTGTCAACTGTCCTATTTTTGATATACACAGGTGTGCTTAAATCACATATCACAATATTGAATTTCATTGGCACTCTTTCTTGTCTCCCACATACATTTCTAGAGCTTCTAGGAAGTGGACCTTCAGCTTGATTGGCATTCAATTATTGTCCAATATAAATATTATCATGTCTATAGTAGGTAGGTACTTATTTTGAATGAGTAATTTATTCATGCTATTTCTAAGAATAATTCGATGTAACTTTTTTTAAGTGTCGTACATATTTGCGGCTTGTATTGGATCTTTATCCTTGACATTTCATGTGCGGTATGAATACTTATTAAAACACTTTAAAAATAGAGTTATTTTCCTTATACGCTTCATAATGCATTGAATCAACTTTCAAACAAGTTTTTTGATCAAAATTAATTTATTCGTCACCTGACATTATATCCTGGTTATAATTTAGTCTTATTTTTATTGACATCACACCTTCCTAATCGTTTCTCTCGCAATTAGTTTCCTTTTGCATTTCAAAACCGCGGTGACTTTTTCAAACAGTCTCTACCTAGTGGCACGACGCTTTAAAATGATGCCTGTAATCATTAATGATCTTTAATTTACTTATAGAATAGAATAGGATAGAATATGATAGAATAGGATAGAAATACTTTTATTCGGTACAGACATAGCACAACGGTTATTAACACAAAGTAAACAAGAATTCCTTGTGAAAACCCGTTATCAGAAATTTGATGAAGCTGAAATAGGAGCGTTGGTGACCCCGAGATGGTGGCTCATAGTGTTACACGCGCAACTCTCTCTGAGGTATGTATAGGAAAGCCACTCTTTAACATGTGACGAGACCCAACTTCCACTGCGCTGGACTAGTACTAACACTAGTCCGGGGCAGCGGAAGTGAAACTACACCCACAACCACCGACACAAGTGTACGAGGGAACATTAGGGTGATTTTAGTCTGTAAGGGCTATATTTCACCGAGATACTATGGCGGGACGCGGCCAATCGCCGCTACCAACAATATACAGCTCTATAGAGAGTTACTCATCTGGTGTCCGTTTGGTTGGGCAACCAATTTGGTGGCGCGACCAGCTCGGGCGTATGGCGACTCTGGTGTCTGTATGGTGTCCCGGTGAAATATAACCCTTAGAGTTTGACAGACCCCTCCAACCACCTTAGGGCGGAGAATATCGATGAATTATTCCAACCCAATAAAAAGGACCGTGGGTGATACTAACAAAAAAAGGTCTTAGCTCAGCTACGGGCGAAAGCAGGTTGTAAATTGTGATGATGAACATTCAGCCTTCAAAACTAGAGTGAGTAGGCATTTCCTAGACTCTTATTCAATGGAAGTTCATCGATTGTAAAAGGAACCCTCTTTTACTGGCTTTTACATCTAAAAAAAAAATGCTTGCCAACTCTATAATTAATGTAATTTTGATCCGATTCATCAAAACTAAATTATTCAAAGTTATAATTAATGGTAAATACATACATAATATATGTATTGATTTTATATTTACAAGTGTCATCAACGGCTATAAGATTAGGATTACGGTCATGGACGCGAGCGAAGTGCTTATTGTCAAGGTCGAGTTAGGTAACCATATTCAAATTATTATTGAGTCAGATTCCCCCGGGGCTGACGATTTATGTGTTCGTTATGAGTTTGTTGAAATTGTATGTATTTATATTTGTTTGTCTCTAGGTTTTTATCAGATATTTTGTACATTCTAGTCATGATAGAAGTTATTTCTCGTTTTTTAGGGTTCCGTACCTCAAAAGAAAAAAACGGAACCCTTATAGGATCACTTTGTTGTCCATCCGTCTATCTGTCTGTCTGTTAAGATCCTTTATCGGTAACGCGTAGAAGTATCAAGTTGAAAATAAAACCATGTACTCAGGTTTGCGGACTCTTGAAGCTGTAAAAAAAATCAAACCTGTAAATTAACGAAAATAAAAAAAGATACTTACGGCCGTTCATGTCGCAAGTTTCGACACTCAATCAAAACTCATAGGTTACTTCCCGCTGACATAGAAGTCTGAAATTTGGCATGAAGCAAGGCCTTTGAACACAAATATAGGGAAAAATCTGAAAACTGAAGAATCTGTAAACTGTAAATTTGTAGTTATGTCACAAAAAAAGAACTTTTTTTGCGATTCTGTAAAATCTTCGTAACTCAATTCGGAAATCGAACTGTTTTCATAGGTATGTTTGTAATGAAGTGCGCGAGTCCGACTCACGACTTTTTGAAGAACATTATTATTATTAGCATAGCCATTCATTAGGCCGGGGGTGGTGGACCTATGGCATGGGGAAAAATAATAAGTTTACCATCTAGGTAACTTAAAGCAAGAGTAATCACAATACGTCTGTGTTTGTTTAAATAAACAAGGAACTGTAAAAATTTCGATATATGAATTTCCGGTTGTAAATTGAAAAATACTGGCATCTAGTGTCTAGTAACTCACTAAGTCAAGATTCTGTGGGGCACTTCATAATAAAATCTATTTTAAATATATTTTTAGAGACACTTTCTTCAACAAAGTTTGGCCAACCCTGTATTAGGCCATCTTAATACAAGATGGCCTAATACCGGGTAGCCTTATAATTTATCAATATCCCACTAATCCTTCCCAACATTAAAGCAAGTCGACAATCTCCAACAAACAGCTGACCATTTGTTCTCCCTTCATCCCAAATCAGGGTAAAAGAGAACCCCATTCCATCATCATAACATTTACCAAAACTATTCGCACTCCGTCCCCTTCGTCCCTTTCGTCCCCTCCACTATCAAAACACGTCATCTATAATAGACAGATGGCGTTGAAAAATATTTGTGCCCCTTCAAAAACAGAAGAGACACAAAAATAACTTTGGGAGTAAATAATACATCAAAGGGCTAAGTGATTGATGCAAGGGGTGTAAAGAGGGATGAAACATCATTAATCTTTCTGTTCACCCCTCCCCCCCTCCCCCGCCCCGCACGAGCTGGCGAGAACTTTCCCAGCATCGGTAGCTTGTTTTCATCCAATTCTTCTCGTCTTCGGTTTGGCATTGGTTGATAGAAGAAATTGCATGTGTTGGGGCTTTTTGAATTTTTAGTTCTTTGGAGCTGAGCTGATTGAGTCGTGGTTAGCTTACATCCACGGGACACAAACACAAAATATCAATTTATAATAAAAACTTGAATCAAACTCTGTAGGTACAATGACTGTGTTATTTTTTACTGATAGTCACAGTTCTACGAACATTAGAAAAGGTACTTTACTCTCGTATCCTTATTGTAGTTTCGTAGAAAAAACATGACTTGGTGATAAAACACAAGTACATTTTTAGTCATGTATTTTTTGTGACCTATTCATTCGTTTGGGTAATACAGGCTTTCTGCTATGAGGTAACCGACAGACCACCCATTGTGACACCCTATTAATTTTAAGTTCCTATTTTGATTTTATTATTACAATAAAGATTATTGTCTATCTATTTAAGTGACGAATCCTCAGCACTTAGGACATATCGTCATTCATCATATTCTATTTCTAGTCTGGAAGTTTATAATCAATCACTAAATACAATAGATTCAAACTTTCTAATTCTCAATTAATTTAAACTAGGAATTATTCCTGCGTCGTGAGTGCGTCTACAAACATGTAAATTCACTTACACTAGAACTCAAACTCAGAATGACTAATGGTAGGTCATACAAATATTTTTTCCGTACGGGAATCGAAGCCGCTAAACCCAGTTTAGCAGCCAATTGTCAACAGTGCCATCGTGCCTTTTCCTAACTGTCAAGAATTTATAAATGACAGCCGAGAACAACGGCATTAGGCTGCCCGTCCACGTCCGATAATCAGTGACCGATTTTTGTAGGAGAAAAATAGAACACATTGATATCAATAGTGCAACGCACACGTCCTACGAAAAGTCGGTCAGAAAACAAAACAATGTTACAAATAATATACAAAATCGGCTCAATTATTTGTCCTACAAAAAGTCTGACGTGGGCGGGCAGCGTAACGTACATTCTGTGGCACGGTAGAATATTGGTCAGTTAAAATAGTCACCCATCCTCTCATCGACCTGGGCAAACGTTGCTTACCCTTGGAGAACAACCCCAATTACTTCACGAGCTCCTCCACTGGCCTGATTTTCCATATTGAACCACTAATCTGACCGCAATATGAAATGACCGAGTCATTGTAAATAACTAAAGGGCAACTCATCCTGTTTACCAAAACTTTCCACTTAATATAAATTGACAAAGTATTTCCAGCCGTTGTTTAACAAAGTCGTGACGAATCAAAATGGACAACAACTTAGACAGAGCAAATAAAGATGGCCACACAAATCCAATAATTTATTTAGCGATGGCTATAGACTTATAGGCCAATCGATCCGGACTGAACAAAGACAATTCTAGGTGACGACGACTGTACTGCGACTGTATTCATCAAGTATTGAAGAGGTTTGAAAAGGAGTGAAACTCAATGGCTGTTTTAATTACTCTTTGACTCCTAGCGGATATTGTGATGTAAAATTGGCGTAGTTTTCTATAACATGTGTCTCAACTGGACAATATGTAAAATAATTTAAACAGGCGTAAAATGGTGCTGGGATTTATATTGTAGTATGACTATCTCAGCAAACTTATTAAACTTATTACTATAGATACTTGCTGAGAAGGCTTAGCAATAAGCCATTTGCTGCCAAAAACTGCAAAATTAATGTGTTACTAGCAAATGGTCGATGGGGCCGTAAGGTTCTGGGGTGGCGGCCGCGTACCGGAAAAAATATTATTGGAAGGCCTACTGCAAGGTGGACCGATGACCTGGTGAGCGACTACGGGTAGCGGGAAACCGATGGATGCGAGACGTACAGGACCGATCCTTGAGGAAATACTTGGAGGAGGTCTATGTCCAACAGAGGACGATCTTTTGGTTGAAATTATGATGATGATGGTGTAACATCCGCATGTTAATGGAAAACAAAGTGACTACATTATACGAAGACAATATGGCTCAAAGGGCTTAGTATCCAGGCAAAAAATATTATTAAGAAAATACTTAAGAAATGGATAACCAAATGAGCAATACCACCCGCGTACTTCACTCGTCAATAAAAAAACATCCTTTAAATGCATCGGAATTTATACAGTATGTAAAGAATTGTTTGTATTTTTTTTAGACTGCAAACTTGACAGCAAACGTGAGAATACTAAGTGATATGTAGCCGCTGTACGCCGTCGCCGCCTCGACATCAAAGGAAACCATTTATCCCTGTAATGTCTCATTCCGATCGCGAAAATGTTAGAGGGAGACAGCGTATGCTTTTTGTAGTGAAATATTTAGTGGAGCTCATTGTGGCGGTATTTAGCGCGCGTTTTATTGTTGTGGAAGCTACGATTAATGTCTATATCGCACCGCACAAAGAGCTCTGCGAGGGTACTTTAAGAAATCACCGATTTACTTTATTTGGTATCGCTGTTTGGAAACGATTGTGTTTTGACTCGGTTTTGTGTTCAAGGATTTACATTTCAATTATTATTATTTCTGTGATCGATTAATATTTATGAAAGGTTGTATACGGGGTCATTGGTAATTTAACGTGTTCTAGTACCTATCTACAGACCTATTCGCAAAAATTAGCATCGAAAGATTAAAATTTTTAGTTTTCAAAAAATCCCTGTATTCGTTACTAAGCCTCATTTTTTCTGTAACTACTTGAAAACTTGGATTTTCTGGAAATCAATAGGTTTCCGCCTAGGCTTCGTCGATTGTTCAATTGTTGTAGACAGGTTACACTATCAAGTCCTGTCGGTTTGACGGGATACCACCACTAGTGGGCGCAGCCTAATACGTTGGTCCGATCAGTTCCGAATCGCTTTTGACTCTACGGTATACAATGCCCTTCTATACCGCCAGAGACAGAAGCAGATAGAAGATACGCGCGAAAGTACCCTCAGCATTGAGGAATACGACGTAACGAGGAGGACCACCACCAGTGGTCTCAGATACTTCAAACTTACTTAAAATTGTGATACATCGCAGGAGCTTATGATAATTCAATCTCAAATAAAATAAAACTCCAATAAAGGATGACCTTTGAAAATACTGATTTATGTTTCTTATTATTCCAGCAGTTTATAATAGGTACCTACTACTTACGAATTCGGCCATCGAAGCAAACAAGTTGAAGAATTACGCTCATTTTATGTAGATGTGAATCAGAGGAAAATCACAATGTTTCCAGGGGTTTTAACATGTACCTAGGTACCTATAGCTAACTTTAGGTTTCATAAATTTTGACATAAACACAGACGTTGTATTCATAAAAATTATTACTTTGACAGGCAGTGAAACGAGATACGTAATACTGTATAATTGTCTCTCATAAAATTATTATTTATTGTTTTATTAATTGCTTTTACTTATTTATTTATTCATTAAAATTTCATGCAACACAAAAGTACAAAAGTGGTCTTTGGGCATCTACCACTGTGCTCTGCCAGTCAACCTACACACAAATTAAATTAATGCCCATTATTAGGCACTACAATATTCTTTGCCAGGACTGATTGTCATTTTTGTCATTTTGAAGATTGTTAAAGGTTAAGTCCAATTTACAAAGCTGGGAGCACTTGCGTAGGGTAGCCAGCCTTTCGGATGGATTTGGAGAGTGTGCGCAGTAATTACACGGTTAAATTTCGCCATCACCTCTCTACCATCGGACAATAATCATAACTAAGCGTTTTGTTTCATCGTTTATACCGCATACCTACATCGAAAGACTGAAATAATTAGTCTGCTGCGATCTTCCTGTCCGATTATAATTTAGGTATTTTCAAGGCTAGAGTGAATTAGCTCTTAATAAACTATACACTTCACCATCAACGATTGTATCACTGCTTACCATCAGGAACACAGTCAAGCATTATTTAAAATCGTTTAAAAATAGTAAGAAGGATACCAGCAACTATTGTCATGAAAACCGATATAATTTCTATTTTAATCGTCAAAGGACGGAATCCTCCAGTAAATACGTCCCTTATTTATCGTTTCATTTCTCCGCCGTCGTCCACTTACAGAAATAGTGTAACACTGGATATTCGAGCCACAAATCTTTTACCAGAAGCGAACTATAAACATCTTGAAGCGAAATCAATAAATAGAAGTTAACGAAGTCGAGGCGTGATCTTGTCGTCCACAGAACGTCGCAATAATACCACGTTATCTACACAACTCTACGTGTCCAAAACCAAGGGAAAATCATCCTTGACATATCAAAAATACGTGATAAAGTAACATTTTCGGAGGAGCGCACCAAAGTTTGCTCTCCGGCCCCCTTTATGTTCCTCGAGGTGTAAATTGGGTTCGACTCGGACCTTTGTGCAAGCGAATTTATAAAATAATAAACTGCCCATGTATTATACGGTGGGTTCATAAACGCTTGATAGCGGATCAAAGGTGTGGGCACAGGTAAACACGGATAATTTTGCTAGTTTGGGACCACTGTTTGCCCTTTCTATAGCTTGCGTTCGAATTCAATTTGTCAATACCTTTTATTCTGGTGTCACCCCGATTCTTATATAAGACTGATATTAGACTGCTTTGAAATATTTTGCAATGTTTCCGTAGTTTTTGAAGAGAATCTCGAAGTTCTAAAGATGGTTTTTTTAATTAAATATCTTTGTCCATTTGTGGCTGAGTACGTGATCTGGTTACATTTGAAAATCCGTGTTTATTGTATTAAAACATGAATATAGACAAGTTGTAAACAACAAACGACTAAAATGCTATTGTTTCTTTATTTTTAATTTCCTTTCTCTATCCATAATCCCGTCAAAAGCATTAGTTCCTTGCTCAAACAAAGTTATAAATTGTTTCAATACGTAAGAAGTTAAAGACTTATAATCCAGGTCATCTTTTAATAGCGCTGTTATTACGTCTTGGATCCCAAGAACTTACAACTGGCCCAACAGAATAAATAACTCGACTGCTCTTGTTTGCGATGGAACTGAAGTTAGATGGAATTGATATCTAGACTCACTGTTTACTTAGAACAGTAATCTTATAGCACTTGGATTATCTACACTTTAACTATATTAAATGTTTGAAATTCAACCAGTTTAGGCGTGCTCAAGGGGGCATGCTCAAACCATCAACGATTGCATCACTGCTTACTATCAGGTGGGATCGCATTCAAGCACTATTTCATATAAATAAAAAAAAACAGTCAAAATTCTGATGTAGTTTATTATCAACTATAACGCATCATCATAATTTCTTCCTCTGATGGACATAGGCCTGTCCCAAGTGACGCCACAACGGACGGTCCTGTGCGTCTCAAATCATGCATCATGCAACGCAATAATGCGTTTCCAATGAGAATCAAACTGATTGAAACCAATAAAAATGGAAAGAACATAAAATTAACGTAATATAAATATAGATCGAAACAAATATAAAATACTAGAAAAGACGTAATTTCCTGCAAGCAACAGTTACAATGCTTGCAAGGGAAACAAATCTCGGAAAGTCCCATATACATTGCGCGCAACGCTCAGGCAATAGGATAAAGCCAATAAATAGTAACGAGCCGTTACGTTGTTTAGCGTCCATAACTCGCCGGCGACCGGCTAATCCCGAAGATTGCTCCATCGACGCAGCAATCGCGCTCTAAATTATTCGGTCACCGTTTGACAATGGACTGTGATACTGGCCATGTGTTTTGTTTACAGGATTCAGTTAGTCATTGGTTTTTTCTAGTGTTAGCTGTTTGACAACAGGCTATCCCGTTGTCCTACGAAAATAACACTAATCGCATTAAGCTGAGAGAGGTGAGATCGTGGGTGAGATAGTGGGTAAGCTGGTGGTCAAACGCGAATCTATCAATATTAAAAAGGAAAAGCTATAAAATTCAAAAAAAGACTCAAAGCACTTATTTCAAATAAATCATTTGCTGGCATTTTGGAATTGTCAAGTTCGGTCAGTCATAAAAAAATAGTGAATGTATTTGCACGTTTCAAAGAGTAGATTTCTATACAGAAGAACGTGCAAGAAACTCCATAGCTACTCTTTTAAATCCATAAATAAAGTCAAATTTATGGTTACATCGTTAAAATTGAAATCATCACTTACCGAAAGAAATAAGGAGTGCGATTTCGTTCAACTTTTTTAAGACCTTACTAAAAAAATACATTCTTCAAAATGTAATTATAACATTAGCCTAAAATATTTAAATATTATAATAGTAGATATGTAAAAAAATTAAACCAAAAAAATTAAAAACTTAAATCTTGTGTATGTTGTACTACTGAGTGACTTATTTGTATTGTGACAACGAGACCGCATTTCTTTTTCTACAAGCGAGGTAGTTTCAATTAGTTTATAATAGGTAACAATGTTTTTGGAAATACCCAAAAACCAAATTTTTGTATCCTAATATTAAATTGCTTTTTCTGTACATTAATAAATAGTACCTGACATATAAGTATAGCAAGTTCGATTGTCGAAGTATGAATAATTTACCATAGTTTTAAATATTAATCTCATTTAAGTGAAATGTAAATTTCTTTATGAGCAATAAATATCTTTACCCAGAATCATACAAATATGTGAGAGCGATGCGATGAGAGAAAGATGTGCACGTAAAACCATCCACAATAAAAGTATCTACAAATTGTTAAAAATAAATCTATATAATCTTGCTAAACTGAGAGATGAAGAGTCCCAACTGATGACGCCGACGCCCGCTGACGAAGAAATAAGTCACTTGTTTTTACTTTACGTTTGACTTTAAATATTTCTGTTTATTCAAACAAGAAAAATGACAAAGCAAACTCAAGACGCACATTAGAAAAATTTACTAGCAGACCAACTCAAACTAAGTCTGTGTCAAATCCAGCGGGCATTTGTGGCCGTCACGTCAGGCCGGTGTTTGCTTGCGCGACGTGTTGTGACGTGTTTGCTCGTAGCCCACACGCCGCGCCCGTGTCGCTGTGTCGCCTGTCCGACGCACGCCATACCATAGGCACGGACTTGTAACATGCGTGGGGTCGACTGTAGAAAGGGGTATGGAAGTGATGGGATACATTTTTTATTCTAAGGGTAACTCGCAGGGTTTTGAGACTATTGTTTTCGTACTAAACGATAATAGTCTCTACTCTTTGTTATGGTTTAAATCCGTATTCAAAATTTTAAGTAACCGTAGATACCTAAATATTAAAAGAAAAATATGCACAAAGCAGAAATCGATCCAAGAAGGTTTTAGTCATGAAGCTTTTCTATGCTCTTATTTATCTCTGAAAATAAAATAACGCTGGTATTTACAATTCTGTACTATTTCTTAGTCTAAAGCGTGAAATCATGAAAGAGTAGCGCTTACGAACGTAAAGCCTGAACGCTGTAAATAAGCCTTACCATCAAATCAACTTACATATACTTTTTATCCAGCAATAGTTCGCGAGTAGAAATCGTTCGTCGAATCCGATCGGCTCCTAAATTGGACTTACAGTAAGTCCGGAGTGCAATCGACTGCGGTTTGTAAGTCAGAGGAGTTTCGCGGAGCCGGGAACCGTCATTACTTTGTAAATTCTGGCTTACATGAGACATAATGTAGTGGTCGGAACGTGAGGCCAAAAAAGGGAATTGAGAACGGTTTTTATTTGTAACAGTAGATGTTGAGTAGTTTTAGTTCTTCTAAGCTATCAGTACCTAATACTGTTAATAGATACTTGTATTTGGTACGACGGATTTGGTCCTTCGTATCAAAGTCGACTGGACTCAGCGTAGATTTAATACTAATCAGTAAGAATACATGCTCAAACTTGTTACGGTCTGTAACCATATTAACGTTAAGTAACGTTCGACCTTTGTACGGACGGACCAAATCCTTCGTACCAAATTCAAGCGTGTGTTAATACGTGGTAAATACTATTACTGATGTAAGTTTGTCAGATTTTTAAATCCACCTCGATATAAGATTTTGCATAAAACGAAATTTTGTCAAGATATTAAAGAGTTTTGTTTATTTTAAAATTTTGTTAATTCAAACATTATATCTAGATAAGCAATCAACTAGTGATATATTACATGTTTGTAAATAACTAAGTAGGTAGGTACCCGTCTAGACATCAACTATTTTTGCTCACTACTCTTCCATATAATGTTGTAAGAATAATGTAATAACATTTTCTCTTTTCACGAAAATCCTACACTTAGGGGAAACTCAAGGAACTTACAAAAACACACATCGCGATATATTATCATTTTTATTGTGCGAATACCAAGGAGGTGCACGGTGTACGACGGTATACGACGTGTCTTAAAGCGTTGCGTCCCGGGGGATCGGCACAAGTAAATATTACAGAAAGTCGCGCCAGTCTTTGTTTTTATCTACCAGAGCATTTTATCAGAGCTATTTTTATCCAATATTTTTATTATTATTTTTAGAATTAAGCTCATAAACTTTAAATTAAATTGTAGTTTGCTCAATAACGGCTCCAGCCTCAATGGCCGCATTATTAACTAATTTATTTACCTCAGTAATTGAGATTGACTAGGATTTTTTTTATTATTTATATTTTTCTCATCAATATAAAATTTCATAAAGATGTCATATTATTTCCATTAAAATTTTGCAAAAAAATGAATAATTTGAGACACAAAAATAGCAAACAATATGGCGTTATGAATGTCTCAGCCCTACCCAAAGTATTGTCCTGATGAAAAATGAAAAATATAAATTTAAATCAAAAACATAATTTCTTTCACTGGATTTATGAGTCCATTTCTCCGAGTACAGCTGTTCTGGGCTGTGGTCTCGTAAATAATAAAAAATTATGAACGTTTAAAAAATTCTCCACGTTCTAAGATCCTCGGGCCTTGACCTACTGCCATTGTCGCATGTCTATGACTTATATAATAATTTAACTACGGCTCTCACCGCCCCGAGTTATACATTAATATGAGAAGAATAATCTCTTTTGTATACTGTTCGTACGCTACAGATTAAAATGAAAAATTGCCAACTTGGGAGCAGTTTAATTCGCATTACTCATTTTTGTCGACGTGATTTTTTTTTGTAAGTCGACATCCGATACTGTGCATAGGGATTTTCGATAAATTAAGAAATGACTTATTCACGAAAAGGACTTTAAGTACCTTATTAATAAAATTAACTAATTATTTAATTTACATAGGAATCTGTATAATTTTCCACTTATTTTTTCGTCAAAGCCTTCTTACGACACGTGTTTTCGCAACTAATAGGTTTTGTTAATAAAACCGAATATTAATACGTATTTAAGACGTCCGTTATTATTAAAGTAAAGTGAACTCCCAGCAATAGTTCAAGGCCTCTATCACAAACACGTTCCATGTCAAAACAAGTTTAGTAATCGAAAGTCGCTTACATAATCTACCACGACATTAAGAAGCGACGAGACGACGACACATAAAGGCTCCAAAATAAAGACAATAAGCATATTCAATAGTCACACCATAACTTACAAAATAGATAAAATACACATAAAATTATTGCAACATTTCAAAGCAAAGAAATAAAGATTTATAATAAAGCCACTAACTAAAGAATGCGGTCAATCTCGGCATCATAAGCACACACATTATATTGTGACAAGACAAACAAAGAGTGTGAATCACAGCGCTAATGTGTGACAGTGTCAACATCGTTTTCCATCAGAGCTGTGGGTCTTCCACCGTCGGAAGCAGCCGTCCAAGCTGACACCCACGTAAATAACATTTGGCCATCTTTGCTTTTCGGCGGACACTGTGTCGACTGCGAACGTGTTCAGAAAGACCGATATGTTGAAAGGCTATTGTTTTAATAGTGAGACTTTTATTAGTTACTAGCTGTGCCCGCGACTTCGTTCGTGTGGACTGTAGGATTTTTAATTTATTTTTTCTAAAACAAAAGTAGCCTATGTTACTCTTTATTACATCAGCTACCTGCCAAAAAAAGTCCCGTCAAAATCGGTCGAGCCATTTCAGAGATTAGCCCGGACAAACAGACACACAGACAGACAAAAATTGTAAAAAATGTTATTTTGTTTCAAAGAAGATACAGAAAAAAAATTTTGAAGTTGTGTTATAACTTCAGATAAAAACCTCCGGATGGAGAGCAAATTACAGTTCATTTAGGTATTGAAGTGCTATTATTTAATATCAAGTTAGTATAGTGAAGTAGTATATTGTAAACTAGTGTAACCATATAGGGCGCGGCAAGTTTCTTATAAAAACAATCGCTCTTTTGATTCCAAGAACTTATCAGTTAATCTGTATCAATGTCAGTTGAAAGTACAAGCAATAGGTTTAAAAAACATGCCACAGAGGTCAGCAACATTTGGTCGGCACGGAGCTAATCTCCCGATCGATCGCACGGGCGATGTGTCGCATTCCACTGATATATTACGCTCACAAATCGTTCCACACATTTATCATACTTTTAGTAGCTTTTACAATTATTTTACACGTTCATTTTTAAGACAAATTCCAGGGGTATGATGTGGAGGATAAATACGTAGGTGTTCTTTAATATCATGATGTAGATAGTATAATATAATATTCCACAACTATCACACAACGCCGTCTAGTCCCAAGCTAAGCAGAGCTTGTGTTTTGAGTACTAGACAGCTGATTAACACACTTATATATTTCTAAATACATACATATTATAGATAAATTACACCCAGACACGGAACAAATGATCTTGCTCATCACACAAACATTTGTCCTGGGTAGATGGTGATATTTGGCATTGTTATTTCTAAGAACAACAACTGTATGACAGTTGTCATTGTCATTGTCAGTATTATCAATGACTTTACATCTTGCTGCTGACTGGTTAAATCGACATGTTTAATAATGGCATTATCAATCATTATTATTTCCGTAACTATTTTCATAAACGTGTCTTTTATACATTGCATTTTTTCAATTTCGGATAGTTCGTTGGCAGGGGCTAAAATTAAATCGTTTCACACATTCTGCTACAGTAGAGCTTCCTCTCAGTTCCTATATTTTCCTACATTCCAATCGCACATTCTGAATTCATCCTCACTCTCTAAATCTAACATTGCAGCCTGACAGAGATTTAAGTCGAATACATTGTAAAAATATGGGACCCTTTGGGCGCCCAGAAATCACGTGCCGCGTCTGAAAGTGAATGTTCGGGATGCCGAGAGTTCCCGTCTCCACCGTCGGCTTCGTCTATGTCCCTTCGCCGAAAAATCTCAAGTATTAGGAGATCTCGAGTAGGGGAGGGTTTAAGGCAGGATTACGCGGGCTGATCGTGAGGCTGCTTGTAATTGAAGTGTGTTTGTCATTATTTTGTAGTTTCAATTTTATTGTTTTCTTTGGATTATTTTTATGTCTTGAATGAGTTAACCGACTGTCTCATTAATAGCAAATGCTTTTATGGGAACTTGATAGGGTGAAAATTTGCTATTAGTGAAAATTATGAAAAAAAAAAACTTACTATAAAAATGAATGACACACTTTGTTACTGATGTGTTGAAGATAAAATAAAATAAGTGTCGCAATTCACCGTAGGCGCGTTTTTATTCCCACTCGTTGACGCCAACCAACAAAAATAAAAAAAATAAACATTTTACCTTTTGTTTTAGTACTTAGGTACTTAAAGTTTATGTCCGCTAACTTAGAATACTAGTACTATAGAACATATATAGAAAGCCAGATCATTGTATCCTGAACTCTACCGGCGACTACCTGTTATATAGAAGATAGCTATGTAGCAGTTTTTTGGGTTTTCGTGAAATCCATTAAATATTTAACAAACCTCCTGTGCTGTACTTAAAGTTACAATCTACTCCATAGTTTTCAGTGCAAGAGGTTGCCTCTTATAAGGGATTATAAGCCAAAGTTTTAGTATCCCTCCGGGCAGTTAATGTTAGATGGCAGCCGAGGCCAAATTAGAAGCTTTCCAAATATGATGCATGATTGAACTGACAAGGAGCTTGCTAATATACCTTAAATTAAAGAAATTGAAGCATGAGCTTAAGCCAACAACTCAGAAAACCAAACCAAAGTAAAAACACAAAAAGAACATTAAGCTCGTTAAAAGAAACGAACCTTCGAACCTGTCTTCATTACAGAACAATTATTCAAACAAACCACTTAGAATAATCGGCCTTAATAAAATACTCTTAACGAATTCACGCTGAAAAAGATACGCTTTTTATTTGAGACACAATGGGCGTACGACCGAGTGACAGAGGAAAAATTATTCAGAAAAGCGACGTGAAAAAAAGCGTTCGTCATAAGTGGAGTAAAATATGCACCCTCGTGTAGAGATATATAGGGCCTGGAGAGTCCCGAGCGACTGACAACAGAATTATGGTCCCCGACTCTTTGGGGTAAATTTTTGAAACGACTGTTGTGTTGTGGTCGTAAAATTGTTTAGAAAATTAATTTCAAGGGACATGTTTTTTATTACATACAAAAACATTTAAAAATTTACGAACAAGTCTGAAATCATTACTTTGATAAAGTAATACAGCATATTTTCGTTTAAATGATAATGATAAATGATCTTTATTTTGCAAGTAGGTTTTATAAAAACACTTTTACACGTCAATTTTTTTTTTTTTGTCAATTAATGCTAGCTCAACTGCCGGTGTTTCCTAGCTGACTACTACCTTGAGAAGAAATACCGAAACAAACTCAGGGGTCAAAGTCTCTTTTAAAGTCCATACAGCAAAACATGTAATGGTCAAATCATATGAGAACCATGCAGATTGAGCCTGAGATGGTCTTTTGAAGAAAGAACCACACAGTTCTAAGTGGACCTGTCCAGTCAGTGCAAGCATTTGTCAATATGCGTGTAGCTCAACTCAGGACTACTAAGGAGCTCAACGACTTGACGAACAATGCCAAAGAAAGGACATTTGGGTAGGCCACATAAAATACTCAAAACTGCCAGACATCATGTGAAAATAAAAGAAAAGGAAAAGTTAAAAGGTAATGATGATATTATACCTTGTTTTAAAAATGATTGTACCATAAATATTGACAGAACTTGCACTTCAGTCATAATCTCATTTTATGTAAACCTCTGCTGGCTTAGTAATTTCATTCTACGTAAAATATGCTGCCAGTACTATCCGCTATGCTACGTATGTCTAGCATTTACATAATTCTGTTGAAGCGCTCTCGGGGCTTGCTCACTATTACTATAATGGATTATGAAACTACGAGATTTAACCGAGTTTGGATACTACGACTAATTGCCAACGAAGGATTAAAATATCGACTGTTAATAACGATGATTTAAGTTAAATCTAATTAATGCGATCAAAATTTAAATATTCATGAAAATCATTTTGTGACCTTAATTAAAAGTGTCAGAATTAAGATGTTATTAGTAAAATTTACACATCATGCGTTATTTATAATAGCAATTAAAAATAAAGTAGTCGATAAACAAAAATTTACGTTACAATGGTATAATGAAGATGTTTTTGTTGATACGACTAGTTGCGATCGTTATTTACGTAATATAGACGCGTGAAAGTGACACAAGTAATTATTAAATCCTAGCAAAGATACATTGAGGTGAGCCCCGTTAAGTGGGGCTTAGCACGTCAGATTCATCGAAGATTTATACTGTTTATATAGGCGCCAAAAAGGACGGATTTGTTTCAATTTAGGACCCTTTTTAACAAGCTATTATTTACCTTAACAGCTACAAAATAAAGCTTATTATCGCTAGTTACTGTAATATTTTGGGACGTGTAAAATAAAGGTGGTGATGTAAATTATTGCTTTTTTACTGTCTTTATTTTTGTGCAAATGTGATGAATTGAGGTATTCATTTTATAAATACTTCTACGCCTCTGTTATAAATAAGGATACAAAAAAAAAACATTCATATATATGGTTGGTTATATTAAGGGCCAGTTTCAGATCATTCACTGTCATTCAACCAACCTCGATTACAGATAGGGCCACTAATAAGGATTCATGACTATGTTAGTAAGACTCCAAGCTTGATAGATCAGATTGCTAAACGCTAATAACCCTACATATATTCACATCTGCCATAATATAAAAACACTGTGAAACATAAACATAATCAGAAAAAAATAATTCCTCAAAACTCAACAATAATCTTCCATATTACAACTCTAAAAGACATCTTCACGCATGATCAAAGAAGAAAACTTAACCCTACAAAACCTCCAGAAATAGACGCATAAAAAAACAGTATGAATAGGGCGCCTCTCCATAAAGAACATATACTAAAGAGTGTAGATCAAAGGAGACTTAATTTTATACGACGCAATTCCCTAACAAATGAAGCGGGCAGTACTAATCGTCGTATTTGTCACGCGACTTATATTCAAGCGTCACTTTAGACGCCGGATGACGCGCGACGTTTTAGGGTTATATTTATAACGACATTCTTTTGTATGCCGAATATAAAATATCTAAAGGATCGGGTAGTCTGTTTGATGTGTTCATCTTCTTTGTGATTGTAATATGTTTCCGGCTGACATATTTAGAACAAAACTGACTACGCGATCTAGTTTTTTGATTCAGGGATTTTATCTTGTTATTCTGTGTTTTATGCGTTTTAGATCCCATAATTGGAATAGGTAATTATTTTAACTAAATATTCTTACAGATTTCTAAATTCTACAGGCTGATTTTATAATCATTTTTAATCTTTGAAGATACTCAAAAACTAAACAGAATTAATTGAACGACATGAAATTCATAACACGTTTATGACCTTCGTAGTTATGTCTGCTCTTTTTCCACAGCAAACCAGGTCAGTAGAACATTGTCTCAAATATTCCGTCTATCTCCAAGATTTCATGAAAATCTCTATTATAACTTAATAACGTTTTTCCTTCAAAGTTTCTTTACAGAAAGGATTCTGCGGACAGTCGGCGACTACGAGCGATGTTATCTCAAACACGTACCGTGGCTGAGCTACTTATTTTAAGAACAGTCACTCGGGGGACGAACAGTAAAATAAAATAAATAATATTTGATGAAACACTGAATATTATGTTCAAAATTTCTGGTGAGAGCGACTGTTACGATTTTATGGTAAGAAGTTGAAATGGTGGGAACAATATGTGGTGAAGAAAGATGAAACACGTATGATTTACTTATTAACTGTATATAAGGAGAAATGGAGATTCGGCTTTAAAAAATGAATGAATTTATGGTATTGATAAGAAGAAAGTGAAGTACATGACGGCGTGAAGCAAAAAATTTGCAGTGAGATCACTGTATCCTCATCGTCCTGATGATGTACCTTAAGACAGACAGCTTTAAAAACTGAATTACCAAAGTAGCCTCACTCTTCTGTCACCTAACACAAGAGCGAGGCTACTTTGGTAGTTAAAGTCTTAGCTTGCCTAAGCTAAAACTTTTATTTGTTTTAATTTCTGGATTTTTGATCTACAGAAAGAACTGGTACAGATGGTCAATCTAATTGCTTCTCTTCTTCTTCAATATAAATACAGCCTACTAATTTTGTGGGTACTTTTTGTAACCACCTCTTTCTGATATATATCGCAAATTTATATAACCTAATGTCCACACAATCTCAGGATCACGTAAATGCAAAAACCAATATACGTTGACACGTCCGTGTGACGCAAACGCGATGGGAATAAATATAGTACTAACAAACTTATCTACATGTCAACTAATTTTCAGAATTTCCTCAGTTTAGATATGAAAGCTAACGTTCCCGAAACTGAACGCGTCAGTATTAGATTGTACTCAAAGCCAGTTTTGGATTCAAAGCCAGTGTCTAGAGCTAGGTGTCGGCGTTTTGATGTTTAAAATTGACTTTTGAATTTCTTTTGAATTTTTAATTTCAATATCCTACATTAGTTTTTGCCCACACCTTTACCTTTGCTTCACCCGCGTACATAAAATATAGCCAATGTCACTCAGGAATAAAGCAGTTTTCTATCAGTGAAAAATTTTTGCTATCAGACCAGTACTTTCAGAGATTACCTCCTACAAATAAAAAAAAAAAACAAGTTTACCTCTTTATTATAATAAGTTTATAAATGTTAAATAAATTGGATAGACAAATCAAATGAAATGCTTATATCAATAATAAAGGAGATAATTAAAAATTAATATAAATTCATTAAGGATTACAATAAAAGAGTTTTTACTTTCATTTGAGATTTCACAAACTCTTCTTATTTCTACATGCTTTTGTCTATAATACATTTCTTCTGATTTCTTTTTTCGCAGGTATGTTGGAAAAAAATCTTTTCGAAATAAGTAAAAAATTGTCATTACAGTTTTTTTATAATTAGGTATCTTTTTCTATATATATGTGTTTTACATAAATTATAAAATAAAATCAAAATAAATATCAAGTCCTTCTTTCCTCATCGAGAAATTGAGATGTTGATTGGACATTACCCATGAATTCATTGTCAAAATTAGGTCCATTTAAAGTATTTTCGATGTACGAAATCTTTCGGTGATCAAATACAGCATCCTATAACATCATGATATTTTTCTTCTACCTACGTACTAACTAGATTCCTTACAAAAAGAAAGATTTATTGTATTTTCAAAAGTTTAAAAGCTTATCTTTCCCAAAAAAGGTCTGTGTAACAAAGAACTCTTCAACACTTTGACAAACATTCACGAAACCCATTTATTTGGAATGTTTGCGACACAAACAGCTAATCGCCATCAAAGGGGAAACTCCCATTCCGCGGCGAAGTTTTTAAATAATTTCATTATTGTTAAAGTTTGGGCTCGGGTCAATTTGGGGCAAAGAAAGTAAAAATTACCGTATTTGTCGCAATGGGGAGCGATTTCAATGATTTAGAATACAAAATAAATTTTTGAGGCGCCTAATCATTGTTGGCTGTCTGTCACACCGAAGTATTTTGCTGCAATTCAAATACCTATTTGTTTTCGAATTTTAATAAAATATAAGTAATAAAACCGATTGACGCACGCTACATATTTAACAAGATGAAGACTTAAAATCAAGACAAAACGAGACTAATGTCAGACCATATAATGTTCATTCAGAAATTATTTTTGAAACGATGTATAGAAACAAAATTTCCACACACCTACATTCCTAGTCTAAATGTAGAACA
Source organism: Mythimna ferrago (assembly GCA_910589285.2). Lineage (NCBI taxonomy): Eukaryota > Metazoa > Arthropoda > Insecta > Lepidoptera > Noctuidae > Mythimna > Mythimna ferrago. The sequence goes on from OU342689.1 coordinate 687,923, forward strand.
ACGGATAACTAAGGTATTATTATAATATCTCATAGGATATATATGTGTGAAGAACCTACCTACACAGTGTTACATAGGTATTAGTAGTTAATTTGATATCACACAAATAATTATATTAATAGCAGGGCCACACAATGATTATTGCGTCTGTCAACAAACAACTTGCCGAGAATTTACACCTCCTACACCGAAACCCCCTCTCACATGTTATATCAAGCCAATGTAGCGTGGGTAAGAGGGATTATAATTAGAAACGCCTGATTTTCCTTAATTTCTCAAACCCACACTTAGAAGTTTACAAATGAAAAAGTTTTCTTTAGGTGCGGTTTTACGAAGCGGCTTAATTGGTCGGACCAAATTGGATAGAGGAGGTTAGGTTATAGGTTAGTATAGAAAACAGATAAAATATGTATCAAGAAGCTTTAGAACAAGACTCAATTAAGTTTAGTAAGAGGAGATACCCTCAAGCAAGAAGAAAACGGTTTATTCAAGGTTTGTGTCGTGTTTGTGACGTAGATACATTTGTACCTCTGTTTACCCCTAAATATATGAACTGACATTATACTAAGTGATAATCATATTTATTATACCAATAAGCATTGTTTGTTAACCTTCCTTCTGCACTAGAATTACACATTTTTCACACTTGACGTGTTGAATTAAGCCGTTAGATTATATGCAACAGTTGCAGAAATAAAACAACGATTTCCTTACATTATGGCCAGCTATTTCAACGATTATGTATTAGTATCATTGCCAGGATGCAACTGTGAGTAAATCTTCATTGAAAGTAAATTAGAACCCATAAAAACGACGCGTGACCCTATTCTAAAAGTCACACGCCTTTCTGCACCCAAACACGAGTTAAATATATCGCCACATACTAACTCCACTCGAACTCTTCGGAAAACTAAAAGCACGGAAAACCTCACATTATTCACGGAGGCAAAACTTGGAGTTGACATCAATGCGACCAATAGCTATCGATTACTGAAGGCGAACATAAATCTAATAGGTTCGGTGGCATTCGGGAATTTCCGGCCCTCTTCGCCGATTCGCGACGGTGTGTAACAAGTCCATTAATATCAATAAAATGCCGCGGGGTCACGCGAATGCTCAATCAGCTAGGTTTCGGTGTGGCTTGAGCTGGCTTTCAACCCGGCCCCTAATATGTTTGTCGTTAAACAAGACTATCAGTCTCGGGATCTTGAAGTGACGACCTATACAAGGATTTGTTAGAAGTCATTAAGTAATAAATGAGATTAACGTTATGTTACTTTGTTACTTTTAATTCGTTGGTAACCTTTCATTGGGTAGACTCATGAATACGAATGACTTGGGACTTACTTGGTAAAAAATCATCTGTATTTTTAACCCATTTCAGAGTTGAACCCATGATAAAGTTAATTGTATTCATGAATCCACCCATAGAAAGGTCAATAGATTTAAATTTGCTGAAATTTGCAAACATTTACACAAATGTAGAAAATTTAGGAAGAAAGCCAATACAGTCAATCTTCTATTATTTTCTATTCATCACGGATATGATGTCAAACAATCCTTAATTAACTAATTTCCATGGAAGATCCTCGCAGCATAATTGCAGCGCCTAACAAGCTTTAATGGCACCTCATGAATAAAGTGGAAACTCGCGAACACACTCGATCCAGAAGTAATTACTGGCATAGACGACGATTATTATAATGTTGCCAACTTGTGGAGTAATGCTATGTGCATAGTAATAGATTGTGTACCGTAAGTACCGGGTGTGATGGTGGAGGCAGTGTTGTATGACGAAGGCAAAATCGATTTTTCCAGGTCTGCAGAATTGTTTAAAAGAGTTACAGCGGTGCTACCATGAAAAAAACGAATAAAGGAATACACGTGGGCTTAAGCTAGTAAAAGTCTGACACTACCCAAAGCGGGAGAAGTTATTTGATGAATGCTTAACCTCACAATAGGTAAGACCAAAAATTAAAGGCATGACAAAAAATCTTATGAAGCTTTATTCGTTCTAGAATTATATAATCACTTTTTATTAGTAAAAGAATTTTTGAAATCGTATCGTAATCGTAATTTCTTAAAAAAAAATCGTCCAAAAAGAATCTTTGCTTCCGTCCTTCAAAAAAACATTTTATTTTCTTTTCACACATAGCTTCGTAAAATCCCACACTCTTCAGAAACGATCAAAGTCAACCACATCAGAAAGCATCAACCCGCTCGCGCCAAGTATCAACTTTCTATAAACATAAACACTTGTATCCCATCACACCGAGAACCAACATGTTCTTTGTTGGAAATAGTTAGTCAGAAATAGAATGAACATGTTGATCAAAGAGGGACTGTGTCGGGCGACGAGCATTCTCACATGTATGGACTTATTCTGTAAAGGAAAATATCTGCATTTATCACCAAACACAAAAAAAAGAGATCGTTTGACTTTTTTTGTAAGGTTTAAAGAAAGGGAGAAAAATATGTGTAAGTATTTAATTTATACACTCACAGCTAAAAAGTTACTCAGTATAAAATAAGCTAATGAAATCATATTGACTTCTATTATTATCTCGAAGACCACCCATGTGCTATGGTTAAAACATACACTGAATTATGAGCTTTATTCTACACGACATAAGTTCAAGTATTATATTTTAAGCGAAAAATTAGAATTTACACCCAGAATAAGACTGCCACGATGAATTTAGATCCAATATTTGAAATGCACATTTCTGTAAAATGGCGGTTACAAATATGTGTTTTGTCCGCTTTTATTTTAGGCGTCTTTGATCTGAGGATGATCCAAAGTATTAATGAGAGAATGTTGATGCAGGGAAATGAGTCACACACTTGTGTTGAGATTGAGAGGAACAAATTGGTTCAAAATGACATTAATATTTCTAGAACATAAATATGCCATGGCTAACATTAGTTGTAGTTTGAAATAAATAAGTTATATAGAAACAGATGATTACTTGAGAGCTTGAATAATTGAACTGCTTGATAAGTTTGAGAATAAAATTCTGAAAAGTATGAAACAAGAAAATATTCTTAGTCTTAGTGATGGTTAGAAGATTCGCTGCGGTCGACCTGTGAGTTGTTTACTGTAAACATTGCTTACTATCTACTATGACTTGTTCATATTTTTTTTGTAGTCGGTTTATATACTTATTTGTGAAATACTTGCAACCTCTCAGGACTATGTAATGTTATGTGTGTGTTGTGTGTGTGTGTGTTATGGACTATGTTGTGTGTCTGTTGTTTTTATCATATTAAATATGATAAATTTTTCATCAGATTTTCATACAAAAATAAAAATATTTTAATTGAACTTTCTAAATATTACGATGTCTATGCGAAGCAAGCGATAGTACAATAGCGGAGGGGAGCGGGATCGGGCGGCTTGATGCGCTTGCGTCGCGTCATACAGACGTAGGTGGGTATAGCAAAATATAGAGCTGAAACGTGTTAGAAAGAACAACTAAGTAAATCTTAAAGATTTGTTTTTGGTAAATTAATCATGTTTTGTAAAAGGTTATAGATCAAAAGTTAATGATGTTCGTAATACAATCCTGCAAGGTTGTTAGTGTTTTATAAATAACTCTGTATATATTTTTTAATTATTTTTTGTAGTTAAATTCTAGTCATAAGGGATCGTTCAATGTGCTTATTGTATTAGGTATCTTTTATGAAACTCTTTTTTTAAATCGTGACTAAATATTATGTATAAGGGTTTCCTTTGGTAACTCGTTTGTCAAATTATGAAAATAGTTTAAAATTAATGAGAAAACAGATTAACATATATAATCATACACATATAAATCCAAAATAATAACTATATTTTTAATTTCACCGTAGTCATTTAAAAATACTGGTCATTAGAGTCTACTAAAATATTAAATATCATTTTTTTTTTAAATGCTCGTATTTCACACGCTACTTACTACTTACTGGCACTTACTAGATTATGCCATCAACACTTGTGCTGCTAATTGCTATGGATAAAGAAAAATGGTTTAATAGATTATTATATTTTTCTAAACTACATCTAAGATCTTGCCTTGATTAGCAAGAAATTGGTTATCAAATAATATAACATTCAATCTGATGATTTTTATATATATTAGATATATTTCAGATTACTAGTAGTAAAGAATCTTACAAACTTCCCCGAAGGTCTCAATTCTGTAAACCGCGCAATATATTCTGTGGGCGAGCTCGGTTCGTATTATGTGTTTCAGGTAACGCTGCATCGTACGCATGCCTGCCATTTATTATTCAACGCCGTGGCTTCCTTGCCATATTTTGTGAGTATTTTCAAGCTTGATTTATTTTTATGTCTAGTTTTTTTTAGGTTGGAACTATTTTTGTTGGCATTGTTCAGTATCTTGTAACTACAAAAATATATTATTTTGACTCTGTTTAGTTTGAATATTTAAAACCAATACTATTTCAGCATTTCCTAGGCTATTAAAGATGAGACTTATTTCTATAATTATTATTCTACTTTATCAATCATACTCATTAAATGTACATATACAAATGAAATTTTGTTTCCTTATGTTCTTTAAAAAGCACACTGTTTTTATTGGTATCCATGATAGTGAAAGCTTTGTTTTGATATTACGCAGTTAAAACATTAAAACCCAAACAAAAACGCCAACTATTCCAACAAAACTCTACTTACGTAACATAGCGAGCAATAATACAGAATGGCCGCAACAGACGCACGCGATGTTTCAATTATATCGCGGACCATTTTTCACTCGATATCATTGTCACATGATTTATAGTGGACACCTGAATAGTTCGCCAGTGATGTAGTGCTAGCAAAGGTTAGGAGTGTGTATAATAAGCAGATTTTTTTTAATATTTAGGTTAGATTTGGATTTTTTTAATGTTTTCATTGATAAGTTAAATGCTTTCAACAGCATTTATTATTTTTCTGTATTTTGTGAGATTAGTAGAATGTTACTATTGGATAGTTTTTTTGGTAATTGGACATCCTTTTAAAACTAAGTAACTAAAAACCTTTAAAATCTGATGGAAAGAGAAATTGTAAAGTAACAGAAAAAGGATGTATCTAGAAAACTGTTTTGTGACGTGATGTTGCCAAAACGTTTCCTTCCTCCCTCATACGGACATTTGAAATGTTAACTGCTGCTTCATTGAATAATCAATTTTTACCATCATAGACGTTGTGTACATACCCTTGAATGACTTTTTTAGAAAATCAAACTGGATGTTATATTTTGTCATCCACCACAATAGCGGCGGCAAGTTCTCTTTATGAGGAGTGGTATCACGGCACCTTCACGGACGGTCCTCGCCAGTTTCGGATTTAGGAGGAAAAAATACCCGTGTAACCATTATGCGTATTGCCCAGAGGACACAGTGGATCATACAGTTCCACCTATCCGTTTACGGTATTCCCTATATCCAGTTCTGCCTCTTTTGGATAGAACACCGACGTACCTTCGTGAAGGCGATCGGCGGCAGCGTCTGGCCTTAGTTCTGGACATCCGGAGCAAGAGGAAATAAGTTCTGTTGGCTTTTTTTTTGCGAAACCGTAATGCAAGCAAATGAAAAATATGGCGTAAAAGAAACCACGATGGAGTGGATATCCTAATGCCGCAGCTGGCACCGTAGGAGGCGCCCCGGGCACCGGTGTCTCAAGGCCACCACAGCTGTCATAGGCACAGGCTTGCGCAATGAATAGCTCGTCTTTTGCACGTCCGGTAAGGACCAAGCCCGAGTCGAAGGCGTCATGTATTTCAAGCACCTCAAAAAGATGTCAGCAAAACTGTAGGGCCAATAGAGTTCACCGTGATTATAGAACAAAAAGAGTACAGGAAGGGTTTATTCAGTAAAAACCTGACACGCCCTCCCACTCCGCCCGAGGGCTGAAGAAGTCATTGGATGATTTACCAGCTAAAAACGATAACCCTAGAACGGGAGAAGTTGTTTATATTATAACATTTTGTTACAGTAGTATCTTGAAACTTCTAACGTAAAGCTAACGTACGTAAACGCATTCCATTGCACTAAAGATCAAAGCTCCAATAGCGAACTAAACAGAAATGAATAACTTAATTCAATGCACATCTACAACACAAACAAAACCGAGTCTACCTTGATTTGCCCCGTCCACATTTGTGAACCATGATTAAACAATTCTGAGTATTTAGTTAGGACTGGCGGGCGCAAGCGGTGGGACTCCGGCAAGAGATCAAACAGGCCTCCAGTTATAAGCTTTAATTAATAGACGACGAGACGAGGCCTCGGCCGGGAAACGTCTTTAAATTGAATTGTTTTATAGACATGTGTGTTGATATGAAAGCCTCGTTATGGATAATAACCGAGCCATGTAATTTTCTTTGAAGCCTGAATAGGGTTTTTCTTAGGATCTTTCAAGGATTGCTGCCAACCTCTACAAATGTTTACAAAGTAAAGCCTTGTACGTTTGACTAAATCCTCGACACGAGAGTAAATTATTGTACATTTTGCGTCCAAAAAATTCTATCTTTAATACCAACTCATCGACAAGAAATATTTATATTTTGAGCGTAATCTTCTCTTGTATTTCAAGCATCTTGAAATCTTCTTCGGAATTATTCCAATGATTTTATCTCCTAAAATAGACGTAAATAACGATGCTTCAATATTAATGAGAACATTTTATCGTTTCCGCTTCCCCGTTCATAAATAGGTACGGGTATGTCTGACCCTCCGGGTGTCCTCCTCCATGGATGATGTCTTTATGTTATGACGTGGGAGTGACGAACGATGATTACGACATTTTTCTAGGCAATCCAACTAATGTTTCATTTGTACAATGTCTGCAAGCATTTATTTCTGTATGATTATATCTACTGCCACTATTAGGTACATATATTTATGTTTTTAATTTGTTTATTAAATCGTTGCCTCACACACTAAACTACTCTTGTATTGTGAAAATTCATATACACGAGACACCTAGACCGTCTTTTTAGGGTTCCGTAGCCAAATGGAAAAAAACGGAACCCTTATAGATTCGTCATGTCTGTCTGTCTGTCTGTCTGTCTGTCTGTCCGTCCGTATGTCACAGCCACTTTCTTCCGAAACTATAAGAGCTATACTGTTGAAACTTTGTAAGTAGATGTATTATGTGAACCGCATTAAGATTTTCACACAAAAATAGAAAAAAAGCAATAAATTTTGGGGGTCCCCATACTTAGAACTGAAACTCAAAACTTTTTTTTCATCAAACCCATGCGTGTGGGGTATCTATGAATAGGTCTTCAAAAATGATACTGAGGTTTCTAAAATCATTTTTTTCTAAACTGAATAGTTTGCGCGAGAGACACTTCCAAAGTGGTAAAATGTGTGTCCCCCCCCCCTCTAACTTCTAAAATAAGAGAATGATTAGACTAAAAAAAATATATGATGTACATTACTATAAAAACTGCCAACGAAAATTGGTTTAAACGAAATCTAGTAAGTAGTTTTTTTTTAATGCGTCATAAATCGAAAAAAATACACTATTATTAAAACATCGATCAAAGTTACAACACATTACAAGAACTTTTATATTATGTTACTTGCTGCTACGGAACCCTTCATGGGCGAGTCCAACTCGCACTTGGCCGGTTTTTTATTATTTCATGTGGGAATCGAACACTTAATACGCAGTGGTACATCTAATCGCTTTACCACCGCGCCAAACATGCTGTCGAGTGTCATCGTTGTGTGTCTTTCATATGAGGTTTTAAAAATTGTTGCTCAAAAGAAAACTAAACAATATTAGCTTTGTCTATGAGAATATTTTGATATTTAGACTTAAAGCTAATACAGAATGAAATTGGAGTTAGTATTATGACAGAATGGAAATAAAAACGTGTTGTCCCGTTGGAAGATGATGAGACCAAACGTTCTCAAACCTCAAACACGATTTTGATTGTAATGAACTTTCCCTTTTGTAGCAAAACCATAAATTAACAACATACTTTCCGCTTATACGCACACTAACTTCAAAACTGCATTTAAACCTTAAAACTCGGTGCAGCATCCACATATCGAAACAGTTTTATTTCCCCCTTCTCCCCCCTCGGTTCCGGTACGTAATCCTCGTGAGCAGGTTCGAGTCCCGGGCCAACTATAAATCACTACTAAGACTCGAAACTCGCGCAGAAATAAAATTATTTCATTTATCACCGCTTACACACAGCGCTGGATGCACTTGAGAACTTTTAGGAATCGTTGGACCGAATGTAAAGTGAGGTCACGATTTGGTAAGATGCTGAGCTTGAATATTTGGAACGAGAATTATTTTTGACGGCGCAATGGTTCAAATGGAAAATTGTTTAGAGGATAACAATTTTGACGTGCACGTTTTTTGATGCATTTTAAAAGACGTATTCTTTAACATTGCTTCAAAAAACGTTTTGGGAATACATTTATTATACGAACAGTTAAGGGGCCGGCGGAGGATGAATTTCCATACAAACGTAATACCACGCTCATTTGCAGTTGGAGCATATTTCCAACATATTATGATGATATTTGGTTATAGACAATATTTATCTAGGTTCCTACGTCTTTCTTTTTTAAAAAAACAAAAAGAAATTTAAGCAAATTGTATTTCGCACTTTTTTATAGCGTAAATGGCAAAACATGCCATTTGGCTTTTCTTGTATTAAAAATAACAATATTTCTAATATTCTCGACGTAGGAACCTAGATAAATATTGTCTTTAACCGAATATCATCATAATATGTTGGATATATGCTCCAACTGCAAATGAGCGTGGTATTACGTTTGTATGGAAATTCATCCTCCGCCGGCCCCTTAAGAAGCGGAGTTCTCTACCGGAGTCTGTGTTACCTGATAGCTTCAACTTGAGGTTTTTAAGTCACGAGTGAATAGGTTGCGTTTAGGCAAACATGTTCCATCGTCGGCCACATCATCGCGTACAATCAGGTGAGATAATGACGGTGTCGGGTCGACGATGAAGTCGGTGTCGGGTCAACGATGAAGTACCTGGGACTCGTCCTCGACAGCCGGTGGAATTTCGTGGAGCATTTCCGACGTCTGGCTCCAAAACTCAACCGGGCTGGGGCTGCGCTCAAGCGGCTCCTGCCCAACCTTGGGGGTCCGGATGCCTCCTGCCGAAGGCTCTACGCGGGGATCGTTCGGTCCATGGCCCTCTACGGGGCGCCGGTGTGGGCGCCGTCGCTGAAAAAGCAACCGGCGGCCATACTGAACGCCTGTCAGAGGGTCATGGCGATAAGGATGGTGCGGGGATACTGCACGGTCTCCCGCGAAGCGGCGAGCCTTCTGGCTGGCCTACCACCGTGGGATCTGGAGGCAACAGTCCTTGCACACATGCACGATATGCGCGTGGAGATGCAACGCCGGGGTGAAAGTCCGCTGCCGCGACAGGTCACGGCATGGCGGACAGAGCTCCGGCGGGATCTCATGGTGAAATGGCGTCAGCGACTATCGCAACCCAGTGCTGGGCACGCCACAATTATGGCGATAAGTCCCCTCTTTGAGGCGTGGCTGGAAAGACCTCACGGCGTCCTTACCTTCCGCATGACACAGGTCCTCACCGGAAATGGCAAGTTCGGGAGGTTCCTGTTCCGAATTAAAGCGGAAGTGACGCCCGGGTGTCGCCACTGTGCGGAACGCCCGGAGGACACGGTGGAGCACACAGTCGAGGTGTGCCCTGCTTGGGCGGAGCATCGCCGTGCCCTCGTGGGGGCGATCGGCGGCGGAGACCTCTCGCGCCGGGCCTTGGTTGAGGCCATGGTCCGTAGCGAGGAGGAGTGGCAGGCGGTCGCCGACTTCTGTGAAGCAGTAATGCTCGCAAAGGAGGAGGCCGAACGCATCAGGCAACGGCGTTATCGCCGCCGCCGTCGCCGGGATTCTGATCCCGATTTCCGGCCAACGTAGACGCGGGCTTGCGGACGGTGAGCAGTGGGTAGCTCACTGTCCGGCCGTCCGGTAACTGTCCGGACCAAGCCCAAGTCGTCGACGGCGCGCACTGTTCCCGCGCGCCTCAAGGAGTTGTCAGCAACAGCAGGGACCCAGCCGGGTCGAAGCCTACTGGGGCCAGGGTTATCCGAAAGGGCGCTCGAGCCCCGGTGTGAAGGCTAGAAGGAACGGGGTGGGTCTTTTAGTCAGTAAGAGTCTGACACTATCTCCCGGTCCGCCCAAGGGCGGGGGATGTCAATGCATGATTTTTTCCCACCATAAAAAAAAAAGGTGAGATAATGAAAAATAAAATCAAACAATAACATATTTATTTATAATACCTACATTCAAGGCAAATAAACGATTTGATTTGATTTTGATTTGAATAAAATTATTAGTGATGGGCCGAATGTGGTTTGTACCGAATACTAACTTCGGCCGAACATTTGGTAAAATTTTAAAATTTGGCCGAAATTCGGCTGAACTTCGGTTATTTTTGGAGTGCTTTCTAGGGAGATATAGGTCAGGACAAGTCGCAACTCACCTACACGCATTTGCCCCACCCACACCTCTCGCAACCTCAGCCGGCTCTCTGCCATTACCGAAGTCATCTTCGCAACACGTGAACTTAATTATTTCAATGTCCATGTCAAGAGGTCCATTTCGTTAATACTAATTAAAAGTTTATTTGATTTTATAAAAAAGGTTGTGGAGTGTTAACTAATTAGGTACAAAGATTAATAAATGACTGATTTGATTATTTATTTCTGTTTTTTCTTGGTAAAAATAGATGAGTTAATTAGATCTTATCTTAGACCGTGAAAAATGTTCAAATGATGAACATTTCATCATTTGAACCGAAAGTCGGCCGAATGTCGAAGTTCGGTTCAAGCCACCGAAATTCAGTTAAACCGAATGTGAAACGAATTTCGGCCCTCTTCCCTAAAAATGATTTTTTATAACAAAATCAGGGGCATAGAGTTTAGAGTTGCAGCTACATATCTATCACTCCATCTAAAATTTAAACAAACCTCGAGGTAGTTAAAATATCAAAGAATTTGGCACGTTATGTGAGGACACATCACGCGTAGTGGAGGGAGAAACGCCGCCATTTTGAGGTAATTAAGTCATTGTTTGGTCTGATTAAGAACCTCCACAACATTCAGTCCTATGCGTCTCGCATTCTTCGATAACTTGCTGCCCTCACCAGCTCATCTTATTGCAAGCTTTCAACGCTACTTGTTTTGATACGTGTAAAGATTTTGTAGTGCCACCACTTCAGATCCTTTTGGCCTCATTCATTTGTTCTATTCCATCTTATGTATTGTGGTAATACAGGGCGTGACAAACTTACATACAAAGTAAAATTAAACGTGTTTGAACCTGTGGCGTTACCTTCACTGAATGGGAATGCACCAAGAAGAGAAGGTGGCAGTTCTTTCATGACGCACCTTCGTATAAGAAGCTTTAATACTTGTACTGATACCTTAACTGAAACAGTACTTACTACATACCGAAAAGTTCTGATAAAATACTTTTAGAACACTTGTTCAAGTGGGCATAGAAAAATTTTGGTCTGGTCTACATAACTGAGTTACGACTTAACCCATCAGGATTTATTAGCATTATTTTGTAGACATAGATTTAGAAGAAATTATTTTTAATTGGAACGCTAACCAAATGCTTTACTAAGCTTTTGGCTCCACTACTACAGGGGGTGAGTTCAACATCAATACGAAAAATCATTATGCGATCTCGAAACCTTGATATTCCAAGTTGTATCTAAACAAGAAAGATTTGTACTAGATTAAAAATATTAAGGTGTTTTTTCAGAGGTGAGAAATCATTTAATAAGTTTTTCCATTCTAGTGCAGATCACATCAATATTCTTACAGCTGCTCTTTGCGTTCTAGAACTATGGGTGTCCTTTTCAGAAGTTTTCCTTGACTGCTCTGCTGGACCCCTACAGTTTTGCTGACATCTCTTTGAGACGCGCGTGGAACATTACATGCCATGTCTTCACATCATTCAAATAGAACCACCGGGCTAAAATACTGATCCAAACAAAAGAAGAATCATCACAATTGGTTAATATTTTGCAAATATCACTGTAAAAGAATTAAAAAAATCAATCGAATTGAGCGTCTCGTTCTTTTATTGAAGTCAGTTAAAAATTGACTATTGTCTTGGAATGGATGCTGTGAGAGCCTCATGTCCCGGCGATTTACACACGCATACCATATAGGTGCTGCATCGCACGCTGTCTAGAAGGGAGTAATATACTGTTAGACTTACATTATACAAGTAGATATACTAAGGAAAAACAAACAAAACTAAACCAAGTAACTCTTTATATTAATTCTCCCGACACTGCGCCACCATCGGTACAGTTAACCACACATGTTTACAGTCCAACTACTTTCATTTTATCGCCCGTGTCCCCCACTTTGGGGTCATATCCCCCACCTTAGGGTCATTTCCCCCACCTTGAGGTAATTTTGCCCGTAAGGTCAAAAGGTGAATTCGAGAAATGTTCGCCACCCGGGCATATTATAGGTACTTAACTTACGAAGCAAAATGGACAATTTGCACAGTGTTTTGGTTATATCACATGTATTATAATATTGCATGTAGGTACTGCGTTATAGGTATAGTGGTGGCAAGAGCTGGATGCATGAGGTCCTCGCTCTGATGTCGGGGTGGGTAATGTTATTAGGTTTTTCAAACTGGAATTTTCCCGTAGTTTGAGTTAGTGTCTGGTTGATGACAGTACCCTTGCTCAATACAATTAATCAGGCTGTGGTTCTGGAGTACAAAGCACAGTTGAAGACACATAGGTGGCTTTTAGTCAGTAAAAATCTGACACCTCTCGTTAGCCTCAGCGAGAGAGAAGTTATTAGTTTTTTGATAATTTCTCTCCTCAAAGAAAAGAAAAGGTCGTGATGTTGTTGTATGTTATTATAGGTATTGCAAATTAGTATCTATTAATCTAAAATGAAATCATTGACCACAGACTTAATAATTTAATCTTGAAGGCTAATTGGATTTAGGAATACTTATTGCAAAATCTCTAATCACGTTGATTAGAAATAGCCAGATTTGCGGTCGATACATAACATAACCAACTACTAATGCGATTTAAATTTAGTAATAATATTATTTGTAAAATGTAACTGCATATCTTTGACTGTGTAACATTGTCTAACCTTTCATACAAATAATTATGATATCTTACTACGAGTATTTCGCGTAAGTCTCGATAATTGGTGATAAGCTTAAATAATACAGTGAAAATCGAATATTCTACATCATACAAGCGCAAATTGTTGTCAAAGTGTTTGACTTTGTAAACTAGCATTCGGTAATGTGTTCCAGTTAGGAAGACATACTTCTCGTGTAAATTACAGACACATACAACAAGGCCGAGTTCAGGCTGAAGTAACTTCTTCACTTTATGGATATTAATACCCAATACTAGCTTTATTTTTCAACTGAAAATGTTTTTTCATAAAAAGAAGTTAAGCACGTTCGAGTGTATGTTTCCCATGCATATAATATGTATTTTCAATCTTCTTCGTGGCTGTAGAACAGCCAATTATGTCCTGACGGGAACACATTATGATGCAAGCTTTTCTTAGGTCTACTTCGGTAACTACAACCGTTTCCAAGCACCAACTATGTCACAGTCTTGGCCGACCTCTTGTTAGATATTATTGTGACTCTCCTCGACCCATCTCAGCTTAACAGACTTATCGCCAACACTGGCGATGTGGGCGAGAAATACTAAACTCAAAAAAAAGAAACTTTTTCTTCGAAACACCAGTCGCTACAGTTCTTAAACGCTTAACTGTAACTTAGTGAAGAACTACCGACGCAAGAAACTTCAATTAGCTGGCTGATCTATCCGTTCCAAAGTTGTAACAAACTTTACAAAATAGTTATGTAGTAACCTTCGTCCTCTCCAGTTGCAGGGAGGTAATACTACTCCTGGGAGGGTTGTTTAAGCCTTCGAGACGACAAGGTGGCTTACAAACATGTGCAAGTCGTTTCACGCTGTCAAAACCCGACAATGTATGACAACCAGCCAGGCTAACTATAGCTAGTCTTTGCTATATTTCACTTATTCACGTATCATCTCCAATCAGGAAATGGTGCATATGAATTAAGAAAATATATACTCGTAACAATTAAACAATTTAAAACATTTGTATGATATTAATGCGTTGATCCGCACCGCTCTTGACTCTACGATATAAAATGCCTTTCACACCGCCAGAGACAGAAACAGATGGAGGAATATCATAAAAGTTAAAGTGATGAAGCAGAGAGGTCACGACCCACAGCTTTGAGGAATTCGACGCAAGGAGGAGGAGGAGGAGGTATAATATTAAAGACGTACAGAACTGGTCGTTGTGGTAACACTCAGGGGAGGTTGATGTCCAGCAATGGACGATATGGCTGAAATGATGATGATATATAATCATAAAAACCGACGGCACTATGTCAGTAGAGGTTTAAAAATGAGAATTCTGAGATCTTCTATTAGTAGCTGGAGCTAGACTAGAGACTGACCTAATAGAATGGTCATTAGTAATCATTACTTAATACTTCTACGTCAGCTATTTACCCCTACAACAACAATTTACGATCGTCGATTCCACTAACAAATTCACCCAAAAAGTACCATAAATACTCCATACGGTTTTTTCACCTGTAGCAAAAACCTCGTGCACGATACATAGTTAACGAAGTGATCGCTAGAGCCCATAACATCCCGATGAATAAAGCAGAGACCATAAAACGGTAAAACACCAACAAATTACAATAGCGATCCCATTCTTCGTTCGGACGCCGTTAAAACATCGTGATAAGGCCTACTGTGTTGCCAGAGGTGGGACTTTGTGTTGCCTTACTTTGTTGGGTATTAAAGTGTGATTTTGTTAAGTGGGTGGTAAAAATAGTGTGACGTGATATGGAGAGATAAAAATGAACTTTGGGTAGAGCTGAATAGAATCTGCAATAACCTCGTTAAGAAGATATATCGTAGCTAGTAAAACTTTAAGTAATGTGACAACCACACACGACACAGTGGTTGAGCAATGGGCTGCAGCGATTGGCTGCAGCGCATCGTGTCGAGGTTTTGATTCCTACGCAGCACAAGTATTTGTATAGCCTATAGATATTTTCGAGTTTAGGCGCGTAAGTATAATGTTTGTGAATACACCCACTATACAGAAGTGATTCTTAGAGTAGAACAACGTTTTTTTTTCAAAGTACAAAATAATAATACGTCTTATAAAACTACACTGTGCTGACAAAGTAGTTTGTTGTTTGAGGCCAGACTACCTGTCGTAATACTGGCTAGATATTGCAAAGCTAGATATTGGAAATGTAGAGTTGTAATCTTAATTTTACCTCATCAAACTCTCCTACGCGTAGATTTTTTATTTCGACTATATATGAAATTTGCACATTTAAATATTGATATGCAATATACGCAAAACCTTTAACAGAAAATAATATACAAACAAAAAATAAATCAAAGCGTTACTTTTCTTTTTGGTATGATTATCGACTGTTGCTATGCTATGGAATTTTTGAAACCAGGAATGAATCGTTTTAATCTTTTTTTACGCTCTTGACATAAATTGGCAATCAAGATAAATATACAATAAAATCGTCTCTTATCAATGTTATCAGCCTAAAATAACATAATATCTGAAGTAAAATACCCTTGCAATGTACCAAAGGCAAATCACATTTGAGGTGCCAGAAATTCGGCCTCAAGCTCCCATTTCCCCATTCAAAGGGACTAAAACTGCCACTGGTAATACCGGTATCCGCGCCACGAATAGAAACAGTCTTATTACCGAAGCTATTGCTTCTAATGAATAATAAAAGTTGCAGCTACATGAGTGCCTTGCCAGACGTACGTTCTTTACGTATTATATGAAGTTGGGGAGAAATGAACGGCCGTGAGTAAAGTGGTCGAAAGTGAGAAAAAAATGGGGTAATTTTTGTAGCCGAATTGGACTCCCTTTCATCTACTCTTTAAGTAATTAGAGAATTGGTTGCTTCTAAGCATGCTACAATGTCGACCACAGTGTCGCTGTACAAACTGTAGGGTGAACTAGCGGTCAAATGCGAATTAAGGCAGAACTACATACATTGGGCACACGTGGGCTAAGTACGCCGTCGGTTTCGATACATTTTATATGGCAACTAGACTTGTAGAGCTGTACTAGATCCACGCCACGCGACGCACTCTACATAAAAATCAGGTGTGGCCCTGGCCACGTATATGTCAATGTAATGTAGTTCACGCTTTCATAAATAATAAAAAAAAACCCGGGCAAGTGCGAGTTTGACTCGCGTAGTGACGGTTTCTTACAAACATACTACTAACTTGTGTTTTTTTAAACCGCAAAAAAGTATTTTATTTGTGACGTTACTACAAAACAGTTTTCAAAGTTTTTCCTATACTTTTGTAAGGAAATCTTGGTTCATGCCAAATATTAAGATGTTAGGTCAACAGATCCTATAGGTTTTGATTTCTTAGCGAGAGTCAAAAGAGAGTCAACTTTTCAGAAAATTGTTAGTATGGTCATGTAAAGAGAAGGGATGTTTTCGAACCTTTTCGAGATTAAAATATGCAATTTCTTCAGTTGTTTTTTTTTTTTAAATTTTACAACTCTAATAATCTCGCCAACTACTACTTTTCATAAGCTTAAGATGCTCGTACGGTAGCCTAGGCCAATTTTCATAACAATTTCTTTTTTCTTACTATTTGAGTACTCAATTTTATTTTTCTATTTCTATTTTCTAGGTAAAAGACTGATTATTTTTCATGTTGGAAGGCCAAAAGATTAATAACATTTTGGACGACATTCATAATTTTTTTATTATGTGTCTCAAGTTCTCAATTTGTTTGCCAGGGAGAGTCAATTATGAAGAAACTTATTATTATTGCAAAAAGTTGATTAATTCTAGGAGCTATAGGTACGTTTTAATGACGCTCCGGTCATGATACTATAATGACAGCATTTACTTTCGCTAGTGATTACGAGTAAAAGTTATTATTATACACAGTAAAAGTTTGTAATGATCTGGGATAATAACATTGCACACTGACTTTCTATTTCATATGTGGATCTCGTATTTACTTGAGACGATACAATATTATCTAAGAACAACGAAGTGCCTCCAAAAATATACCAATAAGACAATTTTATCTACCGATACAACCTTGAATACAGTGCCCAATTTAATTTGCCATCCCTTAGCGGCACTGTTTGTCAAGGAAACGCCAGAAATAACGTGAAACGCAGTACGGTTCCCTTTAGTTCCCGGTTCTGCCACGTGCCAAGATATATTAGCTTTATTTAACTTAGAAACGAAGGTACGCTTGGATATTGAATTACGAGAAGAACTCGCTTAAACCATCGGAGCGTAGGCAGGGGTAATGAAAACGATGCCCTTTGTATTGGAGATACGAAACGAAGTTTTCCCTGCTGTAATTGTACCTGTAAATATGTGAAAGGCTTTGTAATTAGGAGACAAAAGGTATGTTTATTCAAAGCTAGTCATGTATAGGAATATGGTAGACCAAGGCAAAGATATTTATATATAAATAGGATACCATGGTTTGAGATACAGTATTTATTTTATTACATAATTTTAAATGCTGATTCTTCTTACACACATTATTTTCATAAACTTACTACTTCTTCTTTCACTTCTAGAAGCAATAAGTTTGTTCATCTATTTCCTCCGGCTGAGTTACTTTCATTATGAAGAATAAATAATGGTTTAAGAACCATTGCGAGTAATTCGACATTTTTCAGCGTACATATTGTCGTTCTCCTCCTAGCTAGGTTTGCATGATTGTAGGCAAGTTTTGGCTGGTGGAACATCACTCACTAAATATCAACAAAGCTTCAAAATTAATATTATTGTAATGAAGTAAAAACAGACGCTGATAAATGGACAGGTACTAAACAATGACTGTCCAAACCTGCCGCCTGGCCGAGTTGGAACAAAAACTTTGCGTGCTGTTGCCAAATTGTGCCTGGCCAATTTTAAGACATAGATTCCATTAGTTTTTTTATTGACGTATTATTTATATCGTTTTTTAATAATTATAGCATATTATCGTAATATTCCAACTGCTGAGACTCAGATCTCCTCCTTAGGAGATAGAATGAGCCGTAATCCACCACGCGATCCCAGTGTGGGTTGGTGGATATCACATGTCTTCAAATTTATGAATTAAAGACATGCTGGTTCCTCACAATGTTTCCCCTCACTGTGAAATTTCACAAAATACACCGTCTATCAGGATTTGAACACACAACGTTCAACTCGTAAGTCCAAGCCATTACTACTGGGTCACAACTGCTCTTTAAATATTACCATAAAAGCCGCGGTAGCTCTTTCGTATAATGCTGCAGGCCATAATCACGTTTTGTTATGTCCACATGTAACAGTAGGCCTGCCTGCCTACTGTCTTCAGTAATGTACAGAGCTAGAATGGTTTCTAATAAAAATTCTAGATGGAAAACCTAACAACCGTTTCTCTTAACCAGGAATCACAAACGTGGCAGTCCAATATACATTAAGTAAAACCGTTCCTGGCACCTCAGATATCTAGTATTTTATCTCAGATAGATGTTTCACTTTTATCATAAAGGTTACCAATCACAAAATAATTAATCATCGCTTACCATCAGGTGATATAGTGGTCAAACGCAAGCCTATTAATAATAAAAAAATAACCTGCCAACTTGTAACCTGTACCTGAACCTATACTTAAATAGATAATTTCCTATTATTTTTATAAACATCTATAAAAATTAAAACTGCTAACTCCCATTCAAATAAAAAAGTCATTCACAGCTAAATTCATAGCGGTTAACCACTTCCCCGACTCTTTAACAAGTGACTTACAACTCCAACTTTTATCGTCTCGATAAAGAATCTCGGCAACACAGGACAGTCTCCGCGACCGCAACAATCTGGCGACAACACAAGGGTTAGTAGTGCACAAGTTAGCACAAACTTGGCACAAAAGTTGGCACAAACAGACATTAGCGCCGTATCTCGGTCGCAGCAAGTTTGTCTTGCAGGCCTAGGGCGAGCTGCGGTCTGACGAATTTGATAAATATGTTTGCGCTGTAAGTCTGTGTGGTGGAAGGAGGACTAGGGTTAAGTTTAGAATATAACACAACTTTAGTGTAGGTACTACAAAAATGTTATATAACTTATAACACAAACTTAATTTTATGAATATAATGGTGATGTCATCGATAACAGTGATATCTACCAGGCTACCTTGCAACTGAAGAAACTGAAAAGAATTGGCAGCCAGTGGTTTTGCTAGTAAAACATGGTTCAACACTTATTACACAATATTTGATTGTGATAGTGTAAAAAAAAAATTGGAGAGAGTCACAGTAGAGAGTATAGACATACTTTCTGCGATAGTTAAATATGGGATTGTGGGAATGAATAAGGCCCTGTTATCCTTACAATGTAAAGCAATGATAAAATATAAGCATTCTAGCGAAGACGGATTGAGAATGACTTGTGTAATGCAAAATTCTGGGAAATGGTCATATTTGCGAAAACAAAACTTGAAACTAATGCAAAAGTTTTGAAACCACTTGAGCTTAAGTAAAAGTTTAAATAATTTGCGATTGCAATTTGTAACTGCACTGTAGTAATACCTAGATGACTGGTATTGGCATAGTCTAAAATCGGCAGAAGGGATTGAAACAGTCCAGTTTGAGTTGGAGCTGGTAGAAAATTAGGCAATCTCTTAAGAAAACAAGCAGACGCAAAGAATATGCGGCTTACTTTCTGCAAATGAGAACCCCAAGAGAAGTTTGTGTCTAACTATGTAAATGCTGAGTCACTGTAAAGGATAATAAAGCCATCAGATATCAGTCTGCTGCTGCACCTAGTCAGTTTTTGAGGATAGCCTAGTCTGTCGATAATCTGGACCTTCATATTTTATAAGCAGTGGTGGCCTTTTTATAACGACCCCAACTTACGAAGACATTGCGGGTTTAAAGCCAGGCCAACAGGTAATTTATGATTTTTTTCATTACCACCGATATTATCGGTGCAAAAAAGTTAATTCTGAAATAAAAGCAGTATTATTATAATTATTTATTACTCTCAACACAATGAAGGAAAACATTATGAGGAAACCGACATATGTCGTAGAATCATAAATTTGAAGACGTGTATTATCCCTCAACGCGCATTGGGCCACTTGGGGGATTATGGGCCACTGCTACTCTTAGAGAGGAGGCAGCAGTGGGATCATAAAACTGATTATACTTATTTATTCTATGACTATTATTTTCGATGTGACAGTAAATATTATTGACTTGTTAATGGGTTATTCTCATTTCAAAATCGAAGAGTCACCTTTTGCTGAACTAACAGGCCCAAAAGCATTTATAATATTAGACCTATGCATTAAAAACAAAACCCTACAAGGCAGTGACTTCAATTTTCAATATGAGAATTACTCAAATATTATTAAGGCCTATTGTCTCTATTCATATTTAGTTCTATAGTAAAATATTGACAGTATTAAACCTCTTGTTAGAAGTCAGCTTAAAATTTTAAATTATGAACAAAACAATAAAGACACTTCAGATTATTATTATCAAATGACTTGGAAGCAGAAGGCTTCAGTTTGCGTGGGCCAAGGTTCATGAGAATCATCAAAGTTCTGATCAATTGTTACGGTGCATAAAAATTGCTTTGTAATGTAAACGAACCGGCTACACGGTGGTATCCTTAACCTTATAACAGCACAAACGGAGCCATTGTTCAGCTGACCTGCGACCTCGCACTCAATTAGTGTGCTGTACTGATTGACCTTTCATTAATTAACTTGGCATTTTAAATGATTTTGTTTCTCTTCTACCACCAAATAATTTGTGGTTCTTTACCGTCATTATTTGTCAGGCTATTAAAAAACTAAATAAAATGATGAGATATTTATTAACTTTTGACAAACACGTCAATACTTGAAGGTCTTGCGGTTGCCTGCCTACTTGACTCAAGTTAGAGGTATGTACTTACTGTCTGTCTCTTTAGATCCGCTTTGCCGAGACTTTTCTTTCCAATGTTTACGATATGTTAAAAATAAACATAAAAAATGAAAGTGGTTTATATAAGCTATTACTTTAACTGTATAGTAAAACGACTTGGGACATGAACAATACTCTATTAATACAAATTACAATGACTGTTCTACACAAAGGTTAGTTTAACACTGTCCAATAACATCTTAATATTTGATGGAAGCACTGGGTCTTGCTACAGTTCCCATGCTTAAGTCAAGAGGTTAACGGATGTTTTTTGTCGAGTCTCGGGGTAGCGCAGCCCGAGCACTTGAACTGCCATGCCGATCCCGTGACGTCACCCAGCATTCCAACGCCGTCGCCGCCTGTCGATCACCCTCAGCCTCGCCAGCACAGCGATCGCCAACACGGCCGTCCTGCAAGGTGCCTGGCCCTCCAGGTACCCCACGAGTTCAGATAACATGCTGAAACACATTTATTGACCACCTATTAGTTTACCTGCTGCATATATCTACATCGGATGCGTGTTGGGTGTTCAGGGATCTTAATTGTCATCTTTTATTTCGTATTATTTTATCAGTGTATTCGAGAGCAGATTAAAAGTTATTAAATCCTCGGTATCGTAGGTATCCAGGGACCAGTTGCACTCAACGGGAAAATACCTCAACTAAGTGAAACATGTCCCCCCTGAAACCTCATACACTCAAAGGGCACACGCCTCTACTAATTGTATGAAGTCTGACCAGGAACCTCCTGACTATAGGTGTCCAGGGACCAGTTGCACTCAACGGAAAAATACCTCAACTAAGTGAAACATGTCCCCCCCGGAACCTCATACACTCAAAGGGCACACGCCTCTACTAATTGTATGAAGTCTGACCAGGAACCTCCTGACTATAGGTGTCCAGGGACCAGTTGCACTCAACGGGAAAATACCTCAACTAAGTGAAACATGTCCCCCCCGGAACCTCATACACTCAAAGGGCACACGCCTCTACTAATTGTATGAAGTATGACCAGGAACCTCCTGACTATAGGTGTCCAGGGACCAGTTGCACTCAACGGGAAAATACCTCAACTAAGTGAAACATGTCCCCCCCGGAACCTCATACACTCAAAGGGCACACGCCTCTACTAATTGTATGAAGTCTACCAGGAACCTCCTGACTATAGGTGTCCAGGGACCAGTTGCACTCAACGGGAAAATACCTCAACTAAGTGAAACATGTCCCCCCCGGAACCTCATACACTCAAAGGGCACACGCCTCTACTAATTGTATGAAGCCTACCAGGAACCTCCTGACTATAGGTGTCCAGGGACCAGTTGCACTCAACGGGAAAATACCTCAACTAAGTGAAACATGTCCCCCCCGGAACCTCATACACTCAAAGGGCACGCGCCTCTACTAATTGTATGAAGTCTACCAGGAACCTCATGAACTCAAAGGGCATCTCACCTCACTTGAGCATTCTAAACTTTTCCACATTAGAATCTCCCACTTGTAAACACTCATGTATAGACAGGCAAACACATTGGGAGACGATATTCTGGAACTGACACCATCTAGTACCATAACATTATACCGTTGTGTAACAAATATATAATATTTGACTTTGACATATGTAATGCCACATTTATAATTACTCAAAGCATTTTATTTTAACTCGCATAAACGCTTACATAAATATCACAGTACGTTTATCGCCAACACGGGTAGATATAAATGAAGTGAAATTATCTCCCAATCATCTACATAATTTATATACTAGGGTGTTTCATGTTATTATAACTGTCATCAAACATACAATAACTCATGTAACAGATAGGGTTTTTCATCTACAACTTCCCAGTAACACAATGGGATAAGTAAGTGTCCAACAGATACGATAATACAACCAACTCTTACTCTTAAGCAAAAGTGTGATAAATAAAAAACAACTTTTCCTCTACTAACCAATTTAGAAGACGAGATTTTTTTCTTCTTTGTATTTAATTGAGTTTTCACTGACATTATGATCAGACTACAACAGTACCAAATATAATGTAATACTTTTAGACCAAGAACTTAACCAATTGTTTTACGTTCTCTCGTAGTGGTAGGTATTGATTTATATATTTAGAAATACCCTTAAATCCATTTAGTTTTTAACATGTAACTATTTATCTTTTTATGAATATTGCTATTGCATCAACAAGAGTTTTTGTTTGATCGTCGTGGGAACCTTTATTTTCCCAAATGCATTTCTTTCGGATCATCCATCGGCGACCACAGAATGTTTATTTATAAACTTTGCCACCAAAGACAACATTATTATACGTTAAAACCATTTTTGCTTGCTTCGGCCTGTCCTGATTCTATAAATAGACCACTTGTTAGGTTTTCGATCAATTGAAAACGCATAAAGTCTATTCTAGTCAAACAAACATTTCAACAAAATTTTGCGCCAACAGTAGTGTTACGATTAGTACATATACTCTACTAATCGATAACTATAATAAATAATAATATTGTTTTTATTATCCACAGTTTTTACACGAAGAGATATTGTTTCCAATAAAGCTGCGATCTAACACAGATTAAGGACACCCAAACTTAAACTTGTGTTATGGGTGCCAGGGCTCACTCCATTAAAATTTTACTACACGTTTGATTATCTGTATAATTGCCCATTTCAATTAATAAACGTAATATTCAATAATTAAATACAATTCTTCAATTCAAATACTAATTAGGCAGTCTTCAGTTCAGTTTAATAATTGAATGCAATTTTCATAATAATGCAATTAGATTTTAATAAATTATTCAATTGAACTTATTTAAATAAACTACTTTAAACAATGCTCTCCTACAAAATATTATAATCGCAAATTCTGAATCAAATTAATAATCGTCATTACATATTTATCTAGTTCAATCAAAAGATACTTCTCTAAACTTTCAAACATGAACGGTCTCTGTATTTTACAATCGTTCAAAATGTATAGGTACTCATAGAGGGAACAATATATTCTTCTTGTACCTAATACTTCTTTATCTTGTTACACAATAACCAAACTGCAGATGTATTTTTTTGTGGCGGCTTAAACGGTCTTTATTAGATAATACATTTTCTCAACGGATATAGAACTGGAATCAGGCTTAGGTTTGCCATCCTTCCATTTCCACATTGGCTAATCACTATCTAATCGTAACACACTTTAGTGTAACAATAAAATACAGTTTTTACTCACAGTTTGCGGTATCAACCTTACGTGATGATACCTGTTTCCTTTGTCGACGAGCTGACTCCTCGCCGTACTGCTGCTGCTAAATCTTGACCACCAGCATGGATATTTTATACGTTTTAGATATTGATAATGATTTATTTTTAATTGACTTATAACTGTGTGTGGGGTGTCTTATTCCACTTCTGATATAAGCTATTACTTTAACTGTATAGTAAAACGACTTGGGACATGAACAATACTCTATTAATACAAATTACAATGACTGTTCTACACAAAGGTTAGTTTAACACTGCCCAATAACATCTTAATATTTGATGGAAGCACTGGGTCTTGCTACAGTTCCCATGCTTAAGTCAAGAGGTTAACGGATGTTTTTTGTCGAGTCTCGGGGTAGCGCAGCCCGAGCACTTGAACTGCCATGCCGATCCCGTGACGTCACCCAGCATTCCAACGCCGTCGCCGCCTGTCGATCACCCTCAGCCTCGCCAGCACAGCGATCGCCAACATTTATTTCTATGAGTTCTACAAAAGTATTCATCAATCTTTGTATATCTTCATCTAGCCATAAAACAATAATAACTTTGACCTCAACATACTTCTAGAAATAAGAATAAAAAATAACCAAAATATGAATGAAAATTACACATCCTTCCATAAAACCATACAAAAACTATTATCAAATCAAATCAAATCAAAACATTTATTTCAAATAGACCATTTACAGGCACTTTTGAATAGTCAAATGTCGGTCAGTCCAAGAAAAGTGAAGCTAAATTGCACGTTCCAAAGAGTAGGTCTCTATGGAGAAGAACGTGCAAGAAACTCCATGGACACTCTTTTAAATCATATTATGTGTTACATATAATGCTTGGTTACATATTACTTGTTGCTTCTATCATGTGAGCACAATGTCGATAATGAAATAAAAAATGTAAAATAATTAAAAGATAGAAACTGAATTAAGCCACTGGCAACTAAGAGATGACCAGTCCCATCTGACGGCACCCGTTCACGAGCATGACGCGTGCATCAGCCCCACTCAGCTCAACCATTTTGAAGGGAACTGAACGACCCAATAACACGTGCCACCAACAGCGAGACATTTGAGTGAGCATGACAAACTCTCAACTGCCATGCTCGTAATGTCAAAAAAAAAAAGTTGTAACCTAATAAAAATGCTCCATGGTGCTTCACATTCACAAACTTGGAAAAAGTGCTTCTACATTATACAATGCAATTGTGTCTTTCAAATTAAAAAAAAAAAATAATAATAATATTAGTTTAATTAGTACGCCCTAGTGGTAGTGGAGCTGGACCAGCATTGAGCCAAGCAGTTTTATCTTGAATATAATCCTCCAACTTATAATATGCTTGCCTGCATAGTGTGCGTTTAATACAAGATTTAAATTTCGTTTCATTGAGTTCTAATATTTGGGGTGGTATTTTATTATAACATTTCAAACAGTACCCCATGAAAGAAGAGGCCACTTTAGCCAGTCTGAAACCTGGTTGAACTAATTGATCCCTATTTCTTGTAACATAATTATGTCTATCGCCTCTTTTGCTAAAAAGATGAAGATTTTTTCTAACATACATGATGTTTTCATAGATATATTGACAAGGTACCGTCATTATGTTAATATCTTTAAACAGTTCCCTTAAAGAATCGCACCGGCGGAGATTGTAAATAGCTCTGATGGCTCTTTTCTGTAATATAAAAATTGACTCGATGTCTGCAGCCCGTCCCCATAGTAAGATACCGTACGACATGACACTATGAAAATAACTAAAATAGACTAGTCTAGCGGTATCAACATCCGTAAATTGGCGGATTTTTCTAACAGCATATGCAGCCGAGCTAAGCCGTCCTGCAAGAGATGTTAAGTGAGGACCCCATTGTAGCCTAGAGTCAAGCGTAATCCCCAAGAAAACTGTTTTATCAACAAATTCTAGTTTCTCATTGTTCAATACTATGTCGCAATCACTACTTATGACATTTGGTAAGGAAAATCTTATGCATTTAGTTTTTTTCCCATTTAGAACCAGATTATTAGCAGTGAACCAGTTTTGGACCTGCAATAAAGCGTTATTTTCATCGTCAAGATTATTAGTCCTTCTATTTATCTTAAAAATCAAAGAAGTGTCGTCAGCAAACAACACCATATTAAGTTTATTTTTCAACAAATAGGGTAAATCATTAATATAAACTAAAAATAAAAAAGGACCTAAAATTGAACCTTGGGGTACCCCCATTTTCACATTTAATCCCGACGAATTGACACCGTTTATTTGAACTAGTTGCTGTCTGTCATTCAAATACGATTTTAATAAGCTTAACGCTGTTTTGCCTAGTCCGTAATACTCCAGTTTCAGGAGTAATGTTTCATGAACCACACAATCAAACGCCTTAGACAGGTCGCAGAAGATGCCTATAGCATCTTGTGCCTCCTCCCACGCATTATAAATGTGTTTTAGTAAGGAGACACCAGCGTCAGTTGTACAACGTCCTTTGGTGAAACCATACTGTTTATCGTGTAAGATGTTATTGGTGTTAAAATGATTAAGCATTTGATTTAACATCACCTTTTCAAATATCTTGCTAAAAACCGGCAAAACGGACACCGGCCTATAATTATTAGTGTCTTTACTGTCTCCGGATTTAAAAAGTGGTATCACTTTACTATATTTCATTAGATCCGGAAAGACTCCTTGATCTATACACAAATTAAATATTAACGCTAAGTACGGCGCTACAGTCTCAATAATTGAGGTA
Organism: Mythimna ferrago; assembly: GCA_910589285.2. Taxonomy (NCBI): domain Eukaryota; kingdom Metazoa; phylum Arthropoda; class Insecta; order Lepidoptera; family Noctuidae; genus Mythimna; species Mythimna ferrago. The sequence continues at coordinate 714,978 of OU342689.1, forward strand.
CAAACTTTGATAGACATACCCCATAGATCTTCTGTCAATTTAATCTTGATTTCTTTAAAAGCTTTTATTACTGTTATGGGGTTTATATGTTTAAAGTTAAATTCAGTCGAACAGGCTACAACGTTCGCCTGCAATAAACCAAAAGCATGCGATGGCGACGAATTTAGGGCTTCAGTAGTTTTAATTGGAATACTGGTAAAGAAATTTACAAATTCTTCTGCAACTAGTTTGTTATCGCTAATAAGACCATGATGAGTCTCCAATGTGTAATCATTATTATTTCTTTTGTTGCTGTTGGTTTCATTATTTATTATATTCCAAACCGTTTTTATTTTATTATCTGCTGTTTTAACTTTGTTGCTGATGTATAAGGCCTTAGCTGCCTTACAAGTATTTTTAAACATTTTAGAATAAGTAGCAACATATTTATTAAAAGTTTCAGTGTTAATAATAGGCTTAAGGCCATACAACTCGAAAAGTCTTTCCCTACTTGTTCTGATTCCTTTAGTTGCCCAGTCACTAAATCTAAACTTAGGGCAGATAGTTTTAGTTTTTTTCTCAAACGTCTGATTAAACTCCTTTTGAACTACTGAAAAAAAATTTTTATACAAAATATTACCATTGTTTTCTGCAAGGTTCCAATCACCCAACCTGCTTGTTAAAGTGCTATTAAATTTATTTAGTTTACCGGATGTTATTGGTCTGAATTGTATCTGCACTTCTTGTATTGGTAAGTTGGATTCAAATGTTACCATTAGGCCGCTATGATCAGAAGGCAGATAATTTACAATGGCTTTTTCTAAATACTTGCAGCAACAAAAAACATTATCGATACATGTAGCAGTAGTTGTCGTTGTTCGAGTTGGTTCAATAAACACATTTGATAAATTAAATGATTTGAAAAGATTTAATAATCTACTGCTATCTGAATTATTTTCTAAAATATTAACATTAAAGTCTCCGCAGATAATTACTGGTTTATTACCAGTTGAAAGTTTAGCCATAACATCTTCCATGACTGACTCAAAAATAGAGTAGTTTTGATAATTAGGGGGCCTGTAAACGCACACTATGACATGCCTATCCAGCTCAACACACGACACTTCAATGCTATGTTCAACGGACAGTGCAACTATATCTTTACGAGTTTTAAATTTGATACTATTTTTAATAAGGATTAATGAACCCCCACGTAACATTGACTTTCGGTTAAAACAACTGCCCACATTATAATTATCATAATTAATTAGCATTTCAAAATCCTTTAACCAATGCTCAGTAAAACAAATAATGTCAAACATAGTTTTTTCTAAGAATAATTCAATTTCCAATTGTTTTGCAGAAAAACCCTGAATGTTTTGAAGAAACATATTAAAGGATTTTTGCTTACCCCCTGTAGCTTGAATGCTAGAAGATACTTTATTTTTAAGTTGACATACATTGCCAACATCAGTACCAACTGTTGTCTTATTACCTAGTTTAAAATATTAGTACTATTACTAATGGTGGGACTGATTACTGGGTACGCCGACATACTGCTTATGTCTGAGTTAATATTAACTGCTAATAGCTGCGCTATTTGACGTCTTAATATAATAGGCAGGTAAACAGTATACCTGGTCGAAAAAAGTTTATCAACAAAATTGTTGATGTCAAAAAAGAAAAACTTATCACTATGATGACTAACTAAAAAATGCATATGCATATTTAGCATATGTATGTACTTATTTTGTCTGTCTGACAAGTGCTCAAAGTAAGGAAAAGCGCACAAAATTATCTTCCTACAATTTATCTTCAACAGCTCAGTGACATTATTGGTGATGTCATCTGTCTTCACATTTAAGCTATTACCCACAAATACAGTTAGAATAGCATTGGGATCATATACTTGCTGATTAACTAATGACATTATGTGATGGTAGGAAGCTTGAGGTGTGCAATAATTTTGAGAAGGAAAAGGGAGTTTTTTACTAACTAATTGCCCTAATCCTCTTCCTATACTATCTGAAAATATAATTGATTGATAATCCCTACCGTTATGAGAGGAAAAATTACAATTTTCTGAATCTACCCCTTGAGTTAATTCATGGTGAATGTGGGGTACCTGGTCGGGAATACAGTCCTGAGCACTGATGGGCTGGGATGAGTTCTCCGTTACCACAAGTTGGAGGCCAGCCTGGTTAGATTCTTTCTGACAAGTGCATTGGTTGTTTCTTAGAGTAAGAGAGTCTACTTTGTCCACCAACTCATTTGTAGCCAGAATATGTTCCTTTATTTGGTTCTTTGAACATACATATTTGTTATAAATTGATTTAAGGGAGTTATCAAGAGTCTGTATTTCAGACTGTAAGCGCTGAGTGTCAATTTGATAAATATATATACTGTCTTCTAACTTAATCTGGTAATTATTTAATTGATTAATCAAGTTAACAAGTTCTTTTCGCAGTTGAATATTTTTGGAAAAGTGTTTTTGTTGTTTCTTGTGGTTTTTACATTTTTTAATGATTTTATTCAATTTAGCATATTTTTTAATTTTATTTTGACTAAGTTTGTAAGAATTATTTTGTTTTAATATGGAATCTTCTGTAAGATCAATTGTTACTAAGGCATGAGGGTTATATTTTGAATTTATTAATTCATCATATAAACGGTTTGTCTTCTCAGTCTGAGTACATTCCTTTTCCTTCTGCAATTTAAGAATAAGACTATTAGCATGAACTAATTCATCCTCAAGATCCCTAACCTTACACAAAGCCTCCTCATACAAGTCGCTACAGTTTTTGAAACCATCCGTGACCGCTCGCAGTTGGTCGCGTTCATCAACAACATAAAATATTAAATTTATGTATACCAAAAAAAATTATAAAGATAAACTACTGTCCTAAAAACGGCTTGTAAACATAAACGTGAACTAAAAATATTAATCAATACTACTAATAATCATATACTTCGAAGATATTATAAACAATACGAGAAAATCCTTAATAGAGCAGTCATTACATCTAAAAAACTAAATTATATTTATAAACCTTATGAAAAAGTCGAGTAATAAAACTAAATCAATGTGGCAAATAATTAAAAGTCGTACTAACAAACTGTCTAAAAAAACTAGACAAAGCATAAAACTTGACATAAACAATACTCTTGTTGAGGATCCGAGATCGGTCGCAAATGCTTTTAATGACTATTTCGTATCGGTAGGAAAAATAAACTCTACGCGTTCTGATGAGAACCCACATCGTCGACATGTTGTTACTCCTTGCAAAAATTCTATATATTTGCAAACATTAGATCCAAGTGAAGTGAAATTTATCATTAAAAACTTAAAAAACAAGCACAGTTTTGGCCATGACGAAATACCACCAATGCTTGTTAAATCATGTATAGACTAATTAACAATGCCTTTAACCTTTCTCATCAATCAATCTTTCATGGAAGGTGTTGTCCCAGATTTACTAAAAATATCTATAGTAAAACCTATTTATAAAAAGGGCAAAAAAACCGACGCAGGAAATTAACGCCCTATTGCACTATTATCAACATTTTCAAAAATATTTGAAACTGCAATGTCTAAATGGCTAAATAGTTTTTGTGAAAAGTTTAAAATCTTCAACACCAGTTAAAGTGGATTTAGGAAAAATAAGTCTACAACATTGGCAGTATTTAACTACGTCCAAGAAGCATTAAAATAATAAATGATAAGAAATATGCTGTTGGGTTACTGCTGGATATGAGTAAAGCCTATGATCGAGTATCATATAAAATACTACTAAGTAAACTGTACCAAATAGGTGTGAGAGGTGTCGCGTATGAGTGGTTTTGCTCGTACCTAAAAAATCGCATACAGTACGTTGAAGCGGAATATTTCCACCCGGACACTGGCATGGTGACCCAAGTGAGATCACAAATGGAGCATGTAACTATGTCTATACCACAAGACAGTGTCTTAGGGTGCATTTTATTCCTAATCTATATCAACGATTTGCCGAGAGAAATAAATGTCCAGAGTGTACTTTTTGCTGACGACATCTCAATAGTGTTTCCATGTGATGACGGTAGAAAATTAAATTAAATACTTGACAAATACTGACAAAAATAGTAAACTGGCTAAAGGACCACAATTTGGAAATTTTCTCTAAAACAAAACTTATGCAATACAGACCTTATCAAAAACGTCCATTATATATTAGTTACTCTTTCAATGACATACCAATCCAGTGTGTCGATGAATTTAAACTCTTGGGTCTGGCAGTTGACACTAATGTAAATTGAAATGCACATATTAATGTTGTGTCAAACAAACTTGCGAAAAAGTTTTACGTATACTCTATATGAGTTGAAAAGATCAACCGACTTCAAAACAGCAACGACTGCTTTACTACGCCTACGCCTACTCATGGATAACTTATGGCATTATAGTGTGGGAAAATTGCGTTGACGTAGAAAAACTCTTCATTTTGCAAAAACGATGTGTGAGAATTCTTGCGAACAAAGACCAAATGCAGAGCTGTAAACCTTATTTTATTAAATACTAGCTGTGCCCGCGACTTCGTTCGCGTGGACTACAGGATTTTGAATTTATTTTTCTAAAATAAAAGTAGCCCATGTTACTTCTTATTACATCAGCTACCTACCAAAAAAAGTCCCGTCACAATCGGTCTAGCCATTTCAGAGATTAGCCCGGACAAACAGACAGACAGACAAAGATTGTAAAATATGTTATTTTGCTGTATGTACCGTATATATATTCATATGCATGTAGTAAAAAGCAGTTATTCCAATATTACAAACAGACACTCCAATTTTATTTATATGTATAGAAGATGTATAGATAAAATGCTCACCCTAACAAGCATTTACATTTTGGAAGTAAGCAAGTTTGTTCGAAAACATGCGTCGTTATTCCCTGTAGCTAAGAATCAAAGACCGAAACGCTCATTAAGAGTAAAAAATGAGTTAGCATTGCCGAGTTCGAAACTAGCTATGTATCAATCGGGTCCTCTTGTAATGTGCATAAAAATTTACAACAAATTACCCAGTACAATAATATAATAATATGAAAAATTAATCAATGTTGTAAATTATTTGAAAATTGAAGCAATGTAACAATGTAGTCATGTAATAAAGACATCCAATAATAAATTAATTTTAAAAATGACATGATAATGATAACTGTATAAGGACGATGTAATACTTAATATAATATCTTAAAATAATTTTATATAGTATTGCATGCAATTAAAATAAATAATAAATACATATGTTGTGGTGCCCTAGCAGGGTTCATGTACGAAACTTATATTATGTAATAAGACCTTGTAAACGACATGAATGCAATAAATAAATAAATAGCTGTCGGTGCTTACAGCCAAATTGTAGAGGAATACATAACAATCCACCTACTCATAGATGCCAATCTCGCTCAAATTACTAGTCATTTCCCCAACACTAGGAACCTATGTACATACCTTCTCCTAATTCCAGTTGGAACTATTTCACAAATCACCAGTTATATTAAGCCTATTACACCTACTTATAACCGGTATAACATCATCAACATTCTAGGCATATAATTATGTTTTCCTAAAATACTTCACGGTGATTTACTGGCCCATTTTCATTTTGAAATCACAAACAGAGATTATCGGCTTTTCAACGTCTTCATAATGTTTTTATGTTTTTGTAGAGTCTAAACTTATAAATTGTGTAGGTTTAAGGATTAGATATGGCAGACAATGTTTCTTTGACAACATTTGTAATGATCTTTTAGAGATGTGGCTAAATTCTGGTAGAAACTCATATACCATCGATACGACGAAAAAAAGATTTGCTTAGACATTACAGACAAAGCAAAATTAGTTTGTGTTATCTCATTAAACGTTTTTGTCTGTGAGAACGCACAAAGCAATCCTGAAAACGTTTAAGTAGTTATGTATGTACCGACCCAGGTAAGCGTACCACACACCCACCGTCACTCACCAACTCGAAACCAAACTTAGACAATTAGGTGGCGTGATTACGCGAAATGTGACCGCCGCGGTTTACGCCAAGACACTTGATTTAGCGGCGCCGGGAACTTTGTCCCGGCCCCGGGCTGCCGGAGTCCCGGAATAGACCACTCCCATCACTTCAAGTGGCGCGGTTTGCGCGAGACTTTATCTAAAGTGACAGTGACGGCTTTATAGAAAACTACGGCTAGGAACTGGGAGATGGATTTTGAATTTGCGAGTTCATTGAATTAGTTGTCAGATTTCAGTATCTGTAGAGGATTGCCTCGCGATTTCAATGAAGATTAATTAGTAAGAAAGGGTAGAACAATGCTTAGCATGAATCTCAAATCAAAACTGTCAGATTTCGTACTAATCTTAACTTAAATCTAGTTATAATTCAAGTATCATTTGAAAGTACGGCGATAGTCTGAGCCCCGCTTTTGGTAGCATTATATGTTTAGTTTAAATGTTTATAAGCTTGTCAGCTATCTGCAACAACTACAGCTATTTTTTCAGTACATTTGGTAATTATGGGACTGTCGTGAGCAGCGTAGGGATCGGAGGTAATAAAAAACTTATTCATGTTTTAGTATACAATGATTATTTATTTCTACGAAATTACTCTCTTACTATAATTACCGTCCTAAATCTCATCTGACAGTCTATTTATTTTTAAACTCTCATTAGTTTTAATCTTATTTATATAAAGTAATTCGTCCTTAGTCTTTTAAAGGGGTATCTTAGTAAGGATCTCTAAACTATTTCATTTCTACTGTGATGTTTCACTCTTCTATTAAATAGGTCTTTTTTTAACGATTTTAATGCGGCTATATATTTACACATAATGTGATGTAGTTTTAACCTTTAAACCCGAATTACTTTGAGCCGTACTTCACTATAATTTCCAGTACAGTGTTGATATAAAACTTTTTTATTACTTTTGTCTCTTTTAGCCTAAACAGCGTAGTCTGTAGTGGTCATGTGTCACGGTTAAAAAACTCATAAACTAGCCAAACGTCTGGACATCGCAGTTGAGACGATAAACGCCAAACCATCTGTGTTGCCATTTCATTAAAACACACATTATTGCTACTATTTATCACTTTAAAAATAAAACATGTTTGTTGGAATTTTTATTGATAGAGAATTGTTTTGCATGAAAATATTTGTTCAGCAAAAGAACCCTCGACAAGCGAAAGCATCATTCAGCGAGTGTTCTACAATATTTCATTTTAAAATGATGTTGACTTCAAATAATGCCACGAAGGTATTAAAACTTCACACTATCATCGCATTCACTTCAGTCGGAAGACGTACATTACTGGTATGAATATACCTCTCCTATTGTTACAAAAGGTTGTGGTTCTATTAAAGAGCAAAGGAAACTTTTCATAAAACTTAATATAAAAATAAACAGCGAATGCTACGCCTACTCAGCATGTATTAACGTTTTCAAATTTTTCTTCCAACTTTTCTTTTACCGTTCATAACTTTTGAAACTCTGATCTTTTTTTGCGTAGCGTTCGTTTAAAATTAAATTACACGAATGTAAGCCGCTGTCATTACACCAAGTAAAAACATAAAGTTAATTTATTTCTCGCACAGAGCTAGTTCTAAACTGTATTGGTTCGCCATACTTATTGTGTGTACCTCCATTTGTGTGGAATTTATTCACTGAATCAATATGGCCGGAGCACGCGTGCAACGGGGAGTCGAGCAGAACTATATTGTGCAGAAAGCCGCCAATTTTCCTACACGGCGACGTAGGGTGGATGAGCCTACGAATAGAAATGGTTTGTAGATGTTTTCTGATTAGATTTAAAAAAAACAAATTGCTTTATTTTTATTCATTCTGTTGTGTGTTTTGGTATAAAAAAATTCATTCTATATTTATTTAATATTTTAAATCGGTAAAAATCAATGTTATTTAAAGTAATTACTTTGATAGTTTCACTTGAATGACGGTCTCTAATGAGGTATTTGTTTGTACTTCACAAGCCAAACAAGCAGCAAAAAATAATAAATTGTCTTCCATTCTTCCATGCTAAGTCAAATTTAATAGCACGTTGAATGTCAACATATAATTTTCCATTAAATTTAAGTTTTTTGTGGCTTTAAAAGGTCAAAATAATAAACTAAATTGCAGCGTTAACTTTGCCTGTAGCGCGTCGTTCATCATAGAACTTTGCGTTAACGCATATCAACGAAAATGCCGTGCGATTACAACCAAGAACTTTAAGTACACGTTACGTGGCAAACTAGTGTATGTTGTAATCAAATTAATATGTTGTTTCGGGGTACTGTTACACTCGTGTAAGTGAATTCTGAAGCACTTACTGTATTATGTGTGCCAGTTATGTAACAGGATTTCATTATGAGTTTCAGTGATAATCTTATCTTGGCATTTAGTGCAGTGGCCAAGTGAATTGTTTTATGAAAACTATCGTCATCTTCCTGTTCTTGTCCCGTTTTATTTGGGGTCGACGAAATACGTATGTTTTTCTACTATTCTGTCCTGTCACTCGTCATGCCATCACTAACTTCCTTTTCTTTCATATTACTTCTCACACAATCAAACATAACTCTTTAGTAATATGCGTTACATTCCTGTTTTATGAAAACCATATTCTTGTTATGTTGGTTCTAGATTAGCTTTAGCTTTTCGATGTTGGTCCAATGTCTTAGAGACGCGCAATTTGTTTCAACTTTTTGACTGATTTACTGAATCCAGAAGTTGCAACTATAGTAACATTTCACAAAAATATTACTTAGCCTTAAAACCTTCTGACAATTCAAAAGCTTTCTTTATTTCAGTTTCTGGTAGCAGTTTTATCCGCGTGAAAGTAAAAATTACCGCGAGAGAATAGACTCTTGGGATGAAACATAAACCTACTATAATACACACTATTCCAGGACTTGGTCTTCCTGTCACTGTGTACCAAATGTCGTCCAAATCCATTCAGCCGTTTGAGTGTGAAAGAGTAACAAACACATGTTTTCTCGCACAATATGCACACATACATTATAACCATTCGTCTTCATAATATTAGTATGATGTAATATACTTGATAATAAATCTTAACATATTTTTTTTTAACAGCAATACTACGCGTTTCAAATAAGAATAGGATCGATTGCCATGTTGTGACGTCACGTCATACTGTCAAATCGAAGAATTTGGGTAGGATGAACAAAACAATATATTTAAAAAAAAAAATTATTTACGAGTAATGAACGAAAAAAGTTTAATCAGAATCCAGTTCTTCAATTTTGTTCATCCCTGCGTCACTGTGTGAAGTGTCTGAGTAGTGGAAAATAGAAAAAGAAGGCGAATTGTTCCTTACAATGAAAATAAAAAAGAAAATATTTTTTTTTAACTAATTACGACTTCAAACAATATATTTAGTTGATTTATATTAAAAAATGACGTTTTTACTGTGTCTAGATTTTGCTTAGACTTAGTAATAAAAAACAAAAAAAAATAAGTTTTCTTTGCAAACCGTACTTTTCACTCAACATTTGACCGATCGAGGTTATTGGCTTTCCTATTCTTATTTGAAACGCATTATACATAAATAAACATTTTTATTTATTTATTATAATCTTTATTGTATACCAAATAAACAAAAATACAGGACAAACATAATTTTTTATTTTTTTATTTCTTTTTTTTTAGACTAGCTGTTACTTACTATCCCACTGTTGAGCAAAGGCCTCCCCTTAGTCCTTCCAAAATTTCTTCTCCCGCGCCGCCTCAAATCAGGCCTCGTAGTACCCACCAAGATAATCCATTAAATAACCACAAAAAAAAAAAATGTTTCAAATGTACAAGTATCGGCCGACAACCGGTATCGCTACCCCATCAGAAGCGTAACAGAACAAGTGCAATACAATGAATCCCTGCAGCCGCGCGACTGGCGCGTTAATCTGCGAGGCGCAGGTGCCTCCTGGAACTTCCTAAGTGTTGTCTAAGCGCCTATAGGCAGGTTATCTGGTAACTTACATCGAAGGACTGAAACAATTTGCCTGCTGCAGTCTTCCCGTCAGATTATAATTTAGGAGTTTTCAAGGCTAAAGTAAATTGGCTCTTAATAAACTAGTGCGCCTCACCATCAACGATAGCATCACTGCTTACCATAAGGTGGGATCGCAGTCAAGCACTAGTTTATGTTATAAAAAAAAATTAAGCGACTATACTATTTGCTTGCAAGAAGAACAGCCCCCCTAGCCAAGTTACAACCGTTTCGCTTGCGCCGAACGCTTCGAGTTGACCTTGCCGCCAATTCTTTTGTTCTAACCACGTGACTAAGCGTTAAGACGACGTCATTCCTGTACATTTGAAGCTTTCTACAAGCGTCAACTATTGCAGATTAGCAACTTGGCTAGGGGGGCAGGTATAGAACTGAAATTCATCATCATTTCAGCCGACAACCACTGTTGGACAGAGGCCTCCACTAACAACTAAAATTAAATCAACCAGATTAACTATTTTTGTATGTATTGAGCTCGTGACTAAATTATATCTAACAGCAGTGCGACGGTCTTCCAAGTTAAACAACAGTTACTGAGGTCTGTCCGTGGATGGGTAACCAACCATAACATATATTGACTCCTCTGTGGAAACAGGTTGAGCTGTTAGTGGCGGGTGTCATTTGTATATCTTTGGCTGTCATTATCTACATGTCGAAGAATCGACTCCCACTGCCCAACGCTAGGAAGACGACGCACTATGAGTTTATTTATTTATTTATTTATTAAAACTTTATGCAACGCACAGGTACAAAGGCGGACTTAATGCCTTAGGCATTCTCTACCAGTCAACCTAGGGTGGTGAAGAGAAAAACATGGCAGGTGCACAAAAAAAAAACAACAAAAAATGGATTATTAAGGAAAATAAGAGTGCAAATGTATATATATAACTAAAATAGACATACATATATATTTAATATAATATATACCTACATATATATTTATATAAAGTAGAAGAAGGGGGGTTTTGAAACGACTCCGCTATTTGTTCTGAAAGTAATGCCGCAACTTTCGCTTAAATGCATACTGACTGGTGGCCATCCTGATGTCGAGAGGAAGCGCATTCCACAGAAGTATGGACTGTATATGAAAGGAAGAATGAACAAAATCAGAAGTATGAGAGGGACAGAGCAGTAGGAGATTGTTAGAAGAACGAAGATTCTTAGAATGGGAAGAACATAAATATTGAAAATGAGATATAAAATAAGAAGGAGGGGTAGGACAGTTGAGTAGAGAGAAGAGTGTAGTCAGTGCGCGCAAACTTCTTCTCTGGCGAATGGGCATCCATTTGAGCTCCGATCTGTAACTCGAAACATGGTCATATTTTCGCAAGTTAAATATGAATCGGATGCAGTTGTTGAGGAGCCTGTCAAGTTTGTCTAACAACTCCGCATTCAGGTCAAAGTAGCACACGTCACCATAGTCGATTACAGGGAAAATTAAAGTTTGCACAAGCATAGTCTTCGTCTTCGCGGGCAAAAAGTTCCTCAGACGATACAGACACCGCAAAGTCCCGTTGACTCTTTGGCAGACACTGGAGACCTGACTTTGCCAGCCAAGAGTCGAGTCGAGATGCAAACCGAGATCCTTAACGCTAGGACTAATGGGGATGGAGGTACCATTAAAAATAATTGGGGGAAGAGAGTTAACCACCACTTTACCCATCATGCGCGAGCTTCCAATAATAATGGCCTGACACTTTGAGGGGTTTACAGACACCCCAAATCTTTCAGACCAGTCTTTGATAGCGTCCAAATCTCGGTTCACATCCTCTATAGCGTCCGACAAACCTTCTACCCGCGCAGCTGTATATAATTGAAGATCATCGGCATAAAGGTGATACGAACACCGAAGACAGTGAGTTATAAAATTAATGAAGATGGAGAATAGCAACGGAGAAAGAATACCGCCTTGTGGAACACCAGAATCTAGATCACGCCAACTCGATGAATTCTCGTCAACGCGAACAGACTGTTGGCGTCCCCGAAGATAAGATGAGAACCATTCCAGCGCCTCGGACGAAACCATAAGACTTGTTGTTGTGTGCATAGTGACGCGGCTATTGGAAGGGTGCTTCGCTTGGTGGTTATTGCTCGTTGTGTCATGTATTTAGTTGCATTTGGTTATATCGAAAGCCGATTTTAATATTATTGGCAAGAGGCACGGTAGATTTTCAAGCATTAAAAATTTATGATTTTTCAGAATTCGCATCTACAATCACAATCCACAGATTGAATCGAGTCAATCCCACAAACAGCACGTCCCTAAAACTGCGAACAACTGAAACAGTTTCAGCTCCATTGCGAGTTTATTTGGAACTAGTAACACTGGCACCATATAATAAAGCCGTGTTAGTTGCTGTGTTGCCATTAATCCAGCGTGTCGCAGGTGTGTACTCCGCTTTACAGCGTATGTGGTTAGATAGTTTGGTTCTCTTTGCATTTATTTCTGCTTTACAAAGTTATATAGATCTTTTAAAGATATTCTTTTGATGGATATAAAAAGGAAGAAATCGAGAGAACAGCAGGTACTGCAGCAAAAAATTCTAAAGGGCTATATTTTTGCCTTCCCTTATTGTCTGATACAGCAAGTTATATTACACGCGGTATTGAATGTAAAAAAAAGAAAGATTAAATTGGTTTGGATTTGATCTTTTGATATTTGTTGCATAAATATTAAGAGATCACATAAAAAAAGTTTTCGCATTTTAGCAATAATGATAAGTAATGATTTAAGCCTCGGATACACTTGGGACAGAATGTGACAACATGACACGCAACGCTGTCAAATTGTCCAACAACACATTCCGCATCATCAGAATGCATTGTAAAGTATTAGGGAGCAAGTTGTAGAACAGTGGGCAACGTTGCAGCGTTACGTTTGTTTATGTAAAAAATTAAATTTGGAACGAAAGAAATTATGCCAGTATGCTATAAATAGCATGCCAATACAATGTCAAATTAATAAAACCCCTTTCTTGTAATATTTATTGAAGTACTAGCTTTTGCCCGCGGCTTCGCACGCGTGGCATTAGGTACTTAAGGAATCGGGATAAAAGGTAGCCTATGTTCTTTTCCATGTCAAATACTATATGCATGCCAAATTTCATCCAAATCTGTTCAGCCGTTTTTGCGTGATTAAGTAACAAACATCCAAACATCCACACTTTCACATTTATAATATTAGTTAGGATTGAGAAAAAATCTAAAATACCTGATTTATGATTATTGTACTGCATTGTCCATTATTATGGCAAATGAAATAAGAGAATTACATAATTCTATTTCCACTTATAAATGCAGGAGTCAGGAGCACTCCCAGCGATATTCAACGTCAAAAATAAAAAAAGCAAAGCGTACGGAAGGATATAAGAAAGTTTTAATTAAAAGTAGGTTCCATTCGCGCCGCGCATAGATTTCCATGGATAACGTCGACGTGCGATAACTCGCTTGGCTTTCGTTCTTTTTTTAATTTTTTTGTTGCCTTTTCTTAATGTTTTTTTTTTTTTCAATGCATTTAAATGCATTTTTTACCTTCTCCATTAAAATGTTAAGATGAATGATGTCATTAGAATGTGAATGATGAAAAACGGGTGATAATAACTTGACGCGATAAGCGCAGTGATTAGTCGATTGGCTGCGTGTCGTGGGTTCGGTTCCTGCACGTATTTATTATATTTGATAAATATTTGTTATATTTGATAGCCAACAAAGTTTCTAAGTTGGATGTCTTGTGTATGAGAGTTTCATTTAATAGTACATTATGATACAAGTGTATAATGTTGGTGATTACCGCTGAGGCGGTATTTAGATCCGAGCCTTTTTTTTGTAGTATGGCGGCAAAAATTTTTCTTTCTTCTTATGCACGTGCATCCAAAATGGCGGCCTTAGACTAGCTACTCTAGCTAGGCTGTTTGAATAAAAATAAGAATGAGGTTGCTTATGTTTATAAACAGAAAAAATAAAAAAAATATGAAAGGTTTTATTTATTAAACATGTGAAAGTTAAAATAGTTTATTTAAACACAAATTGGCATAAAATAAGCAAGCAAGACACTAATTTGCACTATTGAACGCAATACCTAATGTATTTTGTTTTTTTCGAATTTAATGTTTGATTTGAGAACAGAGGTTTAACAAAAAAGGTTATCACTACATTATCACACTTGTGCATAATGGTAATCAAAAAGTCACAGTTTGGTTACAAGCTATATTATATACCTAAGTTTAGCGCAATTATAGTCACTTTCTGAGCAAGTGTGTCGAAAAAATGAATGACTGCAGCCATAAGTAATGCAGGAGTAATTCCAGTAGTGTTTACTGAAAATAAAGTTTTTAGGAAGATCAGTTTTTTTTTTTTTTAGTTTTAGACTGTTACACAGTTATGATGACCTTTTTAATGAATTATCATCAGAAATCATGTTTTTTTTTTTGGAAATAACCTTTTTCTTCTTCTTCCTTCCCTAGTTCCATTATTTGGGCTTGGGTTTCCTCACTTTCCTACGCCAAGCGGCTCTATCTTGGGTTGTCAGTTTTGGCAACTGGGCTTTCTCGAGGTCCCTCTCTATATTTGACCACCAGGTCAATGGCGGGCGGCCTCCACCGCTTTTTTGTTCTCTTAGGCTTAGAGCGATTTGGGTCTCGTGGTCCTCACTAAATCTTTGGACGTGTTCATACCTACGAAGGCGATTTTCAGTCATCTTATCGGTGATTGGTGCGACTTTGAAGCTATCCCGAATATGTTCTCACTCCGTCAAGCCTAGTTACACCCTCCGCCCATCTTATCATGTTAATTTCGTTAGTATGGACCTTTTGTTCATGCGTCTTTGGAAATAACCTATGCAGTTTAAAATTTAATGTCAAAATGGTACTAAGATTTTTCTACTAAATAGTAACGTGACAGTTAGGTACATACTAATCTATATTGTAGTTGATAGCGTTAGAAAGACGATACACACACTTTTATCAACACAACTCTTAGAAAAAAAAAATACAACACGATTTTGATACAAAGTAGATTTAGAACAAACATTTTAAATCCAAGTCAAAAGCGTCACTAATCCAGCAGACACACTTAATTGAAACAACATCTCCAAAAAAGAAATCTCCTTACAAAAACAGTGAGCTCGGTAAAAATCTAATAATTACAAGCCTGAGCCGTCGTTAACATACAATCTAGGATCAAAGGCACCTGATTTACCTGCTTAGCACATCAAAAAGCCGTGATGGGAGAAATATTACCCCAAATGAGCGTATCGCGCTTCGAAGCTTGCTACTCAGGGACCATTATAACTTCACCTCTCCCAAATCCTTAATTCTTGGGGAACTCGGTGTATGGGGATAATCGGGAGGTCGTCGCAGAATGGTTGGGGATAAATTCATTACCTTAGCCGTTGCTTTACTTAATACAGTTAGTGAGTTACTTCGCGGTGAGAGATGGCTGCTGGTTAAGGCTGTATGTTCGGTTTATTTTTATGTCTTCTATTTTGGTAGGGAATGATAGACGAAACTTTGGCGGGCGTGGGTTTCAAGGATAAAAAAAAATCCGACAAAAAAGTTCGTTTGTTTTTTTCAAAACCAACGGCTCCCAAGTTCTGGAACAAAAAACAATGCAGGTACAGTTTTTGAAAAAAAAAAAACACATCTATTTTGACAATTTAAACCATTTTGGTGGTTGAAACTGCTACCTTTAGGAGATAGGAGGGGAAAAATCATCAAATAACTCTTCCTATCGATGAAAAGGGTTATATTTGGAGTTTTCTTGCGTGATCGATTCAGGAACGAAGATATTTGCAGGAGGACCAAGTTTACCGACATATCCAAAAGACTCGCCAAACTTAAGCGGCCGTGAACAGAGCACATTGCTTGCAGAACAGATGGTTGATTGGGTAAAAGAACAGAAGGTTTTAGACTGGCAAACGCGTACTGGAAGACACAGTGTTAGAAGGCATCTCATAAGGTCTGCCTTGACTTGGTGAGAGTGCTGGGAGTCTGATAAATCCGAAGCGAGAGGACCGGTCGTTATGGCGACACTTTTGGGAGCCGAATGTCCAACAGTGAATGCCTCAAATAATGATTACGATTATTTCTGACCAAATGTCACTTTGCCCGGAGCCTCTTGTCTTAATTTGATGTTTGCCCTTTCAGACACCCACAATATAAGACCTTTACGAGATATTACACACGTTACACACTATTCATCTATTTATTACACAAGATCATTCACCAGTCCGGAAACCAAGCGAGTAATTTTATTACATACATACATAATTAAATAACGGATGACTGGCAAGTTTTTGTTACTTAACTGTTAAGTAAAGTCGAAAGCCGCGTGTGGTAACTCCGTGAAAAGAATCTATTTGTTCATGAGGCAGGTCAGCTTCGTCATGCGTTGCTGGCACGTCATGCTTAATACATATAATTGATTGATACAAGTGGTTGGTTGATTTATAACATTTTTCACATTTTGGGTGGTCCGTAATGAGGATGCCGACAAAGAATATTTCGATACACCTTCGGATTTCATTGATATGAGGAATATTGCCGTCTTAAACTTTATATGTTGCGCAAATGTGAAGACAAATTGTTTGGTGGCTTACAAATGTTTACCTCAAACATACGTACTGGTTACTCAAATAATCGTAACTCATGGTGGTTATAAAGAATGACCATTCAGTCTTTAAAGTAGTTTGGTAATCGTTTATGATACGTCATGAAAGGTAAGAAAAAGTCATTATGTACCGTTGTATGATGGTATAAAGCGATTATCACATGGTTGCCATGAAGTCAAGCAATAGTTTATGTCAATTAAAAAAAAAATATGGAGAGATCTTTCTGGTCACTTGTTTGTCTAAATGATCTAGATGGTGGAATTGAACCCAGGAAATCATGCTCAGATGTAGTGTATACATCTGAACATGATGCTCTGGGTTCAATTCCTAGATTGAGGAAAATGCCGTTATATAGTACCGGAAGGCATTTCTCAGTAGCTGCTCGTGTTTTGATTTGTGCCTGGTTGATGAATACCTAAGTTGTTGAGTTCTCTCACCTTCTATTACATAAAACTTAAACTGAATTATGAAATGTGAGTGTACATCGCTACCTCGACCTTTGGGTGTAACAGGCGAGATGTTACACTAAATCAATTTTAGACACTTTAAATGCAAATTCAGTGTGTGGTAAACTAATACAACATTGCAACTGCCTCGTTACAAGACATACGGTGTTGCGCCATCTTTACATGGTGGACATCCCACCCATACTTACGTCCCCAGCATTTTGGGAACACATTCATTATGCGTACAGCTAAGGAGTGGAATTCCCTGCCGGGGTCTGCGTTTCCTGATACCTACAACCTAGGGATTGTAGGCCCGGAACATTGTAGGCCAATAAACATTAATCCCGTGCGGGAATCAAATACGCGACACGCAGTGCAGCAGCCCATCGCTCAACTACAGCGGCAACCGTGCCATCAAAAAGGAGTTTACATTATTATCACAACCTAGTTACAAAACTATTTCTTTTAACTGTGTTACTTTTGCTATCGGTGATTTTGTGCTACGTTTCTAATAGAATCGAGAAACAGACAAACAAAATATCATGTGCGCCATAACAAAGTAGAGTATATCTATACGAGTCACGTCCCGCGGCTGCGCCCGGCTCGCCGAGCGCCTACAGCCGCGGTGCAATACTCGCTGATTGTAAACGCGACAAATCGACGCTTGCACTGTGCAGCTACTTGTCAGTCCATGAGGACAGCGGGGAATACTGTGAGGAATTGGGAGGGTAAGAGTTTTGTACTCCATCTGATGTGATTCCGCTATCACCTTTCTACCACCAGACAACTCGACGTACGGCGAGTGTTCACCTTTATGTTGTTACGTCTACGGGTCGGACCAAGCAAATAATTTGCCCGTAGAGGTCCAATTATAATTTAGGTGTCCTCAAGACTAGAGTGAATGGCTTTTAATAAACTAGTGCTCTAAAACAAGGGCTATGCTCGGACTTTCCTTGTGTGATCACATCAGAAATGAAGACATCTGCAGGAGAATCAAAGTTACCGACATAGCACAAGGAATCGCCTGACTTAAGCGGCAGTGGGGAGGGCACATTACTCGCAGAAAAGATGGTCGATGAGGCGAAAGATTCTGGAAGATGAAGCGTTAAAAGGCCTCCTACAAGGTGGACCGATGGCCTAGTGAGGGTCACGGGATTCCGATAGATGTGAAACGTACAGGGCCGGTCACTATGGCGACACTTAGGGGAGTGAGACAAACAGTGGACGTCTTTTGGCTGAAAATCATTTCAGCGCGCTAGTTTCATTATCATCATTATCAAACGATGATGATGAAAATAGTGCGTTTCGTCACTTCTTATCATCAAGTGGAATCGCAGTAAAGCACTAGTTTATATCAATTAAAAATAAATTATCACTGATAGAAAATCAGTCGAGTATGCTCTTGTGTGACTTGACGGACTACAGAGTTTCCTCGTGTCTCCTAGCCCCACGCCCTGAGCGTTGGATTTGCGAGCGATTTGCGTTTAAGGCCATTTGCCGGCGCATTACTGGGGCGACGCTATGAATACAAGTCTGCAGCTCGGCTCCGTCTAATCATTTAATATGAAAATTGTGCCTATTCAGCGCATCAGGGTATCTGTTTCATGTGAGGATGTGCATTGTTTGTTTCCTCAGTTAAAAGCGCGTTATGATAGAACGTTGCACAGAACATTGACAGAATATTTTGTGAGCAAAATCTCACCAAACGACGTTATGATTGCAATAAATAAGATGCAAATAGCTTCTTTAAAAGAGGATGCAAAATTTTGGTCCACTTTCCAATAGTTAACACATAGTTACAGGTAGACAAGTGACAGGTATTTTTGAGCTGAATAAAAGTTACTGTGGCACGAAGTTTTAAATCTTAGTTAGGAGTTAAGTTATCCGATGACCCTGGTAGCCATCGACCCTGCTGGTCCTTTACGGTTTTGCTGACATCTCTTTGAATCGCGTGTGGAACACTTGCACCGTCGACGACTCTGGTTCGGTTTGAACGGTTACCAAACTGCGGCTGGGCAGTGAGCATGTCTGTTCCCTAACGCATGTGAACGTCTGCTTTGCTAACGTTACTGCTTCGCACATGAAAGCGAGCGCCGCCCATGCCCCTCGCTCCAGACCATGGCCTGAACCAGGGCTCAACGCGAGAGATCACCGCCGAGAGTAAGAGATGAAGAAGGACATGCATATTATAGTACCTAGAGAAAAGCAAAACAATTCAAAGATTTGTAACACGAGTCCAAAGCTGAAGTTGGAAACAATTTGCTTCCTTCATTTATTTTCGTAAATCAGTAAAAACGACTTGCTCAAAAGTTCTGGCAAGAACAGCGATAAATATTTACGATTTTCCTCGAAACTATTTAATACTTTACTCTTTCCCCTAATATTCTGCGGTTCCACAATTTGACAAAATGTTGAAGTCCATTAGCATAGAGAAGCTCTGACCTCACTCCTGACCGAACATCAGTGCCTTAAACGAAAACTAATGAATTAATAATAATTCACGACATCGTTAAATTACGGGAGCCGTAATTAAAACTCCAGGTTACTGACAGGGAATTAATATCTTCAAATATTACAAGTTTCAAGCACAATTTATTACGGCCGGGCCCCGAGAACCGAGTATTGAGGTCAGATGTTAAGTGACGGGTAACGAGAGTTTAACTTTAATGTTAGTTAAGTAGTGACTTGCTATTAATAATTCCAGCAATATACATTTTTTGCATGTTTGATTTAACTTTTCTATAAATCTAAGGGCTCAGATGGATGAAGATTTTAAATTCGCTCATCATCATTTAAGTTTCAACACCACATACTTAAAAACTGAGCAAGTGCAAGTCGGACTCGCGCACTGAGGGTTCCGTGCAAACTACAATTCCCGAATCTACGATTACTACGAAACTACAATTCTCGAAGATTTTTCCTAAAAGCAAAAAACAATATTTTTTTGTAACTTAGGTAGCAACAAATTTACTGTTTTCAAATTTATTCCTATACCTGTGCTTGACCTTGGTTTGTTTTAAATTTCAGGATTCTTGGTCAACGGGAAGTACCCTATGAATTTCAATCTTTGTGAGTATTAAAATATACGTTTTTTTAAGACACAAACAGCCGTATCTTTTTTATTCGTTAACTTAGAAGTTTGATGTTTTCACAGCTTGACGAGACTGCAGACTCAAGTATATCGTTTTAATTTCGATACCTCCACGCATTCTCGAGATAAAGGAAGAGAGAGACGGTTGACAACAAAGTGATCCTATAAGGGTTCCGTTTAAACCCTAAAATAAAACTGAGTTACGCAGATTTGCTATGGCAATATAACTGAGTTACGTAGGTTTGTAATGGCAACACGACTGATTTACGCAGGTTTGCTACGGCAATACAACAGAGTTACATAGTTTAACTGCACAAAACTCACATACGTGTGGTTTTTTGGGCAAAATTCCGCGTAAATGATTATTTTCTTAAATAATTGATCGATGACTTCCCTGTCGAGTGACCCACTTGATGTATTTGGTCAAAAAAATTACTATCAAGATATAATAACTTAAAAGATGCCATGTATGAGTATTATACACAAATAATTATTGTAATCGATACAGTTTTAACTTAGTGAATCTTGGAAATGTCAGTAAAAACCAATTTAAAAAAACAAACGCTATTTTTCTGATGCCTACTTTGGTATCTTCTCAGTTACACTCTTGACAGAGTAGTCGCGGTCATGTCTCGGTCAAGTCCCGCACCACAACCTCTCTCACGATACGACGCCATGCAGCTCTGTGTTTGGCGGCTTGAGAGCCTTCATTTACGCTGCAGTGTGTCACGGTTTTGATGAGGTCCGTCCACCGTGTTGGAGAGCGATCATGAGATCTTTTGCCCTCGACTTTTCCTTGCACCATCAAACATTCCATCGAGTCCTCGTTACGGGTGATGTGCCCGAAGAACTTGAGGATTTGTGTTTGTACATACGTCTGTGCAAATACGAACTTTGGTGTACAAAAATAATATTTTGTTAAATAATATTTTGTTAAGAAAATACAATTTGTCTACTTCCCAAGAAAGAGCCATTCAAAAAATTTATACCTATATATACATTCATAAAACAAAATAATCAAAATGATATAATAATGAATCTTTAAAAAAATTATAACAACGTGAATTCTTCATCAAAATCTTTTACTGTCATACACACAGGTTATTGTGAAAGTCTTTATTTGAAATCGAAACTGGTATGTTTACCGATTGTTTAGTCACCCACGCTACATACCTACCTTGGGCCAAAATATAGATACGTTACACGTATCAACGTGTCATGTGCTTTGCTGGAATAAAGTTTTTTCTTTTTTATTAATTTCATAAGCTCACATCTTGGCTTGAAACAAACCTAACCTAACCTATTCAATTTTGACGTACAGGGTAAATACACGGATTCCGGCAGGGAATTCCATTTCTTAGCTGAATGCACAATGAAAGAATTCTTAAACGTTTCGTGCAAGTGTCCGTCTTTATTTTAGATTTGTAATTTGATGGTTGTTTCAAAATCATAGAGACTACTAGCTAAGTCAAGATTAAATATTTTGAATTTCGAGTAACAATCTGTCATCGCCAATTCAACTATTTTATAGTCTGTCTAATAAGTCAACCGACTTGGGAATTTTGTATAATATTTAATAGCGGCAAGCGGCGGAAATATAACAACCTTGTCGGCAGTTATATTTTTGAGCCGTTTGGGGTTGAAACTCTTGGGCCGTGGGGTCCGAGTGCTCATATACTTTTTAAAGAGCTGTCAAGACGCTTAGTTGACACTTCGCGTGACCCAAGGGCTGGTTTTTATCTCGGTCAGAGATTAAGCATTGCCATTCAACGTGGCAATGCCGCCAGCCTCTTGGGCACACTTCCAGTCGACAGCGATGCGGAGGAGTTTTATGACGCCATATTTTAGTAGGAAGTAGCCCTTAGTGTGTATAGTTAGGTTAAGCATACTTAAATATTTTAATTTAAGTTTATTATGTATATATTTTGTTGCTTTAAGTTGTAAATAAATATTTAATCATTTAAAAAATACTTATATTCGATACTTTTTATTGTTCTTCTGTTAGTAGACAATGATCTCTATCTCTTGATCAACCTTGATTATTGAACCCGTGTTGACTACATCAGATTTCATTAAATCCTAATAATAACCCAAGTCGTTTAACTTTTTAGAGAGACTTCTAAAGTTTTGAATTTTAAGTTGATTTTGAAGTGTCGATCTGCATTAAAGAAAGTATTGATTGCAATGGAAATGGAACTTAGTTTAGTATGGTAGAGTTTGTTGATCCAAAATTATTAAAATAAAAAAAATATATATATATTTTCAATTGAATTAAAAAGTACATTTATTTTTATCTGCCTCGCGTTTCTTATAGCCACACCCCAAAGTATGACAAAGCCTAGTTAATCTTATTTAATTTATTTATTTGAGACTATAAACGATTGCACATTACAGTGATACATACAATTTGCATAAAAAGTGAGACAAATGTACATCCAAACGGTATCAAAAAACATTTCATCTGGCATTGTTTGGCAAAATGTTTAATTACCGATGCCTGAGAGAAAGTTTTAGTTTAATTTATTTGAATTGACTTTTTATTTGATTGAATATAATTGTATTTGTTTTGTGTAATTTAATTTGATACGATGTAATTGTCTAGTTCAATTAATTTTGATTTCATGACCATCATCATCAACCTTTTTAATGTTCCCACCGCTGGGACTCAGGCCTCCTCTCTAGGAGAGGAAATGGGTCGTAATCCACCACGCGGGCCTAGTGCGGGTTGGTGAATCTCACATGTGTTCGAATTTTTGGTTCTAGGACATGCCACTTTCCTCACAATGTTTTCCTTCAACATTTTGAGAGCTGTGGTGATGAAATAAATTTCACAAAGTAATTCGCCTGGCTGGATTCGAACGCGACTCGTAAGCCCCCATTACCACACAGCCACCACTGCACTTTTTTCAATTTTGATTTACTGTCATATTTATACAATTGATTCATTTGAAATTGTACATAGAAATGGTAATAGATGTAAGAGTATTCTTACCAGAATAAAAATGAATATTACTATTAATTTATAACTTTAGCTAGATATGAGCGCCTACGTGTAATTTATCATCCAGTGATATTTAAATCGCAAACCAGTTTTTCTATCAGTAAAGATAGTTGCAACAATTTATTTGAACAATATGCTAAAAAGCTTACTGTTAAAACAGTATGCAGAAATCCGGTGTCGCTGTTCTTGCAAGAGAAGGCACATATGCAAATCTCTTATAGGCCAAAAAAATTTGAGATCATCTCTGTGTAGTAATAATTTCGAATTACGAAAGAATGTGGCGATTAATAAAAATGAAGAATAAATTATTTAAGTCTCATAGGTCACTGGTACGCCCAGATAAGGTACAAACCGGTACCATTAGCATACAGACTATAAAACTGTTTACATAACACCACATCTACGAAATGCAACGGGTTTTGTCCAAATGTCATGTCTGAATTTATTATAATGTTATATCAAGTTCAATGTTAAATAATGCATTTTTAAAACTATTGCTCAATATTGTTTTTCGAATTTTGTCAATTGTCTTAACAAAATTCGGAAATAAACTAATAATAAATTATTCATTCAAAGTCAAAATATACTAGATCCCTTGATATTTTTATCATCATCTCACTATCATTTCAGCTGAAAGACATCCCTAGAGATAGACCTCCCCAAATTATAATGTTCTTCTGCAAATGTCTTTATTTTTTATTCAATCCCGCAAAGAAACTACCAATCCTCTAGACTTTAATATTCTTGTTACAGACTTTAAGCCTTCTAATGAGATACATTATGAGCGACTACGTTTCAGATCCATATATCATCACTGGCAACACGCACTGGTTAATAGATATATGGTCAATAGGCTTTCATCTTGCAACACTGGAATGTTAACCTGGAAAATATCACGCAGCTTCCCGAACACTGCCCAGTCGAGTCGAATTCAACGATTGACTTCCTTCTCGAAATCTTACTTAAAAAACTTAATACGCTACTAACTGTCCTAGGTAAATATAATCGTCAACAATTTCAAGTGAAGTGTAGGTAAGTGGGTGTAACATGAGTATTTACTTTATTTCATTAATGATCATTTAAAGACCCACTCTTTCGGAAGCTCTACTAAGGTCATTAAGCATGGCCGTGACTACTATTTCGTTGACAAATCGAAGGTGAGTGATGTACTCGCCGTTGACATTAATGAGTAGCCCTCTCCAGTCCAGGACCTTGAAGATATCCTCTATTGCAGCTGTGAACAGTTTAGGAGAATTTCGTACAAATATTTTATACTTAACACATTTAAGCCACTTTTTCGCTAGCCTCCTCGAAAAAAATATTTAATGAAATGCTAAATATTCAGATATAATCATTATCCGCAATTCAAATTCAATGACATAATTGAGTGATTGGGTGCTACTTTGCGTATCGCGGGTTCGATTTTCGCCTGGAGCAAATATTTTAGAGACAGTTGTTCCGGATCTGGGTGTCTTTTTTATATGAGTTAACATGTTTTTGAATTCATTTTGATACAAGAGTAGGTGTAAGTGTTTCCACACTTTTAACACCAAGTTTCATTAATGAAAATAAAGCAAAATTCTAAAATTCTACAAAGCGATCGGATTAATACTGAATATCCAGGAATGCGTTAAATGGAAACCAAGCTCCATGCGATTCATTTTACGACTTAAAAGGTATAGGTATATAGCTCCTTCCCTCTTCCTAGCTCGCATGATTGATAGTCTACAAAAATTAACTTTTTTTTAATTATTCTCTATATGTTTAATACATATGTACATAAAAAACTTAAATACTAAATAAACTATTTATACTAAAACCTAACTATGTACATATATATAATACAAAATGACAAAGTACGCTCAGGCGTCAAAGTACTCCTCCACATCGCTGTCATCCGGAAATGTGCCCAGAAGACTGGCAGCATTGCCACGTTGAATGGCAATGCTAATTCTTTGGGCGAAGAACGAGCCAGCCCTCTGGTCACGTGAAGTGTCGATCAGTCGGCGTGAAATTTCCTTGAAAAGGAGACGCGCACTCGGACCCCATGAACCAAGTGTTTCGACCCCAAACGGCTCAAAACTGTAATTACCAATAAGGTTACAGTATTTGCGCCGTTTAAGGGTCTCAGCAGCAGCAGCGGCAGCGCCGGCACAGCCTGCCGTACTTGGAATATGGGATGGCGCAAGGGTGTCGACACAGGTTGCGTCCCACACCAGAGGCCTACCCACCTTCCACGGTACCAACGTCATACCATCTGGTCTCTTCCCATCGTCACGTACCAAACCATTTGGTTCTAATACGGCAGGTACGCCGGCGGTGACAAGAGCTCGACGAATAATGTCGTTGATGCTAGCGTGTCGTGGTATGCGGCCTGCGCTCCTGCAACAGGACAAGCCATGGTGTCCGAGGCTGTCGACACCTTCACCACAGTGGCACCGATGTGGAGCAACACAAGGTGCGCCTAAGCGTAGACAGGTAGCGAGCCGAAACGAGGCGTCATCCATCATAGTGCCTATGGTGGATGACGGGAGTGCCTGAAGCCATAAGCCCGACTCCCATTCCCCCACAGCCAGCAGACGCGCACGCTCAGCAGTACTTGACGACGTATTTAATAAGTTATTCCGTACAATACTGCAGAGCGGCACATCCCACCGTCTCTGTGAGGACAGGTTGTCGGGCAAATCCGTGTTGGGACAAGCCATTTTCCAAGCGTTCAACGCATCGGACAAGCACGGTACCTCAACATCAACCAGTGAGGAAGATAAAATATTCCTGGTTAATGTTTCAGTACTGTGCACCGAGGAGAGGAAAGCTGGTAAACTTATACTAGAAATTTTGCGGACGCCGAGGCCACCTAGCCGGATGGGAAGCGTGGCTTGCTGCCATGCTCGGTCGTCCAAGGCCACATTTAGAATTGAAGATAATGTGTTCCTAATAATTTGATCGACTTTTTCCAAAAGTTGTGGGTGCTTCCAAAGATGGGAAGCGCGAAGGCTATACGTAAATTTAGGCCCAAAACAACAGTATCGAATGAGTGTGAATGCCGAATGCATGTTAATTTTGAAAAGTCTTTCCGAGACGTCATTAAAATTTTGTATCTTTTACTTTTTTTTCCCACCAGATTTTTTTTGCCATCTATGGTTTTATTTGGACTGCCTCTGGTACGAAATAGATTAGATATAGAAAAAAATTGTTAGGTAGTCATAGTTTTTTGTGACAACCATTTTATTTTTCATGAAAAATATTCTTCTTATATATTATAATTTTAACCAAACCCGCACCACACAATGATTTATTACTTTTAACTATGTCAGGCAAAATAACCACAAACACGATGTGTCTTTGCCGTTCTTTAGGATCCTTTGTGCTCCTTTTGTCTAAGCTGTACAATTATTCTTTACTCCTATCGTAGAACTCATATGAAGCACTCACATTACTTTGAGAAGCCACGGAAAAACCAAAATTATCACAATAACACCATTTTGCAAGTCAGCAAAATTTCTTCATTGACTTTTAGAATTTGGTTCACTACGTCATGGTAAGTGCCCTGTCCTTGCCGAAATTAAATAACCACTTCCTAGTAATTGTTAATTTCTTAACCACAATTCACCATATCGATTTTCTTAATCACTCAAGTTTCTTAGACAACGGAATTATCAGATAAGCTTGCCTTTGTATTATTACACAATAGTGTCCATTTGGTAATCAATCCTTGCCTATTGTTGTTATAAAATGTGTTTGTTTTGTTTGTTAGTTTCTTTTAATGACGTTGCCCCACACTAGGAAATATTTGAGCATGTCATAATTATAACGGTAAGTCCCCTTTTTGAGGAGTGGCTGGAAAGACCTCATGGCGTCATCTCCTTCCGCATGACGCAGGTTACGGTTCTCACCGGACATGGTCAGTTCGAGAGATTCCTGCACCTACCAGAACGAAGGAACTAGGAGAGGGTTTTAGTCACTAAAACTTTAACACAAAAGGGCGGCAAATATCATTGGATGCTTCATTGATGATTAATAAAAATAAACCACTGGGAAGTGTTCCTGTATTGTAGGTGCATTCACAAAACTTATTAAACTCACATGCCATGACACCCAGACCCAGAACACCTATCTGTAGGGCATACAAATATTTATTCCAAGCGGAAATCCACTACCCATACTGCAGTAGCCAATCGCTCAACCACTGCATCAACCACACAGTTCTATAAAGTATGAGAACATTGCATCACTTTTAGGCCTACTGTATTCAAACATTGCCGTAGGTGCAACCATATTTAGCAATGAATGTTACACAGACACCTACATGGTTTTTTTTTTATCTGCCGAAAGAAATGTCGGAACACGGATATAGAGATTTACTATTGATTAAGTAATATATTTTTTTGTTTAATTTTATTACGATGAAGTAATACTTGTTTACCATAGTTCGATGTCCTAACTTCTTTTATGTGTCCGATAAAGCTGTTAATTAGTTTCCTAAAGTTAAATTTCTTAATCATTTTATACAATTTAAATATCAACAACTTGTTAATTTGATAAACACTCAACATTTTATATTTCTAGTAATTTTAAATAATCTTTCGAGAGGCTACTTGAGATTTCAAATAAGTGTTGTGCAGACCAAAGTTGTTTATTTGTGGTCTGCTAGGTCAAGGATATATTTAGAGTTGCTCATTTATTTTGTTTCAAGGCTAGTTGTAAAATATTCTTAAGTTTTTCTCTCAGGACAGTTTGCAGTAATGGTAAAAAGTTTTGCCCATTTATGCGTAGATTACACACAAAAGTAACTGATTCTTGTCTAACCAGTTACTTTTTAACGACAATAGCTAGCAAGAGGTCAAATCGTTTAGTAACTAAACGATTACATACTATTTCGATGATAATTTTATGATACTTAAGTTTCTTCTATCGTTTAACATTTTAACCTCTGCAATCTACCGATTTAGTAAGATTTTGCAATGTAAGGAATCAATTTGATATTTTGCATTTGCGTTTAATCTGTGTTAATTTTAAAGTAACGTAAGTATGTGGTAATTCTTTTTAATACTAACTTATCATGTAAAGTAACTGAAATTAGTTGTTATATCTAAAAATAACTAAGTATATTATTTACTGTAATTATAGTTTTTAGTTGTGTATGTAATAAGTTAAATTGATTTAAAGTTAAAAAAAAAAGTATATTATATAATCGTAAATAAATACTTTATATTTGTGGCTGCATTACGTACTCATATTGCATGACTATATATTTATTTATTTATTTAATCTTCATGCAACACAAAGTACATAAGCGGACTTAATGCCTTAGGTATTTTCTGCTAGTCAACCTAGGGTGGATGCAGAGACTGGTAGGCGCATAAAAAGAAAATTTTATTATGAAAACACGAGTAAAAAAGTATACATATATTTAAAATACACATACATAAATATTTAATTTAATATATATACTACATATAATAATATATATTATTATTATAAAGTAAGGACATACACCGGTATGTCATGTGTCATGTGTATATATACCGATATATAATTCGCTATAAGTAAGTATTTACGTAAATTAATTTATAATGATATAATTATTTAATTATCCTACTCAATTGGTAATTATGTCTCTAAAAGCTTATTAATAGTATTTTTTCTTACCCAGGTAAACATTTATATTTACATAAATAAATAAATAATAGAACGGTATTTTGCTACGTGCAGCGCCATCTCTTATCTGAACCTTGTATTAGTTTCAAAATAATCAATAGTGCGTATGATGATTAACTCTTTGAATGTCGTAATTAGAGACACAATAGAAAGACAATTACCTTATGTCGGACTGTGTAACTTAAGACATTCGAAAGGTTAAATGATAATGGGACTGCCATGTTAGGTTTTAGAATTGAATTCTCAGGTCTGGCAAAGTGTTAATGGGTAAAATTTCACCCATATTACAGGCCTAAAAATTCCTAAAGGAAAACCTTTATGTCCGGTGGGTAACACTAGGTTCTGGAATGTGGGTTCGTTCATAAACCACCTACACTAGACACCCAAACCTGGAACAACTATCTGAAGGTCATACAAATATTTTTTTTTGTGCGGGCATCGAACACGAGACACGCAACGCAGCAGCCAATCGCTCGACCATTCGCTAACCGTACCACCTACACGTTTTATCTTTAAATATTATAAACTAACGCTTGACTGTTATCCCACCTGATGGTAATCAGTGATGCAATCGTTGATGGTAAACCGCACTAGTTTATTAAGAGCCTATTCAACTAACCACCTTAAATACACACTAACAAAAAATCAAACATATAAACTATATTAAGTATTGAACATTGAACCAAATACTTCAAAAATATCAAAAGCTTTTCAAGCATGTTTTGACAATAGTGCTGTCATTTACATATGCCTAACGAGTATCAGGCACCCATATAACCGGACAGTTCGGCTTTCGCAGGATGCGCTCTACGGTGGACGCCATCATGCGCGTGCGAGCCCTCACGACGGGGGCTGCGGTGTCCCGGGGCAGGTGTGTCGTGGCAGTGTCCTTGGACATTGCCAACGCCTTCAACTCCCTGCCCTGGAGTACGATCCGGAGGGCACTCCGGTACCACCGGGTGCCCGAATACCTCTGTCGAGTGGTCGAGGCCTATCTGTCGGATAGGTTTATAGTCTACCCCGGTCACCAGGGAGACTGGAAACGTCGAGAGATGTCGTGCGGTGTTCCGCAGGGGTCGGTACTAGGGCCACCCTTGTGGAACATCGGGTACGACTACGTGCTGCGCGGCGACTTCCCTGACGGGGTCAGCGTGGTTTGCTACGCAGACGACACGCTGGTTCTAGCGCAGGGAGAGTCGTACCAGGCGGCGGTCGCTCTAGCGACACGCGGGGTTGCGATGGTCGTTGACAGGATCCAGGAGTTGGGACTCGAGGTGGCGCTTCACAAATCCGAGGCGATGTGTTTCCACGGTCGCCAGTCTCGGAACGCGCCGCCATTGAGTTCCCAACTAACGGTAGGAGGAGTTCACATCGGTGTCGGGTCGACGATGAAGTACCTGGGACTCGTCCTCGACAGCCGGTGGAATTTCGTGGAGCACTTCCGACGTCTGGCTCCCAAACTCAACCGGGCTGGGGCTGCGCTCAAGCGGCTCCTGCCCAACCTTGGGGGTCCAGACGCCTCCTGCCGGAGGCTCTACGCGGGGATCGTTCGGTCCATGGCCCTCTACGGGGCGCCGGTGTGGGCGCCGTCGCTGAAAAAGCGACCGGCGGCCATACTAAACGCCTGCCAGAGGGTCATGGCGATAAGGATGGTGCGGGGATACTGCACGGTCTCCCGCGAAGCAGCGAGCCTTCTGGCTGGCCTACCACCGTGGGATCTGGAGGCAACAGTCCTTGCACACATGCACGATATGCGCGTGGAGATGCAACGCCGGGGTGAAAGTCCGCTGCCGCGACAGGTCACGGCATGGCGGACAGAGCTCCGGCGGGATCTTATGGTGAAATGGCATCAGCGACTATCGCAACCCAGTGCTGGGCACGCCACAATCGTGGCGGTAAGTCCCCTCTTTGAGGCGTGGCTGGAAAGACCTCACGGCGTCCTTACCTTCCGCATGACGCAGGTACTCACCGGACATGGTTCGTTCGGGAGTTTCCTGCACCGGATTCGTGCGGAAGTGACGCCCGGGTGTCGCCACTGTGTGGAATGCCCGGAGGACACGGTGGAGCACACAGTCGAGGTGTGCCCTGCTTGGGCGGAGCATCGCCGTGCCCTCGTGGGGGCGATCGGCGGCGGAGACCTCTCGCGCCGGGCCTTGGTTGAGGCCATGGTCCGGAGCGAGGAGGAGTGGCAGGCGGTCGCCGACTTCTGCGAAGCAGTAATGCTCGCAAAGGAGGAGGCCGAACGCATCAGGCAACGGCGTTATCGCCGCCGCCGCCGCCGCCGGGATTCTGATCCCGATTTCCGGCCACCGTAGGCGCGGGCTTGCGGACAGTGAGCAATGGGTAGCTCGCTGTCCGGCCGTCCGGTAACTGTCCGGACCAAGCCCAAGGCGTCGACGGCGCGCACTGTTCCCGCGCGCCTCAAGGAGTTGTCAGCAACAGCAGGGACCCAGCCGGGTCGAAGCCTACTGGGGCCAGGGTTATCCGAAAGGGCGCTCGAGCCCCGGTATGAAGGCTAGAAGGAACGGGGTGGGTCTTTTAGTCAGTAAGAGTCTGACACTATCTCCCGCTCCACCCAAGGGCAGGGGATGTCAATGCATGATTTTTTCCCACCATAAAAAAAAAAAAAAAAAAAAAAAAAAGGCACCCATATAAGAGTATGTTGGTCAATCCTCCATGTTTGTAGTCATGTTCAGTACAAAATAACAAACTATTCGGTGTCTTGATGAGTTCAAGGCCGCGATGGATATAGAAAGTTTTTAAAATTAAAGATGGTCGTTGAGGTCAAGGTTTGTTCTCAAAACTAAATGCCTGTCATTTAGTGTTAATCGTTTATCTATTAATTTTGTAAGGGTTTGAGAAGTTTGATCAACCTAATAAAGACTGCGGAATTTCTGGAGTCGTTGCGCGATTTCGGTCTGTCTTAAGTGTAGCCTAGACTTGTACCTAGTTCAGTTTTAGAATTGAGTATTTTCTTATTATTATTAATATGCTCGCGTTTGATCATTATCTCACCTGATGGTAAGCGATGAGTGGTCGAAGATGAAACACGCTTACCTAGAAATGTTTATTCTTAACATAAAGACCCCTAGGTTGTAGCTGTCAGAAAACACAGACCCGACAGGGAATTCTACTAAACACACAGTTCAGTGTACTTTTGAGATGAAGAGCTACAAACTCTAGTTAAACTAGCTGGTTAATACAGGTTAAAATATCGTTTCAACAAAACAATTTTTTGTGATAGGTCTTTACAAGCATCTTAGCTGTTTAAATCTGGATAAAGGTTAAGTTTTTCAGTTAAGTACTATAGTTTTTTCCTCACAGCGTTATTTGCGCGAATAGTGATTTAACTAGTCGAATACCGTAATTACTGATACAATAGAAAGACAATGAGTTAGCGAACGCTTTTTCGCGCATGCATGCTTGGTGCTTAATGAATTAAAGTGTTTACAACGCAACACGCAGCGCCATCTGTTATCGTATTCTTGTACTATTGAGAATGAATCAATACGTTAATCTATCGAAATTATTTTAGCTAAATTGATACAATACATAAATTATAAAAATACATATATCTATAATAATAATTATAATAAATATCTTTACGAGATGGTAGAGAGGTAGTGTTCTTTGACAAGCTTTTTGAAGACAGATATATTTTTAGCGTCTCGAATCATAGCTGGAGGTGAGCTCCATAGTCGTACTGCATTAAAAGAGAAGGAGTTGGAATAAAAATGGGTTTTGTGGGGTGGGAAATTGAGATGGTATTTAAGGTGGGATCTGCATGGGGCATCGGCAGGGCGAGTGAATGAAAATCGATCACGCAAGTAGCCAGGATAAGCAGGATTAAATAGGATGTTGTACAGGAGACATAATACCCGAGTGTTCCTACGAAAACGGATAGGGAGCCACTTGAGATCCTTGCGGAATTGGGAGACATGGTCGTATTTTCTTAGGCCAAAAACAAAACGAATGCACAAGTTTTGCAAGCGCTCAAGCTTATTTTAATAGCTCCTCAAATTTAATTATTACTCTAGAAGCAAATAATAATTCCTTTAAATTAATTTTAAATGTAAGCAGCAATTATATTTTAACAAATTGATTAAATTGAAAATTGTCAACTTTCCGAGTTAATCGATTAAACATTTTATTAATTACTCACAAACCAATGAAATGTTTTATTAATAATTAATTTATCTATATTTTTCGCTTTTGTAATGAAATTAATTAGGTACGTGTAATTACGGGTTGTTTGTTAAGATCAGACGGTACAGAGAACATTTTGCCTAAATAATTTAATTTAATGAAACATTTTGTTTTGAAGCTTAACCGTTTCCATGGAAGAGCGAAAATTATAATGATTGAACATGTTCAAACACATCTGCCGTGGTTTCTACAAGAAAATCATTTTGCTACATAAAATCTTAATACTATTAAAAAAAAATTAATGTCTAGGAAAGGTAAGCTGCTTGTTTGTATGTACATATACAGGGTTATTTGTAAAACACTGGCAACTTCTCAGGACTATGTTACTAACATCATAAACAACAACTATTGTTCTATGTTTAAAAAAAAAATATTTATATATTTTAGTTCATCAGATTTTCATACAAATTAATATAAAAATATTTAAATTAAACGTTCTAAATATTACGAAGTCTATGCTAAGCAAGCGATATACAATAGCGCAGAGGTGCGGGATCGAGCGGTGGGGGTGCTTGATGCGCTTGTGTCGCGTCATAACATACAGAGTTGAAATATGTTAGATAGAACAACGAAATCATGAAGGTTTGTTTTTGATAAATGAATTGTGTTTTGTAAAAAGTCACAAAACAAAAGTTGTATAAAATGTTAGTAATACAGTTCTGCAAGGTTGTTAGTGTTTTACAATTAACCCTGAATAGTGTACACTCATACGTAGTGTATGAGTTTGTTCATAGGTAAATTCAAAGCTGTAACTAGGGTGGTGCCAGTGGTACCCAGGCAAAGGGTGCGGTCTCTAGAGCGGCTCAAAAATTTTATATCTAGTCCTTTTTGTTCGCATTGTAATTTTTTCTAGGGACGCTTGCACCGGGCGTATAAAAAGCTAGTTACTCTGCAAGCGCTTACACAAATTCTTTCACTTGTAGAAAGCTCCATAATCTAGAAGTGTAACAAGCTTTTTTGTATTGTTTATAGGCTTGCGCTTCACGACTATCTCACCTGATGGTAGTGATGATGTGGTCGAGGATGGTGCACGTTTACTTACAAGTAAACTATTCACCATTGACTTAGATAATCCCAGGTCAGAAAGCACAAACGACGGCAGGGAACTCCACTCCTCAGCTGTATGCACAATTGGAAGCAGTTACCTCCTTCTGCAAAACAATAATGTAAGTATGGGAGGTGGCTAAAACCGTGAAAGAGACAAAATCACGCTCCAGCCACCGCCGCAGGAAAAGCTCTGGGTGTTGGGTGTTAAAGGACGGTACCCGCAGCCACAACAGACGCGGGCTTGCGGACCGTAAGCAATAGGCAGCTTGCAGCCCGGCCGTCCAGGCCCAGCGTTGTGTTCCAGGTGCGCCTGAAAAACATTACAGTGAAATTGATATAGCGAGAATTTGCCTGCTGAGGTCTTTCCGTTGAATTATAATTTAGATGTCTTCAAGGCTAGTGTGAATAGGCTCTTAATAAACTAGTGCGCCTCACCATCAACGATTGCATACCATCAGGTGGGATCGCAGTCAAGCACCATAGTAACTAAAAAAACACAGGTGTTAGCCAGTAACAGCTTGAAACTTTCTTTTGCTCCACCCAGAGCGGGAAAAGTTACTTCATGACTTTTAACCTCAATAAAAACACCCTTTAAGCACAATGAAAATTCGTTAGTTAAGGTTTTTTTTTAATTTTCAATTGTTTTGGCAACGAAAACGAAGACGTCAGAAAAATGTAGTTAGCTGATAAAGAGAAATAAAAAAAAATTGTTTTAATAAAATCACATAAACACAAAGAAGTATATTACCTACATGTATGCTAGAAGTGCTTACGATAGTTTATCGAAACAGATCGATCCTCATAACGCGCGCGGGGATACAGGTTGTTGAATACTGATGTCGGTCATCCATACGCACCCACGCATAAAGTGTTCATACTCATACGTCTACCTGTAACTGAAAAATCACCGCATAATATGCAAGTTTGCTAATACTCTGTTATCTGAACTTCAGTCTGGGTGTTTGTTTTAGTCTGAACAGTGGTGACCCAGTGATAACGGCTCCGACTTAAGAGTTCTAGATCAAGGGTTCAAACCTAGCCAGCTGGCTCAAATTAACACACCTTTATTATGATTATTATTATTTACGTAATTTATTTCATCACTATTCTTAAAACGGTGAAGGCAAACATCGTGAAGAAACCAGCATGTCCTTTTTTTTTTTTTTTTTTCTTTATGGTGGGAAAAAATCATGCATTGACATCCCCCGCCCTTGGGCGGAGCGGGAGATAGTGTCAGACTCTTACTGACTAAAAGACCCACCCCGTTCCTTCTAGCCTTCATACCGGGGCTCGAGCGCCCTTTCGGATAACCCTGGCCCCAGTAGGCTTCGACCCGGCTGGGTCCCTGCTGTTGCTGACAACTCCTTGAGGCGCGCGGGAACAGCGCGCGCCGTCGACGACTTGGGCTTGGTCCGGACAGTTACCGGACGGCCGGACAGCGAGCTACCCATTGCTCACTGTCCGCAAGCCCGCGTCTACGTTGGCCGGAAATCGGGATCAGAATCCCGGCGACGGCGGCGGCGATAACGCCGTTGCCTGATGCGTTCGGCCTCCTCCTTTGCGAGCATTACTGCTTCGCAGAAGTCGGCGACCGCCTGCCACTCCTCCTCGCTCCGGACCATGGCCTCAACCAGGGTCCGGCGCGAGAGGTCTCCGCCGCCGATCGCCCCCACGAGGGCACGGCGATGCTCCGCCCAAGCAGGGCACACCTCGACTGTGTGCTCCACCGTGTCCTCCGGGCGTTCCGCACAGTGGCGACACCCGGGCGTCACTTCCGCATGAATCGAGTGCAGGATTCTCCCGAACGAACCATGTCCGGTGAGTACCTGCGTCATGCGGAAGGTAAGGACGCCGTGAGGTCTTTCCAGCCACGCCTCAAAGAGGGGACTTACCGCCATGATTGTGGCGTGCCCAGCACTGGGTTGCGATAGTCGCTGACGCCATTTCACCATGAGATCCCGCCGGAGCTCTGTCCGCCATGCCGTGACCTGTCGCGGCAGCGGACTTTTACCCCGGCGTTGCATCTCCACGCGCATATCGTGCATGTGTGCAAGGACTGTTGCCTCCAGATCCCACGGTGGTAGGCCAGCCAGAAGGCTCGCCGCTTCGCGGGAGACCGTGCAGTATCCCCGCACCATCCTTATCGCCATGACCCTCTGGCAGGCGTTCAGTATGGCCGCCGGTTGCTTTTTCAGCAACGGCGCCCACACCGGCGCCCCGTAGAGGGCCATGGACCGAACGATCCCCGCGTAGAGCCTCCGGCAGGAGGCGTCTGGACCCCCAAGGTTGGGCAGGAGCCGCTTGAGCGCAGCCCCAGCCCGGTTGAGTTTGGGAGCCAGACGTCGGAAATGCTCCACGAAATTCCACCGGCTGTCGAGGACGAGTCCCAGGTATTTCATCGTCGACCCGACACCGATGTGAACTCCTCCTACCGTTAGTTGGGAACTCAATGGCGGCGCGTTCCG
This sequence comes from Mythimna ferrago, assembly GCA_910589285.2. Taxonomy (NCBI): domain Eukaryota; kingdom Metazoa; phylum Arthropoda; class Insecta; order Lepidoptera; family Noctuidae; genus Mythimna; species Mythimna ferrago. The sequence continues at coordinate 751,523 of OU342689.1, forward strand.
AGACTGGCGACCGTGGAAACACATCGCCTCGGATTTGTGAAGCGCCACCTCGAGTCCCAACTCCTGGATCCGATCAACGACCATCGCAACCCCGCGTGTCGCTAGAGCGACCGCTGCCTGGTACGACTCTCCCTGCGCTAGGACCAGCGTGTCGTCTGCGTAGCAAACCACGCTGACCCCGTCAGGGAAGTCGCCGCGCAGCACGTAGTCGTACCCGATGTTCCACAAGGGTGGCCCTAGTACCGACCCCTGCGGAACACCGCACGACATCTCTCGACGTTTCCAGTCTCCCTGGTGACCGGGATAGACTATAAGTCTCTCCGACAGATAGGCCTCGACCACTCGACAGAGGTATTCGGGCACCCGGTGGTACCGGAGTGCCCTCCGGATCGTACTCCAGGGCAGGGAGTTGAAGGTGTTGGCAATGTCCAAGGACACTGCCACGACACACCTGCCCCGGGACACCGCAGCCCCCGTCGTGAGGGCTCGCACGCGCATGATGGCGTCCACCGTAGAGCGCATCCTGCGAAAGCCGAACTGTCCGTCCGAAAGGTCCGGCCCCACCCGTGCTAGGCGCCCGACGAGGCGGTTTGCAATGACTCTCTCAAAGAGCTTGCCCACCTCGTCGAGCAGCACAATGGGCCGGTACGCGGATGGAGAGTCCGCAGGGCGCCCTGGCTTCGCTATGAGGACCAGTTTCCCCGTCTTCCAGCAAAGTGGGAACTGGCCCCTCTCCAAACATGCGCTGAAGAGCCCTCTCAGTCGAGGCCCGAGAGCCTCCATGGCCAGGACCCAAGCCTTTCCAGGCAAGCCGTCGGGTCCTGGGGCGGTGTTTTTGGCACTCAGCCTTCGCACCGCCACTCTCATTTCTACCTCGGTCACCTCTGGAGCATCGTCGTCGTCGCTGTTGCGGTCCGCGTCAGACACCGCTGGCGGTGGAGGCGGAGCCATGGGCGGGGGGGAGTGTTCCCCCCGCGCAGGGAACAGAGCGTTCACCACACCCTCTACGATCTGGGGCCGGAGACTCTGAGTCAGTGGGGGAGCCCAGGGGCGGAGCTTTTCCCGTACCATATTGTACGGGCGCCCCCATGGGTCCGCGTTCAGAGACCCCAGCCACACGTTGCGGGCCTCCAGTTTGGCCCGCTTGATCTTTTTTTTTTTTTTTTTTTTTTTTTATTATTGATAGGCTCGCGTTTGACCACTATCTCACCTGATGGTAAGTGATGATGTGACCGACGATGGAGCACGCTTGCCTAGAAGTAACCTATTCACTCTCGACTTAAAGACCCCTAGATCTCCGTTCGGAGGGTGCGTTTTGCCGCTCTGTATCCCTCATACAGCTCCGCCTCTCTGGCCTCCGCATCCGTCGGGCGGATGCGGCGCCTGCAGTGTCTGGCGTACCGGCGCCGCGCGTGACTGCATGCGTTGCGCAGTGCAGCAATCTCCGGCGACCACCAGCACACCTGGCGCTTAGCTCGCCCTGGACGGACTCGGGGCATTGCCGCGTCACAGATTTGCGACATGGCCTCCCGGAACCACTCCGCCTCGACGTCTATGTCGACAGGCCTGTCCGGTGCTTGCACCCAGGCCTGTACCGTCGCGGCTTCCAGGAGGAGCTCCCGGTCCATCTGCTTAAGCGCCCACCGCGGACCGCAAGGGCTCTGTCGGACCGGCGCGGCCGAGGTTTCGGCGGAGACGTCCAACCGGATGTACCGGTGGTCGGAGTACGTCTCCACCTCCTCCATAACGCGCCAGTCGACGACACGCGGCAACAGAGCGGGGCTGGCGAACGAAATGTCCACCACTGATTCACCCCGCATCCGCGCCAACGTGGGGACAGAACCCCGGTTCAGGACGACCAGGCCCAGCTCCAAAGCCCAGTCCTCCACCATCTGACCCCGTGGGTTCGTGTACCGGGAACCCCAAGCCGTATTCCAGGCGTTGAAGTCCCCGCAAACGACCACGGGGAGGGAACCAAACCCAGCGACGACGACATTTAGCTCCATAAGGGAGACCTGGAGCTCGTCGAGAGATCTGCTCGGGGACAGGTAGACGCCTACCACTGCAATGTCCCCGAACCGTGCTGCCACGCAGCCCCGCCCCCTCGCAACAGCCTCGAGGGGCGGGGTACCGGCGGCGGCCGACGAGATTAACGTCACCGAGCCGTCTAGGTCCTGAACCCAGTCTCCACGGGGATGGACGTAGTACGGCTCGGAGACGACGGCGACATTTATCGACCACTGCGCCATGCTCTGGAGCAACAGATCCTGAGCGGGGGCGCAGTGGTTGATATTCGCCTGGAGGAGACGGAATGGGGCCGTTATTGGCAGTCCATTGTCTCCTCCCGAGCCCTTCTAGGGGGCACTGCCGCGGCGGGTGCGGCGGCGACTGCGGCGGGTGCGGCGGCGAGAGCGGCGGGTGCGGCGGCGATAGCGGCGGCGGCCAAGGAGGCGGCTGCGGCGGTGAGGACGTCGGCGGGGATGGGCCTACGGGCCCTGCCCTTGTCCTTGGCGGGGGGGGTCGCAGGACCTGCCCCCAGCCCGGTGGTTGGCCGGCTTGCCTGCCGCCGCACATGCGTAGCAGTGCGGCGGAGCACGGCATTCTGCGGCCTTGTGACCGGGCTGGCCACACTGGTGGCAGCGGTCGCTGCGGTCCACCTCCGCGGCGCAGTGGGCGCCAACGTGGTGCCCCACTTGGCACCGGAAGCACCGCAGAGGTCTGGGCTCCAGCAGTTTCACCTGCGCGGAGACCCAGCCTACCAAAAGCCGTCGGCCCTCCCCGGTGATGGTCCTGGCCGCCGCCACGGGGCAGCTAGCTGTCACCGCTCGCATGCCCGTGCCGTCAGCGCGGATGGTGCCCGCCCGGACCTGATCGGTCGTGCACCCACCCACCCTGACGATGGCGGCCACCACCTCGTCCACCCTGACTGAGTCGTCCAGGCCCATGATGCGCATGTCTATGCACTTTGTGGGCCTGGACACTCGGGCCTCTTCCGCGTTGAGGGACGCCCTGATCCTTTCGGCCAGGGCATCCGCTGCAGGGCCGCTGGCCGCACCGGGGACCTCCAGGATTCGGGCCCCCGTGAGCGTACGCCTCATGCGGAAGCCCCCAGCGGCTCCAAGCTCGCCAAGGTGGGGCAACACCGCCTGCTTCGCCTTCTCCATGACGTCGTCGTACGTCACGCCCTTCTTTTCCGCCTCAGGCTGCAGCGTAATAACTACAGCCTTGGAATTCGGGGCGCGAAGTCTCGCCGCCATGGCTCGCTTCCTCCTGTCCTTCCTCCTCGCGCGCTTTTTGGCCGCTCTGACCGCCTTGCCTGCCTTCTTCGCGGCGCCGACGACCGTCCAAGCGCCGCCGGGTTCCTCAGGTGGAGGAGGCGGCGGGCGGGGCCTAGTCACCGCCGCGGCAGGAGGTCCCGCCGGTTTAGCAGCAGCAGGCGTCGCCACTCCCTTTTGCCGCCGTTGCTGCTTGGCCGTCGGGGGCGGTCTCGCGGGCTCCGATGCCGCGGCCCCGCGCCCCGCCAGCCCCGATGGACCCGCCTTGGGCACAGAAGCCGCAGCCGCGGCGGCGGCGTAAGACGGCGCCTTTCGCTGCTGGCCAGAGGCCGCTAGCGGAGGGCGCAGCACGATGCCCTCCAGCAGGGACAGCTGCTGCTGGATGCGCAGCTGGAACTGCTGCTGCTGCTGCTGCAGCTGTTGCTGGAGAGCAGCCAGTTCCTGCCGCACCAGCGTCAGCAGCTGGCTCTCCGGCTCGGGCTGGGTCTGGGGCCGGCTTTGCCCATGCCCTTGCCTGCGCTGCCCATCCGTCGGCTCCTGTGGGCCTGCTCTGGCGAGCTCCACCTGGATTTCGGCCCGGAGCTCAGCCTGGAGCTCGCTCCGGAGCCTCTCCACCCTCTTTTTGAGGGAGGCGTCAAACGCCTCCTTCAAGGACTTGGCATGGCGCCGCGCCGTCCTCTCCTTAGAGGCTTTTTCCCTTTTGCGGCTCATATCCCGCAAAAGGGTGACGGCCAGACCTTGGAACTCCCCGTCCGAATCCGCCTCGGCACGCCTCTCGCTGCCAGACGGCTCCGAGAGGTCCCTCCCAAGGGCGGCCGCTCCGGGGTGACGCCCCTCCGCGGCAAGCCTGACGGCTCGCTGAGCGGAGTCTTTGGCCGCCAAACCTCTCCCCTGCCCACGGGCCCGGCCCGCGCCGCGGCCGCTCGTGGGGACTTTCGGCACCGAACGGCTCTCTCCCTCCGTGTCGGAGGACAACTTGTCTCCCGGCATAGAGCGCCGCTTTCGGGAGAGACGAGAGACTCTACCGGTGCCTCCACCGGGGTCCCCCGCAGCCTCCTCGCCTCTACCTCTACCGGGGTCTCCCCCAGCCTCCTCTGTCTCCGAGCCCTCCAGGCTCCCTCTGGATGCCGCGTCGGACTCCGACCGCGCATCGCTCTCACTGGGTTTTTTAAAAAATTTAGATTTTAATTTTTCCATGCTGTTCCCACGAGTATTAAACTTTGTTTACCTGCTCAAAAGACGTGGTTCGCACTAGAGACTAATTTAGCTACCCATTAGTCAAGCTAACAACCTCCCTCACGGTGCGCCGCCGCTTGGATGTTTGGGGTAATTTTTTATAGAGGTTGTCTTCCTCGCGGCCCGGGCGGTTAAGCCAGGACCCTCGTCCCCCATCAAAAGTCAGAAACATGACCTTGGACAATCTCTGGGGCTACGAGACTAACGGTGGCAGAAGGAGGAGCAAGCCTTCCTCCTGCCTGCCCGGCGGCAGTGTGAGTGCACACCGAGCCCGCTCTTACTTCGCCACTGTGCCCTCTGCTATAGCAGAGGGACACGCGTTGAAGTGTTCCGACAGACAGAACATTCGCAGACGGCCATCGAGGCCCCTTAGGCAGCAATACCCAAGAGGGTCGTTGGCCGCCTCCCAGGGTGCACCGTCCCGCAGACTGGCCTTCGCTCCGGACGTATCCGCAAGGGAACTACAGCCTGCGGGCACTCGTGGAGGTTTTCTGTCGTGGCACCCCAAACCAGCATGTCCTAGATCGAAAAATTCGAAGATATGTGATATCGACCAAACCGCACTCTGCCCGTGCGGAGGATTACAGCTCATTCTCTCTTCTGGAGAGGAGGCCGGAGTCCTGACAGTGGGAAAATTATAAGGCTGATTATGCTGTTATGTTATTATGTCGTTCGTTGTTATGGACCGAGCTCGCGTCGACGGCGCTTTGTATTCCACACACGCCACAAAGAGCCGTCAGCAACATTGACAGGCTCCACTAAAGCCGATGACTGCTAAGGTTACAGACTGATTTGAATGTTGCTGTGGCCCTGGAATGCAAAAGGCAACTGAAGGAGCACTGGTGGTAAAATTCCAACACTCGCTCACGTTTCACATAGTACGATCATACCTCAAAAAATTGCAGCTTATAAAATATGAACAGGCAAAAAGGTAAATAACTCCTCTTTAAAAAGATGACCCTTTCAGCAGGTGTTCGTTCGGTCTATAAAAGCTTAAAGACCAATACATCGATGTCATTATTATCTCTCGACAGCAAAATGCACCTGCTGTGACACGGCTCCATTAATCACGCTCTCACGTCAGCGTGACGCTGCGCCGTGACGGCCCGTCACGCCGACGGCACGTGAATATTGATGACGTCACACGCGCCAACGATCCCTACCTTCTCGAATACTGATACTTTTAACTTGCCGACGTGTTAGCATGCTCCCTGTATACATAACGATGTCAAATTTTTTTTCATATGAGATTCCTTTGGATCGGTGTCGATAGTTCAAAGCGAGCGTACCAAAAGCGTGGATTTGCTACGTGTAAATCGATACGGGTTTATGTGTGAATGGCTCTTGAAAATGTTATTGCAAGATTTTTTTAGAAAAAACAGGAATACAATCGGTGGTACTGCAGAGTTGTGTAGAACTAAAACCAAATAGTTGAAACTAAACTGAAGGTAGTAGAGTTTTTTAGATAGAACACATTGTTCTAGACCTCATAATCGTATCCGAAAGCTACACCATGGAGCAAGCATTTTTTTATTTTATAAATATCATGCTAAAACTTAAAATCATGTCAAAAGTACCACGCCAGCCACTGCCGCTTCTGTCCAGCCAGCACTTGCACGCTCATACATCAAGTCTGTCTTTGTCAGCCATACGTCACAGTGTCACGCTGCCGCGTCATCTGCTCGCCGCATAATAACCGGAGATGTTCGGCTGGCACAGCCAAATAAGGGTATCGTGCACACGAGGATAGCTGCTAGGCTTGGTGACATAGTCAGGAGGAAGCTGTTGTAAATACCTAAAAGTAACTACTATTACTGGTGAGTAAACTGTGCTTACTTACTAGCCTGTATCTGAGTAATTCCTGGTGTGTTTATGTGATAAAACGAGAAAATCCATCAGACCATCTACATAATTCTAATAAATATACCATCTCTTTACGTACAGCTTTGATGAATTCCATAAGTTTAAAAACGTTTTATTTGTGTGGAGCATTAAGTCCTTCTTGCTCTACGTTGACTGTTAAATAAATTAAGTCTAAATTCTGAATTTCTAAGAGGGCTGACTCCTTAAATCATCAAACTGTAATGACGCCACTGCAATGCCAAAATAGCTGATGTCAAAACTTTAGCGTATGTCTCGTGCCTAATTCGAGCTGTGATTAATCCGCAATGATCCGAGACACTTCTAATTCTGCCAGTCTCCTTCGAGGCGGGCTCGTAAAATTTTGATAGGTTTCAACCATGAAGTACGTACTAAATGGAGTGCTTGAAAGCATCGTATAAATTCATGGAGTTTCTATTCTCGAAATTCATGAATTACTGGAGAGAAGAGAGAGTACATCGTTTCATACAACATTCGAAGTGATTGTGTTCCTCTCGTAGAAGTCAATCAGTCAAAATCTAACATGCTGGCTTTGCTCATTGTGATTTTTCCAGAGATATATGATACTCTTTATTCATTGATTTCATCAATGAATAAAGAGTACAAAATAACACGACATCACATCTTATTTATGTTAAAAAACAAACTTACTTCTATAAATTGTTTTAAGAAACATTTAAACACAAATATTGCAAACATCACTAAATATACGCCATCGCCAATTATAAAATCAGTTGTTTTCGCAAGCCCCTCTGAATCTGATTGCTCCATTTTTAACTTCTCCGTGTCCTAAGTTAATGCAACGTCGCCTGTCTATTTGATTGGTTACAAGCCACTGGTTTTACGACTGTGTTTGTAAATTACAACCTAACTAAAATTATGGGCGTTTAATGTGTGGCTTTAGTTTCGTCTATAAGTTGATAGCAGACAAGTCTCAGAGGTATATTAATTGTTTAGTGCTTCGTAAATTGGTTAGTATTATGCCGTATTTACTGGGACTCTCATAAATGGAAACGACACCCCTGGGGTATCGGGGTATCATCAACAGAAGTCTATTAATGTAGAGAACAATTATGTAGCGGCAAAAAGATTTTTCGTCGAATTGTTAAATGATAATTATTTTATTTTTTTAGCAAATAGGTTTTATGCATTTTTACACGTCAGTTTAAAGTAGATGATGCCAGTTAGCAAACACTGGAACCAAATCATAGTTCAAAGTTTCTTTTAAAGTCTACATGTAATGATCAAATTATATGAGAACCATGCAGATTAGTATTTGAGTTGATATTTTGAGGAAAGAACCACACAGATTTGAGTGGACCTGTCCAGTTTTTTTAAATATAATATTCCACGACTATCACATAACGCCGTCTAGTCCCAAGCTAAGCAGAGCTTGTGTTATGAGTACTAGACAACTGCTACACATGCTTATATATTTCTAAATAAATACATATATAGATATATTACACCCAGACACAGAACAAATAATCACACAAACATTTGTCCTGGGTGGGAATCGAACCCACGACCTCAGGCATAGCAGTCAGGGCCACTAACCACTAGAACAACAGGCCAGTCAGAGCAGTGCAGTTAGTGCAAGCATAATATATGTCAATATTCATGTAGCTCAACTCAGGACTACTGAAGAGATCAATGACTTGATGAAAAATACTAAAGAAAGGACATTTGGGGTGCAAAAAGTAGTTAAAACTGCCAAACATTACGAAAAAATTACAGAAAAGGAAAATCCATATAGTCCCTACATTCACAATAATAAAAAAAAACTTTTCCTTTATCAAATTCTAATAGCGTTTAGCTTAGTTACATATATTTTTTTATCAGTAAAGATTTAATTAGAACAAGTAATCGTAAAAATGACTACTACGCTGTTAAAGTTTTAGAAAAATTATGAACTTTAACCTTAGCACCTGCATTTTTTTTCAATCTAAAACACGTTCACATGTAATGGCGGCTTATATCTCCCGCACATATCAGCTGGCTCATTAATCTCTCGCTTCTTCATCATTATAACACACGATATCAATCTCTCAACACTTTCCTTCGAGTAACTTCATCTATTACACTTTAAAGGTGTTCATCCGATGAATAAATAAAAAATCACTTAGTCGGGTGTCAGGTGGGCCTGTCAATTACACAGGAAGATGAAAGCAGCCAGCACTATGAAATATGGATGCGGTATCGATGAAGTGCCTGAATTTGCTGAAGATAAATTTATTGTAAAACTTTATAGGTTTAAAGGGAGCAAAGTTTTGGAAGTTAATACAAGTTTGGTGTTAGGTTCCAAAGTAATGGACTGACTACTTTTTAGCGCTTTTGGTTTCGTTTTTCCAGTTTATTTCAATTGATGAAAATGGTGTTTTCTTTGGAATATGTTTTTGATTGAACTATGTTTAAGAAATGAGTATTTATATTAAAGTTTAAAAGTGGCCTTGATATGGTGACGAAGGAGGAAGGGGAGAAAAAAGTTTTGACTACATGGATGAATGGAGAGAGAGAAGAAAGGTAGTCATATAACATACCAATGTTACAGAATGACAAATAAAAAAAGCGTTAGATATCTTGAAATCATCTACATAAACCAAAAATTTTGAAAAATTGGCTTTGTGGAATAAGTGTTTTTTTGTAATATCTCAAAATCTTTTTTACTACAAAATTTTAATAAGTCATCCCTATTTCATACAGAAAACTACGTTAAATCCGTGTACTATTTGAATATTATCAATGTTGTTTGTACGGGGAGTCGTTGTTTATTTAAGGTTAGTAAAAAAAAACAATACAATTATTTTTTATTAATATTGATAGGTTTACGTTTGACCACTGCCTCACTTGGTGGTAAGCAATGATGGATCGGGCTAGTGCGGTTCCTTAGAAGTTCCTTGTTCACTCTTGAAGAAAACACAGACTCCGGCAGCAAAAAATAAATTCAATGTCCTCGTATGTTTGGATTTTTTTTGGTTTTTACTGGTAAAGTTACAAAGTTTGATCGTTGATCCATTTATAAGGTGGATTTTCAGATCCAGTATTAAAGGTTTATATATAAATAGCTACGTAGCACATAACGCTACGTTAGTTTCTTTTACATCAAAGTTATAATTCCTAAAAGCCGTGAAAATATAATAAATCTATGTAGGCCTAAATATCACTTTTATTCTAAAACATAAATCTACATAAATAACTATAAAAAATTACATAAATGATAAATATAATATAAAATTCTATATGTTTATAACAACAGAGTAGTATGTACATCAATTTCCACTAAAATGTTTCTTCTGTAAAGATGTGCTTACATAGATGGAGTTGATTTATTTCTTCTATGTAAATTTACACCCACAACAAATATATGAATAGCAAAACATATCTAAAGAGTTTCTGCACGTTCTTGGAATTTTGAACCTCCCAAAACTGGTTACTAAATTATAATGTTAAAGGAGTAAGAAATTTAGAGCGTATAAAATATACGTTTTAGAAAAAATGTAGACTTAATAATAACAAATGAGAAGTAGGTAGTATGATCAGTAGCAAACCTTGGCTCAGTAACATTAACCTCTTCACAGTTTTGTTTCACGAAAAAAAAGATAAGAGCGGAAATTGCGTTTATTGGCATTATAAAACCCGAAACACCTTAAAATGAATCAAAATTTAAAAAAATATACTACCTAGATAATGCCCTCTTGGGCTTGTCCTACTAATATTATAAATGCGAAAATTTATATGTATGGATGTTTGTTACATGCGAAAACTACTAAATGAATTTCGATTAAACTTGGTACACGAGTAGAACATATCCTAGAATAGCACATATAATACTTTTTATACCAAGCATATGTTCCCTTGGGACAATTTTTTACTATCATGCAGGCAAAGCCGCTGCAACTAATATTAGGTATATCAAAATTGATTTTCTCGCAGATGAGTGCAATCAGTAGTCAGTATTGATGCTGGTGTCCATTTGTCTAATCCAGTGCTTGCGTAGTCCGTATGTACACGTTACAAGCCCGTGAGTACTCTTATCAATATTCATGACGTAATTGCATGTCACTCATTGCCAATGCACGTACGTACATACGGGGGCGTTCTACGTACATATATGTCGGCAGTGGAAATTAGTATACTAATTGATATTTGCAGTTTTGTATGACCTGTACATACTATGTTTTTTTCAAATAATAACAATAAAATTCAAATAGTTTCAAAGTTAAAGTCAAAATATTTTATTTCACATAGGCCTATATGGGCACTTATAAAACGTCAGAAACTAGTGCAGTTTACAAAAAAATAACATTAAGACAACAGTAATAAGGTTTCCCATGCAGTTTATTGCCTAAAAATATATTAAAACTAAAATATTATAAACGGTGGAAATAATCATGATGTAATATCAAGATAAAGCTTCTTTTTAGTATGTAAATTGACACAAAAACCCTTAATATCTTGAGTGAACAGGTATGTTCTAGGCTCGCTGGTTCCGTCTGAACCTCATCTATCGCTTTCCATTAGGCGAGATCAAAGTAAAGAGTTGGCTGGTCTTGAAAAAAAAGTCTGGTTAAGTATATTACTTATAGAGATGGACCGAATAGTGATTTTACCGAATAACCGAATACCGAAAAGTATTTGGTTAAGTTCTTACCGAACCGAATATACTGCCCAATAATTCGGTTCCCCGTTCCATATTTATATCGCGCAAACAACGTTTGTTTTCCGAGGCAGGAAATGTATATGAGAAGAAAAAAAATAAGCTTATGTCAGATAGAGCAGAAAACTTGCATTATAATCTACCGCTGCTTCATTATAAAAACCGGCCAAGTGCGAGTCGGACTCGCCCATGAAGGGTTCCGTAGCAGCAAGTAACATAATATAAAAGTTCTTGTATTGTGTTGTAACTTTGATCGATGTTTTATTAATAGCGTATTTTTTTCGATTTATGACGCATTAAAAAAAAACTACTTACTAGATTTCGTTCAAACCAATTTTCGTTGGCAGTTTTTATAGTAATGTACATCATATATTTTTTTTAGTTTTATCATTCTCTTATTTTAGAAGTTAGAGGGGGGGGGACACACATTTTACCACTTTGGAAGTGTCTCTCGCGTAAACTATTCAGTTTAGAAAAAAATGATATTAGAAACCTCAGTATCATTTTTGAAGACCTATCCATAGATACCCCACACGCATGGGTTTGATGAAAAAAAAATTTTTGAGTTTCAGTTCTAAGTATGGGGACCCCCAAAATTTATTGCTTTTTTTCTATTTTTGTGTGAAAATCTTAATGCGGTTCACAGAATACATCTATTTACAAAGTTTCAACAGTATAGCTCTTATAGTTTCGGAAAAAAGTGGCTGTGACATACGGACGGACAGACGGACAGACAGACAGACAGACAGACAGACAGACAGACAGACAGACAGACATGACGAATCTATAAGGGTTCCGTTTTTTGCCATTTGGCTACGGAACCCTAAAAATGCAGATTTACGATGATCCATTAAACCGAATAAATTTGACATTTCAACCGAATGATTCGGCCAAATACGCATAGGTACCTCAACATTCTGCCAAATAGGCCGAATACCGAATATAAAACGAATATACGGCGCATCTCTAATATTAACCATGAGGTGAAAATCATCAAGTAATTCTTCACGGTCTGGATGGGGCGAGAGGTTGTGTCAGACTTTTACTGACTAAACCACCCAGCTGTGGTCCTGCTTGTAAGTTTCTCTTTGCGGTCCAGGGCTACGGTAACTCTTTCGAAGAATCCTGTAGCCCTGGATGGTTTTGGCTCTAGTGGGTCAATTTCACTGTCAGCTCATTGAGGCGTACGGAATACATGAGACACAACGCCATCAACCCAGCTTTTATCTTCGTCCTCTAGAGTTTTTTAGAGTCTAGAATCTTCACATACTTACTAACCCTTTAACACTATAAAACACTCTCGATAAACACTCTCGTGTTTATTCCGCCAGGGTCACACATTCACGACCAAATACTCCATTTCGTCAGCTCTTCTGTCACCTATGGGGATTAACGAGATGGAGTCATCATCATCATCATCATCATCATTTCAGCCGAAAGACGTCCACTGTTGGACATAAGCCTCCCCCAAGCGGCGTCTTACTGACCGATCCTGTGCGTCTCGCATCCACCGCATTCCCGCAACTCTCACCAGGTCGTCGGCCCACCTTGTGGGAGGCATTTCAACGCTGCTTTTTCCGGTGCGCGATCGTCACTCTAGGACCTTCCGACCCCATCGACCATCCATTCTATGAGCAATGTGCCTAGCCCACTACCACTTTAGTTCGACTTTTAGTTTCACTTCAGAATGAGATAGAGTATCTTGTCGCATATTAAACTTGACCCTGGCAAATAGTATGGGAAAACACTCGTCGGACCTATCTGACGCGGGCGGTTGAAGAGTTAATATTGTAAAATCAACGACTTTTTGAAAGAGTAGCCAACCATGGAGTTTCTTGGCGGTTTTCTTTTCTGCATAGAAAACAACCAATAGGAACCGTGCACTAGCTTTTGACGTTTTATAAGTGTCCATGTAGGCCTAGGTGAAATAAAAACATTTACAGTATTCGTTTTTTTTTTTAATTGCTATTGTCTATATACCTGAGGATCTTATCTTAAGCTACTAACTTTCACGAATCCATATTAACATAACCCATACAAGTACCGCCCAGTAAAGTTGTAGTGTCTGAAGTATCAATATTATGCATGAGGTAATCGCGGCGTGCACGGGGAAGCAACGTTTAGCGCGGCGGCGGCTGGCTGAACGCAAAGTGCCTTCTAATAGCTTCCTATCAGGAAATGTTCTTAGTTTTAACTTTAGAATAGGGTATTGGGGTTATTTTTATGTTACGTTACATGCTTTTATGTTACAAAGATACAATAATAATAGTAACTTAGCTCAGCTTAATAAAGTCTGGAGAGATCGCAACATCTCCGTAAAGACTAAAACCAAACTGGTACGTACACTAGTCTTTTCGATCTTTTCGTATGATGCTGAGAGTTGGTCGCTAAAAGCTGCAGACCGCAAACGCATCGACGCTTTTGAGATGTGGTGCTGGAGAAGGATACTCCGTATCCCTTGGATAGCATTTTGGACCAACGATCCATTTTGCAAGAACTCAAAATCTCCTCATGGCTGTCGTCCGAGTGTATTCGCAAGGTTCTGCAAAACTTCGGTCACATTGCAAGGAAAGACGGTGGCAACCTCGAAAGGCTCATTGTGACCGGTAAAATGAATGGGATTAAGCCTCGCGGGCACAGCCCAATACGGTGGTCCGATCAGATCCGCACCGCTCCTGACTCTACGACGTACAATGCCCTTAACACCACCAGAGACCGAAACAGATGGAAGAATATCATAAAGGTTAAAGTAATGAAGTAGGAAGGTCACGACCCTCAGCATTGAGGAATACGACGCAAGTAAGCTGTAATGCAGGCGTTGTTTACATACCTAAGTAAGGTACCAGTCTTTCACAAAGTTAGCTCTAAATTACAAGCTTCTTATTAAAACAGTATAAGAAAAATTTACGACGTAGTGTTGCTACGTCGGTTTTTGGGAGCCCAGTTGTGAAAATCCCAAAAGTACGTTCAAGATCCCTACCAGCATCTTACTGGTTTAAACTCTGTTCCTCATCAGTGTTCACTATGGCCGGTCAATATGATTGATAATAAATTGGAGATGAGGAACAAGATCGAATCCATTGGGTTGCTACTGCCCAATAGCTTACCAAAAAATTACCCCGTGGATTGTATCTCGCTCAGCATCTCATCCACGTTACAGCAAAGCAAACTCTACCAGTATAGCCGTCACTTCGTGTGCAATAGTATAGAATAGTGCATAGGCTAGTTTTGTTTTTATAACCGACTTCGAAAAGGAGGAGATTCTATGTTCGGCTGAATGTATGTTTTTTTTTTAATATGTATTAGTATATTATTTTGTAAGCTTATTATTTGTGTATTTTGTCTATGGGCCTTAGTTGCCTGATAATAAAGAGTTATTATTATAGACCTAAAGTTCATTGGAGCGCGGAGCGCTCAAACCCCATCACGACACTTACATAAGAAGGAAGTCTGGAAAGACTTGAGGGAGACCTTTGCTCAGAAGTGGGACAGTATAGCCTAGAAAAAAAAAAACATACCTATATAGTACATGAAACCAGACTTGTGCGTAAATAGTTGAATGTTTAGACAAATATGTCACGTTCATCCTCCAAGCATAGCCTCATAACCTGGTGGATTCTTCTTCCCTATCCTCAATCAGCTATCCTTCATAACACAATCAGGATATCTACTCCTTCTTAGACAATCCATGAATGTGTAATGTTTTCTTAAAACACATTTATTACGGAAAATATACAAACATAAAAGGGTAAAATCTCCCTGGGAATAAAAAGCGTACTTTAACGCAAAAAGACGCTGTTTGATAACATTATTTGCATTTTAAATTCTTCATGTTATTATTCTAATCCAGAAAAAGAGTTGCGAGATTGCACAAACAGTTTTTTGTGTAATCTTTTTCGGGATTTTTTTTGGGAGGTCGGAAATTCTGATGACTTCTCTCGTTCTAGGGTGAAACAGGAGGGCGTGTCAGACTTTAAGTAATACCCAACTATGTTCCTTCAGTTATCTTTTGCGTTCTAGGGCTGCGGGTTTGCTTTTGGCTTCGAATGGGGTTCGACACGTTGTTGACTTAAAATACTCAATTCAGAAATCCGCATTAAAATTATCAAGGAATTATTACATCAACATAACGTAGAGGCCCAGCAGACATTGGGCTGGGCTGTCCGCTAGACCCACGGGCAATTTCTAAAAGAAAACCCGCAATCCGTTCTAGCAAAGAATATCTGTAGGACACAGATAAATCATTCGATGATTTCCTCAAAAAGTGAGTTAGGTCACAAATCAAGTCCTTAACCAGGGTATTATTATAACGTAATTGCAATTTTTTTTAATAAAATCAGAAAAAAAGAAAAAATAAAAAAAAAAAACTTTCCGGTTTTTTCCGAAACGAAAATATAGAGATCAACATTTTCGACCGAATAAATTTCATACACCCGTGTGTACAATACGACAATTAAGCGTTGTTCAAGGTCATTTAAGTTATACAACTGTATGTACAATCGGCACTTGAGAGGAAAGCATGTCTTTATTTAATTCAACCTAGTACTTACCTGGTGTAAGGTCCACCGTGATAATGAAGGCGAATCCCTCAGGGCGAGGCCTACCATTGCACTGCGGTAAGGTTGACCCCTGCGAATATCCCTAATGTGAATGTAACGATGCTCAACGCACTCACCCTGAATTGTATTTGTTTGCTGATGAATGGAAAACGATATCAATATAAAGCTCACGGTTCTGTGAGAAGACAGAGTAATTTAATGTAATTTAGTATAATTGGCTACTTTACTGTACTACATAAATATATTTTTTTTAATTTATATAAACGGGTCCTTGACCTTGCAATCGTTGATGGTGAGGCACACTAGTTTGTTATTTATTAAGAGTAGAGTCTAGTATGTATTATATTGCTTATGTATGTATCTGTCTATCTATTATAATATAATATGTTGTAATAAATTTTGGTGCAAGTTTAACAATAATTAAACTTATGACAACCCCATATCATGTTCTGACAATTACTGTCCATTCCAGGTTCCCTGGACGAGATCGCGGAATGCGAGAAGGCCGCTCATTGTATGTGTTTTAGATATAAGTTTTTCTTTGTTATGTTTCTTTATGTAACTATAATAAAGTATATGATAATAAATAAATTTAAGACACCTAAATAAATAAATACCAAAACACATAAAATTCCTACTACACCTTTCGTAACACGTCGTCGCGTCGGTGCTCCAAGCACGCTCGGATGCGTCCGTGTGCGTCACGATGTGCCCGTGACACGCTCTGACGTCACGCCACTGACTGGGACAGGAATTGGCCTTTCACGATGTAGGTCAGTGCTAGAACAAATCTGATTTTGATTAAATAAAAACAGTATTAAATTGCTTACTTTGATTAAATTATATATAGTAAGTCACAATGACATAAGTATTCATGGGTGGTTTGAAAGGGAACTTCAGGATCTAGAAACGCAAGACAAAGAAGGAACAAGTGGGTTTTAGTCATAAAAGTCTGACACTTCCTCCCGCTCCGCCCTACAGCAGAAGAAGTCATTGGATAATTTTTTACCAAAAAAAAGTATCAATTTAAATTTAAAAGGCGTGTAGTTTGTACCTACAGAGAAACCATTTACTAGAATAGGGTTAAAAAAACATTGAACAATATGAATATGCAAGCTAAACAAAAAGAATAAAACAATGTATATGAATGTTGAAAGTAATGGTTCACAAACAAACTATGACTATAACTACTATATACAGTAATCACCAACTATTGTTAAAAATATTTGGTTTTAAAAATAAAATGTTTTGAGGTATCCTGTCAGTTCACCGAAAAATGATTTACAAATTTTCATTTGACAACCAACATTTGGCAAAAACTTGGTTCGCTATTTTATCACTATACAACAACAAGTTTTCCAAACGGTTTACTTTACAAACAAATCACTAAATAAAATTTTGTTTAATAATGTGTCAATTGACAAAAAATTCATTTTTTATTTATTTTATGTCATAAAACGACGTTTGAAATATTACATTTTTTAAATATTTAGTAGGCCTCCCGGAACACAGTAACTATTTTCACTTTGGCTTGGTGTATCATCTTGGTTCGGTTTGGTTAAAAATCGCGCCTGGATTAGGTCTGGTTAGAATAGTGACCACTAGAACGCGCTAGCGAGCGAACAAAACGATCGTGTGGGTTAGGTTAGGTTAGGTTAGGTTAGAACAGTGACCTTTACAGCCAGATCCCTTTCTATTGCTTGTGAAACATTTTGGTTAGGATAATTCACGAACGCAAAAAATACCGTCATGATTATAAAATGGTATTTAGTATTAACGTACTTTTTACGAAAATAGGAAAAATATTAATTGAAAAATGTACAAATGATTAAATATATTATTATCATCATTTATCAAGAGAAGCATAATGCCAAAAAAAAGTTTGTAAACAGAGAGTTTGTAAAATGAAACATTTGCAGAACTAATCGTTTGTGAAATAAATAGTGTACGAAACGTTGCTTGTCAACTAAAAATTTGTCAATTGAGTTTTGGTGAACATTAGTGAACCATGTTTACAAAACATGGTTCATTTGTTATTTATGAGTTTAATTCTTGGTTTCTAAAAGTTTTGGTATTGAAAAAACCGGAGTTTCCAATTTTGATTCTTTAGTTTCGACACCAATTTCTAAAATTAAAAGTTAATTTGTAAATTTGTGTTCTATTTATTAAAGTCGATATTTATTAGGGATAAATTTTTATTTTTCCCTTTTTTTGAAGTACTGTCAACAAAAAAAAGTCATTGACATTTAGGTAGTGAAAATAACACTGAAATAAAAAAGATTATTCAATCGCATTGAGAACCTCCTCCCTGTTTTGAAGTCTGTTAATTTATCGACTGACGTGTCGAAAATTCTACACAATTCTAGTAACATGAATCACAAAATAGATAGACATGTGAATGGCTATTGAAAATGCGTTCAACTAATTATTGCAGTGAACGTGCGTTTGACGCTTTCTCCATTAATCTTATGTGATAATTTTCAATACAAAAACTGAACGTACAAGAGACGCACTTAAGCCAGCTCGTCCCATTACCACTCACACCCTACCAACCGGATTATATATTTTTAAGATGGCGAGATGATTTGTGACGCAGTCACATACTCCATCACAAATCATGAAAGTTTGGAATACATTAACGTCAATAAGCGGTTTTCAGTTACAAGTGTAGGAGTAATTGGACTAAGGCCTGTTGATCTAGAGCTCAATATAATAATATAATATAATATAATATTCCACAACTATCACACAGCGCCGTCTAGTCCCAAGCGAATTCAATGGACTTGGCTGCTATGCCGGAGGTGGTAGGTTGGATTTTCACCTAGAACAAATGTTTGTGTGATAATTAGCACAACCACAGTATTATAGATAAACCACCCAGACACAGATGTCTGGGTGGTATTTATAATATGTACCAATGTATTTAGAAATATATATCAGTTGTCTAAAGAAGGTGCCAAATAACTGCCGAATAAAGAACATTGACCTTTTCCAAATATCTCTGCCTAAGTACTCGAAAAACAAACAATGAACTGCTTCTCATTACTATATCTAGAGGATCTCGATACATGTCGATTCAATACAACTTTATGTCTTTATTTCTTTTTTGAAATTAAGAATGTCAACAAATGTAGGAGGGTAAATGACCATTATTCTACGTTTATCTGGCGCCTACCTTAGTACTCATAGCACAAGCTCTTCTTAGTTTAGGACTGGATGGCGTCACGTGAAAGTTTTGGAATATTATTATTTTAACTCATTCGCTTGGGCTACTAATCAAAAAGTAGAAATAAATAAAAACATTCTAAACAAAAACAACTGAGAATGCGTCGTGCGTCACACAAATGCACGGACGTGCTCGGGACACGTCCGTGACGTCACTCTTCTGACAATGACAGATATTGGCCTCAGGAGAAATGGGTCACACAAAATAATATTTCACGGTATTCCGCTTTTTGAGTACCAACATCACGGAGTTTTAAATTTTTCCTGGATGCTCCGAAGATAAAATATTTTAAAGTCGGATTTTTAATTGGTGGAAATAATTGTGACGAAACTCAGTGGGCCAGGACATTTAAGTGAAGAACATAGTTGAAAGTTTTTCAACTACAGAATTATTAGGTAAGATTTAGTTGGTGACTAACAATCTTGTTTTAATTCCCACGATAGTTGTTTCACAAAAGTTATATTTCTGTAACAGTTCGTATTATTTATGACGAAAAACAGTAACAATTGAAACGTTTCGAAGAAATACCATTTGTGCTCTAAGGTGAAGTAAACGGGCGTGTCAGGATTTTACCGACTAAAACCCAGCTGTGTCCTTCAGGAGCCCTTTGCATTCCACCGGTGTCTCTTTCAAACGTTCCCGCATCCCATTGTACCAACTTGTGGTTGATATCAACCCGATGTTGTTAACGCCTGAACAAATATGTCTGGAAGGTGCGTTACACCCGCATACGACACGCTGCTATTACGTATATTGCAGGCTTGACAACGGTCGGATTTTTCCAAGAAATGCGTATTTGCTCGGTTATATTATGTAGTTTGGATTAAATGAAAATATTATTATCTACTCGATTAATGCACTGATTTAAAAATTGCCAGAGCAATTGTTACTTCATGTGTGGGTATTTGTCTAAGTATTAGTTCCCGTCACAGGTGGAGGAAGAGGAAGTGTCAATCTTTTACTGATTAAAATACAACTAGGTTTCTTCTCTTGTTCCGAGGCCATTGTAATTCTTTCGAAGAATCCTGCATTATAAAACCTGGAGTAGCAAACACGCACTGAGCATTGTAAAGTTTTCCACAAGGTAGACAAATGATCTTGATGTAGGCCTGTGCCCAGTAGTAGACGTCTTATGATAAGTACAGTGATGTAATGACACATCATTAACCATGATCTTGGCTCACTTCTCGATTGACTAGAGTATCAAGCTGGTATTTGTTAGATCCATCTCAAAGATGAAAACTTTTGATAGAGGTTGCATAGCATAGCATAGTCGGCCTTATAATGTTCCCACTGTTGGGACTCAGGCCCCCTCTCAAGCAGTAAGTCCCCTCTTTGAGGCGTGGCTGGAAAGACCTCACGGCGTCCTTACCTTCCGCATGACGCAGGTCCTCACCAGACATGGTTCGTTTGGGAGTTTCCTGCACCGGATTCATGCGGAAGTGACGCCCGGGTGTCGCCACTGTGCGGAATGCCCGGAGGACACGGTGGAGCACACAGTCGAGGTGTGCCCTGCTTGGGCGGAACATCGCCGTGCCCTCGTAGGGGCGATCGGCGGCGGAGACCTCTCGCGCCGGGCCTTGGTTGAGGCCATGGTCCGGAGCGAGGAGGAGTGGCAGGCGGTCGCCGACTTCTGCGAAGTAGTAATGCTCGCAAAGGAGGAGGCCGAACGCATCAGGCAACGGCTTTATCGCCGCCGCCGCCACTGGGATTCTGATCCCGATTTCCAGCCACCGTAGGCGCGGGCTTGCAGACAGTGAGCAATGGGTAGCTCACTGTCCGGCCGTCCGGTAACTGTCCGGACTAAGCCCAAGTCGTCGACGGCGCGCACTGTTCCCGCGCGCCTCAAGGAGTTGTCAGCAACAGCAGGGACCCAGCCGGGTCGAAGCCTACTGGGGCCAGGGTTATCCGAAAGGGCGCTCGAGCTCCGGTATGAAGGCTTGAAGGAACGGGATGGGTCTTTTAGTCAGTAAGAGTCTGACACTATCTCCCGCTCCGCCCAAGAGCGCGAGTTGTCATTGGATGATTTTTTCCCACCATAAAAAAGGCCCCTCTCAAGGACGGTCTAATATGGGTTGGTGAATGTCACATGTCTTCGAATTTTTGGTTCTAGGACATGGTAAAGGTTGATAAAGCAGCTATTCCGTTGTTGTTTGTTTTAAAGTCAGTAAAGTGACAAATAGTAATTTAAAAATTAAGGCTCACAAAAAATCTAGCAATGTCACACACAATCCAATGGCTAACAAGTGCGTAACAGCAGCGTGACATGCCGCCATGACGCGGGACGATTCTGACTTTGACAGCTATTGGTTCGTTGAAAAATGGGTCACTGCGCTTATAGGCGGAAACTTATCTGCGATATTTGTGAAAAATACGCATGCAAAAACAGAGCTGTGTATGCCTTACATTTTTTTTTTTATGTGGGCTGTCATCAACTAACTGATTCAGCTCTAAGTGGAACGAGATGAAGTGTCAGACTTTTACTGACTAAACAAACTTTTGTTTCTTCAATTACCCTTTGCGTTCCAGGGCCGTAGTATCGGTTTCAATCAATGCTGCAGCCCATATTGTGTTCCTATCTATATTGAGGTTAAAAAATGTGTCTTGTTGTAATTATTCAACAAAATATTATTTCAATGCTGTTGATTTGGATTTGTTTTTTTAGTATGAATTTTCAATATAACTTATTTGTAACATATTTGGTGTATACATATTCAATCGACACCTATCCCTCTCGTTTGCTTTCCATGTAAATCCAGAGGACACACTCCTCATCAATGCACCCACTTGAGTTAGTGAACTGTTTTCTCTGGAAGATAAGTAGAGTTGTTATTACTAAAGTAACCCGTTTTTTTCTGAAGGCTTGTAGTATTACTACAGGTCTACCTTCATATAAAAGAAAAAGCCTCTAATACCTCTCTTCTTTCTTTCCGGTTTTTATTATGTTAAGCAATTTGTATTCATTAACCACGGCACCAAAATAACCCAAACCTAGGGGTAGAGAACTCTGCATACCTAATTATGAAAACACTACTGAGCCATCATCAGACAAGCGTGGTTGGTTAAATTGCTTAAATCTCTTTTAAAACGCTTAGCAAAAAGCCTAGTATAAGGAAACGTTTCAGCCAATCTTCTTGTGATAGCTCTAAAATAAAAAAACTTTTACAGTCGGCGTTAGGAAAGGGAAGGGTAGCCTTGACATTGCAAAACCACTCTGAACAAGGAAATGTCCTGTTGCCATTTATAGACACAGTTTCAGACGTGAAATGTATTGCAAAGCCAACGAGACCGAACGCGAAGATCGTCGCGTTGGCGGGTGTGATTGATGCAGTTAATTTTCAGTAGTCAATCACATCACTCAATTTGTGATGTATCGAAAATAGCAGTTTAGAAATCGAGAGTTCGTCTGAGAAAGAAGTTTTTCAGTCTTGAGTATTATTTCATCAAAACATTGTGTTGATGGCAGAAAGCCGAGCAGATAACCCATTAATCTATAAAAAACCAAAATAAGTGAAAATTAAGTTAAGTATCTCCATCAATCTACATATCATTTGTTCCAATAATAATGTTTCAATAAAATTCTCAGTGGTACAAGTTCATAACAATGCCGAAGTAACTCAAGTATTCATGTACTTAATTATAACTTAGCGAATAAATCAAAGCGGCGATTATTTTGGTGCAAAACTTTGATTAAATAAACATTTTGTAGACGATTTTCTCAAGTATGGGTGTCTGGGTATTGAATAATCATAATTTAATTACTATGCTAATTGAATTTTGGTGCTAGCAAAACTTTCACAAGGCCTAAAATATGAACTGACAGAATGCGAACAAAACAAAACAAGTACATAAGTCGGTACAATATCTCTACAGATTTTTTTATATGTAATATTTTTTGGCTTGGATACTAAGTCTTTTAAGCCATGACTTCGTATAAACAGTTAATTGGTTTAACTTACTTACAAAAAACATTAGAATATGGAAATACACATTCTAATGTTTTTGTAGCATTTGGCAGCAAATTAATCAAGTCAACCTTCTCGCCAAGCTTCGCTGACTTATTACTGTGATCACGTCTGTTTCAATAATTTCACATATGGACCAGTTGCGTAGATACTTGAGAAATACGATACTAAACCAATTTTACAACACAAAATTTACTAGGAATTAAATAACCTCTAAATATCGCTCAAACAAAAAAAAACGCCGCGCCAAAAACTCTTTTCATAATATAAACACAGTCCTATTGTCCAGAGTATTGTTATTTTTGTATAAAAACCACAATATCCTTTATCCCCTGTCCACGTCCCACTTCCGTCTACCTTGTCAGTCGCACGTTCTAATTACATTCCAGAATATTCGTCATAACGAATTTTGAAGTAACGTCTATCTCGTGTCAACTTGCGGTCGGGCAGATCAAATTACTGTTTTTTCTATAATATCTCTTTGTGGCGACTCTGGCGGAGAATTTAATAAAATGTATAGAGTTTTTTTCTTTTTTCCTTTAACTTTATTTTCTATCGGCACTTTACAGTCTCTTGGCCGTTGTGACCAGGGAAAGTGGCCCCCGGGGCGACGTCAGCGTATCAAGTAACGTGATTTGGCTGGACGGGAGACATTTCTTTTAAAACCACATGTCACTTAAATCCGATAAAATAAGATTAGAGTTGCTTTCAGAAGTTATGTTTCTTCTCTATTTTAACGCGAACATAATTTGGTAGAAGCAACGTAAGCATTATTCAAAGATCAAAGCATTTTATTTCAAATAAACTATTTACAGGCACTTTTGAAATGCTAAAAGAAGTCAGCCAGTCAGAAAAATGATGCTAATTGCACATTCCAAAGCGTAGATCTCTAAGGAGAAGAATGTGCAATAAACTCCATGACCACTCTTTTCAATCATGTTGTGCATTACGTGTATTACAAATAATTCAGTTACATATTACAAATAATTCTGTTACATGTTTCTTGTCGCTACTATTATGTCAAAACAATTTAAATAAAGTAAAAATTAAAACTAAATATAGATATTAAAATAGCAATTGGCAGCTAAAAGATGACCACACTCAGTTGACAGCACCCGTTCACGGGCATATGTTGTTGACATAATGTTAATCTTTGAATTTTTATTCCGTAAAAAAGTAATGGAAGGTCTGCAGACAATCTGGGCAAATAGGGTTCGAAAGAAAATTCTAATGAGTTGTGTTTGACATTGACATTCGATTAGTACATATATTTCCAGTACCAATAGTATAATCTTAAAAAAATCTATACGATTTAATAGAAAGGTAAAGTTCGTTTTTCAGTTTTTTAGTTTTTAGGAGGTAATCTCTGGAAGTACTGGTCCGATTGCTTAATTTTTTTCACCAATAGAAGCTGCTTTATTCCTGAGTGACATATGGGCTATTTTTTTATGTACGCGGGCGAAGCTTTGGGCAAAAGCTTTTATATTATATTTTTTATGAACGCGAAAGCTAATCTTTATGGCTTATAAATAGTATTATAAAACTGCTTTAACTTTTACAAAGTTTTTTGATTTATGTTTCTTTGATTTATGCTTCTATATTTTTAACCTTACTTCAATCCTATAATGTATAGCAGTCAAAAAGTAATAAGGGTGATTTTTGACTTATTTATTACTTTAATAAAAAAGTTAGTGTTCAAAAAATTTCAAGCAAGTACCTAATGTAAAAAAAAACAGTCAAGTAAGAAATAAGTTTGATTCTCGAATCATATCTTAATTTTTTTCGAAAATATCAAGTTAATAATCGCATATAAGTAGGTAATTATTTTGTGACGTAACTACAAATTTAAGGTTTTCTGATTTTTGCTTACTTGTGCTATTATATAATACCATTGCTTCTTACTAAGTTTTATGATTCTGGCGTAACGGGAAATCCCTTAAAGGTTTTGATTAGCTTGCGTTAAAATAAGTACTATAAACGGCCTTATTTTGAGATTGCGTTGACTTACAAGTATGATTTTTTACTTTTCTAAGAAATAGTAGATCTGAGTATTTGGTATTCATTTCAGTTTGATATCTCCATTCGCCCTTGAGAAAAAGGATTTTGACAACCGGATAACAAAGTGATCCTATAAAATTTCCATTTTTGCAAAACCACTTTAATTTTGGAAGCCGGTGTTAAATAACAAAGAAACAGAAACACCAACTTAGCAAATTACAGTTTTTGTACCCATATTAGTTATAGTTATACTCCTTAAGTAAATCTAAATAACGTGTAAGTTACATGGAAATTAGGTACATTAGTACAACAGTAAAACAAAACCACTTATAGCTAGAGTACCACCATTTCATAACAATTTCAATAAGCCAAATCATACCTTCCGGCTTCATCATCAGATCGATCCAGTACGTCATAGGTATACATAGTTTTATTAACAAGTTCCCACTGTCCGTGTTTTCCTTCCCAATTAATTATCAGATTTGTTTAATGTAACTGAAATGAGAACCATTTCATTATTTAATGACGGTTAAAAATTAAAAACAGATGTCGAAATGACTATCTTCCACACGACAAACAGACAAACATTATATCGACAATGAAGAAGTAAAATAAACCAATTTTCTCATATTATAAACAGCTGATTATCTCGATGGGAGGTCTCCAAGAAGGTTCATAGCCTTGAAACCTTTTTAGTTGGGGTTGAGGAGGGTCATAACGCTATCGAATCCTTTGCAGACTCATTTACATATACATGGTGTATTTGGAGCCCAGTTACCTTGAACGACGCGATTGTGTATTTGATTCTGAGATAGAAACACAACAATTTATTTTACAGGTTTTAAGGGTTAATACCTATTTTATTTTGGTGTTGCTAGAGAAAAAAATATACTTTGTTTTTAGTGTTTCCATTATTTTTTAAGCAAATTCAGCAGGTTAACATTTATTATACGCCTACTCAACATCCAGACAGTTGTTAATAAGTTCTTGGAAGCAATAAGTCAGAATAAAATAGGTACAAAAATAATACAATCACCGGACCTTCTATTCAAATTTTAGTAAACTAAAATGCTATTCTATTAGTATCTCTAAAGGCCCATTTAGAGATTTAAATAGAATAAATCCAATTATTGTTGTGACACTTAAAAACTTATTCCTAAAAAGAAAGGAACAATTCCTTAAAATAAAAATTGGACCGTGTTAAGATTGTAAGAGGACGTCCACTGTAATTGGAGCCCAGCATACAAATGAAGTGATCTCCTCAGGAGCCGTTCGACGAAGTGCTGGCGGGGGTGAGGGGGGTCACATTGAGTTGGTACACTCGTATAAATTGCAACAGAAGTAATCTGGAAGAGGGTAGTCGGCAAAATGCAATTAGGAAGCATCTAGAGACGCCTTCGCAGCGTAAAGATATCCTACACGTCGGGACAGATTTATTGGAGCAGTTGAATTTTATTTATTTGGCAATGGAAGTGTCTATAAATGTATTGATTTTGATAATGCTTTAAGTTCGTGATTTTGATTTTAAGTTTTTTTTTTATCTAAGTACCTATCTAGTTATGTACACACAAACATTTCAAAAGATTTTTTTTCCAGCCCAGCAGGGCCTTCTGAAAAGAAAACCCGTGGTTTTAGAACGCAAAATGTGACTGAAAGACACAGGTATGGTTTTAGTCAGTAAAACTCTGACACACCCACTTCTTTCACTCCACTTTAGAGCGGGAGAAGTCGTTAGATGATTTTTCACTGCAAAAAAAGATGGAACGAAAGTCCGCTGTTGCATCAGGTCGCGGCATGGCGGATGCTCCGGAGGGATCTCATGGTGAAATGGCGTCAACGACTGTCGCAACCCAGTGCTGGACACGCCATAATTATGGCGGTAAGTCCCCTCTTTGAGGCGTGGCTGGAAAGACCTCACGGCGTCCTCGCTTTCCGCATGACGTAGGTTCTCACCGGACATGGAAAGTTCGGGAGGTTCCTGCACCGGATTCGTGCGGAAGTGACGCCCGGGTGTCACCACTGTGGACATGGTGGAGCACACAGTAGAGGTGTGCCCCGCTTGGTCAGAGTATCGCCATGCCCTCGTGAGGGTGATCGGCGGCGGCGATCTCTCGCGCCGGGCCTTGTTACAGGCTATGGTCCGGAGCGAGAAGGAGTGGCAGGCGGCGCTCATAGCGCCTCTGCTCCCGCCGGGGTTCTGATCCAGATTTCCGGCCACCGTAGGAGCGGGCTTGCGGACGGCGAGCATTGGGTAGCTCGCTGTTCGACAGTCCGGTAATTGTCCGGACCTAGCGCAAGTCATTGACGGCGCGCACTGTTCCCGCGCGCCTCAAGGAGCTGTCAGCAACAGCAGGGGCCCAGCTGGCTCGAAGCCTACTGGGGCCAGGGTTAGTTCGAAAGATAGCT
Source organism: Mythimna ferrago (assembly GCA_910589285.2). Taxonomy (NCBI): domain Eukaryota; kingdom Metazoa; phylum Arthropoda; class Insecta; order Lepidoptera; family Noctuidae; genus Mythimna; species Mythimna ferrago. The sequence goes on from OU342689.1 coordinate 778,726, forward strand.
CAGCCCCGGTACGAAAGGCAACGAAGGAACAGAAGTGGGTTTTTAGTCAGTAAAAGTCTGACACTATCTTCCGCTCCGCCCACAAGTGAGGGATCTCATTAGATGATTTTCCCACCACGAAAAAAAAAACCGCAAAAAAAGACCTGCGACAAACCAACTTAATTTGAGTTTTTTTTTTTAATTTGTAAGTTTAAGGTCTACATAGAACTGATTTTTTGTCAAAGTCAATGGCTCTTAAGAAGTTGTGTCACTTCGGTAATAAATCTTAATAAGATTTCAGAAATAAGATTTAGATTAGAGAGAACTTTCATCAATATCTTTCGTAAAAGTAAAATGCAATGCCCTACTCAAATTTTATTTTTAGATTTAATTAACTTCAATCGTAACATCGATAAGCTTTGATTAAGTAATTACTACGAACTAATAATATCAAAAACTGATTTAGTGGTGAGATATATTATTGACATTTCATTAAATATTTCGTGTGTTTATTGCATCGGTTGACCTAATTAGTTTCATATTATCAGTAAATACCAAAGTGTGGTTTGTTATTAAAATATCTAATTTTAGCTTTTTTTTTTTTTTTTTTTTGCTTTATTGTTCATAACATTTATTTTTCTTACATTTGTTACAACAAAAACACTTGTCTGAAACCTTTTAAAGGTTTATGTGACAAAGTGGAGGTAGCAAGCTCGCTCGCAGCATGTTACATTAAAATTTATATAATTTAGCTTAATGCTATAATTTTTGAGATGTGATGTTACCAGTAATATAAAGCTTTTTCAAAGTAAGTTTACATTTTTTATATGTACTATTGACAATATTTGATTGCACAGGTTTTGGAATTTTATTTAAATAATCGGGCAATATATATTCCCAAGTTCTCATGCCATAAACATTTACAGTTGTAGGTACTTTATATGTTGGCAGGTAATCAAGATCACGTAAATGTTTTGGTCTACTATTTAACGTTAAAGAGCTAATATAATTAAATTTGTCCAGGATAATTGCCGACCTGAATCTATCAAAGACTGACATAATTTTACAATATTTAAATAATCCATATTCATCATCTTTATATTTAAGTTTAATATTCAAAGGCACAATATTCTTGAGTATGCTTAGTTGTAATTTATATATTTTATCTAGATATGTTTTGTAGGTACGTCCGTAGCTAGTAAGCCCATAGCTTATGACTGGATCTGCCAGGGCGATAGGCGATACAGCATTCGTAGCGTGGAGAAGGGAAGTTTGTATTTGAGGATAGCTAACTTGGCACTAACAGATCTAAGTTTGGTACAGACATTTTCAATGTGAGATCCCCAATTGAAATGCTTGTCTATAGTGAGGCCAAGATATGTGTGCTGATCGACAGCCTCTAGCGCAGGACACCCACATATGCGTGCAGTGGGCCCGCGATGCAGGCACTGGTGATCATGCGCGATTATTTTAGGTATCTGTCTAATCTTCATGTAAGGAGAGTGTATATGTATGATTTTAGTTTTACTAGCGTTGATAACCAGGCCTGCATCGTGTGCCCACTTACACAAATCATCGAATAAACGTTGCATTGCTGCTTGAGCCTCAAATATATTTTTATGATGGGTTACCAAGCATGTGTCATCAGCAAACTGATACACAGAATCCTCTGGAATGACATCACACATGTCATTAACATATAATAAGTACTCAGTTGGGCCAACTATTGAACCTTGGGCCGTGCCCATTTTAGTAGGTATTTTTTCACTATGGCAAGTGCCTAAACGGACTACTGTATATCGATTTTTATGGTAATTTTTGAACCATTTTAACAGAGGACCCCGTATACCATATTGTTCGAATCTGCAGAATAATGTTTTATGCCGTAGAGTATCAAATGCTTTGCTGAAGTCGATGAGGGCAATAAGCACCTGTTCGCGAGCGCCCAGATGCTTATTGATCTCATCAGAAAAGGCCGACAGTAGCTGCGTAGTATTACGACCTTTTTGAAACCCAAACTGCTTATTATTTATGATATTATTACTGGACAAAAAAGTATTAATTTCATTACCTATATATCTTTCCACTATTTTATCTAAACTAGGTAGAATAGTAATAGGCCTATAATTGTTTATGTCATTGTAGGAACCTTTCTTGTGTATGGGTCTAATTATGCCAGTCTTTAATTCGTCAGGATAAGATGATGAGGAGATACATAAGTTTATTAAATGAGTAATGACAGGTGTTATTTCTGAATTTATACACTGTGGATCACTGACACGAATGCTATCTAGACCTGGACTTTTTTTCTTATTCAAATGACTAATTATTTTAAAAACTAATTCATCGTTAACTTTTTTAAATCTCATAGACAGATTAGATGCTTTTTTGGAGGAAGTGTCTTGCAGTAGAGGTATCTCACAGTACTTACAAATTTTGTTTATGTTGTCTTCAAAACCACGAGCAAATTTATTACTTAATAAACTAAGGTCATCACTAAAATGCTTTTTAATTACGTCATCCACTGCATTACTCATCCTTCCACATAAATTGTTGATAATTTGCCAAATTTTTCTGGTATTTCTAAAATTTTCTGAGACTTCTTTTCTGATTGAGTCATTTTTAACTTTGGATATATATTTATTCGTTTTATTTCTATAATTGTTATACAGTAATCTATTTTTAACATTATTTTCATCTTGTTTCCATATATCAAATAACTCGAGCTTTTTGTTACACATATGTCGAATTCTATCATTTATCCAGTTGTTAATATGCCTTTTACCTAACTTAATTTTAGTATGCATTTTACATTGTTCATATATTTTGCTAAAATTTCTTGTAATAAATCTTAACACTTCGGTGGGAGTTTTTAAATCTAGCGCAGTCTTCCAATTAACCTTACGCAATTCATTTCGCAACTTATTGTTATCTATTACAGTAATAATCTTTGAGTGGTTACCGGTAGGCCGTGAATTGTGAACAAGTGTTAAACCCGTTATATAATGGTCAGCTATTTTATAGTTAATTACTGATGAATACACATCCCTGCAGTTTGTTAAGCGTGCAAAAATATGATCAATACAAGATTTAGTTAGTAAATTACCTTTTGTTTCAACGCGCGTATGCTGGGTGATTCCACATTCGAAACCATATTCACTCATAACATTTAAATATGCCGTCCGTATAGGTGTCATTTGCTCGAGATTAATATTTATATCCCCTAACAAAATATAATTACATTTACGTGGGTATAAGCTAAAGACACTAGAGAGTTCTTTTATAAAAGATGTTTTGTCTAAGTCGGGCGGCCGATACACTGCACACACACATAGTTTCAATCCATAATTTGTATCAATCTCGCCGATTATACACTCGAAGAAACTTGTAGTCGTAGGTTTCCGCGTAAAACTAACACTGTTATGCACGAACATAATTATGCCGCCTCCTTTACGATAACGACGAAGTTGCGAGTACATGTTGTAGTCCGGGAGTTGAAATGGATTTACGCAACTATCTGACAGGTTCACTTCTGTTATTATAATAATGTGTACGACGTGAGGACTCGACGAAATTATGTACTCGAGATGGGCGCAGTTTTTGAGCATTGAACAAATGTTGACATGGAGGACATTTAGGCGATTGTGCTTAGTTTCAACACTTTTCATGAAAGATGACCATGTATTGTGGTTATTTTCTTGAATCGTTGATTCATCCATTGATTCATATTATAAGTGGTACTTATAGCTTTAAAGTATTATATAATACTTACCTATAGTTATTTTATAATATTGATTTTAGTAGTTCAAATTTAAAGAAGACGACGGCATTTTTTTTAATGTTGGGAAAAATCTTCCAATGACAACCCCCGCTCTTGGGCGGAGCGGGAGATAGTGTCAGACTCTTACTGACTAAAAGACCCACTCCGTTCCTTCTAGCCTTCATACCGGGTTGGCGCAGTGAATAGCGAGGGTACGATTCCTGCATGGAACCAAAATTTGTATCACCTATAGATAAATAATAATAATATAATAATAATATTCCACAACTGTCACACAACGCCGTCCAGTCCCAAGCTAAGCAGAGCTTGTGTTATGGGTACTAGACAACTGATAAACATACTTATATATTTCTAAATATATACATATTATAGATAAATAACACCCAGACACAGAACAAATGATTATGCTAATCACACAAACATTTGTCCTGGGTAGGAATCGAACCCACGACCTCCGGCATAGCAGTCAGTGTCACTAACCACTAGACCAACAGGCCAGCCAAAAATGTACCGGGTCTGGGTGATTCGTGTATGTGAGTTACCCATCCACAATACATTAGTCATTTCTTGTATAGGGCAACTTTTTTTAAATATTTGTATTGTGTGTTTTTATTGATACTACTTGGCCAGGAGTCTTTTCAGGATTATAATTTGAGTTCTTTAAGGCTAGAGTGAATAGGCTTTAGACTAGTGCACCTCACCATCTACGATTGCATCACTGTTTATCATCAGGTGGGATCGCAGTCAAGTCAAATAAGAAAAAAAACTGTCTTAACCACCGGCGTAACCCACTGAAACGTTTAGAAAAACATTTGCTTTTGACTTTTTTATGTGCACATGTTGTAGGTTTTTTGGTTGCCACACCTAAGAATATTAAATAGAATCGTTCGATAAAAAAAAAGATTTGATGAAAATAACTGTTTTTCTTGCTACAGTTACATTATATTCAAAATAAGCAATTCCTTAAAATGTAACGACAGTCTTGTAAGAACAGTTGCGATGTATATCTAATTTGAATGGACTAAAAATTTCATCCGACCAACGAATGATCGAAATTTTTTTCATCAACCATAAACTTCTAAAAAAAAAAACAAAAAACTGAGATGGCCAGTTTTTTACGTCCCCGACTGTATCCTAAAGCGAAGTTTGAGCCGTAGCTCTTAACTGCAGCGCTGTTCAAGCGTTCAGCTTTGCTTAATTCTTGAGTGAGCTGTGAAATAAAACTGAACACCTGGCTCTTACAATGTTGATCAACCTGAAGTTGAAAATGTCTGCTATGAAACCACAACATTTAGGTAGAAAGTGTACTTAGCAACATTTTATAAAGGTGACATAACGATTTCTTTACTTTTGCATTATGAAACTACTTGATTATCTAACTGGGCTTATACGACCTTATTTTTAGTATGTTTTTAGTATATGCGGAACCTGATTATAGTTTGTTCAGTATCAGTAACTGAATCGATTCCGATCATGTTATATTTTTCCCAAAAAAGTTTAAAAAAGGTCACAAGTTGGACACCACCGACACTAAGTATAAAACAGGTCACGATAGGTCATAGCGAGCATTAAGCTCACTGCACAGCTGGGTGCGGAATTTTGTACATAGATTCTTTACATAAAAATACTAGAGAGGTATATACTAAAATAAAGTTGTATGTCTAACCAGATTAGCCTATGATATTCCATTGCTAGACAAGGACCTATCTTTCTTTTTGCTAATTTATTTAGGTTTTTAACCGACTTCTTAAAAAATAGGAGGTTCTCTAGTTGTCGGATTTTTCTTAGGTATCTTTTCGAATGTAGTGTTTTCAAACCTTTATGTTAATCAAAAATTACATGAATAGCCATCATAGCATTAAGTCTGTTTCTCTTGTTTTACGGTTTACAATTGTATAAGTGTATTCCCTGTAATTAACTAATGTATATGTATATAAGTAATATTCAATTATAGAAACTGAGTTACGATAGCAAATTATGATCTTGCTTAAAAGAGAAAATTTCGTGAGGGTGTCTCTCTCTGCTCTCTGCTATTGCTTTGATCCACGCTAATCAAAAATACATTTTCATACTTGCTAGCCAATTTACAACAAGGAACGACAAGATAAATCGTAGCTAATCCCATTATTTCCCTCACCGTTACTCCATCATCTTGAGTTAATCATATTAAAATACTATAAAATAACCACTACAACATTGTCCTCGGTAAAATCAATAGGTAAAGCCTTAAAAATGCAAAACGGTCCAATAAGGACTTTAATAAAATCAGTGTTACATTAGCAATTACTTGGACCGCCAGTGGCGCCCCCTGCCGTGCTGAATAAATTTTAATGCAGATGAACTTAATAAAATGCAGTGCAAACTTCGGCCTGGCTACTACGGGTTAATTTTCTTAGTGCTGGTTACACGATGTAGGTACTACACTTTGTAGTGAAATTGGATTTTCGTTTTATAATATAATTCGTTTTTTAATAACTTTTTAACTAACGTGCAGTGTACGAACCTATGTTATTGTATTGAATAGAATACCTACCTAGTCATTCTGTACAATGCACACTGCTCACTCTAGACCCCGTCAATCCCTATATATTAGGTTAGGTTAAACCTTGCAGACAGATATTATAATTTGAAGATTTTGAATTTGGATTTTTACATACTTTTTTACAATTAGAGCTTATATTGAACTGTCATTAGCGTATTGTCGGTTGGACAACTGGCATTGTATGGAATTCTTAATCAAAGTTACATAAATTACTATTTAGGGGTGTTTATTTTTTTTCGTGCATATTATGCGTCCAGTAAAATAACATCAATTTATTCCATAAATATCTATATTCTTTCCAACGGATACCAAATGTAATACAGTTATGCGTGCATGCATGTAATATTTACAGTAGTAATTAGCATTAATTTTTAATTTTTTTTTTAATTAATCCTTCGGTGTCCATTTACTACTATCCTTAATAAATGTATTTTTTAATCAAATAATTCGGAGTAAATAGAAACAAAATAATTATATTAATTAAGTATATTAAAAAACACAACGTTTACACCTAAATTAAATAATGCTATCTTCTCAATATATTAAAATATGATCTGATGAATATTTATTTTTTATTTTGTCTGATTACCCTCGTTATGAAAAGAAATCCATACTATAGTTTGCGCTTGACCATAAATGCTACTCTACTGCGATGTCAAGCCCCGCGCACATCTCAGTATGCCATTGAACATCGTAACAGGTGCATCCTTGCTTGCGAAAAAAAGATATTTTCGTGTTAAGTGTCGCGGGAGGTGATTATTCTGGAATCGTTCTCTTTCCTATCGTCCGTATTATAACGTGAGTATATAATGATTTTGTTTTGTTTTTTGATGAATTACTTAGCTTATTATCAATTTCAATGATTCCCTTCGAAGTTTGGAATAGGTATTAGGTTTGTAATTTTGATATTTTTGAATAAAAACTGAATAAAGGATTTAAACCTCATTACCTTCTTCCTCATTCCGTTCGTTTACCGTCGTTTCTTTAATTTAACAGCATTGCCTTCTGTTTTTTTTTCATTACCTTCGCACACCTCTTCTTTTATTAAGTCTTATAGTCCCTTGAACTATCTGGCCGAAATTAAATGGATGCAACTCTCGCACCCGCCTAGGCGGCAGTACGCATATCTGTGCATTTATTTGCGGCCAGCAGGGCCCGGAAAGCGCGCGGCTGACCTTTAAATCCATTTTCTTTGCTAAATATTGATTGATTTACATATGCTATGTTCACTTTGAAGAATATTTAACCACCAATTTTTATGTGTAAAAATGTTTCTAAAGATCCAAGCCGTTTCGAAGGAGTAGCGAAAAGTTGCGAAAAGTTGCGAAATTGCTAAATATTTTTTTTAGACAAAAGTATTAATGGCACGAAAAATTCAAATGTTGATAATGTTGTTCATGAATCTATTATAAACATATATTTTTTTCAAACCTATTAATCTGGCCGTTACCGAGGAGTAAGCTTCAGAAAGTCACTGTTTTATGGCACTTTTCGGGCGTTTGGGCCTTAAAGGCTTCAATATCATTTCCTTCCCTATCCTTCTCATTACCGTCTCAGTTCGATTTTAGAAATGTTATCAAATTCAAAGTTACTAATAAAAAGCAAACGACGAAATGTTCAAAGATTATCCATATATTAATGATATTAGTAAGAAAAAACCAAATAATTCGACAATAAATATAAAATGTAGGATTGCTTCGAATTTGCACGAACTACGCGAAACACCCTTATACTATTTAAAGAATCACTAAAGAATCTGTACAATCTACTGATTGTAAAGATTGCCAGTAACTTATACATAAACTCACACACCGTAGATATAGGCATACAACACTAGTCAATATTCTTACATACTCCATTTGTTACTTTTGCATTCATAAACACTATACTCATAACTATGTGTATGTTGTTCTACCATCCGATACCTCAAAATCTTAAAAATTATCTCAAGTGTAAATTCACTAAGAACTTGATACCTTAGTAAAACATAAGAAAATGTAAGGCAACCCAAACGATAATCATTGTTTACAAAATCTTCATAATCTAGTATTCCTACTCTGTAAAAACAGTATTTATATAATAAAAAAATCTCAGCCCATCACTCACCTGAAATATATTCTTCCTCACGATAATTTTAAAGGTAAAGTCTGCGGCGCCTTTTAAAATAATGATCTTGGAAAATACAGGAATAACTCAAAATCCTGAGCTGAAATCCTTTAAACGAAGACGTTTCTCGAGTGAGACTGACATAAAGCCTGCCACATCCTACCTTACTAACATTATATATGAGAAAGTCTGTCTAGATGTTTGGTTGTTTGACTGTCACACACAATATCTGACTAAGATAATTTACATTAGAAAAGACTGTGAGCTCTGAGTTTGTTTCAGTATTTCTTCTCAAAGTAATACTATTATGGAAAACATCGTGCCACTTGAATATTAGAGAACAGTAATGCAATTGTTGATGGCGACTAGTTTATTAAGAGTCTATTCACAGTAGCCTTGAAGAAAACTAAATTATAATTGGACGAGAAGACCGCTGCAGCCATGTTTTCCAGTCTTTCGATGTACGCGGTAGAAACGACGAAGCAAAACGCTTAGTCCAACGTAAGACACTCGCCGTATGTCGGGTTTTACGATGGTAGAAAGATGATAGCGGAATCAAGTCATTTAATTCATGCGCACACTCTCCAAAATGACCCGAGCTTCCAGGCTTTGAAAATTGGTGTTAACCAAATCTGGATCACCAAATAGCCTCTTGACATTTCTTTTCACTGAGTCCAAAGCTTCTAGACGGCATCTAGGTCTAAGTTATATTTTTTTCCCGCATGAAAGTGCTTATTTAAACTAATGAACAAAAATTTATACTGTATATCACGCCTTAATAACGAAACGAATTTTAACAAAACATGATCGTTAGGATCTAGATTGGAAGACCTTGTTCCTTTGTCATTATTTCCAACTTCTGTGAGGGTGAAACCGCTAGCAAAAGCTAGTCTATAATAAGTTGGGGCTGGTTTAGACGACGGAACTAAATGCCAGGCGGTTACGTATGACTTGAGTCTTTGCGGCTTACTCTAAGACACTGGGACAAAGAGTTAAGCGCAGAAGAGACAGTTCAAGCACAAACAAAAGAAGGGATGACAAATAATTCAACATCAATTACAAATAGAAATTGGTCCTTTGGGAACTTTTAAATCCTTATATTGCTCGCGGTTCATACATTGTTTGCCTAAGAATCAACAGAGACGTGAATTTACTTTCTGTTTTCTAAATAATGCATATCTTTGATTGACAATAAATTAACATCATGAATATTGCAGAGTATTGCAAGAAATCCAAAATACTTTCAGCTTTTGAGGTTATAATTACGTCAATAAAACTTCTACGGTATTAAATTAGCTTTTATTATTAAAAGTACATTAGATTTTATCTTTTAAAATTCCATTACATGTCTAGTTATTAGATAGACCAGACTATTTCTTTTTACATTTATTTATTCGTTTAATGTACGTTGAAGAGCGCCGTATTTCAATCACTACCTACGCTTCTTTAAAAAAATATTATACAGGAAAAACTACGTTAGTATTTTCGCTATAAAAACCACAGCAATATAAATTATTATTCTGGGATACGAGTATATTCGGGTGCTCTACAATATTTATCGTCCGAACAGGAAAATATTCATATATTGTTCTTTTGAAATATTGCCTTTAGAAACTTCAGTCGCTCTAACATTAATATAGAAAATAACTTTACAATGAGTATTTTTATTGAACGCAACGTTACGTGATTGTACTTTAATATTTTATATAGAAATAACTTTTTATTAGCTTATCAAATGAATGCAGTTTTATTTTTAAATTGTTTCAAACTTTATACAGCACGCAATTATACTCGTATAGTTATATTTTTTCATCATCATTCACCATCATTTCAGCTGAAAGACGTCCACTGTTAGGCATAGGCCTATCCCAAGCGTCACCACAACGACCGGTCCGGTGCGTCTTTTTTTTTTTTTTTTTCGATGGGAAAAATCATCTTATGACAACCCCCGCTCTTGGGCGGAGCGGGAAATAGTGTCAGACTCTTACTGACTAAAAAACCCATCCCGTTCCTTCAAGCCTTCATACCGGGGCTCGAGCGCCCTTTTGGATAACCCTGGCCCCAGTAGGCTTCGACCCGGCTGGGCCCCTGCTGTTGTTGACAACTCCTTGAAGCGCGCGCTGTCGACGACTTGGGCTTGGTCCGGACAGTTACCGGACGGCCGGACAGCGAGCTAGCCATTCCTCACTGTCCGCAAGCCCGCGCCTACGGTGGCTGGAAATCGGGATCGGAATCCCGGCGGCGGCGAGAGCGCCGTTGCCTGATGCGGTCGGCGTCCTCCTTAACCGGTCCGGTGCGTCTCGCATCCATCGAATTCCCGCGACCTTGACCAGGTTATCGGTCCTCTTTGTGGGATGCCTTCCAATGCTGCGCTGAGTACCGGAAGATCCGGTACTCGGTCGCTGCTCCAGAGCCTTTCGTCCCCATCTGTTCTTCATGAAATTTGCCCTGCCCATTGCCACTTAAGTTTGGTGATTCTTCGAACTATATCGGCGACCTTGGTCCTCTTGGTCTCTTCATTTCTGATGTGATTACGCAAGGATACTCCGAGCATAGCCCTTTACATTGCCCTTCGGGTGACTTTAAATTTTCTTATGAGGCTCATTGTAAGCGATCACGTTGCAAATATTTTTCACCTCGAAAATATTGAAACAGTTTATTAATGTGAAAAAGCTAGACTCAATCAGCCTAGTTTAACAGGCCATTTATTGCTCAAGCATTGTCATGGACGTGAGCGGTATTGGCTTTTACATGAATTCCGTACCACGCGTGAATACGTTGATAACTCGAGATGTCGTTTTTTTTTTTTTTTAGCTTAAACGCTTCTGTGACCTTATACCCTACCGGTATTAAAAACTCAACTCGAAATACTCAAACAAAATCAAATTATTGCTTTCGTACATAAGTGAGTATCTACAATTATGGCAATAAATATTTGATAAAACGACATGTCAAATTAATAATACTTAACTGACAGCGTTTATATTATTGCATTTCGATTTATCAACATAAGTCAGAACATGCATTAGTTAATATATCAACATATACGTTTGTGGATTTGCGAGTGTAATATGACAAAATCAGTTATCAAGTTATGAACGTCTTTGAGTACGAAACACGCACATATATGTCGAGTTATCTAGTTATGCACGCTATCTAAAGTTGTGATATTTAAGAACATTTCGAATTGTCTAGTTATGCACGCTATCAAAAGTTGTGATATTTTAGAACATTTCGAATTGTCTAGTTTTATCATTATAAAATCACACGAGTCATTTATGAAACTCTTTAAAATGGGCATTATATATATATATATAAAAATGAATTTCTGTTCGTTAGTCTCACTAAAACTCGAGAACGGCTGAACGGATTTATCTTATCTTAGTCTTGAAATGTTCGTGGAGGTCTAGGGAAGGTTTAAAAGGCGAGAAAAAATCGAATAATTTTCGGGAAAACCCTAAAAACAGCCCTTTTCTATTTCCCATACAAACGTTTTCTAGAGACAATTTGAACTTTATTGCTATTCAATAAAGTTCATATTAAATTATAATCACTCACTGTTGTCTAAGCAATTTAGGTGTGTTCCTAACGTCAAAGAGTCAATTTGCAATTTATTACCGCTGCATAAACTTCAAATTCAACAATCATATCTATGAAAATAGTCTTCACGTGCGCTTTGGAGGATCTAATGTGGCGTTCCGAAAATAAACAAAAGTGTGACAAAAAATGTAATAAACTATTAGTAGTACTGATTTCCAATTAATTTGGTCGGCTTCGCGAAACTTAATTTTAGCTAACTTCAAGTTGTGAAGGTAAGAGGACAAAATGTTGATGTAGACAATCGTTGGATTGTGCCATACTCGCCAATATTGTCCAAAGCTTTTGAGACTCACATCAAGGTGGAATATTGTAACTCTGTAAAGTCGATAAAGTACATATGTAAATATGTTAACAAAGGCAGCGATATGGCTGTCTTCGCTGTAACCAATGCAAATGATGAAATATCACAGTACCAGATGGGGCGCTATGTAAGTAGCAACGAAGCAATTTGGCGTATATTTTCATTTGCGATCCATGAAAGATACCCTACAGTAGTCCATTTGGCGGTCCATTTAGAAAATGGTCAACGCGTTTATTTTAATGAATCGAACGCGGCAGACAGAGCGGCACGTCCACCATCGACAACATTAACAAGTTTCTTCACAGTCTGTCAAACTGATGATTTTGCTCGCACTTTGCTGTATGCTGACATGCCACGCTATTACATATGGAATGCATCATCGAAATCGTTTCAGCGTCGAAAACAAGGAACACCAGTTGAAGGACATCCAAATGTATTTGCTTCAGACGCTCTGGATCGAATCTACACAGTACATCCAAATAACGATGACTGTTATTATTTGCGATTGTTGTTGGTGAATGTTCGTGGTCCGACATCGTTCAAACAACTGAGAACAGTTAATTGACAGCTGTGTGCGACTTACCGTGAGGTATGCCAACTATTACATTTACTTGAGAACGATTCGCAATGGGATGATACGCTCAAGGATTCCGTAATATCTTCATCGCCGCATCAAATTAGTACATTGTTTGCGATTATCATATCGACATGTTTCCCCTCGAATCCAAAAGATTTGTGGGTTAAGTATAGAGATGACATGTCTGAGGATGTTTTGCATCGTGTGCGCCGTGAAACTTTGAATCCTACACTACAAATGACTGAAGAAATTTACAATGAGACATTGATCATGATAGAAGATATGTGTTTATTGATAGCAAATAAAGTATTGTCGTGTTTGGGAATGACAGCACCCAATCGTCATATGCACGATGCATTAAACCACGAGTTGCAAAGGGAACAACAGTACGACATTGAAGCATTGGCCGAAACAGTTCGTACAAATGTTCCACAAATAATCAACAACAAAGAATTGCGTACGACACTTTGATAGAAGCTGTGAACAGTGGATCTGGTGGAATTTATTTCCTTGATGCTCCCGGAGGAACCGGAAAAACGTTCTTAATTTCATTGCTTTTGGCGAGGATCAGGTCGCGAAATGATGTTGCTCTAGCGTTGGCTTCATCTGGAATAGCTGCGACTCTGCTAGAAGGCGGACGAACTGCGCATTCTGCCTTGAAATTACTACAACTTGCAACATCGCCAAAAATAGCGCAATGGCCAAGATCCTACAGGTATGCAAATTAATTGTTTGGGATGAATGCACAATGGCCCATAAGAGGTCACTGGAGGCGCTGGACAGAACATTGAAAGATCTTCGTGACAACCAAAATATTTTTGGTGGGGCCATGATTCTGTTGTCAGGTGATTTTCGTCAGACTCTTCCAGTTATTCCCCGATCAACTGTTGCTGATGAACTAAATGCATGCCTAAAATCATCGAATTTGTGGCAGTACGTAAAGACACTCCAATTTGTCATTTGGTTAAATTTCATAAATTTAAAAAAGAATAAAGGATCTTAATTTGTTTCTGCGATTAAACTTTGTTATTACTTCATTTGGTTTTTATTTAAATTCAATTATGACAGTTAGAATTTTTATCTTCCTTCAGGGAATAAGTTGATAAGTCGTCGGTGAACAATTGGATAAGTCTGTTTTTAAATGCATTAACAAATATTACATTTATTTTGTAACGTAGACTTAAAACAGCTCCTTAAAGAACCTAAATTCAACTATTAAAAAAGTAATCATCATTATTTTCGATTTACCAGAAGATCGTAAACTTTAAATTGGCTGCCCTGAAAAGTATGCATAAATGACATATCAACTTATTCACGCCAGGTACGGAATTTAGCTTTCGTTTCAAGACTTGATTTCAAACGTCTAGTCCTATGATTAATTATTTTGATTCTTAAACTTCATTATAGTAATAGAGTTCAGACAACATTATAACTGATCAGCGATTTATTTATTGATCATATACATTTTTTTTAAGGTAGAAAGCCATCAAATTACTTATCTCACTCTAGGGTGGCACGCAAAGGACATTCAGACTTTTAGGTATTTACTTGTGTCCTTTTTTTTCGGTGGGAAATCATCTAAATGACATCTCCCTCCCTTGGGCAGAGCGGGAGGGCGTGTCAGACTTTTACTGATTAAAAATCCAATCCTGTTCCTTCTTTGCCATTGTTCCAGAACCCCGGGGATCTCTTTCACATCACCCATGGCACCAGTAGGCTTCGACCTTGCTGAGCCCCTACGGCCATCTGTATCCTATAATTTTCATTTGCGTTCTAGAGCCACAGTTACTATTTCCATCCATAAACCAAGTCTCACCTTCCATTTTGCGTCACATATCCTGTTCACACATGTTCCACATAGAGATCTAATGAGAGCGTCGGAGCCCATTGCTCATTGCAATGCTGTCCGCATTGCAATGGGCAAATACTGGTTAAGGCAGGGAATTTAATCATACTAATATTGTAAACCCCTGTCCTAGAGAGGAGGCCTGAGCCCCAGCAGAGGGAACATTGAAAGGTTGATTATGCCATGCTATGCTACAATTTTATAAATTCGAAATTTTATGATAGTGAATCTGTGTATGTATGTTTATATACAAACAAACAAACTTTACTTCTATAAGCTCGAATTGCTGAACGAATTAGAATGAAATTTGTATGTTTCCTTAGGATAAACAATTGTGCACTATAATCCGGACGAAGCCGCTGGTAGCTAGTTTGGAATAAAAAATATTTTTTTCCATCAACGCACCAAGCAAATCAAAACAACAAGCTATAATAAATTGATACAAAGTTTTTGTGTCTAGAACCCAAACTTTTCCCCCATTTGATACCATTTGAAACCACACACTGTCGCCTAATACTCTTTATCCGATAATTTTAAACCCCATTTCTGCCCCAAGTCACGTCTCCCAAAAACCGAACTCACTAATCTTTGTCCCAAAACTTGATCCACATTAAAGTGTAGGACAGAATTATTTCATTAGCGACACATGCCGCGGATGATATTCAGAAAGAGATTTAACTGAAATGGTGAAACTCTGCCGACTTACACGCAGATTACGAGTCGTAGGCGCGCGTTGTGGCAGCACATGCATATTCATGCGTCGATGTATTACGCGCCGGCGTACTTCTCATTAATATTCTGATTAGTTTGGATTGGAGTTGTGACGTATTAATTTGATTGAGTTGTAGACAATGGAGGTTTGTGTTGTGCTGGTTGGCACCTTCTTGGAGATGTGACTATCTGTACCTGTTATCTTGTTGTTGTAGACGACGTAGTGCGAATTGACTTTCATTCGTTGGCCTCTTTGGTCGATCGATGGTGCCGAAAGATTCTGGAGTGGTGTCTGCGCACCGAAGGATTCCACAAGGTCATATGTATACAGATATATTATTTTATACACACATAGCATAGCATAGTCGGCCATAAAATGTCCCACTGCTGGGACTCAGACCTCCTCTCTAGGAGAGGGAATGGGCCCTAATGTACAACGCGGGACCAGTGCGGTTTGGTGAATGTCAAATGTCTTCGAACTTTTTGGTTTTAGGACATGCCGGTTTCCACACGATGTTTTCCTTCACCGTTTTGAGAGCAGTGGTAATGAACTACATTACACAAAGTAATGCGCCTGGCTGGGTATGAACCCGTGACCTGCAACTCGTAAGTCAGGGCCGTTACCTTTCGGCTACCACTGCTCTCAGTCAGGGCCGTTACTATACATAATTATTATTTTTATTATTTTAAAGTTATTTAATTCCACTAAATATCAAATTGAGTAGAAAATGATGGTTCAAATATCAACTTGACTGAAACCTTATCCCACTTTTTATATAAAATTATCTTCTTTTCTTTAAGAACAGTTTCACTAATTTCCAACCTGTATCATATAAAGCGTGGCCTCAATACGTAAACGATGTAAAGGTGAATGTCCCAATTTAATAAACAAGAATTCCGCGTAACATTCGTGGAAAAAAATGATTTATTGACAAATATTCCCCCAAAAGCTGGGTTTCGTCGGAAACAAGAATTTTCCTCAAACACGAGTAACGACTGAGCATGAAGCCGGAATTTCTTTGAGTGCAATTTCACCGTGTTTGCACATTCAAGGTTTTTTCTGGCTTTTTTTGGTGGATAATGGCAGTGTGCAGTTTTAAATGAAGTTTTGTGGATTTTAAGGATTGTATCCACGAGTGCATTAATTTGTATTCTACATTTTACTACGTGAGTACAATAATAAGTTACTTTAATATAAACTTCGCGTTTGTTGTTCCTGGAAACTAAAATTTAATCATTTGTATGTCTGCTGCAGTGTAATACGCTGAGTGGAATGAGAAAAAAGATAGCTAAAGGAACTACATTATCCTTTCTTGATTCAGTTTTACAGTTGCCTTATTTCTTTATTCACTCTGAACAAAATGTCAGTGCTTTAAGCTGTTTAAGAATCGAAGTTACAACATTATACTTTTGAATTTATACGTATAATGGTTGCGACCTATGAGACAATTAATTTATTCTATGTCAGTTGTAACTAAGGTTCTAACACATTGTCAGACGTTTTACAGCTGAAAACGTTATAATATAAAATAAAATAACCTCGACCGTTTATCTAAAAAAGCCCACACAGGGCCCTATCGCAGAAGGTCATACGCACTCCACACAAAGGCGGGACATAATTAACTTAATGAAGACCAGCGCTGGTGAAGAGCTGCCGAACAAAGGGCCGGGACAAAGATGATTCCCTAACAATTTATGCGGATAATGGCAAGAGGTTGTTGCCCATTTGTGAGCCGAGAACACAAACGCCATTGTACTCCGACGGTTTTTTGTTAAGGACCGGATTAATTGTTGGAGGGCCTGGAGATGTATGCTGAATGTAGAATTAGGGATGAAAGGACCGATGCTCGGCTGTGTAGTGATTTGATATGGGATGGAGGGTGAATCCGCAAGTTCGACTTGGTTTGGTTTGGACGTGTATTCATGTGGTGTCTATAATTTTCCCGGTTTTCCCGGAGTGAGAAATAGTTTTTTTTTAGGATTTTGTTTACTTTGACCTAGTTCTTTTAGTTTTTTAATTTTGCAGAATAACTTGGTTTCATATTAGATAACCCAATACCAATCCGCACTGTGCCCGCGTGGTGGATTACGGCCCATTCCCTCTTCTAGAGAAGAGGCCTGAGTCCCAGCAGTGGGAACATTATAAGGCCGACTATGCTATGCTATATTAGATAAAACTCAAATCAGAGAAACAGAATACACATGTTTGATTAGTCTTGATGAATAATGTTTTAGTATACAGAGTAATGTAAATCTAAATTAGAATTTTCCAAGCTCAAAATTCTATTAGACAATTTGATAAATGTCATCGTGATGAGTTATAATAACAGTTATCTGTCGCAACTTTAATCTAATAACCTTTATGTATATTAATAAACTAATAAATATTACTTTAAAACTTCTCTACTAAGTAATTTTAAAAGGTCACGTTATTTTTTATTTCTTAGAATTTAGTCTGAAAGGTTTTTAATGTCAAAGTGCAATATTGAATAAATTCTATGATACAAAGAGATTTTTCGGAGAAAGGACTTTTAATACGCATCAAGGGTCCTAATCAGCATTTTAATCTGTTGGATAAGACCTGAGTACGTGTAATTAGCGAAGTTGCTGAGTTAAAGCCTGGTTCGAATAGAAATCGTTTGCGCTAACAAAGCGCGCGTGTACACTTCATCGTAGGCTCTAGCATCAATCAATCATGACCTCTGTGGCAGTCTGCTATCTGCGGCGGGCAGTGTGGACTAGGCTTTAGGCTGTTGGAGCCAATATTGGCGGTCAACGTCTTTAAACTGTGCAGTTATCTGATACCGATTTTCTGAATATAGGTTCTTTTATCGCCTCAATCGACGAGGGTGAAAATAAGGTTAAATGAATGCTCTATGTGTATTAGTGGCCACGAATTCAATTTCTATTTTAATGCGTTCCATTTTAATTGAATTTGTAACAATTATTTATTTCACTAACATGGGAGCCCAGTAATCTACACTAATAATAATAAAGAGATTAAGTTTATTTTTTTGTTTTTAGGTAATCTCTGAAAGCTGGCACTTTCAGAGATTACCTCCTACAGACATAAGCTTCCGATTGCTAAAATTTTTTCACCGATAGAAAGCTGCTTTATTCCTGAGTGACATAGGCTATATTTTATGTATGTGGTCAAAACCGTAGACAAAAGCTAGTAATATCTAAATATCTATGAATTCATCATCATCATCTTCCTGCCCTTGTTCCGTATCATTTGAGGCCGGCCCAACATGTTTTTTTTCTTTCATTTTGTCTAGATAGGACGTTTTGCTATCACCAACTCCCTTTTCTTTCATATCACTCTTCACACGATCCATCTAAGACTTCAATTAGCTATTTGTATTAAGATAAATGCTAAATCTTTTGGGAATCTGTTCAGTTGGTCCTTTATCTCTATTAGTCCTAAATAGATACTAATTTGATATTTGTATCCAAATCAAACGTGCATTCAGTATCATACTGTTTTTTTTTTAATTGTGAATCATCTAATGACTCAGTTGCTACAAAGGTGTGGTTTTAGTCAGACTTTTACTACTGACTGACTAAAACTACATCTTTATGGCAACTGAACGATCAGGTACCTTTTTCCGTTCTAGGATTACGGGTAACGTTTTCAGAAGTCAACCCTTAACCCCGCCTACTGGGGCCAGGGTTAGCCGAAAGGGAACTCGAGCCCTGGTATAAAGGGTTGAAGGAACGGGGTGGGTTTTTTAGTCAGTCAGAGTCTGACACACTGTCTCCCGCTCCGCCCAAGAGCGGGGGTCGTCATAGGATGATTTTACCCACCAAAAAAAAAAACCCTTAACCCTGGTAGGCATCGGCCCTTTGAGGTATGCTTGGAACAATAAACGTCGGTCGAGCACTAGGTATAGGTACAGTATGTTGCGATTACCTATTCTTGTTCTCATTTTTTTGTGATTTGCGGATCCCATGTTATAAGTATTTTCTTTGTCTACCTACATAACTTTAAACAGTACAAATACAAAATGTTTATCGATATAAAAATAATTCTCATGACCCATCACTTTACTCAAGCCCCCTAGTTATACCTAACACTATATAGCTACGACGTTAGCTTATAATGTGAAGGAAAAGGCCTGTGACTACAATGCATTGTCCATTATAGTCATCAATCAATGCGACCTCTGTCTGCCCTATCTGTGACGAACAGCTTGTGTACTACTACAGAGGGACGGCGTTTAATGGACGGTTCCTTTCACCAACCTTTATATTCGTATAAATTAAAACTTGTGGCAACTCAAGTAGAAATACCTTTCACTAGTTTGTTGGTGATGTTCGTGAGTAAGGTCAGGTGAGGACTAACGACCGGTGTGCGTGGGTGACCACGTGAATGTGTTTATTTAAACTTCGTATTTATTACAGTTACAGCTGCCACCACGGATATTGAACGCTCGGCGTCAGAGTGGGGATTGGTTTGCGTATTCCATACATTGGTGAGCCAATCGTCGTCGTTCTTAGATACGAGTACATGCGGCAAGCGCAATGAACGAATCACGAGTGTCATCTATGATGCGATGCGTAGCGAGCCAATCAGTGACGCTCCCCGCCCCCGCGTCTCACGTCGCACCACCTAAAGAGACCCGATTTTTGACTTCTGCGCAGCTGTACATCACCATTATCACAATTACGCGACTTTCACCAGGTATCTTCATTTCTGATCCGATCACGCAAGACAACTTCGAGCGTAGCCCTCTCTGTTCTCTCCTGTAGCCTTCTGATGAGGACCAGTAGGTACATAGGTAGACTTAGAGTAGTTTTCTAACATCCTTTGGATGAATGTAAACGAAGCTAATGAAGTATGTAAGGATTGTTTATGTGTGTAAGTACAATTTTAATTATTTCTGAACTATCTCCTCGTGCATCAGTATTGGTAAGATTTCCTCCATTCTCAATATTCGGTGTAAACGATTTTTATCTTAATGGTATTTGAAAAAATGGTCTTTTTATACGACTGCGTTATGCAAAGGTGGTGATAATGTGTTTATGGGCTGCGAGATTGTTCGAAATTTATAATATAAGCACTGATTTATGTTTAAATGTACAGAAGTAGTATTTTTTTTATGAAATCAGTGCTCCTAATAGTAAGCAAATAATAATAATAATATGGGTCGCGAGGTTGTCGACATGTGGGAAGTAGCAATCATTGTGCCGATAGTTGTAACGGCCAATGGCTTAAACTTTTGAATGTCTTAAGTTACACAGTTCGACATAAGCCATTGTCTTTCTATTGTGTCTCTAATTACGGCATTTGAAGAGTTAATAGCCAAGAGCCTCGAACAACATCTGAGGAGGCTCTCGTTAGGCAGCTGGTTCAAGGGCCTAGTCCAGAAAGCAGTACTTCTGGACACGGCACGCATTGTTAGGAGGTTCCTCTCTCAGGAGCCCTGACCGCCGGTAGCTTGGACCTTGTTCCCGATGCCGGTGGGCTACTATTTTTATATTTTTAAATGTTTTTTTTTTTAAGAAATATTTAAAAATATAATTAATATGTTTGTAAAGTTAATAAATGGAATAATAATAATCTTTATTGGCATAAATGGTACATGCATTTTAAGAATGAATCATTCATCTATCAATCATTTTATGAACGCGCTCCTGCGCTAGTATACACTGTATTACAGGAGCTAAAGTGTAATATTTCGGGCATGATCGTATCACAATATCAGTGCATCAGCATCGACGCACGCACACGGCACGCTTGTGACACAATCAAGGTTTATCAAGAATTTTAATTTTTTGCCTGAATTATTAGTTGAATTTATTTTACGATAAAAATTACCTATTTTAACCCTAGATAGATAACCATATTTCACTGTACAGTAAAGATAACCATACGTCGACTCGACGTGCGAATGTTTGAGTGAGCATATATTGGATTATGTATATACTAGGTTTATAAATGTGATATTATATATTATGTACTTTAATTTTAATGTGAGTAAATGAAAAACATTAGAGTTTATTTATATTTTTATTAGAAAAAAAAATTAAAGAACAGAACAAGACACTTCTTACTTTACCAATCTTAAGCATTTCGGAAACTCTCCGTCAGTCGTATAACTTACTATGTATACTTTTTAAAATTAACTTTTTACAATCTCTATAATATAAAAAACCTAAGAAAATAACACTTTTTATCCATTTTATCCTCAAAGGTACTTAGAACAGGCGCTGGACTTGTGCTTTCCACAAATGAGATTTTTGCAGCGGTCAGATATTATTTTTGTCATCCTTCTAATTTTTTATGGAAGAAAGGCATAATATTTTCTTTCCTTTGCCTCAGGTATACCTTCACGTAATGTGAAAGGTTCGGCTTGTCTTTTTGGCAATATATCACAAACAAAAACTTATAGATTCGTCTGCATAGTAAGCATTTTCTACCTTGTCTCTATTCATGGGGTCATCGAGGTATTGCCGAGTTTCTTCATAAGTTTTATCATGTCCACATAATATAAGGTCCTTACAAATGAAATTGGCGTTTGGTATAGGAAGAACGTAAAGTCATTTTTTTTTTGTAAAATATTTGTTAGTCAAAGTATGCACCGTTGTTATCTATGCACTTTTGCCATCTCATAGGTAGTTCATGGATCCTTTTACTAAATAAACCATGGGGGCGATAATCAATAAACTCTTTGAAGGCGGTTTGGACTGTCGCATCGGAATTGAATTTTTTTCCTTGTAAGAAGTTGTCCAAATTCCAGAAAAAATGGTAATCTTTTGGAGCAACGTCCGGGGAGTACGGTGGATGTCGCAGACATTCCAATTGTAGACAAAACGCTAATTTCATATGTAAGGACCTAAATTAGCCACTTGTTCTACCTTTAATAGCTGTACAATGATGGTCGTGTTTTGCTCTAAGAATTTGTCACTGTGGCATGATAGTACAACTCAGCATACTTGGCGAAGCATTTTCAGGAGTTTCAGGATCATTTCCAGAAACATCTTCAATATCGAATGGGTATACCACTAGGAGAACACTCACTTTATTCTTCGGTATCACTCTGTACTTTATCTTCTAATAAATTGTCTTCAATTTCACTGTCCGACCCCTGAATCTCTTCATGGCTCGTTTCATGCAACAACTGACTGATTTCTGAACCGTCTGTATGATTTTGTGTCGTCATTATGTTATTTTTATTGTGATTATAACAAGTAAAAAAACTAATAAAGAAACACGTATGTTTATTCTCAAAAAAGAAAGTAACACATTTTCCCAATAGTCTAGAAACTGACACTAAAGATAACCATACGAAGGCTTCGACGTACGGTAGATAAATATCGACGAAAGTATTGCACTTACCCAAGTGTTAAGGGTGTGTTCTGCAAGCTCCGATAGCCGACTGAGTTGGCAGGAATGGGCAATTTAGTGATGCAAAAAACAAACGAGTTACAACATTTTTTCAAATTCGAATACGTCGTTTCGACGTAGGTTATCTATCTAGGGTTAATTAATATATTTTCGTACTTTAATAGGAGGTATGTGAAAATGTAATACACTATAGGTACGGCGTGAAGCCCGTTCCTGGTAATCGTTATTCCCAACACTTTTGTAGCTTTGTACTGAATTCAATATTTCACTGTATTTTTCGATGCATAAGTTTAAATAGCATGGGTTTATTTTTTGACCGTATTAACTAACTTAATTGTAACAAAAATGTTGTTATGATCAGTCATCAGTGTTACTGGTCGAATTTAATGAATTTTGCCCACAAAGTAAAACATAAAGGAAAAAATATAAAACTGTGTATAATGTACTGTCCATTATAATCATCAATCACGGCTATTGTCTGTCGATTCATAAGGAAACGTGAGTAGTTAGGAAGTATTAAAGTTGCTCGTTTCGGTTTAACAATTTCTGTAATATGAATAATACCGTCTTATCTTTCAATTAAAAAAAGCTTTTTAGCTCATTTCTCCAATTTGTTCATAGTTTGACTTATTTATTTAACTATTCATGTACACATATAAAATGAAAGACAACAAGAAGGAAACAGTAACAAGTTTTCAATGAAAATATTTTTTTCATAGCAAGCTTTTATAGGTTCCGTATAAACTAACCTACCTATGAACAGAACAGTTCAATTCCTGAATTGAATTACGATTTTCCAAATTGCAAAAAAAGTTTTTTTTTTGACGTATCTACAAATTTACAGTTTGCAGATTTTTCCTACACTTTTACTACATGATTTTGCTTTATGCCAAATTTTAGGATTCTAGGCCTACGAGAAGTACCCTATGAATGTTGTTTCCCTTGAGAGTATCGAAAATCAAACTATACATTTTTGCGACATAAACGGCCGTGTGTTTTGCGTTAACACTGAAGTTTGATTTTTTCACAGCTGGATGGTTTTAATTTCAACTCGACACCTTCACGTGTTCCTCAGATAAAGGGTGTTGACAGACAGACAGACAGATAGATGAACAACAAAATGATCCAATAAGCAGCAGGGACCCAGCCGGGTCGAAGCCTACTGGGGCCAGGGTTATCCGAAAGGGCGCTCGAGCCCCGGTATGAAGGCTTGAAGGAACGGGATGGGTTTTTTAGTCAGTAAGAGTCTGACACTATCTCCCGCTCCGCCCAAGAGCGGGGGTTGTCATAAGATGATTTTTCCCATCGAAAAAAAAAAAAATCCAATAAGGGTTTCGTTTTTTCCTTTTGAGGTACATAACCCTAAAAACACACAAACATGCACACTTAAAAAGAAAAGCACAAGTAAAGCCAATAGAAAAGTCAATATTCGAAAAATATTCACATCCAATCATAGCTTGACATTTCCGCGTTCGACTTTCAAACATTATTCCGGTTTTGTTTTCAGAAAAAAAGAAATAATTGAGAATTTTCCGTGAAATGATGAACTTTCAGAGGAGGCCCGAGGACAGACAAGTTATAATAGAAAAAAGAGTTTTTAACCGCAGTTAAGTTTTTTTAAGGTACTCGTGATCTAGTGATGCGTTTGTTTTGTTTTACTTTAGACTAGCTTTTGCCCTCAGCTTCGCCCGCGTACATAAAATATAGCATATGTTATTTAGGAATAAAGTAGCTTTATATCGGTGAAAGACGACGACCACGTACCAGAAGACGTAGCGTTGGAAGGCCTCCTACAAGGTAGACTGATGACCTGGTATGGGGAAAAAACTACTGCCAATGCACTTATAAAATTTATTCTGAGAGAAAATGATCCCATTTTGTCATATTAATCTACCCACAATACCTAATTTAATCTTTTATTCCAATTTAATTTGCAAAGCTACGACTTTCGTGGTCTTCAATTACAAATAAGACAACGTTGTTAAATAAAATACCAGCTGCAAAAATCTACGACACGTGTCAAGCTATTGTAAAAAATATGTTGACATAAAGTTAGCTGCAAATGAACTACCTGCCAAACTTTCATCGACAAACACAAAACAATACACGTCCCAACTTTATCGATGGTCAATCCATCGACATTTTCGCACCACTGATACATCGTTCTGTAACAAGTTCTGTACAAATTTTGGCAAAAGAAAAGAGCAGTGAAAACATTTTTATATAATTATGGTCCCTTTAGACCTTTATTAAAGAAAATAACAAACATTCATTTGTAATTAAATGGAAGGGTAGCTCGGTTGAAGTGTAGGGCTAACGACCTGACGGACAGGAATAAGTATGATTCTATTTCGTTTCAACCCCTTTTTCGATAAGCAGATGTAGTTTATCACAAGTTGGGATGAATGTTTGGGTCATGATTTAGACTAAACGGATCCTGGCCGGGCTCGGGGAAAATGATATGACGTCCCTTATTCCCCTTTCCCTGGCTCTGAGCTCCATAATTGTCTTCCGCCTAGATCCATGTTGTAGAGAGTTATTTTACTAACTTTCTTTGACGTAACACGTCTCGTGTTTTTATGCTGAGCAAAAACAGTAAAAATCATGTTTTTTGTGTAGGATCACCACATAATACTTATTACCACAGTAATATGTATTACATACGGTTTTTAGTATTTGTTGTTATAGTCATCTGTGAAAATGTTAACTGTCTAACTGTCACGGCTCATGAGCTACAACCTGGGGACAGACAGACGGACAGTGGAGTCTTAGTGATAGGGTCCGGTTTTTACTCTTTGTGTACGGAACCCTAAAAACTTTTAATTTGATACTAAAACTACGCACAAAAAATGTAATAATGGTTTTCAATTTCAAGGTCCCTAAATCGCTTAAATGTGAAAACTAGGGCGTAAAAAAGAGATAACAACTTCAGCTAAAAAAGTATCTAAAAAAGGAATAAGGAGATAAAAGAAAAGTCCAGGACGAAATTATCGCAGAATCTGTAAATCATCGCAGACTTGCTCCTTAACATCTCAAAGAATTACCGACTCCTCTTCGGCCCTTTTCTCTTTAAGTAAAGACCTCTTAAATACCACACAGATACCTAAACGTTAAAAGGAGGCATTAAGAGCATTCGCCTGTACATTATATATTAATGTATTTATTTTTTACCTAAACTCAAAATTAAGAGCTATTTTCGTCAATAGATTTATCTTGTTTCAGAAGCTCATCTTTAAATTGTATACTTTGACTTCTACCACAAAACGACCTCAAAAAATTGCATCCCACATTCTTTTGAACACAACGCTGACTCTACACGAATAGATGAAACACTGCTTCAAACCAAACGCGCGATCGAAATGGAATGCTTCTCAATCCTCGTCTGGGGTCCTACTGTAACTATCTAAGTACAAGGTGGAGCCTTTAAAGGCAGCGCAGATAAACATCTAAGAAAGGTCGCTACCGAAAAATTTATTTTCCCATTCCTACCTTTTTTGTGAATAGACCAGATTCTTTCATTTCTACGTTCTGCTGTAGATAGTATTGATAAAGGCTCGATTGAAAGATTTGGGTCACCATGACGCCACTTACGGAACCATTTAAAGAATGCCCCGCGTTAAGGGAAACGTTGCAGTAGCTGAAAACAGACCATTTGTGGCGAATTGGGAGCCGTGAAGGACTTCGGATTTATTTGAGCAGCGGGAAATATTGGTAAAGGTATTTTCGGAAAATTAATATTTATTAAAAACTGTTATGAAAGTAAAAGCATACTTATTTACATAATTTTGATATGATTTTAATTAAAAGCAACTGTTAAATACTCGCTTCGTATTTGTTTATTTAAATAAGTAAATGTTTTATTGAGAAAATGTTTGTGCTGCATGTATGGTTTTTCTTTCTAGAATACGTTTGTTGTTTGACTTACAGTAAGTATCGATAGTAGTAAATCGGATCGTAGGATTAAGCGTTTCGCCTCGTCGCCTTTCTCCAGCCTTTGGATGTATGCGGTATAAAACCGCATACATCGAAAGGCTGGAACAATTTGCCTGCTGGGGTCTTCCCGTCTGATTATAATTTGGGTGACCTCAAGGCCAGAGTGAACAAGCTCTCAAAAACTAGTGCGCTTTATCATCAACGATTGCATCACTGCTTACCATCAAGTGGGATAGCAGTCAAGCATTTGTTTATATTATTAAAAAAAGTAAAGCTAAAATTTTAATGACACTAAAACCACCTCGTCAGGAAGATCTTGCCAACTAGCTAGCTAGCTCAAAGCACGGCTAAGCTCTTCTAGTTAATATTAAAGGATTTCATATCATCAACAGGTGTGAGACGGACACAGTCGGCATTATGGAACCACAGCAGCGCTTGATCTGGTGACTTTATTTAAAGCAACCGGTGCAGGTAGCAGGTATGCAACGATGTCTGAGTCACGATGGCTGATCTGAGCTATTGTTGTAGGGGCCAGCGCACACTTGAGACCGGACTGTCTTAGACAGACTTATCTACGACGTCGTAAACTTATCTACGACACTGCAGACTTGTCTGCGACAAGACTGTTTAGTAAGTCCAGTGTTGCCAACAGTTACACTAACTTATCACTAGAGTCAACTTTTAAAAACACCAGAAAAGCACTTATAAAAAATTATCTCACACAAAACATTGCAAAATTTCCCACAAAAAAATGTGTGTTGTACAAAATAAAATAAGTAGGTATGTAGGTTATAAGTTTTCTTTAATAGTAAGTGATAAAAAATAACAGTCAGTTGATCAAAATACCATTTGTTGGTTAAATTAACATTAGTAGGTATTTATCTACAAATCTACATACAAATTAACCAATAATAGCTAAGTATTAAATCGTCTTCAGACGAATCATTTTTGTTTGCACCATCATTGTCGCTATCAGATTGATAATTATGGATTCTAAGGTGCTGATTTCCACCCGAGTGATCGCATTTTTAGTAAGAAATTGAATTTTACTAAAGCACTAAAAAATGCGCTAGCCACTAAAACCAATATTTCCCAACGAAATGGGGGGATTTAACCACCCGTTTTAGTGGAGAATCCACTAAGTTTGAATCCGCTAGACTGTTTTGTCTTGATGGTGTACGCCGCGTCGTAGGCAAAAGTCTTATCGCAAACATCGTAGACAAGTCTGTCTAAGACAGTCTTGTCTCAAGTGTGCGCAGGCCCTAAGACCTCACCAATACTTTTATAACTATTATAAAAATTAAGTTAATAGGGTGCGTTACTACTAATGCTTGCTGAGAGGAGTGGAAAGGAGTATAGCGTGAATTGGCCAATCACAGTGCTTCAAATCTCCACTCCGCATCAGTGGAAACCGTGTATGTGGAGCGGTGTGAAGCTAGTCGAGCGAAGGGCACCAAGCGGAGGGTAGGTCAGCACCACTCTGCTACACTAATACTGCTAGATTGCTCTGCTTCAATGGTGTATGTGAAGTTACATGTGAAATAGCACAAAATATAATGGTTTTTACTCCGGGAGTACGTTCTTTTTAGACAATTTTCTACTTTCACGTGGGCGAAGCCGCTGTCAATACCTAGTTTTGCTAACGGGACTTGGTCTTCGATGTCGAGGATTCTTCAATATATTTTTCTTCGACGTAAGTTTATGTCTAAGATGAAGTCTTTCAACCAGTCTTAAGGTAACCAGATCTCTTAAGTTCCGGGCCATCACAAAGTTTTCCTCAAAATTTTGATGGACGGAAATTGTGTGGTTCTAACAAATAAGGTTGTGGTTGGATGTGATGGAAAGGTTAAGTTGCTGGCAGCAATATGAAGCAACAGAATGGAGCCGATCCTCCGACTTTATTTAGTAGCGCCCGGTGTGCCTAACGACGTCTGTCTACTAGGGGTGGCAGAGCGCTCAATACCGATGTAAGACCACAAGAATATTTACTCGATTATTTTTAAGTCTTATTATCCAGTCGATTAGTCAGTTATATTAATAATTGTACCGATCTCTGAGTTTCTTTCCATATTCCTTTACAGAGTAGTCAAGGTTAACACATTTAGTTCAAAATATCACTAAAGATGACGTAGAAAAGTAAAATAAATGTAACAATATAGGATTACAAACATTTAGAAACATTTGAAAAAATATACAAGTTTTTTTTTAAAACAAGAACGATCATTACTATATATTCGTTTTTCGTTTTTAGCTGTAGTTAATTTAGTAATCTTTTTTTTTATCTGTATGTACCTATTTGTGTCTAAGTAGTTTCTGTCTACTCCAGGATGTCTGGAAGAGATCGCGGAATGCGAAAAGTTGCCGATTGTATGTTTATTTTTAGTCTAAGATTCCCATTTATTCAAAAAATATTTTTTACCTTGGAGTATAATAAAAATATATTTAAAAAACCATGGCTTTCAAGAAATGACCCTTAAAATATAAATTAAACCGTAACCAATAGATTCATCACCATCTCCCAAGCGTTTTGCCAACTAACTTGGGGTTCCAGTCTAACCAATTGCGGCTGAATACCCGTGTAACCAAATGATTATGATGATTTAATTCAATACAACAATGATGCAGTGACTTAAGGGTTTCATTATAATTAAAAAGATATATCACCATCGAGCACGTCATCGCTCATCAGTTCCGCAGAGTGGAGCAACTGCGCGAGAACTATGTATTGCCTACATTAAATTATGTCTGCAGTGCATAATTGCACCTCACGTAGGGTTGACAAGCCTGAGACAATTATAGTCCTTGTCTAGCATTCTAACTGCTCTCATTGTTATTCAAAACGTTGCAGAAGAGCTACAAAGTGTAGCTAATGATTTGCCTTTGTAAGATTTTGTAAGGATTTTTTGTAATTTTCAAAGTAGCATACCACTTGGTTGTTAGTATTTCGGAATAAAATAAAGTTTATTCTTTTCTATTCTACTTCATTATTTTTTTTGTATCGATAGAGAGTAATAGAAAGTCGCTGGTAGATAGTTTGAATACGTATATATGTCGCGGCCAGATCGTTAAACGTTAACATTTGATGATATGTCAATCTTCGTTTGGCCATATCATTGATGTAAGATTTCTATGATAATAAAAGGTCTAAAGAAAGTAAGCTAAAAGAGGATTGATATATCATCAAACTTAAACGTTTAGATCGATCTGGCCAGTTTTACTTGGCCATACCATGAAGTGATCAATTTCTAAGATCTGGCCACCAGTGCATATACTCGAGTGAATTTCTACTAAAAGAGCAAAATTTTAACATCAAATGTTGGTCATATAATAAACATAAGATAAAAAATTGAGAGGATATTTGACATTTTATTTCAGTAAGAAGGTTTTGTAATATCGGTAATAAACATACTCAACTTAGATAAATGACCGAAATAAGAAAAGAAAATGTTTCATAACAAAATGTTCTCAATAAGATTGCACGTCACAACCCTAGCAAGATCCCGCTCCGCATAAGATATACATGTTATATTATTAAATTTGGTTACTTAGCTGTGGTTTAAAATTTACGAGCGTATCGAAACTCGTTATAACAAACAAATTTATTGGTCATCTGCTTTCTGTGTAAAATATTGAAGACTTTCCGAGACTGCTATTACTTGGCCTTTGTGTAAAGATCCTTATTTAAGATAGATTCTGGCTAAATATTTATTGAATGCTTCGGCCTTATAAATTTTGCGGTATTGAATAAATTAACTTACAGGTTTGCACCATTTGTCTTCTAAAAATTAACAGTGTGATTTATTATGAGTAAATAGAGTCAGAATTTACCTCAGACTTGATTTGAGGAAAAACACAATTTTGTTATTCATTCGCAAGAACTTCTAATAAAGCCGAGGTTTATATCTTTTTAATATTTCAGTGTTGGCTGTTTTGTTTTTGTTATATCGCTTCCACAAGGTGTCTACATGTCTTTTTATCCAACTCTCCTTTCGCAGGTATGCAAGAACAGATTTCTTTAAAAATAAGCATCACAATTGTGCCTACTTTTTCTGTTTTCTTCATCTTGTCTTTAGTATGTGTGCATTAATAAAATTATTAAAAAAAAATACAAACTAAATTATGCGAAATACTAAAAATCACAACACATTAAAAAAGTGACAATTTTAAAACTAGGTATAAAATTTGAATGACAACTAACTACATCAAAGGACTGGAACAATTTGCCTGCTGCGGTCTTTTCGTCCGATTATAATTTGGGTGTCTTCAAGGCTAGAGTGAACAGGCTAACAAACTAGTGCGTTTCACCATCAACCATTGCATCACTGCTTACCATCAGATTGGATCGCACAAGGACACGGGAGTCAAGCACTAGTTTATATACAAGGTGCAGTTTTAAAACTGCACAATATTTCAGGAGGTTGTAATAAAACTCATAAATAATCATATAAAAAAACGATACCTGGTCAATAATCAGTAATACTTGTTATTTAATTTTTTAATCACACTAAACTAAATCGATTGATCGATGGCCGCGGGGGCGTGGCTAGGGTGTGGCGTGCGGGATGATGATTGGATGATACATTATTTATGAAACTATCGTTGCGAGTTAGTGTGTGTGAAAACGCCCTTTATTGTTCCGTGTTTGTGTGTGTGAAAAAAAGCGGGGTTATAAAAAAAAAAAAAAATTACCTACTTATTTTATTATTGATTCGGGTCGAGAATCACTAACATAATTACCTCCTGAAATATTTTGCAGCTTCAAAACGACACCTTGTACAGATAAAAAAAAAATGTCACCCCTGTCTACCTTTTTTTTGGTTGCAAGGTATCAAATTACTTCTCCCGGTCTGAGTCGAGCGACCTGACACTCTCTGTGTTTGATTTTTACTGACTTAACCGGTTTCTTTTCTTTCGAACAATTCCGAAGTCCTAGTAGCCACATTGCCTATAAAGAACGGAAAAAATCTTAAATATTCTTCTTTGGTATCAATACAAGCATGGGAAAGCAGCTAGCTGTCCGACTGTCCGGTAACCGTCTGGACGGAGCCTTTTTTTTTATGGTGGGAAAAAATCATGCATTGACATCCCCCGCCCTTGGGCGGAGCGGGAGATAGTGTCAGACTCTTATTGACTAAAAGACCCACCCCGTTCCTTCTAGCCTTCATACCGGGGCTCGAGCGCCCTTTCGGATAACCCTGGCCCCAGTAGGCTTCGACCCGGCTGGGTCCCTGCTGTTGCTGACAACTCCTTGAGGCGCGCGGAAACAGTGCGCGCCGTCGACGACTTGGGCTTGGTCCGGACAGTTACCGGACGGCCGGACAGTGAGCTACCCATTGCTCACTGTCCGCAAGCCCGCGTCTACGTTGGCCGGAAATCGGGATCAGAATCCCGGCGACGGCGGCGGCGATAACGCCGTTGCCTGATGCGTTCGGCCTCCTCCTTTGCGAGCATTACTGCTTCGCAGAAGTCGGCGACGGCCTGCCACTCCTCCTCGCTCCGGACCATGGCCTCAACCAAGGCCCGGCGCGAGAGGTCTCCGCCGCCGATCGCCCCCACGAGGGCACGGCGATGCTCCGCCCAAGCAGGGCACACCTCGACTGTTTGCTCCACCGTGTCCTCCGGGCGTTCCGCACAGTGGCGACACCCGGGCGTCACTTCCGCATGAATCGAGTGCAGGAAACTCCCGAACGAACCATGTCCGGTGAGTACCTGCGTCATGCGGAAGGTAAGGACGCCGGTCCGGACGGAGCCCAAGTCGTCAACGGCATGTACTGTTCCCGAGCGCCTCAAGGAGTTGTCAGCTTCCGTAGGAGCAGGATCGAAAGCCTACAGGGGCCAAGGATCTGCTTTTGAAAGGAAGGCTCGGCGCCGGTATGAAAGGCAACGACGGAACGGGGTTTTTAGTCAGTAAAGTCTGACACTATCTCTCGCTCCGCCCAAGAGCGGGGGATGTCATCCAGACGATTTTTATCCACCGAAAATAAAAAGTCCTAGTACGGACTTTGCCCATTAAGAACTGAAAAAAATCTTAAGTTTTCTTCTTTGGTATCATAACAAACATAGGATAGCAACACTAACACCCCAACGCATCCCATGTATAATCTTCAAATCAACACCAAACACGAAAAGGAAAAGAGCACCTAACAAGATTCACAATAAATTAGTTTTGCAAAGCAGGATGTGGAATAATAAATGTTGCAAATTGTGAGGATTTATCGAGGCCCGTATTTGTTAATAGCCATAAATTAATTACCAGGAGTTATCCTGCCGGCTACCGGATTGATAATAATTAGTTTGTAAACCCAACCTTGGGGTCCCCTTCGAATCACAGATTACTTGCGTATGTTTTATGGGGGAGTAATTGGATAGGTACTATTTTGATACTTGAAATTTATTGGCTTTAGGAAACTTTGTCTATAATCTTTGAGAAGCCAATTGAGATATAATGCGAGTTTGCTGATGACGAGTAATAGGTAGTTAGCTGTCCGGCAATAATCCATACCGAGCTCATGTCGTCGATTGCGCATAGAGTTCCAAATGCACCTCAAAGAGAAACCGTAGGGCTCAGTGCCGATGCCCATTCGGGCTGCAGAAAATTTTTGAAAAACCTGTGATCCTAAAACGTAAAGAACAACTGAAAGATAAAGGTGTGATTTTAGTCAGTAAGTCTAATACGCCACGCAGGGGCATGAAAAGTCATTGGATGAATTCCCACCTAAAAAAAAATACAAATGTATAAACAATGGAGGATTGAAACGCTACGTTCTACTAATAATTTTAATTCTATAATAATCGATTTCGTATGAGCAAATTGTAGTACCGAACAACTGCCAGTAAGTTATTGAACCTCATACTTAGTTTACCGACTCTTCTAAACAAAGAAAAAAGGGATAGCGTTTCCACTCACTGTTCAACTCCCATTTATTAAAGAAACTCGAGACTCCACAACACCCTTAAAAACTCAGCAGATTCTTCATAAACGCGCTCCCTCGCCTCGTGTCAAACAAAAACACTCCATACAAAGATCAAAGTCGGGCCTCGAACTATGACAGTTATAAAAAGTCGGGAAAAAATTCGCGCTTGGCTAGTTGGTAAGTTGAGTGATATTTCAAGCCCAGCCCGACTGGCCGGGACGTTTAACATGACTCCTGGGCAAGCCAAGTTTATTTTAAAGTTCGCTATTGTAATTCTGAACCGGTTTCCCCCGGTTCAAACTAGTTCGGAGACAGTACTGTGATTATGGTTAGTTTATTTGAATTGTGAATGTAATTAGGTGGTTGAGTATTTATGGTTAGTGGTTACTCTAAATTAGTTAATAAAATGAAGCTAAAAAAGATAATAATAAAGTTAGAAAAAAATTGTTTCAGTTTTCCTGGTCATGAAAATTAATTAAAACTTTATGCCAACTCGAGGCATTGGAGTCTCTTCTTTAAATAATTCATTTTGAATTGATTGCAATACCAAGAAAACGTTGCAAAATCACGTTCAGTATTTCTTTCAATGACTTGTATTTGTTCTCCTATTAAAACCATTTTGCAGCCTTTACACAGCAAAGGATATTTATAAGCTTGACCAAAGCAACACATTAATTCCAGAAGCAATTTAAATCTTCAAGAATCGACCCCTACCATACATCAAGACTGCGGAAGGGTTTTTATGAGCAATCTACTCTCTGTTATCTAGTAGTGTAAACAGTTGATTAACCCCCTTGGGGTTCACTTAAACGCCCCCTACGCTTATACGACATAATGGCAGATTTTCGTCTAACAACACAACCATTCAAAATTCAACTCTCTTTTCTAAAAGCCAAGGTTGGTTATACGTTGTTTTGTGTGGCTAAGGTATAGTTTCTTCCAGTACTAAGATAATGCTGTTCCGTTGGTCCAGTTCATTTGTCAACGAGATTAGGATGTGTCCAGATGAGTTAGTGGAGTAAGCTGAATGTAGCCTCTTGTTGTGGACCATCGTCTTTAGTGTAACTCGTAATGGATGTAGGGTCCGGAGATAAGGTGGGCAGTTGACTTGATTCTGTGTAAGTACTGAGAATTACGTTGGTTTAGGAGACAGTTTAGTTTTTGGAAGAAATAAGTGGTACTTAGATGATATTTGTTACAAAAAAAAAAAAAAAGCAAACTGCCTTAACAATCTAGTAGTACTTACGCTAATTGTTGAGTTACAGGTTACTTTTAATCGGATTTTTAACAGGGACATGGCTTCATGAGCTATAAGCCTGACCACCAAGTACTTTTGCATGAAATTGAAGGACTTTATCTACGAGTATTCAAAAACCGAAGTATATGTAGTAAAGATATATTTATTGCATAACGGTGTACATTGAGATCTTATTATTTTATAAACATTACATTTTTAGTTGCAACAGTCTACCCAAGTCGGATATGCAATATTGTTTAAGGAAATCAGGTACTCACAAATTAATTTTATTGTGAAAAAGTAGATAAACACAAATATTATTTTTTATCAAAAAACTGTATGCCGTATGTTCTTTC
The DNA here is from genome assembly GCA_910589285.2 of Mythimna ferrago. NCBI lineage: Eukaryota > Metazoa > Arthropoda > Insecta > Lepidoptera > Noctuidae > Mythimna > Mythimna ferrago. The sequence goes on from OU342689.1 coordinate 813,960, forward strand.
AAAATTATTTTTGATTTTGTCAAAGAGTTTGCTAGAATCGATTACGGAACCACGAAAGAAATGGTATACAATACAATACTCTATGATTAGAGTTGCTGAAAAAGATCTTATTTCATTTCTTTGTGAGTATAGAAGCGTAAAGTTATTTCCTATTTCGTATTTTCTTCAAGGTTACGAACAAATCCGTTTACGCCTGCTATAGATACCGCTCAAAGTTCAGCTTTCTTATGACGGGAAATATCGCCAACAACGTATGATCCATCGCCTGATAATACAAAGTAGGTTTCTGGGTCATATTCAGGGTCGCTGGAATCACTTACTGGTATCTGTGTTACTTTTTGCAAGTCATTGTCTTTTGTGGCATCGATTTGTGTGCCGTAGTCATGGTTGGTTTGCTGATCTTGCCAATAATAGTGTCTTCTTCTGAAAACTTTCTTAAAAGACCAACTGCGTAATACGTGTTTCATTTTTGAATTGAAATTGCTTCTTTTAATTATGATTTATCTAAATTGCTATCCACTCTAAAATTTAAAATTTCTGGTTTTAACCATCAATACCAAGGTTGCCGACATAGCACGAAGAATCGCTAAACTTAAGTGGCAATAGACAGGGCAAATTGCTTGCAGAATAGATGGCCTTTGGGGCCTTAGGGTTCTGAACTGGCGACCGCGTACCGGAAGACGCAGCGTTGGAAGGCTTCCTACAAGGTGAACCGATGCCGATGTCCTGGTGAAGGCTACGGGAACCCGATGGATGCGGGATGCAAAGGATCGTTCATTATGGCGACACTTGGGGAAAACAGTTGACGTCTATCGGTTGAAATGATGAACCATCAATAAACATCTGACAGGGAATTCGACCGCACAGTTAGCGCAGTGGCTGAGCGATTGGCTGCGTTGGGTGTCACTGATTCGATCACCGTACGGAACCAATATTTGTATGGCCTACAGATAAGTGTTCCAGATTTAGGTTTCTTGTGTATGTTAGTTTACATGTTTGCAAACGGACCCACGGTATAGGTCAGTCCTAGTTGTGGGCAACGTTTAAAAAAAACTTCTTAAGTTCTTGAGTTCAGTATCAATAAACATTATTATGGTTTATATATGCTCAGTCTTTAGATCTATCAACTACCAGCCTGGTGACACCAAAGTTAAATGTTTAACCTTTACAGCAGGCCAATGAGCCGCCATGATGATAGAAATCCTTTTATATCCTATCCGAACAAAATGGAAGTGAAATGTTTTATATCCCGGAATTATTCCAGCAGTTTTTGCGAGCCATATTTACATATTGACAGCTCGAACCGTTGTTGCGTGAATTAAATTTGTTGAATTTAACTTTTTTATTTGTTCTTTTGTCACCCTCGTAGCCTGCATCACTTCAATTAGTTGAAATTTTGATCGTTTGAGCGAACTTTATGTGTTAAATGTTTATATTATGTACCGTAAAATTAAGGAAAAAAAAATTATGAAGTTTATTTTTTTGTTCATTTTGTTTACTACAATGAAACTATGCTAACCCTTTTCTAGCATAATTAGAAAGAAAGAAAGAAGTTTTTTTTTTTATAACAGGACACACTTCAATAATTCAAATAAAAAAAAATAACTTAAAATTAAAATACAACAATAAAAACATTGAAAAAACTGGTCTTTGTTAGGCTCCTATCTCAGCACGTTTGTACTCTTCTATCTGTATTTGTTCAATTTTTTTAAGTGTTTATGTGTACATAAATAAATAAATATGCTGCAATATTTGAAACAGAAAAGTAACGCAGCAAATTTATAAAATAGATATTTGGTGCTTTTAGGGTAAAAGAAACAAAGATTTCATAAAATAAAATAAATCTAAAGATAAAACATAATATCACAAAAAATGCACATGTCTAAACATAGATAGCTAAAAATATGAAGGAAGTGTTGAACTAAATCTTGGAAACTATAAACAAAACCGGAATCACTATGAAAACCAACAAGACCCTAATCCGACCCTGCTCGCCATCTTTCTCTAGCAAAATATTTTAAAAAGTATTACATTTCAGGTCGTATCCAGCATACATATCAGTGTGCACGTCTCACAATATTGTATGATACATACAATGTGTCAGATTCCGCTCCACTCGGTTTCAAAATCAAATTTTTATGAGCCGTGAAATAACCCTGGCTTGAAGCTCGTAATGCCTTTCGATGCAAATATATTGTATATCTAGTTTATGTACAATATGTTTTGGGGAAAGGTTGCTTGTGTCAAATGGTTTTTTGCGCCGTAAACCAATTTTGGGATCGGTTAGCGAATTGAAGGTTTTATGTGCCATGTTTGAAGATAGTTGAGTGATTTTATGAGGTTTTTCTTTAAACAATTTACTGGGCTTTTCTTTTGCTTATGCTTTTTTTTCTATTTTCTGATCTGTGTTTTCATATTGTTTAGACCCTTTTAGTTTTTGTTTAGGTAGGAAATCATCCCTATGGTCCTTCTTTACTTTTGTTGCCACAACCTATGGCCCTAATAGGCTTCGGCCCTATTAGGTCCCTACGGTTTTACTGACATCTCATTGAGGCGCGCGTGGAACACTATGCGCTGTTGACGACTGAAGTTCGATTCGGACGGTGAGCTGCCCATTACTCGTCGCCTGCAAGCCCACTCCACCACGCTGTTCTCTCAAGCGTGCGGCCGCCTTCTTCGCTAGCATTACTGCTTCGCCGGAGGAAGTGACCACCTGCCATTCCTCCTCGCTCCAGACCATAGCCTGCACCAGGTCCCGGCGCGAGACTCTTTAGGTGATCTTGGTAAGTATTAAAATGTACTATTACGGTACTGTAGTACTTAAACTTATTTTATTTTCATCTTTAATTTTATCTTTCTTACTTTTCTATTAAAGCTATGATTATAAAGGCCTATATAAAGTAATAAAGATTTATGAAGATCTTTAAGATGAAAAACAAGCAAATTAAGTATGCATAATTGAGTTGGAGTATTTTCATTCCGCCTAACCATATTAATTCTCAGCTTTTACCGACTTTCTCTCATAAGATTTGGAATAAAGTCCTTCAGTGTTTGCAATAAATCAATTTTAAATTCATTTGTGATATATACCTAATTAAAATATTATCTAGGGCAGCGGAATATATTATTCAGTAAAAAAATTAATGGTACAATAGTTACATTCATATTTTTAATAGTAATATCGAGGAATGTGTGTCCATGATTGAGTTTGGATCCTAAAATAGTTTTTTTTTATGACAAAATTATCATCGTTGCCATAGCTTTTTGTTTATTACTATAAGGACCGTCTGCCTTTAAGAAATGTCAGTGTAATTGACTGGGCTATTAGGCCCGATGCCTATCAGGGCTGTAGGATTCTTTAAAATAGTCATCACGGCCCTTGCAGAACACAGTTGGATTGACCTGGCGGGGAAACTGTTTTTTTATTATTTTTTTTGTATCAAATTGTGCGTCTATTCAGGCAGTATAAACATGTTGTCTTTCTTTTTTTCTTTCTTAATCGATAAAATTTTACATTCGCTCTCGTTCCTAGAGCAGGAGAAGTTATTTGATGTCTTACTATCCAAATAAATCATCTACCCCTTTTTGATATCTATGGCTAGACTAGCAGTCTGATGTGTACTATTTATAATTATAATTTTATTTAAAAAAGACAATAAAATGATGAAATTGGTAACTCCAATTTTATAATATATAGACTTTAAAAATATGTATATACAGTGATAGCGTTATTGTTCTCTGCACATCTTGCCTGAATCAGTTAAGAGACCTGACTATTATTCTCTTCACATAGTGGCTCAAAATAGGGGAATAATGACTTTCTACCACTGTTCTTGCGAATCAATTCAATTCAATTCAATTCAATTCTTTATTGCTATATCACATGTGTTACATAAGATGACAAAATAGTTATATAAGTGCACATGGACCCTGTCGGGCACAGCAATGTCATACATGAAGTAGGTAGAAATGCAATTTGGGAACAAAGTTAAAACATAGAGAAACACAAAAAAAAAAAAAAAAAATTAAAAATAAATCGGATATACAAATAAAATAAAAAGTACAATAATAAGTAATAAGATAAAAAAAAAAAAATAATAATAAAATGTCAAAAAAATCAATCACATGGAAGCCATTAGTTCAATTCTGAACAAACATTTCCAATTCTGAACAAACATTTCTGATGCAGGGGATAGTTTCAACACCACCCTAAAAACTTGTTTATCAAGTAAACATCTCTACAACCTATGTCTACAACTTATAAAAAAAAATACCTAACTAAATATTTTTTTAGTGGGAGGCCTTTGCCCAGCAGTGGGAAAGTACAGTCCCACTGTTGGGCAAAGGCCTCCCACAACTCTTTCCATGTTATGTCTTCTCTTGAGCCACTTCGAACCAGCTCTTGCGATAAATAATAATAATAAAATGCTTTATTTGTATTTTAGACAATTTTTTACAATTATTATACTCCTGCCAAACTGCATAGCAGTTTGTTGGCAGACGTAGCTCCCGTGTTATTAAATTATTTATATTGCAAACATTGTCATTACACACACAAATATCATATTCAATTCAGTTCAATTCAAAGCGGAAGGATAGGTGTCTATTCCCGCCATCTCCTCACAGGTTGACCTCGGCGGCGTCGTGCGTCCTATGGTACCTATAATTACAGTAAAATAAAAAAAACAGTAATTACAATTAGTCCACATTGGTGTCGACTGGTAATGTGCCTAAAAGACTGACGGCATTGCCACATTGTATGGCAATGTTTATGATCTGTTCAAGGTAATAGTCCTTGGGTCACGCAAAGTGTTAACTAAACGTTTTGACAGATCTTTACTTGTGAGCACTCGGATCCCGATCCCACGAATCGAGAGTTTTAACCCCAAACGGTTTAAAATTATAACTTCGAACAAGTGTATTATATTTTCGCCGCTTGAAGTCCTCCGTAGCCGCAGCGGCAATACCAGCAAACACAAAGTAATTAAAATATTTTTTCAAAATTAACACGAATAGATTGTTCTTTTTCCTTATGATTTTTCTTTCACTTATAAAATGTACACAAAAAGAAACACATAAAAAGTCATTCACAGACAAAACGTGGAACACAAAGCGGAACCTCGAAAATCTTGGCGCGAAATCCGCATTATACATTCCCACATAAATAAGTAAATGGTCCAAAAACTCCTGTTCATTATGATTCTCTGTTATTTTATTCTCTTTTCCGTAAATAAAACGCGTAATATCATGATTAATCGCTCGTTATAATTTATTATCGGCCATTGAATTACTTATTTGTGTAAATTTTATATTTTTTGTGGTGGAATTACGGTTTGTGAATGATGGTTCGAAATTAAACCACTCAATGATTTTGTTGTTGCATTCAGGAAATTGTAGGATCAATAAATTCGTGAATAATTTATGTTATATGGTTTACTTTTTGATAAACACTATTTTATGTTCAAACCTAGGTCTTCCTGTCAGTTAAGCTCCATCCGACATAATAAACATTTTTTAAATGTTTTTTTTTTTGCAACTTTCACATTTGCAATAATGCGTAAATAAACACATGTGTGTTTAGCTGAATAGTGTTTGTTTATTTGGTGGGCATAATATCTACCTTAGGACAATTTTACGCTATTACTTGTACCTTTCTGTCATAAATTGTTGTCAACAAAAACACTTGTACATTAGATAAGTAAAGTTAAAGTCTTCCGCAATTTGTGCCAAAAATCTAAATTCCCTTTTTTCGAAAGTCCTTCTTAAATCAAGCAGGTTTACAAACACTTGCCACCATTTAGAGAACAAGACACGTTTATTTAAAAAGAAAACTCGACATTTTCTGCGTAGGGGGATGTCTTGGCGAAACGTATGGGAGACCTCACCATACCATGTATGTTTAATACGGATTCAAACAGAATTAATCGTGCCTCAGCCTCCCCTTCTTTTGTTTACGTTCCTTTTTAAGGAGTGCGCGCAGTTCCAAGAGGTGAGGAGCAAACATTTCAATTTTTACGACTTCCCCTATTTGATTTTTAGGGGAGGAAAAAATGGTCGCTTTGTTTTTTGCGCTCTCATTCTGCAGAGAATTAAATTACTGACTCGTCTTTAGGGGACGTTTGATTTTTGCTGAGATTATTCAGGATTGAATTCCTTTCTTATTATAAGGGAAAAAGTTCATCACCGTTGGTTGGTTCAAGGAATTTTACGCCTATTGATGCCATTCTCTTAACATCAACCATACTATAATAGATACCGTCTGGTAATCAGAGTATTTATCACATTCGCTAGTTATCAATTCAAACTATCTGTACATTTCACCAAAAACGGCTATCATAGTCATCATCCACCGCTTGACTTCACTTACCTCTGGAGTAGCTAAAAGAGACGAAGTTACTTACTTACCAAGATGATCAATAGGAATAAGTGTACGATAATCAATTTTCTAGACAATAAGTTTTCCTATACAAAGTACTTGAAAGCTGTACCAACTACAACATATTCCAACCAGTTTGGTTCGAAACTAAATACAGGTCGTTTCGGCTCCTCTTACATTTAGATGGAGAACAAAGAAAACTAATAAACCGACCATTACTAGCTGCTAATGAGCGCAGACTCAACTAAATAAACGCTATAAACTGGAAATGATTTCAAGAAAAGAATATTCATTGTAAAAGTGTAAAGTTTATACATTCAAAGAGATACAACTAAAATGTCTTTCAATAATCCTGAACGAGTGACATTTTTGATTATATTATCTATTACTAGCTTTTGCCCACAACTTCGTCCGCGTACGTAAAATATAGCCTGAGTGATAAATAAATATACGTCACTCAGGAATAAAGTAGCTTTTTAATGGTGAAAAGATTTAACAATCGAATCAGTACTTCTAGAAATGACCTCCTATAAACAAAAAATCATAAAAACAAAAAAACAAACTTTACCTCATTAATATATTAGTGTAGATATATTATTTTACTAATTGCTAAACAAAGGCCTCCCTCAATTTCTACCAACAAACGAGTGAGATATATACATATTATGAACGATATTGCTGAAAATCTAACAAAAAACTACCAACAGGAAAATTGATTTTACTGTATCAAAAAAAGGGGGCTATCATACACTTCTGTCTATTCTTCCAGGAAATTAATAATAATAATAATTCCACAACTATCACACAACGCCGTCTAGTCCGAAGCTAAGCAGAGCTTGTGTTATGGGTACTAGACAACTGATAAACATACTTATATATTTCTAAATACATACATATTATAGATAAATTACACCCAGAAACAGAACAAATGATTATGCTCATCACACAAACATTTGTACTGGGTGGGAATCGTACCCACGACCTCCGGCATAGCAGTCAGGGTCACTAACCACTAGACCAACAGGCCAGTCCAGTAAAATAGTTTGTGTAAATACTTTTGTAATCTACACTAATATTATAAAGGGATAATAAGTATTTTTATGTTTATGTTTGTAATGAATAAACTCAAAAACTACTGTGCTGATTTCAAAAATTATTTTACCATTGAAAAGCTGCATTCACCTTGAGTAACATAGGCTATATTTATTGCCCGTAAGAAGCCGGGACGGGCCGCTAGTGTTAATTTAAACTAACTACAGTATCCTCTATTATAATTTTTTACATAACTTTTTTCCACTCTGTGAGGGCGGAAAATAATTTGAAATAATATAAACAAATATCTTTTGGTTTTGGATGTTGTGCAATGGATTATTGAACAAAACTATACTTCTTGAATAGACTAATGGTCAGCCTTTCTGTCGTTTGACTACTTTTTTTTAAGTTGGTAAATAATTTAATGACTTCTCCCGGTTTGGGTGCAGTGGGAGAAGTCAGACTTTTAATGACTAAAACCACACCTGTGTCTTTCAGTTGTTTTAAGGGCTATATTTCACCGAGACACTATGACGTCACGACCAGTCGCCACTACCAACAAAATGTATACAGCTCTGTAGAGTGTTACCTACTCACCTTTTTTTTATGGTGGGAAAAAATCATCCAATGACAACCCCCGCTCTTGGGCGAAGCGGGAGATAGTGTCAGACTCTTACTGCTCTCTCCTTGAGGCGCGCGGGAACAATGCGTGCCGTCGACGAATTGGGCTTGGTCCGGACAGTTACCGGATGGCCGGACAGCGAGCTACCCATTGCTCACTGTCCGCAAGCCCGCGGCGGCGCGACCAGCTCGGACGTGTGGCAGTCCCCAGTCAAATTACTAAACTACTAGAGTAGATACTAAACTAGACACACTATGTTGTATGGTAGTTTGGTAGCTTAGGATTATATTTCACCGGGGCATCACGGTGGTGCGCCACCATGGTGTCTCGGTGAAATATAGCCCTAAGATTACGGGTTTTCCTTTCAGAAAATTTCAGTGGTCCTAGCGGGCATCGGCCCTGCTCAAGTATCAGGTTCAGTCTGATCGATTATATTATCGGACGGCCAAACAGCGAGCTACTCATGGTTTGACGTCCGTAAGTTCGTGTTTATCGGTCCTGATAGTCGGGGTCGGGGTCTCGGTAGCTGAGGTGTTCGTTCCCTCACACTTGCTGTCTCCTCCTTAAAAATTCACATTGGAACCAGCCTGGTTTCGAACCCGCATCCTCATGCATGAGAGGCGGGTGCTTTAACCATTGGGTTATTACGATCGCGACACTCATAAATACAATGTACGTGATCACCGTCATCGTCATCTTTATTTCAGCCGAAAGACATAGGCCTCCAATAATTGTTACCACAATGAATAGTCCTGTAACCAATCTACCTGATATATTTATATTATAATGTTACATTCAGATATCATCAATACATATAAATAAAATTGGAGTGTCTGTTTGTAATATTGAAATAACTGCTTTTTACTACATGCATATAAATATTTATATGCGGTAAATACACCAAAATAACATGTTTTACAATTTTTGTCTGTCTGTTTGTCCGGGCTAATCTCTGAAATGGCTGGACCGATTTTGATGGGACTTTTTTTGGCAGGTAGCTGATGTAATAAGGAGTAACATAGGCTACTTTTATTTTAGAAAAAAAATAATTCAAAATCCTGTAGTCCACGCGAACGAAGTCGCGGGCACAGCTAGTCACAAGTGAGTATAAGAGTGTATATGTACACATACACGCATAATGAGACATACACGACACAAACGTTTGAAGAAATTTCGATGAAACTTGATACAGGGGTGGACTATGTTCTGAAATCTACATTAAACATAATAAACAGGTAAAGTTTTTTTGTTTGTAGAAGGTAATCTCTGGAAGTACTGGTCCGATTGCTAAAATTTTTTCACCTATAGAAAGCAGCTTTGTTCCTGAGTAAAATAGGCATACATTTTATGTTCACGGATGAAGTCGCGGGCAGAAGCAAATAGCATATAAAACATATATGTTATTCCGAGAGTATGTTCCTTTGGTATCCCAATTGATTCGATTAATTAATTTCTACTATTATACAGGCGAAGCCGCTATCAGCAGGTTGTGTTTAGTATTAGAGAGAGAGAGAGAGTACAAAAAATGCAGACCAGTATTATTTTAGCAAAAATACGAGTTCCTTCCACTCTATTCATTCCAATTCACCGTATAAGCATCCAGACGTTTTATAGTCCTCCCTAACCAGATCTAAAGGATAAATATCCCAATAAATCGGAGCGAGCGTCCTTAGTCCGGCAGACATTATAAAATACGAACCTTTCACGGTCCGGCTCATCAATAATATTGAATCAGTTGACACTATTAACAATGCAAATAGTGTAAGCGAGTGCCAGCAGCTAGCTTCGTAAATGCACCGAGTTGTACAACTAACTTAACTGATACACCCGAACTAGAGAAAATTGTACCTTATTGTTAGGCGGGAAGATGAAGACGAATGCATGAAAAACTTGGCAAGTTTATCCGACATTGTTTGCAAATCCAAACTTATGCAGAAACGGGAGTGTTTACAAGGATCGTTTGTTACAGCTTAATGCTTGTTGTTTCGACTGTCTTCGCATTTTATTCGTAGATTGTATTTGTATTGGTTCGTTTGGGTCTGATCTGCTGGTCTGGGTTTGTGCTTAGACTTTTAGATTTAGCATGTGGGAGTATTGATTTCCAATAAATTTGTGTGCGCATAGTACTCTTATAACACGAACATTTTGTTATGAAAATAGCTATTTCTAAATAAGAATTCCTTGGTTAGAACGATAGCTATTCTTTCAGGACATTAAATATAATTATTACTAAATTACTCATGTTTAAAAATACCTTTGGACTGTATGTAACACTTTTTTAATAATATAAATTAGTGCTTGTCTGCAATCTTACTTGATGGTAAGCAGTGATACAATTGTTGATGGTGAAATGTGTAAATTTATAAAAAGCCACTCTAGCTTTAAAGACAGCTAAATTATAATCGGATGAGAAGACCGAAACACTTTAGTACTATTCTTTGAACACACAACAAAAGCTAAAATCAATAACACCAACAAAGCAAAACTATATCTATATCCATACAACAACAAAATCCATTTAGATCCAATGCAGCCAATATAACAGCTAAACCAGATTTATAAACCAAACGAGGGTAGAAGGAAAATATTTACGACACAGAACGATTTGCATCGATGCGGCTAATACCGGCTATCGACCGCCAGTGTCAAATTATTTGCGGATTATAGTCGAAATATTGCCCACTGATAGCCCGGGCATTTTGGGAAAATATTGATCTGGTTGGAAACTGTTTGGGTTACCCCATGGGATTCTATAAAGCCAAAGGATTTATTGTAAATTATTTTATTTTTGCTTGCTGGTAAAATTTCATCAATGAAACTGAACGCGAGCAGTCGGTGGTGAATTAGTATTCACCAACAACCATTCGCGTTCACCAACTACGGAAGCTGTCAATGTCAGTACATTGACAGCTTGAATGATTGAATGTACTGACATTGACAGCTTCCGTAGTTAGTGTAAGCCCGCTGATTACATGTGATTTTAGTAATAAAACGCTTATTTCGGTTTTTCTGTGCAAAGGTAACAAATACACAATTTAGACGGATGTAGACAAATAGTCGAACATTTAATTAATTGAAATCTTTAAATCGAACCTCTAAACACTCGGAACGATCATAATATCAAATGGTTAGTAAATCGAACACTCAATGAATCAAGTGTTCAAAATATCGAATATTTATTTCATCGAGAGGCCAACGCATCGCATATTTACATAGAGGACATGGTGGAGCATATGGTGGAGGTGTGCCCCGCTTGGATGGAGCACCGCCGTGTCCTCGAGCGACCTTGGGCGGAGCGGGAGATAGTTTCAGACTCTTACTGACTAAAAGCCCACCCCTCTCCTTCTAGCCTTCATACCGGGGCTCGAGTTCCCTTTCGGATAACCCTGGCCCCAGTAGGCTTCGACCCGGCTGGGCCCCTGCTGTTGCTGCAACTCCTTGAGGCACGTGGGAACATTTATTGGACGGTTAATACTGTTGCTACTGATCCTAACATTGTTCAGCAGGGACGCACAATAGTTCCCAGTAACACCGGACAGTCAACGCCCTAAGTGCTCTCTCAATATCTGTGTTATCACTAAGGTCTTCAGAAACCCAGTGCCCAAATACTTAAACTGTGTGAATTTGTTCTTTTCAAATTGACAATGCGATAACGCTTTTTTACAGAAACAGTTCATTACAGTAATTGTAGAAAAATCTCTATAAAAAAGGGGATATCATACCTATCTTTTTAAAGTGTCACATCAAGGCTGCGGTTATGTTCGAAAGAGTTACCGTTGCTCTGGAACTCACGGGTGAGTTTTAGTCAGTAAAGTCTCACATCATCATCTCGCTCCAAATAGAGCGGGAGAAACCATATGAACATTTTTTACCTTAAAAAATCACACGCATATGCTTTCTGATAACATATGTAAAAAGTGAATTGGTTATTTCTAGGTAAGCGCGCGCGGGTAGCCATCGTCGACCGCATCGTCGCTTTCCAGGAGGCTAGATAGCAATCAAGCGCTAACTTAACAATATTAAAAAAAAAGAAAAAAGCAGGTACCACGAATTTGTGAATTTTGTAACGAATTTTATCAGAAATAGCAGTCGGTATTGGGCGCTGAAACCTATTTATAAGAATATCCCAAAATTATACAAAGTGGGGTTCTCGAATAAAACCTCAAAATACAGAAAGCAACAAATTGAAGGGTAGAGTTATTCAGACGAAAATAGCTATTAAATGCGGTTTATATGCGAAATATTAGAATGGCGATCAGTTGTATAGGTAACAGGGTTAATTTATAGTTTTTGAATGAATTGAATAGTGTATGGTATCTAAAATTTGATATGTGGATGAAGATAATATATCTGCTAATATTTTAAAAACGAATTTTTACGTGAATTTTCTTTATTTATGTCAGTTTACTCTACTCTGTTAGGCACAGTATTTTTAACGTAAAATAAAGACACTACTTTCTCAATTTACAAGAACAATCTATTCCCGGTGCTTCTCAACATAAATATTCAGTAATGTCAAAAAGTACTTTATCACTTAATAACCTTACCTAGTTTCATCTAAATATTTTTTTATAAAACTTAAAAGCCAATAAGGACTTTTAAAAAGAAAAATGAAAGCTTAAAGAAAATTTAGACATGTTTATAATAATAAATCAATGTAAGCTACCTAGCTAGATAGTTGCTCATTTTCAAATCTATACATATAAACAAAATTGGAGTGTCTGTTTGTAATATCGAAATATCTGCTTTTTACTACATGCACATGAATATATATACGGTACATACACCAAAATGAACATTTTTTTCAATTTTTGTTTGTCTGTCTGTCTGTTTGTCCGGGATAATGTCTGAAATGGCTGGACCGATTTTGACGAGACTTTTTAGGGAAGTAGCTGATGTAATAAGGACTAACATAGGCTACTTTTATTTTAGAAAAAAATAAGTTCAAAATCCTGTAGTCCACGCGAACGAAGTCGCAGGCACAGCTAGTCATGATTAAAATTGACTAAGGCCCACTAAAAAAAACGATCTTAATACCGAATCTTAAAACGAAAACTCTGTTAATCTATGTTTTGAAACACTGACATTGTTTGCCCCAACTTGCTTCTAATTGAGTAAAAATTACCCTCTGAAGCTTCGACAGCGTCTTGCTTGAGTAACATTCCTTGTTTCATAATAATGTAGACAGTTTGCGTGGAAATAAACAGGATTTTAATTGGTAATTTTGGTGACTAGCGTATGACACTTTTGGACGTTAGAGTTGAAAATACCGAGCTCTTGCATCGATTTTGAAGTTAGTGGAATATTGTTTAGTTTTTTGCAGTAAATGCTTAGGATTGAGCTATAACCGACTCATTAAATAAGTTGTTTGTAAATAACATGAAATACCAATGGTATAAAGGACTGTAAAATATGCTCAAATCAATTGTGTAATTTTAGTCTTAAATTGATATAACACTCTTTTAACACTGAAAAATATACGCAAATTGATCCCATGTTATATTTCATGCAATACAAGGCGATGCAGCTGTTTCATATAGTAAAAATTTCAAATAAAAATCCAAAATCATTCTATTTTTGATATAGCTGTTCCACGTAGCTTTGACACCGGTATCGTTTCCAGTATTTTTGAAATTTTCTCTTCAAAAGCTGGTACAGATTGCCAATACACGTAAAATAAACGTACGGTACAGCAGATCCTCTAAAACCCACACTTCACACGAAAAAGAAAATAAAATATTTTAGCACACGGGAATAAAAGTGGTCATTTTTTTTGTCGATATTTCAAAAGTTGAACTGTGGGAGCACTTTTAGTGTTAATGCTAAGACTATTACTTTTAATAATAGAAAAGATTAGTTTTTTCGTGGACCTACGTGACTGAAATGTTAAGGTACGTTTCGTTCTCCACCATTGAGAGATTGAGCACTCACTTCGAGTGGTCGATCTTTTCATCCACACTGTCCAATTTAAGCTGGACTCGAATAAACGGGAAAAAATGAAAGCAATGTTTGAACTTTATTTTATTGTATTTTTTTTTTTTTAACAACGTATTTACTTGTTATTCTAGTATTTAATTCATTTGAACATCATTAAGTTACTATACAGTGGACATGCTATCCTTTTATAATGTGTGTGTGATATATAATATCAATAAATACGAAGCATTACGTGTATGAAGGTGACGCACCCCCCAGTCGCTGGAATCGCGACCCAGATTTTCGGCCGTCTGGCAACTGACCAAACCAAGCCAACACCTAGTGTTCCACTAGCGTCTCAAGGAAATGTCAGCAAAACCGTATGGACCCAGCAAGTGATTAGATTTGATTTCAAACTATCATCATCATCATCATCATCATCATCATTTCAGCCGACAGACGTCCACTGCTGGACATAGGCCTCCCCCATGCGTCGCCACAACGAAGGGGTGTAGACGGGGTCCCAAACAACACCTATCGGGACCCAAGCCAACCTCACCTGCACGTGGTGCACCCTGCTGACTAACAAACGAGGCTCTGGCGACCCGCCAACACGCACTGGACCAGCGTGGCGGGTTACGGTCCTAACCCCCCCCCCCAAATGCACAGATGCACAAAAAAATTTTAAACTATAGTCATTTAAAAACCTTCGCATATAAATTGAACCACTAAATTGAAGCGTCGATATCTATGTAGGCACCTCTTAAAGAGTCACTCCGGACAAACGATCCGCAGGTCTAAGTGCATTCTTTTGTCAAAATTGCTTCTAAAATCTTTTTAAAGAAATTACTTTAGCTGCGCAGCGGCTCGGAAAATTTGAAAATACTACGTTCATATTGTTCGTCACGAGACTGTGGTGCTACGGCACTTTTTGTTGTTAACTTTAAAATTATATTCTTGCTGTTTGCTTTTCTTTCAGAAAATAGTTAACTAATCGAATTTTCACACATGGTCTAAATTACGAATAAAAAGGGTATAAGGAAACTTTTTGCTCTAAAATAGTATATAAAACAAAAATAATGTATTTATTTCTAAGCAATATTTCAATATGTATGCTGCCAAATAATACTTTAGTATAAAATAGAATGATCAATACGTTATCGTATACAGTAAGAGTACTGTTTTACATGAATTTAAATCTTTGGGTACAATTGTACACTGGTTCCTGGTAGCGATATCTACCAGACCACCTTTAAATGAACTGAAAGAACAATATAAAAAAAAGTAAATCATTTTAGCCGAGAGATGTCCACTCAGCTAGAGTCCCAGGACCGTCACCAGGTCATCGGTCCACATTGCGGAAAGCTTTTGTAACACCTCGTTGTCTCTTAAATTTAGTGATGCTTCAGGCTATGGCGATAACATTGGTTCGCTTGCTTCTACATTTCTGATGCAATCACGCAAGGAAACTAAAAGCATAGCTCATAGGTGCTGGAAAACCGTCACCTTTTAGGTGACTTAAGCCTTTTGATGAGGCCCAAGGTATTATAATCATTAATCGATAGGCATTTTTTTATTTGGTAAAATTATGGATGGCGTCCGTCCTAGAAAAGTTTTCCTGAAGCTATGTTGGTCAAGGTAGCTGCCCTCACTACTTCGTCAAAAATCTACCCTGTATAACCTTAGTTATTTTCTCTACTCAACTTCTCTCAAACAATTTTATTGACATCTATTAGAGACTTATTTCCGTTCTCAAAGTAACTGAGTCGAATAGAATGAAAAGAGTTTCCTATAAAAGGATTTATTAGGATGAAAGTGTAAGATAGGCATATTATGTTCTGACTCGTCCACTGCTCTCAAAACGGTGAAGGAAAACATCGTGAGGAAACCGGCATGTCCTAGAACCAAAAAATTCGATGATATGTGACATCCACCAACCCGCACTAGGCCCGCGTGGTGGATTACGGCTCATTCCCTCTCCTAGAGAGGAGGCTTGAATCCCAACAGTGGGAACATTGTCAGGTCGACTGTGTGCTGTGTTCTTCGTCGTATATAGGTAAGTTTCTGACCAAACAACCATCCCATCCCCAGGGAAATCAAGTCATCACATTACATAATTGTTGTCTCCTATAAACACGCAACGCATAATGTAATACTATGAGCTCATTATATATATAATATCAAAACCTATTAGTCTATTTACACGAACCAATTATTGATCAAGTCTACTAAGATATTCAAAATACAAAAGTAACATTACTTAACTAAATATTTGGTACGTTTTTATGCCTAAACAGAAGTGAACCAATTTTGATGAATTTTGGTAATGAAGACCTGAGAGAGATTGGACATTGGCCGAAGATATTTTTTTTGTAATATTGATAGGCTCACGCTTGACCACTGTCTCACCTAATGGAAAGAGACAATATGGTCGAAGATAGAGTACGCTTGCCTAGAAGTAACCTATTCAATTTTGACTTAAAGACCCTTAGGTGGTAGCTATCAGGAAACACAGACTTTGACAGAGAATTCTACTCCTTAGCTGTGCGCACAATGTTCAATCCCAAAACGTTTTGTGCGTATGAGTACGATATGCACAATGTTATCAGTGGTGCATCCCCATATGTCTGGTAGTCCGATGATGAGAAGGGATTGGCTGAATCAAATTATGCAAATCTGACGCATACTGGCTGAAATATTGAATGAGAGACTTTTTTATCCCAAGAGCACTTCACGCGATGCGAGCCACGCATGCCTCAAAGAGATATCAGCAAAGTGGTAAGGGCCCAGTAGGGTTGAAGCCAATTAGGGCCATGAGTCGACTTCTGAAAGGGTTGTGCCCGTTGTCCTGACATGCAAGGGATAAATGAAGGAACATAGACGTGGTTCCAGTCAGTAAAAGTCTGACACGCCCTTTCACTCCACCTTAGAGCTGAACAAGTCACTGAATAATTTGCCCCTCAAAAAAAAACCCGGAAGAACTATCTATGGGCCGTACAAATATTTATTTTAAAAATAACCAAAGTAAGAAAGAGACAAAACTCACAATTATGTGAGTGGTGTAACCTAATTTTGTCGCCTAAATTTATTTAAAAGTTTAAATTCAATCGAAGGCGATTGGAAAGAGAAGTTCGTTCGTTTTTGCCGCCCAAGTTTGTATTAAAGCGTTTGTAACCGAGTTTAGTTATACTTATCTATGTCACTGTGAAATTGATACACTCTGTGAACAAACAATAACATCCATCAGTAAATGAATTTTCAAAATCAAATCAGTGCATGCCTTCTTCCTACTTTCAAAGAGCTAAAAAGTTATTATTATTTCCTTTATTTAATTGCAACACATATTTTATATATTTTTAAATATTTCAATATATAAAAAAAAAAAACACTTAAAAATATAAAAAAAATAGTAATCCGCTGGTGTCGGGACCCCGGTCCAAACAACTGCAACCTGTAGTTAAGCCTCCAGAGACAGGTACCTCTTCACAATGCGAGTATCAAGGAGTTACTACCTTCTGTATCAGGCATTAATTATTTTATTATTATTATAGCTAGTCCGTATTGCCCCACTGCTGGGCAAAAATATTCCTCGCAAAAGCCTCCCTCCATTATTTCCAATGATCACGGTTCCCCGCTTTCTCATTCCAATTCTTAAGGAAGCTACCCAGGTCGTTTCGTCATCTCCTTCGTGGTCTGCCGCGGCTCCGTACTGCTGTGTCCGAACACCAATTCTGTGGTTTACGCGCCTACTGCGTTGTACTTAAGTGGGATGTTTGTTATTCCTTCGCGCTCAAAGAGCTGAACAGATTTGAAGGAATTTTTCAAAGGGTTGACTATGTCCTGGAGTAATATATACGATACTATTTTTCATGGAAAATTACCTTCATGGAGAAGAAGCCAGTAACTGAAGCTAGTTTTCAATATGTACCGGTGTTAAACCTCTTTAGGTATAACATTAGTATAGATTGAAAAATCAAGTTCAAAAACTGCTGGACGGACGTTAAAAAACCTTTACCAATAGAATGCTGATGAATAATAATAATAATAGAATGCTGATGAATGTTGACTGATGTATTTTCTACATTCATGTGGGTTGAATTACTAGCAGAATCATAGATATAATAGTAGTATTTGATAAGACCAAAACTCGTAGATACTCATATTATGTTTGGGACGGATTTCTAGACATTTCTACAATATCTCAATACCCCTCTGATAACACTAAGATATTTAAAGGTAAGTAGTTCCCAATGGACATGTCTCAACGTCAGTTTAAGGTTGTAAAGTCCAGGATTCAATGTTGTTTAAATTATAAGCGTTAATATTGTTTAAAATATAAGCGTTTAATTATCAGCCGGCTAGTTTAATTAAAGAAGACGCCCGGACAGCTGTAAAACACTTGTCGAGTTGTGCTGAGAGGGATAACGAGGTATCTGGAAAGGTTTTTTAGTGAGCGTTTTTATATGTAGTGAGTACTGTGATATCGAAAGGAGATCGCATGAGTTGCTTTTTTTATGTAACCAACGAACTGGCTTGTAAAATATAATTCGAAGGATTATGCTGTTCTAGAATAGGTTTGAAAGTTGGTTGAAAAAAAGAACGTGTATTGTTTTTTCAGTATCGAAGTGATTTTTGTAAGGAAAGCATGAATTCGTTTAAATAAGTAAAAAAATATAAGAGTGCGCCGCCCGAAGTGTTTGATTTCATAGAAGAATCCCTATACGAGCCTACCGACGAGCTCAGCTGCGTTACAGTACCTACCTAATGTTATGTAATCAGATTAAGGGCTGCGGGAACATTTTAAAGTGAATATAGGCCTAGAACGTAAAGTGCAGCTGAAGGACAAGTGATTTTTAGTGAGTAAAAGACTAACATGCCTTCACATTCCATTTTAGAGGGGAGGGGGGGAACTTATTGGATGATTCCATACCTCAATATAGACCACTAAACAATCAGTTTAACGGTATAATTGTAGTATGAAGACAAAATTATGTACTTTATGCACTACCTACTTATAATTATGTGTATAGTTTAGCAATTATTATTCCTAAATAAATATAATCAGAGTAACGAATCGTTTGTTGAGTTATGTATTTTATTGTTTTTACCGTGATAAGTTTTCTGTTTTTTTGTTTCCAGAATATAAGTTCTAGTCTACTTCATGTAAAACTTTCAAAATCGTAATGTCACATCAGACTAATATTATAAAAGGAAAAGATTGGGACTGTGTATGCTTGTCATTTCTTCACTTTTAAATGGCTGATTGAATTTTGATCAACCTTGGTACGTGGGTAGTTCATGTGCTGAAATGTAACGGCTAGCAAATGCTGAGGAGATCACCCTTTCGGTGCGGACACGCTTGGTACACTTTGTACTTTTATTCTTATTTACTTTGTGTTTATACGTTGTGCTACACTGAATATAATTATTTCTATTCTTTTCAATTCTGTTCTATAAATAACACAAAGTATGATTTTTACCCCTGGTCTTCCCTTTTACAATTTTCTACTTTAATAAACTAAATAATGTTTCAATAAACTTCCAACGAAAACACTTACCAAATAAAACTAAGCGATCACACACACAGATACCGCCAATCCACATAATTACACGATCCATTACATCATGCGATACACACATAACCTAAAAGCTTCGCAAAAATTCTCTCGCTCTAAATGTCAGATACCGGCTTCTGGCTGAGAGCACAGAACAAAGCGTAACGTCTCTATGAAGGGGAGTCGTTGTGCATTTTTATTGTTAGTATTGCAGAGAATGCCAAGACTATGGAGAACTCTCAAGCAAGTTTTAAGTTAATAGCTCTGTTTTCGTCTCTATAATTTTTATTTTGGAGACGGTGACGTAAAGAGTATGGTATTAATGGAGGAGGGAAAGAGAATAATGGCTCTGACATTCGAATTATCAGTGATAATGAATTAGAATGGTTTGGTAAACCTCTTACCCAAATGCAGAAAACGTCATGGAAACACATTCAATGTGTATAACTCTATGGAGCGGTATTCCTTGCAGGAATCAGTGTTCTCTGACAACTACAATCTGAATAGAAAAGCGTACTCTATCGTCGACCATATCATCGAGTACCATCAGCTGAGATTAAGGTCAAGTGCGAGTCGAACTCGTGCACCAAGTGTTTCGCACAAACTTACCTTAAACAAAAAAGTCCGATTAACCAGATTGTCGCAAATTAAAACATTTTGTGACGTAAGTACGGTATGGTTTTCAAGCGTTTTTCTTTACTTGTGGTAAGAGGCCTTGCTTCTAGCCTAATTTCAAGATTCTACGTCAACGAAAAGTACTTATCCTACTTATTAATAGGTTTTGATTACCTGGCGAGTGCTGTCGAAATATGCGCCATAAACGGAGCATAAACAACCTTATCATTTAATTGTGTTGACTTAATAGTTTGGTTTTTAATGCTCCAAGAGGACACAGGTGTGGTCTTAGTCAGTAAGTCTGACACGCGCTCTCGCTCCACCTTAAAACGAGTAAATCATTGGATGATTTTCCACCTTAAAAGGGATTGCAAACTTTGATATTAATTTAAACTTAATACTTCTCGTCACTGAGAAAAAGAGACTTCACATGCGGGCAGAGGGACTTAGACATTTAAAAGGACCCTTTTTACTATCCATTCAACCAATTTTAGCTTCCTTTGACATTACATACTTTATATCCTGCGAGCGGACGCGGATCAAACCTAGCAGAAACCAGTATTTCAATATTACTTACGTTCACAAGTAGCCAAACGAGAAAAACAAAACTAGAAAAAAAAAGAAACAAACTTCAGCAAAAAATATTTCCCTGTATACAGGCGAAACAAAATAATAACGGTGAAAAGTAGTAACGTAGGTACTTAAGAGATTCTGGGCTAGTGCCAGATCCCATCGCTACCCGGTACCCGATGTAGGGCGTCCTCTTAGACTTAGCGACTTGTTATAGTTTTCAAGTAATCGATCTGGGACGAACTCAGGCAGTCTGTTTGTTGAACGATGTCTCTTGGCAACGAGGTCTGCTGCCTCGAATATAGCAGGGAGATGAGCACATACTTCTAATTGAATAGAATAGAATAGAAGTTTTTTATTCGAAACAGACACAGCACAACAATTGTAAACACAAAATAAAAAATAACAAAAGTGCAAATTGCGCCGAGCATGCCGCAACGAAAGGGTGACCACCTCAGCATATATTATTGCTGGGCTTTAGACACCCAGCGCTGATTTTCAGTTGGCACCCCGCAGTGACGCACGGACCAGGGTAAATATATAAACATATTACAATACTCGTATAACATAATACTACTGGTGTATAATTCTATTGAAATGAAATTCATTAATAACTTTAATAAATAGCAACACAATATTATAAAATAAAATTTGTACCATATTGGATATAACTATAAAGCCAAAACCACACCAGACCGACACACACGTGTAACTCACCTATTGTTTTTAATTGTACTGATAGACTTTTTCTTTTTCTAATTTTTTTAAATATTGATAGCCGCCGCATCATCACAACGTGGTCCCTTACAATGGGCCTCATCAGAAGACTTAAAGTCACCCAAAGGGCAATGGCAAGGGCTATGCTCGGAGTTTCCTTGCGTGATTGAATCAGAAATTAAGATATCCGCAGGAGAACCAAGGTTGCGGACATAGGACGAAGAATCGCCAAACTTAAGTGGCAATGGGCCGAAAGGTTCTGGAATGGCGACTGCGTATCGGAAAACGCAGGTGGACCGATGACCTGGTGAAGGTTGCGGGAACCCGATGAATGTGGGATGTACAGAATCGTTTCTTGTGGTGACTCTTGGGAGACGCCTATGTCCAACAGTGGACATCTATCGGCTGAAATGATGATGATGACATATTCACTGAAATTTTTAAACTAAAATTCGCTTGAAAATGTGCCTGAGGACGTCAAGAGTCATAGGGGATATCCGGCCATCGTAGGCGTGGGCTTGCGGACAACATGCAATGCTCACTGTCAGGCCGTCCGGTAAAAGCCAAGCCCGAGTAGTCGATGGCGAAAAGTGTTCCACGCACTCCTTATAAAAATGACAGTAAATCCGAAGGGCACCAGCACGGTTGATGCCTGCTAGGTCCACGCGGAAAAGTATGAAACGGAATCCCCGTGATCTAAGTACGCAAAAGGCAACTGAAGGAACATATGTGTGGTTTTATCAAGTGGGTCAGTAAAAGTCTGACATACCATCTCTAAAGTAGGGAAGTCATTGGATGTTTCTCCCTCGAAACAAGAGGTTAGGTTATGAAGTCATTCCATGTAAAATACTGGTGTCTAGCTGCATTCAGATAGACCAGAAGCAGACTCTAGCATAGTTTGGATGAATTTTCTATACTTGAAAATCTTCAATGAAATCCAATTCAAGTAAAAAACATCTAAAGAGCGTGTTGGAGCATCAGCACCATTTTCATCACCAGCCGCTATCAACCCACTAGTGTATATAGCTTTTCTTAACGTTGGAACGCCTGATTAATATTGCATAGCACCAACGCGTCTAATCAGCAATTAGTGTCCTGTTTTGAAGATGCTTCACATGTTTTTATATTTATCTTGGATTGAGCCACATATGTCTGTTTCTTTCAGAATATCCCTTACACTTATTTCCTCACAGAGCGTACGATAACTTTACAAGATATGCGAAAACCTTGTAAAACTTACAACCACGGAAATATCTTACCAAGGTTTTCCAACTAAGATAATCAGTTACTCGACTTTCTTCAATACCCAACTGACGCGGAAAATATAAACTTTAAAACCCTAACACAGACTAACATCGATCATCTCGGAGATAACGAGCTTGCAACTAAGAACTTCCCTCAACGCGGGATCAAAAGCGAGTTCTTTTGGGCTCGAACTGATATCAGATCTCAGGTACTTTTAATGTTTTGGGGTAATTAGCACCCCAAAACTTCCGCTTCCTGGGTGCTACGATAAATTAAACAAAAATGGGACATCCAAACAATCTGTGTTGGGAATAAGCTACTTTGTCGTGCGCGACATTTTCAACGGCTATTTATTTTCAAATTAGCATTAGGGTGGCTCTCATAGTCCCATACTTGGTTTAAGGATGGCATTATTTCAGCTTTTGTTTAGATAATGTGTATCTAAGTACACTGTGATTATTCAATCCGTAAAATGGATGGTAATTATAGTATGCGGTGTCCTAAAATTTCATCACTCTCCCGAAAAATATGTGTGAAGAAAATGCTTGCTCACATTTATGTTCGTAACCAGAATAGTTTCGAGATTTGTTTTTTTATGTTTGACACAGTTTATAATTTTGTGCAGAACTGATGCCAAATATAATTTAAATAATTAAAATCGATCAGATAGTAACAATTGCTTAATCATAAACAAATAATTATATTAGTTTCTGTATTATAATTTTACTATTACACTTCAGGTAAAAAATGAGACTCCCTGGTATTTTTAGAAGTTTGATTGCTATTGACTAAAACTTCGAACTGAAAATCACAGTAAAAGTAAATATTTTTTTACTTTCGGGAAATTTTTTAATTAAATTATTCATCAGACTAACTATTGTCTAAACTCTAAACAGACTTTAAGGAAATTCTAGTAAACGATAAGGCGTCACTTCAATGCTCTAACTTGTTTAGTAAGCTGATAGAAACAGTACTTTGAATCTATTACCGAAACTTTTGATCTAGGTACAATATTCTAAACATGTACATAGACGACTATGTCGACTAGGACCAGTCTTACTCAGACACGACTACTACACAGATTGTGAATTGTAAAGCTTTGAACTCAAATCTGTATTTCTTTTTGTAGGTGGTAAAATCATCCAATGACATCTCCGCGCCCTTGGGAGAAGCGGGAGGTAGTGTCAGACTTTTTATGTCCGGTGAGAACCGGCGTCATACGGAAGGTGAGGACGCCGTGAGATCTTCCAGCCACGCCTCAAAGACGAGACATGCCACAACACAAATATGTATGGTTCTTTCCTGACAAGACCATTTCAGACATAAATCTGCATGGTTCTTTTATTCTGTTTTAGTTTCGGTATTGTTTCTCAGAGGAATTAGCTAGACTAAAACCGGCTTCATCTAGTTTATATTGACGAAAAAAATAAGCTTTTAAGTGTTTTTAAAACCTATTTGAAAAATAAATATCATCAATCATTTGTAGACTTTACTACACTTCGTGGTAGAAAAACCGGAAAAGGAAATTGCAACCATTTGTTTTTTTTTAATATTTATTTAATTTTTCCTACTTCTCTTACACAAGTTGTCTACTCGCTGGAAGATATTTCTTTAGAAATGAGCACTAACGTTATACATTATGTTCTTTTCTATTTTACTTTCTTCCGGTCTTTATATTATACGTACGTGTATACATACAACTATTAAGTTATTTAACTTAACAATTAATGTACATTATCTGTTAGAAAACTAATAATTTAGTTGGAGTAGGCGAAATAAAGAAGGATAGCTCGAGAAATTCGGTTTTGATCACGCATGCGGGATTGCTCCGCACGCGTAACCCCCGCAAATGTCCACTTCATACAAGTATTTATTGTAATGCGTGGAATACGCACGCGTGACGCGTTTTATTGCATTTTGAAATTTTCTGCATGCGGAGCAAACTCCCGCGTGATTGTATGAAACTTCTGTCATTATCATCATCATTTCAGCCGAAGGATGTCCGCTGTTAAACAAAGATCTCCCCCAAGTGTCGCTACAACGACCGGTTCTGTGCGTCTCGTATCCATCGTATTCCCGTGACTCTCACCAGGTCATCGTTCCACCTTATGGGAGTCCTTCCAACGCTTAATCGTAAATCTTTCGGCTCTGTCGACCATCTGTTCTACGAGCAATGTGCTCTACCTACTGCCACTTAAGTTCGGCGATTATTCAGGCTATGTCGGTGACTTTGGTGCTCCTGCGGATATCTTCATTTCTGATGTGATCACACAAGGAAAAATAAACTTCTGTATTGAATCTATAATGTCAAAGGCTCAACTGGCTGCAAAAAAGCTGGGAACCCTCGCAAAGGTCAGACAGTACTTCACGCCGGAACTGCTGCTCAAACTTTATCAAGCGCATGTTCGATCGTGTATTGAGTATTGCTCCCATCTTTGGGACGGATCTGTCCAATACCAGCTTGATGCACTTGAGGCAATTGAGAGGCGAGCCAGAAGGATAATTAGCGATGATACACTCGTCGAGTCGAGGCTTCAAAGTCTTGTGCATTGACGCAGAGTTGCTAGCCTGTCGGTTTTCTACCGGTTGCATTTCGGGGAGTGTGCGTCGGAATTGCATAACCTAATTCCGCCTAGCCCGTTCCATCATCGGACTACCAGACGTACGGCTATGCGCCACCGGCACATGGTGGATATCCCACCTACACGCACAAAACGTTTTGGGGACACATTCATTGTGCGTGCAGCTAGGGAGTGGAATTCCTTGCCGTAGTCTGTATTTCCTGATAGCTACAACCCGGGAATCTTTAAGTCGAGAGTGAATAGGTTTCTTTTAGTTAAGCGCGTTCCATCGTCGACCGCATCGTCGCTTTCCATCAGGTGAGATAGCGGTCAAGCGCGAACCTACAAACAATAAAAAAAAAATGTCACCCGTAACACAAAACTTAATCAAACTATTTGGGAACTGCAATCAAAAGTATCTCCAAGTTATTCGCTCTATGAACCCATGTCCGTATGTACTAGATATAGTACAGATATAATGTCCTAAAGATAGTACGTACCCTCGAGGGATGCATGAGCGATAACTTTGGTGCGGCGGAGATGAATTTCCTTATCCTCATCTCAAGTTTTATGGAGTATGAGAACACGTGCCGCTAAGTTTATGTTAGGTATAATCTTTGAGTTGAAATAGCTTTGTTTGTTTTCTTCATAAGTTAAATAAAATACGTTTCTGTCAGACTTTAGCTGATTAAAACCCACATTGCTTCTTCAGTCGCCTTTTCGCATGGAACAATCCGCAACTCGGGCAAGCATCGAACTTAACTAGACCCGTCAACCTTAATCACATTTCTTTGAGGAGTACGAAGACCACAACGCACTATCGACGCGGGTTTGGTCCTTACTGGACGGACGGACGGTGACCTACCCATTGCTCGCCATCTGCAAACCTGCGCATACGGTGGCCGAAAATTATCCTTCACTTTGCCTGGAGCATCGTCTAATGATAATTCCTTTATAATTTCTGATTGATATTATTATATTATACATGATTGATTGATAATATAAGTATTATATTTATTTTATAGCAAGTTCTTATGACAAGTATAACGCGGTTTAAAGAAAAGGAACGTCAACTTTTTTTCTATCTTATTTACATTGTTGGCCACAATTTATCTTTTACCATTTGTACTACTTACTATTGAAAAACTAGATTCTGATTTCACTTTTTTCGTTCATGATTCGAAAATAACTTCAATTTAAAATTATATTTTTTAAGCTATTGCATAGCTTCTATCGCGGGCCTTGAGCGTGGAGACCGAATCCAGAAATTCCATAACGAAAATAACCTAAAACCCCCCACTCATTTGTTTTTTGAGCGTGGTGACCGATAAGAAAACAAATGAGTGAACAATCAATCAAAATTCAATTCAATGTGTGAAAGTGTAACTTCAATTAATATCAAAGAAAAAAAAAACAAAGGAAAAAAAATACTGCATAAATAAAATAAATAAATAATTATAATTGCATAAGTTGATAAAAATGCT
Source organism: Mythimna ferrago (assembly GCA_910589285.2). Classification (NCBI taxonomy): domain Eukaryota; kingdom Metazoa; phylum Arthropoda; class Insecta; order Lepidoptera; family Noctuidae; genus Mythimna; species Mythimna ferrago. The sequence continues at coordinate 840,653 of OU342689.1, forward strand.
ATGCAATAGCTTTACCGCGGCAGTCCCCGAGTGCCACACGTCTTTTTTTTGCTAACTCTGCCTATTTCAATTTGACAGCTGTGACGTTACAATATGGCGCTATGTCAATCCTATTCTTATTTCAAACGAAAAAGTAACTATAGTATTTACTTTATGAATATTACCTTCAAGAACATAAAATGCTTGTATTATACATATATAACTCCAGCTTTTACCCGCAGCTTTTCACGCACAGCACCCGCGCACGCGTTGTGCCCGCCTTAAGCCCGCACACGCGCTGCATCCGCTCACTTCGTTCACTAGGCATTTACACATAGCGCGGGCGCAAGGCGTACGCGGGGAGGGTGACTTCGTTAAATGCAATTTGAGATCTATTGATGGATTATAAGACTCAAATTCTTACTTAACAAATTTCAATGCGAGTTGGACGCAGGTGAGCGTGCGCGTGTCGTGTGAACGCGCCCTTAGGAATAAAGCTGCTTTCTACAGGTGAAAAAATTTTAGCATGCAGACCAGTACTTTCAGAGATTGCCTACTGCAAACAGAAAAACATAAAAATAAACTTTACCTCTTTATTATATCAGTGTAGATTCCTACCAACTAAAACCTCGAATGCAAATATGTAGTTATGAGGCACGTCTCCCGCAGCTCCAACTACGAACTGCAAGTATGTGAGGGTACAAAGGGGGAATGTCCGCTATTCCCGAGGTACCTACCTCCTACCCACTGAGCAGCAGTATGTTTCATAACTACTTGTACGACTGAGCACAGGTGAAGTAACCTGGGAATTACAATCAATTAATGCAGAGAAAATAGTGAAATGGTAAAATTATGTAGGGTAAAGAGAGATATATTGGTGATACGATAGACATACAATTTCCTATGCATAATTATGTCACCAGTGTGAAGATTTATCCTCGTCACGCTCGCTACAACAACTTGCTAGCGCTGTCTCATGAATGTGCTTGCTTGAAACTGTGTGTTATAAATTATCACCACATTACTCTCTTTACCGTAAAAGCCAATCCTGACAGTCAAAGTTGAAGCCTACTGGGGCCAGGGTTATTCGAAAGGGAAGCACCGAGCTTCCCTTTCGAAAAACCCTGGCCCCAAACTCGGTCCCGGTACGAAAGGCAAGAAATAACAGGAGTGGGTTTTTAGTCAGTAAAAGTCTAACACTATCTCCCGCTCCACCCAAGAGCGGGGGATGTCATTAGATAATTTTCCCACCGCGAAAAAAAACATGTCATGAAAATTTTAGTTTTGAAAGTGTTTGAAAATAGTAGTAAGTAAATAATATTGTCACAAAGGATATTTATTTTTAGTAACTATAATATTTTTTTCCCCATAATAGAAATATTATGTGGGAATAGTTCTATTTAGTGATTTCTTTTTAAATTTATGTTGTATTTATTTTATTTATGTTGTATTTTTTTTTTATTGAAAGTTTTTCTACTTCTTCCTCCGTGTCCGGATCTATTGTGTATTATTTTTGGACTTTTTTATTTTTATTTTTATTTTACCTCTTTATTTAATTTATATTGCAGTTGGTGACTTTTTTATTAAAATAACTTTATTGTATGAAGATTTTAAGGATTGTTATTAAAATTAAAGTGTATGTAATTTAAAAGGTTCGCTGGTACCGATTACGGTTAATTCAAGTAGCTCCTTATACTGGAATAATACCACGAATTACAAAGTTTTACACCTGTTCCATCTTCCTAATAAAATCTAAAGAAGCTAGAAAATATTTTACGTCAGTATCCGTGGATCAATTTTTGAAAATACACATCATCTCTTTTCTGATAAACTGAATTTGAAGTTGCGTCTCCAAAAAATAGAACATATAATACTTTCGTTTTCTGCGCCAAAATCGCAAGCATAAACTCCCAAACAAACATAGACACTGCATATTACATTCCCCGGCTCAAATTCACCACATTTATTCCAAGCGCACCATACATCACGGGCAACGACTGCTGAGCAAAGGAAGCACGTAAGCAAACAAGCACGCTCAGCAATCTACCAGCAATCCCCTTATGGATAAATAAAGCATAAACAGCCATACAGAAGAACGGTAACACTACACTCGCGAAGGATTCATGTGGGGCTTTGAAATATTCAAAGTAACAAAAAAAGAAATGGCAGCGAGAATTCGGAGATTTGTCCTGAGGTTCCGTATAGGATGTATTAATAAAAGCGCAGGATTTTTGTGGGTGACATTGGTTATTATAATAACCTTTCCCCAATTTCTTGAGTTTGTCTTTCAATTTATTTCATGAAGTGAGATATTGTTTTAGTGTTTTTGAATATTGGAAACTGGATTGGAAGAAAAATGTTAGGGTTAAAAAGGTCACCAAAGAGAAACTTCATTTTAAGGATTTCAATAATAACTGTTTATTATCCTTTTCTTTATATTGGGAAGGTGTGTTTCAGTAACATCACGTGAGACGTGTGCTCCTAAGCAAGGCTAGTGGAATACAGTAACTATAACCATACTAGGGATTTCAGTCAAGTGGTTACGGGGCGTTGTCCATTAAATATAATATTTATTGCTTAGAAAGAGAAAGACCATAGTGTTGAAGCAGGATGGATTTGTTTTTGTTATATTCCAACACGCCCCCCTCAAAAATAAATCCCTTTTTCTTTAATCGCAATATAATATCTATTACATAATATCTACTATATCAAACACCTTTATACAATAATAAAAACACACACCTTCCTTCTTTCTGGGAATACATATCATCATGGTCCAACATTCGTTGCGCAGGATTAGGGAAAACCCAGTAAAACCTAATCAGACCAATCAATCATTTCACTTATTATTGAAACTATGAATCTTAATCGTCTACTTATCATAACCAAGCTCTTATTATTAACATAATATAATAACATATCCTCATGCACACTGCATATTTACGTCACCCCGAATTTCATTCATATCTAGGTGTAACGCACCGTTGCAAATTTCACAGGATACCAGCTATCTGGTTAACTTGTAGAAACAAAAACATTATAGTAACATATTTCTCAACCTGATACTTAATATCTGTGTGTTCGTTTGTGGCTGGTAGGATTATTCGCAATGCTTTTGCATCTATTATTTTTATTATCATCATAAATAAAAACAGCATTTGCTACAGTAATGAGTATAAATAATACTTAATATGTAATCATTTTCACCAAATACTTTAATCACAGTATCTTTAACTATTTTACATTACACTGTATTCTGCTTTACTACTGTGTACTATCTTGCCATTGTTAGCTGCCAATTTATTTGCTAGAAAATTGTACATTGCTTAAATAATTTAAACAATTAACCCACAGTACATTTTATATTTATTCATCATTACGACTTTAGTCACAATCAACAAACACCAACCTATATATTTTATTAAACTTGAGATTTATAGTTCCTCTAAAATATTTTAAGACAAAGGGTCTTGTATCTAATTGTAACCATTACAAATAGTCTTTTTGTTTGCATATCAACTCGAGATGTAAACAGTAAACTAAGATTAGGCTCTATTGCATGGCATGATTCAGCATCAAGCACCTCATAGGATTTCGTCATGGGGCTCTTATAATTTCTCATGAGCTCAACGTTTTGTTATCAACATATTCAACTTTCAAGGAGTGTATGGGGCAGATTTATTGCCCCTAAAGCATTCCTCAAGTTAAACATTTCAAGAAGTGTTATTTATTTACATTTCCTAATCCAAAGTAATTTTGTTTTTTTGACCTATTTTATTTTTTCACAGAAAACATTTTATAAATTTTATGTCAACGATTTAATAAAAAAATTTGATTGGGTATGTTTTACTCAACTGCTAGGTTACACATTATAACATAGTTGTTAAAATGCAATAACACAGACTTAAACTAAAAAAAACTTTTTCTTTATCACATAACATAAACATCACGCCTTTATTACCCAAAGAATCAGGCATAGGTGCACCTATAGTACACCCACATTTTATTCAGTTATGTTTAATTCCCTTACTTATTTATTTACTTATATGTAATTTATTGTACACCAATATAATAGATAACAAACCTTATAATAGTGAGCAAACCTATTGCCATCAACAAGGCACCAGACTTCGTGCATTATCATCTCCCTAGCCTTTTCAGTCTGTTTTGGGGTTGGCTACTGATCTGACTAGATGCGACTGAATACCAGTATTTTACATGGAGCGACTTACTAGACCTCCACAATCCAGTAACTAGGCAACTACAACCAATCATCGTTCATGACCAGCATTAAAATTTAAATGCACTGGTCCACTGATGAGTATTAGAAATACCTTTTTGTATAAGCTCACCTAAACATTAGGAACCAATAATATACAGATTACATACATCCATATAATGACTTCATTAATATATAAACCACAATTTGTCAGCCAAAATACCCTTAGCTATATTCATATACTAAAATTTCTTCATCCAGGTTCCTCAAAATTATGCTTTTGACATTTAACCATGTCAACCAAGACATTACATTGATACGCAAAAGTTTAACTAAAACTTTGCTATTCTTTCAACTGATACAAAGGTTTCATTAACATTTTTCTGATTATAACCACGAGCCACTAAACTCGTTTTACAACTTATTTTCAACTTTACCTTTTTTTTTTTTATAATTAATGACTTTTATTTATTTACAATCAATTTGATTTAATTAAATTAATATTTCTTTTATCTCTATTTAGAACTATATTTCCAGGTATCATTTTCAATCTGTACTTAATTGAATCAATTATTTCATTGAAAACATTATTCATTTAAATGCTTATCATACCAGCATTTAATTCTATTTTTTATGGTCCAGCACACAATAAGTAATAACATATTATCAAAAATACTGTTGCCATCGTATTCATTATACGAAACAGAAAAATAAGTTTTTCGTCCTACACTTCGTCTCTAACTATGTGATGTTTCTCGATCTTAAAATAAAGTTAACTTATTTCCATTGTGATATGACAATCTCGAGCTCTCCACTGTTTCCCAAACAGGTTTATTTGCAATTACGCCAGGTATTGTATCATATGTTTGTTTGCTTAAAAACTGATTGATTCTTATCAGATCCACACCTCTTTCCAAACGGGTGTACCAAGTCAGAGTTACCAAGTTATGCTATTTTTAGCTCATAACTCATTTAGGCTCAAGTTTCACTGGCCTGTTTGATAAGAATTTAATCTCATCCTTTTTACATCTCTGACTCCCACAAACATTTTTTTTTTTGGTTTACCACATCCCACATTTATAACCATTAAATTTGATTCATCATCAACGAAATTCCCTTTGACAACCTCTTTGCCAAATTCCGTTTTAAGACTTTTACTAACTTAGTAAACAGTAGAATCAAAAACTTTAAAATATACGGTTTTGGCTTATTATTATGCCATAACTCATCAGGTATATTATCTAATGTCAGTGCTCCCCAGAACAATCTAACTCCAGAACGATTTGTCTTATTTAGACTCGTTTTAGCATCGGCATTGTTCATCATACATCAATCGTTCGGCCATACCATTTACAGCCAGTGTATGCGGCACTGTTTAGGGATGACCATACAATACCTTCCCAAGCTCAACTCTTCCATTTAATTGGATTTAATTTCCCTTTCATTATCACAACATAAAGTTAACAATTCTCAGACCAAAATGAACTTCAGATTTTGCAACGTAATTTCGAAACTTAACAAAAACTTTTGATATATCCTCAAAATCACAACATAGTTTTAAACTTCAATAGACGAGAAAAAAAAACTGCTAGGACCGCAAAACATCTGTGTGCACTTGAGATTAAACGACATCTCGTTTCAAACTTTTTTTTTTTGTTTTCAATTTATCAAATAACAGACAAGTTTTTGTCATCTACAAACTTCACACAATGTACCGTTAGGTCTAATATTATCAATTGTACAATTATCAGACAATAGTTTCAATCATTTAATCTATTCTGATATGCAATTATTTCATTCCATAATAATTCATAATTACTATTACTATTTGTGACTTTATATAACGAGCATTTGCTATTTAAAACATTTTCAAGCACCGCAAGTGACCGCTCAGTAGATTGTTCAAAGACTTACCCTTATTATCGGCTTACCATCGTTGAACATATTGACCCCGCCGTTTTTACCAAAAACGACAGTCATTCCCGATTGCTGCTTTTTCTTCGCCGACGACGTCCATTTTACTGGTCACCTGGTAATTCCCTTTCTTCATCGCTTGTATAGCCGCACCAATATAGCAACTGAATCGTTTCTTGGCTCCTCACGCTTATTGAAGTTTAGTTTTGATTTGCTCCAGATTACCAAACAAAATTAATTCGTTTGCCCATCATATCACGGCCCGCCATAAAAGCAAATCCAGAAGTATGTATTTGAGTAGTTTGGTTTTGAAGTAACCAACTACACCGTTTTATTGTTGGCTCCATTGTTTTCACTAGGTAGCGCTTTTGTTATTCTTCAAATCTCCCTTTTTTGCCAGAGATAACATTTCCTGGGTTCCAAATTGTTCTTTGTTGACTTTTGTTTTTGTCGATGCTCTCTTGAATTGTTTGAAGGTGTGACTTGTGGTCTCGTAAGTTTGAGCCTGAAGTACTTTAAGACTAAGATTTCATACATATCTTGTTTGATTTCATGATCTCGCAATCTCGTTTTCCAAAGTTAACGTTATGTTGTCTTAAGTCAGTATCTCGATTGCGGTGATAATATTGCTCCGGACTCATTTGGTAGAGTCATGTTTGATGGATCACTTTATCGGATTCTAATTGTGCACCTGCAGCCATAGGTTCAGTGACGATTTTATCAAATTCTTGAAAATATTTGGTTAGTGTGGTGTTTCTAACCAATTTCAAATTCAGCAACCTTTTACTAAGAGACAGCTTCGTCGCCACATAATGTTGTTTACTCACTCGGTACTTGTTTCTTCCAGAACTTCAATTTCGACAACGTTCAGTAGGTAATTCACTTGATAATTTTTGAATTCCAAAATGTCCACACACTGTATTTATCACCATCAGATTGTTTAATGTCCCATTTGTATAATTTGATGCACAAATCGTTTTTTTTATTATTTAATGTTCGTTTATTTTCACTTTATATTATTTGCACTTTGGTTTAGCGCTCTGGGCCCATAACCTGTTAGGGTTAAAAAGGTCACCAAAGAGAAACTTCATTTTAAGGATTTCAATAATAACTGTTTATTATCCTTTTCTTTATATTGGGAAGGTGTGTTTCAGTAACATCACGTGAGACGTGTGCTCCTAAGCAAGGCTAGTGGAATACAGTAACTATAACCATACTAGGGATTTCAGTCAAGTGGTTACGGGGCGTTGTCCATTAAATATAATATTTATTGCTTAGAAAGAGAAAGACCATAGTGTTGAAGCAGGATGGATTTGTTTTTGTTATATTCCAACAAAAAAAAATTGGACACAGTTAATCTAATAAAGTAATCGTATTTGCGGAGAACGTTTTCTTTAGCGAAAAAATCTAATTATGTAATTTTTGACTAAATGTTCAGGTCTGTCTAGCCTAGTGCACAGTAATCTAGCTAACACATAAAGCAGTCAAGTCAGGAAAACAGAAACAGGCCCGTTTCAAGTTTGTTCTCAGCGCTAAAGTCTAGGTATTTCGTCCCAAGTAGGCAACACCCGTATATCACTCTACACTACATTAAGACAAGGGTCCTGACCCTCGCCCTACGGAACCCCAAACTGTGCACAGTTCCCACGCATAAAGGAGTAAAAGATAGATTTATGCGTCACTTACTTGTGTTTATTGTCTTACAGCATACTACTAAACTACTTATAAATATGTACATACTTGTATGTCTTTTACATACAATTTTATAGTAGAATAAAAAATATGGGTCCTGAAAAGTTTTTTCAAGCTTCAATTGTGGATTTTATAACGCCCGGCTACAAAAACCCAATTGTTTATTTTGTTCATCGAATATCTGACATTTCAGACTGAGTGGAAAAATATTCATAAGCTGATTTAACACATGAAAGCAAAACAAGCTTCATATTATGAATCTCATATTTATAAAAATCGGAGGCCTGTCATTTAGATAAACAAACCAAGCAGCGATGTTATGATTAGAGGTTCTAGATTACATTCCTGACCAAATCTACATCCTATAATATAATCCTAATACACACAAACATACTTTAAAATGCAAAAATAATCCTTCCGATCGAATTCTGATAGCGATGGGAAATTTCAATGGAGATTACCCAGGTACTATCAAAGGCACTTCCGCCTGACCACCGCTAAGTTTTTTTTTTTTTTTTTTTTTTTTTATGGTGGGAAAAAATCATGCATTGACATCCCCCGCCCTTGGGCGGAGCGGGAGATAGTGTCAGACTCTTACTGACTAAAAGACCCACCCCGTTCCTTCTAGCCTTCATACCGGGGCTCGAGCGCCCTTTCGGATAACCCTGGCCCCAATAGGCTTCGACCCGGCTGGGTCCCTGCTGTTGCTGACAACTCCTTGAGGCGCGCGGGAACAGTGCGCGCCGTCGACGACTTGGGCTTGGTCCGGACAGTTACCGGACGGCCGGACAGTGAGCTACCCATTGCTCACTGTCCGCAAGCCCGCGTCTACGTTGGCCGGAAATCGGGATCAGAATCCCGGCGACGGCGGCGGCGATAACGCCGTTGCCTGATGCGTTCGGCCTCCTCCTTTGCGAGCATTACTGCTTCGCAGAAGTCGGCGACCGCCTGCCACTCCTCCTCGCTCCGGACCATGGCCTCAACCAAGGCCCGGCGCGAGAGGTCTCCGCCGCCGATCGCCCCCACGAGGGCACGGCGATGCTCCGCCCAAGCAGGGCACACCTCGACTGTGTGCTCCACCGTGTCCTCCGGGCGTTCCGCACAGTGGCGACACCCGGGCGTCACCTCCGCATGAATCGAGTGCAGGAATCTCCCGAACGAACCATGTCCGGTGAGTACCTGTGTCATGCGGAAGGTAAGGACGCCGTGAGGTCTTTCCAGCCACGCCTCAAAGAGGGGACTTACCGCCATAATTGTGGCGTGCCCAGCACTGGGTTGCGATAGTCGCTGACGCCATTTCACCATGAGATCCCGCCGGAGCTCTGTCCGCCATGCCGTGACCTGTCGCGGCAGCGGACTTTCACCCCGGCGTTGCATCTCCACGCGCATATCGTGCATGTGTGCAAGGACTGTTGCCTCCAGATCCCACGGTGGTAGGCCAGCCAGAAGGCTCGCCGCTTCGCGGGAGATCGTGCAGTATCCCCGCACCATCCTTATCGCCATGACCCTCTGGCAGGCGTTCAGTATGGCCGCCGGTTGCTTTTTCAGCGACGGCGCCCACACCGGCGCCCCGTAGAGGGCCATGGACCGAACGATCCCCGCGTAGAGCCTCCGGCAGGACCACCGCTAAGTTCATTTTTGTTTGAATTCGAAACGGAAACTTCAAAAGGTTTGGTTTGGCGTCGCGCCGCTGGATTCAAGTGATAATTTTTTTAAGTGATCAGGCATAAATGGTCGCGATGACACCTGTGCAGGAAATATTATATGTAGTGCACAAGTGTATACGCAGACATAAGTGCAGTATTTTTTCCCTTACTCTGATCGGATAGCCATCCGACACGATCGAGAACAGATCAGACGTGACAAAAAAACGGCTTTACTTTCCTGAGGGCAGGAAGCCATACCATCAACTACCAAATTCCAAGCAGCTATTAAGAAATCTCTAATAGAAAAAAGTTTTCAATGAAAATCATGTCTTCATAGCAAGCTTTTATAGCGCGGTATATACTTACATAATTAATACTCATCAAGACCATTCCAAAAAGCTCAAACATGATAGGGTTATCCGAGTTCCTATGACCACCTTCCGGTTTCAGTTATCAGCTTCATGTCATAAAAATTTGCATTGTCATCTGATTTACACATGCATGCACAATTTCTGCTCAATCGGTAACCGGGGAGTGGATTTCATGACAAATTAATTAATTATTAATTTGCAAGATTTGATTACAGACAAACATCGGGACAGCTGAAACTAAATAAAAGCTTATAAAAACCCACAACTAAACACTTTTTGCCCGAAGATCGAACCCAGGCCTCCAAGTTCAGTAGTCACGCTTAAACCACTCAAACTTGCGGCTTAAGCAAATAAGTGAAGTATGTATAAACAAGTCTGTTACATAAAGCAGCTTACCCACTATCTAATAAGCGCAAGCTCGGTGACACAGCTACGTAAGCCACTCAACTTGGCGTTAGTTTGCGATCCCGCTCGATGGAGTTATCCTATGAAAATTAACAAGAGCTAGTCTCTCTAATAGTTTTCTGTTTGTCTTGTCAACTGTTTGTTGAAAGTGTATCATATTATGAATATATCAGAAAGTTTAACATGTAGTCAAGTGTTGAGAAGTTGTTAAATGAAGACATCACCGTTTGCAGGTCTTGTGTCTCAAAGGTAAGGTTATTTATTTGAAGATGTTAGTCTCTCTTAATCGACTACGTACCGGGAGACGAAAACATATAGCGTCGAAAGGCCTCCCACAAGATAAATCGATGATCTAGTAAGGGTCGCAGAAATCCGATGGACGCGTGACGCACAGAACCAGTCGTTATGGTGATACTTGAGGGAGGCCTATGTTCAACAGTGGACGAAACGTCTTCCTGCTGAAATGATGATGATTCTTTAGATCTACTGCTTCAGTGACGGAAATTCTTGTTATAGAAAATTTCGGGCAATTAAATGCTATTTTATTTTTGTGGGACAAAAAACTCACAAAGTGAAGCCATGAGAAAAATCTAGTATTCTACAATATTTCCGCCTTGAATTTGAGTGGAAGTTTTCGGCATGTAGTTTTAGTCATAGAACAAAAGATGATGTCGAGTGAATTTCAAGATGATGGAGGTTTTCCTGTAAATAAACTAAGATCACTGAACTAGATAAATTACGAGTATAAAGCAGTACATAGACATTTAAATTTACACCATATACTTATATGCAGAGTAACTATTTATTTACATAAGTACTTCTGAAATGTAGAATGTATTTCTCTTTTCTAACAAAATAGAGTTGAAAATATTCTCAACTAGATATGTCCATTTGTGAACATGTTTATTCATATTCTCCAGTGTGGATTTTAGTAGTGTGAGCACTGCGGTTATATCTTCCTCGTGGCATTAAACCAGGTAATTAAAATATTAAACGAGGTATCAAAATTATTCATGATATTTGTGAAGTACCCATTATTTTTATTGTGTAAGTATCTAGCATCTTCCTGTAGCATACCTCTACTCCTACTTTCTGGTGTAAATCTCATGAAGCAGTTTGATACTCAAAATATAAAGTATATTATAGCAGTCATTTTATTTGACGAAACTTGGATTAAAATATTGAAACTTGTAAAGGTTATTTACTGACAGCAGTCAATACTGTTAATTAGTCAAAATAACTGGCTCCGGTCAAAACTAATATTAAAACGATTCGTGCATATTCACCTAAATATAAAAACTTTTATCCACGTAATAGTTTTTTACGTCAGGGTTAGTAATTTTAAAGTAGTTTTAACTGGTTATAAGTATTGACCAATTATTGCAGTAAAAAGTGGTTTTGACTACATAGGCAAAACCGTTTTGACTATGACATCACAAAAGTATAATGAAAAACTTCTCGTTGCTACTTATAAATTACTAGACTAGTCAAGAGCCAATTATTACTTCACTCACATTAGAGTGTCCTAAAAATGTTGCATAACATAACGAAGACACATAATGTTGTCAGTATTCTATTTGCAATGCATTTTGCAATTTCAGCAGAAATTATAAGAGAAAACTCAAGTCGTAACAAAGAGATTAACCAGTCAGCATTATTTTGCAGTGGTATACACTTTAGTGTATCATAACAGCCTTAGAAGTGGACAGCCACAGATAATAAAGAAATCCTACTTCCAGGTTTGTTTATCTCTGTATTTTTACAAGTTGAAGTTACGATACTTGAACTTGTAAAAAACTGTAATGATTTTCGACAGAGAAGTATCTGGTATCTGGAGCATGACATCACTATTCATCCCGGAAAATTAAAAATATTATACGGGGATATACGGCCTCTACTAGTTTCAAATAATGTCATGAAACTTTAAACCTGTGGAACGAAAATATAAATATCATAATATACCGTCGAAAATGCATAACATGACGATACATCGGCTGTGAACTGGAAACCGATACTATCTCAATTTTGGAAAACTTTACAGGTTAAAGAAAAGACTTGATTGCGTCATTAATATAGCATCTGGTAAATTGAATAAAAAAACGTAATTTTTTAATATCTTTAGTACACATCCTAATAAAAACAAAAAATGCATAATATACTTCCTTCTAATGTAAAAACTAGACAGGACAACATAATTCAATAAAAGAAGAAGTCAGTACAAGATGAATGAAGTCCATTCTGGCGCCAAAAAATGTATCTGAAATGGGGTTTCTTACAACGCTGTGGAATATAAAATAGTATAAAATATTTTTAAAAAGAAAAATCTTCAAAAAATTAAGGTAGGACCGGTGGTCAGTTTACAGTCAATGTATTATATTCTTAATTACTGTACTATAGAAAAAAAAAAGTTTGCACAAAAAAAATACGTTGATATTTCTACCTTCGCTGTTCTATAAGTGTCCCCACAAACGGACCACAAAAAAAAACCGCTTCTAGCTTCTTTTTGTGGCGGCCTTTTTTCGTGGCCCGTGTGCGGCGGTGTCGCCACAAAAAAAAGCTAGAGGCCGCTTTTAGCTTCTCCGGCCACAAGCTGTCGCGCGCTTCAGCTTTTTTTGTGGCCGCTTCTAGCTTTTTTTGTGACGGTTTTATTTTGTGGCCTGTGTGCGGGGACATTCATAGTTGCATTAATCGAACGTCCGATTCTGTGTATATTTAACGAATGGCGTTCTCCGGCAGTTATAAAAATTGGCATCACCTACATGTGACTCAATTAAACATATCCCAAATAAAATATTTAAAATTTCATTTTCATTTCGTACACACACCGGTGACATGTCATCCTTTATATGAATGTTCAGTAAAAATTTTATTTGCCAACAAAACAAATGTTTGAAATAAATCCCTACTTTATGACTCTTTGTTGCAGATCGTTTGAAATTTTAATCTGGATGTTATAATAAAAATCGGATTTGTGTGTGTGGTGATAAAGATTATTTTGTTTGGGCAACATATTGTAAGCTTTTTATGTTTCACCTCTTTTTGTACAAATACTTTGAAATTGAAAATAAAAAAAAAGATTTTTACATCAAAAAATAAACAGACATCAAGCTGATTTACAATAAACTTTGTTTTATTTACGCTTTATACTCTTTTACCAAAACACAAATAAACTAGTTTATTACTGGTAAACTAACGCCTCTTTACGACCTAAAAATAACGTTAACAAAAATAGCACATTTATTAAACCTCTCTCTCAGTACTTATCCTAGATTCACAGCACTTTGCAGGATGGACGCTAAACATTAGAATTAAAAGAACCCCACTTAATTCTATTAGGATGCTCTGTATGTTGGGCGCACTTTTAAAAATATTTACTTTACCACTGGCATTTAAATTAAATGTTGTATTCTAGAGTTTTTGTGCTTCCTCTGTTAGTCTGTAATCCATTTGTGTGAGATAATCACGATAACGCTGTTTATGAAATGTTCCAACATGGTTTCGTGGGAAATTAAAAAGTGTCAGTTTTAACTGTTCTTTTGACTGTTGTATCGTTGTAAAATATTAAAAATATTATTCCAGTTACCACAGGCGCACAGTTAATTCATTCGAGTTACATATTTGCACAGCACCTCGATGAATAAGAGTGTTCTAAAATGACGTTCACCAGATGGCAGCACTGAGGCGTCAGGTCCAGGCACCTGTCATAACGCTTATGTTAATAAAATATAAAAAAATATTTATTATTTATTTATTTATAGTATTAGAAATGTATAAAAAAAATGGTTGAACAAGGTATATAAAAAAGGACGAATCCAGAACAAAATAATTAACATAATATTTTGGGAGGAAGAAGCACGTCGTTTGAGACGAACCAGGATTTTTTTGTTGGACAAAAATCAGTGGGCCGAACGAGGAACAAATCAATAAAAATATTCACATAAAAAAAATCAATAAATTAAAAAAAAACATTAATGACATCAAAGTCAACGTAAAACGTCAGATGTCAACGTCATGTATATGTCGCAGCTATATGGTTAAATTAGCCATCTAATTGGACGCCTAGGACGTTCGTTAATCGCCGGCATCCAATGAAATGGCTGAAGAATAACTAGCCATGTCGTTGACCGCAACGTTTAACCAGATGGCTGAACGTCGTGTAATCATTTAGTTTAGTAGAGTAACTATGAGTTTATAACAATAAACTCATAGTTACTCTACTAAACTAAATAATTTAACCAGATGTCTGCGACATATGTGTACATTTTCAAAGAAAAAGACCTGATAGCTAAGGGGCGCCAACTGGTCTGAAGTTTCCTGATCACTCTAATGACATACTTTTAGGGTATTTTAAATATCATGTGGATTTCATCACGCATGCGGGATTGTTCCGCATGCATAACCCTCGTAAATATCCATTTCATACAAGTATTTATTATAATGCGTGGAATGCACACGTGGGACGCGTTTTTTGCATTTTTAAATTTTCTGCATGCGGAGAAAATCCATGTGCATGATGAAATCCGCACTATATTAAAACAGCCTTAGTATAGCACCGTCACTGTCCTACGTAAAACCATCTAGCATCAAAACACACTGAGAATAAATAATGCTATTTAATAATTCACAACAACAAACCAGCCAATAATAAAACACTTACTAAAATTAATTGACACAGCAATAGGCTGACGTCACACGTCACGATTCATTCACGTCATTTTAAATCATGTTGCGTCAAAGTGACGTGGACGAGATGTGTTCAATTAGCGATTATCATCCGCGAACGAATGAATTGAACGACTGATCGACTGTTTGCTTTTATTATTTTCAGTTTTATGGGTCAATTATACGGTTGAGTTTGGATTGAGATTGGAGAAATATTGAGAGAATGGGATGTTGGTTATTTCATGATATTGATCAGGATATGTTTATTAATATATTTTGAGAGCTTTTCGATTTATTTTTCTTTTTAGGATAAAGGAAAAACTTTTTTCAAATTGAATACAGATCGGTCTCATGTGAATTAGATATCACTTGTGCTATAATTCACTATCACTAAGCAGTAATTTGAACGGTTTTTTTTTTTAGTTTTCTCTCTAATACATGTGGTCGCGAAACTGGATTCCTTTGATGCTCACTTGCTGATGAAGTCTCATTTTCACAAAGAGAGTTTCTGCAGCTTATTTCACTAGGTACTTTTACAATGACCTCAAATAGGTCACGATAGGTGCCCAGGTGCATTTACAATTTCCGTTGGTACGTTGTCCTGAAATCAATGTATGGTTAATATAACCTGTTCGTAGTAGCTTAATTGCCATTTTTTTATGTGTTTTTTCAATCTCTCTTCTAATGATAACATTAGCTTTAAGATTTCATACATATTTTTGTCACTCATCATTTAAAAAATACTTATAATCGATATTTTTTATCAGGTTCTTCTATTAATAAACAATGATGAAGATGTCTTAATCAAGCTTGATTATTGAACCAGATTTTACTTTAATAATTATCCAAGTCGTTGATCTGACTTTTTAGACAGACTATCAACCGAACGCGCCTATTGTAGCTGTTTGGGTTTGTGGTATACTTGTAATGGTTCTTTGATTTATTCAACTTAATTTGTACTAAAAGCTTTCAACGCTTTCAGTATATGCATTTTGTTAAGGGTCCTGTTGGTTTTTGGTTTTGAGGGATTACCTGTCGATTATTATTTCAAATCTGCTGATTTTCTTACTTTTTATCTCTCTCGATTTATCTTCTGTAGTTGTCTGTATGCAGAGTTTCATGCTTTTCTTATTTCGTTTTTTTAAAATCCTTGCTGTGATGTTCACCTGTGCATTACACATTGCATACAACCGCACGCTTATCATCTTTTGCAATAAGATACTAGTTTTGTGGATTTAAGCTGAATTTCTCTACTACATACCAATACATGTTTCATCACATTTCATGTTGTATTTTTTGGTTATTTTTCCTCATCGTTTGAAAATGCTAGCAATAAGATAGTGGTTGTTTAGTTTTCGAAACTCCATTTGCTGACTACTTATAAAATTTTACAGGCTTTGAGATGCATGACAAATTTTAGCGAACGATGAATGATGACGCCTTGGACATCCTCTATAACGTTGTACAATTGCTATTAAATATACAAAAAGAAGTGCCAAACATGATGGTTAACAGAAATAGTTTTTGCTATTGCTCTGTACGATTTATTATTTATTTTTGGCTTTTACGTAAACGTCATCCCCGTTTAGCACTTTGATGCTAAGTTCATCAGCAGTTATCTCTAGCTCTCACATAGTTCTGGTAGGCTAAGAATCATCGACAACAGTATTTTTGTGTTCTTGCTTTACTATAACACACGAGAATTAAAAAAAAAAGTGTTAAATATATTTTTTAACAAAATAAATACAACCGAAAATAAGAAACTTTTTTATTCGAAGTCAATCCTGAATATAAGCGAGTATAAACTTTGCCTTGACAATAATATTCGCCGTCAGTCAGCACTACGCAGTAACTAGGTCATTGCGGTGCACCGGACTTGACGGGGTTGTATTGATGCGTAAGCACTTCACACTGTAGTACGCGCGCGATGACACGAAACTTTCCTTAAAATATCCATTAATATTGAAACATGGAAATATTGTAAGATCAATAGTTTTTTTTTTTTAAGTAACCATGGATTTTCTTGCTGGTTCTTCGCTAAAGGAAACGATCAATGGGAACTCTGTACTAGCTTCTGACGTTTTATTAGTGCACATCTAGGTTTAAAAAAAAAATCATTTTGTATTTTTGAAAAAGACTGGATACTCTCAACGGTACATCGACGGAGAGTGTGAGTAGCCTCAGCAAAAAGTGAATTTATCTTCTAACCACTGGATATATTTATAATAGCTGTTTGTAGCTATTGGTTATTAGTCGGCGTATGGTCATCCGGCGACCTGGTGAGGGTCGTGAGAATCCGATGGATGCGAGGCGCACAAGACCGGTCATTGCGGCAACATTCGGAGGAGGTTTATATCCAGCAGTGGACGTCTTTTGCTTGTTTAAAATGATGATGATAATAGCGATGATCTTTTATGACCCATAACAATGAGATTACATAATCAGCCATTTATTGTTTCTACTACTGGAACTCAGGCTCTTTCTATAAGAGAGCGAATGGCTTTAATCCACCACGCAGACCCGACGCCGTTTGGTGGAGAACATAATTATGTTTTCGAATTTTTGGTACTAGGACATGCCGGTTTCCTTACAATGTTTTCTTTCAGTGGTATTTTTGATCCAGGTCATTCCCACTGCTATATTTTAGTCAATCCACAAATAACTCTAAACAATAATATTCTAACCTAATCAAAACTCGAAGTGCGGTTCAACTTTTAAGTTGGCTTAACTGTATCAAAAGAGCCCAGCCACGTATGAATAATGAAACGGGACCTCCGAAAGAAGTTTATTTATTCATTTCCGGTTCGTTGATCAAAAGGAACCGTCTCGCGCCGGACGGGCCGCAAATCGGCGAAATGACGGGTTTTACAATACCTCTTTTGTAGCGTTTATGAATTTATAAGTCGATGTATGTCGGGATTGAAGGGAATCTGAAATTGCGAAGCAGGTTTTTGACGTTTACTTTACATTTTAGGTGGATTTTTTCTTTTGTGCTGTTGTGATACTGGATGTGTGCTTCATGACTAATCTTAACATAACGAAAACATTTATTTTCTCTTCCACAAAGAAGCCTTACAAAGGAACGTTATACATATTTGTAGCTACAATTGTATCTTAGTTTGAGAGACAGGAATTAAGAAATTCAATTCTATTCCTTATTCGGTAACATGCTTCATCACCATTTCGGCCGAAAGACGTCCACTGTTGGACATAGGCTTCCTTTGTGCGGATAATATGTGATACAATATCTTCCCTATCTATTGATTTTTTTTGTTAGCTAGTTTTAAGATTGCATCATTTCGCGTTACTAAATTGTTTTTTTTTTTTTTTTTAATTATTTAACACAAAATTGTAACAAACGTAAAACTTTAAAGTTATCAAATCATACGTCGTCATACGGAGATGTAATGACTGTTGGCGGTCTTTGTGCTCTCTTAGCAAGGCGAGTCGAGTCAAAAGCGGTGCGGTTCTGGTCAGACCAACGTATTGGGCTGCGTCTACAAGGCCTTTTTCCATCCACTTTACCGGTCACGATGAGCCTTTCGAGGTTGCCACCATCTTTCCTTGCAATGTGACCGAAGTATTGTAGACACTCTGATAACAACCACGAGCAGATTTTGAGTTCTCGCAATATGGATACGTTGGTCCGAAATGCAGTCTAACGTATACGGAGCGTCCTTCTCCAGCACCATATCTCAAAAACATCACTGCGTTTGCGGTTTGCAGCTTTTAGCGTTCAAGTCTCGGCATCATATGAAAAGATTGAGAAGACCAGAGTCCGTACCAGTTTGATTTTGGTCTTTACGGAAATGTTGCGAAAGTAATATAGATAAAATTACTAAAACAGCTTTAAAACATGTCTGATATTGTAGTTAAAATTATCCACTTACTTAATAAATATGATTAAAGAACAACATTTAATTACTGTCGACGAGCGCGCGTCGTCCATATTTTTATTAACTGCTACGGTCACGAACTTATTAATTCTGGTATTACGATCGCCTGACCTAATAAACTTCGTTTCGACGAGAATGTTCTATTATTTTTTTGATTGTTTCCTTATTCTGAATACATAAAACAATGAAAGAGATAATTATAAGACATACTTGTATATCATTCACATTCCTCATATTGATCAAGACTATTAAACTTCTGCAACTTTTTTTATTTTAGCAATTTCTAGCAATTATAAACTAATTTGACATCGGCGACATCGCGGCAGACCAAGGCGAAGGTGGAGAGATGAGCTTGATAAATACCGGAGGGACTGGCCCGCAATGGCCGAAGACAGATGTGTGTGGAAAAGGGAGAGGGAGGCCTTCGCCCAGCAGTGGAACATAAATGGGCTAACTAACTAACTATAAACTAATTTAAACAAAAAATAAATAAAGTAAAAATCTTTTATTTTTAGGCATCAAGGCCCATAATGATTAGTTAATAACTACTAAAAGTAATCTAAAATATGGCATCGCAAAAATCCTCCCTATCGCTGTTGACTGACAATGTAGCCAAAAGATTGTCACGCTGTAGGCATAGCAATGCTTATCCCCTACTCAAAGTGACTTGTTTGTCAACTCGCTACTGCAAAACTCGCGAGTTCTCGTGAGTTGGCACCTTCCAACTTCACCTACTTTTATGACGTCAACTCGCTCGCACGTATGAAGTACAGTCAAATAAAAATAGACTGAAACTAATACCAAGCTATAGAAAAAGCCAGGTCAGTCACAAGTTTATTTAGAATAACTTAGCTACTTACAATTTAGCAATTACCTACGTACGTAAAGTTACGTTTTTACTAATGTCACTCTTAACCACCGATAGCCAATAAAAAACAACAATCCATTAAAATAAAAACGAAACAATACAAAGATTACTTTTGGCCTGAAAACTGTAAAAATACATCCCCAGTCCAATGACCTACC
Source organism: Mythimna ferrago (assembly GCA_910589285.2). NCBI lineage: Eukaryota > Metazoa > Arthropoda > Insecta > Lepidoptera > Noctuidae > Mythimna > Mythimna ferrago. The sequence continues at coordinate 860,463 of OU342689.1, forward strand.
TCAGTTCAGAGCCCGTGCATAAATAGAGGGGAGAGGCACATTTCCAAAATTAGGTGGACTTTTCACGTTATGCGAAACGTTACGTCATTCAAACGCCGAATGAAGGGAGCGGTATGAAGGAATGAATGGATTTTTTCATTAAAAATAGCTGCGAATGTTGGTGTTAAGCTAGTCTTTTTAATTATGGACTGCTTTACAACTCCGGATTTTTGTTCACTTTTCCTGTTTTATATTTTAAAAGGTAATGTTTTATTCGAAATAATTTTCGGAATTTCAATATCAAAGATTAAATGTATCGAATTTATTAAAATACCTCTAGTCAAAGTTTGAATTTTAAAGCGTAATACTTTTTATTACTCGTTCATTTATACGAGTACGTTATAGCTACCCGTGAAAGTTACACGTTAAAATCATGCATTCAAAACAAAAGAACGTAAATCGAGCAGGAATTTAGTCTATTTGCATGTCCAATGGATTTCCTCTTTCATGTCTGGCCAACAGACCTACGTAATTGTCCAAACCTACAAATGAACTGTGCTGCAAACTGCACGGACGAACAAAGCGCCACAGGGAAGTGTAAAATGCCGCCTGCTCTGCTCTTTTTGTGCAAGCAAAAAGTGGCTACATAGTACACCGCAAAAATTCACTCTGTAAGAATTAACGAATACCGGAGCCATGCGGCTGCATGAGCTGCTGAAAAAATACCTAGAGGCTTGCAGGGTTTTCACCAAAATCCGACCAGCCACTTGTTCACTCTGCTATAGTAATAGGAATGGCGAAAAATCCAAGGTGATAATTTTCTATAGTTTTTGACGAATTTTCTAAATTAGTTAGAAAGACACACGAAACAAGATACTGTGGGGACGGGGCTCAAATGAAAAGGCTTTTATTTTACTTTTAGTCAGTTAAATTATAGGAAACCTTTAAAACATATTTTTAAATATAAAATTATGTCTAGATTTTGTTTGTTGCAATCTTCAATCAAACTTGTTTCGAATCAGTTCCTAAACTTTTTTATTGTCATAAACCTTAAAAGATCTATTATCTTGCCTGTTTGCAATCTAATTAATATGTGACCTTCATAGACGTCACAATACACATACGAGTACATCTCTGACGTGAAAGAAGACAGAATTGTAGTTACCAAAAACGTTGAAACGTTAAAACATAAAATGAAAAAGTATTCATATTACATATGCTCTGAGCCGGACAGATGGAAATTACGTTTGAATTCAGTTTATAACTAGAGTTTATTCTTTTTTTTTTTGTTTCTTTTGTAAAAGTTGTGTCAGCTGGTTGGTTTGAAATTCGTTGGCATGAAAATTTTCTATAAGTTTTAAAAGTCCAACGTTTGCAAATGAAAATTGTTTTATGTGATCAACGGGAGCTGTATTCTGTTGTGTTATCTTATATATGTTATCTTATAATGGTATCTATTGTTTTATCTGTATCTTGTTTATTTGTCTTTAGGACCATGACTTCAAATGTTATTCAAGGTTGCCTTAACCCAGCATTTGATTGCGGCCGTGGTCTCGTTAAATTGAACCTTCGCTAACCAGTAATTGGGTTGTGGTCTCGGTTCAAATGGGACTTCTTATAAAATAGTGATATTTCACCGCATCTGACCTTGTTGTTATTATTCTCAGTAAATGGATAATCAAGAGCGACTGTCATTTTATGTGTAAGGGAATTTCTTTGCTAAATATTTCTTTTGCAAATGACGGTTTGATGTCGTCATCTTGTATCTTTAATTGGTATCTCAATAAGGGTACGTTTTCCTCAAACCTTTGTTGAGATTTCCTCATGGGATGCCAGACAGCTGTTCAAGTATTTCTTTCTTTGTAACTTAATTACGATTTCTTGAAGGCAATGGTGAGTTATGTACGTTGTTCTGAAATTGAGTGATTATTATTTATTCAAGTGAATTTATCCATAGTATTAACTAAAAGCTTTATCTAAAAAAATATGTTTGGCTATTTATCTTAGATACAATCTTATTTTTAGTATATTAAACGTGAAACACCTGTCTACAAAATTTGAAAACTGTATTATGAAAAATCACAAAGTTAGAAGCTTGCTTCAGCAAAACTACAAGGTCACCGGGCCATCCAAGCGACTGAGGGGTTGTTTTGCACTTGCACCCAGCTGTTTAATGGCGCCTAACACCCGATATGACCAGTCGTGACCTGTGTTGTGCTTAGTGTCGGTGGTGTCCAACTTACCTTATCTATTAAATATTTTTGGGAAAAAATATAACAAGGTGTAAGAACTATCGGAATCCATTCAGATACTGATTCTGAAAAACTATATTCAAACTATATTCGTGAAATTTTGCACAAGATTTTTTATTTTGACGTAGGTAAGCACTAAGAAAGGATTTTCCAAAATTCACCCCCTAAGGGTTTTTTTATGGTGGAAAAAATCATCCAATGACATCCCCCGCTCTTGGGCGGAGCGGAAGATAGTGTCAGACTCTTACTGACTAAAAGCCCACCCTGTTCCTTCGTGCCTTTCGTACCGGGACCGAGCTTCCCTTTCAGATAACTCTAGTCCCAGTAGGCTTCGACCCGGCTGCGCCCCTGCTGTTGCTGACAGCTCCTTAAGACGCGCGGGAACAGTGCGCGCCATCGACGACTTGGGCTCAGTCCGGACAGTTACCGGATGGTCGGACAGCAAGCTACCCATTGCTTGCCGTCGAAATCGGGATCGGAATCCCGGTGGCGGGGAAAGCGCCGTCGCCTGATGCGGTCGGCCTCCTCCTTTGCTAGCATTACTGCTTCGCAGAAGGAGGCGAGCGTCTGCCACTTCTCACCCCCTAAGGGGATGAAACGGGGATCTAAAGTCTGTATGGGAAATCCTACTTTCACATGGGCGATGCCGCTGGCAGAAGCTAGTTGTCCTTTCTTCTATCTATACATATAAAAATAAATGCCACTTTTCATTGTAATTTTATAACTCAAGAACGGGCTCACCTATCCAAACCAAATGCTTAGGCTTTGTTCGGACTATTTAGTAGATGGTTTATGTGAAGTTTGGTAGGGTAGAGTAGGGTAGAGTAGGGTAGAGTAGGGTAGAGTAGTGTAGAGTAGTGTAGAGTAGTGTAGAGTAGGGTAGAGGAGGATAAGGTAGAATAGAGTAGGGTAGAGTAGGGTATAGTAGGGTGGAGTAGGGAAGAGCGGGAGCGAAGCGGCGCGGGCAAAAGCTAGTATTCTATGTATTACCCTGTCCATTATATGTAATTACAGAATAGAGCAGTGCTCTCTACGTAAGCACATATTGCTATACAAACCCTTTCGTGGTTATTAGCTGGCCAAGCAAAATAAAGCAATGGGAACGAATGGATGCTGCTGTGTAACATAACGAGGTATACTGCAATATTTTAGAGTAAGTCCGTGCTGAAAATTAGCACGAATTTAATAGATAGTAGATGTTGTAGTTCTAGTTTTATTATGTGAATACTATCATTTTCCTTACGATTATTTAGCGCCTACGTTTTTTCTTATAGGGACTTATTACGATTGCTATAAAACTTTTAATTACGAACATTTTACCGTCACATTTTACATTTGAGTTCATTTAATATGCAAAATTTATTTCTAGTCTTGCATTTTAGACTTAACAAAATTTTACTGCTATTTTATGCTGACACTATAATTTTCCTTACGATTATTTAGTGCCTACGTTTTTTTCTAAAGGGACTTATTACGATTGCTGTAATTATAACTTTTTATTATGAATAGTTTACCCTCATACATTTGAGTTCATTTAATATTCAAGATTTATTTCAAGTATTGCGTTCTAAACTTAAACAAAACTTGACTGCTTTAACCCACTTCTAGTTCTATAATTTGTTTAACTTAACAAACAAACCGTTGACACGACCAGTTTAGTTTCTCCATTTGAACGGGAGCTTCATTGCTTTGCGAGTCACATATACGTCTCTAACTCACAACAGACCACGGGCCATACGTGCCTCCGTGCTTCAAACAATAATCTTGCCTCTCGTCCCTGCCTCGCTGCCTCGAAAACCATCGATTTTTAAACGCCTCGCCTCGGCTAAGCCGGTTTTATTTTTTTTTTACATACTGTATTCTACTTTAGTGGAACGGTTCTGATTTGTTAGTGAATAGCGGTAAGAATGGACGTGGTTGGGAACTGTGTTAGGCTTAAAATAGACATGTTAGTAAAATATACCTAACTTCATCATTAGACTTAATGTTTATGCTTTTATTTTGAAGTGGGATATCATCAAGTAATTCTTCTTTTAAGGTGAAGGCAGATACATTCGCAGGAAGTTGATGTAGATTTGTTTCTCATAATAACATTGTTAATTTGTATGTATGTATCTAAGTATATATATTATTTATTTTTGTATTTTTTTCTCACTCTATTTGTTTATCGTTAAGTTGCACGGTCTACCGTGTTAAGTTTCTGCACCACCCTAAGGTCGACTAGCAGAAAATGCCTAAAGCATTAAGTCCGCCTTTGTGCAGTGTTTATGTGATTAAAGTTTTAATAAATAAATAAATAATTCTGTCATTTCTGGGAGGGGTGATAAAGAAAGTCAGATTATTACTGATTAAAACCCGCCTGTGCTTTTTCAGTTGATGTTTGAGTTCCAGGGCTGTGGTAACTCTTTCGAACAATCCCGAAGGCCTGGTAAGCATTGGCCGTAACCAAATATACTGACATCTCATTGAAGCTTTTGTGGAGCCATTTTTTATGGGATGAAAAGTCCATTACTCGCAATCCGCAAACCCGCATCTAGTGGCCTGGGATTGATCCACATCTGTGAACGACCAGGATGTCACCTGTGGTGGCGGGGGTGTCACCATATTCTTTCTTTCACACTTTACACCACCTCCTCCTCTCGAATTATTGTTTCGAAAAAGGAGCTTGAATGTCTAATATGACAAGAATGAACTGAAAATGCCAATATTTAATGATATTCCATTTATAAAACCAAATAGTTTCATACCCCTCTTTGACCCGTTCCTTTTTACCTCTGTCAATCACAATTATTTCAACACAACAATGTATAAGTACTCAACAGAAAAACTAGCCAATTACAAGTTAACTGAAAGACAAATGGCCGCCCACAGTAAACTTTCAGTTTCACTTCCGTGTTCAGTCATAATAACGAGTGACGTCACGTCACCGTTTCCGGTTCCGGGGGTCATACGTGACTGGTTCCATTAATCTAGTTACCGCTCTACGTGAACAACGAGTTAAAGCCAAAAGTTCTACAAGATTTTAAAGGTGTAATTTCATGTTATTACTCGTGAATACGTGTTTTCCCGGCATTACTTTTTTTTTGAGATGGAAAGTCATCAAATTACTCCTTTCACTCTGGGTGGAGCCAGAGAGACTCAGAATAAACCTCATCTGTTTTTGTTCACCGATTACACGGACTTGCAGACGACGAACAATGGGTAGCTTCTCGTCCCGCCGTCCACTAATTGTCTGGACCTTAGCAACCGCGTGCACATCACAAAAAAATACGTATTGTATTCAATTTTATTGTTTAGTCCGATTCCCAACTCAATTTAGGTCATCAAGGTCCCTTAAGTGCGGATTGAATAAATTAACCGACTTGGTATCACATGGATCTCACAACTTTTTACGGTAAAAGAATTGAGTTGCAAGCCTTGACTTTTTACAGCTTGTGTTATTGCTGGTTTTGAATTTTCAGTTGCTTTCAATTGCTTTTACCTTCCATCAGCAATTTAAATTCTTTGAAGTATATCTTCTGACGGTTACTTTTATTGTGTACTTCCACTTTTTATTTTTGGTAGTAAGTAATTGTTATCATAATCAGTTTTAACTTATGGGGTCAAAGGTTAGGTTTGTGACAGGGAACTTTAAAAGGTCATTCACTTTTGGTAAAGTTAAATGGACTTAATAAATAATAATTGACCAGTTTATTATATTTTAACTGTCCCTGGGACAAAAGGTCCCTCAACTTGACACGCAACGTTGCCTAGTGTCCCGCAAGTTGCCTCACAACATCCTATAACATTTACATGACATATTGTTTGACAATTTAACAGCGTTTCCGCATCATTTTGAGGGACTTTTTGTCCCCTATTTATTTGAGGCCGAAGGTTTATGTAAGTATCTTGATCAATATACGTTGCTATTTTTGTCGACCAGAAGAGACTTTCTAATCAAACCTTTCTAATGTTGTGAATGTGGTAGACCACTTAAACACTCTTGCTTCTAATAATAAAAATAATAATATAACACAACTATCACACAACGCCATCTAGTCCCATGCTAAGCAGAGCTACACAGACAACTGATAAACATAATTATATATTTCTAAATACATACAAAAAATTACACCCAAACACAGAACAAAAGATCGTGCTTATCACACAAATATTTTGTCCTGAGAGGAGGCCTCCTAGAGAGGAAGCCTCAGTCCTAACAGAGGAAACATTAAGAAGACGGATTATGCTATACTTATGCCAACATACATAGATTTATTAGATGAAAAATTCTAATAAGTTAACTCTTGTTTGTTACTCAATCTTTCTCGCAACCATAATCCGTCTTCTTAATGTTTCCTCTGTTAGGACTGAGGCTTCCTCTCTAGGAGGCCTCCTCTCTAGAAGAGGAGGCCGTCGCATCAACACCCTGATGAAGTTTTGTTACCTGGACTCGAACCACATTACCGGCTCGTCCGGCTAATAAGCTACGAGTCCATTTTAATCAAGACCATGATCATTATATTTATGAACATTGTTTCTGAATGGATCTATAAAATTACTAGTACTAGTAAAACTATTATATCCCACTCCTAGGCAAAAGCTCTCTTCCTTTTTCAAATTTCCATATACATTTGTCCTCAGCCATTGCAGACCAGTCCCTCCGGTATTGTCAAGCTCATCTCTCCACCTTCGCATTGGTCTACTGCGATGACACCTCGCTTTTAATAAAGCCTAATAATTGGCTTAATTCAACCTAAAATTGAAAAACCTATTTAATTATTGTTTTTCTTGAAAAACATGCAAAAAAATTACCTTTTTACGTCGAAAGTGTCCTTCCCAAAGACCGCGTGTATCACTTTTGACCTTTCAATGTCGAGACGTAACGACCAATCTTAGTGAGTGCCTCATTTTGTAAATTATTTCCTCTTTTCGGAGAAATCTACAAAATATTTTTACTTCGATGAGCTTTAAGCGTTTCCATCTTCTTTTTTAAGGTTCCGTATCTCAAAAGGAGAAAAACAAATCCCTTATAAGATCACTTTGTTGTCCGTCTGTCTATCTGTCTGTCAATACCCTTTATCTCGGGAACGCGTGGAGTTAAGAATTGAAAATAAAGGATTATACTCAGGTCTATGGTCCGTTGAAGCTGTAAAAAAAACAAACTTCTGAGTTAACAAAACATACATACGGCCGTTTATATCGCAAAAAAACGTACCTATATTTCGACACTCTCAAGGAAATCAAAATTCACACTTCCCGTTGACCTAAAATCTTGCATGAAGCAAGGTCTCGTAGCACAAGTATAGGAAAATATCTGAAAACTGTTTTGTAGTTATGGTCAGAAAAAAAAATGATCTGTTGCTGTCATAGGCAAGTTTGTACGGAACCCTTAGTGCGCGAGTTGGACTTGGACACAAAACCATTATTTGTAAGGCCTACACATATTTGTTATAGTTCTGAGTGTCGTATGTGTGTAAGTTTACATGTTTGTGAACGACAGAGAGGCGCGCGAGAGTGTCATCATCATAGTCAGCCTTTTTAATGTTCCTACTGCTGGGACTCACGCCTCCTGATGTCTTCGAATTTTTGGTTCTAGGACATGCCGGTTTCCTCACGATGTTTTCCTTCACCGTTTTGAGAGCAGCGGTGATGAAATAAATCACATAAAGTAATATGCCTGGCTGGGTTCGGACCCGCGACCTACAACTCGTAAGTCGGGGCCAGTACCACTCGGCCACCACTGCTGTCACGAGTTCGTCACACTGACAATAAGTTTTTATAAAAATAAAATTAAATAATAAAACCAGCCAAGAGCGTGTCGGGTCACGCTCAGTGTAGGGTTCCGTAGTTTCCTGTCCGTCACAATAAGTGTACCCACTTATGAGTTTAAAAAAATGCTTGCATATACGATTATACTACAAACTTAGTCCAGAAATTATTTTGTAAAACCTTTTTGTCTTTTTTGTACAAAAACTGTTCTTTCCATCAAGTTTAAAATTATATTCCTAGAAAGTCCTTATAAAGTTCTACTTTTCAAATTTTTTTCATATTTTCTAAACTTATGGTTTAAAAGTGAGAGGGGGGGACACATTGTTTTTTACTTTTGGAGCGATTATCTTCGAAATTATTGACATTATCAAAAAATGATTTTAGTAAGCCCCTATTCATTTTTAAATACCTATCCAACAATATATCACACGTTAGGGTTGAAATTTAAAAAAAAAACTCTTCCCACTTTCCATATAGGGGGGCAACCCTAATAAAACAATTTTTTCCAATTTTTATTTTGCCACTTGGTTGGCGTGATTGATATACATATTGGTACCAAATTTCAGCTTTCTAGTGCTAACGGTCACAGAGATTAAGCGAGGACGGACAGACGGACAGACAGACAGACAGACAGACAGACAGACAGACAGACAGACAGACAGACAGACAGACAGACATGGGTAACTATAAGGGTTCCTAGTTGACTACGGAACCCTAAAAAGGGCTGTCAAATTGTCACATTGCACACTGTCTATGGGAGCCCATAACGGGTAAACATTGATTTCAGGTTTACCAATGATACGCGACACGCACTACCCAATCAGCACCTCAGATAATTCATTACATAAACTGAACCGCCAATCAAAACGATTAAAAACAAATGAAGAGCTTTACAAGCGTGAATAAAATCATAATTTAAACTTGGAATAAAGTCGGTTGCTTTTTGTTTTAATTCCCTGTTGTGACGACAAAGCAATCAATTATTATGGATTATCGTTGCGGCGATAAAATCCCGGCTTTTCTGCTGTTTTACGCGTTTCGCTTGAAACTCTGAACGGAGAAACAGATATTGTTCAAGATTCTTTACTTTTTTTAGACTAGCTGCCAGAGACTTCATCAAAAGTACATAAGCCAAGGATAAACAGTGTTTTATGTCGTATTCCAGAATATGGCCTAACTGTGTGTCTCATTATATCAAATTCTGTTAAGCCGTTTTAGCGTGATGTAGTAACAAATATACAAACACACGCACGTATATGATTACAAACTTTTGCCTTTATAATACGTGATTAGTGATTTTACGAGAGCAGTGTTAGCTTGTCCCTGCAGGACATGTTGATGACATCATGATCTGCTCTGCAGGAACTGTTGTGTGTAATTCTTCCGTGATTAAAAATTGTCGTTCACATATCATTTAGTGACGGTATAGTTATCTGTTAGTCTAATAACTATCTTCATTAGATCAGGAATGAAGATATCCGCTGGAGAACCAAGGTCGCCGACATAGCCCAAAGTATCGCCAAACTAAAGTGGCAGTGGGCAGTATACATTGGTCGTAAAACGGATGGTCGACGACCTGGCGACAGTCGGGGGAATGCGGTGGATGAAAGACGCACAGGATCGGTCGTTGTGGCGACGCTTGGGGGCTTTGTACAACAGTGGACGTCTTTCGGCTGAAGAGATGATGATGATTAGATCAGTATTGCTGCTTTGGCTCCAAACAATTCTGCTGGAACATGATCTCCTCTTTCTGTTTCTAAACGTTTCAGTCTTGCGTAATATCTAGTCAAGTGTGGCCTGTAAACATGATGTGTAGCCTGATTCACGTAAAATGAAACAAGCCAAATATCGTTGAAGTTTTATAGTCGTTCGATCGAAGTCCTATCCAAAAGCGGTATTCACGTGTTCCTTAATCGAGATTGGATAGAACAACTCAACTGGCTCGAAACTAAACGATCTATCGATGACTTATTTCCAGTTATATTAATAAGTATTCTACCAGGATAATGTACTCCAGGTTTTTTTTTTAAATCGACTTTAAAATCGGTGTCGTTCAAACTTGATTGATGGATGCGAATACGGAAATGGTCTAACAACTAAATCGCTATGATATCGTTACGGCTTTGATTACGTGAATCGGACTACTGATCGCCACACCATCAACACTGCAAGCGCCTTCAATGGCAACGTCCTCTTTCAGGCATCCTGTGAGTGACAATCTTTGCCCATTTCTTCGCAAACATTCTTGAGACATAGAAAGTCCATTTTTACCTCACCCTAGCTGATTTTTTCCGCAACATCTACTTCTTGATTTTTTTCAGAAATTAACTTTTAAAACACCTTTTTTTTTATTTAAACAGAGCTTACAATGTCATCTTATTTTACAAATCCTTTAAAATTATTCTTAAGCATCTAATCGTTGCGTTAGGAGCAGTGGTGGCTGAGTGGTAACAACCCCGACTTACGAGTTGTAGATCGCGGTTTGAAACCCAGCCAGGCGCATTACTTTGTTTAATTTATTTCATCCTCACTGCTCTCAAACAGCGAAGGAAAACATCGTGAGGAACCCGGCATGTCCTAGAACCAAAAATTCGTAGACATGCTACATTCACCAACCCACACTGCGCGTGGTTGATTACGGCCCATTCTCTCTCCTAGAGAGATGCCTGAGTCCCAGCAGTGGAAAAATTAAAAGGCTGATTTTGCTATCTAATCGTTGACTTACCCAAAAACAAATTGATATATCAAATCATTTATTCAGTGGCTCCGCAATCCGTAGAGAAAACAAACCAAAGCCTTCAGAAAATGAATGTTTTTATTTCAAACTTCCAACAATTGTACGTGAAACTAATTAGACCATCGCTGAACAATATGCGGATGTCGGTAATCAAGAATTGTATGTAAAAGGAGAAAAAGCAAACCGAGCCAGGTCTTTTATTTATAGTTTCCGATAATCTAAACAAAAGAAATCAAACGCAGATTGTTCACGATCGGTTCAGAGAGGTTTTGTAACTATGTTTACACTTCACTACATTTTGAATACTGTTTTTCAGTGGGGCAACTGCTTCTTTTTAGGTAGAAAAATCATCCAAAGACAACTCCCACTCTTAGGTGGGGTAGAAGGGTGTGTCAGACTTTAACTGAATAAAAACCAATTCCTGTTCTTTCGTTGCTTTTTATACCAGGGCCAAGTCTGCCTACCCCAGTAGGCTTCGAAGGGGCCTACGGTTTGCTGACATCTCTTTGAGGCAGGGGCGCGTGCTGACCGGCAGGTGTGTCTGCTATGCAGTCAAAGACTTTGACGTCAAAGCCCATCACGCCAACATAGAAAACTGAGTTTTTGCGAGAGAGACTGATATATTTTTGTTATATGCTTTTTGATAAATGATTTCGTTTTGATACAGTATTCTATTTTTGCATCATCGTCATCATTATTTCAGCCGAAAGATGTCCACTGTTGGACAAAGGTTTCCCCAAGTGTCGCCGTAGTGAACGGTCCTGTGCGTCTCAGCAGGCATCAGCAGAAGGTTATCAGCCCACCATGTGGGAGGGAGGCCTTCCTATGCTGCATATTTATTTTTCCATATCTACAATTTAAAAAAAATGGAAAAACTGACTGACATCGCTACGCACATCCACCCCATAAGGAATGAAACGGGAGTTCAAAGATTTGTATGAAAAAACGCACTTTCAAGTGGACGAAACCGCTGGCAAAAGCTAGTTTATTGATAACCTGGTCAGATAACTAATATTTTTATTATATATAATTATTTCTCATTAAGGTAGCCTTGGAAATAAACTCATTTGAAATAATTAAAAGATGCTAATCAAACGTAATGTGTTATAAAACAGTAGAAAAATTTGAATAATGCATGTAGCAAGTTATTGGAATGTTATTGTTGCTGTTACGGCAAGTTTATTGCACCACTTCGGGATATTGAAGGCTCCACAGAACTATAAAGTTTATGCTACGAAATTGTGGCCTGACCTAAATATGGTTGAGCGGTAGACTGTCTGTGGACCTATTATGGGGCAGTATTGCGATACTAATGTTTGTTACACAGTATTGTTTTTCCGTGTGTACGACGCTGTGAATGTTGGCCAGATAATGTATAATTTGAGAGGTCAAACTGGCAGACCAAAGGTATGGTTCTTTCTTCAGAAGACCATCTCAGACTAATCTGCATGGTTATTCTCATGTGATTTGACCATTACATATTTACTATATGGACCTTAAAAGAGACTTAGACACCTTTTTTTTGGTGGGAAATCATCCAATGACAACCCCCGCTCTTGGGCGGAGCGGGAGATAGTGTCAGACTCTTACTGACTAAAAGACCCACCCCGTTCTTTCTAGCCTTCATACCGGGGCTCCTGCTATCTTTCGAAGCTAACTCTGGCCCCAGTAGGCTTCGACCCGGTTGGGCCCCTAGTGTTGCTGAAAACTCCTTGAGACGCGCGGGAACAGTGCGCGCCGTCGACGACTTGGGCTCGGTCCGGACAGTTACCGGACGGCCGGACAGCGACACTTAGACCCCTGAGTTTGTTTCGGTGTTTCTTCTCAGGATAGTCAGCTAGGAAACACCGGCCTCGTTTATTTTAAACTTACGAAAAAAAAGTTCGACTTGTAAGTGTTTTTTAAACCTATTTGCAAAATAAATATCATTTTTCAAAGCTATAGTAAACTTATCTTAGATCTTAGTCGCTAACAGGGATTGAATTCTCTAATAAGGCTCTAGCGTGCTTTAAGTCGGGTTAAATTTAAGTTTATTCGAAAAAATAACTATCTACTATTTTGAGCATAATAATTAATTGTTTTTTTTTTTTAAGGATTGTTTTATTTTAAAACTTCTAGATTATTTGATTCTACTGCTGTACATTTTTATTTAACCTTTCAATCGTGGAAATTACAGACAATAGAAAGACAATAGGTGCGCGAACCGGCGTTCGCTTGGGGTTTAATAAATTAAGGACCCTTAGAACGGACAGCGGCAGTTAATTCCGCTCCCTAAAGCTGTAGTACAATGAATATGTTACCAAATTGTTTTGTGTGTATGAGTGGAATGTCCTCCGTAGACCGGTGACGGATCATGGTTCGCCTTGAATTCCCTAATGATGGTAGGCTTTCATAAGGGAATTCAAGAGAATCCTGTTTTTTTTTTTTTAATAAATTATCAACCCTACAAAAATCGATGAATTAAAGAAATCAACCGAAAGTTAAAAACAAAAACTAGTAATGTGCAAGCCAAGCGCACACGAAAGATTCCGTAAATAAAAAACGCCAACAATATGATATTTTTTCTATGGTTACCGCCTTTAATTTTTTAATTTTATTATTTTATTTGCTGTTGTAGCGGCAATAGAAGGGTCTGTAGTCGTTTCGGCCCGCTCGGTTTGGGTCCGCGGGATCAATTGACACAGTCCCATTTTGAAGGTGTCGATTGGACCCACTGCCCAATTTTATTATAAGTACAGTCATGAAAGAAAGTCAAATCTTATAGTTTTATTTTTATGACTTAAAATATGTATATATACCTAATATTATTTATATTACTGAGAATATATATTTTTGATTTATTCAATTACGTACTTACACTTACGTGCCACACTTGTCTACAAACATTAAAACTACATATTTTTTACTGTAATAATACCTAAATTAAGTGTACGAGCACTACTAATTTCAAGGTCAAGCATTTGGGCCTTTTACGGATTACCTGCTCGGATCAACCAATCATAGGCCTGCTTTTTTAATATCTTTAATAAACTTTTAAATCTAACTGAATTGCGTTTTATTATATTTTGACTTACCACTTTTGCACTTGACTGTATCCACCAGTAGCTTCAAACAATAGATTTTTTTTTAAATTTGTATATGGGCCCATTCGACCACCAAAAATACATAAAATAAATTGTGTGGTCGTTTGGGCCCGCGGGACCAACATCGAGCGGGCCCAAACGACTACAGACCCCAATAGAAATACACATTCTGTTAAAATTTTAACTCTCTATCTCTTACGATTTATGACATAGTCCGCTGACAGACGGACAGACAGACAGACAGATGGATGGACATTGGAGTCTTAGTAAAAAGGTTCTATTGGCACTCATCGGGTACGGAACCCTTAAAAGATATAATATTCCAACAAAAGCTACACAAAAGAAAATTTTATTGATTGGCTAGATCCCTCCTTTACGTGTTGGAGCCGGTCAAGCTGCGGATGGCCGGAAAAGGCCACATTACAATGTGAATGAAATGTCAAATAAAAGTCGCGTCAGCATATGATGTCAGTCACTCAGTTTTATTTAGAGACGGGAATAACTGTTCATTTTTTTAAAATAGATTATTATTTTTCCTGTGCAAATCTACAGTGATCAAACTTGGGGTTCATAAGTGCGATTTATACGCTTGTATTATATGACTGATTCTTTAATTTATCTAGTTTGGCGCATAGCTAAACTGTGGTGCTAAAATCCTCCCGCTCCGCGTGAAGTGGTTGGGAATGTTAGACTTTTACTGACTAATACCAGTACTCTTTTAATTACTTTTTACGTTCCAGGGTCATTTCTGACTTTATATAAGTGATAGGCACTAGTAGACCTATGTGAAATAAAATAATTTTGAGTTTTGAGACACTTTTGAGTTGTAGATGAATTTATAATACAGTAAAGAAACATAGCGATATTTATGCATCGAATAAATAAATACGAATGTAAAAGAGACTAAACCGATAGCTCAGAACTTTGCTGAGTTATAAAGAGGTTGAGGATTACTTAAGCTTAGTTCTGTTTTTGTTTTCTTGTAAAAGTATAAAAAATAAAATCCGACAGTACAAATACGACACATTATATAAAGATACAATCTCCAACTGCACAATAAGAAGGCTATATATTTTTTTGTTTCTTTATAATTACCTATTACTCCATTTATTTAATTTTATATTTGTATTGAATCATTGATTTGAATAATTCAACTGAATAATTTTCGCAGATATTAATATATTTTGAGGCGTAAAAAATAATAATTTGAAATAATGAAAGTTAATTTTATGAAATAAAATAATTTAATTTAATTGAACAATTGAATTTATTTGCCCATGCACTCGTGTTTCGTCAAAATCCGTTCAGCCATTCGAGTGTGGAAAAGTAACAAGCATAAAATAAGGTTCAGTTGAAAACCAGGTTATCTGGCGTTTTTGGTAAAGATCTATTCGGCGCAGCTGTGAGATACGCAATTTCAGTTGTTTTTTTTTTTAATCTACATGACTGTTAAATCTACTTATTCATATAAACATTCCTGTTTATTTATTCATCAAACAATTGTTGGTTGGTTGAGTTTAATATTAAAAAAGACATAACACAATTTACAAAAAAAACCATCCGTGCTTAATCAAAACAGACACATACAGACAAAATAAAATACCATTAACGAACACACCAATTTTGTTCAAAGTAAATATGTGGGGTCCACACCGTAGCGTCCATATCAACTGTGTAGTTAACGGATCAATTTAATCAATGCCGACTGACATAACACGATTGATTCGGGGCAGCGATCGTAGAAACGAGGGATGAGTCACACTAACAATTTTTTTATAGCCTATGTTGTGGCCCACTGCAGGGCAAAGGCCTCCTCTTTCTCCTTTCAAACTTCTCCATCTAGGGCGATGTCAAAGTTTGTTCTGCGAAAATAAACTGATTGTCACACCACCTTCACTGCGGTTGACTTCGATGACGTCGGCCTCCCAGGCGTCTATTGAGTGGTAATTCTCCTCCATCTGTTCGTGTGCATTCTAACAACTCATCATTTCAGCTGCAAGACGTCCATTGTTGGGCATTGGCCTTCTCCAAGTGTCACCATAATGATTAGTCATTTGCGTGTCACATCCATGAGATTCCTGCGTAATCCATTCTAGGTCATCGTTCCACCTTGTAGGAGGCCTTTCAACGCTACGTCGTCAGTCGCAACTCCAGAAACATTTCATCGTCTCGTTAAATGTTAAATTTATGAAATTATTATAAAAATATTAGCGCCATCATCTCAAAGGCTGGTCCAACAACTAGCTTGACTTTTTTTGTGATGGGATTAGGAAACCACTTTTTTCGTTCTGAGGTAGAAAGGGGATTTAGAGTGGTGTGTCAGATTTTTAAAAACCAAACTGTGTCTTTCAGTTACCCTTTGCAGTCTTTACAAACGGTCCCGAAGCCTTAGTAGCCACCGACCCTACTTGACATCTTCAGTTTCGCTGACATCTCTTTGAGGCAAGCATGGAATACAACGCACAATCGGTAAGGGCAAAATACCCATTGCTCGTTGTCAGTAAGCCCGTACCTGCAGCAGTCGGAAATCACTCAACGACTTTCGATGCGCGGTGTGATTTCTTCGGCAGCGGCTGGGCGTGAGGATGATCTTTCCCTCATGGTTTCGTTCATCTCCTTTGCTTGCATTACTGCTTCTTAGAAGCCGGAAACTGCTTCCCATTCCCGGGAGATAATACTTTTGGGAGTTTTCCATAACGAAAATAATACGTTAAATAGTATAGGCTGATTTGTATTGTGGAATAATGCGTAGTCCTCTAGGATAGGGCTTAATGATGAAAAACTACGCCATTTTAACAAACAAGTTCTTTATTTGCAAATCGGCAATCCCTAATCACACTGAAACTTCACTAGCTCCACTTATAGGAATCTCCCCCGTTTCGATCATCCGCGATTCGGACCGGATAAATAAACAGACGCGCACATTTGCGATTTAGGAAGCATTCGATTGGACGTTGTGAAGTGGCCTTTAAAAATGTTCTCTGATTGGCTGTTGCGGAACAACCATTTAAAATATTCACTGATTGTGTTTTGTTACTTTTGTTTGGTTTGGAAAGAGTGCTCGGTGGAACGAAGCGATTAGGCATTTTTAGTAAATTTTGATTTTGATCTATGCTGTTACTTGATTTTTGGGTAGAGATTTCCCCACTTGTATTTGGTAACTATCAAAGTACTAACCAAGCTGTTTTTGCTAACCATGTTGGAGTTAATATTGATGAATAAATCAATAATTTTGCAGCCAAGAAAAGCGTAAATCTTGCCTAAAAAATATTTTTTTCTGAAGTTAATCTATGGATGAAGGTTGGATAGTAAAATTGATTAGTTTTCTGTTTGGTAAGTCGTAAAAATGAAGCAAAAAGTAAAGTGACACGTCGAAAAGGTGAAAACTTATTGAATGTGCTGTTTTGTTTGTTTGTCTCAAACGAAGCTGGATTTGTTGCCTTTTTATCGCTAGCTCATCCCTCTTGTAACTTTGATAACTCCAGACTGGCGAAGGCTGCTCATAAATCTTTTTTTAGGTTTATCTCATAGTCTGACGATACAAGATCAAAAAATAAATACCAACAAAAAGTTCAAGTTCCTGTAGGTACTTTTGCCGTTCGTTTATTCTTTTTAATTATTACATTAATTAAATTTTACTATTAAGTTAATTACTAGGTATATATACAAACTTAAAATAATAATAAAATTATTTTTCGAAAAATTTCTAGATCTATGGTATTTTTATGCAAAACTAAAAATATTTAAGTAAAGAAAACTTTATATAATTTGATGATGATCTAGCCGATTTCGGCCACAGCGACCGCATTCCTTGGCTCTTCGTGGTGGTTGTGAGCTCAGATCTGCTGCTCTGTTATGTGCCTTCATGTGACTTGCATATCCAACCTTGGCCGAAATACTCCGATCACAGAGCGGATATGTCAGAACACCATTAATAATTAAATATAATAATTAAAATAGATATTATATCTGGTTAGCGCAATTTTACGGAACGTCTCATTTTGTACTATTCCTTTTTTTTCCTTTATGTTTGATGTTGTTGTGTATCAAATAAAAATTGTATGGTCTATTCAATTCCATTGTAGTTTTAATCGACTAAGGTTTCTCAATTTGGTTGTATTGTTACCCAAGAACTCTATAATGTATGAATCGATCGATTTTTTTTTTACATTAGAGGGCAGGTACTTCCAGGTTGGTTCCATTATTTTGTCATTATCCAGTTCTGATGATAGATTCCATGATGAATTGAGGAAACTCTTTAAATATCAGACATAATGTTATATAGCGAGTTTTCCATTTCAAAAACTTAAACATCTAGTCAAAAAGTATTATTTGACAATAACATTTGAAGTGAAACTGACGCGAAAGTCCATAAAAGGCCTACGGAAAATCATACTTACACAGATATCTCAAAAGGGGCCATACAATTACGTTCTAGAAGTAGTTGATAGTATAAGAAAGGCATAAACAAAAGTCGAGTGATCATTAATTGATCTTCCTGCCCAGTGAGGGACATAAATATATATACGTTATAACATAAGTATGCAAAACAAAAATTATGACAAATAAAACATAGGCATCTTTATGTACGTCCCATATGAATATAAGAACTAAACAAAACCAATTCCATGAAATCGCACAAATAAAAAATAAATAAAGAGTATTCCATACTGGTATTATAAAATTCAAATAATAACCCACATCGATGGCGCTGACAAAGGTTGGTCCCTCCGGACGGGATGGCGGATGGCGCCGTATCCATTATAAGTTGAATTAATGCTGGATGCCCCCATTTCTCAGGGGGTGGCGATTTGACGAAGGTTTTTATATCCAACTGTTGGGTGATCGATTGTTAATTTCGTGGTTTAGGATTTAAAAGCGTAACAAAAACTTATAATTTTGTGTAGGAACAGACATTTGTATCGTCTGTCAAGATGTTTTTGGCAGTTAATCTGTTTTTCCCTTTTTCTTTTTACACTGTATCGGGTCGGTTACTTGTAGTCCTAGAACGCAAAAGGGGACCAAAGGAACATAGATGTGGTTTTAGTTAGTAAGTATCTGTCATGTCCTCTTGCTTCACCTTAAAACGGTAGAAGTCATTAGATGATTTGACACCTCAGAAAAAAGCCTGTATCTACACTGTATCGGTGCGGTTGAACTTTATTATCTAGTTGTTAATCCATTTTAATAAAAATAATAATTCCACCAAAAGTCCTTTCTAAAGAAAAGTTTTGAAATATAATTTCTTGTAATGTTTTTTACCTCGGTACCTACCTAGGACGATACTTAAAAATAAATCAGTGGGTGAGTTCACGTGAGCAATATTTATTTATTTTATTAAATGATAAATGATATTTATTTTGCAAATGGGTTTTAAGAAACATTTACACGTAATTTTTTTTCGTCAGTTTAATTTAGATGAGGCCGGTGTTTCCTAGCTGACTACTCTGAAAAGAAACACCGAAACAAACTCAGTGAGAATAATATAGTGTAGTATTTTTACACAATACAAACGTACAATTACGTTAATGCCTTAACCCGTTGTGTGTCTAAACGTGGATCCACGCGAGACATAATGGCTTTTTAATTGTGTCTCTAATTACGGCACACGAGAGGTTAAGCATTCTCTACCAGTCAACCAAGGATGGTACTCTCTACCATCCTTGGTTGACTGGTAGAGAATGCTGGTAGAGAGACCACATGACTAACATCATGACAACGTATAAGGAGTACTGCTCTCATCTTTGGGACGGATCTGCCCGATACCAGCATGATACATTCAAGAAAATTCAGAGGCAAGCCAGGAGGATCACTGGCAATGATGCACTCGTTGAGTCAAGGCTTCAAAGTCTTGAGCATCGACCCTGAGTTGCTAGCCTGTCGGTTTTCTACCGGTTGCATTTCAGTGAGTGCGTCGGTATTGCATAACCTAATTCCACCTATCCCATTCCGTCATCGGACCATCACGCGTATGACGATGCGCCACCGGTATATGGTGGACATCTCCGTCCGGTAACAAGTCGTCGACGGCGCGCACTGTTCCCGCGCGCCTCAAGGAGCTGTCAGCAACAGCAGGGGCCCAGCTGGGTCGAAAAGATAGCTTAAGCCCCGGTACGAAAGGCAACGAAGGAACAGGAGTGAGTTTTAAGTCAGTAAAAGTCTGACACTATCTCCCGCTCCGCCCAAGAGCGGGGGATGTCATTATATAATTTTCCCACCGCTAAAAAAATCCTACCTATACGCACAAAAATACAAATATAAATAACGATTGTAATTGTTTAAATAGATGGAAACAATAATGTTAATTGATTGATTTATTCTAGATAAAAGTTGCATGTAAGAAATCGAACTAAATTTGTAAGTATTCAGATTATTTTTTCAAGTAAAAATACTGTTTTAATGTAATGTGTAATGTATGTGTGTAATAAAAAAGCTCTTTTAATCAATCTTTCAAAAACAGGTGGCTACTGAGATCATCATCATCATCATCAGCCTTTTTAACCGACTTCAAAAAGGAGGACGTTCTATGTTCGGCTGAATGTATGTTTTTTTTTTTATGTATGTTCTCCTCTCTAGGAGAAGGAATCTACTGAGATGTACATTGTGGAATGCAATAAACAATTGAATATTATGTATTGAAATCACTACTACCTAATAGAAAAACATGGCATGCCAGTTTGAGTACCCAAAATAAATTAAAATATAGACAAAACAATGACTTCCTTAATTTCTCAAACCTTTAAATGAAATTAACAGAGTTAAATAATTTGCATTTAAGCCACGTGTGTATCGGATAACCTTTTGGCAATATTTTCCAATGAATCAGTGAATCAAAACGGAATAAAAAAGAGAATCATACTCTTTACAAAGTAATCAATTAGTCTTCAAAAATATAATTATAATACTACCCACAAGCAATCAATCCGATCACCACGAGATTCACCATAAATACAGGCAGGAGCCACCCGGGCCATAAATGAAATGATTTCGACGTCACGAGTTCACGACCCGCCCGGGGCGATAATTAATTTAAGACATGTTATATAATTAATGACTGGGGTTATTTATTTGTATAATAATTTATTGGATACTGTATTTTAACTTTCGGATATTTTATTTCGACAAGTAAAATTAAAAAAAAAAACGGTAAATTTTAAACATTGTAGAACGGTGAACCGCCGACAACTCAAGTCCAGTTTGGAAGTCAGTAACCCATTTTTGTGTTTTTTGTAGTTTTTGCAAGAATAAATTGTTTCAAAAAACAAAATACTTGGAAAGTATTTTGTTTTAATAACCGGTGGTCCTTTGATACAGTTCTTAGAAATCGTGAGTCTGACAGTTGAAGACTTTAAAAATGTCAATTATGTTGTTACGGAGCAGCCGGGCTCCGCAACAACAAACCAGGAATTTTAGTTCAGTTTACATTCTTAACCGCCGTTACTTTTACATCAAAATTTAATAAGAAAAATTCTCAGAATTCATGTTGTGTTTACAAATTAAAACGGCGACTACACCGCAGTAGCTACTGAACTACATAGAAATTTACTACATTTTATTGCATTCTGCATTTATTTCAAATTTATATATTAAAAAATATTATTTATTAATTATATATTTATTTATAACTTTATGGCACACCTTAGCTAACTGTGTGTTAAATTTACATAGGTTATATTTATATGTTAAGAATATTTTATTTACCATCATCCGGGCGTCACTGCGGGGTGCCAACTGAAAATTAACGCTAGTTTTATGATGTATTTCTGTACTCTATTTTATTATTATTATTATTTTATGTTGTTGTATACTGTTTTGCCTGCGCCGAATAAATGTTATTCTATTCTATTATAATAAAAAAAAAATGTTAATCGATAAACAATATAAAAAATTTGAGACAGTATTAAGACTCTATTTATTACTAATATTATAAAGTGGGAATATTTTTATCTTTTTGTGTTGTTTTTAATGAATAAACTCGGAAATTACAGGAACGGTTTTTTAAATTCTTCCTCCAGTAGAATGTTATTTTATCACTTTCATGTGAGCGAAGTCGCTGTCAGTAGCTCGTTAGTTGTTAATTTCTCGACATGCATGGGTTAGTAACACGGTTTTTTTAAAGAGCTATACTAGTGGTAAATAAAATCAGTTTTATTTAAACTTTTTTTATTTGGAAAATATTGTCAAGAATATTTTTTTTTTGCAGTCTCAAACTAATTAGATTGAACTACAAAAACTTTGTAAAATCAGCTTTTCAAGGTTTTGCAAATACCACAACACTTTAAGTCTTAATATAATACTTATATACAAGTATATAATATATCTTATTGATGCAACTTGTAAAGAATTACAAAAAAAATATATGTCGGCATTTAAAAAGTTTTCTTAACTCATATCACTCCTATGTAAAAGTTTTCCAAAAGCCCAAGTCAGCCGAAAATCTCGCAGACACTTTAATCCTTCATACGACCCTAAAACATAAATCACAAAACTCTTAAAAAGCAAGTTCGTAACGTTTAAAAATCGACTCAAAAACCGGGACTTCCGTCTACGTCGTAATTCTCGGGAATTTCGGGAATTATCGCAGAGCAGCAGTCATTTGAAGGCGTACCGAGACAATTCTTCACAAAGTAATTATGTCTTTGTCGAGTCAAAGACTGTCCCCATCCTTTGAAGCTGTACCTGTCTTACGTAAGCCTGTGGAAGATACGGGGGATCAATGTGCTCTCCCCTCATTATGGTGTTTTACTTGCTTTATTTGGAGTGTCGGATATTCACGATCCGCTAATTGTTTGAAACTTTCCTGAATTGGATTTGGATGAATATTTTTTCATTTTCCTGCTTTTTGTTTTTGCTAGCGATTTTAGAGCATGATGGTTTTTTAACCGACTTCTAAAACAGGAGGAGGTTCTCAATTCGGATGTTAGTATTTTTTTTTTTAATGTATGTTCGCACATAACTTCGTCACTTGCCAACCGATTTGAAAAATTCTTCTTTTGTTGAAAAGGGTATACTTCCCAAATGGTCCCATAGTCACCAAGTCGGGATCTGATGATGGAATCTTGGCGAAATCGAGAGAACTTCTCAAATATTATAAGCAACCATATAGTTCTTTTGGTATTTTCATCAAAAACTTAAGCATTTATAGTCAATACATGAAATTTGATGAAGTGGAACTGGTGAAGAAGATCAGAAATGGCCAACGGAAGTTCATACTCACACAGGTCTCCCAACGAACATAGTTACAAATAAATGAATAGTTCTGAATAGGTATGTTGAAAATGGTATCATCGATGTGACCTGATGATGATGATGGAGCCGGAAGATTGGCACCGGAACTCCGTAATTAATCAATGTATCCTAGCCGTGTTTGGGCTTATTAGAATTACCATGAGATGCATTTTAGCTATAAGGTACTATCGAACTGATCTGATGATGACGATGGAGCCGGAAGGTAGACACGGGAACTTCATAATAAAACAATGTATCCTAGCAGGGTTTGAGTTAATTAGAGTTGTCATGAGAAAAAGGTACTCTGGCTGTAAGTGTATTGCAACTAAAAAGTGTGAAATAATTTTTTTTTACAAAAACAAAAATAACCGACTTACTAAAAAAAAACACTAAAACTATCAAAATAACTTTAATTTCGGAAGTCGGTGTTAAATAACGAAGAGGCAAAACTATTATAGAAACACCGACTTCCAAAATTAAAGTTATTTTGATAGTTTTAGTGTTTTTTTTAGTAAGTCGGTTATTTTTTTTTTAAGTTTTTAGGGTTCTGTACCCAAAGGGTGCCAATGGAACCCTATTACTAAGCCTCCGTTGTTCATCTGTCTGTCAGCGGGCTGTCTCATAAACCACAGAGAATATGTACTTCTATTGCCGCTACAATAACAAATAATAAAATTTAAAATAAAGGTTAAAATTAAAACGGTTTTTTTGGTTTTTATTTTATTCGAAATTAAATTAATATTGTAGTATAAAATTCTTAAAGTCACACTTGGCCAGTTTATTATTGTCTTAGTTGCGTGAAGTTGTAAGACATAATTACGAAAAGAACGTTAAAGATGAAGAATCTTTGTAAATGAACTCAAAAATAAAAGACGGGATCAATATTTTAAATTCAATTTTTTCTTGAAACGTCTGCAAATTCATGTCCGTAATGAAGATTAGTAATTCTTTCTCTCGATTGTATCCAAAATTAATGTTGTAATTACAACTTACATTAATGATGAGCTCACCTAAACCTAATTGCAGTCAGGTGGCTGTTGTGCGGCGACTTCCTAACTTTCAGCCCCGGCGGGATAATCTCGGGATTTTTTAATAAAACTTGCCTCATTATTCAACCAGTAACGCGAAAACCCGTGGTTTTGTTTACAATAACATGATAATATCCCGTTCATGGGTCACTATTTTCTTCTTTATTATCCAACTTGGACAATTGAATGAGGCCTGCATAATGAAATCGAAGCGCTTAAGGATTTTTCGGGACAAGAATGAGGTCGTCCTATGGAACTAAAATATTCGGAAAATTGGTGTTCTTGTTTCGTATCAAGTTGTATAAGCTCAGTGAGAGAAGATACGCGAAGGTTCGCGCTGAAGTTGGGTGTTACGGTACTAAATTAGATTACTCAAAAGTCAACTAGTTCTTGAATTCAGTTACTTGAAATATGTTATTAGGAAATTGTCTAGAGTCTAAAATTCGTAAGTTATTTTATATCGATGAAAGCATGGTTGTGTGCTGTACTGTTGTGTTTACTCGCAAATAGCATATAATAATATGTTAGAGTAGTACCTGTGATTTATTTTTATGTATGTGTATATTTATTTTGTGGGTGAACCTAAATAAATAAATAAAAACGAAAGCCATTTCATTTCAACGAGTTCATTTGCCGAGGTTAATTCGTAGATGCGTGACCAACTACGAATCAAACCGGTGAAAAACGTACTTTACGTTTTCTGAGTTGAGCGACACAACTACTGGGAAATGTGAACTGAACACTGAATGAACGGCACGGTCTAACTTAATTGCCCACCTCAAATTGTGGACAAGATATATAAAAACTAATTGTATAACGGATTGTCTTATCGCACTGGACAATCTCTTACCGATAACCATAAGATAGACTGAATGAAAGGAGATTGATAGAAGGTTGACTGGTAGAAAATGCCTTAAAGCAATAAGTCCGTCTCTGTACTCTTGTGTGAAAAAAAGACTGTGACCACTGAGTTAGTTACTATTCGACGTACCGAAGTTTTTGTTTTAACCGACTTACTGAAATAATGATACTTTACAAATAATATATTGTTACTGTTAGACGTAATAGAGCATTTGTTTTAATAGATTTACATTTCCTACAAAACTAAATTAGAACACATCGTAGTACGATTTGATTGGCTGTCAAAAACAGCATGGAGATAATAATCGAAGTTGAAATTGCGTCTTTTGTGAAACGTCGCACGAACAGGCCCTGCTAATCATTGAAATTATAATAGAGTTGAGAAGAAAGGCTTTAGATCGCGGATTATAATGGATCTGTTCTATTAATGTGAATGCGATTTGGAAGAACTCAAAACCCCTTTTGGTGGTTAGATTTGAATGATTATTGAACAAAATGTCTAGAGTTAGATATCTTTCGGATATCTTCTAGTTTTTTTATTCGTGTTTAACAGCCTATTTAGAAAATCTCGTCTTAAAACGTGACCATTGTTTTAAACAGCCTTAATAGTGTTCATTAGATCCTCAAACGGAAATATTTTTGTAAATCTGGTAGAAATCACCGTCAGCGATAAGATTTAAATTTCTCTATTTACAGATACTATTTTGGTGTACATATAATAAAGTTTTATTCATCATCATCGTAATCATCATCATCATATCAGTCGAAAGATGTACACTCTAGGATCCAAGCGTCGCCACAATGACCTATGACTTGGTCAGGATCGCAGGAATCCGATAGATGCGAGACGCACAAGTTTTATTCGACTTAACTCTATTCTAATCTGTGTGCACTCTAGCTTAAGTGGCATGTGGACAAGGCAGGGTAACTAAAAGGACTATCTAAAAAGAACTCTGAACAACAAATATTCATTAAGAGACTAATTTTCAAATCTTCTTTGATACACCATTTTTTTCATGAAGCGTTTAGTTCATATTTGCTTACAGTCTAGACTGCCTGCGATAACTTGACATTGAATATTAAAATTAGGTATATTTATTGAAAAAACTCTTCAACTTCTCTCAACAAACAATTTTTAAATTCCATACTAGTCTGTGAGGGGCAAGTACAGCGGGAAGAGGGTTGTAAATTCAGAGTAGGTATGTAATATCACAAGTAGGTTCGGAGCAAGTTCCTTGAAGGTCAGGAGGGACGAAAGTTTCCCGTTTAGTTGAATTTTAGGATTCCGGGCGTCGCTTATAAATTCATACAGCGCTTTAGAGAGCAAATAATTTTGTAGACTTACTACAGTCTGTGCGAGGGAGGCGTTATTGGATTAGATGAAAATGTAGAAGGATTTGGGGGCTATTGTTGGGAGAAGAACAATGTATTTTTTGGTTTTATTGGTATTGAGAAGAAAAGTTTGTTATTTTGCGCCGGATTAACTGCCGAGGAAGACTTAGTAAATTGAAGATTGTAGAAAATGATAATGGATAAGACACCTCGAATAAAAAAAAACCTTATCCCGCAGATTCACCATCCTGACACTACAGATATAAAACGTGGATACATTTCTCTGAATGAAATTATTTCCATTATATTTTTTCTTACAAGAAACCATTTTAAGTGGCTCACAAGTTTTTGGAGAAGAAACTAAGAGTCAAAATTAAAACAATTGTTTGTGTTGGTATTTGTGATTGTTGGTATTGACGAACAATCTATTGACGACCTCGTTGGATGTCTATACCGCCTCTTACAGAAAATTACATCCGATTTGTGATTTTAAATTTATGGATATTTTTTAAATGCATCTTCTTTGTAATAATTAAGTTCGTGTATGAAAATAGTAGTGAAAAATTGAGTGATCGGTGATATATTTTAGGGACCTGAACTAAACACTCGGGGTGAGTTGCAACATTTAACTATAACGATAACAAAGCCGTTAACAGTTGTCAAATCGTCGAATTGACCAATAGGCGGCCGTTTCACTTCTGTTTATGGTTTGGTTATCGTTATAGTCAAATGGTGCAACTCACCCTAAGTATCTATTTTTAGAATTTCAAACTTTATGTACAAACTCACCTACATAATTAACGAAATAATTCCTACAGCTTACATTTTATTATAATTCCTACATAGTAAGACGATACGCATCTCCAAAGTAATGTAATTACTGTCTGATAAACATACACGAATAGACAACAAAGTTATAAATTATTAATTTGTGCTTCACATAAATCTGTAAGCTAAACTTAACTTGAAAACAGAGTCTTGAATTAACTTGATACTTATCAATGGCAGTAAATATCTACTGATGTCTTTTACCTCCTGCTAATACAAGATTTTGATACAAATGGAGAAATTTCGTCTTTGTGTCCGAGGTGGAATTAGTCTGAGCCGTATGTCAGGGGGTTGAGGGTGTTATGGAGATGGCTCCATAACACCCTCACCTACGCTGCTAGCTGCAGTGACAAAGCACGTGTATCAAACGACGTTTTTCAATACACTTAGGAAGATATAAATAAACGGGGGTTGAAGCGTGACTCGAAGGGGTCACTTACCAATTAGAGACGGAATGATATTGTATGCAATTCCAATACTTTTTCAAAATATTTTTTCGTAAAAAGGTTTTTCACATTTTTAGGCCCATTTCTGTACAACAGATTAAATAGAAAATTAGGATTGCATAAATTAAATTATTATAGCTGTAAAAAGATTATTGTGCAACACTTACTCAGTATCTCTTACGGAGAGACAGAAGATCTCCTTTTAGTTTGTAAATAAAACATGCTTTGCTTTTAGTTAATTAAATTTAGTTTATTTTATAACATAGTGGATTTGATGATAGTTTATTTATTATTTAAGGTTCTTAGTACTTTTTAGCCTGATATACAGGTCCAACCTAGTTCAGGCAAAAATGCAATGTATGCGCGTTACAAATTGTTTTAAGAAATTTAATGTGCCACTTTACTAAATAAACGATATTCCATTCTATCTACTTAGCGCCCAACCTGCGAAATGATCATCATTAGGAATAAGCATCACTTTTGTACCTACTTTTCTGTTTTCCTTCTCTTTACTTACTCGCCATTATGAGACCGAAGTTCAAAAAGCTTTGTTTTTCTTAAAGACGGGAATCAATTTGACACATTTATTTATTTATTTATTTGTATATACTTTATTGCACATCAAGACTATAAATTAACAAAAAGGAAACCATACAATAAAAAACACACAATTGGCGGCCTTATCACACTAGGCGATTTCTTCCAGGCAACCTTGAATGGACAGGGACTGCCTGGACACAAAATGGGGTTGCACTTAGTGCAAATATAAAAGTAAGAAAACTTAATAAATACTTAATACTAAAATAGATACACAAATACATACATACAAAATATATATAAGCAAGAGAGTTAGTGAAGAACGAAGACAAGATCACAGAGTCAAGTAATGATCCTTCACAAGCCCTTTAAATGCAGGCAGTGTTTGCGCACGCTTTATTTCCACAGGCAATGCATTCCATAGACGAACGGCCTGAACAGTAAATGACTTGTCCAGGAAAGTACTTGAATGCATTGGCATTTTAAGTTTCAAGTTATCCGATGACCTAAGAACTTTCATGTGGGAGTCACAATTATGCGTACAGCTAAGGAATGGAATTCCCTGCCGGAGTCTGTGTTTCCTGATAGCTATAACCTAGGGGTCTTTAAGTCAAGAGTGAATAGATTGCTTCTAGGCAAGCGTGCTCCATCGTCGGCCACATCATCGCTTACCATCAGGTGAGATTGTGGTCAAACGCGAACCTATCCATTATAAAAAAAAAAAAAAAAAACAAAGGAATTGAAACCGTTCTTTGAGGTAACGAGGGGTAAAAGGGGAAAAAGCACATTATACAAAAGAGAAAGAATATGAGCATTATGGCGAAGGCGAATTGGCAACCACTTGAGTTTAACGCGAAATTCAGAAACATGGTGATATTTACGCAAACCGAATATGAACCTTATACAAAAGTTTTGAAGTCGCTCAAGTTTATCCAGTTGCACTTCAGTGTGGTCAAGATAGCTGGCATCAGCATAATCAATCTTGGTGGCAATCGGCAGAAAATACCGTAGTCTTCTCAACGAACCAGCAGATGCGAACAACTTGCGGCTAACTTCCTGTAGCTGGGCAGTCCAAGAGAAATTCTTGTCAATGAATATTCCCAAGTTCTTGACTTTCTCACTAAAGGGAATTACTGAGTTTTCAAAAGAAACTTGGGGAAGAGTCGTTCAGTCGATCTTTGAGACCATTCTAGAACTGCCCACTACTATAACCTGCGTCTTCACAGGGTTCACCGTGAGTCCGTATCTCTTGCTCCAGTCGCATATACGAGCCAGATCAAGGTTAACGGTCGAGATAGCCTCAGACAATTTCCCAAGAGGTGCCCGTGAATATATTTGAAGGTCATCTGCATAAATAAATAAAATTTATTTAATTTCTCCCACAACTTAAATAGGTACAGCAAATTTACAATAAACAATATTTTTGGTAGGGAGACAGGAGCCCATACTAAGAAAACTTGTGTTATGGAACTCCTGGCCACCTTTACCCAGACACATTATAGAGAACAGTTCAAAAAAAAGTGGTAGGAAGAAATTAATTCGTTGGAGATAGAGTTAATAAAAACTGCGAAAAGTAATGGTGATAAAACGCCACCCTGTGGTACTCCGGCAGAAGTACTACACCAAGAAGACATGGTCTCTCCGATGCAAATACGTTGCCGTCGCCCGAACAGGTAATTACGAAACCAGTCAATCACCGGTGGAGATATATTAAGAGAGCATAGAATACCAAGTAAAACATCAAAATCGACAGTATTAAAAGCATTACTAAAATCTAGCCATGCAAGGACCGTTAGATTACTGCTTTCCATGGCTGACCGTATATCGTCCGTAATAATGAGAAGTGCTGTAGTGGTGCTATGACCAGGGCGGAAGCCGGACTGAAACGGGTTGAGGAGATTATTTTTGGATAGGAAAGTACTTAATTGGTTGTGGATTAAACGTTCTAGGACTTTAGACAGGAATGGTAAGACGGATATTGGAAGGTATTCAGAAAAGGATGTGGGAGTGGACTTTTTAGGCAGAGGAATTATTTGAGCATCTTTCCATGAGCATGGAAAGACACCGCTAGACGCTGAAAAATTGAGGATGTGACAAATGACAGGGAGGATTATGTCCAGCACCGGGAGTAACATTTTACGGCTGATACAGTCACTTCCTACTGCATTGGAAGTAATTGATAGTATGCTCTTCTTAACATCACACGCAGAAAACTGACCAAAATCGAATGGAGAATAACTGGGAGTCGGAAGAGATGAAAGATAATCCAATGTATTCAATTTTATAGTCCTATTAATATTGGACGAAGCTGTAAAAATTATTATTTATCGCATTGATGTCTAAATCTTTAGGAATCGACTCTTGTCGAGTTTTACCGACCCCCAATGATCTAAGAAAATTCCAAACTATGGATGCGTCCCCATTTTGGACTGAGTTATGAATGTGTTGGCGGTTGGCATTCCTACACACCTTATTACAGTGATTACGGATGGAGACATATCTTTCTCTATTAGCATCATTAGGATGACGCTTAAATTTAGACTTGGCTGTGGCCTTTTTTTTCATTAGAGATTTAATTTCATCCGTCAACCACGGTGCCGGAAAATGTCTGACTTTAACTGCTCGAACGGGAGCGTGGTGATCGTAAAGCTTAACAAGTTTGGTAGAGAAGATGTCAACTTGCTCATCGACTGATGTAGAGCTATATAGAGCAGACCAATCAATATTGCTAGCATCCTCGCAAAGACACTCAACGTTCATGCCACCAAAATTACGTTGCATGAGAATTTTGGCTTTAGCTTTAGGTGGATGAATTTTATATGAGAGAAAAATCAGATCATGATAAGAAAAGGCATCGGCTGAGCATTGGCCACACTTAGCGACGCGATCAGGAGAGGAGACAATAATCAAGTCAAGAAGTGAAGGAGTACAATTAGGAAAATGGTGAGTGGCACTAAGAGGAAGAATAGTAAGATTGCTAGAAGCCGAAACATTACACAGGGAAGAAGAGCGATGATCTTTTTTCAGGAGACAAGTATTAAAATCACCCATGATTATGCTATGACTAAGGAGGACGTAAGAAGGGATTA
Organism: Mythimna ferrago; assembly: GCA_910589285.2. Lineage (NCBI taxonomy): Eukaryota > Metazoa > Arthropoda > Insecta > Lepidoptera > Noctuidae > Mythimna > Mythimna ferrago. Next base: position 891,614 of record OU342689.1, read on the forward strand.
AAAGTTCTAAGAGTTTTCGAAAGATGAAAAAAAGTTAATGCGTAAAGAGGGACAGTAATAAACACCAAGTACTAATTTTGAGTGATTAAGTTCGACTTCAAGAAAGAGATGTTCACCAGCATTTGATGGCGGGGGTTGTGCTGACATATGTACAACAGAGAAAGGAATATATGAACGGAGATATATGGCAACACCGCCACCACCACCAACCGTCCGGTCATTTCTTATGAGCACGAGACCTGGAAGAGCGTAGCTTGTAGAAGGGAGACAAGGCTTGAGCCACGATTCGGAGACAAGAATAGCATGAATATTTTTACAGTCAAAACTTGCCAGCATATCGTGGAAATAGGCCGGAATGCTCTGGGCATTAATATGTAAGACATTAAAATTCTTAGGTACATCAGAAAACTGCGCTGCAACACTGTCTGCAAGAGAAGGAACACTCGCAAAACTGTCATCATCACTTGTCACGGAAAAAAAAACTATCATTATCACTACTTTCATCTATAGACATAAATATTTGCATTTTACTTTCATATTTTTTTCGGTTTTTTTTTTTTATAAGGTAATAAAAAATGTTTCAAATGATTATAAAAACTACTAATATAATCAGTTTACTATGCTAGCTTCTGCCTGAGGCTTCGCCCTCTAAAAAAAGTTTTTTTTTAATTGATATAAATTAGTTCTTGACTGTAATTATTCTACCTACGAGTATATATACAACATTTATTAAGTCACTCGGTGATGAAGTAGTTTACTACTGCTGAAAGAATTTTTAAAATCAGATCTACAGGTTTTGAGTTTATTTATTGCAAGCCAAAATACAAAACTTTCCTCTTTTTATTTTTTTTGTATTACTTTTATAACCTGGTTTTCTAAATAATATTTTTTTTTATGCATCCTGTATTAAAATATTATTGTTTTATTAAGCATCTACCAAACAGTACCGGTCGTTATGGCGGCACTTGAGGAGAACTAAGTCCAACAGACGTCTTTCGGCTGAATGATGATGAAGCACAGGCAGCATTTATCTCTTCACCACCCTTGGGTCACTAGTAAATAATGCTTTAGACGTTATGCCCATCTATGTACCTTTATGTTGTATGAAGAATAAATATAAATAGTAACATAAAGCATAACATATCAATGTGGTACACGCGGTTGACAAGCGTTCTATCCGGAGAAGCGGATTCGATCCCGAGCGCACCTGCGCCGGGACGTGACTATTTGAAATTAGCTCTCTAAGGGAGAGTTCACATAACATCGTTACAAGCACAACTTTGCTTCGAGTAGTTCGGTTTGGAGGGGGAACAAGTGCGGTAAGTTTCAAGTGAGTTTTTATTTTGAAAAGCCAGAAATTCTCGTGACTTATGTAGCTTGCAATAAAAGCTTCTCCTTCTTGCGTCGTATTCCTCAATGCTGAAGGTCGTGACCTCCCTGCTTCATCACTTTTACATTTATGATATTCCTCCATCTGTTTCTGTCTCTGGCGGTCTGAAAGGCATTGTACATCGCAGAGTCAAGAGCGGTGCAGATCAGTTCGGACCAACGTATTAGGCTGCGCCCGCGAAGCCTTTTCCCATCCACTGTACCGGTCACAATGAGCCTTTCGAGGTTGCCACCGTCTTTCCTTGCAACGTGACCGAAGTATTGCAGATCCTTGCAAAGATACTCGGACGACAGCCGTGAGGAGATTTTGAGTTCTTGCAAAATGGATACGTTGTTCCGAATTGCAGTCCAAGGGATACGGAATAAAAGCAATTAAAGCTACATACTACTTCTCTAAAAGACGGGCGAAGATTATCACTTTCTAGACGTCTGAAAGAGGACGTCTCAACCGCGAAAAGCATAGTGTGGTGATCTGATCACATTTGCGAGACATTTCATTACTCGTTTTTATACGATAGCCAATGAACATTGAGTGTTTGATTTCTTTTCAAATTAGGAATTACTTCTGTATCGTAGGTGCGTCCACAAATATGTTAATTCTACATACACAAGACACCCGGGCCCGGAACACCTATCAGTGGGTCAAACAAATATTTGTTCGGTGCGAGAATCGAACCCGCAACAGCACACAAGATAGCTAACGAAACAATTCTGTAGGCCATATATATATATTTGCTACGAGCGAAAACCCAACCTGCGACTCTATGCACAGCAGCCAATTATTCAAACAATGCGCTACCAATGTTTTTAACCAATTTTAAAATCTTTGAGTAACGTATAAGTTGTCAGACGTGATATATGTCACAAATTGTAATTAACAAACTATTCGCTCAAAATAGACACTCGTACATAAGATTTACGTTTACAACACCTGTTCCGTAAGAATCCAACTGTAAACTCGTAAAATAAATATCAAACAACAATGTACAGTCCTCTTAACAGTTTTATTTCTATCGAAGCTGAGGATATCTCACATTTTTCACCTTCAATTATTAATTAAAATCCTCAGAGCTTTGCTTTTTATCGCTCAAATACTTTCATTTACACTTATCTTAAATTTAGAATTATATTTTTCAATTTCATATTAAAATAGATTTAAATGTTCAATTAAATCTTTCACTTAATATTTCTACGTTTACTTGATTTTGTAATGGTTTATTGGACTGTAAGTTTATGATATTTGACAAATTAGGATACGTAACTTCAGAACAAATAAATTACTTTTATTTCTTTCTTTCTTTCTAGATGAAATGTTTCAAATAATTTTGTGGTCGGTAGAAAGGTCTGCCTAAAATGTTCCCATTGCTGAAATACCAAACGTTTTAGGAAAACATTATTTGTGCATATAAGTAAGGAGTGGAACTTCTTACCGAAGTCTGTGTTTATAGATAGCTACAACTTGCCTGTCTTTAAGTAACGAGTGAAAAGGTTACTTCAAGGCAAGCTTGCTCCATCGTTGACCACATAATCGCTTACCTTCATGTGTTGTGGTCAAACGTGAGCCTATAAATAATAAAAATAAATACAGACCTTCTGTTTATGACATGGATTGGGTAGATCCACGACATAGACCAGGGTGGGTTGGCCTTTGGTATTTCCCGAAAAAGTTACAATTTAATTAATTTTACGTCGATTGTTACAGTAAAGTGTACCTATGGGTGCTGTTCAAACTTAGAAGCGCTCAATCCGAGATACATTCTATACTGTTATAGTATATGTTCTTACGTGATTATTACGTAATTATACATCTTTCTCTAGATATATTGGAACCACAGATATCTAGTTTTAAATATTATTAAAAGGCTACTTTGCCTGACTTTTTTAGTTTAAAAGTTGCACATTAAATCGATATTCTGAATGACGAAAATTCTTTTCAAAAACTTTTAAGGTTAAAAGAAAAACATCTATTTCCAGAACTGGGTGTCGCCACTGTGCGGAACGCCCGGAAGACACAGTGGAGCACACAGTCGAGGTGTGCCCTGCTTGGGCGGAGCATCGCCGTGCCCTCGTGGGGGCGATCGGCGGCGGAGACCTCTCGCACCGGGTCTTGGTTGAGGCCATGGTCCGCAGCGAGGAGGAGTGGCAGGCGGTCGCCGACTTCTGCGAAGCAGTAATGGTCGCAAAGGAGGAGGCAGACCGCATCAGGCAACGGCGCTCTCGCCGCCGCCGGGATTCCGGTCCCGATTTCCAGCCACCGTCGGCGCGGGCTTGCGGACAGTGAGCAATGGGTAGCTCGCTGTCCAGCCATCCGGTAACCGTCCGGACCAAGCCCAAGTCGTCGACGGCGCGCATTGTTCCCGCGCGCCTCTAGGATTTGTCAGCAACAGCAGGGGCCCAGCCGGGTCGAAGCCTACTGGGGCTAGGGTTATCCGAAAGGGGTACTCGAGCCCCGGTATGAAGGATACTATCTCCCGCTCCGCCCAAGAGCGGGGGTTGTTATTGAATGATTTTCCCCGTCAAAAAAAAATCTATTTTCAGAAAAAATACAATTTTCGAGCGCGCGACGGTAGTAGCAGCAAGCTACAGGTATTATTTGTTTATAAAAACGCAATTATTTCAATAAAACGCACTTGCCAAGTGCGAGTCGGACTCGCGCACTGAGGATTCCGTACCGACTTCCCTATGTAAATAGCTCGATCCCTGAATGGAGTCTCGAAGATTTTTTCTTATACTTGTGCTATAAAACCTTGCTTTATGCCAAATTAGAGTTCTGAGTCAAAGAAAAGAACCCTATGAATTTTGATTCCTTAGAGCATATAAATATACGTTTTTTTTGCGAAATAAACGACTGTATCTTTTTCACATGCTTTTAATTTCAACTCGATACCTCCACCCAGACGTTCTCGTGATAAAGGGTCTTGATAGATAGACTGACAACAACGTGATCCTATGAGAGTTCTGTTTTATCATTTTGAGGTACCTACGGAACCCTAAAAATTGACTTAACTTAAGTGTCGCCTCTGATATTACAAAATTGGTGAACGTTCCGGTCAGAAAGCTAATCAAAAACAGATTATAATGTTTCAATATGGCCGAACTGCAGCACCGCAATATAACGCTGATATTATTTTAATATACTGTGTCCGTAAGATGTGGCGCACATTTTCGATTAAATTGTGCCTAGATTTTAATTAGGATATATCTTTGTAATCGTTATCGCTAAGTTACTAGAGCAACAAAGAAGAACTGTTACTTATGTAGGTACAGTACAGTCAAAATAAAGATACCTCCAACGCACGAAGTTGCAACATTTTTTCAGGGACGCGTAGCTTCATAGACGCGTACTCATAATTATACGTTTGTTGTATGTCTGCGTCAAGCTTACGACAAGCGTACACCAAGCGTATAATAAATTAATAACGAATACGCGTCTATAAAGCCACGCGTCCGTGGACTGTAGGCCTAAGTGATTGGACTGGCCTGCAGTTGGTCTAGTGGTTAGTGACCCTGACTGCTATGCCGGAGGTCGTGGGTTCGATTCCCACCCAGGACAAATGTTTGTGTGATGAGCATAATAATTTGTTCTGTGTCTGGGTGCAATTTATCTATAATATGTATGTATTTAAAAGTATATAAGTATGTTTATCAGTTGTCTAGTACCCATAACACAAGCTCTGCTTAGCTTGGGACTAGACGGCACTGTGTGATAGTCGTGGAAAAAAAAAAAAAAAATTGGCTGCTGTGCTCTAGGGTGCGGGTTCGACTCAATAATTTTTTTTTTTTTTTTTTTTTTTTAATATTCCACAACTATCACACAACGCCGTCTAGTCTCAAGCTAAGCAGATCTTGTGTTATGAGTACTAGACAACTGATAAACTTACTGATATATTTCTATATGATATATTATAGATAAACTACACCCAGACACAGAACAAATGATCGTGCTCATCACACAAACATTTGTCCTGGGTGGGAATCGAACCCACGACCTCCGGCATAGCAGTCAGGGCTGCTAACGACCAACAGGCCAGTCAAAAACAAAACATTTGTATGGGCTACAGATATTATATGTTCCAGGTCTCGGTAAGACACCCAGACCTGGAACGTATGTGGAACGAGTGTTTATACAGGGTTATTTTTGTTGTTTATGTCAGTAATACAGTCCTGCAAGGTTGTTAGTGATTTATAAATAACCTTGTATATTTGTGAACGAACCCACGGAGTAAGTTCTAGTGTGGCGCAATGTTTTCATCAAAAACAAACCTTTCTTCACAGGAGTATCTTTTTTGAGGGAAGGAAAGCTATGACTTCTCTCGCACACTTTTAATGACTAAAATCAATCCGCGTTCCTTCAGAATATCCATTATTGTATCTAGACAGCAACATTTGACGAACAAAACGCTACGTTATTTACTTTGTAATTCGTATAAAGTTTAGATATAAATATTCATTGCTGAATAAATCCTACGAGCGGCCGTTGCGTCGGTCAATCGCTACGGAATATTTAATTCATGAAATTATTTCAGCTCCAACAGTCAATCAATTATGTCAGAATTCTTTGACGGCAATACCGCTTTGTTATTTACAAAAATTGGGCTTGGAACCATATTATCAAGTAGATTCTTTATTCTTTATTGTACCCAAAAATTTTACAAACAACAAAAAGTAGGATATTTAATGTACGAGTACATAGGCGAGCTTAACCCACAACTGGGTTTTCTTACAGCAAACCATGTAAATTAAAATGAATTTTATTATTATTGTATATTTGTTACCGGTACTATCTTGGCTTTACATAGAATTAAGTTTAATTACAGAATAATTACATACATAAAGATATTGACAGAGTAGGACATTTTATAAAAATCATGAAAAAAAAAACCGACTTTCAACCAAAATATAGTGCTTTACAATCTCATAATCTAAAGGAGACAACCAAATCAATTACCGTCGCAAACGTGCGCCCGCCCGTACCTTAGCCAAAGTAAACAGTTGAGCGCAATCTGCGCTAAACGCTGCTTTAACCGCTTTGCCGTCGTCGCCAGGACATTACGGCACTGTGTCGAGCGGAGCTGTCGGCCGGCTGGCCTATCACTTGCTTTTGACGTCATTAGAAAGGATAAAAGGATTAAATACAAAGTGTAGAGACTGAAACAGCGTCTGTTGAGATACATGTGCTTACCAACATTTTCAAATGTTTTCTGTTTACGTAATAATCTTATATATACACCACTATTTTTTAATTAGCACAAAAAATGTGGTTCTATCCGTAACCGATACTAATCACAATTGTGTAGTCAAAGGTAACAAAAAACAAAATCCCAATATTGTTCACGAAAATGTGTCATAATTGGATCAATCATTCACAACAATGGCTCCTAGAATATACTACGCGCAGTGTTTTTCCATTGTTTTTCGTTCATAATAATCAATAGCCTGTATAATGTTTCCACAAAATTGATTGACAGTTTGGGATACAAACAAGCGCTCATAACTTTTCTGTTTATGAATATTATTTAGTGATATTTTAATTAAATTATAACAAGACCTTTTCTAATAGGCCCTATAAGTATTTGTACTAATTAAAAATGTTTACTAAACATTTATATTTATATACTAGTGTGTACCTTACTAACTGCTACTATCGACTTCGCACGCGTGACAGTATTAAGTTATCCCATACCTACTTCACAGAATAGAATAAACTTTATTGTACACCAAAAAAGTACCATAATTATCTTATACATAAACTTAATATGGGTACAATGGCGGCAGATAGCGATGTCTACCAGACAACTTTAGGATGAATTGAAGTGACTAAAATAATACAGGAAAAAAAAACGTCTACTGTTGGACATAGGCCTCACCCAAACGTCGGCGTCGCCGCAACGATCGGTCCTGTGCGTGGACCCGTGACCCTGACTAGGTCATCAGTCCGCCTTGTGGGAGGATTTCCAACGCTACATCTTCCGGTACGCAGTCACCACTCTAGAAGCTTTCGGCCACATCGACCGTTCCATTGTTCTTTGGATGACTTTAAGTCTTCTTATGAGACCCATTGTAAGCGATCACATTTCGGAGCATCACTGGACTTCCGGGCTAAAAACTATCATTGTGCTATTTCAGAACATCGTCATCATCAATTCAATTTCAGCCGAAGGACGTCCACTGTTGGACATAGCTCCTCAAGCGTCGCCACAACGATTGGTCCTGTGCGTCTCTCATCCACCTTACTCACACGACTTTACAGAACATGGCCTACTCATATTTGGTAAATCGATGCAACCGTTCAGGCGTGAAAAATTAACAATCATACTCATATGTGTGTTCGTCACCTAACTACTCCTAAACGGCTTGATCACTTTGGATGAAATTTTGTGTGTATATTTGAATTGGTCTCTGGATAGCTTAAAAATTGAACCCGGTAAGTGGTGATGCAATCAGGCTCTTAATTTTTTTTTGTTTTGACGATTATCGAGCTTTTGGGCAGGATAACATCTGTAGGGACTCAGGACCACTGCCGTCCGGTAATCAACCGGATCGAGCCCAGTCGTTAACAGCGCGTAGCAACCCACGCGCTCCTCAAAGAGATGTCAGCAAACCGTAGGGGCCCGGCGAGGCCGATGCCTGCTATTTAGGACCGCAGGGAATTTCTGAAAAAGAAACCCGTAGTCTTAAAACGCAAAGGGCCAATGAAGGACACAGGTGTGGTTTTAGTCAGCAAAAGTCTAACACATCCTCTCGCTCCACCCAGAGCGGGAGAAATAATTGGATGATTTCCACCCTTAAAAAAAAGGACCACTGGTACAACTATTTTTTTTAACAACTTTATGGGACTACACAATATTTAAATGATATTTAAGTTTACGAGTACTATCAAACAAACAAATATAATTTCCTATATAAATTCAGCTACATTTTCTATATTCCGTACCAAAATGATTTCAGCGTAACTTATTCAAATCCTCGTTTTATTCTCCTAACTTGATTAAAAAATATGACTGACAAATTGACAAAATTATTAGATATTCTCAACAATAAAAAGTTGGAACTAAACTAAATAATAATAGCATCCAATGCGGTACAGATACTAGTACGAAATTAATAATATCTGTCAACGTGACGGTTGGCAAGCAGGCTTTAGGCCCATGCCTTACTGAGACGCTATGGCGTTGCTGCCAATTTGCGCAACCAAGAAAATGCATGCAGTGTTCTATAGTGTGTGCTTCACCGTGCAACTGTTGGCCGCAGACAGTCCTAAAGCTTAGCGTCCACCGCGTTGGCATTGCTTGGAGCGTATGCAGTGTACGATCCGTCGGTATTTATAAAATGCTGATGATAGACGCACCCTGTCTACTGCAGGCGGTCGCCTCCTTCTGCGAAGCAGTAATGCTAGCAAAGAAAGAGGCCGACTGCATCAGGCAACGGCTCTCACGCCCCAGCCGCCGCCGGGATTCCGATCCCGATTTCCAGTAACCGTCAGGACCGAGCTCAAGTCATCGACAGCGCGTACTGTTCCCGCGCACCTCAAAGAGTTGTCAGCAACCGTAGGGGCCTAGCAGGGTTGTAGCTTACTGGGTCTTTTTCCGAAAAGAGGCTTAGCTCCGCTATGAAAGGCAACGAAGGAACAGGGTGGGTTTTTTAGTCAGTTAAAGTCTATCTCCCGCTTCGCCAAAGGGCGGGGAATGTCATCTAAATGATTTTTACTCACCGAAAAAAAAACCCTGTCTACTGCATTCGGATTTTGCGTCGGCAATTTCCGTCCCAGTGCACGCTGTACCATACAAATCAATACAAAGCAGTGGAGTCACTGTACGCTCCGATCCCGACGCAGTGGACGCTTATGTTTACATTTTCTTGCTTGTACCTGGCTACGCTGGTATAGCTTACAAGTGAGACATGGCCCTTAGATACGCCTAACTACAGATAATCTTAGATATTGACATTTGGCTAAAACAATAGCGACAATTCTACTCCCACTGACGAGGGTAAAACGGACTCTTCATGAAAAGTTATACATTAGTGACAAATTCCAAATGGATTTTAGATAATATTCCATTTATCTCTTTGGCTGTTTGACATGAACAGTTGGTTTTCCCCTAGGGCAAAGACGTCCTAATGCAAGTTAGTTGGTTTCTGTCAAATGTTGGCAGTATCTAATGATGGAATTGCTCAAAGACCTCGAATGAACTATTGCCATGAGTACCTACCATCACCGTTATATTATTCTCTAACTTCTGCCTTTGTTTTCACCCACGTATGATCAGAAAAAGATAACAAGAGAACATAATTCCAGAATAAAAATCTTATGTGCTACTCAAGAACATGTACTGACTTATATATGTGCCTTCACCCAAATTCGTTTAGCTATTTCAACGTGAAGAAATAACATAACAACCTTTGCTTTTATAGTATTTGTGTGCAGAGTGATAATATTGGACCAACAGAATCCTCGCTAATGAAACTACTTGAAATAAACAAAAAATAAAGTGCCCAAAAAACTTTTTTTTGTAACATGTCTTCCACTTACCTACTCAGTCTCAATGAGATATTACTGTCGTCTGTGCAAATACGAATCCTCAAGTTCTTCGACGACGATGACACGATTGTAATGATTCTTAACGAAAATATTCATAAATCGTTCAACTTCCAATGATAAGCGATAGATGGTGCTAGTAGTTACATGAACTTTAGGCATTCGTTGTAGACATTAAGTAATAGTTTATAATATTAGACATATGGATTTGTTTTGTATAAATATATCATAATTGTTAAAATGAAATATTTACTTGCAGTTAATTATTAGATAAACTCTAATGTATATTAGTTAGTCAATTGATGTTACGTACTCTTAACTTGCTCTGATTGGTCGGTTAGTCGACCGAGTGTTTGTGAAAGTTTGTGGTAGGGAAACGTCGAGTTGGTAACTGTCATTTTGGACAGAGTCAGTCTGCTTTGAGTTGTTGAACAGAAAACATGTCCGACTAATCTGTGTATTTGTAAATGATTGTTAATAGAACGATAAGTATGAAATTGTGTTGATCAAAGTGAATAAAATATTTATACAATTTATCCTGAAGTGTTTGATTCATCACACGATAGAACGATTGGTAGTGCAAGGGAAAAAAAAAAGCAAAAGATGACGTAGACCTCATTAGATATATGACATATACATAACATTAACGACAACTCTCAAGCTGCCAAAAAATAGAGGCGCAAAACTTAACCGAGACATGAGCTCGACCACTCTATCTTTAATTCATTAGACCCCAAGCGAACGCCGGCGTTCGCTTGGTCTTTCTATTGTGTCTCTAGTTACGGTACTCGAAAGGTTTAACTCTCTAGATGAACTTTATCATGCACAAATGAGAAAAAAAAAGAATCTCCCACTCAGTTGCAACACTCTGTAAGAATAACTTCATGCGATTCTTTTCAAAAATAGCAATATTTTCAGTACACAATAAAATACGTCCCAATATGGCACACAGGCATGTCAGCGTCATAACCACACGAGAACGTGCACAATTATTTTGACAGATAGTGTAAACAGAGTCGCGATGCAAGCCTTTTGTGAATTTTCCTTTCAAGTGAACCGGCTGTACACTGGTGAGCAAAAAAATATACACATTTGCATCTTTATTACGTCGAATCCATAAGATTTTCTTGAAGAGCGCCGTGGGAATTTGCGCTTGTTGTAGTATTTTCTTGACGTTTTTCTTTACGCCTTTTTGACCTATTTCTTTGTTAATATACCGTTTTTAGTTTCTGTGTTTATTAGGTTCTCATTGTTTTATTCTGCCGCCAAATGGTCGCCTTTTTTACTAGATCTATCAATACTAAGTAAATCATGATACAGCAAATACATAAATGTTAGAATCGTTGGTAAGCATATAGGTAGCTTACACGAGATATCATGAGGCTGTATCGACATCTCATCTCGTATCAATAAGAACACTCAGTCACAGCTTATGCTGAGTCAGGACGTTGTGTTGCCAGATATAACAGAATAATATTTTGGAATCGAAATAAAAAGGGTAATAGGAGAAAAAGTCGTCGTGGTAATATTAAACGATTTCCGCGCGAACACGCGATTGTCGCGTCAGTTGGTCCAGTATATATAATGACATTTGTCTCCACAAAGTTGAACTGAAACTCTGAATTGCTAAACATGGTACAATTTTATTCTCCGAGCACAGTTTACTTAAAGATAAGATAAGTTTAAATTAATCGTACCAATTTTTTAAAATTAAATTCTATTCGTTAGTCTTCTTGAAATTCTCGAAAACGATTTGACCTATTTTTATTAAAGGAAAATAGTTGAAAAAATTAAGTAAAATTGATTAAAAGGTGGAACCTAACGTGAGGAGAGTGGAGCCGCGGGTGGTAGCTAGTACTTATACAGGGTTATTTGTAAAACAACTTTGCAGGCCTGTGTTGCTGACATCATAAACAACAACTTTTGTTCTATGACTTTTTACAAAATACTACAGTACTTACCAATTATAAACCTTCAAGATTTTGTTGATCTATCTAAAACATTTCAACTCTGTATTTTGCTGTACTTACGGCTTCCGCGCACTGTTCTCGTAATAATAGTAAGCGGGCTTCCAAAACATTTACGTATTAGTAGGTACTTGACATTAGAACATTGATACACCATCATGTAAAGATGATTACGTTCGTGCTGCCGAATTTCGCTACAAGAACACGTATGACGCGACGCAAGCGCATCTAAGACCGACTAGTGAGGGTTGCCTGTAAATAGGTCAAGTTCATTTTCAACTCCCCTCCGCTATTGTACTATTGCTTGTTTCGTATAGACTTAATATTTAGAACGTTCGATTTAAATATTTTTATTTTTGTATGAAAATCTGGTAAACCAAAATATGATAAATTTTTAAATGTCATAGAACAAAACTTGTTGTTTACGATGTTCTTAACTAACACCTGAGACGTTGCTAGTGTTTTACAAATATCCCTGTATAATAATAAATATTATCTGCAATACTACCGAGGCTCATAGTTTAAATAATATCAGTGAATGTGCAAATGTGCACTACTAAAGTACCTAATCGATCTCACTACAAAAAAAAATACTGATTTGATTTTAGTTTTTGTACTTGCAACACTACACCGTAAAGCGCCTAACCCTCTCCTATCTCATGATACTTCAGTACCGTCGCGTCGTACATTTGTGTCATCCATCGCTGACGAATGCTTTTGCGTCAAATTGTTTCGCGGGTAAAAATATACCCGCGTTAGCATGCGAGGGTTGCTGTCATAAATCGGGAAATGACACTATTTTGAGATGCGGTTCTGTTATTCATAATTCTGGAAACTAGTAGTGTTTTTGTGTGTTGCAAGATAAATAATAATTTTCCGTTAAAAAATGTCAACTGGTATTGACTGGTAGTATTATTTATGTAAGATAAATATCTTGTATCCAGTGACTGCTACGTTGAGAACCCTGGGGCCCTGAAACGATGGAAAAGAAGAAACAGGAGTGAGCCTTACACAGTAAAACGGTGGCCCACTCTCCCGCTACGCCCAAGGGCGGGAAATATCATTTGGTGATTTTCCACCTAAAAAACTTTTTGTAGTTTTTTTGATACTATCTTTGAACGCCATGTAACCCTTTTTAGGGTTTCATACCTACATCGAAAAAACGAAACCCTTACAGGATAATTTTGCTGTTTGTCTTTCAAGATCATTTTGCTCAATAATGTGTAGAGGTTTGAAGTTTATATTGGTATCAAATTAGTCTACTACTTCTTGAATCAGTGAAAAATTCAAACTTCTAAGTAAACGCAATCTATTTAAAAATAAGATAACTTTGTGACCTGTTTAGGAGTTTCTTTTGTCGCTCGCTAAAAGATCAAAACTTACAGGGTTCATTCCGTTAACCTCGAATTCTGGACATGACGTCAGGTCTCACAGCACAAATAAAGGAAAAATTATTAAAAACTGTTTTGTAGTTAAAAAGGAGGGATATGAAAAGCATGTTACTAAAAGAGTTATGAGTATGTAATGAAATGACCTCCTTGGAAATGACATTTCATTAATTTAATTTTTAAGCTGTGAATACGGGGTGACGTATCATTCAATGACAGATGATGTTTAGATTATTTTGTGCATTTTATTGTTATAAAAACTTGTAGAGAGATAATTAAAGGGATATAATTAAGGAGGCGATATTAGTGAACTTTAAATGTCGTTTCTTTGTTTTCAGGTGAGATAAAAGTGTAATTTTAGTTAAACGATAATTGTTATACTGTAAAAGCATGTTGAATAAAACAAATCTTTGTTTTCAGAGAAACAATTTGTGGTTTATTTCGAAAATCCTCAATAAAATCTATTATAAAACGACATTTTTGTTAACTAAAAGAAGATGGACCGGCTGCAATTTGAGTTTACGATGATAGCTTCAAATGATGGCAAATCAAATGTTTTAGCCATAACCTCAATATCTACAGAAGAAGGAAAATGTTATGTTTTACCTGATGAGCTGAAGCCGGTGATTCATCATACATATATTGTCAAAATGAATACTTTCTCAAAAATAAAAAATAGTATAAAGAAAAGGCATCAAAGTAGAAAAATATGGATAAAATTGGATGAAGATCTTAAGAAAACATATAGAGATGAGGAAGGTAATATGCAATTTTTAGATCAATATTTAGAAGAAATAAGCGCAAAACAACCAATAGACAAAAACGACAATTTGCAACATATCTTGGAAAAATTAATAGAAACTACTACAAAGAAAGAAAATCAACATAACCTAAAACATATTTCAGAGAAATTTATTATTGAAAAATTCACAAGCAAGAACCCTAGTGCAATGCAATGGATTGAGAATTTTGAAAAGGAGTGTGAGCGCTTTAATATATCAAAAGATGAAACAAAAATAGATATATTGAGATTATTTTTAGAAAAATCTTGTTTGGATTGGTATAGCTCGATGGCCATAAAACTAACAATAAAGGCTGAATGGAATGAATGGAAAGACAAATTTTTAGAAACTTTTAAAAACCGAGGATGGGACATAGTTACATATGCTCTCGCATTTAGATATAAAGAAGGACTACTAATTGATTACGCTATTAGAAAAGAAAGGCTTATGCTAGACATAAACAAATCGATAGACTCCAAAACAATGATAGATCTTATTGCAACAGGTTTACCTGGGTTTATCTTAAATAGGTTAAACAGAGATGAACTCAATGACACTACTGATTTGTTCAATGAGATAAGAAAATATATAATGTATGATGTACAAGAAAAACTCAAGTACAATAAAGAGTTGTACATTCCTTTATAAAAATAAAACTAATGAGAAGAAGCCATGTAACACTTGTGAATCTTTGGACAAAGGAATTAGATATCATCCGGAAGAGTCATGTTGGTTCAAGAAAATAAAAATGAATCTCAAAAAGTTTTTAAACCCAGAAATGTAAATAACAACTCCATTATTGAAGTAGATATAAATACTGAGAAAAAAAAACGAGTAAGTACACCATTAATCAAAATCAAGCTCTTATTAGAAAATAAACTAGAAGTGAGCGGCATTTATGATTCAGGCTCACAGATCTCTTTAATAAATTCAAGACTGATTAAAATAAAAGAAAAAAAGGACAATGAGAATATAGCATATATGAAAACGGTTAATGGTGTGAAAAAAACAGATGGCTTGATAACAATAAAAATAAAAATATTTGATTTAGAAGAAGAGGTGGATGTATACATAGTAGAAAATGAATATTTTGATGATTTTATAATCGGATTGGATATGATAAAGAAATTCAAACTAACCCAAAACGAGGACTTGCGGATAGAACAAAAGATAAGAACAAATAAAATAGATGAAATGTCTAAAGATAACAGAAATGAAGAAAAGAATATAAAAACATTAGCAATAAATTTTAATGAACATATAGAAACAGAAGAGTTTGTAAGTATGACAGACCATTTAGATAATGAAAAGAAAATTGAGATCGAGAAAATAATAAAGGAATATAAAACAATTTTTGCAAAGGACAAGTATGATATAGGAACAGTTAGAGATTATGAAGCTCACATAGATTTACTAGTAAATAGATACTGTAGTAAAAGACCATACAGATGTACAATAGAAGATAAATTAGAAATTGAAGAGCAAATATCCATGTTACTAAAGAATAATTTAATAGAAGAATCCTACAGTCCTTTCGCTGCTCCAGTGACATTGGCATTTAAAAAGGGTGAAAATAGGAAATCCCGCTTGTGTATAGATTTCAGGGAACTAAATAAAATTGTTGTTCCACAAGCTCAACCTTTTCCGTTAATAGATGATTTGATTGTTAAAACTAGAAATTGTAAGTATTTTACTACACTGGATATAAACTCAGCATTCTGGGCGATACCATTACGGGTGGAAGATAGATATAAAACAGGATTTGTCACACAAGATGGCCACTTCCAGTGGACCTGCCTTCCCTTTGGCTTGAAAACATCACCAGCAATTTTCCAGAGAATTTTAAGCAATATTCTAAGAAAGCACAATCTCACAGGATACTCCGTAAACTATATTGATGATATTCTGATATACTCGAACACCTTTGAAGAACATATAAAACACATAAGAAATGTATTAGAGGCAATAATACAAGAAGGCTTTAGATTGAAGTTTACGAAATGTAACTTTGCTTCAGACTCAGTAAAGTACCTCGGCCATGTAATTCAGAACAATTCGGTAAGACCACTAAAAGACAATTTGATCTCGATAAGACATTTTCCAACTCCTAAGACACAAAAGAATATCAGACAATTTTTGGGAAAAATTAACTTCTACCATGAATACATACCAAGAAGTGCAATTATTTTAGACCCATTACATAATTTATTAAGAAAAAATGAAAAGTTTGTGTGGTCAGAGAAGTGTGAAGAATCATTTAATCAAATAAAAAGATATTTATGTTCTCAACCTGTGTTGGAAATATTCGACAAAGACTTACCAATAAAAATCTTTACAGATGCATCTTTAGAGGGTATCGGGGCAATATTAAAACAGACTCAACTAGACGGTAAAGACAAACCGGTGGCATATTTTTCAAAAAAACTAAACGAATCTCAAAAACGAAAAAAGGCCATATATTTGGAATATATTGCTATGAAAGAAGCAGTTAAATACTGGCAACACTGGCTAATTGGAAAACATTTCACTATTTACTCAGACCACAAACCTCTAGAGAACATGAATATTAAATGCAGGACAGATGAAGAATTGGGTGACCTCACATATTACCTATCTCAATATGAACTATTAACTATTAAATTGGAACTATTAAAAATAGTTAATTTAATACAAATAAAAGATATAGTTGAAGACCAAGAAAAAAATGAAACAATAAAAGAAAAGAAACAAAATCTACTACATAAAAATAAAATCTATTATAAAAAAATAAAGAAACTTGAAAAGATTATACTCTCAGAAGAATTTAGTAAAAAAATTATAAAAAAGGTGCATGAAGATTTATGCCATATTGGAATCAGACAATTACAAAAAAAAATAAGTCCACTATATACCGCTAAAAACCTAACAAAAAATATCATAAATATTTGTAAAACATGCGAAATATGCATAAAAAATAAATCAAGATGTCAAGGAAAATTTGGGTTAATGTCACAACTGGGACCAGCAACAAAACCATTTGAGATAATGTCAATGGATACTATAGGTGGCTTTGGAGGATCTAGGTCAACAAAAAAATACTTACACCTTTTAGTAGACCACTACACAAGATATGCGTTTATTGTGACTTCAAAAACACAGAACGCAAGTGACTTTATAAAACTAACAAAGAAAGTACTCGAGACAGATGAGATTGGAATAATTCTGACAGACCAATATCCAGGCATCAATTCAAAAGAATTTAAACAGTATTTGCAGGAGAATAACATCAAACTAATATTTACAGCTGTGAATACGCCATTTTCGAACGGCTTGAACGAAAGATTAAACCAAACAATAGTAAATAAAATAAGATGTAAAATAAATGAGAAAAATAATAAGAGAACATGGACAACAGTAGCAAGAGAATGTGTACAGAAATATAATGAAACAGACCATTCTGTTACAGGTTTTGCACCAAAATATTTACTGGATGGTACAAATGTCAGTATTTTACCAAATGAAATTAAAACAATAGAAAAGGAAGACAAGTGGATTGCTGATAGAAGATTAGCATTAGAGAATACAATAAAATCTCACAAGTACAACAAGAAAATATTTGATAGAAATAGGAAAATAAAAGAGTTCGAGATAGGAGACAGTGTATATGTAGAAAATGGAAATAGACTGAACAGGAAAAAATTAGCCGAATTAAAAATAGGCCCTTTCAAGATAATAGAGAAAATATCGAACTCCATTTATAAGATTGACACTGGCAACAGAAAAACAGAATCAACTTTATTCCACATAACAAAATTACAACCTGTTACGGCAGAAGATGAAGTAGAAGAAAACGAATAGGTATAAAGATAACTTGCAGGTGCATTGTTTGTATTATATTATTTAGAATTTTCGTTCCTATGGGGGGGAGATGTAATGAAATGACCTCCTTGGAAATGACATTTCATTAATTTAATTTTTAAGCTGTGAATACGGGGTGACGTATGATTCAATGACAGATGATGTTTAGATTATTTTGTGCATTTTATTGTTATAAAAACTTGTAGAGAGATAATTAAAGGGATATAATTGAGGAGGCGATATTAGTGAACTTTAAATGTCGTTTCTTTGTTTTCAGGTGAGATAAAAGTGTAATTTTAGTTAAACGATAATTGTTATACTGTAAAAGCATGTTGAATAAAACAAATCTTTGTTTTCAGAGAAACAATTTGTGGTTTATTTCGAAAATCCTCAATAAAATCTATTATAAGTATACTACTCTGTCAAGAAAGTACCGGGAAAAGATCAATAATACACAAAATTTTTGTTATTCATCCAAATTTATTTTATCACCTTCAAAGTATGCCCCTTCAGAAACGATACACTTACGCCAACAAATAATCCAATCATCAAAACATTTTTTAAACGCTGTTTCCGAAATAGAGTTCAGTTCTCGCCGCGAATTCTCCTTTATGTCTTCTACAGATTGAAAACGGGTGCAACGAAGTGGTAATTTGAGTTTAGGAAAAAGATAAAAGTCGACTGGAGCCATATCTGGCGAATATGGTGGCTGCTCGATACCATCGTTGAGTTGTTGAGTGTTTAGTCAAAAATTCGTTCACAATGATGGCCTTGTGCGAAGGCGCATTATCGTGTTGCAAATCTAAGAATTTTCTTTCCACAAATTTAGCCTTTTTCGTCGAATTTGCTCTCTTTAATGCCGCATAACGCTCAAATAATATTTTTTATTTACCGTTTGACCTTCCGGTAAGAATTCCGAGTGCACAACACCGAGATAGTCAAAGAAAACAGCCAACATGACTTTGACTTTAGATCGACTTTGGCGTGGTTTTTTCGGTTTTGGTTCAGTTGGAAGGCGCCACTCCGAAGCTTGTTGACTTGTTTGTATGTCAAACTCGTAAACTTACGTCTCGTCGCCAGTAACAATGCGTTTCATGAATGTGGGGTCGCAATTGACCCGTTCTAGCATGTCCTCGGCGACTCTCATGAGATTGTGTTTTTGGAGAAAATTCAGGTCTTTTGGGACTAGCCAAGCGGCAACATGTTTCATGCCCAAATGATTAGTTATAAAATAGTACTGATCGACCCGTGAGATACAGTAAGTTCGGCGGCTATCTCTCTCAAACTTTAACGAGGATTTATTTTAAATTCTTATGTTAAATTCAGTTGCAGAGGTTGATGGCCTACCAGAGCGAGGCAAATCTTTCATCACATCTCGACCGCTTTTAAATGCTTTGTACCACTCATAAGCACGTGTTTTTGATAAAATCGATTCACCGTAAGTAAGCCTTCTGTAACATTTTCAGTGACTTCAAACACGAAATTCCATTGGCGATGCAAAATTCAATCTTTGTTCGATGTTTTTGTCCATTATGAAATTCGCAATACACACTAGATATGATATAACTAAAAACAGCACTGTATTTAATATAAATAACAGATGCAACTCAAACTCCGCGCCAAAATGGAAAACAGTTGTGCCAATCTAGCGACAAATAAAAATCTAAAATTTGAATTTGGAACCATAAATAAATCATCCAATCCCGATACTTTTTTGACTGAATGTACATGTGGATAGGTGGAGAGGGAGGCCAAAGAAAAGATGGATGGATTATGTGAAGAACGATATGAAAGAAAAGGAAGTTACTGATAGCATGACGAGTGACAAGGTGGAATGGAAGAAAAAAACGTATTGCGTCGACTCAAAATAAAATGGGACAAGGGCAGGAAGATGATGATGAGTAACGTCATAAGGAAATTACTTTTTGCGATTTTGAAAAATCTTTGAAATCATTTTGGGTACTGAAATATTTTCATCAAGTTTCATTTCAAGTTTCTATGGAACCCTGTGAGCACGAGTAAAACTCACCATTGAGCGGTTTTTGTATCAATATCAGTTTCACTATTATAACAACAAATATTGTTAAATGCTAGTTTCAGGGTTATGTCAATGGGTTATGACAATAACCCATTGACATAACCCTGACATTAACCTGTGGTAGGTTTCGACCGTTGGCTTGCGACCACCCACTGAGCAAAGACATACCGCCAAACGGCCTGGCCGTGTTCCGGTGTGATGCTCAGTGTAGTCAGTCCAGAGGAGTTGAGTCGAAATAGCTGTTCTAACGCAAGCAGACCAACCTGTCGCGTGCTGATATGGACGAATAGGGAGGCTAGTTGCGGAGGGTAGTGGGATCCAAGGCATGGTGCACCGCTGGCCGGCCGCAGTTAGTTGGGGCCCAAGTAATGTGCCAGCCACACATGAAAGGCTGCACCGTGAACTGGTAAAAAATCCCGGAATGCGCCATCGTGCTGGTTGGAGACCAGAAGAGAGGGCTCGATAGACATTCTCGGGGGGGCTTGGGCGTCTCCGTTGTCTCCAGACTAGTCCCCCAATGAAATCGTCCATTCAGTGCGTGCCTGAAGGTTAGCTGTGTGGAACCTTATTTCACTTCCTTCTCCTCTCCTACCTTCACTCAACTAAATAATGAAAAGGAATAGTAAGAGACAGGTTAAACAGCGGCTGCACTCTCTGTCACAAAAAGTGCACCTCACTAACATACGAGGTTTGCACTCCAATCTCGACGCAGTCCACCATTATCTGAAGACTGAAAAACCAGCTCTCTTCTTCCTTTCGGAGACGCAGATCAGAAGTCCGTCCGATGTGTCGTACCTTTCTAACCCAGGGTTTACCTTGGAGCACAATTTCAAACCACGCGCGGGTGTATGTATGTACGCCCGGGACGACCTCTGCTATCGGCGTCTCCATAACCTTGAGAACTTCAGGTTCTCCATACTTTGAACTTTGGTGGACACAGGCCTAGATAAAATAATCTACGCTTGTGTCTACCGCTCGCACAGCGGAGATCAGGAGACGTCTGGGCTCGCACAGTATATAAGTGAGGCGGCGGATGCGCCTCTGCAGCGGTACACTTCTTCCCAACTAGTGTTACTGGGGGATTTTAACGCCCATCACCAACATTGACTTTTTCCGTACCAGTCCACAGATGCTAATCGAGAGATGCAAAAGCTAGCGCTAGCATTCAATCTCACCCAGCTGGTTCAGGGGGCAACGAGGGTGCCGGATGTGGATTCAAACACAGCCAATTGCTTGGACCTTCTGTTGATAAAAGATCCAGTCCGCTACTCTGTGTCGATATGTGCGCCTTTAGGTAGTTCCGACCACTATCTGGTTAAGTCTGTGTCTGTCTACTCCCCACCCGATCCCAGCCCTAGGGATAACCGGCGGATTTAGCGATACAGGTCAGCAGATTGGGATGGCTTGCGGTCTATCCTTGGTAGCCCACTTGCTGTTCTTCGGAAGATGCTTCGTCGTGCGCAGATGCCGTGACGGATGTGTTGCGACAGAGGATGTAGTACTTCATTCCATTCTCTGACGTAGCAACGTTTGGCCAAGCTCGTCCATGGTTTGGCGCCGAGTGTGAACGCGCAGACGCGCTTAAGCACGCGGTATAGCGAGCTTGGGCTGACGTGCGTGTATGCAAAGCTAGCGACGTGGCTCAAAAGAAGAAGGCCTTTAACAGGGCTGCCGAGTCTTGTAAGAAGGAGTTGTGGAGGTTTTTATATTGCAAAAGAGAGCAATCAGGGCTATTTATAAAATGGGTCCTCGCAAGTCCCTCAGAAATAAATTCAAAGAAATCGATATATTGACACTGCCTTCTCTTTAAATCTTAGAAAGTATTTTGTGTGTCCGTAAAAACCTAGGACTTTCAAAATTAGAAGCGATTTTCATAACATAAATACTCGTAGTAAACACGAAATTATATTACCCAAATGGAGATTAGCCAAGACCAGTAAGTCATTTTTAGTAAATAGCATACGCTTTTATAACAAGCTACCAAAAGCGGTGACTGAACTTAGCGAAGGAAAGTTCAAAACCCATATTAAGCGTGTCTTAACCAAAAAATCATATTACAAGGTTAAAGACTATGTCGAAGACACGCTTGTTTGGCAATGACTGCCTCTGCACTTCTGGCCCCCTGGTAACTCATAATATTGTGTGAATGTATCTATTAACTGCTCTATTTTTGTTGTAACATTTTTTTTTTCCTAACACATTGCTTTTGCAATATTTTTTTTATATATTATCTGACTCCAACCACATTAAATTCGTTAGTTTTTCTTTTTTGGTTGTTAACGTCTCATTTATTGACAGTTGTAATTATTATTATTATTTTTCTAGCTTTTATTTATATAGCCTCTTTTTTAAATGTAAATGGAAGAACACTGTAGACTCCACGAATTCTTAGATTACTTTATATTTTGACTCACTTTTTTTAAATGATTATTTTTGAATATAGACCGGTTTACACTGTTCTTAAATAATACCTATTAGTACTGTAATATGGAAATATTGTAAGTAGGTACAACCATTTTTTTAAAAGAGTAACCATGGAGTTTCTTGCCGGTTCTTCTTCATAGGAAACGACCAATTTCGAACCGTGCACTAGCTTCTGACGTTTTATAAGTGCCCATGTAGGCCTATGTGAAATAAAAAACTTTTGACTTTGACTTTGACTTTCGGTTTGACCACATAAGCCGAATTGGGAAGAAACTTGCTTCATACCCCGCAGGTAGCAAAGCGTTTTGGTCCCTGGCTAAGTCGGTTGAATCGAACTTCTGCCGTCCCTCACTGCCACCACTGCTGAAACCTGATGGGTCGCTGGCCCACACCACTGAAGAGAAAGCTAATTTATTTGCCTCTGTTTTTGCGGAATCGTCACGTCTTAATTCTGATAACGCGCGGCCTCCTGCCTTTCCTGAGCGATGCGTTATGACTATGGCAGATATTCGCATCCATCAGAAGGACGTCCGTAGGGTGCTGCGTAACCTAGACGTGAACAAAGCCAGCGGTCCTGATGGGATACCAGCGGTCGTGCTTAAAACTTGCGCGCCTGAATTGTCTCCGATCTTGACACGCCCATTTCGCCTTTCATATGAAACTGGAAAAGTGCCGATTGCTTGGAAGCAAGCTAACGTGCAGCCTGTGCCCAAGAAGGGCAGTCGAGCTGACCCGGCAAACTACCGACCCATCTCTGTCACGTCCGTCCTCTGTAAGAGTATGGAACGGGTGCTTAACAGGAAACTTCTAGCAAACCTCGAACCTAACAACATCCTCAGTCACCGGTAATACGGTCTCAATATGGATCGCAGACTTCTTGAGGGATCGATCCATTCGAGTGGTTATTGATGGCTGCTCGTCCGGCCAAATGGATATTAATGCCGGGGTCCCTCAGGGGTCAGTGCTCTCGGCAACACTGTTTTTGTTGCACATAAATGATGTACTTAAACCCGGTATCTTTGGGTATGCAGATGACAGCACTGTTGCTGAGAGATATGTGTCTGACGCACGAGCTAGCAGGTCACAGATCCAGTCATTTCGAGAGGCTATGGTTGAACGCTTAAACTCGTCCTCGAAAGCGGTCTCCGATTAGGGCGACGCCAATTTGGTCAATGCATCTAAAAATCTAAAACCCAGGCGTGTCTTTTTTCCGCTAAACGGAGCCAATTCTACTCGGCTCCATCTTTTCGGGGTGTGACCGTGCCGATAACCGACCACCTTGAGCTTCTTGGGGTTACGTTGTCATCTACTCTCAATTTCCGCTCATACATCGAGGCAGAGGCTCAACTGGCTGCCAAAAAATTGGGGATCTTAGCAAAGGTGAGACGGTACTTCACACTGGAACAGCTGCTCAATCTTTATCAAGCCCAAGTTCGATCGTGTATGGAGTACTGTTCTCATCTTTGGGTTGGATCTGCCAAATTTATTTATTTTATTTATTTATTATTATTATTTAGTACAGCAATTGCCATTAATACTAAAGCACGTTAATCCTTTCACTCTGTTCTCACAGAATCGCAAACTTTCTGATAATATAGTCTTCCATTCATCAGCAAACAAATCTAATCCAGGGTTGGCCTCCACGAGCGCGTTGAGCCTCGTTAGCATACGCGGTATAGGGGAGGTGGATCGAGCTACAGTGCGACAAAATGGGACATTAAATAATAAATGTTTCCTAGAGCGAGAGTAGTTATTTGGAACAAATAATTGACACAACTTCGCATGTAAGTCGGACGCATCAGTGTAACCATTAATAATTTTACAGGCTGTTGTAATTTGGTCAACAGCTCGCCTAACCTTTAATGAATTGAAATTTAGGCATACTAATAAAAACATAGTAGGATACATATATGGATAGTACCAAATAATCGTTTATATAGGTACCTGAGAAAAGCTTTTTGAACTTTCTCCAGTATGAGTGTATATGTAACTTCATGAGGATTCCATACACAAGCGCTGGTTTCAAGTTTGCACCGAACTAAGGCATTATACAGAAGCTTTATAACTGCTTGGTTTTTAAAACCTTGAGAGTTGCGTAAAACAAATCCTAAACGTCTAAATGATTCTTTAGCCAGGCTTATTATGTGCGAGTGGAAAGTTAGTTTGGTGTCAAATTGGACACCGAGGTCTTTCACTGTAGAGACTCTAGTTATAAGACCGTTGTTCATACTGTAGTCGTACTGTATAGGATTGCGCATGCGGCCAAAGAAGCTCATTATTTGGCATTTGGAGATATTAAATTCCATCTTGTTAGTGGTGGCCCATTCACTCAGGGCATCTATATCATGCTGCAGAGCTACACAGTCCGATACAGAGTTAACGTTAGCAAAAATCTTTAGATCGTCGGCATAAAGTAAACATTTTGCATGTTTTATTATTTGTGGGAGATCATTTTATCATAATTAAAAATAGCAAGGGCCCTAAAATGGAACCCTGACTCACGCCTGAACGAGTATGATAAGTGTGTGAGTTGTATGAGCCAAGACGAACGAATTGCTGGCGGTCCCGAAGATAATCAGAAATAAAAAGAAGAAGACTGGGTGAAAATCCTATGGCACTTAATTTACGTAGCAAGATGTCATTGTTAATTCTATCAAAGGCCTTGCGGAAATCAAAATATAGCACATCCACTTGGTGTCCGCGGTCCATTTGGGTAGAAATAAAATCAACTAGGGTGAGTAAATTGGTGTTGACTGATTTTCCATTGCGAAAGCCATGTTGCTCATTGCACATATGAATATCGACTTGCCTTTGAATTTCTTTATACAAAATATATTCAAAAACTTTGGCAGGGGCCGACAATATGGCAATAGGCCTGTAGTCCTCAACAGATGTTTTTACTGCTGTCTTTGGTATAGGCGTAACCCTAGAGAGCTTCCATTGTGTCGGATACTTTCCAGTACTTAATGATAAGTTAAATATATGGCATAGAGGTTTGGCCATGGATTCTTCAGATAGTTTAAGATTTAGCTGGAATGCCATCTGGCCCAACAGAGCTACTAGGTTTCAGTTTACTTATACTATACCACGTTCTACATCTTTATGGAAAAATTTAACTAAACTGACAGAATTGCCGTTGCTATGTGTATCAAGAGCACATATTTGGGATACGTTTAAGTCAGGTGTTTCGGGTAAGAAAACACTGGCGAAGAAATCCGCAAAACCGTTAGCCGCATCAATACCCGACAGTGATTGACCCTGGTAGTTGATGGTGGGTTCAAAGCCTCCTTTGCACCGTAAAGTGGATATGTGACTCCAAAACTGTCGCGGGTTGAGTTTTATATTTTTCTCAATACGATGTAAGTGTGAGTTATAAGCGATAGTAATGCGATGTTTTAGGTTTGCTCTTAAGTCAGAAAATGCCTTGTAAGCTATAGAACATTTAGACGCTTTCCAAATACGATGTAGTTTGTGTGTATGTCTAAGATCTGTAATAATATCTCGAGTATATCAAACTGGATATCGTTTGCGACTAGCATTATTTCGTAGTTTCATTGGTACACACTCATTAAAAAGATTATAAATAGTTTCATAAAAATGATTTGTGCTAGAAGTAATATCAGTTGACTCAAGAACAGTACTCCATGTTTCCTGATTAAGTTAAGCAGTAAGACGTTCATGATCACATTTATTAAAATTCCAATCCTTAGACCTATCACTGTTACAAGGTGGCATAGGACGAACATGTGGAGCTGTGTCAAGTTTTAAAGTGATATCAAGTGGCGGGTGGTAATTATCGGGAGGTACCATACCTTCTGTTTCGCTAACTGATACTTCGACGCCCTCATGGACCAACACTACATCTAGCATACCTCCATGCAAATTCTTCACATCGTCCCTCTCAGTCAAACCACAAAAAGACAAAAAATAACAAAAATAGTTATTAATATTAACCGAAGCACTGTTCAAATTTAAATCGCCACATATAAAAATACATCTCTTTATAGTATGTATAACACTTTCTATTTTACAAAATCACGACATGTAGTCGTCATCACTAGCACTGGACTTTATGTAAACGACACACAAATACCAGCTTAATACGCTGGAGTCGATTGAGAGGCGACCCAAGAGAATCATTAACAATGATGCACTTGTACAGTCGAAGCTCCAAAGCCTTGAGCATCGCCGCCGAGTTGCTAGTCTGTCGGTTTTCTATCGTTTACATTTCGGAGAGTGTGCACTGGAATTGCACAATCTAATTCCGCCAAGTCCATTCCATCATCGGACCATACGATGTACGGCGTTGCGCTACCGGTACAAGGTGGACATCTCACCCATACGAACAAAGCGTTTTGGAAACACATTTATTGTGCATACAGCCAAGGAGTGGAATTCCCTGCCGGAGTCTGTGTTTCCTGATAGCTACAACTTAGGAGTCTTTCAGTCAAGAATGAATAGGTTACTTCTAGGCAAGCGTGCTCCATCGTTGACCACATCATCGCTTACCATCAGGTGAGACGGTGGTCAGACGCGAGCCTATCAATAATAAAAAAATAAAAATAAATTTGTAAACACCGTTGCTTTATAATTTAACTGTCTTCAAGGCTAGAGTAAATAGGCACTTAATAAAATAGTGTGCCTCCTCTTCAACGATTACATCACAGCTTACCATCAGATGAGCTAGTAACCAAACGCGAGCTTATAAAAAAAACTTTCCAAAACTGCCGGAAACCCGACGGTTTTCGACCTATCTTAGATGATGTCATTAATATTTGCGTACCACGTTTTAACATTTATTTTTCTATAATTGAGTTTTATCAATACTATACTATTAATATTATAAATGTGAAAGTAACGTAAATATAAATGCATAATTAACTTTTCGGAAAATTACATCTATTTTTTTATTTTGCTACAAGCAGTCTGCTAACAGGAAGTAATAAAAGACTGTAATGACTTTATTTTTGCAAGTTGTATTCAATAATATTTTATTAATAAACACTTAACTACTTAAAAGTACTTTATTTTGATCAGAACGAATTCGCAAAATAAACGGATTTAAGTTTGTGTATTTTGTACGCAAATTTACAATTTGAAAATGGCATTTGATTTTACGAGACTGTTGACACTACCGCAGCCATTTTAGCCACTTTCCTGTCTAGCAAATCCAAGTAAACCGGGATGGCGGCCAAATGTCCTGGGTTAGGATATAGCATCACAAACATCTTTAAATACAGAATTAGAAACCAAAATTGGTTTTCTTTACGGTCTGGCCGTATGTTGTTATACAAAACAAAATCAAATGCGTATTGAAAATCGCCGTAAACTTCACCCCAAAAGTGATTAAACTGTGATTGAATAAATTTTTTTTGTGTTTGATAACATTTTCTGTTCGTATTCTTTATGAGCGGGTACGGTCTCATTGTGTATCTTAGCCCAGCTACACAATCTTGGAAATTCCGGTGACTGTCATTAAAATACCGATCGTCCATAAATGATAATGTGCGTGCTGCAGCGTTGGCTTCATCAGCGGTGGATCTTCTAGATTCTTCAGGACCAAAATGAGATTCTGCCATCTCAATCCAGCTATGTTCTGCGATACATAGATTTCTTAACAGTGTTTTTTCTGTCTCTGTAGCCATCGATACGTAGATGTCATTACACTGCTGATATTTGTAAGTCGCCGAAGTTACTGCTGGGTCTATATCTACAGAGGATGATATGTTGCGTAACGGGGGGTCATTTTCGAATTGGTTTAATGGAGCTTCTATTATGTCCAACTTTTTTGCTGCACCCATTACGAAAATAATGTCGCACATTATTTTCAAGATAAGACAAGACAATAACGTATGTATCCAAATTCGTACAGCTTCCGAGACCCCTTTCTTTTTCAAAAAATATTTTGATATCACTCTGCCTACGATAGGAGTCTCAAATGACTTATATACTCGTATAATCATTATTAAATTTTATACGTTATTGTCGCCTACTGCAAGAAACGGTTACAAAATTTTGTTGTTTCTGTAGCTGGAGGTGAATGCACGTGTGGCTAGCCGATATGCACTAGCAGTTGTGGTGGATGATTCAAGTTTTCGCTTTTTATATTATATTTTCGAATGGCATTCCTTTAATGCTTTGATAATATTAGTTCATTGCTACATGATTTCAATAGTAGATGTTTATGTGACACATAGTTTTTGCAACTACTCATTAATATTGTACTGAACTTGGAGGTGGATTCCATCAATATTATATCATCGGGAAAAGTATCATCATCTGTTGTGTTCATTAGGTATAAAAAACATTACCACTACCACTACGGTGTACTTATTGCAGGACCCTGAGGTCCTTTGAAAGGCGAACGAGGAGCCGAAACCAACTTGCAGCGGCCCTTTGAGATACTTAATGGAATGTGGTACGAACCGGTGATTATCCTTGTACGCGCTATGCTAGTGCATCCAAGGACAACCCCCGTTGTCAGGAAACTATTACGACATGTGGAAATCTAATAAGGCTATTGTTTTTGGAGTCGTAAGTGGACTAGTTAACTGGAACTATTTCAAGAGAGAGGTGGGAGCTCTGTTTCTCGTCAGTGTTCACTAAGGCCGGCCAATAAAGGCAAGCCGGTAATGAAGAACAAGAACTCTCCCGGGAGATCGGGTCCTTGGGGTCGCTAATACCCAATAGTGCGCCACAAAACTGCCCAGCGGTTTGCATCTCTCTTAATCTGGATCCTCACCCTAGGCATGTTACGGCAAAGCAAATTCTACCGATACTGACCTAGGGTATGTTGGAGCACGCAAGCCCTACCACGACGTTAGCGTAGAGATACGGCGATAAGGTATTATTATTATTATTTGTAATTCGAAAACATTATGGTTGAAGCTTGTGATCATTTATTACTTTTGTATTTGAAAACAAAAGCGTTGTATAATGTAGAAGCCCTTTTTTTTCAAAAGATCATGGCGAAGTCCCGAACAAAATTTTGCGTATTTTTTAGCGTCAACTGATGAAAAATATATAAAAGTATACAGATTAAATTTCCAAACAATTTTTTCTCAGACAATACTATTAAAAGAATCCTTATTTTAAAGATATTCCGAGATTACGTATAATATGTCAATAATACCTACGTACCTCCTTAAGAATTAAAAAAGCATTTTTGAACGAACGACAAGTTGTCATGTCATAATGTCATTTTTTTTTCTAAAAATATTTAGGCTAGCAGCAGTTGAAATGTCTAATGCTATGTTTTTTTTCTGATGATGTGATTCTCAATATTATATTTATTGTAGTTACATTGTCACATTGTGTAATTTTAGGCACTATTTTTAAGTACGAACAGTTATTTTTATTTTTATGTGTATTATATAATGCGGAAATGTATTTCCTAAGTATTTATTATCAATACATAATGCAAAGCATATTATGTTACTTGACCAAGATTTATATTAGAGGCAACATTAAGAGTTTAGTTTAACCAAAAGCCATGGATTTAATGTAGAAAAAAAAAAATGCTAGGCCATTTACTGTCGTAAAAAATCTAGTCAATTCAGTTTCGATTTATGACGATATTTTTGCACTGCCCAAACTGGCTATTAGCAAGATTTGAAAATACATATAATATTATAAATTATCTCGCTACTATATACCATGGTGATATATGGGTTCTATAAATCAATGATAATTAATAATTTCATCAACAATTTCCTCGCCGTTGTTCTTTGTGAATGTGAATCATGGTGCATTTTTATTATGTTACAATTATTTTTGACATTATGAGCATGGCAGTTAAGAGTTTGTCATGTTTACTTAAATGTCTCGCTGTAGGTAGCCCGTGTTATTGGGTCATTAAGTTCCCTTCAAAATGGTTGAGTTGAGTGGGCCTGATGCACGCATCATGCTCGTGAACGGGTACCGTCAGTTGAGACTGGTCGTCTCTTAGCTGCCAGTGGCTTAATTCAATCTCTATCTTTTAATTATTTTCTATCTTTATTTTATTTTTTATTATTTACATTGTGCTCATATAACAAAAGCAACAAGAAATTGTAACCAAGATTATATGTAACTCATAATGATTTAAATCAAAAGTGTGTCCATGAAGTTTCTTGCACTTTTTTCTCCATAGATCTACGCTTGGGAACGTATAATTTAGCTTCACTGTTTTTGGAGTAAACCACTTTTGACTATTCAAAAGAGCCTGCAAATAAATGCTCTTGATTTTATTTCTTTTAGAACGTCATATCTTTCTTTGTCTCAGGTCTATACTACATATTTATCAAAAACTGTTTTGAATGTAATAAATGCAAAAATATATATCCTTCTATTTAGATACTATGTCATATAACCATACGTCAAAACCTTGGCGTGCGCAATAGACAAACGTTAGTTTGGTTAAAAGTAAAAATAATGTTTGGTTAGGAAAAGCGTCATTAATCAAGTATCAAGTTACGCAAAACAAAGTCAAATGTATATAAAGAACATAGCCAAGTTCAAAGGACGATGCGTCAAAACGTCCCCACAACTCTAACATCGACCAACAGATTTGAAATGTATCTCTATCAGAAGATCTTAGCAAGGCAAGATTTTATTACTGTGGCGACATCTCTGAAAAGTATGAGGTTTAGGTTTTATAAGACATTTTTATGTTAACCTAACCTAACCTAACCCAAGTGTTATAGATCTTAAACATATTCAATAACATAGTACTTTCATACATTTTTTAATGCGGCTCGGTGAGTTCCGTACGATTCACAAAAATTTTGACGAAAGCTATTGCGTAAAACTGTCCCCAAAAATGACAACCCACCAACAGATTTGAAACAGGTGTCATTCGAAGCGTCTAGTTGGATAGAGTTAACTTTATTTTGGCAACATACCTCAAAAGTATGGGGTTAAGATTTTATAAAATATTTTGGTATTAACCTAACCTAACCTGTTTCATGTCTGTTGGTGGGTACCTACCAACAGATCGGAAACAGGTAGGTTTTATTTAATACTTTATTTTAACCTACCCTAACAACCTTACATCAACCAACAGATTTAAAAATTTATCTCAATCAAAAGATTTTAGCAAGGTAAGAATATTTTACAAAAACTACATATCTCAAAAGTATGGGGTTTAGCTTTTATAAGACATTATATTTTAACTTAACCTAACCGAACCTAAGTATTTTTAGCCCTTAAATATTCATAACATAGTACTATCATACATTTTTGAATGCGGCTCGACGAGCACTGTACGATTCTATTAAAATATTTGACAAAGGGCATTCAAAGTCAAAGTCAAAAAGTCAATGTCAAAAGTTTTTTATTTCACATAGGCCTACATGGGCACTTATAAATCATCAGAAGCTAGTGCGCGTTTCGAAATTGGTCGTTTCCTATGGAGAAGAACCGGCAGGAAACTCCATGGTTACTCTTTTTAAAAAAATGGTTGTAGGTTCTTAAAATATTTCCTTAAAACAGTATTAAAAGGTATTATTTAAGAACAGTGTAAACCGGTCTATATTGTACTCAAAAGCACAATAAAAATAATTATTTAAAAAAAGTGAGTCAAAATATGAAGTAACCTAAGAATTCGTGGAGTCTACAGTGTTCTTCCATTTACATTATAAAAAGAGGCTATATAAAAAAAGGTAGAATAAATAATAATAATTACAACTGTCAGTAAATGAGACGTTAACAACCAAAAAAAGAAAAACTAACGAACTTAATGTGGTTGGAGTCAGATAATTTAAAAAAAAAAATATTGCAAAAGCAATGTGTTAGAGAAAAAAAAATGTTACAACAAAGATGGAGCAGTTAATAGATACATTCGCACAATATTATGAGTTACCAGGGGGCCACAAGTGCAGAGGCAGTCATTGCCAAACAAGCGTGTCTTCAACATAGTCTTTAACCTTGTATTATGCTTTGTTGGTTAAGATACGCTTAATATGGGTTTTGAACTTTCCTTCGCTAAGTTCAGTCACCGCTTTTGGTAGCTTGCTATAAAAGCGTATGCTATTTACTAAAAATGACTTACTGGTCTTGGCTAATCTCCATTTGGGCAATTTAATTTCTTGTTTACTACGAGTATTTATGATATGGAAATCGCTTCTAATTTTGAAAATCCTAGGTTTTTACAGACATACAAAATACTTTCTAAGATATAAAGAGAAGGCAGTGTCAATATATCGATTTCTTTGAATTTATTTCTGAGGGACTCGCGAGGACTCATTTTATAAATAGCCCTGATTGCTCTCTTTTGCAATACGAAAATCGAGTCTACATCAGCTGCAGATCCCCACAGTAAAATGCCATAAGACATAATACTGTGGAAATTGGCATAGTAAACTAACCTAGCTGTGGCGACATCTGTCAACTGCCTTATTTTTCTTACTGCATATGCCGCTGAGCTTAATCTACTTGAGAGAGTTCTAATATGAGCACCCCACTGCAGTTTGGAATCGACAGTCATACCTAAGAACACAGTTTCTGTAGTTACATCAAGTTTTTTGCTATCAAGAATTAGATTGACGCCAACTTGAGGGACATTCGGTAATGAAAACTTAATACAATTTTTTACATTGCATAAAACTGTCCCCAAAAATGACAACTATTTCGAATCTGTTGGTGAGTACCAACATATTTGAAACAAGTGTCATTCTTAAAAACCTAAACCCCCATACTTTTGAGATATGTCGTCATAGTAAAAAAAATCTCACCTTGCTGAGATCTTTCAAATGAGATACATTTTAAATCTATTGGTTGATGTAAGATTGTTAGGTAAGGTTAAAATAAAGTATTGAATAAAATCTAAACCCAATGCTTTTGAGGTATAGTGCCATAATAAAAGAACTCTATTCAACTAGACGATTCAAATGACACCTGTTTCAAATCTGTTGGTATTTACCAACAGATTTGAACCAAGTTAGGTTAGGTTAAAACAAAAAAAAAATATAAAACCTAAACCTTTTGAGGTATGTCGTCATAATAAAATAAACTCTATTCAACTAGACGTTTCGAATGATACCGGTTTCAAATCTGTTGATACTCACCAACAGATTTGAAATAGTTGACATTTTGGAGACAGTTTTATGTAATGCCTTTTGTCAAATATTTTTATAGAATCTTACTGTGCTCGCCGACCCACATTCAAAAATGTATAATAGTACTATGTTATGAATATATTTAAGGCCTAAAAATACTTACGTTGGGTTAAGTTAGGTTAAAATATAATGTGTTATAAAACCTAAACCCCATACTTTTGAGATATGTCGCCGTAATAAAAAAATCTCTATTCAACCAAAAATACCTGTTTCAAAACTGTTGGTATCTGTTGGATAGGGGGGACGGGTCCCATATTTTGATCATCGTTCTTTAGAAGTATTATAATTTTAGATACTTTTAACCAAGTACTATCAACCAAATACTATCAGTATTTTCACAACAGTACCATATTTTGAGTTGGGTGTATGGTAAAGTGAATTTCAGCCAGATGGACCGTTGACGTGAATACGGTGGTGGGTAGTGGCTTAAGTTAATTAAGCCAACTCACGCTTGATCGATTTCTTAAATTTCTTATGGCATATTTTCTACCCCCTCTCCACTCCTCTTCGTATTCTCATATCACTGGTTCATAACTGGTTTATTATTATTTTATCAATTATTATATTAATGACATTTTAATTTGAAATTTTATTGTATTGACCATATTAATTTAATTTATTGTTTTGATCATTTTAATATTTAACTGACATTTTAATTGTAATTTATGACATTTTGATTTAGTGTGTAATTGGATTTAATACTCGTGTGCAATATAATTTTAATGAAACTATAAATATTTTGTGAACTTTGAACTAACATAGAAATAAGTGTTACTAACATACAATGTGGACCAAAAGTTGTCTTTTTAAATAAATTATTATTGTTATTATTATAAATATTTTTACTAAAAAATCGATATAAGATTGAACCAACTCACGCTTGACCGATTTCTTAAATTTCTTATTTTTTTGTTAATCTACATATAACACAAGACGTGTGTGCCAAGTTTTATAACGCTAGGACAATTGAAAGGTCTCTTCGAGTTGTTGTCGATGGATGCTCATCAGAGCCCATGACGACTAATGCCGGAGTTCCTCAGGGGTCAGTGCTCTCTGCAACTCTTTTCCTGCTGCATATTAATGATCTGCTGATGCCCGGTATCTATGGGTATGCAGATGATAGCACAGTTGTAGAGAGATACCTGCCAGGTGCTCGGGCTAGTAAAGAGCAAATCCGGTCCGAACGAGAGGTTATGGTAGAGCGTACGAATATCTCGCTTCAGGCAGTCTCCAAGTGGGGCGAAACCAATCTGGTGGGATTCAACGCCGCCAAAACACAGGCGTGTCTGTTCACCTCCAAAAGGAGCCCGTTCACCTCGGCTCCTACCTTTCAGAATGTATCTTTGGATTGTACCGACCGCCTTCAGCTCTTGGGTGTCGAAATTTCCTCCGACCTCAATTTTGGGCGGTTCATTGAGTCCAAAGCCAAAGTAGCTGCTAGGAAACTAGACGTTCTCGCAAAAGTCCGGCGGTACTTTACACCGAAACAGCTTTTAATGTTAAACAAAGCACAGGTCCGATCGTGTGTGGAGTACTGCAGCCGCATATGGGCTGGTGCTGCAAAGTGCCACCTGGCAGCTTTGGACTCGGTGGAAAGGCGTGCGAAGAGGCTGATTGGTGATCCAGATTTAGTTAAGTCCAATCTTCAAAGCCTTGAGCACAGGCGTAGGGTAGCCAGCCTTTCGGTGTTTTACAGATTGCATTTCGGAGAGTGTGCGCAGGAATTGCATGACTTGATTCCGCCATCTCATTTCTATCATTGGACAAACCGACGCACGGCGAGTATCCACCCTTACGTTGTTGAAACATCTACGGTCCGGACTAAGCGTTTCGCCTCGTCATTTATACCGCGTACTTCAAAGGACTGGAACAGTCTGCCTGCTGCGGTCTTCCCGTCCGATTATAATTTGGGTGTCTTCAAGGCTAGAGTGAATAGGCTCTTAATAAACTAGTGCGCCCACCATCAACGATTGCATCACTGCTTACCATCAGGCGGGATCGCAGTCAAGTACTAGTTTATAACAGATAAAAAAAAAAGTGGCTTAAAAGTTTTGATTACCGGTCAGTGAGTCAGTCAGTGCCAAAATTAGCTATATTCACAGGGTCATATTTCAGGATCTACTAAAGCTAAAACAAGCTAAAGGTATATATATATGAAATTTGGCATACTACTGTAGTACGTAATTATATACTAATATAATTACGTGGTATTTAATACTAATATAATTACGTAGGTACAATTTTATCTCTGTACTTGCAATAGACACTGAGCTACAGGGGTGTCAAAAGTGGGTCGAAACGGTTCGTGTAAATAGTGCACGGCATGCGCGCGGCCTGTTGCTGGAACTTCGTAATATTTAGAACGTTCATTTTAAATATTTTTATTTTTATATGAAAATCTGATGAATTAAAATATAGCACATTTTTAAAAGTCATAGAACAAAAGTTGTTGTTTATGATGTTCTTAACATAGTCCTAAGAGATTGCTAGTGTTTTACAAATAACCCTGTATAATAATGTTACCATGATAGATTATCTACTCATTTACTAAGTTTTATCAAATCAAGCTAATAGCCAGTCAAAGTCTGACAAAAAGAACTCGTCGTAGATTATTTGTAATAAAAAATAATATTTATTTGATCCAATATCAAAAATATCACTTCGGAAAGCGTCATTTGACAATGACATGACATTTTATCGTTCGATCAAGATTGCGTTTATTAATTCTTAAAATTCATAAGTAGGTTTGCAGGTATTAGTGACATAATATACATAATTTTCTGAACATGGAAAATCTTTAATTTCATACTTTCATTAATAGCAATGTCTAAGATGTCTTTCAAGAATTTAATCCATATATTTTGTACATTTTTCTTCACCGGATGCTTAAAAAGTATGTGAAGGGAGTTTGCCTCTGTTCTTTCACTTCAAAAATGATTAAACTGCTTTTGATCAAATTGCATGAACAGTTAATAACGTTCTTGCGTTGTATTCTTATATACTATATGGTCCCATAAACTATTATCATTGATCACCCACATAATTTTTGGGAAGTAAAAGTCTACTATTACAAGAACGTTTATTGTTCGTTTTGAATATTGCAAGATTCAGCAATAGCCTGAAGAATCCGAAATATAAGTGGCAGTGAGCAGGACACATAATATTGCTCGCTGAACAGATGGTCGATGGAACCGAAAGATTGCCTCTAGAGTGGCATTGAAAGGCCCACACACAGTG
Organism: Mythimna ferrago; assembly: GCA_910589285.2. Classification (NCBI taxonomy): domain Eukaryota; kingdom Metazoa; phylum Arthropoda; class Insecta; order Lepidoptera; family Noctuidae; genus Mythimna; species Mythimna ferrago. The sequence continues at coordinate 928,308 of OU342689.1, forward strand.
GATCGAATCGAAGACCTGGTGAGAGTTGCGGGAATCCGATGAATGTGAGATGCATAGGGCCGTTCGTTGTGGCAACATCTTGGAGGAAGAAATGATGATGATGACAGAGACCTTCTAGCTTCTTCAGTAGAATTAAAATTGATCGATTCCCCCACGGGACAAGCATTTGCCTACAGATAGGTATTCCGGGTCTGGGTGTCTGTGAGTGTACATGTTTGTGAATGCACTCACGATACTCGAGTTATTCCTAGTGACCGGGCTAGGGACCGTTTAAAAAAAGCCAGTCTATCATCTTATTTTATTTTTGTTGAGTGTCGCATAAGTTTTTCATTAGTTCTTAGTTAATTTCATTTTCTCCCCTGTTGCCATCAGTGCCTGAATACTATTACACTGCTGATATTCTTATGTCGTTAACTATTATTTTCTCGAACTTAGTATTTTCTTGAACTTAGTTTATTCTTCAACTTAGTTTTTTCTTGAACTTAGTTTTTTTTAACTTAGTTTTCTGCTTGAATTGTTCCCGTAATTGATGACTGATTTAAATGTAACGAAGGATCATTATCAAATTAGTTCACGGTGCTCCTGTTATCTCTTGATCTTTACTGAACCTATTACGAAAAAAAATTGTCTAGAGTATTCTTTCCAAGGCCAGACTTTACTTACAAGTCTGGCCTGTGAATTTCCAAATTTGTCTAGACAGCTTAAAAAACCTCTTTTATTTTTAGATCCTAATATCACTTGACCATCGATATGGGTAATTGTTTCACTAAATTCGTGTATTCTTCTTTTCCATTTTTTTTTCTCTCTTCGTTGTGGTTTAAGTAAATGTAATTATATATATTAAATGTAGTGTATTTGTATTTTATAGGTAGGTATTTTTATGATGAAGTTTTTTTTTATAATAATATGTAATGGTTAATATTGCACCTGCCACAATTTATCTCTGCATCACCCAAAGGTTGACTGGTAGAAAATGCCTTAAGGCATTAATTCCGCTTTTGTACTCTTTAGTGCATAAAGAATAAAATAAATAAAAATGGGTCACAACAACCCATAAAGAATATTAAAAATCTATGCAAAGGCTGTTATTCTTATGACAAGTCTTTTAACAAAAACAATACTAGAAAACTTATAAAATAGTTCTTTGTATAGGTATACATGCTGGATTTAATGCAGGTCTAGCTACTCGCGGTTATGGCGAATGATCTACTTTGTTCGCTTTTTTATATTCTCGAACCGCATATCTTCAATGCTTTGATAATACGCACATGATTTCAATTAGGTATATACATAACTAGCTTTTGCCCGCAGCTTCACCCGCGTACATAAAATATAGCCTATGTCACTCGAGAATAAAGTAGCTTTCTATCGGTGAAAAAATTTTAGCAATCGGACCAATACTTCCAGAGATTACCTCATACAAACAAAAAAAAAAAAAAAAAACATAAAAACAAACTTTACCTCTTTATTATATTAGTCTAGATAAAGTGACACATAACTTTGAATACCCCAAGAAGTAATAACACGAAGTGATTTTTTTTTTTATATAAAAAAAAAATGGTATTCCATTTAATTTGGAAGCAGTAAAAGAACATAAGTAGTGAAAATTCTTTTGACGTTAGGTATGTTATCAACAATTAATATTATGTAATTAATAAGAGTCTGTACAATAAGTTAAACGACTTGGATGATTATTAAGATTTAATGAAATCTGATGTAGTCAACACTGGTTCAATAATCAGGTTGATTAAGAGATAGAGATCATTGTTTACTAACAGAAGAACCTTATGAAAATTATCGAATATAAGTATTTTTTAAATGATTAAATATTATACAAAATTCCCAAGTCGGTTGACTTATTAGACAGACTATAATATAAGGAATTCCTAGTCATTTGGGAGGTTACATTCGCTGTTGAAAACACGGTATTTTGTCAGTTCACTAAAAATTTGTAATTAAATTATCACTTAACAACCAACGATTGGCAAAAAACATTTCATATATAAATATACAACAACAAGTTTCCCAAATAATTTACTTTACAATCAAATCATCATATTTTTTTTAATAACGTGTCATTTGACAAAGGTTCCTTACCTCAAAAGGAAAAAACGGAACCCTTATAGGATCACTATGTTGTCCGTCTGTCTGTCAAGACCCTTTATCTCGATTATTTCGAGAATATGTGGAGGTATTGAGTTGAAATTAAAAATTTATACTGAAAAAATTAAACTTCTAAGTTAACGAATAAAAAAGATACGGCTGTTTATGTTGCAAAAAAACGTATATTTTGATACTCTCAAAGATTGAAATTCACAGGATACTTCCCGTTGACCCAGAATTCTGAAATTTGGCATAAAGCAAGGTCTTATAGCACAGGTGTAGGAATAAATCTGAAAACAGTAAATTTGTTGTTACCAACGTCACAAAAAAAAAAAATAGCAATTCGGAAAAATCTTCGAGACTCCATTCGGGAATTGTAGTTTGCACGGAACCCTCAGTGCGCGAGTCCGACTCGCACTTGCCAATTTTTTTATTAATTTTGTCTCATAAAACAACGTTTGGAATATACGGGGTATTTGTAAAACACTATCAACCTTGCAAGACTGGTTTTACTAACATCATAAACAACAACTTTTCTATGATTTTTTACAAAACATAATATATTTGCCAAAAACAAACCTTCAAGATGTCATTGTTCTATCTAACACATTTCAACTTTGTAGGATGCGACGCAAGCGCATCATGTAGCCCCGTCACCCAATCCCCACTTCTTTCCGCTATTGTACAATTATGCTTGCTTCACGTAGACTTCGTAATATTCAGAATGTTCAATTTAAATATTTTTGTTTTTGTATTATAACCTGAAGAACTAAAATATGATATAATTTTAAAAGTAATGGAACAAAAGTTGTTGTTCATGATATTAGTAGCATGGTCCTTAGAGGTATCCAGTGTTTTACAAATCACCCTGTAGAACGTGCACTGACAGTGCAAAGCCGTTAGTGAATCCATAACTACCGTCATCGTTATCTATCTTTCTCCACAACTATTATACTATACTTTTTTTTTTTTAAAGGGCTTTGTCGCTTAGCGACCACATCGCCCAGTACAGAAAACAAAAACTTACAAACTACCTTAAGGCTAATTCAAACAATTGTTTGGCTTTATCGGACATTGGAGAAGAGAGGATTACATTACAAATGCCAATATCATAAGATTTACTGAGTCCAGAAACATTCCTTCTTGTATTTTCGTTCCGGACACACTCCATCAATATGTGGAAAACATCATCAACCACACCACAGTCATCACAATTTGGAGACAAAACTTTCTTCATTAAATAGTTAAATTTATTTGATGGAATATGTCCGGAACGAAGTCTTACAGCTATAGTTATTAAATTTCTGTTAAGATTACAGTCAATCCATGGAACCCGAGAAATCTCTGGCTGGATAGTTCGGTACCATATCCCTTTTTCTTTTGACCTTTTGTCAAAATATTCCTGCGAAAGTTCTAAACATTTTTTTTTTGCTTTCCCAAAGTAATCAGAATATAGTGGGGTAATATTCATGGGGGGAGTCCCCAACACACGCTTGTTTGGCGAGTAAGTCAACAATATCATTTTCTTCTAACTGCACATGGGATGGAATCCATTGAAGATATACTGTTTTAGAGCTGGACTGCAGTTTTAAGAGCACATCATATATAGCATAGGCTATCGGGTTACCTCGCATATGAGAAGTATGCCGAGCCAAATGTTGCAGCGAACTTCTGGAGTCCGTCAGGATCACAAATTAATCGCCATTAATTGATAGAATATAGGATAAAGCTTCTAATATTGCTATCAATTCAATGTGCATAATAGAAATATCTGAATCAATCTTAATCCTTATTTGATTCAGAAGTATGGGGTCCAAAAAAGCAGCGCCTCCGATTTGTTTGTCTTTGGAGCCATCGGTAAAAATTGTATGAAAATTTGAATATTGTTCTCGGATATATTTAATGCAAAGGAGTTTTAATTGTTCAGTACTGTATCGGCGTTTAGCTTGACAAATGCTAGGAATTTTATCAAATATTATAGTAGACATATCAATATTACTAATCCACCTGTCAAGTGAAAACATTTCTAGTTGAACGCTTGAGTGTATTGAGACCGAAGCATACTGTGCAAGGATGTCAATCAGTAATGGCAGTTTCTTGTTTAGCCAATAGTTAGAACCGGTCACAAGTGAGAGATTTTCTAGTGATTTAATAGTTTTATTATTATAAATAGACTTTGATTTTAACAAAAACTTAGTAGCTAAATATCTCCTACAGATATGAAGTGGAGGAAGGCATAGCTCGCTTTCCATGACGTGTATCGGAGTACTTCTTATAAATCTACCTACGACACGCAGTGCTTGATTTTGAGCCCTATCTAGTTTTATTAGTTTAGAATTACAACTATTGTCGAACAGGAAACTGGCGTAATCAATTCTGCTTCGGATTAAAGAAATATATAAACGTCTAAAGTATTTTTGATGAAGTCCCCATCCTGCACCAGATAGAACTTTAAGTAAATTAATGAATTTCATTACTTTTTGTGAAACTTCATTGATATGTTTACCCCATCTTAATGAACTATCCAGCCACAGACCCAAATATTTTACACAATTAACGACTTCAACTGAAACATCGTCAAAATTAAAGTCAATAGACCTCCTAAAGCAACCCTTTTTAAAAACACAGATCTTAGTCTTATTTGTAGACATAGTTAAACCTATTTTATCTATTAAATCTTTGATATATCGTAAAGCAGACCGAAGGTCTTCAAACGCTAAATCTAAATTACTGTTTGTGGAATATAAAACCAAATCATCAGCATATTGAGATATATTAACCTGTTCAGCGTTCTTACATATATCTAGAGTTACAATATTGAATAAAAGTGGGGACAATGGATCTCCTTGAGCCAATCCACGGCCTGTCCATCTAACCATCTTGCAATCATATGTTGCTACTTCTAGATGTCTATTTGATAAGACCACAGGTAAGCGCAGAATTTTGATCCAACTCCAAACTGATCTAAAATACGTAACAAGTAAGGAATATCGACATTGTTATACGCGCTTTCGATGTCTATAAAGCACGCCGCTGTAACCAGGTTTTTGGAAAATCCTAGTTGAATTTCAGAAACCAACCGCGTAAGGTTATCCAGACAAGATCGTGCTTTACAAAAACCCACCATGTCCTCCGGAAAAGACATTGTTTTTCAAAGAACCATTCAATACGTTTGGCCAAAATAGCATGAAAAATTTTACAGACGCAAGATATTAAGGAGATAAGACGTAAAGAAGAAGATGGGCTACTATTATGTTTGGGGATTGCAACTATTGCGCCATTGTGAGGGAACAAATCCGAAAGAAAAACAATTATTATATATTAAAAGTAACATACGTTTACCTGAAGTCGGAAGGTGTTTTATCATGGAAAATGAAATTTGATCTGACCCAGGGGCTGTGTCGCTATTTTTAATACAGTTAACTAAGAAAAACAATTATTATATATTAAAAGTAACATACGTTTACCTGAAGTCGGAAGGTGTTTTATCATGGAAAATGAAATTTGATCTGACCCAGGGGCTGTGTCGCTATTTTTAATACAGTTAACTAATTCTGACATTGATATTAACGATTCCAACGCTGTATTACTGGAATCAAAAGTAGGTGGCGAGGGACAAACAAAATCTGGAGTAAGCTCACTAAGCAGGCGCTCAGCTTTTTCTTTATCCACACTGGCGCTAGGGATTTGCCAACCTTTTAACCACCTCATTTTACGCCACATTTCGGATGTTGAAGATATTTCATCACAGAAGAACAAAACTGTTGAAAAGATTTACATTTAGCCCTACGAATAAGTCTTAGAGCAGTGCTAATTTTTTCTTTAAGGACATCTAAATTTCCAGGAGAGGGGCAAGATCTCAGATTTGCAAGGGCCAAACGCCGCTCCGCAACAGCCCTCGACAACTCTGGAGACCAGAATGGTTTTGGTTTAAACGTAATGCAAATATTTTGAGGGATTTTAATGTAGGGAATATATTTGTCTGCAGCTTTTTGCATAATATTATATAGAAGGTCATATAAATTCTGAAGATCTTGAGGAATAACGCAGTTTTGTAAATATTCATCTACATATTTAGCGTATGACGCCGAGTCAGATTTTTTAAAATTTCTATATTATACTATACTAGTTGTGGAGAAAGATAGTACTAGTATACTGTACTACTTATGAAGAATTTGCGAGAGCATGTTTGCATCGATTGTTGCAGCGTGACCATTTTGGGAATTAAAATTACTTATTCATTTACCTAGTATTTTTTATGTGTATTTGACTGACGACCCCGTATGTCAGACGAATGTTTTTTTCCATAGGGGAAATTACTTATGAAGAGGTTCCGCCTTATAAATGAATTTCGGCAAAATCTTAGCGCGTGTATCTCCGCCCAATCGAACTCGCATATTGATGGCCAAACGCAGGCTATGGTAGCCGCCGCCGGTCGCCTTAATGAGGACACGGCGGTGCTCTACCCAAGCGGGATAGACCTCCACCGCATGCTATACTGTGACCTCCGAGCGATTCCCAAAATGGTAATATCAGGGTACTTTCAACCGAATCCGAATCATAAACCTCTCCAAACACCCAGAACAGTCCGAATTTATGCTTCCATAAAACAATGAAATGACGGTAAACAAATATCGCAGTCATTTAGACTAGCCTCCCTCAGAGGGTAGTTCCAGTGTTGGTCACCACTCACGGCAAGGAGGCAACGTCTAGATAAGACGACGTAAGGTTGCAAAGAATCTGAAATACACGTGAAATACGTTGTCGAACTGTTATCAGGAACGCAAACCACATTTGGCCTCGTCTACACTAATATATATAGGGTGACTGGCAATTAGTGTACGATACTTGAACACATGATTTTGCTCATGATAACAAACAATTTTTTTTATGGGAGCAAAACCGAAATCGCGAAAAAAATATCAGCTGTTCAGTACATTAGGCAAAACATAAATGTACTGAACAGCTGATTTTTTTTCGCGATTTCAAGTTTGTTCCTATAGGAAAAGTTGTTGGTTATCATGAACACAATCAAGTGTTTAAGTATCGTACACTAATTACCAGTCACCCTATACATATTATAAAGAGGGAAGTTTGTATTTTTGTGTGTATGTTTATAATAAATAAACTCAAAAACTACTGTGCTGTGTCAATAATTAAATACATAAACAGTAATAATATAATTAAAACGACTTGGAATATTATAAATAGTGAAACTACTGTTGGTCTAGTGGTTAGTGACCCTGACTGCTATGTTGCAGGTCGTGGGTTCGATTCCCACCCAGGACAAATATTTTTGTGATGAGCATGATCATTTGTTCTGTGTCTGGGTGTAATTTATCTATAATATGTATGTATTTAGAAATATATAAGTATGTTTATCAGCTGTCTAGTAACACAAGCTGTCCGTAGCTTGGGACTAGACGGCGTTGTGTGATAGTTGTGGAATGTTATTATTATTTTTATGTTTATTATCTAATGCGGAAATGTATTTTCTAAATATTTATTATCAATACATAAAGCATAGCATATTATGTTACTTGACCAAGATTTATATTAGTAGCAACATTAAGAGTGAGTTGCACCATTTAACTATAACGATAACCAAACCTTGACCTGCCATGAAACGGCCACCTATTGGTCAATTCGACGATTTGACAACTGTTAACGGCTTTGTTATCGTTATAGTTAAATGGTGCAACTCACCCTAAGAGTTTAGTTTAGCCAAAAGTCCATGTAGTCAAGAAAGCAAAATAAAAAATAAGCCAAGATTATTTGATAATTATTAGTAAATAATTTTGCAAGTTTAAACCACACTGATCTAATTTAGACACTTAATAATTTTATCAACAATTTTCTCGCCGTCTTTCTTTAAATGATATGTAAAATGATATTTTATATAATGTAATTTTTTCAAAAGAATCAAAACATTAAATGAAAAATGTTTAAATGAACAAATATAATTCAAACCATTTATCAAAAGAAGCTTTTACGAAAAAAGTTTGTAAAATGAAAATTTTGCAAACTCTCGGTTTGTACAATAAAACATTAATTGCAAAACGAATCATTTGTGAAATAAATAGATAACAAAACGTTGGTTGTGTCAATGGAGTAAAACATCAGTGAACCGTGTCAATATTATAATCAACTTACATATTTTTTTTGTACTGAAACATAAATCAAAATTATTAACAACAATTGACTAGATTGAAATAAAATTATTTAAATGTTATAGGCACAAAACATTTAAATATTTCACAACGTGTCTTTACGTGTATGAATATAATTTGGATTTTGTACGTTATTGGTGAATCTAAGGTAAACCAGCACCCTTTCAGAACACACCACTCTGTTGGTATCTCATAAAGTAGTAAAAACAATAATAAACAATAGAAGTTCTGATGAACTTCTTTAAAAAACGGAACCACATCAAGGAAAACATTGAGTCCGGTTTTGTACTTTATTTTATTTATTATCATCTTTATTGTACACCACATAAACAAAACATACAAGAAAAACATTATTAAAAACTTTAGGTGGCAAGACTACTTTATTAGTTAATTTAATTATAATAAACTAGTTTGTACCTGCGGCGTCGCCCTCGTACATAAATATAACTCTTGTCACTCGGACATAAAGCAGCTTTCTTTCAGTGAAAAAAAATTACCAATCGGACCAGTACCACATGAGTAGATAAACCGTACAGGGGCAATTGAAGCTTCCCAAGAACGTGTAATATTGTTACCTATTTTGGTAGGGTTGTCACAACAGGTGAAAACAAATTAAATAAAACATTTGTTAAATCGTTTTATTATTCAGAATATTCCACAAATGAGTACTAATTAAACAGACTTCTTTTTAATAGTATTATTCACCTCTAAATATCTAAATTGCTTTAAATTACTAAGTCAGCCACAATCGACGCGCGTCTTTTGCGTTTTCACGTCGAGTCTCTTTTGAAGTCCATACAGTGAAGAACATGTAATGGTCAAATCATATGAGAACCATGCAGATTAGTGTCTCAGATGGTCTTTAGAGGAAAGAACCACACAGATTTGAGTGGACCTGTCCAGTCAGTGCAAGCATTTGTGAGTATTCGTGTAGCTAAAACTTAGGACTACTAAGGAGCTCAACGACCTGACAAACAATATTAAAGACAGAAGGACATTTGGGTAGACCGCATCAAATACTCAAAACTGTCAGACATTATATTAAAATACAGAAAAGAAAAAAGTAATCCACATAGTCCCCACATTCACAATAATAAAATAGAATTTACAAAATGTAACACTTTATATAAATAAAAAAATAAAATTTAACTAGTATTATTATAAACGTCAAATGGTAAAATAAAATAAAGAACCTTCTAAGTTCTAAGTCAAATTATAAAATAAGTTTTAAACAAAAATCATCAAATGTCAAAATGCAAAATAAAAATAATCATTAATGTCAAAATCGACAAAAAAAAGAAAAAAAAAATAGTAATAAAAAAGGACATAATTATATAACCACTAATATAGGCAGTACTAGAGCAGATCAATCCTAAGCCATTTTGTCTTCAAGATACTCTTTTACAGTATAAAAAGCCTAGACAAAGTTTCCGCTTTACAAACAATTTGAATTTATTTAGGCTAAGTTCTTGAATGTGACTGGGAAGTTTACTATAAAAGTGTATACATTGGCATCTAAATGAGCCTCCTATTTTTTTGAGCCTGGTGCAGGAACCACAAATTTGTGTTCATTCCTAGTATTGAAGCTATGGATATCACTATATTTTTAAACATGGTTTTGTTTTTATGAACATACAAAATATTTTCATAGATATACTGAGAAGGTACAGTCAATATATTAATATTTTTTAATTTATCTCTGAGCGAGTATCTAGAACTCAATTTATAAATTGCACGAATCGTTAATGTTAATTATATGTTAAAATTAAAACTACATAGTTTAGTGTGTCTCACAGCTGCATCAAATTGGTTCAGTTTAGTGAAATGCCAGATTACTACAAAGTAGTTTCTTGATGCTGGTTTTTAATCACACCTTAAATACCTACTTAAATGCGAACCAGCATAATGATGTTGCGGTGTGATACATGAAACAAATACTCGTAGGAAAAATGCTAACCTCCTTTTCGCTGACTCGTTTTATTTATTTTTATCGTAATAAGTTAGAACCGCGGGCAACCATCTATTGGAACGTTCTTGTAACTTATCAAATAATTACTTAATTTATCTGTTGTGAATTCTGTGATTCTCGTCGACTCTCATTCAAAAACTCAACTGTATGTAACTGGCTACCTCTGAGCCATACATAAATAGATAAGTTTGACTAGGGCATGACGATTGCTGCCACCTCCTCCACACCTATAATTGCTTTGCAGAAGAAGGTTGGTGCTTCCCATTCTCTGTCGCTCTAGATTTAGGTCATAAGTTTACCGCTGGCGAACGCTTCCGCGAGAACACTACGTGTTCCTCCCAAGTGACGCTGACCACCAACGTCTGCTCCATCATGTTCTCCGTGCAATCCGCAGATTACAGCCGGGCGTTTATCCCGTCATCGTTAGTCACCACTGTCAGGTGAGAACCTACATCTGGCAGAAAATGAGAAAGCCTATATTAAGTGGCGCCTATATAACGACACCTCTAAGAAAAGAGGGATATGCGGTATCCTTGTGCCATTCGGATGGCTTCTACAGTAACTGCACCCACAACAAAGCTCCATAGATCGCTGGACGGCATGCTTTCCACTTAAGGCATTCGCCAGTACTGCTCACAAAAAAAAAATGGCATTGCAACCATTTTTTTCAGATTTGAGCAAATATAGTTGGTACTGATTTTTATATTCTATGAAAAAAAATGATTTTATTGGTTTGAACTTATCCTTGTTCCTCAACAGCCATGTCCAACACGTCTTGAAATAAAATTTCGATACCGTCTAGCTCATTTTCTATGGTTTGTCTTACAGTTATCATCCGTTTTATAGTAGTCGGCTTTGGAATTAACGTTGCTAACGTCTTTAAATACAACATTAAATACCAAAATTGGTTTTCTTTGCGTTCTGGTACGTATTGATTGAACAAAACAAAGTCAAATGTATAAAAAAAGTCACCGGTAATTTGACCCCAAAAGTTTCGTAGCTGCCATTCATTATATTGCCTTTTCTTTCCGTAACAATTATTTGGGTATTTTCTCATTTCAGATTTTGCTTTGTACAAACAATCACCATGTGCATACGTACTGCTATTATATTTACGTTCTTCTAACGTATTTATTACTATTGCGGGTGCCATTCTCCTCCTACTGTTTGTCTCAGGAACAAAATAAGTTTCCATTAATTCATCCCACTCATGTTCATTGATACATACGTTCTTTAATTCTTCCGCTTGTTCTTTTGTTGTGTACGGAGTTTTCAAATTATAGCAGTCCGAATAATTTTTTTCAGTCAAAGGTTTCGTTTCTGGGATTACGTTTTCTGCTTTGACTGTTTCCACAACAGACGACAGGTTTAGACGTAATTCTGAATTCAAGTTTCTCCTGGATTCGGATTCGTTTTCGTTAGTATCGTTGTCAGCATCGCCGTCATCACCAAGTTGTTTCATTGTTGCTACGTTCAGCTCACTTGCTGCACCAATGACAAAAATAGTCTCGCACATTCTTTTCAACACAAGACTTATCAGTAGCATGTAAATCCATATTAGTATAGCACCTGAAACTTCTTTCTTTTTAACCGAATTCTTCAGAAAAGATTTTGATATCACTCGGCCAACGATTTTACTTGTCACCAAAGACTCACACAGATTCATAATGAAATTTTGTTATAAAATATGTTTGTGTCACAGTTGGTATACAGAGAACTCTTTCTTAAGTTTATTTCTTCAGCTGCAGTAAATATAGACCCAGCTATTTCAAACGAAGTAGCGGTTGTGATGAATGCTCTATGTTGTTCGCTTATATATCATCAAACGGAAATTCTTCAATGCTTTAATAATAATAGTCCATTGTTATAATTGTTTCTCAATGTAAATGATTACCTACTACATTATGTGACCTGTTATCTTCGTCACCACTCAAATGTTTATTTTTCATTGATTACATTTTAGAGACACTTGGTAATTTATTTTAAAAACATTAAATTCGATTGATTTTCTATTTAAATCGTAACTTAACTTGCGTGTAAAGGATTTGATTAAACCAACGGAATTTCAAAAATTAAGTTTTTATCAAGATCTTTGTCGATTCCTAAGTTGCTGTCATTTTAATTGATTTACATATCTCGAATTATTTAAAATTACGCTCTATTATTGTTGTTTTTAAATGCACGTAAAGGAATTGAATTAATTTTATTTTTTACATTGATTTATTGCATACTATTGTCATTGGCCCACTTCATCTACCTACTCGTCGTATACCCTGTTTACTAACTATCAAGGCTCTAGTGCTTGGTTATGTGAACTTGGATGATTCCATGGATCAAGAAATAAGAGGCCGTTTACATATGTACAGCGGCATATTCAGTGCTTGAGATGAGTATTGTTAGAAGTTAAGAAATTAAGAAAAAAAAAAAAAAAACTAATCAAATATATGGGAATAATGACATCATCTTAACGTCAAGTCATGTGGTCAGAACAAAAGAACCCATAGGTTGGCTGGGAGAGAATGCCTTGTTGCACTACTGTACATGAAGTTTAAATTAATAAATAGCCAAGTTCACATCATTCAAAATGACGAAATGAAATATAATTATTCCTACAATGTTCATCGCTACATCCTGTAGTTTCTATGGTATAAATGGTAGCCAAGTTAAAATTTTTGTAGAACAAGCGATCAACTCAGGATAACATGGCTACTGACTTACCGTTTTCTAAAAGCCGAGGCGTTGCCGATAGTAGAAAGAGATTCGACACCAGACAGTCGTAACTTGGCTAGGCCTTATTTTTTAGGTGGAAAAATCACACATCACCCGCCCTGCGGAGAGCGAGAGGGCGTCAGACTTATACTGACTAAAAACCCAGTTCCAGGGCCCCGGGGATTTCTTTCGCATCACCCATGGCCCCAGCAGGTTTCGACCCTGCTGGGCCCCTACAGTTGCTGACAATTCCTTGAGGCGCGTGTGGAACACTACGCGTCATCGACGACTTAGCCTTGGACCGGACGGTTACTGGAAGGTCGGATGGCGAGTCACCCATTGCTCACTGTCCGCAAGCCCGTGCCTACGGTGGCAACTTGGCTAGGCCTGCCAGGGTGAGATCGATTAACCGTAAACAACTATGGTAAATTACAAGAAATACTGATGCACGCTATATTTTTACCTACAGTACGGATGCTAATAAAAGACGAGCGTTTATCAAGATTGAAAACGATCTTCAATACGTTCAAAATGAGGAGGAGTTAGGGCGAACACACAACGATTATCTTGGTCGAGATGAGCACGTTTCTAACAATACGATGAGCTAAATATAATGCACCATTACGATTACGAAGAAAGAGCCAATGCCCGATGCTATATTCTTAATCATTATTTATTGTATACTTAACAATTTTAATCTGAACTACTGATCCACACAGACAGATGAACCTAACCCACAATTCTGAAAATGACGAGAGAGTACAATCGCCGTAGCAGATGAGCGTTTGGCTGTTGTACTGCCGGTTTAAGTCAGACTCGGAACAAATATACAAGGTTATTTTAAAACACTGACAACCTTGCAAGATTACCCCACCAACCGTGTTCTCACGTTGTCGTCGTGATGGGGCTTGCATATCTCAGTAACCTTGAGGCCTATGCCGGTAGAGCTACTCATGCCGGAAGGCCTCAAGCGAGAGACCAGACCAAGAGGAACACACGGCGGAGTCCAGGAGCGCTGGCACCAACAGTTGTTGGGCGCCTTCTGGATAGCGATTTTGAAGAGATAGGATTCGCCTCCGGTACGTGTCTGTTCAGCAAAATCAGCACATCATGAGCGCGAATGGCAAAAACACAACTACCCCAGGAGGGTACCTGCTTGCAGGAGAATCCCTTTTTTTTTTTTTTTTTTTTTTTTTTCGATGGGTAAAATTATCTTATGACAACCCCCGCTCTTGGGCGGAGCGGGAGATAGTGTCAGACTCTTACTGACTAAAAAACCCATCCCGTTCCTTCAAGCCTTCATACCACCGGGGCTCGGGCGCCCTGTCGGATAACCCTGGCCCCAGTAGACTTCGACCCGGCTGGGCCCCTGCTGTTGCTGACAACTCCTTGAGGCGCGCGCGCCGTCGACGACTTGGGCTTGGTCCGGTCACAGTTACCGGACGGCCGGACAGCGAGTTACCCATTGCTCACTGTCCGCAAGCACGCGCTTACGGTGGCCGGAAATCGGGATCGGAATCCCGGCGGCGGCGAGAGCGTCGTTGCCTGATGCGGTCGGCCTCCTCCTTAGCAAGCATTACTGCTTCGCAGAAGTCGGCGACCGCCTGCCACTCCTCCTCGCTCCGGACCATGACCTCGACCAAGGCCCGGCGCGAAAGGTCTCCGCCGCCGATCACCCCCACGAGGGCACGGCGATGCTCCGCCCAAGCAGGGCACACCGCGATTGTGTGCTCCACCGTGTCCTCCGGGCATTCCGCACAGTGGCGACACCCGGGCGTCACTGTGCGGAACTTGCCATTTCCGGTGAGGACCAGTGTCATGCGGAAGGTAAGGACGCCGTGAGGTCTTTCCAGCCACGCCTCAAAGAGGGGACTTATCGCCATAATTGTGGCGTGCCCATGACGGGGTTGCGATAGTCGCTGACGCCATTCCACCATGAGATCCCGCCGGAGCTCTGTCCGCCATGCCACGACCTGTCGCGGCAGAAAACTTTCACCCCGGCGTTGCATGTCCACGCGCATGTTGTGCATGTATGCAAGGACTGTTGCCTCCAGATCCCACGGTGGTAGGCCAGCCAGAAGGCTCGCCGCTTCGCGGGAAATCGTGTGGTATCCCCGCACCATCCGAATTGCCATTTCCCTCTGGCAGGCGTTCAGAATGGCCGCCGGTCGCTTTTGCAGCGACGGCGCCCACACCGACGCCCCGTAGAGGGCCATGGACCGAACGATCCCCGCGTAGAGCCTCCGGCAGGAGGCGTCTGGACCCCCAAGGTTGGGCAGGAGCCGCTTGAGAGCGGCCCCAGTCCAGTTGAGTTTGGGAGCCAGACGTCGGAAATGCTCCACGAAATTTCACCGGCTGTCTAGGACGAGTCCCAGGTACTTCATCGTTGACCCGACACCGATGTGAACTCCTCCTACCGTTAGTTGGGAACTCAAAGGCGGCGCGTAGCGAGAGCGGCGACCGTGAAAACACATCGCCTCGGATTTGTGAAGCGCCACCTTGAGTCCCAACTCCTGGATCCTATCAACGACCATCGCAACCCCGTGTGTCGCTAGAGCGACCGCCGCCTGGTACGACTCTCCCTGCGCTAGAACCAGCGTGTCGTCTGCGTAGCAGGCCACGCTGACCCCGTCAGGGAGGTCGCCCCACAGCACGTAATCGTACTCGATGTTCCACAAGGGCCTTATTACCGACCCCTGCGGAACACCGCACGACATCTCCCGACGTTTCCAGTCTCCCCGGTGACCGGGGTAGACAATATACCTGTCCGACAGGTAGGCCTCGACTACTCGACAGAGGTATTACGGGCACTCGGTGGTACCGGAGTGCCCTCAGGATCGTACTCCAGGGCAGGGAATTGAAAGCGCTGGCAATGTCCAAGGACACACCTACTCGCACGCGCATGATGGCGTCCACCGTCGTCGGGCTGCCCTTCGTATTATGGGGGGGGGGCAACCATCGCCTCGGGTTTTCGGACCCTGTTGCGTCCTCCGTGGACGCACAGAGCCAGGGTGGCTCACACTTCGGCAGCGCGGAGTCCCTGGGACCAGTTCCCAGCACGTCCGCGATGCCGGTGGAGGCCGGCCGTAGGTTTGGCCTCAGGGAGGTGAGTGAAGACGCGGCGTCGGACTCTGGGTTTGACGCCGCGTCTTCACTCAACGCAGACGGGAAAGAGGTGGAGGAGGAGGTGCAGGAGCCCCTTTTTTCAATGGAGGTGGAAGAATCCACATCCAACGGAAGGAGGGCGTTCATGGAACGGGACCTGCCCGGAAAATCTCGTCGTCAACGCGGGGTGCGGCCCGAAAGTCGGGCAGAGGGAGAGGGTGCGCTGAGGAAGCGTCCCAGCGACCCCTGGAGGTTGCGAACGACCAGACCAGTACCGACGTCTTAGTGCCCAAGTTCCCTGGCGAGTTGCCAGAAGGCATGGAGGAGGCGCTGGCCAAGTTTCGGCAGGTAGTGGCAGCCGCTCACAAGCGCGGCCAACAAGAGGGAGAGAGTGGCCAAAAAACGCTCCGTCGAGCTGGCCAACGCTTCAATTGAGGAGGCACTGGGGCTCGTCTTCGAACCCTACGAGCGCACCCTCAGCGGGAGGTTTGGCAGGCTCGAAGCGGCCGTGGCCGCTCTCCAGGGCTCTCGTCCCGAAGGGGGAAGCAGGCAGGAGCAGGGCCGATTCCGGCCCCCGCCCCAGGCGGAAGGCGAGGTTGTGTCTCTGCTGCGGCAAGAGCTGGCTGCCTTCAGGGAGCAGCAGCAGCAGCAGCAGTTCCAGGGGCACCTCCAGCGCCAGCTCTCCGTCCTGGAGGGCATTGTTCTGCGCCCCCCTTTCGCGGCCTCCGGCCAGAAGAAGATGGCGTCGTATGCCGCTGTAGCTGGGGCCATGACGACTACAGCGCCTAAGGAAGGCCCGTCGGGGCAAGCCAGGCGCGTGGCCGCAGCGTCAGAGCCTGCAAGGCCGGCCCCGGTGGCCAAGCAACAGCAGCGGCAGGGGAATCCTGCCCTTCCCCCGAAGGGCAGGGTGGCGGCTTCCACCAAACCGGCGGGGCCTCCCGCCGCGGCGGTGACTAGGTCGCGCCTGCCGCCTTCTCCGCCCGAAGACCCCTCGGATGGCGCCGAGTGGACGGTCGTCGGTGCCAAGAAGAAGGCGAGCAAGGCGGCAAGGGAGGCCAAAAAGCGCAGGCGGCGACAGGAGCGCAAAAAGCGGGCCGTGGCTGCTCGTCTTCGCGCCCCGACTTACGCAGCTATAGTGATCACACTACAGCCAGCCAGCGTCAATTACGACGCAGTCATGGCAAAAGCCAAGCAGGCGGTGATTGGCCACCTCGGCGAGTTCGGAGCCTCAGAGGGCTTCTGAATGAGACGCACCGCGACCGGGGCTCGAATTCTGGAGGTCCCTGGGGCAAATAGCGGAGAACTCGCCGACGCCCTGGCCGAAAGGATCAGGGCGTCCCTGGACGTCGAGGAGGCCCGAGTGTTCATCATGTGAATAATGGGTCTGGATGACTCTGTCAGGGTGGAAGAGGTGGCGGCCGCCATCGTCAGGGCGGGAGGGTGCACGACCGATCAGGTCCGGGCGGACACCATCCACGCTGACAGCACGGGCATGCGAGCTGTCACGGTGAGCTGCCCCGTGTCGGCGGCCAAAGCCATCACGGCCGAGGGCCGAAGGCTGTTGGTGGGCTGGGTTTCGGCCCGGGTAAAGTTGCTGGAGCCCAGACCTCTGCGGTGCTACCGCTGTCACGTGGGGCACCACGTGGGGGCCTATTGCGCCGCAGAGGACCGTAGTGACCGCTGCCACCAGTGCGGACAGCCCGGGCATAAGCCGTCGAATGCCGTGCAAAGCCGCACTGCTACGCATGTGTGGCTGCAGGCAAACCGGCCGACCACCGGGCTGGGGGCAGGTCCTGCGACCCCCCCGCCAAGGCCAAGGGCAAAATCAGGCCCATCCACCCTGACACCCTCACCGCAGCAGCCACCGTCTTGGCTGCCGCCGCTGTCGCCGCCGCTCCCGCCGCGGCGGTGCCCTCACAGGGGGCTCAGGAGGAGACTAATGGAATGTCAATAAGGACACCATTACGTCTCCTCCAGGCGAACATCAACCACTGCGCCCCCGCTCAGGATCTGTTGCTCCAGAGCATGGCGCAGTGGTCGATCAATGTCGCCGTCGTCTCCGAGCCGTACTACGTCCATTCCCGCTGGGTTCCTCGACGGCTCGGTGACGTTAATTTCGTCGGCCGCCGCCGGTACCACCCCTCGAGGCCGTCACGAGGGGACGGGGTTGCGTGGCAGCACGGGTCGGGGACATTGCAGTGGTAGGCGTCTACCTGTCCCCGACCAGATCTCCCCACGAACTTCATGTCTCCCTTATGGAGCTAAATGCCGTCGTCGCTGGGTTTGGTACTCTCCCCGTGTCGTTTGCGGGAACTTCAACGCCTGGAACACGGCTTGGGGTTCCCGGCTTACGAACCCACGGGGTCAGATGGTGGAGGACTGGACCTTGGAGCTGGGCCTGGTCGTCCTGAACCAGGGTTCTGTCCCCACGTTGGTGCGGAGACGGGGTAAGATAAGATAATTTAGATTATTTTTCCGACCCAAATATCGACCAATAGAATTGCACCATTCGACGTCACGTGGTACAACCTACATGGTATTATACTGATAATTTTTTCTGAAAATTTTCTCTGGTCCTTGACATATATAAAAAACAAAACATGATCACTGACAGGTTGAATTCAATTGTGAAAATTGGAGATTTTGCGACATTTGGGACGGAAAAATAATCCCCCGAATACCACACGAGCTTCAAAATTATCTGGCGAATATTTCCCTCAAGGTTCCCTGCAAACAAATAAAATCGTCAAGTTTTTCAGGAAAAATCACTCGCGCCGCTCGTGATTTTTTAACCTGAAAAACTTGACTCCTTCATTTGTTTGCAACGAACCTATCGGGAAATATTCGGTAATTTTGAAGCTCTTGTGGTATTATATGTGATAATTTATTAACATAAAAAACATGTACAAATGCAGTGAGGCCCTGACTCCTGTGCTAGGTGGAACACCTGTTACAGGAATCAGTGTCTTCTCCCAATAATTTAGTGCAAAAA
This sequence comes from Mythimna ferrago, assembly GCA_910589285.2. Lineage (NCBI taxonomy): Eukaryota > Metazoa > Arthropoda > Insecta > Lepidoptera > Noctuidae > Mythimna > Mythimna ferrago. The sequence goes on from OU342689.1 coordinate 947,356, forward strand.
ATCCATTAAAAATTGAAGAAATACATTATCTTACAAAAAAACATTTAATATAGGAATATTTCATTCGATCAAATTTAGAGAATAAAAATTTCATTATTTTATTAAAATAGTTGTATAATTAAAATTATCATTAAGAATTAATGGATGAATGAATGAATTAATTCGAGACTTTCTATGGACAGTTGTACACGTCAATCACTAAACCCACTGCAAATCTAGCAAACGACCCAAGAGCTAGATTGAGCCGACACTATACCGAAGATATCCCGGACGTCAGCCTGTACGAGATTAGGATGGCTCTGAAGCAGCTTAATAACAATAAGGCGCCGGGTGACGACGGAATTACGGCCGAACTTTTGAAGGCGGGTGGAAAACCGATCCTTAAGGCCCTTCAGAAGCTGTTTGGTTCCGTCATACTCGAGGGAAAAACGCCACAGGCATGGAGCGGAGGCGTGGTGGTACTGTTCTTTAAGAAGGGCGACAAGGCCCTACTGAAGAATTATAGGCCCATCTCACTTTTGAGCCATGTCTACAAGCTGTTTTCCAGAGTCATCACGAATCGTCTCGCGCGCAGGTTCGACGACTTCCAGCCTCCCGAACAAGCCGGATTCCGAAAAGGCTTCAGCACCGTGAACCACATACATACGCTACGACAGGTTATACAGAAGACCGAGGAGTATAATCTGCCTCTCTGCCTAGCATTTGTGGACTACGAGAAAGCCTTTGATTCGATCGAGACTTGGGCTGTACTGCAGTCTCTCCAACGGTGCCAGATTGACTATCGGTACATCGAGGTGCTGAAGTGTTTGTACGAAAACGCCACTATGTCAGTCCGACTTCAGGACCAGACTTCGAAACCTATCCTCCTGCAGCGAGGTGTGAGGCAGGGAGACGTCATTTCTCCGAAACTGTTCACGGCCGCAATGGAGGATGTCTTCAAGGTTCTGGACTGGAGTGGACTAGGCATTAATGTCAATGGCGAGTACATCACTCACCTTCGGTTTGCCGACGACATAGTAGTCATGGCTGAGACAACAGAAGAGGTCAGTACAATGCTCAATGACCTCAGTAGAGCTTCCGAAAGAGTGGGTCTTAAAATGAACATGGACAAAACTAAAGTCATGATAAACAACCATGTAGCACCCACTCCTACATGTAGCACCCACTCCTATCAAGATCGGAGACTCTATACTCGAAGTTGTGGACGATTACGTTCTACCTCGGGCAGACAGTCCAGTTGGGTAGATCTAATTTCGAGAAAGAGGTCAACCGTCGAATCCGACTCGGCTAGGCAGCGTTCGGGAAGCTACGCGGTATTTTCTCATCCAACATACCACAGTGTCTCAAGACGAAAGTCTATGACCAGTGTGTGTTGCCAGTGATGACATATGGATCCGAAACGTGGTCGCTCACAATGGGCATCATCAAAAGGCTTAAAGTCACCCAAAGAGCAATGGAAAAGGCTATGCTCGGAGTTTCCTTGCGTGATCGAATCAGAAATGAAGATATCCGCAGGAGAACCAAGGTTGCCGACATAGCACAAAGAATCGCCAAACTTAAGTGGCAATGGGCAGGGAACATTGCTCGCAGAACAGATGGCTGTTGGGGCCGAAAGGTTCTGGAGTGGTGACCGCGTACCGGAAAACGCAGCGTTGGAAGGCCTCCTACAAGGTGGACTGACGACCTGGTGAAGGTAGCGGGAATCCGATGGATGCGGGACGCACATGATCGTTCGTTGTGGCGACGCTTGGGGGAGGCCTATGTCCAGCAGTGGACGTCTGTCGGCTGAAATGATGATTAAGAATTAATTAAAAGTAATAAATTATTGCAAATGAAAAAGAAGATAAAAACTTAAAACTAATACAGTAATTATAGTTTTCTTGATATTGTCAAATACATGTGAAACTTGTGTGTGTGTGTATGTGTGATGGTGTGTTTGTTTTAAGTACCATGCGAGGACATGCGTATGAATACACAAGGCACATCTGAGGACCTTTTCAATGCGAGGACCTTTTCGTACGTCCTCGGATGGCCCGACCCAGTTCATCGTATTCTACGTTCGATTTTGAACCTTTCTATATACTTAATAAGGAAAAGTTGATATCAACCTTGGTGGACCTCGGTTTGGTTGCGAAATTTCATGTTCACACACGATCGTGTGTAACCGCTAGGCGGCGCCACTTAAAATTTTTACACACGACTTTTATTAACACTTCAGTCATGTTTTTAGTACCTTGTGGAGACTTATGTGTAAATCTTCACACAAATGTCCTCGGATTGGTAGTGTGACTGTTCCAATAAGACCCTAGGCTGATAAAATTTTCATTTTTCCTGAATTTCCCTACATGAAGGTATGAAGGTCGGCTCCCCCCTTTAGGGGGAGAGGGCGAGCGCCACCATTCGCCCGCCCTTGTAGCTTTCAACCAGAGACATGGACGAGCTCCCACCGACATAAAGATGAATTCCATAAAGTACTAAGTAGTCCAGTACCTTATCACATTATTCGGACAAGGAAAGACTTGAAAGAATTGTCAAGTGAGACTTTGGAATTCATGATAATATGAAATACATTAGAAGTGGTTTCAGAAGGATAAAATATAACTAAGGGATGTAAGGTTATGATTAATTAACATTAGATCATGTGAGTAACCCACACGCAAGCGTATCAGGTCTTTGGTCAATAATAACTCACATGGTACCTCACATCCGCACTCACGGCACTCAGGGCAACACTTCCATAAGTGACGCCTGCGCTTTTCAGCAACAATACGTCAACATCATGCTCCTTTTGAGACATGGTCCCTAGCAGTTCTCTCGAACTGTAAAACGTGACGAAGCAACCTTCCCTGCTGCAAACCGTGCGACCGTCCTTGTCTAGCAACGGGGCAAGCTAGTTCCAGTGCAATGCGTCTACATCATGCTCCTATTGAGTCATGGTCCCTAACAGTCCTTGGACTGTATAATATGTGATAGATATGGTCCACCCATCCCCAGGTCGTGCACCCTTTGTACAATAAGTACGTCTGCAAGATACAATGCTCGTATCTGACCGAAGTAATAATGATCGCAGATAGAGTATATAATCTCAAGAGTAAATGCAAATAATAATAAATAATATAGACGGGAGCCATCACTCCAATAATAAATAGAGTTGATAATCTCAACTCTCTTGAATGCCTATATAGACAGCCCCAAAAGCGCCCCACCACTCACCACTTCCTAGTGTTTGAGCTGGAGAGAAGAAGTGGAGGAACAAACTCCCCAGCAACACAATTCTGTCTATTTAGTTATAAGAACTTTAGACAACTAGCTTCTCCCGCGGCTCCGCACGCAGGTCTGTGTATGTTAACACAATATCAGCCTAGGATAAATTAGAATAATGAATGACTCACCCATTCACACCAACAAACACTCACACACTTTGCTACTCTAAATACTAGATCAGTCTCAGCCAAACTGAGGCCATCTGTATTTAACTGAATCACAATGTTAGCACTTCTAAGAATTACAACGGGACATTGCCCTACAATATCTACTGAGTCCGCTAGTTTTAGCTCTCCGCGGCCCTGACGTTCCGTGTGCCTAGACGTGTGTTCCCTACACGGCCCTGACGCTAAGTGTCCTATCCTATCCGAGTCAACCCCGTGCCTTCCCTCGCCTTACGGCCCAGTATCGCTTCTCCATTCCCACGCTTTGCTAACTAATTTTTTATATCTTTGTTTTTGTATAGTTTCTAAAAGGTTTGGGTCGTCTTTGTCCAACGACGCGGCCAGCGTGCACATGTTCCATCTTTAGAAATTGCATCCATTTCTTTACTATTGTGCTAAAATATTTCCTTTTTTGTAATTGTTCCTTTCACATTAAAAAGGCAATTTATGTCCCTTCGTTCAGCGCCACGTGTTTAAAGTGCCGTGGTGTTTAAAATAAAATATAATATTTTGTTATTAATTTGGAGTAAGTGACAGACAGTCACAGTAGCTTTTCCAGACAGTGTGTATGTAAGTCCCCACATGGGTAGCTTTTCCAGACAAGTGTATTTAGGTCCCCATTTGGATAGGTTTTCCGTGTGTATTGATTATTGAAATTTCAAAAGTATCGAAACTTCTGTTCTGAGAGAGTAAAACTTCGGATGGTTTTTTACGTAAAAGTATGTCATAATGTACTGTACGAGACTTGAGAATGCACAGTATATATGTTTTTGAGAATAGCATTTATGAATAAAATATGTCATGCACTGAAAAACAATACACTATAATAAGTAAGTATTTATTTCACAAAAAAACATAGCACTTTGCACTGTATACATTGTTTAGAAATTATTATTTACAATATTTATGCAATAATAGACTCTATCTTTTAAACTAGGACTAGCCTGTATCTTAAAAGATAGGGTAAACACTAAGTTCTAGAATTTCAGTTTATTTAACCAAAGAGTTCTTATACATTGCTAGATGTCCTGAAACATTATTCTGAGTGCAATTAATTATCTATAAAAAAAGTCTATTTAATTCAATCGGTTTTAAAATTAACCTAACCTTTGGCATGAAGAATTGACTACTACGTCCTTGATTTTTTTTTTATGGCGGAAAAAAATCATGCATTGACATCCCTCGCTCTTGAGCGGAGCGGGAGAATGTGTCAGACTCTTACTGACTAAAAGACCCACCCCGTTCCTTCTAGCCTTCATACCGGGGCTCGAGCGCCTTTTCGGATAACCCTGGCCCCAGTAGGCTTCGACCCGGCTGGGTCCCTGCTGTTGCTGACAACTCCTTGAGGCGTGGGGGAACAGTGCGCGCCGTCGACGACTTGGGCTTGATCCGGACAGTTTCCGGACGACCGGACAGTGAGCTACCCATTGCTCGCTGTCCGCAAGCCCGCGCCTACGGTGGCCGGAAATCGGGATCAGAATCCCGGCGGCGGCGATAACGCTGTTGCCTGATGCGTTCGGCCTTGTCCTTTGCGAGCATTACTGCTTCACAGAAGTCAGCGACCGCCTGCCACTCCTCCTTGCTCTGGACCATGGCCTCAACCAAGGCCCGGACGTCCTTGATATTTGGCCGATCTTAAGTAGAAAGCATAAATTGATCCGCATTTTATGCCCTTTTATTAATTGCCATACTCAATTTTATAACATAAAAATAGTAAACATATCAATGATTAACATTACTCTTTCAGTTAAGAGGGACAACTCCGATCAGCTGATTGAATACAAGTCTAAACGACACTAAGAAGGCCAAAACTCTCTCAATTTCTTGAGGTAAATAAGAGTGCCTTGTGCAGAATAAACATTACTTTTTCTTAGATAACAAACACATAGCGAGCATAATTTTGAAAATAATAAGCTTGTTAATTTAAACTTATTAAATTAAAGACATAAAATATTCGAAAATTACAATATAAAAACTTTTAAACTATAAATAAATAGCGTTTCTTTTTTGCCGGGTAAAAATCATTTAGATGACATCCCCTGCACTTGGGCGGAGCGGGAGATAGTGTCAGACTCTTACTGACTAAAAAACCCACCCCGTTCCTTCAACAGTGCGCGCCGTTGACGACTTGGGTTTGGTCCGGACGGTTACCGAACAGTCGGACAACGAGCTACCCATAGCTCGCCGTGCGCAAGCCCGCGCCTTCGGTGGCCGGAATCGGGATTGAAATCCCGGCAGCGGCTGGGGCGTGAGCGCCTCATGCGGTCGACCTCCTCCTTTACTAGCATTACTGCTTCGCATAAGGAGGCGACCGCCTGCCACTCATTCTCGATCTGGACCATGGCCTGTACCAAAGCCCGGCGCGAGAGATCGCCACCGCCGATCGCCACATGGACACGGCGATGCTTCGACCAAGCGGGGCACACTTCTACCGTGTGCTCCGCACAAATCCGGTGCAGGTATGTACCTCCCGAACTTACCATGTCCGGTGAGAACCTGCGTCATGCGGAAGGTGAGGACGCCGTGAGGTCTTTCCAGCCATGCCTCAAAAAGGGGACTTACCGCCATAATTGTGGCGTGCCGAGTACTGTGTTGCGATAGTCGCTGACGCCATTCCATCATAAGATCCCGCCGGAACTCTGTTCACCATGCCACGACCTGTCGGGGCAGCGGACTTTCGCCCCGGCGCCGGCGTTGCATCTCCACGCGCAAATTGTTCATGCGTGCAATGACTGTTGCCTCTAGATCCCATGGTGGCAGGTCAGTAAGAAGGCTCGCCACTTTGCGGGAAGGAGGAGGAGGAGTGGCAGGCGATCGCCTCCTTCTGCAAAGTAGTAATGCTAGCAAAGGAGGAGGCCGAGTTCCCGCGCGCCTCAAGGAGTGGTCAGCAACAGCAAGGGCCCAGAGGGCCAAGGGTCTGCTTCTGAAAGGAAAGCTTGGCCCCTGTATGAAAGGCAAGAAAGAACGGGGTGGATTTTTTAATCAATAAGAGTCTGACACTATCTCCAGCTCCGCCCAAGAGCCATTTGGACGATTTATACCCACCAAAAAAAAAGATGATACAAGTAACTGTTGAAGAGCAGTTTTACATGGAGACTATATAGATTAATGAATAATAGTTGAATATGAATGTCAACTTGTTATCTTACCTGTTACTTTAGATTATTATTGTGGATCCAAAGTATAAAATCTTTCAATTGCTGTCAAATTGTAATTGTCCTCGTGTTTCTAACATAACTAAAAGTCTAAATCAATTTGATTAGTCGAGACGTAGTGCTTAGAATAATACCTTTCCTTTCATGTTAAACATTATCAGTTAAATCATGCTAAGGCCACGTTCACACGGCAACCATTCGATTCGATTTTTTCACGTATACGGTTTTACCGTATACGATGCAATCGTTCACACGGCAACCATTCGATTCGATTTTTTCATGTATACGGTAAGCGAGTCGTGTGAACGAGACAACATGAACATAAGCGCCACTGCGTGTCGTATTCGATAAAATCGTTTCGAGACGCGGCGTTCCGGTGACAACTTTGCACGGTATACGTTAAAATATATTTCTCGAACACGGGATTTTCCCGTATGAACGCCGTGTAAACAATTTTTAAGTTTTCATATATATTCTGTTGTCACTACTCTATTCGATAAAATCTCGTATACGGTATACGGGAAAATAATCGCCGTGTGAACGTGGCCTAAGTCCTCTGATAGTACTTAAATCGAGAAATTGGTGTGTGTAACTGGTTAAATATCTAATAATATAGCTCAAATATTATTATGGCAAAATTATAAGTGTGTAAGAAACGGCTATTGGAAATTCAGAAAAGGTCCTCGTTTAGTACAAGCCCTACCTGGAAAAACGTCCTCGTATTGTTCGTGAATATTCTAGTACTAGGTCCTCGCATCATGCAAGTAATAAGAAAAAGTGTGAAAAATTAAGTCCTCGTATAGGCGTCTCTGGTCACATGGTTAAGGTCCTCGTTTGGCTCACACACAGGTCCTCGGATGGTACTACCCAGGCGGATTTGCGAGTGTATTTAGGTCCCCGCATCGTTTACAGAAAGTCATACTAAAAAATGTTGAGATAGCGCTATACGAATAGTCTCGTCACCCCAAATATTGTTTTCTCTTTCTTTCTATCTTGTTAATAAGGTCGTAAGTCGTCTCTAACCTAGTTTTCTAGGAGGTCCTCGGATTGTGACTTATGACTATAGTCCTCGTATGGGTGTCTGTACAAGTAATGGTGTGTGAGTGTGTGTGGGTGTGATAGTGTAGGGTTGTGATGGTGTGAGGGTGTAATGGTGTGTGGGTGTGATGATGTGTGGTGGCGAGTGACGGTGGGTATGAGGGTGTGTGGGTTTGAATGTGGTGGTGTCGAAAGAGTGTGTTTAAGTGGGAACAAGCCAAGTGTCTTCCACCAGACTAAAGATATCGGTGACTCATGATTGTGTTACGCGTGTTGTGCGTAATGTTGGAAATTATGAGGGACTGATTAGTAGTTCCTCAGTTTGAGCGTAGTTCAGGAGATGCAACATGTTCTGCACCTTAGTCTTTACTTCACGCTTGCTTAACCTTACTATTTGTGTGATCTTATTAATATTTCTGTAGACCAGAGAACTCAACACATACAGCTGTCTTCTGGCAAAGGTGGTTCTATGAGTCGGAGTTGGACAAATTATTCTTTGACCCCGTTTATTTGAATCTGAGAGTAGTAACTGGTTATGTTTCCAGAGAGTGGTTTTAAGCAAAAATATCTGTCTAACAGTTAAAAGTTTGAGCTCGGTGTTCAGCTGATGAGTCGGATAGCGAAAAGGCTTTTGAAGCATAACCTTAAGTACTGCCCTTTGTGCACGCTCCAACTCAAGAAATTTAGTTTTGGCCGTTCAACTCAAGCCAAAATACAATAACCGATGATGGATTGGAAATATAATAATTTTGTAATACTTGTTTTGAATATATTTTTTTATGCACCTGCCATTCAGACTCTTACTGACTAAAAGACCTACCCCGTTCCTTCTAGCTTTCATACCGGAGCTCGTTATCTTAAAAGTCAAACGTGTTTATGAAGAGAAATGAGAAAATATTGGGCCTACGGTACCATTTTCCAAAATTAGACCCATTTGTCAAATATTTTTTCGGGTGACCGACCATCACTATAAAATTTCCCTAAATATGCGTAGGTACCTGAGCAGTAACTAGCAAGTCAACAAAGTTTGTTGAAAATGGACTGCTACTATGTGCTTAAATCTTAATCAAGTGACTATCATGACGAGATGAATTCTGCAAACTTCATCCATGGAAGAACCCCACCAACTGTGTTCCCACGTTGTCGTCGTGGTGGGGCTTGCGTGTCTCAGTGACCTTGAGGGCTATGCCGGTAGAGCTACTCATGCCGGAAGGCCTCAAGCGAGAGACCAGACCAAGAGGAACATACGGCGGAGTCCAGTCGGACCGCCCGGAGGGTGCGCTGTCCAGGAGCGCTGGCACCAACAGCTGTTGGCGCCTTCTGGATAGCGATTTAGAAGAGATAGGGTTCGCCTCCGGTACGTGTCTGTTCAGCAGACATGACCAGGATGGCGAACGTGCAATGGGGACCCCACCCCATTAAAAAAGGCAAAGCTGTGTTCAGCAAAATATGAGTGCGAGTAGAAAAAAAAATACTACCCCAGGAGGGTACCAGCTTGCTGGAGAATCCCTCCCCGAGCAGAGCTCGGGCTGCCCCTCGTATTCTGGGGGGGGCACCTACCGCCTCGGGTCTCCGGACCCTGTACCGTCCTTCGTGGACGCAACGAGCCAGGGTGGCTCACACTTCGGCAGCGCGGAGTCCCTGGGACCAGTTCCCAGCACGTCCGCGATGCCGGTGGAGGCCGGCCGTAGGTTTGGCCTCAGGGAGGTGAGTGAAGACGCGGCATCGGACTCAGATGCCGCGTCTTCACTCAACTCAGACGGGAAGGAGGTGGAGGAGGTGCGGGAGCCCCTCCATTTGATGGAGGTGGAGGAGTCCACGTCCAACAAGAGGAGGGCGTTCATGCGCTCCGTGTCCGACGACGAGACGGGACCTGCCCGGAAAATCTCGTCCTCGGGGCGGGGCGCAGCCCGAAAAACGGGCATAGGAAGAGGGCTCCCCGCCGAGATTGCCAGCGAGGGACGCCAGGCCAGCGCCTTAGTGCCGAAGATCCCTCAGGATTTGCCAGAAGGGATGGTGGAGGCGCTGGCTAAGTTTCGGGAGGTTGTGGCAGCCGCAATAACGAGCGTGGCCAACAAGAGGGAGAGGGTGGCCAAAAAGCGGTCTATTGAGCTGGCCAACACCTCGATTGAGGAGGCGCTGGGGATCGTTTTTGAGCCCTACGAGCGCACCCTCAGCGGGAGGTTTGGCCGGCTCGAGGAGGCTGTGGCCGCTCTCCAGGGTTCTCGTCCCGAGGAGGGGAGCAGGCAGGAGCAGGGCCGATCCCGGCCCTCGCCCCAGGCGGAAGGCGAGGTTGTGTCTCTGCTGCGGCAAGAGCTGGCTGCCTTCAGGGAGCAGCAGCAGCAGCAGCAGCAGCAGTTCCAGGGGCACATTCAGCGCCAGCTCTCCGTCCTGGAGGGCATTGTTCTGCGCCCCCCTCTCGCGGCCTCCGGCCAGAAAAAGACGGCGTCGTATGCCGCTGTCGCCGCGGCCACGACGACTGCGGCACCTAAGGCAGGCCCGTCGGGGCAAGCCAGGCGCGTGGCCGCAGCGTCGGAGCCTGCAAGGCCGGTCCCGGCGGCCAAGCAACAGCAGCGGCAGGGGAAGCCTGCCCCTCCCCCGAAGGGCAGGGTGGCGGCTGCCACCAAATTGGCGGGACCTCTCGCCGCGGCGGCGACTAGGTCGCGCCTGCCGCCTTCTCCGCCCGAAGACCCCTCGGCTGGCGCCGAGTGGACGGTCGTCGGCGCCAAGAAGAAGGCGAGCAAGGCGGCAAGGGCGGCCAAAAAGCGCAGGCGGCGACAGGAGCGCAAGAAGCGGGCCATGGCTGCTCGTCTTCGCGCCCCGACTTCCGCAGCTGTAGTGATCACACTACAGCCAGCTGCGGAAAAAAAGGGCGTGAACTACGATGTAGTCATGGCGAAGGCGAAACAGGCGGTGGTGGGCCACCTCGATGAGTTCGGAGCCTCCGGGGGCTTCCGAATGAGGCGTACCGCGACCGGGGCCCGAATGTTGGAGGTCCCTGGGGCAGACAGCGGAGAGCTCGCCGACGCCCTGGCCGAAAAGATCAGGGCGTCCCTGGACGTCGAGGAGGCCCGAGTGTCCAGACCCACCAAAAGCATGGACATGCGCATAATGGGTCTGGACGACTCTGTCAGGGTGGAAGAGGTGGTGGCCGCCATCGTCAGGGCGGGAGGGTGCACGACCGATCAGGTCCGGGCGGGCACCATCCGCGCTGACAGCACGGGCATGCGAGCCGTCACGGTGAGCTGCCCCGTGTCGGCGGCCAAGGCCATCACGGCCGAGGGCCGAAGGCTGTTGGTGGGCTGGGTTTCGGCCCAGGTAAAGCTGCTGGAGCCCAGACCTCTGCGGTGCTACCGCTGTCACGTGGGGCACCACGTGGGGGCCTATTGCGCCGCAGAGGACCGCAGTGACCGCTGCCACCAATGCGGACAGCCCGGGCACAAGGCCGTTGAATGCCGTGCAAAGCCGCACTGCTACGCATGTGCGGCTGCAGGCAAGCCGGCCGACCACCGGGCTGGGGGCAGGTCCTGCAACCCCCCCGCCAAGGCCAAGGGCAAAGTCAGGCCCATCCACCCTGACGTCCTCACCGCCGCAGCCACCACCTTGGCTGCCGCCGCTGTCGCCGCCGCTCCCGCCGCGGCAGTGCCCTCACAGGGGGCTCAGGAGGAGACTGTAATGGAATGTCAATAACGACACCATTACGTCTCCTCCAGGCGAACATCAACCACTGCGCCCCCGCTCAGGATCTGTTGCTCCAGAGCATGGCGCAGTGGTCGATCAATGTCGCCGTCGTCTCCGAGCCGTACTACGTCCATCCCCGCTGGGTTCAGGACCTAGACGGCTCGGTGACGCTAATTTCGTCGGCCGCCGCCGGTACCCCGCCCCTCGAGGCTGTTGCGAGGGGACGGGGTTGCGTGGCAGCACGGGTCGGGGACATTGCAGTGGTAGGCGTCTACCTGTCCCCGACCAGAACTCCCGACGAACTCCATGTCTCCCTTATGGAGCTAAATGCCGTCGTCGCTGGGTTTGGTACCCTCCCCGTGGTCGTTTGCGGGGACTTCAACGCCTGGAATACGGTTTGGGGTTCCCGGCGCACGAACACACGGGGTCGGTTGGTGGAGGACTGGGCCTTGGAGCTGGGCCTGGTCGTCCTGAACCGGGGTTCTGTCCCCACGTTGGTGCGGAGGCGGGGTGAATCAGTGGTGGACCTTTCGTTCGCCAGCCCCGCTCTGTCGCCGCGTGTCGTCGACTGGCGCGTTATGGAGGAGGTGGAGACGTACTCCGACCACCGGTATATCCGGTTGGACGTCTCCGCTGAAACCTCGGCCGCGCCGGTCCGACAGAGCCCTTGCGGTCCGCGGTGGGCGCTTAAGCAGATGGACCGGGAGCTCCTCCTGGAAGCCGCGACGGTACAGGCCTGGGTGCAAGCACCGGACAGGCCTGTCGACATCGACGTCGAGGCGGAGTGGTTCCAGGAGGCCATGTCGCAAATTTGCGATGCGGCAATGCCCCGAGTCCGTCCAGGACGTGCTAAGCGCCAGGTGTACTGGTGGTCGCCGGAAATCGCTGCACTGCGCAACACGTGCAATCACGCGCGACGCCGGTACGCCAGATACTGCAGGCGCCGCATCCGCGCGCCGGATGCGGAGGCCAGAGAGGCGGAGCTGTACGAAGGTTACAGAGAGGCAAAACACACCCTCCGAGCGGAGATTAAGCGGGCCAAACTCGAGGCCCGCGACGTGTGGCTGGGGTCTCTGAACGCGGACCCGTGGGGGCGCCCGTACAAATTGATACGGGAGAAACTGCGCCCCTGGGCTCCCCCGCTGACTCAGAGTCTCCGGCCCCAACTCGTGGAGGGTGTGGTGAGCGCTCTGTTCCCTGCGCGAGGGGAACACTCCCCCCCGCCCATGGCTCCGCCTCCGCCAGCGGTGTCTGACGCGGACCGCAATAGCGACGACGACGATAATGCTCCAGAGGTGACCGAGGCAGAGATGAGAGTGGCGGTGCAAAGGCTGAGTGCCAAGAACGCCGCCCCAGGACCCGACGGCTTGCCTGGGAAAGCCTGGGTCCTGGCCATGGAGGCTCTCGGGCCCCGACTGAGAGGGCTCTTCAGCGCATGCTTGGAGAGGGGCCAGTTCCCACTTCGCTGGAAGACGGGGAAACTGGTCCTCATCGCGAAGCCAGGGCGCCCTGCGGACTCTCCGTCCGCGTACCGGCCCATTGTGCTGCTCGACGAGGTGGGCAAGCTCTTTGAAAGAGTGATTGCGAGCCGCCTCGTCGCGCGCTTTTCACGGGTGGGGCCGGACCTTTCGGACGGACAGTTCGGCTTTCGCAGGATGCGCTCGACGGTGGACGCCATCATGCGCGTGCGAGCCCTCACGACGGGGGATGCGGTGTCCCAGGGTAGGCGTGTCGTGGCAGTGTCCTTGGACATTGCCAACGCTTTTAATTCCCTGCCCTGGAGTACGATCCGGAGTGCCCTCCGGTATCACCGGGTGCCCGAATACCTCTGTCGAGTAGTCGAGGCCTACCTGTCGGACAGGTATATTGTCTACCCCGGTCACCAGGGAGACTGGAAACGTCGGGAGATGTCGTGCGGTGTTCCGCAGGGGTCGGTACTAGGGCCACCCTTGTGGAACATCGGGTACGATTACGTGCTGCGGGGCGACCTCCCTGACGGGGTCAGCGTGGTCTGCTACGCAGACGACACGCTGGTTCTAGCGCAGGGAGAGTCGTACCGGGCGGCGGCCGCTTTAGCGACACGCGGGGTTGCGATAGTCGTTGGTAGGATCCAGGAGTTGGGACTCGAGGTGGCGCTACGCAAATCCGAGGCCATGTGTTTTCACGGTCGCGGCCGTCGGAACGCGCCACCGTCGGGTTCCCAACTAACGGTAGGAGGAGTTCGCATCGGCGTCGGGACATCGATGAGGTACCTGGGACTCATCCTCGACAGCCGATGGAATTTCGAGGAGCATTTCCGACGTCTGGCTCCCAAACTCAACCGGACTGGGGCCGCTCTCAAGCGGCTCCTGCCCAATCTTGGGGGTCCAGACGCCTCCTGCCGGAGGCTCTACGCAGGGATCGTTCGGTCCATGGCCCTCTACGGGGCGCCGGTGTGGGCGCCGTCGCTGCGAAAGCGACCGGCGGGCATTCTGAACGCCTGCCAGAGGGTCATGGCAATTCGGATGGTGCGGGGATACCGCACGATTTCCTGCGAAGCGGCGAGCCTTCTGGCTGGCCTACCACCGTGGGATCTGGAGGCAACAGTCCTTGCACACATGCACGACATGCGCGTGGAGATGCAACGCCGGGGTGAAAGTCCTCTGCCGCGACAGGTCACGGCATGGCGGACAGAGCTCCGGCGGGATCTCATGGTGGAATGGCGTCAGCGACTGTCGCAACCCCGTCATGGGCACGCCACAATTATGGCGATAAGTCCCCTCTTTGAGGCGTGGCTGGAAAGACCTCACGGCGTCCTTACCTTCCGCATGACACAGGTCCTCACCGGAAATGGCAAGTTCGGGAGGTTCCTGTTCCGAATTAAAGCGGAAGTGACGCCCGGGTGTCGCCACTGTGCGGAACGCCCGGAGGACACGGTGGAGCACACAATCGCGGTGTGCCCTGCTTGGGCGGAGCATCGCCGTGCCCTCGTGGGGGTGATCGGCGGCGGAGACCTCTCGCGCCGGGCCTTGGTCGAGGCCATGGTCCGGAGCGAGGAGGAGTGGCAGGCGGTCGCCGACTTCTGCGAAGCAGTAATGCTCGCTAAGGAGGAGGCCGACCGCATCAGGCAACGGCGCTCTCGCCGCCGCCGCCGGGATTCCGATCCCGATTTCCAGCCACCGTAGGCGCGGGCTTGCGGACAGTGAGCAATGGGTAGCCCGCTGTCCGGCCGTCCGGTAACCGTCCGGACCAAGCCCAAGTCGTCGACGGCGCGCGCTGTTCCCGTGCGCCTCAAGGAGTTGTCAGCAACAGCAGGGGCCCAGCCGGGTCGAAGCCTACCGGGGCCAGGGTAATCCGAAAGGGCGCTCGAGCCCCGGTATCGAAGGCTTGAAGGAACGGGATGGGTTTTTTAGTCAGTAAGAGTCTGACACTATCTCCCGCTCCGCCCAAGAGCGGGGGTTGTCATAAGATGATTTTTCCCATCGAAAAAAAAAAAAAAAAAAAAAAAATCCATGGAAGAATAAATAGTGCCAAATCTAAAACAGAATCGTATTGTAGTAATGGATAATGCATCTTACCACTGCACATAAATAAACAAAGTCCCTACAAGAAACAATACAAAAGCGCAAGCGTTACTGTAATGCTAGAAGAATGACAATGTATCTCTACAAGAAAATATTTCTTAAATCTGATAGGTTAATGGATATCAAAATGAACAAATTAGCAATGGACTTATCCGACTCTACTGATAAAGATTAGCGTGGAATTTTGGTGCTAAGTGTGCTAATTAATTTATTAATAAAAGATTTACAAAGTTCTCACGATTTTTTTTTTAATTAAAGGTAAAAATTAAATAAATAAATTCTTTAAATTACACTGTGTTATGAAAGAGCGTTTTTAATCAAATTAAGGAAAATAGATTTGTTAGGCTAGCAACATTAAGCACGCCCCCAGCTACGCGTAAAGTTATGTTGCTTGCGCTCTAATTTAGGAATGACATGAACGAGGATTGCCACTTGCACACATTTTTATTTTGTTAGTAAAATGAATTAAACCAGACCTACATGATATTGTAGTCTTCTTCATAAACAAGGAAATGCAATTGCTATTTGTTAATCTTGCTAAAACTTGCGAATGGCTGGACCGATTTTAATCATTCTTTTTTTCTTTTGGGACCGAAACCGCGGGAAGAGCTAGTATATATATATATATATATATGTTTGTACGGAACTCTCAGTGCGCGAGTCTGGCACGCAATTACTCATTTTTTTTTAATGCTACTTGAAGAAACAGCCGTAATAAAGTTTAAATTATATTATCTAGAACATGTTCTTTGTACAATATATGATTCACAAGTTCGCGGTGGCCGTTCAACGTTTAAAATATAAATCACGCTTTATATGACAAATTAAAAGCGACCGTACTTAAAAATGAAGGAGTTCTCCTGAACATGAATTTAAAACTTTCTTGAAACGGTATAAGGTGCAATTTCATTTGCCTGAATAGTTACTGATACATTGTAGGCTAAGTTACGAAATACAGTTCTTTAGGCCCTTATGTAGTTGAGTTGATGGTTGCAAATTCTTTGGATGGGTGTTCGGTTTTATGTTTTTAGAGGAATTCGCTGCGTTTTCTTTTGAATGTCACAATAATTATGACAAGTGACGTCTGGTGCGGTCTCAAAACCTGAAGTCATTTTTATAGCAGAATCATTACTTTTATTTAAAAAAAGTTTCAATATTTAAATGGAGTTTCGGGAAATGAACAGTTTAAATGTTTTGAAATTTAGACGTTGTTTATTTTGACATTTATATTTCCTCCGGGAGATGGAACAGCAATTAATGAAACGTTTCGTGAATGTCATGTTTTTATTGTGCTTTAGCAATAAAATGAGTATTGGGTATTTGACGAGTCTATTTTATATTTCTTCAATACTATGTTTGTTTTTTGTGTAAATATAAAGATGTACAGCGATGCGTCACCGGTATACGACATTAGTTTTACTATATGTGGAACCCGTAACACGTGTTTTTATGTAAAGAATCTATGTACTAAATTTCTTAAGGGCCAAGCGCCCGAAAAGTGCCATAAAACAGTGATTTTCTGAGGCCTACTCCTCCGTAACGGCTAGGTCAATTGGTTTGAAAAAAATATATGTTTATTATAGATTCATGAACCATAATATCAACATTTGATTTTTTCGTATAATTAATACTTTTGTCAAAAAAAAAAATTTAGCAATTTCGCAACTTTTCGCAACTTTTCCCTACTCCTTCGAAACGGCTTTTTTTTTTTTTTTTTTTTTTATTGTTGATAGGTTCGCGCTTGACCGCTATCTCACCTGATGGAAAGCGACGATGCGGTCGACGATGGAACGCGCTTACCTAAAAGAAACCTATTCACTCTCGACTTAAAGATTCCCGGGTTGTAGCTATCAGGAAACACAGACTCCGGCAAGGAATTCCACTCCCTAGCCGCACGCACAATGAATGTGTTCCCAAAACGTTTTGTGCGTGTTGGTGGGATATCCACCATTTACCGGTGGCGCATAGCCGTACGTCTGGTAGTCCGATGATGAAACGGGCTAGGCGGAATTAGGTTATGCAATTCCGACGCACACTCCCCGAAATGCAACCGGTAGAAAACCGACAGGCTAGCAACTCTGCGTCGATGCTCAAGACTTTGAAGCCTCGACTCGACGAGTGTATCATCGCCAATTATCCTTCTGGCTTGCCTCTCAATTGCCTCAAGTGCATCAAGCTGGTATCGGGCAGATCCGTCCCAAAGATGAGAGCAATACTCCATACACGATCGAACTTGCGCTTGATAAAGTTTGAGCAGCTGTTCCGGCGTGAAGTACTGTCCGACCTTTGCGAGAACTCCCAGCTTTTTTGCAGCCAGTTGAGCCTTTGCTTCGATGTATGGCCCAAAGTTGAGTGTTGATGTCAGCGTAACACCAAGAAGGTCAAGATGGTCGGTTATCGGCACGGTTACACCCCGGAAAGTTGGAGCAGGACTGAATTGGCTCCTTTTAGCGGAAAATAGACACGCCTGGGTTTTTGCAGCGTTGAACCTGACCAAATTGGCATCGCCCCATTCGGAGACTGCCTCCAAGGACAAGTTCAAGCGCTCAACCATAGCCTCTCGAAGAGACTGGATCTGTGCCCCACTAGCTCGCGCGCTGGATATGTAACTCTCAGCAACAGTGCTGTCGTCTGCATACCCAAAGGTACCGGGCTTAAGCAGATCGTTTATGTGCAGCAAGAATAATGTTGCCGAGAGTACTGACCCCTGAGGGACCCCGGCATTAATACTGCCGCCATAAGGAAAAAAGACGTATCTAACATTTTTGTCGAAATTGAGTTACCTACAAATTCTAAATCTTTAAAAAAAATGGCATCTACGAGTATTTTTATAATCCACATAAATTAAACGGAACTGTATAAATCTAACTGTTAAATACGACGCATTTGCGATATGAATCAAATGTCACTAAAAAGAAAAGACACTTCTGTCGTACACTAAATTGAATAAACGCATTTTAGTAGAAGCGTTTTATTTATTTAAAAAATATATAATTCATCATAAAATGAAAAGACACTTCTGCATGGTCATACGAAGAAAAGACTGTTCTGCGTAGATGTGCCTTTTCAAATTAGTGTTACGAAAAATGAGCAGGCGCAAGTGGCAGTAGTGCCTTTCCTACTTAGTATTGTTAGTTGTGCGGGGTGAAGTGGGTTGCAATACTGCACTTCAGATACGTCCAGGCAGAGTTATAACTATGGAAAAATCGTAAGTCAAACTTCCTTAAATCAATATTTGTATATATTTAAGCATACCCATGAGTAATTTAAGATTAATTAAACTGCAAAGTATCAAGTGGCACTTACCAAATAAATAAATAACTACTTTTATGTAAGAATATTTGAAATTTAAATGAATCGGTTAGAAAACAATATCTTACTCTAGGAATTGACAGTCAGGGTAGTGAACTTAATTTTTCTTACTTTTTTTGCTATTTGCAGGTCAGTGTCGGATTGTATTTTGGTTAAAATATGATAGGATCGAAACTAATTAAGTTTTATTGAGTTATAATCATTAAAATGATCAACCCAACCGTTAAAGCTACAATAAACAGTTCACAATCGGTTAAAATGAACATTGAGACACCACTTTTTTTTCTCTTTGATGAATAAAATGTTTATAATTCCGTAAATACCTAAACAGCCACATACCATATTTTATTCAATGTAGGTACAACCTAACACTAGAAAAAAAAAGCGTTAGAAAAGGGTTTTTTTTCCAGTTTTTTTCATTTCTATCTTCTGCGCCAGTATTTTTTTTTTAACTTTTTTGTTTCAGTGTGACAAAATGCAGCATAATCGATCCTCAAAAATAATTTCTTTGGTGCCATCAACCAGTTCTTACCAGGAATCAAATCTGAATACGAATAATCATGAGTTTCCTTTGCCCTCTATGAACGAAAATATCGCTTTGGATGATGCGGATTTTCATAGCTGCAGCTCAGACCTTGATTTCGATTCAGACGATTCCGTTTTTGATAAAAATTATTTACCCCTGTTCTGATCTGTCTAAAGAGAAAACAAATTAAAAAACTGAAAGATATGTTTTTTTTTGGTAGAAATCATCCAGGCAACATCCTCGCCCTTGAGTGGAGTGGAAAATACTGTACCGTTCCTTTGTTGCATTTCATACCGAGGCCGAGCCTCCCTTTAGGAAACGGACTCTTGGCCCCAATAGGCTTCGACCCTGCCTAGGGGCCTACCTACGGTTGCTGACAACTCCTTGAGGTGCGCGGGAACAGTATGCGCCGTCGACGACTTGGGCTCGGTCCGGACGTTTACCGGACGGTCCAACAGCCCATTGCTCGCCGTCCGCAAACCCGCGCCTACGGTGGCCGGAAATCGGGATCGGAATCCCGGCGGCGGCTGGAGCGTAGTGAGCGCCGTTGCCTGATGCGGTTGGCCTCCTCCTTTGCTAGCATTACTGCTTCGCAGAAGAAGGCTCGCGCCTGCCACTCCTCGCTCCGGACCATGGCCTGTACGCGCGATCCGGCGCGAGAGATCGCTGCCGCCGATCGCCCTTACAAGAACCCGGCGATGCTCTGCTCAAGCAGAGCACACCATATCCGTGTGCTCCAACGTGTCCGGGCGGTCCACCCAGTGGCGATACCCGAGCGTCACCTCCGCACGAATCCGGTGCAGGAACCTCCCGAACTTACCATGTTCGATGAGAACCTGTGTCATGCGGAAGGTGAGGTTGCACTAAGTTTATGATGAAGAGTTTATTATAAGATATACCTTATAAAGCTGTGATTATTATTAATTAGTACAAACTTTAACTTTATGTTGAAAAAGGTTGTAATTGCTATTTTTTGTTATTCTTTATAAAAATTATAGGTCTGACTTCCATACTTTGTGTTTTATTTAATACAAGATAATTATCAAGTTAAAATGTATTTCAGTTTACTTACATTTAAGGATTTTAAAATCTGTAGGTATTTTTTTAAGGTCATTAAGTATAAAACTTGCTAAGTTGAAAAGCAGCAAATGGCTATTAAAGACTTTTTTATTTAGTTAACTAAAATCTGGTAACGCATTATCACTATATAGGAAAGACATTTAAAAAAAAACTAAGTTGAAAGGACGTATCTAGCCAGAAACGTCTTTTCATTGCAGCATCACGTATTTTATTGCATTTTTTTTACTAAAATGAAACGGAAAAAGTAATTTATTAAATACATAACAATTATTTAATTAAAATTTACATATTGTTTCTTACAGGTCCAATTCTAACACAGACTTTTGCACCAGATAATTATTATTTTGATTATTTCCTTTCGCACAGCGCATTTTTTAGTTTTTTAAATCTATATATATTTTTTTCTCCGTTTCGTACTTCATGCAGATACGTCCTTTTTCTTTATGGCGGCAGAATAGCCATTTGATCAGACGAGCAGCCATCGATAACCACTCGAATGGACCGGTTATTCAGGAAGTCTGCGATCCAAGCACACAATCCAGCGGGTAAACCGAAAGAAGGAAGCATACTAATAAGGCCTTCGTGCCAAACCCTATCGAAAGCCTTCGAAATATCGAGGGAAACGGCAAGCGCTTCCCCGTGCTTCTCGATGGCCTCACTCCAGATGTGGATGGCATACGCTAGAAGATCTCCAGTTGACCGATTTTGGCGAAAGCCGTATTGACGGTCACTGAGAATATCTTTAGCTTCTAGGTATGCCAGGAGCTTAGTGTTGAGTACTTGGACCTTTAGAAACATTTTTACACATAAAAATTGGTGGTTAAATATTCTTCAAAGTGAACATTGCATATGTAAATCAATCAATATCTCGCAGAGAAAATGGATTTAAAGCGCTTTCCGGGTGCTGCTGGCCGCAAATAAATGCACAGATTTGCGTACTGCCGCCTAGGCGAGTGCGAGAGTTGCGTTCACATAATTTCGGTCAGATGGTTCAAGGGACTATACGCCTTAACTGTATCATGAAAAAAATCACAAAGTTAGAAGCCAGCCAGTCAGCAAAAATACATAGTCACCGGACCATCTAGGTGACCGGGATGTTTTGCACTTGCACCGAGCTGTTTGCTAGCGCTAATGCCCGCTATGACCTGTGTTGTACTTAGTGTCGGTGGTGTCTAACTTGTGACCTTTTTAAATATTTTTGGGAATAATATAACATGGTGTAAAAACTATTGGAATCCATTCAGTTACTGATTCTGCACAAACTATATTCAAGTTTCGCATAGACTCAAAATAAGGTTGTATGGTAGACAGAGATGTTCACCATTTACCGATGGTAAAATATTACGCGCATATGGGTTTATACAGTTTTGGGAACGCATTCCTGGCTTTTTTTTAAATCGGGAAATCATAGAATGACTCCTCCCACCCTTGGACGAAGTGAGAGGGCTTGTCAAACTTTCACTGACTTTTTTTTGGGTGGAAAAATTATCCAATGACATCCCCTGCTCTTGGGCGGAGCGAGAGATAGTGTAAGACTTTTACTGACTTTGCTAGCATTACTGTTTCGCAGAAAGAGGCGACCGCCTGCCACTCCTCCTCGCTCCGGACCATGGCCTGTACCAAGGCCCGGCGCGAGAGATCACTGCCACCGAGCAGACTTTAACTGACTAAAACCCATTCCTGTTCCTTCTTTGCCTTCATTCAAGGGCCTTGGGGTTTTCTTTCGCACAACCCATAGAATTACTCCCAAAAGTTCACCGACCGTCTTCAGCTTTTGGGAGTTGAAATTTCCTTAGACCTGAACTTTGGGCGGTTCATTGAGTCCAAAGCCAAGGTGGCTGCTAGAAAACTCGGTGTTCTTGCAAAGGTCCGGCGGTACTTCACACCGGAACAGCTTTTAAAGTTATACAATTATAGCCCGTTCGTGTGTGCAGTACTGCAGTCACATATGGGCTGGTGCTGCAAAATGACACCTGGCAGTTTTGGACTCAGTGAAAAGGCAAAGAGGCTAATTGGTACAACCTTCAAAGCCTTGAGCACAAGCGTAGGGTAGCTAGCCTTTCGATGTTTTACAGGATGTACTTTGGAAAGTGTGCGCAGGAATTGCATGACTTGATTCAGTCATCACAATTCTACCATCAGACAACCCGACGTACGGCGAATACCCACCCTTACGTTGTTGAAACGTTTACGGTCCGGACTAAGCGTTTCGCCTCGTCATTTATACCGCGTACGTCGAAGGACTGGAACAATTTGCCTGCTGCGGTCTTCCCGTCCGATTATAATTTGAGTGTCTTTAATAAATCAGTGCGCCTCACCATCAGAAATTGCATCACTGCTTACCATCAGGTGGGATCGCAGTCAAGCACTAGTTTATATTAATAAAAAAAAAATGGTGCATATTGTTACGGAGTTCAATTCCTTGCTTTCCTTGGAGTCTGTGTTCCATACCTAGCTATAACCTAGTGTTCTTTAATTTAAGACTGAATGTTAAGTATTAAAGGTTATTTCTTAGCAATCATGCAAAGTGAGATAACGGTCAAGCACGAGCCTCTCAGCAATGAAAAACAAATCTATAAAAGTCACATCACATCTGAAATTCACGGATTAATGACATAGGATTAGATTCACAATTATTAGACATATCTGGCCTATGCCGAAACTCAGTTAAAGCTAGTAACTAATTCGCCTTAATCCAGGAATATTAATAGATGTTGAATGTTAATACAATATTAAGTTAGGCACTCTATTATTTATGAGATCTCTGCTAATAAATTGTCTGCCAGCAGTTTGGGAGATAAACGGTGGAGATGCTAGTTCTGTTGTGATACCTAAGTATGTTTGTAGGTAAGTAATAATATTACGTTTGAAATACGATCAATATTAAACAATGATGACCCTAAACAACACAATTTGTCATATATATACCGCATACATCGAAGAACTGGAACAATTTACCTGCTGTGGTCTCCTCTAGAGTGAATAAGTTCAAAATCAATTCAATTTCAAAATATTTTATTGCACATAGGCTTACATGGGCACTTGTAAAACGTCAGAAGCTAGTGCACGGTTCCAAATTGGTCGTTTCCTATGGAGAAAAACCGGCAAGAAACTCCATGGTTATCTTTTTAAAAAAGTGGTTGATATTACAATATTAATAGTAGATTTATAAAGAGAACAGTGTAAACGAGTTAATGTTGTATGTAGGGTGTCAACTGATGGAACTCAAATGGGTTTAAGTCATTAAAAAATCGTTATCATTAAGTCATCAGATAATTAGGTATTCTCGCTCCACTTAGAGTGGGAAATGATTTCCTCGTGAGAAATTCTAGTGAAATATCAAATAGGAACTCTATTTGTATTATTGTACCACTTACTGCGACCTTTCTGTACGACTAACAAATAATTATTATTATGTAAATTGTCAAAATGTTTTGTTGCCATAATTTATTTAATGTTTAGACGCTAGATAGTATGAACATCAGTCTCTCCAAGGCATATAGTGTTGCCCCGTAACTGGGTTATAGAGGTCTGATAGGCAGACACTTCATGTAAAACACGGGTATTCAGCAGCATTTGGTTCCCCACCAACTGTGTTCCCACGTTGTCGTCGTGGTGGGGCTTGCGTGTCTCAATGACCTTGAGGGCTATGCCGGTAGAGCTACTCATGCCGGAAGGCCTCAAGCGAGAGACCAGACCAAGAGGAACATATGGCGGAGTCCAGTCGGACCGCCCGGAGGGTGCGCTGTCCAGAAGCGCTGGCACAACAGCTGTTGGCGCCTTCTGGATAGTGATATCGGGGAGATAGGGTTCGCCTCCGGTACGTGTCCGTTCAGCAGACATGACCAGGATGGCAAACGTGTAATGGGGACCCCACCCCATTCAAAAAAGGCAAAGCTGTGATCAGCACACCATGAGCGCGAATAGCAAAAAAATAACTACCCCAGGAGGGTACCTGCTTGCAGGAGAATCCCTCCCCGAGCAGAGCTCGGGCTGCCCCTCGTATTCTGGGGGGGGCAACCATCGCCTCGGGTCTTCGGACCCTGTTCCGTCCTCTGTGGACGCACAGAGCCAGGGTGGCTCACACTTCGGCAGCGCGGAGTCCCTGGGACCAGTTCCCAGCACGTCCGCGATGCCGGTGGAGGCCGGCCGTAGGTTTGGCCTCAGGGAGGTGAGTGAAGACGCGGCATCGGACTCAGATGCCGCGTCTTCACTCAACTCAGACGGGAAGGAGGTGGAGGAGGTGCGGGAGCCCCTCCATTTGATTGAGGTGGAGGAGTCCACGTCCAACAGGAGGAGGGCGTTCATGCGCTCCGTGTCCGACGACGAGACGGGACCTGCCCGGAAAATCTCGTCCTCGGGGCGGGGCGCAGCCCGAAAAACGGGCATAGGAAGAGGGCTCCCCGCCGAGATTGCCAGCGAGGGACGCCAGGCCAGCGCCTTAGTGCCGAAGATCCCTCAGGACTTGCCAGAAGGGATGGTGGAGGCGCTGGCTAAGTTTCGGGAGGTTGTGGCAGCCGCAATCACGAGCGTGGCCAACAAGAGGGAGAGGGTGGCCAAAAAGCGGTCTATTGAGCTGGCCAACACCTCGATTGGGGAGGCGCTGGGGATCGTTTTTGAGCCCTACGAGCGCACCCTCAGCGGGAGGTTTGGCCGGCTCGAGGAGGCTGTGGCCGCTCTCCAGGGTTCTCGTCCCAAGGAGGGGAGCAGGCAGGAACGGGGCCGATCCCGGCCC
This sequence comes from Mythimna ferrago, assembly GCA_910589285.2. Classification (NCBI taxonomy): domain Eukaryota; kingdom Metazoa; phylum Arthropoda; class Insecta; order Lepidoptera; family Noctuidae; genus Mythimna; species Mythimna ferrago. Next base: position 971,874 of record OU342689.1, read on the forward strand.
TCGCCCCAGGCGGAAGGCGAGGTTGTGTCTCTGCTGCGGCAAGAGCTGGCTGCCTTCAGGGAGCAGCAGCAGCAGCAGCAGCAGTTCCAGGGGCACATTCAGCGCCAGCTCTCCGTCCTGGAGGGCATTGTTCTGCGCCCCCCTCTCGCGGCCTCCGGCCAGAAGAAGACGGCGTCGTATGCCGCTGTCGCCGCGGCCACGACGACTGCAGCACCTAAGGCAGGCCCGTCGGGGCAAGCCAGGCGCGTGGCCGCGGCGTCGGAGCCTGCAAGGGCGGCCCCGGCAGCCAAGCAACAGCAGCGGCAGGGGAAGCCTGCCCCTCCCCCGAAGGGCAGGGTGGCGGCTGCCACCAAATCGGCGGGACCTCTCGCCGCGGTGGCGACTAGGCCGCGCCTGCCGCCTTCTCCGCCCGAAGACCCCTCGGCTGGCGCCGAGTGGACGGTCGTCGGCGCCAAGAAGAAGGCGAGCAAGGCGGCAAGGGCGGCCAAAAAGCGCAGGCGGCGACAGGAGCGCAAGAAGTGGGCCATGGCTGCTCGTCTTCGCGCCCCGACTTCCGCAGCTGTAGTGATCACACTACAGCCAGCTGCGGAAAAGAAGGGCGTGAACTACGATGTAGTCATGGCGAAGGCGAAACAGGCGGTGGTGGGCCACCTCGACGAGTTCGGAGCCTCCGGGGGCTTCCGAATGAGGCATACCGCGACCGGGGCCCGAATGTTGGAGGTCCCTGGGGCAGACAGCGGAGAGCTCGCCGACGCCCTAGCCGAAAGGATCAGGGCGTCCCTGGACGTCGAGGAGGCCCGAGTGTCCAGACCCACCAAAAACATGGACATGCGCATATTGGGTCTGGACGACTCTGTCAGGGTGGAAGAGGTGGTGGCCGCCATCGTCAGGGCGGGAGGGTGCACGACCGATCAGGTCCGGGCGGCCACCATCCGCGCTGACGGCACGGGCATGCGAGCCGTCACGGTGAGCTGCCCCGTGTCGGCGGCCAAGGCCATCACGGCCGATGGCCGAAGGCTGTTGGTGGGCTGGGTTTCGGCCCAGGTAAAGCTGCTGGAGCCCAGACCTCTGCGGTGCTACCGCTGTCACGTGGGGCACCACGTGGGGGCCTATTGCGCCGCAGAGGACCGCAGTGACCGCTGCCACCAGTGCGGACAGCCCGGGCACAAGGCCGTTGAATGCCGTGCAAAGCACACAAAGCAAAGCAGGCAAGCCGGCCGACCACCGGGCTGGGGGCAGGTCCTGCGACCCCCCCGCCAAGGCCAAGGGCAAAGTCAGGCCCATCCACCCTGACACCCTCACCGCAGCAGCCACCGTCTTGGCTGCCGCCGCTGTCGCCGCCACTCCCGCCGCGGCGGTGCCCTCACAGGGGGCTCAGGAGGAGACTGTAATGGAATGTCAATAAGGACACCATTACGTCTCCTCCAGGCGAACATCAACCACTGCGCCCCCGCTCAGGATCTGTTGCTCCAGAGCATGGCGCAGTGGTCGATAAATGTCGCCGTCGTCTCCGAGCCGTACTACGTCCATCCCCGCTGGGTTCAGGACCTAGACGGCTCGGTGACGCTAATTTCGTCGGCCGCCGCCGGTACCCCGCCCCTCGAGGCTGTTGCGAGGGGACGGGGTTGCGTGGCAGCACGGGTCGGTTACATTGCAGTGGTAGGCGTCTACCTATCCCCGACCAGAACTCCCGACGAACTCCATGTCTCCCTTATGGAGCTAAGTGCCGTCGTCGCTGGGTTTGGTACCCTCCCCGTGGTCGTTTGCGGGGACTTCAACGCCTGGAATACGGCTTGGGGTTCCCGGCGCACGAACACACGGGGTCGGTTGGTGGAGGACTGGGCCTTGGAGCTGGGCCTGGTCGTCCTGAACCGGGGTTCTGTCCCCACGTTGGTGCGGAGGCGGGGTGAATCAGTGGTGGACCTTTCGTTCGCCAGTCCCGCTCTGTCGCCGCGTGTCGTCGACTGGCGCGTTATGGAGGAGGTGGAGACGTACTCCGACCACCGGTATATCCGGTTGGACGTCTCCGCCAAAACCTCGGCCGCGTCGGGCCGACAGAGCCCTTGCGGTCCGCGTTGGGCGCTTAAGCAGATGGACCGGGAGCTCCTCCTGGAAGCCGCGACGGTACAGGCCTGGGTGCAAGCACCGGACAGGCCTGTCGACATCGACGTCGAGGCGGAGTGGTTCCGGGAGGCCATGTCGCAAATTTGCGATGCGGCAATGCCCCGAGTCCGTCCAGGACGTGGTAAGCGCCAGGTGTACTGGTGGTCGCCGGAAATCGCTGCATTGCGCAACACGTGTAATCACGCGCGACGCCGGTACGCCAGATACTGCAGGCGCCGCATCCGCCCGCCGGATGCGGAGGCCAGAGAGGCGGAGCTGTACGAAGGTTACAGAGAGGCAAAACACACCCTCCGAGCGGAGATTAAGCGGGCCAAACTCGAGGCCTGCGACGTGTGGCTGGGGTCTCTGAACGCGGACCCGTGGGGGCGCCCGTACAAGTTGGTACGGGAGAAACTGCGCCCCTGGGCTCCCCCGCTGACTCAGAGTCTCCGGCCCCAAATCGTGGAGGGTGTGGTAAGCGCTCTGTTCCCTGCGCGAGGGGAACACTCCCCCCCGCCCATGGCTCCGCCTCCGCCAGCGGTGTCTGACGCGGACCGCAATAGCGACGACGACGATAATGCTCCAGAGGTGACCGAGGCAGAGATGAGAGTGGCGGTGCAAAGGCTGAGTGCCAAGAACGCCGCCCCAGGACCCGATGGCTTGCCTGGGAAAGCCTGGGTCCTGGCCATGGAGGCTCTCGGGCCTCGACTGAGAGGGCTCTTCAGCGCATGCTTGGAGAGGGGCCAGTTCCCACTTCGCAGGAAGACGGGGAAACAGGTCCTAATCGCGAAGCCAGGACGCCCTGTGGACTCTCCGTCCGCGTACCGGCCCATTGTGCTGCTCGACGAGGTGGGCAAGCTCTTTGAAAGAGTGATTGCGAGCCGCCTCGTCGCGCGCCTTTCACGGGTGGGGCCGGACCTTTCGGACGGACAGTTCGGCTTTCGCAGGATGCGCTCGACGGTGGACGCCATCATGCGCGTGCGAGCCCTCACGACGGGGGATGCGGTGTCCCAGGGTAGGTGTGTCGTGGCAGTGTCCTTGGACATTGCCAACGCTTTCAATTCCCTGCCCTGGAGTACGATCCGGAGGGCACTCCGGTACCACCGGGTGCCCGAATACCTCTGTCGAGTAGTCGAGGCCTACCTGTCGGACAGGTATATTGTCTACCCCGGTCACCAGGGAGACTGGAAACGTCGGGAGATGTCGTGCGGTGTTCCGCAGGGGTCGGTACTAGGGCCACCCTTGTGGAACATCGGGTACGATTACGTGCTGCGGGGCGACCTCCCTGACGGGGTCAGCGTGGTCTGCTACGCAGACGACACGCTGGTTCTAGCGCAGGGAGAGTCGTACCGGGCGGCGGCCGCTTTAGCGACACGCGGGGTTGCGATAGTCGTTGGTAGGATCCAGGAGTTGGGACTCGAGGTGGCGCTGCGCAAATCCGAGGCCATGTGTTTTCACGGTCGCGGCCGTCGGAACGCGCCACCGTCGGGTTCCCAACTAACGGTAGGAGGAGTTCGCATCGGCGTCGGGACATCGATGAGGTACCTGGGACTCATCCTCGACAGCCGAGGAGCATTTCCGACGTCTGGCTCCCAAACTCAACCGGACTGGGGCCGCTCTCAAGCGGCTCCTGCCCAACCTTGGGGGTCCAGACGCCTCCTGCCGGAGGCTCTACGCGGGGATCGTTCGGTCCATGGCCCTCTACGGGGCGCCGGTGTGGGCGCCATCGCTGAAAAAGCGACCGGCGGCCATTCTGAACGCCTGCCAGAAGGTCATGGCAATTCGGATGGTGCGGGGATACCGCACGATTTCCTGCGAAGCGGCGAGCCTTCTGGCTGGCCTACCACCGTGGGATCTGGAGGCAACAGTCCTTGCACACATGCACGACATGCGCGTGGAGATGCAACGCCGGGGTGAAAGTCCTCTGCCGCGACAGGTCACGGCATGGCGGACAGAGCTCCGGCGGGATCTCATGGTGGAATGGCGTCAGCGACTATCGCAACCCCGTCATGGGCACGCCACAATTATGGCGATAAGTCCCCTCTTTGAGGCGTAGCTGGAAAGACCTCACGGCGTCCTTACCTTCCGCATGACACAGGTCCTCACCGGAAATGGCAAGTTCGGGAGGTTCCTGTTCCGAATTAAAGCGGAAGTGACGCCCGGGTGTCGCCACTGTGCGGAACGCCCGGAGGACACGGTGGAGCACACAATCGCAGTGTGCCCTGCTTGGGCGGAGCATCGCCGTGCCCTCGTGGGGGTGATCGGCGGCGGAGACCTCTCGCGCCGGGCCTTGGTCGAGGCCATGGTCCGGAGCGAGGAGGAGTGGCAGGCGGTCGCCGACTTCTGCGAAGCAGTAATGCTCGCTAAGGAGGAGGCCGACCGCATCAGGCAACGGCGCTCTCGCCGCCGCCGCCGGGATTCCGATCCCGATTTCCAGCCACCGTAGGCGCGGGCTTGCGGACAGTGAGCAATGGGTAGCTCGCTGTCCGGCCGTCCGGTAACCGTCCGGACCAAGCCCAAGTCGTCGACGGCGCGCGCTGTTCCCGCGCGCCTCAAGGAGTTGTCAGCAACAGCAGGGGCCCAGCCGGGTCGAAGCCTACTGGGGCCAGGGTAATCCGAAAGGGCGCTCGAGCCCCGGTATGAAGGCTTGAAGGAACGGGATGGGTTTTTTAGTCAGTAAGAGTCTGACACTATCTCCCGCCCCGCCCAAGAGCGGGGGTTGTCATAAGATGATTTTTCCCATCGAAAAAAAAAAAAAAAAAAAAAAAGCAGCATTTGGTTAGACTAGATGCCGGCTCCAAGCTAATTAGTGTGGGGTTGGATAAATGTAATATCATATTATTAATAACTAGCTTTTGCCCACAGATTCGCCCGCGTACATAAAATATAGCCTATGTCACTTAAGAATAAAGCAGCTTTCTGTTGATGAAAGAATTTTAGCACTCGGCCAGTACTCCAGAGATTACCTCCTACAAACAAAAAAACATAAACACAAAATTTACCTCTTCTATTATTAGTGTAGATATTTGGATGTGTGAAAAGAAACCAATTGTCAATCGCACTCCGCAGTTTAATACGCCGCTCCCGCTAATTTATTTCATTAAACACAACTGTTAGGAAATCTACGAAGATGAACTTTTATTGCCTAACGTTTGTATAATGAAGAATTATCCGTATAAACCAACTAAAAACATCCCCATAAAGAGAACAAATACAAATACCACGACACCGACAACCTCTGAACTGAAGATAAATCGTTTCAAAAAAGGGTTAAAAATTCACTACGAATCGGTGATCCAGCGCAAGTACAGAAATGGGTCGTGCGGGTTAAAACGCTGGCCTCTGCAAACACGCCGGCGGACTGACGATGATAGATGACCCTCTATTGCCAGCTCTACAACTTTCTTTGTTTGAACCAGCGACAATTAGTATTGATTGCATGTGATATATCAGTACTTTCGGAAATTATTGTTTTGTAGTGCGTGTAGGTTTTGGAATAATAACGCAAATGCAGGTTGAGTATGGAATGAATATATTTCGAAAAACTTGCCCTTATATACAGATTTGTTATAAAATAATAAAATGATGTAGGTACATTTTAAATATTCATTCGAACACATATTTGCTAAAATGTAGGTAAATTTGTATGGATGACATTCCACTACAGTACACCCCCCTTACGCGAAGCGTACTACTGGTTTCACAATTCTTTCTGATCGCGTTGTTTTCTGTACGTCATCGCAATTTTGTTCGTTCATGGTGTAGGCAGGTTTCAACCGGTCGATGGAGACGTTGGATACTCTTCCTGGAAGTTGTAGCTTGTAGTATTTCTCACATCTTTCCAATACGGGATATGGTCCTTCGTATGTCGGTTGCAGTGGTTTTTTCGTGCAATCTCTACGTAGGTATACGTTATCACAAGTACGTAGATCGGAGTGAACGAACACATTACGGTTGCTGCGCGCGACCTCTGCCGGTCGGTATGTGTTGATTGTCTGACGCAGCTGTTCGACGTAATCGTGAGTCATTCGGCTACCTTTTGTCTCGACAAAAAAATCTCCGGGTAATCGCAAGGATGTTCCATAGGTGTATTGTGCGGGGCTGATTCCTGTGTCGCTGCGTGTAGCTGCGCGCAGTCCGAGTAAGACAGTCGGCAACTCGTCAATCCACTTTCCATTTGCAGCAGTGCAGCGCGCGGTCAGCGCGGCTTTGAGGGAGCGATGCCAGCGTTCCAAAATCCCATTTGACTGTGGATGATATGCAGTAGTTCTAGTTTTGTTTATTCCCATTAGCTTCAGTAATTCAGCAAAGAGTTGGCTCTCAAACTGACGGCCTTGATCGCTCGTTATCGTAACAGGACAGCCGAATCTTGTTATCCACCCTTCGTATATCGTTTTGACGACTGTTTCTGCAGTTATGTCGTGAAGAGGGAATGCTTCGGGCCATCGCGTGCACCGGTCGATAATGGTGAGCAGGTACTTGTGTCCATACTGTGACGGTGGCAAGGGGCCAACGAGATCGACGTTTATATGTTGGAATCGGTCAGATGGTGGGTATGTTGCGATTTCACTCGTTGTGTGTCGACTGACCTTTGACCTTTGACAGGCTTCACAGGTTTTCGTCCATCGTCCCGCGTCGGCGTTCATTGATGGCCAAAAATATTTTTCACTGAGTATTTTTCTTGTTGTGCGCGTGCCGGGGTGACTGAGGTTATGCACACTTTCATACGCTGCTCGGCGAAATGTTTCGGGTATATACGGTCGAATATGTTGTGTTGATGTCTCACATAATATTTTGCAATTTGTATTTGGTAGGACTATGCGCTTCCATTGTAAGTTACTTTGTTGCATTAGGTCACGTATAGTGCTGTCTCTTTCTTGCGCTGTAGCTAGCTGCGTATAGTCGATCGTTGTCGGACAGGTGATGGTATCGATGTTGATCCGTGATAATGAATCGGCCACTACATTATCTCGTCCGCTAATGTGGCGTATGTCGTTAGTGAACTCGCTTATGTATATAAGTTGTCTTGCTCGGCGCGGCGTCTCGCTGTCTGACGATGTTTTATTTATTGCGTAGGTGAGCGGTTTGTGGTCGGTGAATATTATGAGGTGTCTACCTTCAAACATTTTTCTAAAATGTTTCATGGCCATGTATATGGCTAGTAATTCTCTGTCGAATGTACTATATTTGATTTGTGCGCTTGACAGTGTTTTTGAGAAATAGCCGAGTGGCTGCCATTTATTGTTCACGTATTGTTGCAGGACTGCTCCGGCGCACTTATCTGAGGCGTCAGTCATTAAGGCAATAGGTACGTCGTGAGCGGGGTGAGCGAGTAATGCTGCGTTTTGTAGGGCAACTTTACATGACTCAAATGCCTTTTTGGCTTCGTCAGTCCACGCGATCTTCGTTTTGTCTCGTTTCTTGCTGTTATGTAGATAGGCGTTTAGTGGTGCCTGAATTTGGGCTGCCTTTGAAATGCAATCTCTGTAGAAATTGACGGTGCCAAGGAATCTTCTCAATTGTTCTATTGTTGTAGGTAGTGGAAATTTGGTGATTGCATCTACCTTTTCTGGTGGTGGTTTGATGCCGTCCGGCGAGACAGTGTGCCCTAGAAATTTGATCACTTTCTTCCCTAGGACGCATTTTGATGGGTTTATTGTGATGCCATATTTGTTCAGTCGTTCTAGGACGCTTCGTACATGCTGTCTGTGTTCTTCTTCGGTACTTGAACTTATGATGACGTCATCGACGAAGGGGTAGGCAAAGTCGAGACCCTGGAGTACTTCGTGTATAAAGCGTTGGAAGGTCTGTCCTGCATTTTTCAGTCCTGGGCACATTCGGGGAAACTCAAATAAACCGAATGGCGTGATGATGGCGGTTTTTTCGATGTGATCTTCGAAAACAGGCAATTGTTGGTATGCCCTATTTAGGTCAATCGTGGAGAATATCTGCTACCCGTGCAACTGGTAGGTGAAATCTTTCAAGCGTGGGACCGGGTAGCGGTCTGGTTTGGTTATTGAATTTAATCTTCTGTAATCTCCACATACCCGCAAGTCTCCGTTTGGTTTGGGTACTACGTGAAGTGGACTGGCCCAGGGGCTCTTGCTTGGCCGGCACAATCCCTGGTCCATCATGTTTTGGAATTCCTTCTTGACAGCTTGGTAACGGTGAGGTGGCAGTGGGCGTGCTTTGCAATATAATGGCGGACCGGTTGTTTCGATATGGTGTTCGACGTTGTGCTTTGGTGAGTTTTTCATCGTGGAAAGTCTTGTAATATCGGGGAACTCCGCCAATATGTCGTGATACTCCTTTTCCAGGTCTATGGTTCTGATGGTTGGTGCGGAAGATCTGCATATGGATGTCTTAACTGACAGGTTAGTTATCTTGTCAATTAAACATTTTCCAGCGAGGTCGACTAATAAGTGATGGTGTTTCAAAAAATCAGCGCCGATGATGGGCTTGCTGACTGCTGCTACTATGAACTTCCATTTGAACGGTCGTCTCAGGTTGAAGTCTAGGTCTAGCGTTTTTTCACCGTAGGTAGTTATTTCTGTGTTGTTCGCTGCATATAGTTTGAATGTGGTTGGTCTTAGGATTTCGGTGCGTTTCCTGGGGATGACCGAGATGTTTGCGCCAGTGTCGATTAGAAAGCTTAGATTTGTCTTCTTGTCTTTCAGAAATAGACGGTGTGATTTTTCCCAGGCGCCAGATTCCGTCTCTGCTAACACCTGCTTTAGTTTCCCGAATTGGGGTGGTGCTTATCTTCATAGGTACATGGTCTTGTACATTTTCGTGCTCGAGCACCGAACTTTCGATGAAAGTAGCAAACCGAGTCGTCATTATGTTCAGTCCTGTGTCGATGATTTGAGTCCGAGCGGTTACCATGCGGCGAACGGTACGAGCTACGTGATCGATGACGCATGCCTCGCCAGTTGCGCCCGCGCTGCCGTCCGTAGCGATTCTGGTGCGTTTTTAATTCCGATATTTCTTTAGCTAACATGTCGATCTTCGCGTGAAGTGATGCGTTTTCATGATTTGTAGCCATAGGTGGAGTGACTGCGGTTGCCGGCGATGTAGTGTTGTGAACTGAAGATATTTGGTGGTGCAGTTGTTCTAGCATTTTATCAGCCATTATTGCTAACTCGCTGAGCTCCGTTTTCTTCGCTATTGTTTCACTCACAGCTAGGATGGCGCGTACGGATGGGGGTAGATGTTTCGTCCATATAACACGCAATGTATTCTCAGCAATGTTGTTTCCAGCTAAATTTTGCATACGGCGTAGCAGTTGTGACGGTTTCAGGTCTCCTAGTTCAACGTTGGACAACAGGCGCTCGAGTTTGGTGTGGTCGCTCTCGACGTAGGTTTGGAGGAGCCTCAACTTCATGGCGGCGTACCGATTGTTCTCCGTTGCAATTTTCGTGTCGAACATAATGTCTTGTATCTCGTCAAGGTCTGGCAGGTCAAGTTGGCGAATAAGCAGCTCTGATAGTTCTTTGTCGGTAAGTTTCCCAGCAGACACGATTGCTTCAAACTGCAAGAACCAAAGTTTGATTCTGTTTCTCCACAGGGGCGGTATTCGCTGGTTGTATGAAACAGCTGATAATTCTTGTGAATTTTGTGGCGGCGGCGGCGTAGCTTCGCTTCCATCGTTCGACTTTGAGTTGTTCGGGAACATTTTGTAATCGTCGGGGTCACCACTGTAGTGCGTGTAGGTTTTGGAATAATAACGCAAATGCAGGTTGAGTATGGAATGAATATATTTCGAAAAACTTGCCCTTATATACAGATTTGTTATAAAATAATAAAATGATGTAGGTACATTTTAAATATTCATTCGAACACATATTTGCTAAAATGTAGGTAAATTTGTATGGATGACATTCCACTACAGTTTTTATTTTTGTAAGTAGTATTACAATGGGCCTCATCAGAAGGCTATCCGCAGTAGTTCAATACAAGTAGCCACCTAAAGGGCAATGGAAAGGGCTATGCTTGGAGTTTCCTTGCGTGATTGCATCAGGAATGAAGATATCCGCAGGAGAACCAAGGTCGCCGAGATAGCCTGAAGAACCGCCAAATTTAAGTGGCAGAAAGCAAGGCACATTGCTCGTAGAATGGATGGTCGATAGGCCGAAAGGTTCTAGAGTGGCAACCGTGCACCTGAAAACGCAGTGTTAGAAGGCCTCCAGCAAGGTGACCCAACGACCTGGGATTTTTTTTCTTTGAGAGTCACAGTCTTGCGTTGGATGGGAGAAGCATAAGACCGGTCGTTGTGGCGACGCTTGGGGGAGGCCTATGTCCGACGTTGGACGTCTTTCGGCTGAAATGATGATGATGATGAGCCGTTTAGCCACGAATCCGATGGCTAAATGGCTTCCATTAGGTACATTGGCCACACGAGTTCATTGTCCATATTTTGCAAGTCATGTCAATGAAATAAAAAAAAAATATTTTCATAATGATTTTCTTTATAGGAGATTCAAATCACCGTCTAGTACTTAGAAAAAAATATTTATAAACTGACAAAGTGTCGATTGTCGTTATAATAATAATAATAACCATTTTATTTTCAGGCATCGGATGCCTAAATACATAAAATAATCTTGAACAATCATTTAAAATAAAACATATTATAACAACAAAAACTTAATTATTTAACTATAATTATATACAACATGTAATCGGCTTCGTATTGCGCTGCATGGTGTCGCGTAACCGTCCTCGAAAGCGTCAATATACGACAATTTTTTTTATCTGTTATAAACTAGTACTTGACTTCGATCCCGCCTGATGGTAAGCAGTGATGCAATCGTTGATGGTGAGGCGCACTAGTTTATTAAGAGCCTATTCACTCTAGCCTTGAAGACACCCAAATTATAATCAGATGGGAAGACCGCAGCAGGCAAACTGTTCCAGTCCTTTGATGTACGCGGTATAAATGACGAGGCGAAATGCTTAGTCCGGACCGTAGATGTTTCAACAACGTAAGGGTGGATACTTGCCGTGCGTCAGACAGAAGTCCTCTCCCTTAGAAGGTCTGTATTGTGTAATTTCCAAATATTAATTTAATTTAATGTTACCAAAAACACAGGAAGCAAGTTTGCTCCCTAATTCTAATTAATCCACATTCATTAGAATTAATGATAAATAAACATAGCACATAATTAATTAACAGGCCTTTAATCAAGCTGATGGTTTGAGAGTAACTTCAATATTTGTATACATTCAAATTGTTGTATTATTTTGAACTAATTTAAATTAAATCAAAGGATTTCCTGAATAAACTTTCCAAGGGTTTCTTATCCAAATGCATTTTTTTTTTAACTTCTTACTAAAAGTCTGTCTAAACTCGAAACTTTATGTCTCGATGTTTATATGTGTCCGAAAAGCTAGGTACCTCGGTGTCTATATGCGCTCGAGATATGTCTATAAGCCTTGGTGTTTACATGTGCCTGCAAAGCTGAGTTGCCTCAGTATAAACTTACGCGCGAGAAGCTGAGTTGCCTCAGTATAAACTTACGCGCGAGAAGCTGAGTTGCCTCAGTGTACACAAGTGGTCGAGAAGCTAGATTATCTCGCTATAATCATACGCTCAAGAAACTAGGTTACCTCGGTGTCTATATACGCTCAAAAAACTAGGTTAGGTTAGTGTGCTCGAGATGTTGGGTTGCCTTAGTGTACACATGCGCTTGAGAAGCTGAATAGACTCAGTGTCCAGTTGTGTTCGAGAAGCTGAGTTGCCTCGGTGTACACAGAGGCTTGTTGCTCTTATAATATGGAACTTAAAAAGGCGAAATGTCCGTATACTAGTAAGAACGACCCTTTCTCTTGAATATATGGGCATGTTGGCATGCCATACTTCTATTATGTTCTTCTTCTTCTTAGCGTATCGATGGCAAAACTAGTTAAATTCCTTGCTTGGCCCAGAATTCGGACATAGCAATGCCGTCTGCTGATGCTGTCATTAGGTCCCTACGTGAGTCCATTATGTTAGTTTTTATTTACAAAACCTTAGCAAAATATTCTAACCTAGCAAATATTCATAATAGGCGCGCAGATTACCTAAGAACCTTCAAAATCCAACCTTTTTTAACGTCGGCAACTGATTCTCACTAGCTAACACTAACACTGAATTTGCTCAGCGTCGTGGGTGGAAATCCCAGTAATGTGCCAACGTTTTTGTCCGGTGACGAAGGTACGGCAAGTGACGAAGGAGAGTTTACTAAGCGCTACGTGGAACGAATTCTTGTTACGATACACTATTATTTGTATTATCTTTTCCTAGACTTGCTTTAAGTTGGTGTTTAGTTCTAGCTTTTTTTTCGGCTGTAGTTATTGTTTTGTGAAGTGAAAAGAGCAGTGTGAAAGCTTCATTTATCGGTAAATGAAAGTTTTATTTCATTTTAAGTAATATTTTGAAGAGTTTAACTTTTTTTAGGTGCTTAAATCAATGGCATCTCCCACTCTAAGAGTGTGTCAGATTTTTACTGACTACAAACTCACTCTTGTTCCTTCTTTGCTTTCGGTCCAGGGCCCCGGATTTCACTTCTGTACTACTTTATCTTCGTTGTTTGATTGACTGTTATTTTGTAAAATACCAAACTCAAACATTTACTCGTACTCATTTACTTTATTCCCAAAAGAATAATAAAAACCATAACCTATGAATCCACGGAGTCTACATTGTACTCACATTCACATTATAAAATAAAAAGAGGCTTCCTATAAGTATTAATCTAATTATAAAAAACCTTTCACTCAAAGAAATTAAATACATCCCAAGAAAATTATCTAGTGGTTTAATTCATTAAACCCCAAGCAAACGCCGGCGTTCGCTGACTTTCTATTGTGTCTCTAATTACGGGATTTGGAAGGTTACTTCGAGCAAATAAAGTCCCTATAACTTAGAAGTGACTACCATCGTCATTCGTTCAGCTGAAACCACTCACATTGGAAAGTTTATTTTTAACTTAGTCGGGTCGGAAATGAAAGAATTTACGATGGTAACCCTTTTTTAGTTCCACCCACTCAAGCGTCAACACATAAGGGATTGAGTTGCGTTTGGTGGTAGGTAGCGACAATATGCAAGACATGGGCACTTCTGTATCAGGAGATAGCGGTACTTAGCTTGAAATACCGGTTCAAATTGTTTGAAAGTACAGCATTGTTAAACTTAAATTAACCTCTAAATACTTAGTCTAAGATTGGGACCCAATAATTCATAGTTATTATAGACTAGCTTTCACCTGCAGCTTTTCCCGCGAACATAATACCTACGTCACTCATAAAAAAGCAACTTTCTATTGGTGAAAAAATTTTCCAGAGAGAATTCCAGAAAAAACAGAAAAGAGATTTCATTTAAATTCATTTTAACAATATAAATTATGTCTGAATGTTTTACAAAAAAAAAAGAAAATAAATTAATAATAATAGCTAAAAAATTTCCAATAAAATCAATTAATCAATAAAATTAAATAATAATCACAATTATAAAACAATGTCAACACACAAAGAAATAATACATATATAGATTACCACCTACAAACAAAAAACAAACTTTTCCTCTTTATTATATTACAGTGTTTTTATTATATTAACTACCCACAGTTTCGTCTGTAAAAAAATGTGTGTGATTATCCAAAAGAAATAGAATAGAAGAATATAATAAACTTTATTGTACACCACAAAAATAACAAAAACTACACAGGGCATAAACGGCATGGCAAACTACTTGGATAATACTCGTAAGTTTAATAATTTAAGTAGATAATAAATGAAAAAGTAACAAATAAAGCAACAGACAAACATAATTAATTTCACATTTAAAAACGAGTGTGCTAATTATTGAAAAACGTTATTTATTCACAGCCATTTTTTTTAAATTGATGTAAACTAGTGCTTGACTGTGTTCCCACCTGATATTGTGATGCAATCGTTAAGGTGAGGCGCACTAATTTATTAAAAGCCTAATCACTCTAGACTTGAAGACTCCTAAATTATAATCGGACGGGAAGAACGCGGCAGGCAAATTGTTTTAGTCCTTTGATATACGCGGTATAAACGACGAGCCAAAACGCTTGGTCTGGACCGCAGAGGTTTTTATTCCAAAATAACCATCGAAAGAAAAGCTCCAGGGAAAAGGGAAAACGTAGGTAGGTAACTAAGAATCCTCTTAATTTGGCAACCATCAAATAATGCAATATAACGTTGGGATCACATTAGGCTGGAATCACCTGAGGGTTACTATAAGGAAAATTTTGGTGTAATCTCAGCGTTATTAGCAGACCATTAGGTTCATAAAGATTCCGATCACTGCTTACCCACGAGAATCATTTGCTTAATGATCTATCAATGGGGGGGTCTATGGTTTGTAAAAATAGTGGTCAGGAAAGAGGAGTCGTTTGGAAACACATACTGATTGCGTGGGATAAGGAATGTAGATGTTATCGAGGTAAAAAAAGATCTGGGTTACATAGAGTGAAGACTGGGAATTAGATAGACCATGAGTTTTGTTTCAATCATAATTATTTTTCATATATTTTTCATGAAAATACCAGATGAGAGTATCTAGAATTGGGAAAAATCCATACTGAAATTATAAATATGAAAGTATGTCTAACTATGTCTGTTACGTCAACACGTAACTATAAACTATTGAGCCGTTTTTGATATTTGTGTAAAGTGAACTTGAGCCCCAAGGAAGGATATGGCTACTTATTGTCTTCGAATTCGCGTCCGCTTTATCCTACATTAACGCGGACAAAGCGGCTGGCAAAAGTTAATATTATAAATAGGAAAGTAACTCTGTCTGTCTGTTACGCTTTCACATTTAAAATACTGAACAAATTTAGATGAAATTTGGTGCAGAGTGAGCTTGAACTCCAAGGATAGCTGCTTTTCAACCGTCTTTGACTTCCACTTCACATTGCGAACGAAGCCGTTGGCAGTAGCTAGTTAAAGATATGAATCAACATAAATAAACAATATACCTATGCGAGAATTTCTGGAATCCAGATGCTAATTAATAGTAGAATCAACAATCTACTAGTAATTCTACCATTTGCGAGTTTTAAATAGAACTAGCAATACAATTGTATAACTTTAACGCAAATAAATAACTGCAGCGACATTTCTAACCAAGACAAATAGTGTGCTTCGTAGGAACTGATTAATTATCTGTATACAACCTTAAATAATGAAGAACGGATACAATTCTTCGATAAAAACTAAGCTTTTAAAATAATAAGATTTAGTTTAGAAGCTTTGGTTTTTAGTTTAGATGCTAATGTTAATGTATTTTGGAATGCAAAAAGATTGGGCACGCCACAATCATGGCGGTAAGTCCCCTCTTTGAGGCGTGGCTGGAAAGACCTCACGGCTTCCTTACCTTCCGCATGACACAGGTACTCACCGGACATGGTTCGTTCGGGAGATTCCTGCACTCGATTCATGCGGAAGTGACGCCCGGGTGTCGCCACTGTGCGGAACGCCCGGAGGACACGGTGGAACACACAGTCGAGGTGTGCCCTGCTTGGGCGGAGCATCGCCGTGCCCTCGTGGGGGCGATCGGCGGCGGAGACCTCTCGCGCCGGGCCTTGGTTGAGGCCATGGTCCGGAGCGAGGAGGAGTGGCAGGCGGTCGCCGACTTCTGCGAAGCAGTAATGCTCGCAAAGGAGGAGGCCGAACGCATAAGGCAACGGCGTTATCGCCGCCGCCGTCGCCGGGATTCTGATCCCGATTTCCGGCCAACGTAGACGCGGGCTTGCGGACAGTGAGCAATGGGTAGCTCGCTGTCCGGCCGTCCGGTAACTGTCCGGACCAAGCCCAAGTCGTCGACGGCGCGCACTGTTCCCGCGCGCCTCAAGGAGTTGTCAGCAACAGCAGGGACCCAGCCGGGTCGAAGCCTACTGGGGCCAGGGTTATCCGAAAGGGCGCTCGAGCCCCGGTATGAAGGCTAGAAGGAACGGGGTGGGTCTTTTAGTCAGTAAGAGTCTGACACTATCTCCCGCTCCGCCCAAGGGCGGGGGATGTCAATGCATGATTTTTTCCCACCATAAAAAAAAAAAAAAAAAAAAAAAAAGAATGCAAAAAGATTTTAGTAATTTGTTTGAAGGTTGTTATTGTACACACACTATTTTATTTTTTATTTATGTAATAACACTTTTTAGAGTTCTGTAACTCAAAAGAAAAGAACAGAACCCTTATTGGATCACTATGTTGTCCGTCTGTCTGTTTGCTGTCTGTCTGTCAAGACTCTTTATCTTGGGAATGCGTAGAGGTATCGAGTTAAAATTGAAACCATGTACTGAAATATTGACTATTCTGTGTCTGGGTGTAATTTTTCTATAGATGTATGTATAACACAGGCTCTGCTTAGCTTGAAACTAGACGGCGTTGTGTGATAGTTGTGGAATATTCAATTATACTATATTTATATTATAAATCTCCGGTCTCTTAAAGCTGTGAAAAAATCAAACTTAAAAGTTAACGAAAAAATGAAACATTCGTTAATGTCGTAAGAAACGTATATACTTCCCGTTGATCTAGAATCCTGAAATTTGGCGTAAAGCATGGTCTTGAAGCAAAAATATAGGAATAAATCAGAAAAGAGTTTTGTTGTTACGTCAGAATAATTTTCAAGACTCCATTCGGACATTGAAAGTAAGTTTGTATGGACGCGTACTGAGGGTTCCCCATAGCACTGACGCGAAACTAGATAGAGTGGAGAGGAGCAGACTATGAATTGGTCAATCACAGTGCTCTAAGTCCCCACACCGTATCAGTGGAAATAATGTAAATGGAACGAAATGGAGCTGAAAGCACTTTCAAATAAAACATAATAAACACGCGGCCCTGAACCGGACAGAACAGAGTCGAGCAAGCTCAGCAAGCTGTTGTGCCAAGCGTAGAGCACGAAGCGGAGGGTAGCTCAACTCCATTCCGTCCCACTCCACTTTATTGGAAATACTAGCAACTTTTTACTGCTCTTCTCCACTCTACTCCACCTAGCTTCGCTTCAGTGGAAACGCACCCTTAGGTGGCATGTGTTTCATTTCCAGTAAACAGTAAGATTTTTCTATTATTACATCCCTTTTCAATGATCTTTCATTACCGAACAGGAAAAATAATTCGACACAAAATTGTATCAAATTGGATATCAAGTGAAGTGGTTACACAATACAGCTGATTGAATTCATAACGTTCGAGCATTATTACGGCATTATCCTTTGAGGAAAACCATTTCGACGCTACAGAATTACAGATCCCATATGCAGCTCATATAGCGAGCTAAACAAAACGCTGAAATAAAAATCTAAACGTTTACATCGAAATAAAGTGCCACAAAGCTGCCTATAACCGTTCTACTAACACACAATAATAATAAACGTAAATTTGAAACGCTAAAGTTAAATATACATACGTGTGTAAGCACGTAGACTCCGTTGACAATTTCGGCAACAGACCATGCACGGAACTATTCCCAGGATGAATCATAACAACTTACAATATTGCATTTTGCACTCGCTCAGAAAGTTTCCCGGGAAAATTTTGCTGTTAGAATAGAATTGTCAATGTTTCGCTATTTTCTGAACTGGACTGATCCTGGGCGGAAAGTAGTGCAATATTTCTTTTGGGACGTACAATGGTAATGACATTGGTAATTAATAAAAATTAGAAAGCAATATTTTTGTGGGTAACTAGAGACGCAGGTTTCCAAAGAAAATTAGTGGTCATAAGAATTAGTGGTGGGGTATTTAGTAATTACCGGGGTGACGAAATTCAGCAAAAATCAATATAAATAAGTTAAAAAACCATATCGATAATAATTTACAGTAGTCCGGAAGCTTGTTTATTTAGACTAAAATTCCTGTTTCGTGAAATCGATCTATAGCCACAATAATAAAGAAATGTTCACAATGTTGAGGATCTTAAGGTTTTTCAAAAAATCATGCTACATTTTGCTAGTGCCTGTCAATAAATATTTTATATTTTTTTATCTTTTTGGTATGAACATAAAACATTAGTTTAAGTATATACAAAACCCTAAACACATGTATTTATTTTTTTTATTTTTATGTAAAGAATCTATGTACAAAATTTCATAACTGTATCATGAAAAATCACAAAGTTAGAAGCTTGTTATGTCAGCAAGAATACAAGGTCACCGGGGCATCCAGGCGACTGAGGTTTTGCACTTGTACCCAGCTGTTTGATGGCGCCTAATACCCGCTATGACCTGTGTTGTACTTAGTGTCGGTGGTGGCCAACTTGTGACTTTTTCAAATATTTTTGAAAAAATAGAACATGGTGAAAAAAGTACTGGAATCCATTCAGTTACTGATTTTGAACAAACTATACTTAGGTTTCGCATTACTAAAAAATATGTTGTGTGCACGTAACGTTATGCAATCCATGCAGACCATACATATGGCGTACGGGTTTCAATTGATATCTGTGAAATACGAAATAAACTCTAATTCCTAAAGAGAATTAAATTCCTGTACAACTAGTTTCGTTAATTTAGTCACCATATAATGTGAGGACACGTAATTGTGAATTTGAACAATCCGCACATGACATCCTGTGGGACTGCAGACTGCAGAATGAGCGCAACGCAATCTGCCGGATAGTTTAGAGTTTCATCAGTCAGGAAATTACATCAGGTGAGATGGAAATTGTGAACAGGATAAATATTTCCAACGTCCACGGATCTTTGTCATGGCTGTTGTTGTGGTTACTTATTATGTCCTACCTCTTAGAGAAATTTACTTTAATCGACATTTGGGTTTGCTGTGTCTAGGCTAAAGTATGAAACTAACTAGGCAAAATGTCTAGTTGACCATGATATATTGTTATATTCTCCAAAGACTTTGATAATATCTATTGTACACTGACAAATTGTCTGTTATTTTTATGCTCACTCTAATAGGGAAGCTTACTGGCATTAACCAAATAGTGCGCAATGATACTATGCCTGACTCAGATATCATCCCAAGAGAGGGCATCATTCCCAAGAGTTGCAATTGCGCTGACTGGACACATAAGGCTGTCCATTCAACACATTATTTTCAAACTTTGAATTACCACGCGTGATAACCGTACACAGCGATTGATAATGTAAATTAAAAATATTCGATAAATAAGTCCTAAGGCGTTCAAAACCCACGTAGGTACACACCCGCTCAAAATTGCTTAAAAATCTTGTCTCATTCGAAGATCTAAACTAAAATACTCAAAAACATATAAAACGTGCCGCCTAGCGTCAGTCAACCCGTCAAATTTTACATTCATTGGCTCATGAATTTATATTAATAAATTGAACGTATCGCCCCAGAGATTTGCACGAGCATTTTAACATTCAATTTTGTTAAATAAATATTGTATTATTTGAACACTTACATCGGCATGCTGTAAAATCAAATGATTTTACGGTAACTATATTTGTTTTAGAATTGCTGGCGTTATTAGAGAGTTACTGCATGCGAATTGATAACGAATACAATATCAAGTGTTTGGTATAGTAACAATATTAGTTCTAATTAATAATTTTTAATGAAATTTGTTGTATCAATCATCAGTTAAACTGTTCAACACTTTGCTGATACTGCATTGCATTTATAAATTAGAACAATCTTTAAAATAACATAAAGTTATATAACGAAACTAGTTGTCTTCGCGGTTTCACCTGCTTTTTTGGTTACTGCGCTACTCCTCTTGGTCCGAGGTGTCATATACCTACTCCTAGCCTTCCTCAATAAATGGGCTATCAAACACTAAATAATGTTTCAATTCGAACCTGAAATTAGCATGTTCAACCAAACATACTCTTTAGCTTTATAATCTTATTATACATAACTTTTCTGTCCATGTGATTGTCACCTAACTCCTAAACAGCTTAACAAATTTGGAGAAAACTTTGTACCTATGTGAGACTGCGTCTGTAAATGGTTTGAAAATACAATTGAACTCTGAACTCTGTAGCTGGCGCTGCGTTCGGGTTTTCATGTTTTTTTTTTTTGACAATAACCCAGCTTTTGGGCAAGACAACATCTGTTGAGACCGCTAGTAGGTATTAGTATAGGTTAACAGGGCCTTTCTTATTATGATAAGTTTTTTCATAATATCATCGTTAATACCGCAAAGAGCCGTTGTTTTATTTATTCGGCAGGTACCTAAACTTTACAAACATTATTTTCCCCATCATCATTATACGCCATTTTTCTCCCACAATTCTTTGTTTATCTTACACCACGTAAATATCCTCCCTTTCTGGAACAAGTTCATAACTTCATTTACTCAATAAAAAACATGGCGCGGAGTTTACCGCGCCCCGTAACTCTGTCTCGCTTTCACTTAGTTTCAATTTGATGTAATCGCGTAGTTCCTCCGCTAGCCCCATCAGATTACGTCGTGAACATACACGCGTTGCACGGATTTGCTCCCATACTAAAGTTCTGTGACCTGGCGTTGGGCATTACTTAGGATTTTTTTTGCCTTACATGAATTTTTTTGCAATAATTTCTTTAGTCGATGCTGGTTGCGTTATGACTCTGTCTTCTCTGAAGAGCATTTGAGGCACTATGCTGAGTGATAGTAATTTTGCGAAGATATAGTGCATATTTACCTTTTTTTATTTTTTTTATGGTTAAATACCATAGCTCGCGTTTGACCAATATCTCACCTCTACGGTAAGTGATCGAATCAGAAATGAAGATTTCCGCAGGAGAACCAAGGTTGCCGTATACCTGTAGCACGAAAAATCGCCAAACTTAAGTGGCAATAGGCAGGGCACATTGCTCGCAAAACAGATGTCCATCGGCGCCGAAAGGTTCTGGGGTAGCGACCGCGTACCGGAAGACGCAGCGTTGGACTCCTACAAAGTGGACCGAGGACCTGGTAAAGGTTGCAGGAATCCGATGAATGCGAGACACACAGGACCATTCATTGTGGCGACACTTGGGGAAAGCTTATGTCCAGCAGTGGACGTCTATCGGCTGAAATGATGATGATGGAAAGTGATCGACGGCGACGATAGAAAACGCTTGCCTAAAAGAAACCTATTCCCTCTTTACTTAAAATGGGGGAGGTTATAGCTATAAGGTAACACAAAGTCAACAGGGGATTCCACTCCTAAGGTATACGCAAGATGGAAGTATTCCCTAAACGTAATGTATGTATGGTGTAATATCTATCACGTGCCTAATATTCCTATGATGATGTCATTTATTTTCCTTCATTTCTATTGTACTAATACATAAGAACAAGGTTGAATTACATAATCAATGATGAAAATCAAAAGTCTCTTATTTAGACGTCTATTCGTCGTATATTTTATCAAACGTAGGTAAGTAACATCCACAGTAGATGACACATGTTGCGTCAATGTCATGTTACAGTTATGTTATTATGTTTCAATAATCCATAACTTTGATTAATACAGCAGTATGATGCATTGTATCCATGTATTGTTGTACGATTAGAAGGAACAAGAGCACCACGAACATTCTCTGAAAGGATTCATAGTAGTACATTATGATGTAAGTGTGTAATGTTAGTGATTACAGTCGAGGCGGTATTTAGACCCGAGCCGTGACGAGGGTCTTAAGAGAGTCGAGAACGGTAATCATTGATTACTCACGAGTATCATACGACATTTTTCAATACTCTTATGAAGAAAATACAGAATATACATATAACAGTAAAACTAGTATTTTTTTTTGTGACATGGCGGTAAAAATCTGTTTTCGTATCGGGCATAGTTAATTTTTTTACTTATTCATAGGGGAAGGCTAAAGTATTTTGATCATACTACCTAGTCTTACGTTTATGTTTTTTGAGTAATTTTTTTTACTATAATTTCTTTCGTAGTGACAGTAATGTGATGAATTATAAAAAATCTTTTTCCAGTATAATGATCATAGGTTACATTTTTTCTACTTACGAGTTCGCGAAGCCGCTGACAGAAGCTGATCTCCTGGCTCAGTCATAACCAGAAACCATTGCTGAGGTAAGTGCGTAGTTGGGAGATCATCTATTACATATTGTGAGTCCTCTGAGTCAAGGAAAGCACAGAAGAGTAGGTAGGAACCAAAACTTTGATCAAATCAAAGGCAATCGTGTTACCCAGTTACTGGTCGGTAGAGGTCAGATCAGCAGTCGCTCTATGGACATTGAGCCGGGCCTTAGTGCCGCAGGCCATGGTCTGGAGCAAGGAGGAGTGGCAGGCGGTTGCCCTTTTCTGCGAAGCAGTAATGCTTGCAAAGGAGGCGGCCGCATCGTGCCGGACCGAGCACAAGTCGTCGACGGCGCGTACTGTTCCACGCGCACCTTATGTAGATGTCAGCAAACCGTAGCCGCCCAGAAGGGTAGAGGCCTACTGGAGTCAAGGGTGGTATGAAAGGCAACGAGAGAACAGGAGTGGGTTTTTAGTCAGTAAAGTCTGACACACCCTCGCGCTCCGCCCAAGAGCAGGAGATATAATAAAAAAAAATTGTTGTAAATAGGGAAAAGAAATTTCTAGTACAAAAATGTCCTATAAAATGAAAAGGACATAGTGTTCCCAGTCGGCAAGGATTAGCCGTGTGCGGGTGCGAGCCCCGCTAAATTGTAGTGTAGTGCGGCTCGTGCTTCACGGTGGGGTGTGACAACACACGCTTTAAATGTTATAGGGGTAAGGGGGAGTGTATAACGTCACTACATCAGGTCCTGTGACGTCAGATGCACCTGGCTGCTTCTGTTTTTGGAAATGTTGAAACTTATGAATGTTGAAATGCTGAAAGTGATAATTTGACGGTTGACAGGACAGAATGGAAGAAAAAACGTGTTTTAGTCGGCAGGAAGAAGAAGATGAAGCTAATTTAAGCATGAACTCGCTTTTCAAACTAATTTATGAAGCAAGGTTTAACAAATCTTACTATAAAAAAATTGTTAAACTTTCACATTATCTAGTAACAATTATAGCAACATCATAAACCGCGCGTATATCGAAAGACAGTATGACAATATGCCTGCTGATTATAATTTAGGTGCCTTCAAGGCTAGAGTGAAAAGGCTCTTAATATACTTGCGCGCTTCACCATCAATAACAAGTGGAATTACAGTCAAGCACTAACTTATGTCATAAAAAAAAATCAATGTCTCAAATATTTAGATAGGTTTGAAGTAATTTTTGGTAGATATAGATTGAGATTTATTTTAATTTTGGTCTTGGTTTTGCCCAAACTCTATCTCCTTTCGTTCAGTTCGTCCAAAGGTTGTCTGTAAGAAATTGCCCCGTGTGATAAGACCGTCCATTGTACAGTTTTTTGTAATAATTTTTGTCCTGTATTTTTTGTTTATCTGGTGAATAATAAAGAATGTAATAAATAAATCATTAATAGCTTAGATTAGCTTAGTCAGCCTTATAATGTTCCCACTGCTGGGACTCATGCCTCCTCTCTAGGAGAGCATCGTGAGGAACCCGGCATGCCCTAGAACCAAAAATTCGAAGACATGTGACATCCACCAACCCGCACTGGGTCCGCGTGGAAATCATAAATAAAACAATCTTATTGTTTGTCGATGAGTTTAAAATGTTTTTTGGTAGATTTATTGAGATGTCTAGTCTTATTCTAAAATAATTGATTGTAAATGATCCGAAGATCCTTTATAAGCCTTCGAGCCATTATGCCCATAACGGATTAAGTGGAGCTTTTTTATCATGTTGACCGATTTATAAACCGATGCACAATTTTTCACATTGCGCTATTACACTTCAAATAAAACAAACAATTTGTCATCGACACGATATCACAACTGAATGTTATGCCAGTCGTTTTCACTAAGTGAACATTCATTTTCCGATACAGCTACACGACACACGAAAACACTCAGCAACAACAATTTTGTACAAAAAAAAACGTTTTTACAGAGCGATACACAGCCTTATTGCAGTATACTACAGATTTTAACATAAAGATTATCTGCAAAAATCACAATCCTGAGTTCTTACATGGAAAAATCAAATCTGAACCTTACTTAGCTTGGCTCTAGGTAGAAAGTATTTTGTGGGAGTATAAAAATAAGGATGGTTCCGGGCTGTCCCCAGGGATATTACAGCAGGTAATATGGCGTCGAGAGAAGGCAACTCGATTGGAGTTGTGTTAACTTTGCCTACCGCTGGCTCCTGATTATGTTGCTTTTGGGAATCTATCGCTGGTTTTAGAAGGAATTATTAATTCTTTTGTTGTTTCCGATTTGATTTGTGTTCAGATAATGACAGGGACGAGCTTACTCGTCCCCAATTACTAGAGGCTTACCTGAACATGTCTGGGGAATTGGCTTTGTTCTATAGTTTACCGGCGTGATGCTGTGTTAGACGTAACTAGCGTAATGTGGGTGTTTTATACCTGTATTCAGTCCTTTAAGAAACAGATGTCTATTTTTCACAACGTGGAATTGAATGGACAGTTACAGTGATCTTAATAACAGTGAAAACGTTTATATTTATTGTTTTCCTAATGAAATTAATTCAAAATATTTTATTTCACATTATGATTGACATATTGCTACTCTGTTAGACATTATTATTTCGATCCTGGTTGCCTTACTTTTTATTTCCGTTTGACATTATTATTTTGATCCTGGTTGACTTACTCTTAACTTCCGTTCGACATTATAATTTTGATCCTGGTTGACTTACTTTTTATTCCCGTTTGACATTATAATAGTCTTATTTTATTTTTTATTACTATGAGCTTTATTACGCTGAATTAACATAAATATATCACTATATATTTTTTTTTTTTTTTAGAAATTGCCACGGAATCTAGAAATTTGTAAAAACATACATGTCAAAGTGATGGCAAAATGTGGAGGACTTCGTTATAATAAAACACGTATGTGCTATACTATACCCATATTTGCAAAGTAAATCATTATAAGCATTTAGAAAACGTTAAAAGCCAAGCTTCAATTCGTAGTTTCTAGTGGACAAGAATCGGTAAAACTCCATGTTTACTCATAAAATATCAGAAAGATGATTCCTTTGATGAGAACTTACCTACAACGTTACCTATTTATAATATTATGTAGATGTTAAAAAAGAAAATCAATTTGCAAATAACAAGTCTTTTGTCCGTACTGGTGTATTGTATAGGTATCCTTTAGCGGATGATAAGCGCGGGTCGCAGGTCCATTTCACACTTCACTAGGAGGGGATTCATAAGGATTAGGTCTTAACCTTCTGTGTATCGCAGGGAAGCAGTACTGTCTATAGACGTTCAGTCTTGCAAATTTCCTATAGAATCTATTTTGTCGTTGGATTGAGCCCACTTAGGGAGAGAAATAGGTATTTGAATGTGAAAAATCAATAGTAGTGGAAAACTATCAAATATCTTTTGTCGTTCTGGGTAGAGCTTGAAGGAATGTCAGACTTTTACTGACTAAAACCCACCCGTGTTCCTTCAGTTGCCTTTTGCGTTCCAGGACCACGGTGACTCTTTCTAACAATCTCGTAACTTTCGCACTGTTTTATAATTTTGGGTTTAATTTATATTACATACTAGCTTTTGGCCGCGGCTTCACCCGTGTACATAAAATATAGCCTATGTCACTCAGGAATAAAACAGCTGTCTATTTGTGAAAAATTTTAGCAATCGGATCAGTACTTTCAGAGTTTACCTCCTACAAATAAAAAACAAACTTTACCTCTCTAATATATAAGTGTACATATGTTCAAAAAAAGAGCAATCGTGGCCGAGTGGTCACGACCCCGATTTACGAGTTTTAGGTCACGGGTTCAAACCTAGCCAGGCGCATTACTTTGTGTAATTTATTTCATCACCACTGCTCTCAAAACGGTGAACGAATACATCGTGAGGAAACCGGCATGTCCTAGAACCAAAATTTCGAAGACATGTGACATCCAACAACCCGCACTGGGCTCACGTAGTGGATCGACCTATTTCCTCTTAGAGAGGAGGTCTGAGAGATTTATCAATGATGCTATGTGTTCAAAGCCTGAACACGCCACATTTGCGTCGGTAAGTTTTCTGAGGAGTGACTGGAGAGGCGTCACGGCTTTCTCGCCTTCAACATGACGCAAGTCCTCACCAGTCAGTTTGGTAGGTTCCTGTTTCGGATTCAGTTGAATGAAACGCCTTTGTGTGGACTACAAGGAGGACACTGTGGAGCATACGGAGGACGTACCCTGCTTAGGTGGGCACCATTAGAGCCCGAGTCGTCGACGGCGTATAGTATTGTCATTAAAACCGTAGGAGCCCCGTAGGGTCGATACCCGTTAGGACCACGGAATATTTTGAAATAGTTAAATAGTTTCTAGAACGCAAAAGGCAGTTGCAACTCACATGTGTCCTTCCGTTGAAGGACATAGGTGGGTTTTATTTAGTAAAAATCAGACACTCCCTCTAGCTCCAATCGAAAGTGAGAGAAGTCATTTGGCCATTTCTTAAATTTTTTTAAATCTTTTTTTTTTCTTTGGGGGTAAAAATCATCCAGATGATGTCATCTGGAATGCGGAGCGGGTGTCAGTGTTAGACTTTTACTGATTAAAAAACCCACCCCTTTCCTTCGTTGCCTTTCATACCAGGCCGAGCCTTCCTTTCAGAAATAGACCTTTGGCCCCACTAGGCCCTGCTGAGCCCCTACGGTTGCTGACAACTCCTTGAGGCGAATGGGAACAGTACGCGTCGTCGACGACTTGGGCTCGGTCCGCAAGGTTACCGGACAATTCCTTAACCTAAAAAAAAGTGTGTAAAACTATTCTTCAGAAACTCATGGTTTAGGTGAACGCCATAATTCTACAAGAAACTCGTGCAGACGTGTTATAAATACGTTCATAACTTAGGTACATATACTAACGTGAACCACGCCATAGCCGTTTCATTCACTTACTCTAAAACCTCTAGTTTTAAAAGCGTAAACGAAGGCGGAACTTTTTAACTTTTGCAGCCTGATATTCTGAAAATATTATGAAGTTCTGCAATTGCCTCGAAATTCATTTAAAAAGTAAAGTAAATCTGATGGACTTAATCTAGTAACGCAAACTGGAATAAACTGGTTTAAAAACTAAATATAACACTCGAGCTGTTGGTTTTTGCATTTTTAATTATTATTTTCTGTGTTCTACTAATGAGATCGTAAGTTTATCAAGTGATACTGACAAGAACTCAATTAAAATGATTGCACAAAGCGTTGGGAAGCCATTGACTAATTGACACAAATCCATTAACATTGCCACTGGATTTGTGGAAGATTGCTACTTGTCAAGGAAAGAAGAAAGAATGAAAAATAGTTCATTTGCGTAACATATGGCGAAAATGACAACTCCCTATAATTATATCGGAAAGATATGCATCACATCCACGCTAAACGGCTAGTGCTCAGCAAAATGCTGAGGTTTGTGTACAAGACAGAGCCACAGCACTGAATTTCAGCGCCAGCCATCGTCAACGGTAAGACGTTGATGGGCCAGGGTGTAAGATAATTAATCTTCTATGTTTTAACTATTGGGAAGGTGGCCTCCTCACTTGGACAGTAGCTCAGTGTAGGTTGGCGGGTGATATACCTATACGCATTCTTAAAACAAAAATGATACTACACTAAACTATTTTTAAAAATATTTACGCAAAACCTTAACTTTTTAATGTAACTAACACAACCCATTTGTAATCCGATTTTCATCGAGTAAATACTCCAAAGTTACATAACTGCAAAGTTATGGGATTCAAAATTGTTTCAATCTTCTCATGTGTATCGTGGCAACTTCTAAAATAGACATAAAATACTTGAGATATAAATTAACAGAAATACGGTTTTTGTTTAATCAGTTTTCTCAGATGTATCCACTTCTCGCAAAAGTTTAAATAAAAAAGTTTTTAGTGTTCCAAGTTATATTTATATTATCTTAGAACACTAAAAAGTTTTATACATTGATAGTTATGTTTCTTTTATTCCCAGAATTAGGAAGAAAATCTCGTATACGAGAGCGAAAACTGCACTGACTTCTATGTCTTTAAATGTGTATATATAGATAAATAATTGAGCAGTGTTGGCCAAATGGTAACGGCCCCGACTTACGAGTAGTAGGTCGCGGGTTCAAACCCAGCCAGGCGCATTACTTTGTGTAATTTATTTCATCACCACTGCTCTCAAAACGGTGAAGGAAGACATCGTGAAGAAACCGGCATGTCTTAAAACCAAAAATTTGAAGACATGTGACATTCACCAACCCGCACTGTTCCCACGTGGTTGATTATGGCCCATTCCTTCTCCTAAAGAGGAGTCTTGAGTCCCAACAGTGGGAACATTATAAGGCCGACTATGCTATGCTAGATAAATAATCATAATTCTAACGCCACTCCGAATACATAGGTACCGAAAGACGTATCCTACTGGACATAGATTTCCTCCAAGTATCCCAAGTGTGTCTTTTTTATGTGTTCTGGGTTTAACCAAACAGAAAAAAAAAACCGGCCAAGTGCGAGTCGGACTCGCACATGAAGGGTTCCGTAGCAGCAAGTAACATAATAAAAGGTCTGGTCATAGTTCGTTGTAACTTTGATGTTTTAATAACAGTGTATTTTTTTCTCGTTCAAACCAATTTTCGTTGGTGGTTTGCATGGTAATGTACATCATATATTTTTTTAGTTTTATCATTCTCTTATTTTAGAAGTTAGACGGGGACGACACACATTTTACTACTTTAGAAGTGTCTCTCGCGCAAACTATTCAATTTAGAAAAAAAATAGATTAGAAACCTCAATATTACTTTTGGAGACCTATCCATAGATAGGTGTTTGAAGAAAAAAAAAAATTGGGTTTCAGTTCTATAATATATAATATTCCATAATATTCCACACAACTATCACACAACGCCGTCTAGTCCCAAGCTAAGCAGAGCTTGTGTTATGGGGACAAGTGATAAACATACATATATATTTCTAAATACATACATTTTATAAATAAATTACACCCAGACACAGAACAAATGATCATGCTCATCACACAAACATTTGTCCTGGGTGGGAATCGAACCCACGACCTCCGGCATAGCAGTCAGGGTCACTAACCACTAGACCAACAGGCCAGTCAGTTCTAAGTATAGGGACCCCATTTTTTTCTTTTTTTTTTTCGATGGGAAAAATCATCTTATGACAACCCCCGCTCTTGGGTGGAGCGGGAGATAGTGTCAGACTCTTACTGACTAAAAAACCCATCCCTTTCCTTCTAGCCTTCATACCGGGGCTCGAGCGCCCTTTCGGATAACCCTGGCCCCAGTAGGCTTCGACCCAGCTGGGCCCCTGCTGTTGCTGACAACACCTTGAGGCGCGCGGGAACAGCGCGCGCCGTCGACGACTTGGGCTTGGTCCGGACAGTTACCGGACGGCCGGACAGCGAGCTACATTGCTTTGCTGTCCGCAAGCCCGCGCCTACGGTGGCTGGAAATCGGGATCGGAATCCCGGCGGCGGCGAGAGCGCCGTTGCCTGATGCGGTCGGCTTCCTCCTTAGCGAGCATTACTGCTTCGCAGAAGTCAGCGACCGCCTGCCACTCCTCCTCGCTCCGGACCATGGTCTCGACCAAGGCCCGGCGCGAGAGGTCTCCACCGCCGATCACCCCCACGAGGGCACGGCGATGCTCCGCCCAAGCAGGGCTCACCGCGATTGTGTGCTCCACCGTGTCCTCCGGTGGTTCCGCACAGTGGCGACACCCGGGCGTCACTTCCGCTTTAATTCGGAACAGGAACCTCCCGAACTTGCCATTTCCGGTGAGGACCTGTGTCATGCGGAAGGTAAGGACGCCGTGAGGTCTTTCCAGCCACGCCTCAAAGAGGGGACTTTCGCCATAATTGTGGCGTGCCCATGATCGGGTTGCGATAGTCGCTGATGCCATTCCACCATGAGATCCCGCCGGAGCTCTGTCCGTCATGCCGCGACCTGTCGCGGCAAAGTATAGGGACCCCCAAAATTTATTGCTTTTTTCTATTTTTGTGTGAAAATCTTAATACGGTTTCGTTCTTTGCCATTTGGCTACGGATCCCTAAAAAGCAATTCTATTCAGGAATAATTTACAAATTATTTTATTTGCCCTTTGACCTTAAAGTAGATCACGCTAATAAAAAAACAAATACATTAATAAATAAGGATCGCGATCACTTATTCACAAGATTAATGTATAGATAATGTTCTTATTGAGATCACAAACAAGTTGAATATAAATAATGTATGTATGTCAACACTTAACCTACAAACGTATTTAGGTAGATGGATGTTACTGAAAAATCTAGATCAGCAATTAAGTTAACTAGTGCCAATTTTGCGTTCACGCCGAATAATTTGAGTTAATTAAAGAAAGTAGTACAGTAATAGTAAACAGATCGATAAAGCATACTGTAAAATAAACCTTTTACCATAAAAAAAACTGGATCCGAAACATGTACCGCTGAAACACCCTTTTCCAATGTAGACCTGCGTTAGAAGGACGTGAAGGAGTAAGGACGGCGTGGTGCCACTATACTATCAAAGACACTTCTGCCTGACCAAAGTTCATTTTTGCTTGCACTCGAAACGAAAACTTCGAAGGATTGAAGCGAAATTTTTTTTAAGTGTTCAGGCGGAAATGACCGCGATGGTACATAATCCTCCTAACTTTGCTGCAAGTTATGTTGCAGAGCAGATACAACAACATAAATTGAGAAGCATTCCTTGCAAAGAACTAAATGTCTATTAAGCCATTTTTATTAACATTACAAATGCAAAAGTTTGTATAGGTTTTTGCACACAGACACATAAAAAACCGTATTTTATATTTTTATGTTCAAACCGCTTAAAATTTATTAGAATTGAACACAGATACATTATATTTAAATAAAAGGACTTGAAAGAAGATATAGGTTTTTCATTGCCTACATACCACGCAAGTGAAACCAAGAGCAAGAGTAAGTGAAGCAACATTACATTTATTGTTTGTCCCAACTTTTTTTATGTTTTTTCTTCCTTATAAGAACGCACCCAAAACATTCAATACCATAAATATCTCTGTTCTACCGCCGCATCACGTACATACATTTGTTATAAACAAAATTAAACAGCCGTTTCTGATTTGCCGCCCACGCGATATACTAATATTAATCGTTCCAATTTCCATCTTTTCTGAACGTTAATCACTTTCGTTGACGGTCCCACATGATATCGTGTGTAATGTTACACAGTGTACAAGTACACAGAAGGATCAGTTGCAAGAACTCACCTTCGAGTATTAAACATTAGATTTTTCTCCACGCTTCACTTTCGTGACCTATCCTATAAAAATCATACATACTAGACACATACAATATGGAAAATAGTAAACATCAATATTTTTAAGGTTCCGTAGCTCAGTCGGCATAAACAGAACCTTTACCTATAGGATCACTTTGTTATCAATCTATCCGACTGTTCGACTCTTTTTCTCAAGAACGTGTGAAAGATAATGTAAATCTGAAAGTAATATCTGTCCAAGTCTGCTACTCCTTGAAGTAGTAAAATTTCGTCAGTGCAGTTTAAGTCAGTTTATGCTTCATTTATGGCGCATATTTTGACATTCGCAAGGAAATCTATAGGTACTTATAGAGCATCTCCGTTGATATTAAATTTGGCAAAATATAACGATTCCAAAAAACCTTCGACACTTGATTCTGTAATCGAACTATTTACACACCTAATTACTTTGTAAGGAACCCTCGCGTGAGTTCGACTTGCTCTTGTTTTTT
The DNA here is from genome assembly GCA_910589285.2 of Mythimna ferrago. NCBI lineage: Eukaryota > Metazoa > Arthropoda > Insecta > Lepidoptera > Noctuidae > Mythimna > Mythimna ferrago. The sequence goes on from OU342689.1 coordinate 1,003,728, forward strand.
TTTTTATTTTAAAGTATTAACTTCAAAGATTATCTTCTGTTTACTTAATTATTTTACTTTTCACATAAAGTTTAGATCGTGGATAAAACAAAGTCTCACAAGTAATAAGCTTAAATCCGCACTCTGCACCAACTCTACGTAATCAAATTAAAAAACGCCAGGATTTTAAGATCTACCAAAATTTTCGTGATGGAAAGAAAAAGACAATATTTAACTGCTTGAAACCATGAGGCATTTGAAAATATCCGTTGGTATACAGGGGGATGATCATGCTCATTAAAACTTTGCAAAAGGGACGACTGGGACCCGAATACGAAAATTCACAAAATCCTGTCACATACTTTTTATTACTCTCTTACATATAAAACAATGTCCTTCACCAAGTCTGCCTGTCTATCTATATACAATATAATATATGTCGGTGAAGTCAATAGTACGGAAGTGTCAGTAAAGTCAATAGTACGGAAGTGTCAGTAAAGTCAATAGTACGGAAGCCAGTTTGACAACAGGCCATCAATGGATACGTTACATTACTTAACAGAGTCTAGACTGATTTCCCGTGAACCGAACAGTCAAAGGCGGCAACCGCACAGACGCGGTCCTCTTTTCTCTGTCGGCAGTCGCGTGGAACAAACTGAGAAACTGTCCCACGGCTCGTTGATAATACCTGAAGACTACACATAATAAATTACTTACGTAGACTGGAACAGTTTGTTTATTGCTTGTCACCCAATCGCCCACTAAATTGGGTCTCTGAAAAACATTTCCACTGTGATAGCCTTCTCTAAATTAACATATAAAAAAAAAACGATTGAGTGGATTTTAATACGGTTTTCATCAATCGACAAAGTGATTAACGAGGAAGATTTAAGTGTATAATTCATGTATAGTGTAGAAGAGAAAAGCTGAGAATTTCAAGAGTTGCTAGTAGTTAATAATACTTAAATTTAATTTATCTAAGATGCTTTTTAGATTATTACATCCTTCTACTTTAAGGCAGACGTAAGACTTTGATGCTTTAAGATAAATTGGATGGATGTGTAATGTTCATTCATACTATAAGATACTCTCTTTACACATAGATCACATCTTCTAAAGATATGAAGTGACACTTCTGTCTCTAGCCTCCGCAGTCCTTACGTCTATACATGTATATAGAACATTTAAGGGCTTTGTACCCTTTGTGTCCCTTTGGTGTGCGCTGGCTTGGAAATACCTAGCGAAGACCCAGATAAGGTCGCTCGGATAGAAAGTAGAAAAATAATACCAATCCTATATGCTGAATTTGGAAAAGGATCTTGTCAGCAACTTTGTATTCTTGGGTAGGTGGTAGTGTTTGACGCAGTGAGGTGAAATTTTATTGCTAAAGAGACCGCTGTTTGTTTTGAAGATTATGATTTGCTGATTTGATTGTTCGTAAGGTTTAAGATTATTTAGTTTTATAACTGGCAGACACGTAGTCTCCGAGGTTAATTAATTAACTAGCTGCCGCCAGTGGCTTCTCCTATATGTAAGTAGATATAAAAGTATCCAAGGTGTTATTCTAGGACATGTTCTCCGTGTGTCAAATTTATTACAAAATTCATATCATTTATACACACAATCAGAAACATTTGTCTTTATAATATTTGTGTGATTTTCTGAAAATAATGGAATATATCTTTATGTTCCAGTGTACATATCTAAGCAGCTCATTATTCCAAACTCGAAGGTATTATTTACGAGAATTATTAGTTTTGCTATATAGCAAACAGATGGCAAATCCTCGCACAAAAACCAAAATGTTCAAACTGTTGTTGCAATAATATCTTCTCAGTGACTATCAATATCGAAATTGTCATTCAGTCATTTTAGACACGTTACAGCTTTTCTTTTGAGGTGGTAGATCATAAACCAATCGTTAATAATCTAAGGACTTCTCCCGCTCTAGGAATTAGCGAGACGGTGTGTCAGACTTTTATTGACTAAAACCAAAACTAAATTTTAATTATATGAGTAATTGATAATATTGCACCTACAACAATTAGTCTCTGCATCACCCAAATGTTGACTGGTAGAGAATGCCTTAAGGCATTAAGTCCGCCTTTGTACTCTTTTGTGCATGAAGTATAAAATAAATAAATAAATAACCACAATTGCGGCCTTAAATTGCCCTTTGTGTACTAGGAAAAGAAAACCCGTGCTGGGTTTCTCCGAAGAAGACAGATTACAACTAAGATGCAAATGCAAACTTTCTTTCAAAATGCAGTAATTGAATTTCTGCTATAATTTCAGGCCCATTGACATTTAAGTACATATTTGAAACGTAACTTTGGTCACAAAAATGCCATTTTCAAAACAAATGCCACACAATGACACAATCCCACCATCATTAAGCCTAAAACCCATCTTACGCATCAAAACTTAAACCAAAAATCTTCAAAACCCCAACTAATTAAAACAATAGGCCACTTACAATCAGCATAATATCACGAAAGTCGTTATCACGCGAGCGCAGCCCAGTATGTCTGTGAGTGCTCAACTTCAGTTTCATTCATTAGACTTAAAACCCTCATTACAGCTCTGTACTGGAGTATCGCCAAACTGGTTTTGTTTCTGAACTTCAACGATTATTGTCCAAGAATAGCTAATACTGGAATGGTAACTCGGTCAGAGTTCAGTCAGTTTAGAGGCATGAATCGACAGACTCAGTCAATCCAGTTTACTGCAATCCACTGGTAGAATTTGATAGGCTTCGTCAGGGTAAAAAGTAAATTTATAAGGCCTGATACTAGAAAAATACTGAATGTAAAATAGATCTAGATTCAGTATTTAAATCCTGTCTATCTGGTACAAATTAGTTTCTGACGTTTTATAAGTGCCCATGTTTTTATAGGTGAAATTAAATATTTTGAATTAAATATTGCAAACATAAATGAATATTTTTTTCTCATGAGGACTGGTCAGTTCTCTCGTTATACAATTACAAATTGCCTTGTCGTATTTTACAAATATTCTCAGAAATATTTTTCCGCAACAAAAATCTTCCCCTAACCACAAACTCTATTCCAGTATTACCATAGTCCATGTAGATACACGCGACACTTTGGCCATTAGAAAGTGGCTCTGATAGCCGTAGCTAGCCGACGACCATCCGCCGACGTTTCACTTCGTTCTATATCGCCTTTATGTCTGTTATATTTGTTACTATTACTGTCGTTACTATTAGTGAAGATATTTGGCTGTAGAGACTTGTGGGAAGATAGTTGTTTCCTAGGATAAGATTGACCATTTTCTTAGGTATTAAACTGCATAAATACATAATTAATATAATAGGATGAGTTGTAGTTGGGATATACTTACTATAATCCTTTGAATTATGAATGACCTAACTAGGAGTGGAGATATTTATTGAATCATCAAACTTAAGTGACAACATATTGCTCGCAGAATAAAAGTGGATGAAGCCATTCTGCTGTAAACGATAAAGAGAAGGTGGTGGTAGTGTGTGTGTTGAATAGTCCAAAACTAGATTTATTTTTAATTAATTGCTCGGAGAGTTAGGGAGAGCTGCACTGCTATTGCTCTATCATTATTACCAGTTCTGTGGCAGTGGTGTGAACAGTGATAGTCCAGTGATAACAAGCTGGCGATTTACTTTTTGTAATTTATTTCATCAGCGCTGCTCTCAAAACGGTAAAGGAAATCATTTATTTATTTATTTAACCTGAACGACAGAATGCCAATTACACTGATTACAATAGGTAAAGATTATGTAAAACCTAATTAAAGAAAACATAACTCACATTCAGTCTTCTCGCAAATCGCCAGACATTTGGTCAATATCTCCTTCCATTCATCAGCAAATAGATCTAGTCTAGGACTGGATTCAAGGAGAGCGTTGAGTGCGATTAACAATCGCGGAATGGGTGACATACGTCGTGCAACCGTACACTACAAATAATTTATGCCGTCTTGCCCGGCAATAGTTATCAGGGACAAAAATTTTACACAGCTCCCCATGCAAACTATGCGAATCGATTGTTCCGTGTATGATTTTGCAGGCAGTTACCAGCTGATTAAAGGCTCGTCTAACCTGGAGCAAAGTAAAACCCAGACAACCTAACAGAAACTTGGTTGGATACAAATATGGATAGTAACCAAACCTACGTTTGTAGAAACATCTTAAAAGTGCTTTTTGGACTTTTCCTATCATAAGGGTATAGGACTTCTCGTATGGATTCCAAACACAAGCTTGAGTCAAGTTTGCTTCTAACAAGTGTGTTATACAGAAGTCGGATTACTTGATGGTTCTCACGACAATTTCTAAGGACAAACCCCAACCTCCGAAATGACTCTTTAGCTAGAGAAGTAATGTGATCATGAAAAGTAAACTTAGTATCGAAGATACCACCAGGATCTTTAGTTGTTATCACTCTTGCTATTTCTACATCATTTATAGTATAAGTGTATTGCACTGGGTTTTGTGAACGACTAAAACTCATAATGCAACATTTGGATGGATTGAAATTCATTTTGTTAATCACTGACCACTCACTTATAGCGTCAATATCTTTTTGGAGGGCTACACAATTTGCTAGAGTTTGGATCTCATAATGAGGCCACACAAAACCAATAAAAATTGAAGTGATGTGACATTCACCAACCTGCACTTAATCCGCATGCCAAATTGAGGACCATTCCCTTTTTGAAAAAGGAGGTCTGAATCCTAGCAGTAGGAACATAATAAGGCTGATAATACTTTTTTTAGGTCCCATCTCAGTCGTAGATAACTCACAATTAGCATAAACAACTACACAACACGTAGGTCAACCCAAAATTTTCAGCTTCCCTACCATTCGCAACTCAGGTTTGACCACACAACCATCCTAGTTAACCCTCCCTAGCCGGATGACTGCGTAGAATAATTAATTCTATAGCGTCACAGAGATGATTTAGATCCCAGTGGAGCCCATAAGTTATGCCAAAACTATACATAATAGTTCCCGTTTTAATTTAAGATCAACAAGGAATTGTGGCGCTTGTTTAGACGGTGAATTTAATTAAGATTGTATATGGTTCTTAGCTTAATTTAAGCGAGCACAAAAGGTCCAATCAGAGGCTTTTACATTTGAGCAGTTTTTATGATGTTTATGAAACATAAGTTGATCGCAAAATTGAGGTGGTTTAGACTTTAAATCACTATCTTCTTTCACCTTCCTGCTGCTGGAACTAAAGCCTTCTCCTCAGGAGAAAGAATGGGTCGTAATCCATCACGCGAGGGGGCCGCGTGGTGGGTTACGACAATTGTGGTTTGGTGGATATCACATGTCTTCGAATGTTTGGTTAGGTTAGAACCCGCCATCTTCAACTTGTAAGCCGGGGCCATTACCACTGGGCCACCACTGTTCCATATTTTACGCGCTTTACACGTCATATTTTAGCATCTTTATTAACCCTTCAACCACTTGTCGGATTTGTCCGACGAGTTATGTTGTGTCCTATTCACCAGGGTCGTGTGTTGCGACTGGGTACACCATCTCGTTTCGCTCTTCAATCCCCATAAGTGAGAGAAGGGGTGACGAGATGGAGTATTTGTTCGTGGATGTGCAAACGTGGCGGGTTAAACGCGAGAGTGCTGGTCGGATATATCTGACGTAGGTGGTTAAAAGATTAAAGGTAGACATTATCATACATAGAAAGAAAGAAAAGAAAAAGATTTTTTTTTCTTGATAGGCTTTCTTATTGATAGGCTCACGTTTGACCACATTCTCACCTGATGGTAAGCGATGATGTAACCGACGATGGAACACGCTTGCTTAGAAGCAATCTATTCACTCTTGACTTAAAGACCCCTAGATAAAACTATTTTATTTGACATACACACTCGTAGATAGATACACACAATGTAGTAACAACATGTAGACACTCATATTACGTCACCCCGTGCGAAAAAATGTAGAACGGCGTGACGTTACACGTAACTTTAATGGGCTATATCTTTGTCATTTTTGGTTTAATTTACAAATAAAAAAATACGTGTCCCTTATTTTTGAATAATCTAAAAGACGGACTAATTACATTTTTTACGGCAACTAGCCTATTATTATACAAAAAAAGAGACAACTAACAATGAACAGGCTTGCAGGATTTGTCATCATATAAACACCGTAAAGTCAGTCCATTTATATAAAATGTAGAACTCATTTAAGCTACTGTAGGCATTACCTATTACATTATTCAGAATAAATGTACACGGTTGAGTACAAGGGCTTGAATTTGTACTTAGTTAAATTCATTTTAGGTCTCTTGTATATCTGAAAAGGGGCTTAAGAGAGAAAACGGGATTTTTTTGGACTTTGGATCAGTTGTATAGTGTCTTATTTCCGTGAAAAAATTTTGTACAACGTTTTTTTCCTTATAAATGATAAATAATAAGAGTTGAAAATACTAAAATTTTATTCATTTTGGTTGGTGTCATGCTAATCACAGTATCACGCTAAAGTTTTTTTTTTAATTGATATAAACTAGTGCTAGACTGCGATTCCATCTGATGGTAAACAGTGATGCAATCTCTGATGGTGAGGCGTACTAGTTTGTGTGTATATTTGTCACTTTTTATCACTCGAACGACTGTACGGACTTTGATGAAACTTGATGAACGGGTAGACTATGGAACTTTTTATTTCGGGAATATTTTCTATTAAAATAATTTTCCGGTATCACGCGAACAAAGCCACTGGCAGCGGCTAGTTAATTATAAATTATAAAACAGTACACCCCAGACTACCTGTTTTTTTTATTCTAAGTTACTCCATCAGTCTATCTTGAAGTTGACTGGTAAGTAAAATAATAATAACAGTATCTGGTAGATATCCTGGCGTCAACGACAAGTCCGTCATTGTACCTACTGGTTTGAGTTTATTATTATTATTATAATCTTTATTGTACACCAAATAAACAAAAATACAGGACAAACATTTAAAAGAATAAGTGCACAATGGGCGGTCTTATCGCACAGGGCGATCTCTTACAGACAACCTTTGGATGGACTGAGAGAAAGGAGATAGATTAAGGGTTGTCAGTGTACAAACATCAGATATAATACTAACAAGATACATTAACACAAATACATACATACAATACTAAAAAAAAAAAAAATATACTAATAAATATCAAATATATAGTTGAATCAGGAGAAGAAAAATATATCAAAGAGAAAGGTAATGCTCCTTCACCATCTTTTTAAATGTTGGTAGCGTTTGAGCACGCCTTACTTCGAATTTCACTGAGTTTATTGTTTTATTAACTGATAAATTAGAGCCTTTTTATAGAAGACCCTGAAGAAATACGAAATCCAGGTAGAACAACAGGGGGTGTTAGACTTTTACTGACTAAATACTCTTTTAAAGGGCAGCAATGGCTCTTTAGAACATTTTCGCAGAACATTATTACGACATTTTTTTGAGGTGAGAAAAGTATCAAATGGAGGAGCCACTGTAGGGTGGAACAAGGGGAAGTGTCAGTTTTTACTGACTAAAACCCACCTGTGTCTGCCAGTTGCTTGAGGCGTTGTAGGACATCACAATCAGCCTACAATCAGATTTAAAGCGGAGTAAACAAAAAAATCTCTTGAACACTAAAAGTCTGTATGTTTTTTAATCACATATCATTGACGGCTCAACGAATTTGATTTGAACTACACACACACAGGTAAACAGTACCACGGAGAAGGTCACATCGTCAAAGTTCCACTTAACCTACCAGAACAAAAGAAAAGACAGGAGGAACAGAGATTGCCCACTCAAGTTAGCCCACTTACCAGAGCCAACAACCAGCAATAGAATATAATACTGGCGCCACTTAGTGAGGAGACCTGACTCCAAATAATGGAAACAAGAGAAGACAAAGAACAAGACACAGGTAAAGAATAATTTAGAAAAGAAATAATGCTTTTTATCACTGTAGTTCGTGCACGTAAGATAATTTTCGATTTTCACGGAGATGAATCTTTTCATAAAAGCGAACTCTCACTAATAAAATTCTCTGAAAATAAACTCTCTAAACAAACTAAAGATTTTTCAATAAAACAAGAACACAACAGATTATCCCCGACCTCTCACGAACGAAGTCTTATAAACTATTGAAGTTGTCAGCGTTTTTCTTCAACGTTTACTTCAAACTGCGAAGTAGTCTGTGGGACTCAGTTTAGCACCGAAGTGAATGAATAATGCACACTGCAGACTACAGAAAAACTACGCTATTGAGGACAAACTGAGAATAGAGTTGGAAACTAATATAAATAAGAATAACTGTTTTGTCTCTGCTCGAAGGAGGTCAAAATGTTTCAGCATAATAAATAAGTCATAACTTCAGTTTCAGACATATTTATACAGCCAACCATGAATTATTTTGTGAAGAAATTCTGCTGAAAATGCTGTAAACACTACTCGAAATAGAAATTTAAAAATTCTTTATCATAATTCTAAATGCAACATTTTCAACTGTTGACATAAATATGAATATATATGAATTTCTATTTCATATTTGTTTTACTTTTCATAGTGGATTAGTTCTAGGTTAAAATAAACGTCTTGCTAAATTCATAAGTCATAAGTAATTTATTTCAGAACAACATATTAATATGCTTTAAAGAAATGATAAGTTAAGTAAAACAGTGAGTTTTAAACATCGATTAAAATGAATATAAAGGGAACAGAAAGATTAACCTTTCAATCGTGGTAATTAGAGACACAATAGAAAGACAATAGGTGCGCGAATGCCGGCGTTCGCTTGGGGTTTAATGAATTTGTAGCGACATCTATGGCGCCACATAAGAACTACGAAGAAAATACAAAATCCTGCATCGCTCAATCAAAGTTCTCCGAGCGATTTGAACATATACGACAGCCCGAAATCATCTATCGGGCAGTCGCCCACCAGACCATAACACCTGTCCGGTCGGAGGATCCTCCCTTTTCAACGGAGGTTTGCGGGACTTTACTCTCTGTTCCGCTTACATCCAAACTGGTGACCTTCGATAAAGAACGTCAGCGCAGGCTTCGTGCAGCTACTACTTCGTGACGTCATCATCACTTCCTCAAGCTTTCGAGCAGCGAGCCATACAGCCAGCACCCACGTCTATGAAGGGTATGCTGACCACCAGCATGATTACCTGGTCATACCTGGTCATCCCCCTCAGCCTCATCAGCGACCTTGGCACACCGCACCTTCGGCCAGTCACATGAAGAGCTATGAAGAACCTCTCCTGGTCAACGCCAGCAGTCAAGCCCTACATCGCACAAGCACCTTTCCGACTCACTGGAGCCAGCAGCACTACTCCGACTCACTGGAGCCTGCAGCATCATGCCGACTCACTGGGACATCATCACCCCGACTCACTGGGGCATCACCGCAGACAGTTCCGACTCACCGAGAACTATGCGGCATCGGTTCCGACCCACTGGAACCAACCTACGCTGGCCTGGCACGCATCTAGAACCATCAATCTCCGATCTCCGGAGGTGAGTAATGTAGCGACATGTATGGCGCCACATAAGAACTACGAAGAAAATACAAAATCCTGCACCGCGCAATCAAAGTTCTCCGCGCGATTTGAACATATACGACAGCCCGAAATCATCTATCGGGCAGTCGCCCACCAGACCATAACACCGGTCGGAGGATCCTCCCTTTTCAACGGAGGTTTGCGGGACTTTACTCTCTGTTCCGCTTCCCTTCAAAAATTAAAATTAAAATTACACACAAATCAGAAAGCGAATATAATCTTGTAATAATTGTACAACAGGTTGGTGGTTATTATGTTAATATACGGAATAAAAGGTTAAAAAAACGTTTATTCCGGTTAATCTCTGAAACTGCTGCACCGGTTTTGAAGAGACTGATGGATAGCTGATGTTACAAGAAGTAATTCATTTTCCTGAAGAAAAATACGGGACAATATTTCAAATTACGGAATATGTCTTCGAAACAGTTGATCGAAACTTGACGGCACACTATTATACGACGGTATGATATTATAAGAAGACTCTGAACACAGTAGATTGAAAAGAAAAATAGTTAACAATGATTTGTTATTGTATGATTTTTTACCATTATGATTAACCGATGCTCGAAGTTAGTAATAAAAACTTACAAATTAATATACTCGAAAACTATAACCGTCATTCTTGTGCAGAAAAGGAATATAAGCAAATGAATAGGTATTAGCTCGCTAAGATACTTAAGGGGCCGGCGGAGGATGAATTTCCATACAAACGTAATACCACGCTCATTTGCAGTTGGAGCATATATCCAACATATTATGATGATATTCGGTTAAAGACAATATTTATCTAGGTTCCTACGTCGAGAATATTAGAAATATTGTTATTTTTAATACAAGAAAAGCCAAATGGCATGTTTTGCCATTTACGCTATAAAAAAGTGCGAAATACAATTTGCTTAAATTTCTTTTTGTTTTTTTAAAAAAGAAAGACGTAGGAACCTAGATAAATATTGTCTATAACCAAATATCATCATAATATGTTGGAAATATGCTCCAACTGCAAATGAGCGTGGTATTACAGTTTGTATGGAAATTCATCCTCCGCCGGCCCCTTAAACTGTAATGTATTTTGAATCCCAAATTATACTTAAAGCTCTGCATATTTTTGGTTAAATAGACGTTTGAATAAATATTCTATTTCTAATATGAAGAATAAAAATACAAAACCAAGCATGGGTATTTCTTTACGAGGAATTATTTTACACACCAACCCCAGGTTTTGTAAAATCTGCGAACTAAACAAATATTTTTTTTTTTACAAAATTTTTACAAAAAAATTTGATTAATATTCTTTAAATCCACACGAACAAAGTTGCAGGTAACATCTAGTAGTTATAATAAATCCAAAATGATAATAATTAACATTCTATTAATGTACATATCATAATGATATATCGTTGTCGCGACTTGTCGTATTAATTTACGAGCTTATCTATACTATAAATACTATTTTCTCAATAAATAAGAAACTTAGAGTAAGAACAAAGAAGTATTAAATCAAAATTTAATACTTTTTTAAATTGTAAAGGTAACGTGCAAAAAAGACAGACCGAATGATATCTGGAACTTGTATGACCCATATTCTATTTCTGTAATTTTAAGAACATGAAGTACAAATACTGAAACACACAGGTACTTTCGTAACTCACACAGGTAAGTAAAACACAAAGGTAAAAATAACACACACAGGAAGATAACTTCCCTCCTAAATCACGATCATCAACAAGCCCAATCTCGCCTTCCTAAACCAATCACCGAACGCCTTGAACTCGACATTCGATGCGCGTATAAAGAAAACTTTACAGACGAATTTAACATAACAAAGAGGAAAGAAAACACAAAAAATCGAGAGGAGAAGCCTTTAAACAGATGAGACACACTTGTCTGTTAATAGAGTGTAGACAAAGGTGTTTACCATGATAAAGGAGCTGAAAAGAGCGGAAAAAAGCGGAAAAAGCGAAGCTAAGCTACACGGTTTGCTCGATAAGTGAAATAAGGTGCCTCGAAAGGCTGTAAGCTATTATTTCGTCTAAATGGAAAGCAGTTTACTGTCTAAATGGGTTCTATATCGGGGCCATCTTTGTGAATTTATTTTTTTCTCACAAAGAGCAGTCTCTAATTTACTGGAGATAAATCTGTGATGTTTACGAGCTGATTTAGTGTTTCAAGTTGTTGAAAGTATTTTTTAAATGATGTCTATATTCCCAAATCATTATTTCAGACAATAGACGTCCACTATAAAGGCGTATATCCAACGTTGCAACTTCCAAAATGCGGTCGCCACTCCAGAACTTTCCTCCTAAATCAGTCGTCAGTATATAAAATAATGAAAATTGTTCATCATACTTCCATTATATTGAGTTTTTCGATGGTGGGTACCTTATAGCTAGGAGTGTACTATATCATGACCATATTTGTCATAGTAAATAATAGAATTATTCTAATACACCCAGATAAGGCTTGAATACAGCGTTGCTACGTTGAATGGCAATGCTTATACGTTGGTCAAAAAAAGCCCAGCCTTCTGGTCACGTGAAAATTTTTATAATATATTTATTTTTACATAAAAATATTATTTCCGCCTAGCGGCTTGATAGCCAACCTCACCTCTTGACATTAGAAAAAAACAATATAATTTTAGTCCTATCAAATTTAATTAATTTCTACTAATATTGTTAAGAGGTAAAGTTTTTTTTGTTTGTAGGAGGAGGTAATCTCTGGAAGTACTAGATGGCTAAAATTATTTCACCGATAGAAAGCTGCTTTATTCCTGAGTGACATAGGCTATATTTTTCATACGAAATTTGAAAATAAAAATAATTAACCGTTTTGCTCATATCTTCCTTATCTATTCATTATGTTTGTTAGTTAGTTTTAAGATTGCGTCATTTAACATCAATTAACTGTTTTTCTTTATTTCATTGTCTTGCCAGTTTGTAAATTAATAATATCACAATATCAGTCTGATTAGGTGTTGCTAAATTGGTAACAGGTTGCAACTGAGTGACATTAACAAATTACCAATCAGAGTTGAGGAGTGAACACCGCAAGTTAATTCGAGATCATCCGAATCAGAGTTAATTGTCGCTGGTAATTGCCGACAAACCGCAGACGTGGCTGATTAATCACCCGCACCTAATCGATGACAAACTGATGTTTGACTGTCAAGGTCACAGGATCATGGATCGTTCGGAAGTCACAAGAATAGTGCAGTAAGGGTGCGTTTCAACTTTTGTGGGACGAAGCGGATTGTGATTTGGCCTTTCACATTGCATTACTTTTGCATCGTAAGCCCATAAACTAGTGCTTATATTTTTCTTAAATTTCGATTTGCGAACTGATATGAGTGTTAAACAGAAAAAACCGGCATGTCCTAGAACCAAAAATTCGAATACATGTGATATTCACCAACCCGCACTAGGCCCGCGTGGTTACGGCCCATTCCCTCTGCTAGAGAGAAGAAGCCTGAGTCCCAGCAGTGGGAACATTAAAATACTGATTAAGCTATGCTTATGCTAGGCATATTGTAGTTCAATAAAGCCGAGAATTTTAAATATTAAAAATGTGATTGTAAACGCAAGGCTTAACTTATGGTCGAATAGATACTTATAAACTTTGAGTATTCGACGTGACTGTGGTAAAAATTAATTCAAGAAGATAACCTGTTGATAATTCTAATCAACAAAACTTCTAAGTTATCTGCATAGCGATTGAATTTCGACAGTTGCATGAGCAAGTTAATAAGCCAGTCCAGTGTCAGTGCGGTTTGAACGGCGTCAATTATAAATGATCGGTTAACCACAGACTCAGTTGATTAGGACTGCCGATGGTCAATCAGAAGCTAGTAGTTTAGTAGTGGACGACCAAGTTTAGGGTTACTAAGTCCTGCATGTATGTACATTGAGAACAGTAAAGGGTTTAATGTGTGAATTAAGGAAGTAGGTGTAATCTTGTTTCATTTTACTTTATAATTCCACACGAAAGAAGTCAACTGTTGGACATAAGCCTCCTCAAACATCGCCATTACGTTATGCGAGACGCACAAGATCGGTTGTCTAGTGCGTCTACAGTTCGCGCCGTCAACGACTTTGGCTCGTTCCGGACGTTTATCGGACGGTCAGACTGCGAGTTACCCATTGCTCGCCGTCCGCACTCGTTTGATGGTTAGGTAATTTGCATAGTAGTATTTTCTTTATTAGGTACGTGTATAGTATGCTGCTTTTTTTCTGTTATTATCACGGTTTTATTGGTCCAGACAGAAGCCTTTGTTAATATATATTTCAAACTAATGATGATATAAATTATATTACTCCTAGTTGCCACACAAATGTGTCAAAGCACGCCTATCGTAAATTGTCATTCTGGCCGACTTATTCTATTGATCAGTGACAACATTAATTTTGGAAATACATTTTCCGATTATCACCAATCTTAAAGGTCCAGGAGATAAATGGGTCACCCCGTAAACTGCCGTGGCAGCAGTGGGACACCCCATAAACCGCTAGTTTTGGGACGTCCGCGGACATGCCATCGATTTTCATCTAAGGAGGTCGCAGGAGGGAGAAATAAAAAAGCAATAAAAACGTCCGTAGCGTTATTATTTCCTGTTATTTTGACATCACCCCCTCTTCCCTTTCCACCCCGAGGTTGGACTTCACTAAATAAATAAAGTAGTGCTTATTTTTGATTGTGGAAGTGACTTTGCTGAGCCAGTGGTACCAAAAGGTACCAACATTTTGCCAATCATTCATGAATTTTTGGGACAACTGATTGATGAGGTGTTTTTGATAGTCACTGTGAAATAGATCTCATTATCTTCAGAATTTTCTGTGTTTTATAAATTTTTGGAACGTCGTCTTGAGGTAACGTATCCCAAGGATAGGATGAAATAACGTAACACTTACTTCTCTTCTTTTGCTGTCACTAAATAATGTAGACCGGTATCTATCTGCAATTCAACATAGTATGGAGATAGCGACGTTTGCAACCTAGCACTGGGCAAATGAGTAAACTACAATTGCGGCGGGAAGTCCCTTCTTAGAGGAGTGCCACCTCGTCCTCACTTTGCTCATGACGCATGTCTTCACTGGACATAGGCAGTTTGGAAGGTTCCTATTTCGGATTCGGGCGACAGAAACGCTTGGGTGTTACCATTGTGTGGACGGCCTGGAGGACACGCATAAGGTGAAAGTCTGCCCCGTTTGGGTGGAGCACCGCCATGATCTCAATACTCAATACTCAATACTTTATTACATTCCATATTGTATACATAGGTGGTATAACATATTTTGAAGATCAATATGGACCCTGTCGGGCACAGTAAAGTTAGGAGAGAGGATGAAGGCTAAATTACAATGCATGGAATTTATTATTATTGACAGATCTAATAGATGTAGTTATATATGTATATGGTGTAATTTATAAATTATGTTTATTTTTGTCATCGTTATTATTAAATTGTATATGCATGTTTATTTATTATGTCTATGTAAATATAAGTATTGGTAGATTTTGTTAGAATTTTATTTATTTTTTCGTCATTACATATTATGAAATAGGTCATATTATTATTGATTAATTTATGTGTGTAATGTATAATATAAGTAAATTAAATGTCAGATATTTTAACTTATTTTTGTCGTCATTATTTTTAAATTATGTCAGATATTTTATTTATTTTTGTTGTAATTGTTATGAAATTATGTCATTATTGATTAATTTATGAATATAATGTCTTAATAGAAGTAAATTAAATGTCAAATATTTTAATTTATTTTTGTCGTCATTATTTTTAAATTATGTCAGATATTTTATTTATATTTGTAATCATTATTATTAAATTATGTTATTATTGATTAATTTATGTATGTAATGTCTTTATAAGTAAATTAAATGTCAGGTATTTTTATCGTCATCATTATTAAATTATATATTTATTTAAATTAATTATGTATAAATTTTATTTAAATTTTATTCACCATAGTACCTAAATTATTTTGCGCTTCTGTAAGTACTTACATTTATTACAGTATAATTAATAGTTTTTATTGTAGGCGATGTTTATCGTTATAGTATTCGTCTATAGTATAGTAGCATTTGTCTATTAGAAACTGTTTCAGTTTATTGATAAACATATTATTACTATCTGCATTTTTGATGAATTCTGGCAACTTATTATACATTTTAATAGACATAACAAATGCGCTAGAAGAGTGCATTTTCAATCGGGAAGCGGGTATGTTAAGCCTATTTTTATGTCTAAGTGTAATTTTAGTTTGGATGTCCTCTCTTTTGGTATAGAATTGTGGATATTTTAGAACAAATTTGCAAATTTCCAATATATAAAGACAGGGTACGGTTAATATTTTTAGCTCTTTGAAGTAGGGTTTACAGGAGTCGGTGTCTTTAATATTCATTAATATTCTTATCATTTTTTTCTGTAAAGTGAACAGTGTCGGTGCATCTGTGCTATTTCCCCATAACATAATTCCATACTTGAGCCATGCAAATGCATATGAGTAATAAGTAACTAAGGCTGTTTTAAGATCTGTTGTTTTTTTTATTTCTCTGAGGGCGTATGTAAACTGAGATAATTTAGCTCTTATTTTTTGAATGTGGGATTTCCAATCTATATGTGAATCTATGTCTAGGCCTAAAAGGGTGAATTTATTTACAACTTCTAAGTTTTGTCCGTTGTAATTAAAGTTAATATTTATCGGTGTTTTTTGTCGCGGGTAGAAAGTTATTATTTTTGTCTTATTATAGTTAATTTCAAGGTTGTGCTCGTTCATCCAGTGTGTTGTATTGTCAAGTATGGAAGTCAGTTTTTGATTTAAATCTAAATTGTTGTCGCATGGTGTTAAAATAGAAATATCGTCGGCGAATAACACGCATGGCTCGTTGATGTGGTCAGGGAGATCGTTGATATAAATAAGGAACAGCAGACATCCTATCACAGTTCCTTGTGGTATTGATGCGTTTACGGGTATGTTTTGAGATCGGAGTAATTTAATTTCTCGTGTTTTACAATTGTAATATTCAATTTCTACGACTTGTTCTCTGTTCTTTAGGTACGAGGTTAACAAATCATGTCTTTTCCCGCGGATACCAATGTTATACAGCTTATTTAGTAATATATCAAATTGAACTTTATCATACGCTTTCGTCATATCCATCTCGTGGAGGCGATCGGCGGTGCCGAACTCTTTCATCCGTCTCTGGTAAAGGACTAGGTCTGGAGCGAAAGAGAATGGGTTCCTTCTGCGAAGCGGTACCTAATAGATACTGTGTGGAAACAGACACCGTCACGCCTCTGCCGCTGCCACTGCCACTATCGGGAGTTGCAGAGTGATTCCACGAGTCATTTGACAGATGAATTACTCAAAAAAAAAAAATCAAACAATATTCTAACCTTTTTTTACTTTATCTTGGCTCCGCATATTTTTTCAGCATCTGGATTAATATAAATGTTGCTCTTTGTCTCGGGCAAATCTGTAAGAAAAGAATCCAAAAAATAACGATACCTTTTTTCAGACATTTTCTTTTGAACTTGCGTACTTTAAGTACTTATCGTTTAGCTATAAATTCAGCCCAATCAGAAACTAACGTAATATTATTATCTACCATTACTTTTCTTCTGACTTCAACCTTCTTCATAAAAGTCAAGCCTACACTTAATGTTCCTCAAGCCGACACGATTACGGTAAATGGAGCAAACGTTTATTCGTATCCAAAAAACGAGTATTTTCGTCCATCGCATGACATTCCGGTTCAGTGCTAACTGTTTCAGGAAGGACACTTCAATAGGGCTGCCAACCTTCTATGTAAAAGAAAAATAATAAACAAACTGGAACAGGGTTCTTTTGAAAGAAAATAGAACAGAAAAATAAAAAATGTTTTGATACTAAAATTGTGGACGAGCTTGCTTTATACTAAAAAAATTGGGCTGTTTCACTTTTTGGAAATTGTAGAAATATATCTTAAAAAAGATGTCAGTTGAGGGCTTAATATTTTTTATAAGAATAGAAAAATCATAAACTATTGAATTCCAAGACCAAACAAGAAACCGTAGCTTTTTTAAATAAATTTAATTTGTGTTTTCAGACCAAAATGGAAGATCACATTCACTTTTCAAATAATTGTACTAAAACAAAGTCATTTTCTTCAAAACTATTCTTACTGCCAACCCTACTCGTCGTTCAGTCCCAAGAGGAACTACAAATTAGAGGAGCCTTAGGACCTTTAATTTGTCGACAGTCGATTGACGCGTTATTTGCGACAATCGCACGATCCCACGACAATTGCGACAATCACACGATCCCACGATTGCGACAATCGCGATCCCACGGCTAGACTTTACGAACAAATTCCTTTCAAAACTTTCCTTGGAGTAATTAACTGTTCGAGGCTGTTCTATTGACGCTAAAAAAGCATTTTCATGGCATTTTAAAAAATAGGGTTCCTTGTTCTGGAGAGGGCTGGGGGAGGAATTTGTAATAATACGAAGAATTAGATTATGTAAAGTTGTTTGCGATTTCGAAGTTTTAGCTTTAGTTACTATTATTTTACTGTTGTTATTTGTCTTTAAATACAAGGAGGAGTAGGGTTCAGTATTATTGCACAGGAATTAAATAGCTACCATGCTATTGCGGATATTGAAGTAGACATTGGTTTTTGGTTTTAATATTTACCGATTGCACTTCTCATAAGCTTGGGTTACTTGAAAAAGAGCACCTTATCCTGCCTTCTGCATCTAGATTGGTTGAGTTATCGTCACCCTTGTAATAGGACCCCATCTCTTCTTCGTGGGACAGGAAATCATAATATTTTCTCCTGTTTTGGAAAGAGCAAGAAGACATATCAAATTTTTACTAACTAAAGTCCACCTGCATTCCTTCAGTTACCCTTTGCATTCCAGGGAGCGATAACTCTTTCAAACACTCACATAAGACATTTAAATGGTGTGATTTTAGCTATCTTCCTAGCGATAGCCTATTTATTGTGGTGGGAAATCATCCAATGACATGTCTCGATCGAAGGTGGTAGCTGTGTCCTTCAGCGCTTTGCATTCCAGGTCCACGGGTTTCCTTTTCAGAAATTCCACGTGGCTCTAACGGACCGATGCCCGTTAAATATGTGGAATTTTTGGAGATGTGGGGTTACCAGCTGTAGTAACTGTGGCAGAAGAAATGAGATGAGAAGAAATGTTTCCAACCTAATAACATTTTAGTGCTAATTGCGAAAATGTATTATAATACACAATACCCCTGTCTTATTCCTGTACCAACATTCGAACCGAGATTCAATCATCAGTCCCCGCAAGTTTTCCTTTTAGCACACTAAAAACGGAATTCACAAAACTAACACGAACGAACTGTATTACTTCGGGTAACTCGCAACATCAAACTGCCAACAAAATGGCCGAAATGATTCTCGTGAAACTCTCGGTATAATTCAAGTTTCTAATTCAACACACATTACGGGCCGTCCACATGAGTTGCGCGTTAAATAAATTACACATGTTCACTTGTTTACAATTCCAGTATAATTTAATAAGGGTTTTATTTCAATGTTGCCAGCCCCGCATTAATTTGTGTCCTACATTAACGTTAACGTGATGTTGTTTAGCTTTATAGCTTATTTGATGACTATTTTTAACTTTAATTATAATAATTTGGATGTAACAGATATCTATAGTAAGTTTTTAGGAATATTATGATGTTTTTTATTTGGTCTTTGCATGCCTATTTTTTTTGTTAGGTTCATCTGTATATACAAGGTGTAAGGGACAGCCCTCCACAAACTTTAAGGGCTTGCTCAGTAGACGAAACTGAACAACCTGCTTTAAATTTTTTTTTCAGGAAACGAAAAAAAAAATCCGCCTCACCATACAAAATTACTAACTTGATTGGACAGTTTGTATGGAGAGGCTGAATTTTTTTTTCGTTTCCTGAAAAAAAATTTTATGGTGGGTTGTTCAGTTTCGTCTACTGAGCAAGCCCTTAAAGTATGTGGAGGGCTGTCCCTTACACCATTTATACAAAAAGAGAAACTGACTGACTAACATATTAACGCACTACCGTAAATACTGGGATTAAGGGTGCGATATTCTGCACAAGGTTGTTTATGACATAGACGAGCACTAAGAGAAGATTTTCTAAAGAGATCAAACAAGAGCTCAAAGTTCGTATTAAGAAACCTACTTTCATGCGCTGGCAGAACCTAGTCTATATGTATATATAAAAGGATAAATCGACTGACTAACATATCATTTGGCATAAAGCTACCTTTTATGATGTAGGTGACTACTAATTCTTAGTGTATATTACAAAATTTACCCCCTAATGGGATGAAACAGAGTTCCAATGTTTGTACCGGGTTATCTACTTTTATACAAGTGAAACCACAAGTAGAAATTAGTTTATGAATAAAATGATTTCTCATAGAAAAAAACTACATACTCATCAAATAGAAAGATAATTTGTGAAGCAATGCCATCATCATCATATCAGCCGAAAGACGTCCACTGTTGGACATAGACCTCCCCCAAGCGTCGCCACAACGACCGGTCCTGTGCGTCACGCATCCATCGGATTCTCGTGACCCTAACCAGGTCATCGGTCCACCTTGTTGGAGGCCTTCCAACGTTGCGTCTTTCGGTACGTGGTTGCCACTCCAGAACCTTTCGTCCTCATCGTTCCAACCATATGTTCTGCGTGCAATGTGCCAACAATTCAAACAATATTAATTTTAATTTCCCGAAATGTTAACCAAGATAACCAAAATCCTCAAAGGACCAACTATCATTACAAGCAGCTTCCCATTAAAATCTAAAAATTGTACCCCACCCTCTATTATAAGTTATTTATCGTCTCGAAGTTCGGGGTACAGTCGTAACGGGCAGGCGGCGGCGCCATTGCACCCAAGGTCACGCAACTTATATTAAACCGGACCCTAGCTCAAACGTTACGGCTTTCAACGTCTTTAATCCTCAACTTTGGTTCGTTCTGGATTGATTTATGGACACTCTATTTTAGGCTTAGACTTTAAGAGCAATGAGAGGACGTGCACGTCATGAGGAATTACATTTTTTGAATTTAAGCCCAGCAATCTGTTCGCTACATCATCGATCCAATAAAGCATAATCACGCACTAGATCCTGGTATAGTAGATGAACTACGCCTTAGGAATTCATCATCATCATCACTGAAAGAGATCCACTGCTGGACTTCATCATCATCATAACAGCCGATAGACGTCCACTGTTGGACATAGGCCTCCCACAAGCGTCGCCACAATGAACGATCCTTTGCGTCCCGCATCCATCGGAATCCCGCGACTCGCAGTAAGCTATCGATTCACTTTGTAAAAACCGGCCAAGTGTGAGTCGGACTCGCCCATGGAGGGTTCCGTATCAGCAAGTAACATAATATAAAAGTTCTTAATATAGTTTGTTGTAACTTTGATCGATGTTTTAATAATAGTGTATTTTTTTAGATTTATGACGTATTAAAAAAAAAAAACTACTTACTAGATCTCGTTCAAACTAATTTTCGTTGGTAGTTTACATGGTAATGTACATCATATAATTTTTTTAGTTTTATCATTCTCTTATTTTAGAAGTTACAGGGGGGGGACACACATTTTACCACTTTGGAAGTGTCTCTCGCGTAAACTATTCAATTTAGAAAAAAATGATATTAGAAACCTCAATATCATTTTTGAAGACCTATCCATATATACCCCACACGTATGGGAATGATGAAAAAAAAATTTTGAGTTTCAGTTCTAAGTATGGGGACCCCCAAAATTTATTACTTTTTTTCTATTTTTGTGTGAAAATCTTAAAGCGGTTCACAGAATACATCTACTTACTAAGTATCAACAGTATAGCTCTTATAGTTTCGGAAAAAAGTGGCTGTGACATACGGACGGACAGAAAGACAGACATGACGAATCTATAAGGGTTCCGTTTTTTGTCATTTGGCTACGGAACCCTAAAAAGGGTCTTCCAGTACGCAAAAACTTGATACTAAACTAAAAATAGTAGTGTTTTTTAACCATACAGATCTACTTCTCTGGAGTAATCAAAACCAAAGTAAGTGGCTCTCACACTGGTTCGTCACTCCAAAAACTGCAGTTACACATATCTCTGTATAAAAGGCCTAGTTTTGAAGGTGGACGATTGGCAAACGTTGTTAGCACTTCGTTTTTTTTCGAGCATGACCTAAAACCAATTAAAAATGGGGTGTCCAACATACAGTTTGTATTGACAGCAACTAACTGCCATAGGCTCAGCTTAACATTTTTGTTACTCGCATCCGCAGGATAAAATTGTGACGTTAGAATTTTATTTTTATGAAAACGTTCGTTTGAATTTCGAATTTTTTTTTTTGCTTGTTTTTGGTTTTCATTTGGTCTTTTGATCATTGGTTTAGTTACTGCATAGTATAGTTTGCTTTATGTTTATTTTCAGGTCTGTCAAATGCAGGCATGTTTTAAAAAATAACTACGTAATTTTCAAGGATCATAAAAAAAAATGAATTTTCGAAATATTAAAAAAAAAAAATACTTTTTTGCTTTGCACAGTTTGGGCGTTTAAGTAATTTAATATTTAGAAAATCTTTAGTTTGTTTTATAAAGTAGCTTTATTTTACATTATAATGCTAATGTAACAAACACACCCTAATGCTTTTATAGTATTTGTCAACAAATGTGTAGTCAGCAAGTCATTCCCGGCAAGCATTGCTAGGGTAGGTATCGTTATAATATTGGTATTCGAAAAACAAAACGATACGAAACATAAATTTCCAACTCCATTATACGAATATCGAAGTTAGTTCAATAATTCCATATCTTTTCCAGTTATTAGATACGTAAATATAAAAATACAATGACATACACAACAATTTTCCAATAATCCACTAGGAATCAGTTTTCAAACAATAAAACTTTTCTCCCCACCACCTGGTGAGCAAATATCCAGAAAGAGATCCAGCAAGCGTGTTTGAGTTCACCAACAAGCCAGAAGAAGCCTTCTGACGTAGACGTACCAGGAAACCTCACCTTAGCTAAACTGAGAAGAAGGTGACAAAGAAAAAAATAATAGAAACTAATCAAAAAACCTCGACTACTATAATTTGTAACGTTTTTTTGTTTTTAGTTTTAATTTACGGAATTAAAACAGCATTCAGTAAGAACTTGGAGAACTTATTTTTCTAGTTCAATGTTATAAAAAAACTGTACATGTTTGCTCGTTAAAAAGAACGTTCATTTTATTTACGAAACTAACAAGAACCCAGTCCCAACTCCACAATTACCATTCCTTAATTCAGAAGCTTCTGAATACATTCCGATATTCCCTCAAGTCATAAGATTTACAATTATGTTTATTATTCACGAGATACACAGTGGTAACTTTTACGATCGAGTCTGGTTTGAAGCAGGACCATTTATGTAAATCGACTGTTCCTAGGAGGCGGCATAACAAATACACTCCACTTGATAATATTTTGTATACATTAATCATTAGTTCGTGGAAATGACCATGTTATTCTCTTGGAGGAGCGTATCCAACGTAATATTAAGCAGAAGTAAAATTGACTTAGGCCTCGCTGGGGAATGGCCGGTCAGAATAGGCACGGGTTCTCAGATGGAAGAAATGCCCGAGTGTCACCATTGTGTAGACCGCCCGAAGGGCACTTTGGAGCACACGGTAGAAGTGTGCCCCACTTGGGCGTAGCACCGCCGTGTCCTCGTCGAGGCAATCGACAGCAGCGGAATCTCGCGCCGGACCGACTGCTTTTTTATAGTCCGTAAAAGTCACAGGATTAGACACAAGTTCAATTACCAGTAGATTTGAATGTACATCATATCTGTGTATGTTTCTATGTCTATTAGGTATACCTAGCCACTAACTGCATCAGGCTGCTTAAATATGACTTGTTTGAAACTTCTATTTAACTTTTTCTGGTTAGATTTTTATATCAATAACAGAGTAGCAAATTATGTCGGCTTCTTCACTTGATACACACTTCTATTTTCATAACCCAAACTCAAAAATGAATAGTTTCAATTCTTAAACTAAGGATAAATATTTGGTTGAACATTGGCCCAACTCGCCAACACACCCAATCCTAACGTTTGCACAAGTTGTAAACTAGGAATAGTAACACCACAGGGACTGGAAACAAACATTTTGGCCAAATAGAGGGAAACTAAGCAAGTACAGTCAACATGCCCGTAATATATTACAGATTCTGTACTTATGTCTGTTGGTCTTAGTGTTGTACCATCTGGAATACTCTGTACGGAGTAAGCAGAGAAATAGTCAAATTAAATTATTTTGTTGAATAGTCTTGGCTGCAAATGTATTCTTCTTATCTTATCTTATTTAGCTTAGATATGCATTGGACTGAAAGTTTTAGTGACATCAATCGTTGATACCTCTACGGTCCGGACTAAGCGTTTCGACTTGTCGTTTATAAATGCTATGTACATCGAAGCAGAGAAACAATTGGCAGCTGCTGTCTTGCTATTCTATTATAATTTAAGGATCTTCAAAGTTAAAATAGGCTTTTAATAAATTAGTCCGATTCCATCATTGCTTAACATTAAGTGGGATCACATTCATGTGCTAGTTTTTTATATACTTTCAAACGAAGCCTAAACTCAGTAATACTTTCCTGTATGAAGACATGTTAAATAATAAATCAATTGATTTGTTGTTCAAGCGAACCCTCAAAATTAAATTAAATTGTTCATAAAAAATATTTTTTGTAGGGATTGATTAATCAACAAAAGCATCCCACTTGAAAAAATAAACAACTAACTTTGACTTATTGATAGTCAAGGTCAGATCGTCTGTAATTGAAGTTGTATAAAAATACATTTACCTGGGCCAAGCGGTCCAGTTAGGCAGGTCTTACTTTGAGAAAGAGGTCAACAGCCGAATCTAATTCGATTTACCTGTGCAGAGTGAGGAGGCCCCCAATAAGGTGAACCAACGACTTGATGAAGGCCGCAGGAATCCGCTGGATGCAAGATTTAAGAGACCTATCAATATGGTGATACTTTGGGAAAGATAGACTATATTTAAAAATGGACGTCTTTCAGCTAAAATTAAGACATGAAAACAGTGATGAAAACATAATCCTCTTTGATAATGAACTAACGAGTCGAGTTGAAAATGTCTTAACTCCTAATGGACATAAGTTCTAAAGATCAAGCATCCTCTACCATCAAAGCTGGTTCTAAATATAATTTAGTTAAACTAAGCTCAGCACAGAATTATCGAGTGAGGTCGTTATTCAACTACGCTTGTGGGAGTTTCAATGACAGTTAAGGTGCATTACTCATGCAAGCTGTTTGAAATGAATGCTAACCACCAAGAGATGGTTCTTGAAGAAGGATGAATATGAATAGGATTTATTGTATCTAAATTTTTGATATTTTTGGGGTTCCAAACCAAAATTGGCAAAAACAAAACCCCTATATCACTTTGTTGTTTATTGATTCGTCTGTCAACACCTTTTTTTCTTAGGAACGCATGGAGGTATGGAGCTAAAGTTAACATCAAATACGCAGATTTGAAGTACCCCAAATAGCAGTGAAAAAAATCAATCTTCCTAGTCAACGCGATTTCCTAACCTAACCTAACCATTGCTCGCCTTTTGCAAGCCCGCGCCTACGGTGGCCGGGAATTGCAGATAAAGCGGTTCATGCTCCATTTAGGTGCTAATTTTGACACTTGCTAAGAAATCAAAACCCAAAAGATACTTTTCGTTGACCTAGAATACTGAAATTTTGCATCAAGCAAGTTTCATAGCACAAGTATAGAAAAAGTCTAAATAAAGTTTACACTCTAATCATTATTCATTAATAAATAATAAATGCTTTTTAGTCCTAGATTCGTGAAATAAACTACTTGCATAGATACGTTTGTACGGAACCCTTGCTGCGCGAGTCCGTCTCGCAGTTCAAAATTTTTCTATTCTGGTTTGTTGTTTAGCACGGAACAATTAGAAAAAACGCTGCATTTAAACATTTTTTATTATAAATTTGTTTTCCAGTTTGCGTGGAAGATTTAAAACATTTTCAATATCTTATATAATTTGAAATTGTTAAAACACTGAGTGCTGGTTTTGTTCCTAACTAATGCTTACGAGTACTTGCTTTTACTATGATGTTTAGGTAGGTCAATAGTACTTAATATTATATAGGTATGTATGCATCTACAGGCTATTACCTTATTTATATAATACAGCTAATTTTTTATCACTTCCAAAGAGATTTATTTTACTTAGGTTAGGAGTCTAATGTCCATTTCATAACCGTTGATTAGCGTTCATACAACTTATATCGCACCTTTAGAATTGAAGTGGCTTAATCTGAAATTCTTGTTTTTTGGTAAACGCTAAAAATGTAAATGAAGAATTAGCCATTTTTTAGTTTTTCGATTGTAATACCTACGTTAAGTTTTATACATCGCCATTTTTTTGTTTTTAACCGTAGGGTAGGAATTGTTTTAACGATTGGTAACTAAACATGTAAGTATAACTAATTAAAACCCTTGTTAATTAATCAGTAAAAAAATATGTCACTTATTTTCCGAAAATAAAAAAAATATAATTGACTTCTTTAGTTTTGTGTCTATTTGGTACTTAAGAATACAAAAACAAAATATGACTATTTAATAAAGAGGCGGTTAATCTCTAATGGTATATTGATGCTTGGTGACTAATTTTGGAATATGCTAGTTTAATAACTGATAACTTGCAAAAATATAAGAAAGTGAAAAACAGAGTATACTTCTAATCATTTATTTTGACATTTTTTCTCATTTATCATCATTAGATACTAATCACAACCATGGGTACTAAAATTAACATTTTGTGGATGACATTCACATTGTCCATTCACAAAATCAATTTTTGTTTATCTATTACCTATTATGAAATAAACAAAGAAATAATCAGTCTTTAAAAATGCCTTAATTTACAATATTTAGTATTAAGGTCAGTCAGCTCACAATAGGTATTATTTACCTTTTCTATTTTAATAGAGTTTTTTTTTCTTAACATGATTGGTAAACAATCCAAGTAAGTTTATATAAATCAGCAGTCTTTTTCTTTGATAAATGAATATAAAATAAAAAACAAAACACTCTTGTCAATAAGAGAAGAAAAATAACAATCAACTAAAAGTTATCTAGTTATAGAAACTAGAATTTTTCTTAACATAATTGGTAAACAATTCAAGTAAGTTTATAGGAATCAGCAGTCTTTTTCTTTGATAAATGAATATAAAATAAAAAACAAAACACTCTTGTCAATAAGAGAACAAAAACTAACAATAAACCAAAAGTTATTTAGTTATAGAAACTGGAATAATAGGTCATAAAATGTTGAAATAAAAATATTAAAAAAATAATTAAGAAAATACAAAAACATACACCTTTTTGACATCAAAAATTTGCCTCATCACTAAAGTGAAATCGATTTGTTAGTCATTCAAATTACAAAACTGTGTCATAAAACCAGGCGTATGTATTAGGGATTGCTTTAGTTCTTACAAGATAACTCAAATCTTTCTTTTTATTTTCTGCAAGCTCTATTTTGTTATTATAAGCCTTCGATAGTGTAATTTCACATGCTTCTTTCATTTTATTTCTTTTATTGCGCATATTTACTTCCTTAAAATCTGCTTCGGAGTATGTAGTTTTATAGTAAAATACAAATAATTTGTCTTTAACAAATTTCAACACTTTTATCTCGCTATCTGAGTCCCTCCAACCCACCGCATTTTTATCGACATCCTGATTAAAATTATATCCCCATTCGTTCTGCAATACCTTTAAGTCTATGAAAAAATTGTAATCTAACTCTTTTACTCTAAATGGCCTGCCCGTTTTTCTAGCACCTCTTAGTAAAGGCACATATTGTTGAGGTATATAAATAGGACCAGATCTTAAGTTTCTTTTTATTTCTTTTTCTATTAAACTGTGTGCATTATCTCCCTCGTTCTACGTATGTCCTTTAATCAAATATTTGTGCGTTATTGATTGAATATTTTCAAAATGGGCCACTGCATAAGAGTATAAACTAGCAATATAATTATTTTTGTTTTGACCATTACAATTATCCGAATAAAATATTACATTGATCATTTTGTCTGCATTATTTTCACTAATAGACTTTAAATAATCAAAAACGCATGAACCTATTTCAATTGCCCCTTTATTACCTTGTGTTTCATTCCAAAAGTAGCAATATACTTCTTTATATGCGCCTAAGTCACTATCATTTATCTGGTTATTAGTATCTTTTGATTTAGGAGCTAATTCAAATATGGTAAAATTATAACAGTTAAGTCTTGATTTGTAATAAAAAGATGAAATCTTTTTTTATCTCCCCTGGGACAAGTCATTGCAGCTTCTAGATCGTAAACAGCACAAATATTCGCTTCGTTAATATTACAACGATCATTTCTTTTTTCCTGTCTACAAAGATTCTTTTCTTTAATATGCTTCTCATACTTTTCTTGAATAACTAATTTTTCATCTGCTGATGCTAATTCGTATCTTGTGCATTGATCACACAAATCCTTTTTAGGTTTAAAAAAGCTAATATTAAATTCAGTTGTGAATATCAAGTAGTAAATCCAGTATGCAGCGTGAGGTTTATTTTCTTTGGTTTGATTAGTGTTAAAGTCCCTACATAATTCTTTTACGCTCTTGCTGCCATCAATGTATTGTCTTGTAGAAGAAGATCTTAGATAATGGGAGGCTATGCGCGGTATACTATTAATGTGGTCTTTAATATCTTGTACAAGACTTGGGTCAATCGGTGCTCGGCTTCTAGAACGCCGTCTAAGATCTTCTTCTATAAAGCCAGTAGAATTAGTTTTCATTTTCACAGTTCTTATTTGCCTCTCTGTAATATCAAGTGTATGGATAAAAAAAGTTTTACATACGCGAATTCTTTGGCCATCAACAGTAAAATAAAATGCCGTGTTTGGTTTACGAGGATTGGCAGCATTAGTATACTTATATTTGGGTTTTACCTCCATCATGCATGACTTTATGAAAGATCGCTTCAAGTCTAAATTACTTAGCCGCCAATAACAGTCAAATATTTCGCCTCTCTTCTCAGGAGTTACATTATCAAAACAACGAAGTCTACAAACACAACTATCTCTTATTTTTTTTTCAGGTACCTCTTTATTAGATTTTGAGAGTGATCGGTAGGCTTTCCCACTATTTCGAAGTGATTTTACAATGTTTTGTTTCCACTGAGATGGATTGCGCAGCCGCTTCCTAGATTGTTTGTTCTGTGGAAGTAATTCACTGGAATCAATTACGTTACTTTCATCATTTTCACCGTCCGACATGGTGGTTGATGAACTAATCCGACGTGGTGGTCGTAGCGATAAATCTTTATACGTCGGATCAGCATCACTCAGATCAACGTCTGATTCCTCGGAATTCACGGGTGACTGACAGTAGTTTATTACTTTATTTAAATGTCTCTTGCTAGTCGACGGCTCTGGAGTACCTGGTATGCAGTCGCTGGTCCCTTCGTGTTCATCCGTTTTCGTTTGCGATGACGACGACGTCGTGCTGCAGCTTGTCGATGATGACGTAGAAGAACCGGATGACGATGTGCTACTGGACCAAACTTGCTTATTTATTAGCTGCAAAATGTGGTCTGCCCTTTTCATTTTAAATCTTAAACTTTAACTGAAATAAAAATAAAAAGACTCAATCACAATAAAGCTCGCTAGGCCACACAGTATTCAGTAAATAATAAACATATTTCTGTATACGTCTTCGTAGTCACAAAATTGGTTTGTAAAGTAAAGCTATATCATAAAATAAGGCTCATTTATATAAGCAATGTTTAGTAATAAAATGACGGCAGTTCAAATACGACACCAAAATATTATTATCATTTAGTATTAAAGCGCCCGAAACTAAAAAGAGGCATTATAAAAATAAATATAGTACAAATAACTTACCTTGCGTTTAGTATTAAAACGACGGATTGCAGTTTATGTCGTTTACGCAGCAACCGCGCGACAACCAACGTTTAGCACTGTCGACGCAACACTGAAGAGGCTCCTTCAAAACCGAGGGACGCGGGGTAAGCGCATGATTTGAAAGAGACGGAAACAGTAAGTTTGTCCTTTTCTGGACTAAAAGTGTCTGTTTATGTTTAATAAACTGATAGATTACATGTTTTTAAGTCGTTTGAAGTGTAAAAGTCGTTTTCTTAAAATTTTTAGTTAAGCCACTTCAATTCTAAAGGTGCGATATCTTTGCTCAAATCATTTTATACTGTTACTGCGTGTTTTTTTAATGTTGTTGTTGTGGTTTTGTTGTTATTATTATTTTTGAAAACTTGTAACCATAACGCTAGAACTACATTAGATTGACGCACACGTGGATTACGCCTGATTTGTACGTAACAGCGCGTCGCGTGGCGTGAATCTAGTGTAGCTCTACAAGTCTAACTGCCATTTAAAGTGTATGAAGATCAACGCACCCAGATCGGCGTACGTGGCACACGTGTGTGCATTGTAGTTCCAGCATATTTGTTTCATTCTACACAGTATAAAAACATTACAGCAACAAATGCTTGATATAATTAATACAATTATATTTATAGCAATCCAACGCCCAAACAATGACACAAACAAACAAGTAATTACATTTAATACAATTAGCATAGCGGCAACTCGCGTCAGTAATTGAATGTTCTCAACGTCTGTAATCAATTGATAATCGCATCAATTATACTGTAACTAACCAATTAATATGCGGACGCCATTGCTTTCATATTGATTTGGTTTCGTGTGATAATGTTGGTTGAAAAAAGGGTGGTAATGAGACGAGGGATAATGAAGTCAGGTGTGAAGAGAGTGAAGTATGAGAGAGAAATTGTGGAAAATGTTATTAACAGATTCTATAACCTTGATTACCTCATTGGTTTTGTGTTCTCAAGAATGAATTCAGATGTGTGGTCCAGGGGCCCTACAATTCGTGGGGGCGAGGGCCTTGGCCATGGTCCGAAGCGAGGAGGAGTGGCAAGCGGACGCTCGTGCACGCGCGAGGAAACGCTTCTCATGCCCCAGCCGCCGGGATTCCGATATCCTGATTTCCAGCTACCGTAGGCACGGGCCTGCGGACGGCGAGTAATGGGTAGCTCGTCGTCAATACCTTGCGTATTAGACTATTCCATCGCCGATCACCATCGTTGCGTAATTTCCGATATGGTCTGTGCATGGCACGTGACAGTGTTGTTCAGCGATGATATACTGTTATAGGCAATTTTTTTTTCAGTTTATCTCTCATTTGACCACTATCTCACATGATTATAAGCGATGATGTGGCATAATATTCCATTCCGTGTTTAATACGTTCAAAGAACGGCCATATTAGTGTAGGATGACTCCTTTACTGGACAGAAGTGAATTTATAACACTCCTGTGTTTGCCCCTTCAGACGAATACAGTCATAATATAATGCCCTTTAAACCCTAACAAAAAAAAAAAAAACAACCTTTAAACATTATATAGAATGAAACATGAAAATGGTTGAACAAAATTCTCGTCGGACAAAAAAACCGGAGCGTGTTTGAAAGGCCGCTAACACGCCCTTAATACTCGGGACAAGCCATAGAAGTATAGACGTGACACGACGTGGAAAATGTACCAAATATTCTGTGTGAATTACAAAAAAAGAAAACTGGGCCCCTACCATGACACCTTGAAATCATCATGAATCCGGTGCGAGAAAGGGACAGTGCTATACAGCTTGTATAGTTCCGTCTCTTTCTTACACCGGAATGATTATGATTTTCACATGTCATGGTAGGGGGCTTACATTTTTTTCATGAAAATAAATCTGATTTAAAGGTTAAGGGTGATCTGCAACGTATATTTGAATAAGTAACTATGAAATCCTGTCAAAATGACACAACGGTTTGAGCAGTAGTTGAGCATTTCGCTGCTGCATTATGTTTAACAGATTCTATCCCCAAGCAGAACAAATAAATGTACGGCTTATAGATAATTGTTCCGAGTCTGAGTATTGTTTATATACAGTCTAAATGTTTGTGAACGCATTTTTTATTATTGATATTCTCGCGATTGACTTCCCATCCCATGTGATGGTAAAGTGACGATGTGGTCGACGATGGAGCAAGCTTATCTAGAAGTAGCTCATTCACTTTTAACTAAAAGATCCTTAGATTGTAGCTATCAGGAATCACAGACTCCCTCAAGGAATTTCACTTATCTGTATGCACGTTGAAACACAAATCAAATCAAATCAAATCAAAAATATTTTATTTCACATAGGCCTACATGGGCACTTATAAAACGTCAGAAGCTAGTGCACGGTTCCAAATTGGTCGTTTCCTATGGAGAAGAACCGGCAAGAAACTCCATGGTTACTCTTTTAAAAAAGTGGGTGTTTTTACAATATTGATATTATATTATGTAAGAACAGTGTAGACCAGTCAAATATTGTACACAAAAGCACAATAAAAAATTTCTCAGTAAAAAACAAAGTAAGTCGTAATAGGAAGTAGTCTAAGAGTTCGTGGAGTATACAGTGTTCTCACATTCACAATACAAAAAGAGGCTATATAAAAAAAATCAGGTATAATATAATGATTACAACTATCAATAAAATGTTAACAAAATAAATTACCAACGAATTTATGACAGTTGAAATATAAATAAAAAATAAAAATATTGCAAAAGCAATGTCAGAGGAAAAAAAAAAAAAAAAAATGTATATCTAATTATTAAAACAAAGGTGGAGCAGTTATAGACAAAATATTGATGATTTACCAGGGGGCCACATGTGCAGAGGTAGTCATTGCCAAACAAGCGTGTCTTCGACATAGTCTTTAACCTTGTAATATGCTTTTTCGGTTAGGACACGCTTGATATGAGATTTGAATTTTCCCTCACTAAGTTCTGTTACCGCCTTTGGCAGCTTATTATAAAAGCGAATGCTGTTTACTAAGAATGACTTGCTAGTCTTAGCTAGTCTCCATTTGGGTAAGACAATTTCGTGTTTACTACGTGTATTTTTGTTGTGAAAATCGCTTCTAATTTTAAAGAGTCCTAAGTTTTTACGAACATACAAAATGCTTTCCAAGATGTAAAGAGAAGGCAGAGTAAGTATATCAATTTCTTTGAATTTATTTCTGAGGGACTCGCGAGGGCCCATTTTATAAATAGCCCGGATTGCTCTCTTTTGTAATATGAAAATTGAGTCTACGTCAGCTGCAGGTCCCCACAGTAAAATGCCATAAGACATAATACTGTGGAAATAAGCATAGTAAACTAACCTAGCTGTGGCTATATCTGTCAATTGCCTTATTTTTCTTACTGCATATGCAGCTGAGCTTAGTCTTCCCGAGAGAGTTCTAATATGAGCACCCCACTGCAGTTTAGAATCGATAGTTATACCCAAAAACACGGTTTCTGTAATAACATCCAGTTTTTTGCTGTCAAGAATTAGATTGACGTCAACTTGAGGGACATTTGGCAATGAAAACTTTATACATTTAGTTTTATTTGCATTTAATAAGAGATTATTAGCTGCAAACCATTTCGAAAGGACAGCCAGACTCTCGTTGACATGCAAGACATCCCCATCTTTTCGGTCTACTTTAAAAATAAGAGAGGTGTCATCAGCAAATAGAATTATATCGGATAAATTAGCCATCATGAAGGGAAGGTCATTAATATAAACTAAAAAGAGGAAAGGGCCTAGAATTGAACCTTGAGGCACGCCCATCTTTACTAAAGACCCCGAGGACGTCACCCCATTAATGGATACTTTTTGCTGCCTGTAAGATAAATAGGAAAAAACAAGATCAGCAGCTCGTCCACGAATTCCGTAATGATGTAATTTACAGATCAGAGTATTATGGTCAACACAGTCAAATGCTTTAGAGAGGTCACAGAATATGCCAATAGCATCCTGGGACTTCTCCCAGGATTCCAAAATGTGACTGATGAGTTTCACTCCTGCATCTGTTGTTGACCTTCCTTTCGTGAAACCAAACTGATGACTATGCAAAATCCTATTTGAATTAAAATGAGACAACATCTGGTCGAGCATGATCTTTTCATAGATTTTACTCAATGCTGGAAGCACAGATATTGGTCTATAATTAGAGGGATCACTCTTACTACCTGATTTAAAAATTGGTACTACTTTACTGTGTTTCATTAAATCAGGGAATGTACCACTGTCTAAACACTGATTAAATATGCCCGTTAGGACAGGAGCAATTGTTTCAATAATTTCTCCAAGAATCTTAACGGATATACCCCATAAGTCTTCAGTGTTTTTTATGTTAAGACTTTTGAATGCTTTTATTATTGTATCCACAGAAATACGCTTAAATTCAAAGTTTGGTATATCCTTAGTGAAATGTTCTTTTAAAAAAGATTCAGCTAACAAAGACGAAGAAGGGAGAGATTTCGTAACTTCTATTGGGATGTTGGTGAAAAAGTTTTCGAACGTCTCAGCTACTTTTGACCTATCCGAGATGATTTTATTATCAATTTTTAGTGAGAATTCATTCCGATCTCGTTGGCTTGTCTTTCCAGTTTCCTTGTTTATCACCTTCCAGACAGCTTTTATTTTATTATTAGAATTTCCAATTATCTTACTTATTGATTTAGATTTAGCTTGGGCACAGACTCTTTTGAATATCTTTGAATAGAGTCTAACATGGTTATGCAAATTAAGATCAGACGACAAGGATTTTTCATGATATAGCTGATATAAAGTGTCTCTGCTTTTTCTTATTCCAGCAGTAGCCCATTCATTAAATTTGGATTTATTACCGATTTGAACTTTTTTGACTGGACACGCCTTATTAAATTCTTGGCATACTGTAGAAAATAATGTTCCATAGTTTACACTGGGGTCTTGCGAATCAAAATTGGCTGTTGAGAGACTACTCACGACATTGTTATTAAAATTATTTAATTTATTTTTAGTAAGCGGTCTAAGCTCTGCAATTGAATCTAATTGAAGCTTTTTGACTAATTCGAAAGATACAAGTTGACCACTGTGGTCAGACCTCACGCCACTAATTATGGATGAGTCTTTTATAACACAATTAGTAAATATATTATCTATGCATGAAGCTGAGGTAGGTGTTATTCTTGTTGCCTCATTAAAAATACATTTTAGATTAAAAGAACTAAACAAAGAGAGAAGTTTACATTTATCTGGTGAATTTACTAGTAAATTAATATTTAAGTCCCCACAAACGAAAACTAATTTGTTGTCTCTAATAAGTTTATTTAGTATTTCTTCAATTATTATCAGAAAAGATGCTAGGTAACATTTGTACACAAAATTAAATTCTAAATTTCGGAAGTCGGTGTTTCTATAACACATAAATAATAAATAAATAAATAATAATATTTCACAACTATCACACAACGTCGTCTAGTCCCAAGCTAAGCAGAGCTTATGCTAAGCAGAGCTTGTGTTGACCTGTTGTTTCTAAATACATATTATATAATATATAAATTACACCCAGACACAGAACAAACGATCATGCTCATGACATAAACATTTGTCCTGGGTGGGGATCGAACCCACGACCTCCGACATAGATAATTTTGTCTCTTCGTTATTTAACACCGACTTCCGAAATTAAAGTTATTTTGTACTTTTCAGTGTTTTTTTACATTGAAGTCGGTTTAATTTTTTTTTTTTTAACTTTTATTTTTCACTATTTTTTATTTATGGTACCACCACTAAAATGTACCCCTCAGCCAAACTTAAATACCTTATAACCAGAGTGCATCTCATAGCAATCTAAACACGGTTAGATTATATTAATTTACCTACCGGCCTCATCACCAGATCAGTTCGATAATAAAATTCAAAATCGGTTAACAATTGACCGAGATATCGGTGAACATACTTTAAAAAAAAACATCCATTCAGCCGAACATAGAACCTCCTCCTTTTCGAAGTCGGTTAAAAAGGTGTTGTACGTATGGTTGAGATGTCCATCATGTACCGTTGGTATAACGCTATAAGTCTGGTGGTCCAATGATGGAACGGCTTGGTAGAAACTGTGTAGTTCCGATACACACTCCCCGTTTAAACGATATAAAACAACAACATAGACAACTACGATATAGGCAACTGCTGCGGTTGTCTGACAGTATGCTGAACTGAACCTATTTGACACTACCGTGAGACACATTGTTGCTGTTTGTTTTTATAATATTTTTTTTTTATTTTGTTTTAAGTTTTATATTTTATTAAAGCTATTAATTAATGTTTCAATACTTGTTTTGTTCATTGTGTGCCAAATAAACATGTTTTCTTTCTTTCTTTCTTTTTAAAACCGACAGGCTAGAAAAAAAGTAGACATTGTACCCTTGAATTAGACTTAATGTTACATGATAGGAGAAAATACTGATTCCAACAGAGGTTTATAAATATGAAATTACAATTTTTTACTGGTAACTTTTTTATCGTAAACTTGCTAAGTTTAAAAAATCTAATTAAGTTATTCACTGACAGAACATTTACGATTTTTTAATGCAAAGTTGAAGAACTAATTTATGCAAAGAAACGAGTGCGTTCCTTTTTCATTATGTTTGGTTTTAATTTAAATTCCTCAAGTGCAGGAGAACTATGGCGCATATTTACTTTTCTTTTAGTTTTAATGAAAGCATAATTTTAGAAGAATTCATGAAAATAAACATTTTGCGAAGTCCCTAGAAATATTATTCTATTAACAAAATAGCTTACTCTTTAAATGAAATGTTTTTTTTTTCTTTTTGGTTGATAATTTGAACATGTTATAATTATTATGAAGAGGATTGAAACTCGAATAAAAACCAATTCTAAATATTTTTGGACATATTTGAAACACAAGTATAAAATACATAAGAACAATCCTGGAACGAATGAATTTAAAGAAAGAAAGAAAGAAAAACGTTTATTTGTACCTCACACATAAAACACATTAAACAATAATGTAGTAACTATCGATAGTACTGATATATCTCAACTATACCCAACGTAGGAGCGCAGCAGGGTCAAAGCCTGCTGGGACCATGGGTTGTGCGAAAGAGAACCCCGGGACCCTGGAAAGAAGGCAAAGAAGGAATATAGGAGTAGGTTTTAGCCAGCAAAAGTCTGAAAAGCCCTCCCGCTGTACCCTAGAGCGGGAAAAGTCGTCGGATGATTTCCCACCTAAAAAAAAATTACTATACCTAAAAAACTTTTCTTCGGTGTATAATCAGCAGAACCCTGTCTCAAAACTGACCAACTTATTGAGTATTGAAAATTTTAATGCGAATAATACGATACATAATATCTATAATATAAGCTTTGTATGTCATTTTAAGTTAACGTTATTTTTGTTCTTATGAGTGAAAAAAAAACTTTAAAATATAAACGCATTTCGCTTACAGAGGACATGGTTGCTGGTAAACTCAAATGTCTGGACGTATGCAAAAGATCGTGTACTGACGACTATTCCGTAATTGTATAATACGCTAGGTTTACATTTCTTTCTTTTTTTTGTTGTGTGTTTTGTTTTATTCCCTCTTTCAACTTTTATTCCAATTACGGAATTAAGTAATTTTAAATATACATAGGTTTAGATAGAGCATAGATGAATATCATTTACAACAAAATAAAGTAAATTATGATTTGTAGCCATGCGTCAGTGGCGTGTTTGTTTACATTTTGATAACCTGTATATTTTTAACCAATTCAGTATTCAGAACATGTACGTTTATTTAACATCAAGTAAGCTGTGGTTTACCATAATTCAGTATGCAATACAGGATAATGTATCATAGGTATATCGAGTTTATACTTCGTTAAAGATGTTGTTTCATACTCATTGGTGTTTAAAAAATCCATAAATAAAGACCGAGATCAATCCGAGAAAAAGAATCATCATCATTATGTGTCGCCACGACGAACGGTCCTGTGCATTTTGTTTCTCTCGTATTCCCACAACTCTCACAAGATCATCAGTCCATCTTGTGGGAGGCCTTCCAACGCTACGTTTTCCGGTGTACTGTCACCACTCCAGAGCCTTTCAGCCTCATAAACCTTCCGTTTTATGAGCAATGTGCCCTTTCCACTGCCAGTTAAGTTTGGCGATTCTTCAGGCTATGACAGCGACCTTGGATCTACTGCGAATATGTTTAATCCAGATGCGATGTCGCAAGAAAATTACAAGTAAAGCCCTTTTCATTGCCCGTTGCGTGACTTCAAGACTTCTGATGGAGGTCATTGTAATCGACCACGTTTCAGTGCCATATGTCATCACTGGCAACACGCACTGGTCATAAGACTTCCGAAAAAAAAAGGATCAAGAAAACAAAACAAAGTTATCTTTATTTATCCAACCTTTTTTAATCAGTTGCAGCTTAATACCAGTACTTTACATAGAATCCCTAAAACGAAATAGTCATTAAGCTCGTAAAAGTACTCAACTCTTACCGATACTCAAGAACATCCCTCTAATGTCTAAACGCTGTTCTCCTTCATGTATTTTCCGCCACACTTTTTCATATCTCCCCCACAAAACAAGCACTAGGAAAGTGCGAAGTTAAAAACACGGTGTAAGCATAGTACGGAGATAGGGGGCAGCAAGAATTTCATTAAACTTGCCTCGTTGGCCGAGATCGAGAATTACTGGCTGTCGGGGCGGGGTGCATTTACACCGAAGCGAACTTAAATGGGATTTGGAATGAGTGAATATTGAGACTCTACTTTGTTGAAAGAGTTACCCTGGCGCTGGATCGCAAAAGGCAAATGAAGGAACACAGGTGAGGTCCAGCTAGTAACAAGATATTAATCAACTTTTTGTTCTTTTCTCTGTACCTAGTGTTCATGTTGTATTATCCTGTACTTTATAAGTGAGGACTTATTATTGGCTGTCAGTGTAACTTACTGTTTCTTTCCTGTATTTTTTAACTGTAAGTCCTCCATAACACTTAAATAAATAAATAAACAGTCTGACATTTCCTCGCGTTCTCTAGTGTGAGAACATTCATTTTATGATGGCATATAATAGCATAGCATAATCAGCCTTATGATGTTCCCACTGCTGGGACGTAGGGCTCCTGTCTAGGAGAGGGCTTCCGAAAAAAAACTTTAATTTTGATATTTGAGAAATTATCATGATAAGTTACTAGAGCACCTACATATGTAACAATACTTTTATGTAATTATGTAAAAAACTCAGATACCTCATAGTTAAATATAAACGGAATTTACTTAAATTTTGACGTTTTTTAAAGGCTATGGAGTAGATTTGTCAAAAAGATGTAACTATTTTCAGTACAATTTAGTATTTTTTTCTTAGATAGCATAACAAAGGTCTTGTTACTAAATTAAACAACGCACAAAGGGACTTTTCTATTACCATACAATACATTATCCACGTGTATCAAAAAATAAAGTAAACAAAGCTTTTCATCCATTCGGCGTTATCCGGTTAGCAGCGCGAATTGATTGATCGTTTGCTCACCGTCGTTTGTTTAAAACAGTACACGAACTCCATTTCAATTATATTATACTGAAATAGAAATGTTATGGGTAAACATAAAAGTTTACTGTGTGCCGACGATATAAAATTGGAGTGTTAGCGATAGGAATCAAATTCGGCTGGCAAGTTTAAATATTTGTGTTTTATGTATTTTGGCGGATCGTCTCGCTCGGGTGGTTTATCTGATCAGCAGAATTTTAAGCGGTCCTGAATGTTGCTAGCTGGTTTATGCAAACAATTCGTTAACTTATCTGCTTTAGAAAACATGGGTTGCTTATGCGCTTATATCTAAAAGATATTCAGCAGTAGTTTCCGCTGTGGTTGTGACCGTGGGTGCTGGCTGTGTGGCTCGCTGCTCGAAAGGTTGCGAAAGTGATGATGACGTCACGGTGTAGTAGCGACACGAAGGCTGCGCTGACATTCATTGTCGAGGGTTGTCAGTTTAATATTATGCGAAACATGGTGTTAACTCTTACATACTTCCGTTGAAAAGGTAGGATCCTCCGACCAGACGGATGTTATGCCTAGTTTGAGCATCTTCTCAATAGACGATTTCGGGTTGTTGTATACCGATGTTCAAGTGGTGCAAAGTACTCTTACTGCCGCGTGATGCAGGATTTTTAAGTTTTTAGTTTCTACGTGGCGCCATAGTTGTCTTTATATCACTAACATACTGCCATTATCGATCTTTTTGCTAACTGTGGTGGATCAGTAAATATTAATTTTAATTTATTTACTCGAGCTGCCATTAGTGTGGCGAGTGATAGGATAAAATGGAGGAAAAATACGTGTAGCGCCAACCCTCAGTAAAATCGGATGGCGAGCAATATGTAGAACGCCGTCCAGTCGTTCGGTAACCGTACGGACCAAACCCAAGTCATTAACGGAGCGTAGTGTTCCACGCGCTTCAAGGAGATGTCAGCAAATCGTAGGGGCCCAGTAGGGTTGAAGCGTACTGGGGCCATGGGTTAAGTAAAAGTGACCCATGTGGCCCTGGAACAAAAGCAAAGAAGGAACAGGGGTGGGTTTAAGTCAGTAAAAGTCTGACACGCCCTCCCGCTCCGCTCAAGACAGGAGATGTCATTAGATCATTTCCTACCATAAAAAAACTCCAGTAAGATCAAAAAAAGTCAGGAAGGTGATGATGAGCTACTTTTAGTGCATAGCTAACTTTTTTTTTACGCCAGAAAATATACAAAGTTCTGCACAAAAAAGTATTGTGTTTAAACACAATACTTTTTTTTATTAAGACTACAAGGAAGTTAGGTACACTACGGTGTGATTGCAGTCACCAACGGCGGCTTTTTGATTTTATAGCGAGCACTAATTTAACGTGTAAACGATATAACACTTTGTCATAGCACTCATAAGATCTAGTGGCGAAACTTTCTGTTTGTGTCGAACTACCCGTTTTACACCTACCTATTATATTTTAGGGTGACTTTTCGAAACATTTCGAAATTATACTTGGAATTAAAAATAACTATTTGGTAAAGGAAGATCGTGAGCTTTTTTCAGTGTGTCAAATTTTTTTTTTTACCTTGATAATCTTTTTACTTCTTTGTTGTGATCACAATTTTAGGTGTGCGAATAGGGATTGTTAAAAAAAGTTACCGTCACCTTGGAACGTAAAGAGTAACTGAAAGAACACGGGTGGGTTTTAGTCAACAAAAGTCTGACAAAGACACTTGCTTAGGCTCCAACGAGTTATTTTATGATTCCCTACCACAAGAAAACTTTTCGCAAAAGTGGTATTAAATAACCAAGGTAAAAAACCAGAAATACTGACTTCTAAAGTGGTTTCTGGTATTAAGGTCGGTTGTATTTTATTGTAAAATATATTCATATATAAATTTTTAGTTAACGAAACCTAAATATTATAGTGTGCAAGTTTGCAAATTCTTTATTAATTTTTTATTAGAACCAATTAATGTCTATAAAATTAGAGTTCCATCGATTTCTACAGGGTTTTATCAACAGATCCTGCCCTTAGGACCAAAGGACCATTCGAAAAGTATACCTTTTCAAACACAAAGTCATAACAGGCATGTACGAGGAATCAAAAAACCTTTAGAAAAATGAAAAAAAAAAGATTCTAAGATGACCGAGCATCAACCGCATCATCGCATTCCGTCAGGTGAGATATCATCAGGTTCCATCAGGTGGTATAGATATGTCTGTCTGTTTGTTTGTCCGGGCTAATCTCTGAAATGGCTGGACCGATTCTGACGGGACTTTGGCAGGTAGCTGATGTAATAAAGAGTAACATAGGTTAATTTTATTTTAGAAAAAATAAATTTAAAATCCTGTAATCCACGCGAACGAAGTCGCGGGCACAGCTAGTAATCAATAAAAAAAAATACGAGTTAAAAATCTTCTCTTTTTTAAAGTCTGCTTAAAATGGTGCGGTAAAACCTACAGCGGCAACGTAACGTTTGTTTTTCACCAAGAAAAAGGGAAAACTGAAAAAAATACCGGTTTAATACCTAAAAAGTCTAAGTTAAGATAAGCTTAACTTTTTAGATTAGGGTAAAGTTCAAAAACACTATAAAACAACGATTGAACCAAAACCTAAATTGGTCTCAATTCGGCTGTTTGATATTATAGCAAGAACTTAATGAAAGTGGGAACTATGTGATACTTTGTTATTGTTCCCAAAAGAAATAACTCGCCAACTTTCTGTTTGTCTCAATTCCTGCCTCTTGATTTAACCCAATTTGTCTTGAAACTTCTAATTTATATAACGGTACTAGGTATACAGTCGTTTGTTTTTATCGTTATTATATTTTTAAAACAGATGGTCGATCGGGACGAAAGATTCTGGAATGGCGACCACGTACCGGAAGACGGAGCGTAGGAAGGTCCCTTTCAAGGTGGACCGATGACTTGATAGGCGCACAGGACCGGTCATTATGGCGA
The DNA here is from genome assembly GCA_910589285.2 of Mythimna ferrago. Taxonomy (NCBI): domain Eukaryota; kingdom Metazoa; phylum Arthropoda; class Insecta; order Lepidoptera; family Noctuidae; genus Mythimna; species Mythimna ferrago. The sequence continues at coordinate 1,045,773 of OU342689.1, forward strand.
CACTTGAGGGAGTGGTCAGTCTTTCGGCTGAAATGATGATGATTTTTAAAATTCTTATTTATTTGAAACTAGCTTTTACCCACGGCTTCGCCCCCGTGAAAAAATTAGCCTATGTCCGTCTCCAGGGTACCAACTAGAGTCTGTCTAATAAGTCAACCGACTTGTGTAATTATTAGAGTAAAATGAAATCTGATGTAGTCAACGCTGGTTAAATAATCAAGGTTGGTTAAGAGATATTGATCATTGTTTACTACTGGAAGAACCTTATAAAAAATATCGAATTTAAGTATTTTTTTAAATAATTAAATATTATACAAAATTCCCAAGTCGGTTGACTTTTTAGACAGACTATATCTCTTTACCAAAATTCATTAAAATCGGTTTTGCCATTTAGGCGTGGAGACGTAACAAACAAACAAACTCACTTTCGCTTTTATAATATTAGTAAGGATATCAATATATTCTTTACTTTCGATTTTTATTTATTTATTTATGTACACACGAACACATAAAATTACATAGAATACAGAAGAGCACAAAGGTGCTGCTTATTTCAAACGAAATTTCTTCCCGCAAACCTGCGACGTTGCGAGTTAGACACTATACTTAAAAAGTGTTTTTTTTATGTGATGAATAAATATTTCAATGTTAACCTTTCAATCGTGGGAATTACAGACACAATAGAAAGACAATAGGTGCGCGAACGCATTAAAGTTGTAGACAAAAGGCACTGAACGCTTTAGAAAAAAAATATAAACCAAAGTTATTGAGCCAGAAAATAAATTCTGGCCAATAAAATGGTTTAGTTACATAGTTTTAATACAAGTGGGTACATTATAGTCTAAAACAACACGTTATATATAAAACATTAGTTTTATTTTATGCGTAACCCGAAACATTTGTCCCATATTTTTATGTAAAGAATCTATATACAAAAGTTCATAACTGTATCATGAAACATCACAGTTATAAGCTTGTCATGTCAGCAAAAATACAGCGTCCGGTCCATCCAGGCGACTGAAGGGTTGTTTTGCACTTTTGCCCCGCTGTTTGCTGGCGCCTCATGCCCCCTATGACCTGCCGTGACCTGTATTGTACTTAATTTTGGTGGTATCCAACTTGTGACCTTTTTAGATAATTTAAGGAAAAAACATAACATGGTGTACTTTTGAAATCCATTCAGTTACTGATTTTGAACTAACTATATTCAGGTTTCGCAATATAAACTAAAAACTATGTTGTATAAGGACAACCAAACTAAATTACTACTAAAACATCACAAGATGTCTCAACAAAACAGACCTCTTTAACTCAAAGACGAGAACGGAGTGGCGTTCTCCTGAAAAATAATTACCACCATTTCTCTGCGACTAACCTAGTTACCCAAAACTTTGGACAACTCCGAAACAACTAAGCGATAGCAGAAATCATGTTTGATTCAAACATGTGCCAACTTGTTCTTAATTGGCGCTAGAACAGTGTGAACAGGTCTCCTTTCGATTCGGCCGAGTTTGGACCTGTTCATTAGCTTACCGACTGGTATCTGTAATTGGAACTAATTGACAATGGAGTTATCTGGCGGGAGTTTTATGGAGAATATGACTAACTTTAAGGCTTGTTATTGCTTGTTATCACTATGTCTATTGATAGATATGAGTTATTTCTACCAACTGAAGACATAACACTAAAACGTGATTGCTCACAATGGGCCTCTTTAGAAGGTTTACACCCAAACAGTAATGAACAAGACTATATTCAGAACTTCCCTGTTTCTGTTATCGAATTAGGATTCATCCGCAGGAAAACAAAGGTTACCGTTATACCAAAAACAATTGCCAAATAATGTGATTATCACGCTGCCACGCATCTCGCTGCATGTTGCGAGTGCAGATCTGCATCATCATGCAAGTTTTTTAAGCGAGTAGTTGGATTTTGTAGATTCACGGCGGCTCGGACTCATTTCATCCAAAAACACGTACGTCACTACGAGACTCAGTGTGCCATACATACCTTGCGTCTCGCCCCGCACTCATGCGTGTGTGCGCATGTTTCTCGGCTTGTAGGCGCGTGATCTGTATGAACGCGCGTGGATACTTTTTCTGTGTGTTGGACTGTGCGTGTTTTCTATACAAACGAAGATACTTTTAAGCAACGTTAAAACACGCATTCACGCGCTACGCTGCGTGGTGCGTGGCAGTGTGATAATCGCCATAATGGCAGTGGACAGGACATTACCTGGTGAATAGTTAGTCTATGAAGTGAAAGGTTCTGGAGTGTTGACCACGTATCAGAAGACTTGCAGCATTGGAAGGCCTTCCACAAGGTGGACCGGTGATCAGGGATGCGGAAATTTGATGAATGCGAGTAGCACAGGATTAGTCATTGTGGCGACACTTTGACGAGACCTATGTACCTATGTCCCGCAGTGGACGTCTTTTTCTTGTCATGATTTTAATTAAACTGGTGACAGCAGCAAATGATGATTGATTGGTTTTGTACTTGTGTCTTTCTTCTCTAGCTAGCTTTGTCTCTAAGCTTTACTCACTTTCCAGGATATTTTTTTTTAATGTAACATGAGCTGTCGAGTGGCTTTTTATTAGAAAAATACATATTATCAACGTTCTGCCATTTTATGTATTTATGTATTGATTTATTTATTTATTTTATTTATTTTATTTATTTTATTTATTTTATTTATTTTATTTATTTTATTTATTTTATTTATTTTATTTATTTTATTTATTTTATTTATTTTATTTGTTTTATTTATTTTATTTATTTCATTTATTTTATTTTTAATTCAATTCAATTAATCTAATAAATAATCACTAGGTATATATATACAAACTTAAAATAATAATACGTACAAACGAGTAAAAAAGGCTGAAAAACGGGGAAAACTCAGAGGGCATCAAAAATTTATTTTATTTGTTATTTTAGTTGTTTTAACAAGTATACCCAAGGTAACAAAAGTAGTCGCAAAATAGTATTAGTTAATGCAATGCTACCTGAACGTAAAAAAAAAATCGCATTAAATTGAAGTAGAGACCTTCACTTAAATCGATTTATAAAATTACGTTGTGGAGTTCAGAATAGACAGTCGCTCCATACAAAATACTGGTTGCTGCTCAACAGGATTCAGTTAGACTAAAAGTCGACCCGAAAACAATTGTGAAAACGCTAGATTAAGAGGCTGCTTTTCCACTCGCCTATCGTCAACATCGAGCATGGTTTAAAAGCTTGTTGCTTCATCTAACGCAATGTTTGATGAAAATGCAACCCGAAAAAAGAGAGATAACGCCTGTAAACTTTGTTAGCATTCGGTAATTCCATGATTTACTCGAATATTTTACAAAACCTGTCCCAGGATATAACTACGTGAAAAATGAAAAAAACGTGACGAAAAAAATTGTCATCATTTAAAATCCTTATAAAATTTGCAAGGCTGAAGTTGAAAGGGAATCGTTTGTCTTGGTATGGTCATGTGAAAAGGAGGGATGAAACGCATGTTGCTAAAAAAGTTATGAGTTTACATGTGGATGGATGGAGGGGAAGAGGGAGGCCAAAGAAAAGATGGATGGACTGTGTGAGAAGCGATATGAAAGAAAAGGGAGTTAGTGATAGCGTGACGAGTGACAGGACAGAATGGAAGAAAAAAACGTGTTGCGCCGACCCCAAATAAAACGGGACTAGGGCAGGAAGATGATGATAAAATTTGCAAGGCTTTTATTGTTATGCTTTTTTTTTTATGTATTGTGTATATATGTAGATAGTACACCATCAACTACCTGAGTATCTTTTTCTCCTTCTCTGTCAAATCCATCCAAAGGTTGTCTGTAAAAGATCGCTTTTAGCGATAAGACCGCCCTTTGTGACACCCTATAAATTTTAAGTTTCTCATGTAATTTTTATTTTTGGTGTACAATAAAGAATTAATCTATCTATCTATCTATCTATCTATCTTTTTTTACTTTTTTAATTTTTCAGGATTTTCAGAGGTCTTTACTGGATATGTTTTACACTAATTTATAAATTGACTTCAATAGAAGCCTAGATAATATCCAGAAGATTTTTCAAAATATCTAATGAAAAATGTGTAATACCGTCATAATCGCGTAAGAGCGGTTGTATGAAAAACAGTGAAAATGTATGTCGAGTTGCATCCCCTTAAGTGATGTTTATCAAAACTATTCTTGATCGCAAAATAAACATTTTATCGATGTAAAAGTTAACGAAGATCTCAACTACGTCGCCAAAAAACTTAGTATATATTTCTATCTTACACTCCAAACCATAAATAGTTGTGGAAACATCTGGCCCACCTTACTTTGATAAGCGAACAAGTTGCTCCCAAATTGTCAATTGCCTCCTATTTCTGTAGCAGTATGTAATTGAGTTAGTTACACATAGTCGGAACTTGGTAATAGATGGTGCTATCTAATTGTGAGCGCTTTAACTTTGTTACGGGTTGGTCTTTCTGTACGAGACTTGCGGTATCTGGTCCTTATTGGAATTTGTGGGGAAAGATGCGATTACTTATAGCTTTTTTTGCTCTTTTCATGCGGGGTGTTAGAAGAACTTTATATTTAAAATTGCCGTCTTGTTTATAAGTGCCGGTATAAGAGACATTCTTAGGTATTTTAAAATATGGACGTGCTTTATGTTATTAAAAAAGTTATTATCTAAATGTTTTATAGTTTCAGATTAATATAAATTTAACAATTAATTAATATATTTTTATGTACACAAAACAGAACAGCTGCAGATAAATTAGATAAAACATTTATTATTTTACAATATTACAAATTAAAATTTGGTGCTATTAGAGCGCAAAGAGTGAAAATTTTGAAGCAAAAACAGTTAACAAGCTCGTATCTATGTAAAATGACAGTTGAATAAAAGATTTAAATAGTAAATTAGCTCAGACATTTCTTATGGTAGGACATAACACGAATCAGTCGCACTTCCCAGTCATGATAATTACCTATACTAATTAGTCACAATACAAAGTCGTGTTCACCAGAACCACCCCTTAAATCACAAAGAGAAATAGAGCAGCTTTAATGGTGTGTTACAGACGACACACAACTGATTAAACCTTAAACTTTAACGTTTTACGAGCTTTTCACTTCACGTTTTGTTTCACTATATGTCGAGGATTATCGTTAAAACTTGAAGGCTTATGAAGGATTTAGTATTAATGCTATTCTTGTTCCATAAGCTAGATAAGTTTTTAGTGGGTGAAGCTTTTAAGGTCGCTGACTAGATCCGCATTGTTCTAAAATACTTGAGTTTGTACGCACTCCACATAAGATAGTCTTCTTAATTAGAAGCAGTGGCCGAGAGATAACGGTCCCAACTCACGTTGCAGGTCGCGGGCTCAAACCTAAGCAGGCGCATTACTTTTTAAATTTATTTCATCACTACTGCTCTCAAAACGGTGAAGGAAGACATCGTGAGTAAACCGGCATGTCCTAGAATCAAAAATTCGAAGACATGTGACATCCACCAACCCGCATTGGGCCCGCCTTAGATTATGGCACATTCTTCCCTCCTAGAGATGAGGCCTTAGTCCAATTCACACAAGTAGCTATGCGGCATAGATAATCGAGTACTGAAAAGAGAGATGGAGGCAAATACTAACACACTGTTACTTAAACACCACACATACTTTACTAGCGTGATGAGAAAAGAACGATTTTTTATGTTAGATACGGGCCAACACAAAGAGAAAGTTAGCAAAACAACACAGATTTTATGGTGTGTACTTTCAACCAACCCCCAAACTCATTGAGCCCACATCCCATGCGCCCCACAACATATATTAATTAAATCTCTTACAGTTCATCTAACGCTACGCAGACCGCAGGAACTCGTTACGTCTCTGTTAATTGTTAAAACTGTTTATTTCGGTTTCCATACTGTTATAGCAACCGAAATAAACAGTTTAAAATACAACGGCATTAATTGAACTCATTTATAAATGGATTTTACAAAATAATTAAGAAATTCGAGCCTTTGGAATTTTCGATCGGAAATTCATAATTTGGGAGCGAGAATCTTCTTAAAAATAAGTGGAAGTTTTGGTTCACAATTATGTTGAAATGTGAAAATGCTTTAAATTATTTTTATTTTTCCAACTTTTGTAATACTTACTAAAGAAGTTAATAATATTGGAAATCTAAATATTGAAAGAAATCAACCTGCCAAACTTAAAATATGGCAGGTTGATTTCTAGGGTGTAGATGAGGATTTTACGAAACTTCACCCTTAAAGAGGGTAAAACGGGGTTTGGAAGTTTGTATGAAAATCTACTTTTACGTGGACAAAACCGCTGGCAGAAGCTAGTATATGAATATTATTGAGAAGGCTTTTTGCACGGTTTAGTTTTTGACTTATTGAATAGACGTACAAACAACATTTTACGAAAATTAATATAAAAAAACATTTTGCTTCTAAAAGATTAAAAGTTTGCGAAACAAAAGTTATCCACGATTCGGCTTTAATTTTTATATTTGCACAATGTTTACATCAATTCTACACTCCAATCACTTTCAATTGTCCCATAAATAGAAAATAACTGTCACGCTGGTACACAAAATCATTAGACCGAATTTCATAATTAATTTTAATGCATATTCCACGGACACGATAATAACTAACCACTAATTAACGGTAAATGTTTTACACTTATTTCTATTTTTAATAACACATTCTCAAAAATTAATTATGAATTTAAATGATAAACGATGTTTATTTTGCAAATGGGTTTTTAAAAACACTTTTTCATTACTCATACTCTGAAAGTAGGTCTGAAGTCGCCTGAGGAGCGGGCTGAAAGTGATACTTTTCATCCCTAGGGAGTTTTACTTTACAAGTGACAGCTGTTAAATTATTAAAAAAAAAAAAAACTAGTTCTATCTTCACATTTCTATTAGGTAGGCCTATATTCAACAGTGGATATCTTTTGGCTGAAATGATGATAATGTTGAACTGCTTATCTAACCTCCATAACCCAGTATTTGGGTTACACTATATCCATTGGCAAAGATGCTGTCAGATGTTATGGCTTCTGTCTAACAACTTAAAAAAATTGAGTGGACAATCATCGCAAGTTAAAAAGATTCCCCCCAAATACCGCTTATCAGCAGTAAAACTTTTGGCATTCAAAACTCGCACTTACAACTCCGACATAAAGGCGATGTCACTGTCTTCTAAATCGTGCATCAAGGTCTAACACAATAAAGCGGCTTAAGGTTTTTACTTCGTAAATTGTTGGTGCAACGCAAAGCGCTTTAAATCACGGCTTTGTTCGCTTCAACGCGGGCTTGTCGACTTTCACTGCTATGATTTTAAATTTTAGATATTGTAGCAGGCATTTTTTCATAAGTTTGAAATGATGGTATGCCCTGAATGCCTGTTATTCTAAGTTTATATAGGATATTACTGACACCCCGTGCCTCGGAAAGCACGTAAAATCATTGGTGTTGTCATATGTACGTAGATCTTTGACAGTCATTTTAGGTAGACAGACGCCACAAAATCAGACCATCAGTCTATTCAAGGAGTGTCGTGTTGCCTAGTAGTTAGGTCGTGGGGGTCTGACAGTAAATCGCTCCATTGCGAGTATCATGTAGACTTGTAGAGTATTCAGCCGCATCCGGTTAGACTGGAAGCTGGCCAGAAGCTAGTTAAGAAAAGGCTAGGGAGCTGCTGATGATGTAATTCATAAACACTAGGTACCTATTGGATTCAATTTCCGCGTTTAGGCACTGCTATAACGGTTTTTTTATTTAGAAATTGTAAGAAATAAAATCATTGGCAATGTTGCACTCATCAAATCGAAGGTCCAAAGTCTTGAGCATCAACACCGAGTTGCTAGCCTGTCTGTTATATTTCTGAGAGTGTGCATTGGAAAAATAAGCCAGTCCCATCATCGGATACTAGACATACCACGAAGTGTCACCAGTACATGGTGGAAATTTCATTCATACACAAACTTTCTAGAAACAGATTCATTGTGCGAATAGAGCCTAAGAATGCAATTCTCTGCTGGAGTCTGCGTTTTCTGGTTGTAGTAGCTATAGAGGTTTAATCATCTAATGACTTCTCTCGCTATTGGACGGAGCAGGAGGGCTGACTAAAACCCACTAAAAGTTATAACACAAAAGGAACATAGGATTCCTTTTTTTCTTTAAGCGGGTTTTATTAAGTAAAAATCGGACACAACCTCCAAGGTCCGGCACGGGAGATCGCCGCCGCCGATCGTCCCCACGAGGGCATGGCGATGCTCTGCCCAAACGGGGCACACGTCCACTGAGTGTTCAACCGTGTCCTCCGGGCGTTCCGCGTAGTGGCGACACCCGGGCGTCACTTCCGCACGAATCCGGTGCAGGAACCTCGCGAACTTTCCATGTCCGATGAGAACCTCCGTCATGCGGAAGGTGAGGTCGCCGTGAGGTCTTTTCAGCCACGCCTCAAACAGGGGGCTTACCGCCATAATTGTGGCGTACCTAGGCTCTTAGGCTACGGTTCCTAGGCTACGGTTTTGCGGATATCTTCTTTAGGCGCGCGTGGAGCACTACGCGCCGTCGATGACTCAGGCTCGGTCCGGATGGTTACCGGACTTCCAGACAGCGAGCTCGATCTCGGTCCATTGCTCGCCGTCCGCAAGCTCACACCTACGGTGTTTAGAAATTGGGGTCGGAATCTTGGCGGCATGTGCGTGTAGACAAGAGTGGATTGAGTTCTTCTACGCAAGCATGGTTTGATGTCAACCATATCATTTGATTAGATATAAGTCCAACGCAAGCCTATCAATAATGATGATTAATGAAAACTCATAATGTCATCATATTAATGAACTATCAAGTAACATAAGTCACATTAGTGTCTATTTAACACCTACCTCTTTAGCTAATACCGCCGTGAGCTATTTTGCCACATTCCCGAATAGGTGACTGACTCTTTTCTGAGAAAATACACGGTTTTACTACTAAAAGGATTATAAAGTAGCTTATATTACAAACATCCTGCGGTTATATAACTATTTTAATCTAATTTTGTAATTAACTTGGTATATATTCTAGTTTGACCTATGCGAAAACTTCACAAATACCCTTATTAAAGCTTCGTGAAAACGTAATTCTATTTAAGAGTTGTTAGAAGTGTATTTGTGAAAATATTTTGCTCTAAAATCATTGTTCGCGAAAATAGACACAGTTGTGATTATTACACGTGCAAAGTCTTTGTCAACATTATACGGTAATATTAAATATTAATATTTGGAGCAGAAGATTTACTTCGTAAATAAACTCCTCAATTGTTTTTGTAACACAAATATCACATCTAAGCAGTAATATAATTACAAAATAAATGGGGTTTAGTTTAACTTTAATATCTACCTTTTGTTGTATCCTTCTAACTTTCTCCTAGGGAGCTTAGGGTATACTTCTCTCGAGGTGAGGAGAAAAAATTACCAAATCATTAATATGTGTAAAATATTTCACGGGAAAATAGATGCTCCTGAACTACACGACGAGCTTTGCCAACTGTTTGCTCCGATTAACTATAGCCGTAATCGGAGGCACCGACTGTTTGCTGTTTCTGGGAGTCGTACCGTCGCCCGAGCCCAGTCTCCTATCCCTTGTGCAATCTCCACGCTCAACTCTCTCTTGGATGCCAAACCTGATTGTGACGTGTTCGCAGATGAATGGAAGAACATTTTGTCTGTTTGGAGTTTTGTGAGATGAGTGTATGACTGTGGTGTAGTTATTATTTGATATTGTTACTTCGTAATTTTTCAAATATGTCTTTAACTAATGTAATTGGCCTTTGGCAGTGTTATGTTAAAGTAAAATAAATAAATAAATCTACAGATAGGTATTTTTTTATTTTAGTTCTTATAAACTAGTATTTCACTGCGATCCCGCCTGATGGTAAGCAGTGATGCAATCGTTGATGGTGAAGCGCAACAGTTTATTAAGAGCCTATTCTCTCTAGCCTTGAAGTACCTTAAATTATAACAGGAAGACCGCTACAGGCAAATGGTTTCAGTACTTTGACGTACGTGGTGTAACACTCGACTACCAACAATGTAAGAATAGACAACCGCCGTACGGCGTGTCTTTTCAGAAGTAGTACATAAATTAACCTTTTAATACAACAAATAAATAGCAATGGTAGTCTAGCAAAAGCAGTGATAGCATAGTGAGAGATGTAGTAGCCTAGTAGTCATGGCCACGACTTATGAGTTGTGCGTCATGCATATGAGGTTTGAAACCTAGGTAGGCGCTTTACTTTGTGTAATTTATTTCACCATCATTGCTCTTAAAACGGTGAAGGGAAACATCTAAAAGATACTCTTATGCCCTAGACCTTAAAATACGACGGCATGTGACATCGACCAATCCGCACTGGATACACACAATAGATTACAACACATTCCCTCGCATACGGGGGAGGAATGTTTTCCAGCAGTAGGAACGTTGTAAGAAATAAGTACAGCAGTCTAAAAATAAGTCTACGTACTGCCTTTTGCCAGTAGGACTACCAGTAGTGGCCAGCGTTACTGATGGATAGAAAGTCCTGAATTGAATTGCGGTGTCAGGTAATAAAGCCTTAGGTGATTATATATAAAAAAAAAAAAAATCTGTAGCTACCTGTATTTTGCTCAGTTGTAGACATGGGACTTCAATGAAACTGGCAAAATATGAGTGTACCAAGTGCGCTTCTACATTATGCTTTTGGAGCGGACGAACATGGTGTTTACTATTTTATTGTTTCCCTATGCTATGTTATTGTTCAGACATATTGTCATATTGCTCGCAGAACAGATGGCCGATGGGGACGAAAGTTTCTGGAGATGCCAACCACGTACCGGAAGTCGCAACGTTGGAAGGCCTACGTAAGGCTGATCGATGACCCGGTGAGGATCACGAGAATCCGAAAGATTATTTATTTACAAGTACTTATAAAATACACAATATACAGCGTTGTACAATAGAAACTTAGAAACTAAAAAAAAAAAACAATTTTAACCTAGTTTTTTTTTTTTATGGTGGGAAAAATCATCCAATGACAACTTCCGCTCTTGGGCGGAGCGGGAGATAGTGTCAGACTCTTACTGACTGAAAGCCCACCCCGTTCCTTCGTGCCTTTCGTACCGGGACCGAGCTTCCTCTTCGGATAACCCTGGCCCCAGTAAATTTTAACCTAGGAACAAATCAACCAAAAACATTGAAGAAAAAAAAAATCATACATATGATTTAGAAATAATAATAGATGCTAGCTGCACAGGACCGACCATTACGCCACTGGACTGGACTTGCACTTGAGGGAGGCCTATGTCCAGCAGTGGACCTCATTCGGTTGAAATGATTATGTTATTGTTTATCTTTCCCAGATTTCTCTACTTCGCTACACGGCGCACTATTTTACCGGTGAAAATATTCAAGCTTGCTGTGAAACGATTTGTCAAACAAACAAAATATATCGAAAGGCGTTATTTACTGTCGTGGTAGCTGAGATATTGCTCACAACATACCTACTATTAGTCAGCCCACACGGAGTTTTAAGACTCACGCGGTAGATGGAATAAACTTTTACATTTTAACGACACGGTTGGCTTAATAGTTCTGATTGGCTGATAAACTTCTTATCACGAGTTCGATTCACGAAGAGAACAACAATTTTGTTTAACCGACAGAATATGTTGTGGTTGTTCCAGGTCTAGGTGTCTTGTGTGGTGAGTTTACATGTTTGTGAAGACACCCACGATACTGGAGTAATTCCTAGTGTGGGGCAATTTAAAACTACATACATAACTACACCTATGTTACTTTAATTGCCATTTGTATCCTAGGAATACAAGTAACCCTTTCAGGAGTCGAGCCATGGTCCCAGTAGGCTTCGGCCCTGCTTGGCCCCTACGGTTTGCTGAAATATCTTAGAAGCGTGTGTAAATGATAAATGATATTTATTTTGTAAATAGGTTTAAAATACACTTTTACACTTCAATTTTTTTTCATCAGTTTATGCTGGCTTAATTGGCTTTACGAGTCGCGAGACTAAGCGGACGTGTGTTCTGTTTTGATTATAATGAAATAAACAATTACAACAAATAAATATAATATTGCTCTGTCAGTAAAAAATTAAAGTGTGTCGCGTGTGATTTGTAACCGACTTATGTACGTAAACAAGATGAACTAAATAGATCTTTATAAACTATAAATAGTGTTTTGGTAGAATGTCTACCCCCGGAGCGAGCCCGTTTGGTCGTAGCCAACTAGTACAGAGAAGTCCTCCACAGACGCCTACCCAACCATTACCCCCTAGCTACCCAAACCCACCAGCACCTACGGAGAATGAATTGCCGACTGAAGTCATCAGTACCCCGGAGATTCAAAAATGGATTGTTTCTATAGAAACAATCCTGGGTGAAGTTTGCGCTATTGTCGGGGATGGGAAAATGAACTCGGACCAGAAGCTTCGTGTCTCCGCTCTTTGCCGTAGGGTCCAAAGTGGGACATCTCAAATGGCCGTCTTATATCAATCATTGAAGACAAAAACTATCCTAGCCCATAACACAATCCAGCACCTTCAGGCTCAGCAGAATGTTGGGAACTCTCTCCAGCAGTTTAGAGAGCTCGTAGAGACAAAAATGAATCCGCCGGAAAATACTTCTTATGCTGGCATGGTTAAGAAGGGTACCGACATCGTCCGTCCTGCAAATTTGAGATCAGTCGCCATCTACCCCAGCGATAAAACCCAAACAAGTGACGACACCAAGTCTCTTGTTCAAAAGATCATCTCCCCAGAACAACTGAAGCTTCATGTTCGTGGCTTAAAAAAGGTGAAAAATGGGGGCGTTTTGATCAGCACCGAGAACAAAGGCGATATTGAAAAACTTAAGAACTCGGAAAAATTAGCATCATCTGGCCTAAAAATAGAAGAGCCTTCCAAACGCCGACCTCGGATTGCTGTCATTGGTGTCCCCGTCTCTCTTACTGAAAAGGAGGTATTTGACTGTATTTTCGAGCAGAACCTATCAGACAAGTTGCCGAATTTAACTCGCGAGTCCTTCCTAGAGTGCATCAAACTGAGCCATAAATCGGGTAAGAGAGACCTTTCAACTTGTAACTATGTCCTGGAACTGCCGGCTAGCATAAGAAAGGTTATCATTAACCAAAGCCGAATTTTCATAAATTGGACGTCGTGCCCAGTGAGAGATTTCACTATAGTCACCAGGTGCTTCAACTGCCAGCAGTTTGGACACGCAGCCAAGTTCTGCCGGGAAGCCAGTCCTACCTGCAATCACTGTGGAGAGAGCGGACACTCCTTCAAGGAATGCAGTAGCAAATCTTCTCCCCCTCTATGCGCAACGTGTAAACGCTTCAAGAGGAAATGTGATCATCCAACTGGTGATGTAAGTTGCCCGGCCCGCAAACATGCAGAAATGAATTACATAAACTCTATAGATTATGAAGGCGCCTAAGAGCGTCACCGGACACTTAAGTGAATTAGCAGATAAATAGGTAGCTTACATTTATTTTTATTTTATTTTCTTTTGTAACTGTCATGACAACTCAGCTAATTTGCGATCTAGATAGTTTTTCTGTGTCAGAGTCTAAAGTTTGCAATGTTAAGGATTGTAAACACCTTCTTCCGTCTGGTGACAAAACACTAACCCTACTAACACAGAATATTCGCAGCATAAGTCGAAACATGAACGGTTTTGAAGTATTGTTACAGGATCTTGACGTAAGCTGTGATATTATTGTCCTAACAGAGTGTTGGCTATCAAAACAGATGGTTAACTTACCATCTCTTGACGGTTATTACTCCTACAGAAGTGACATAAACATAAACCAGAACGATGGTTTAGTAGTTTATATTAAAAATAATTTAAGAACAGTAAGAGAAGAGTCAGTAGCCTTAGACAGTAATTGTTTAATAATTAAAATTATTCCCGACACGGTAGTCATAGCTATTTATAGGCCTCCTTCACAAAACATAGATAGGTTTTTAGAGTCACTCGACATAAATTTAAAAAAATTATCATCCTTTAAAAACATTATACTTATGGGCGATATTAACATTAACATTGCTTCCGGGAAAACAGATAGTAATGTACATAATTATCTGAACATTTGCTCATTCCATGGACTTCTTCCAGCTCACTACCACCCCACGCATCAGAGTGGCTCATGCTTGGATCACATAATTATAAAATCAAAAAATCCATCCAAAACACTAGTTACTAATTCTACGATAACCGATCATCAGGCTGTTTTACTAGCACTACAAATAAGTTCACCTAGAAAAATATGCATGCGTAGCTACACTAAAGTCAATATGACTAATCTCGAGAATAACATTCGCGGTATTAATCTTGACCCGGTTTATAATTCAGACGATGCAAATAGTTCGTTAAATTACTTCATAAATTCGTTACAATCTGCGATAGTGAAAAATACGTTTACTAAGACTGTGCCTAGAAAGTATAGTTGCATTAAACCTTGGATCACGCCTGGTCTCGTTCGATGTATAAGGCATAGAGACAGACTTCATCTAAAATTGAAACTAGCTCCTGATGACAAAGTACTTTCTATAACTTATAAAAGGTATCGGAACTTCTGTAATAATCTTTTGAAAAAACTGAAAAATCAGTACGACAAAAATGAATTACAGAAGGCCGGGAAAAATAGTAAACTTGTGTGGAAGTTTGTAAAATCACATACTTTTAGATCGAAAAAACCTGATCCTCCGTTAGAAATTTTATTGTCAGATGTAAACCCAAATGAAGCAATAAATAAAGCAAACAACTATTTTGTTAACGTTGGTAAAAACTTGGCTGAAAAAACAATTAACCCAAGTATCATTTCCCAACCCAACTCGACCACGACATCCTCCACACTAAACTCTTTTGTTTTATTAGATACCGACGTAAACGAAGTAGTCAGAATTATAAGCGGGCTTAAGGATGTTTGTGCCACTGGGTGGGATGACATACCCAATCATATTCTGAAAACATTTAAATACTTACTTGCCCCTCCTCTAACCCACATCTTTCAACTTTGCTTATCTAAAGGTATATTTCCAAAACTACTTAAGAAAGCCGTAGTTACACCTGTATTCAAAGCTGGAGATAAAACTAGTGTGAATAACTACAGACCCATCTCAGTATTAACAGGCCTCTCTAAAATTTTAGAAAAAATTATTAATAGTAGATTGATCAAATATTTAGAAGATAACAGACTACTATCAGATAATCAATTTGGTTTTAGGGCTAAAAAATCAACTAACCAAGCAGTCCACAATTTAACTAACTATATCACTACTAACCTAGATAATGGTATGCACACAATAGGGATCTTTCTAGACCTTGCCAAGGCCTTCGACACTATTTCTTGTTCTTTACTCTTGCACAAGCTTGAATCACTTGGGATAAGAGGTAAACAGCTTTTACTATTTTCTGACTATCTCAGCGATCGTTATCAATGTATAAAAATAGGTCAATACACCAGTTCTGATCTAAAAAATAGCTGTTTTGGCATTCCGCAGGGTAGCATTTTGGGGCCCACATTATTTTTAATCTACATAAATGAACTATGCAGCCTGTCGCTCCAAAATGGTGTTATAATGTCATATGCGGATGACACCGCTCTATTGTTTTCAGGTAAGTCAAGAGCTGAGGTGTATGATTATGCACAAAATGGTTTTGACATTGTGTCTAAGTGGCTCCAGAAAAATCTCCTGACATTAAACACAGATAAAACAAACTACATTTTATTTACAATGAGAAATGCTAACATACCGCTTAATAACCTAAACATTCACGCACATATTAACTGCACGTACTCGTATGCTGACAATGCATGCTCTTGCCCCACTTTAGCCAAAGCTGACCAAGTAAAATATCTAGGTGTAACGATTGACTCAAATCTGAATTTCCGTAAACATATCGAGTTATTGTGTACGAGAGTGCGCAAATTAATATATGTTTTTAAAAATTTGCGTGACATAGCCGACTACAAATTAATAAAACAGGTTTATTTGGCTTTGTGTCAATCCATTCTTACATATTGCATAACTTCTTGGGGCGGTGCTGCTAAAACCATTTTACTCCCGTTAGAACGTGCTCAAAGAGCAATTCTCAAGGTTGCTACCTTTCGCCCTTTTAGATTTCCTACGCACCAGCTGTACATAGCATGTAAAGTGCTCACAGTGCGGCAATTATTTATTTTAAACATAGTACTACATCAGCATACTGCACTGCCTTTTGTCCCTCCACCTTCGGACAAGAGAAGAAAGGACTTGGTTTGCATAAAGCCTCAAACCAGACATGCCTTTACTAAGCGTTTTTACGTGTTCTTAGGTCCTTTTCTGTATAATAGGCTTAACAAAGTATTAAGTTTCTATAGTATAAGTTACAAAACATGTAACAAGATGGTGTCAGAATACTTAGTGTCACTCAATTACGCAGACACAGAACAACTTTTAGAAATTTTGTCATAATGGACTCGTTAATGTTTATTTTTGTATAATTTCATAGATATAGTTTTTAGGTATTATTGTACCATATGCTTAGTTATCGTAGTCATTTATTACAGTAGAACATTTTTTTATAATAATTTTACTCTAATTTTAAATTTTTATTGTCGCAATGAAACTGGACTGTAAAGTGATGGCCTGAAACACAGGTTTAAATTAACCTAGATCGGGCGGTCCACTATCAAATAATGCAATTCCAAACCACTCCTAATTGTACTTTTTTTGATATTTTAGTTTTACAATATTTTTAAGCACTGAAAATTGTACCATTATTGTAATAGGAAACCTTGTTACTGTTGCCTAATGTTTATATTTTTGTAAATGTATTTTGAATAAATTATTATTATTATTATTATTATTATTATTATTATTATTATGCTAGATGAGGCCGGTGTTTCCTATCTGACTACCCTGAGAAGAAACACCGAAACAAACTCAGGGGTCAAAGTCTCTTTTAAAGTCCATACAGTAAATATGTAATGGTCAAATCACATGAGAACCATGCAGATTTGTCTGAGATGGTCTTTTGAAGAAAGAACCATACAGATTTGAGTGACCTGTCCAATCAGTGTAAGCATTTGTCAGTATTCGAAAAGCTCAACTTAGGACTACTAAGGAGCTCTACGACTTGACGAACAATACCAAAAAAAGGACATTTGGGTAGGCCGCAGAAAACACTCAAATTGCCAGACATACGTTAAAATTACTGAAAAGAAAAGAAAAAGTAATCAACATAGTCCTCACATTTACAATAATATTAAGCAAATTGATAGTTTACAAAATATTTAGAAAAGTAAATATTTATGTCAAAGAAAAAAAAAATACTTTAAGTACTTAAAATGTATACATGTCATTTTGTAAAATAAAAATAATCTCCAATGTCAAATTGTAAAAAAACAAATAAAATAAAAAGAAAAAGCACATTTGAAAATAAAAATAATTAAAAAATACAAAAGAAGAAAAATAAAAATGACAACAGTTGTAGTAGGTACTGGAGCAGGTCAATCCCAAGCCTTTTCGTCCTGAATATAGTCCTTTACAGTGTAAAAAGCCTTTTGACAAAGTTTACGTTTTACAAATGATTTGAACTTATTAAGGCTTAGTTGTTGAATATGACTAGGAAGTTTATTATAGAAGTGTATACATTGGCATCTCAATGAGCCCCCTATTTTTTTGAGCCTGGTTGCAGGAACTACAAATTTGTGTAGAACACTACGCGCCGTCGACGACTTGGACTCGGTCCGGACGGACACCGGACGGCCGAACGGCGACCTTGTCATTGCTTGTCACCAGCAACGTCACGCCTACGGTGGCTGGTAGTCGGGATCGAGGTATTGGCAGCTGGTACATGACTAAATCTATGCATTTCTTGAAGTAAGATTTAGTTGGAGTGATGAAGCAGCCAAATTTTTTCATTTAATTTTAAATTAACCTACTATATAATATGGGTGTCTTCAAGGCTAGAGTGAATAGGCTCTTAATAAACTAGTGCGCCTCACCATCAACGATTGCATCACTGCTTACCATCAGGCAGGATCGCAGTCAAGTACTAGTATACAACAGATAAAAAAAAAAAATATCATCACCATAAATCTTGGCACTGCGCCGGTTTCCCTAACCTAGGGATCGAGCCTAGGTCGCCTTCTGCCACTCGGCATAAACGACTTTATTCCCTTTGAAAGCCAATAAAAAGTCCATTTAGCCCAACTAAAGAGTTTGCAAGCCTCGTCACGTACCGGTGAACAGTCAACCACACATCAGTTGAAACACACGAATACCACTCTAACTACTACGATATAGAGGCGTTGTCAAATAGTTACTATTGGCAGAAGTGTGGTTGATGCCACTGTACCTCCATGTGGCATCCATAAAGTGAACAGTAGAAGCAAAGAACTCGATTTTCTATTGTTAGAACTAATCTGAATAGATTCGTTCTGTTGCAAGTTATATTGCGTTCTATCTTAGTACGTGGACGTGAGCGGGGTGATAGTGGTTCTCAATGTGTGGCTGTAGTGATAGCAGAGATTTTTTTTTTGTCAGATTGTCTGTTAAAGCTTGCCGTCTGATAATTTGCAGGCCCGATTTGACGGCGCGATTTATACCACGCACACCTCAAAGAGGCGAAGCCTTGGAAAACAATAGGCAAATAAAAAAACACGGGTGGGTTTTAGTTTAGTCACTCTATCCAATGTATGAAGTTATTTGATGATTTATTATTGTGTGATACAATTTTTTTTTTAAAGATTACTTACGTAAAACGATTTGATTTTAAGGCAACGCGCTTACTTTATATGAAAAGAAAGATATGCGTGATGGCACCAATGGACACACTTTATAACAATATGCATTTTAAAACTAGCAGTTTTTGAGTTTTGGCGTTTAAATGACATCGTCTTAAAGCAGTTTGTGCTCAATGTATAAATTGACCATTCGTGCATAGATTCATCATTGTAAAAAGACATGAATAAAATTGTATACCAATCAGCGCTCTAATTATCTTATATTAGGAATTGATCACGTTACGTAAGTCGATTCCATACATTTTGAACTTTATCAATGGTCGTTACATTGTATAGTTTTACAGAGTCTGGTTTTCACACTTAGTCCTATGCGGATCATTGTGCGTGGGCCATAAAGGCCAAAACTTTTGGCAGGCTTATTCCAATCAGCCCACCTCTCTTCAAAACCTGATTAAGCCTTTTAGGTTGTTTAGGGTGTCTGTGAGGGAATTCAAGGATCCTAAGGTTCGTATGCATGTGCCAGTGACACTTGTGCAGTCAAGGAGCACATGCGCAATTGTCTCCTCCTATTCCAAGCATGTTTTGCACAAGGAACTGTCTGTGATACGTATAGTATGGTGCTTATTTAGTGTTTTAAGTAGTTTGAGACTATTTAGGTCAGTCTTTTTTTTATGCCATGTTCTCGCTCTCATTAAAACCCCACCCTATCCTTAAGTCAGACAAGTTTAAAATATATGTATGTTACCTATAGACAGTTTTATAGAGATAATACAGCTTGATTTATTATGATAGACTTAGTGTAACTATGTAGCGATGGCGTCATGGGAATGTCGCAATAATTTATGAGCGTCAAGTATTCAATTTACTGTTTATGGGAAGCAAATTTATGGGCATTTAGTGATGACAGTGTTTTGTTTATGTGGTTTTAAGGTGACAAGAAAGAAAGCAACGCATATGAGATATGTTTGTACGTAACAGACAGCCAATTTGTTGGGGAGTTGGATGTTACGTCCATCCATCTTCTTTGCATCTATATATCTATCAAGAAGTGGTCAAAGATGGACATTATGGTGAACTGTCTTCTATTATTTGCCTGCTTGAGAGGCTAATATAGCAGCATTGTAATTCAAAACTAAAGGGGTTGCTGGTGCTTTACTATCCCAGAGGCAAAGCTGCAACTTCTCATCTCGATGGAGGTGCTTTTTTTTGATAATGAGGGTTTGGTGATACTAATAGTAAGAATGGTGTGCATGTGTAGTGTATTTATGACGCCATGAAATCTACAACCTCATATAAACTAAAAATACAAAATCCTGCATCGCGACATTAGAGTTCTCCATGCGACCAGAACACATAAAACAGTCCAATCTCAACTATTGGGCAGTTGCCCAGACCTGACACAAAACCCGTCTACCTGGACGATCCTCCCTTTTCAAGGGAAGTTTATAAGAACTTTACATCTTATTCGACATACCTCTAGATATGAATTTGTTAACAACTAGCTTTTGCCATTGTCTTCGCCCGCATACGTAAAATATAGCCTATGTTACTCAGGAACAAAGCAGCTTTCTATTAGTGAATAAATTTTAGCAATCGGACCAGTACTTTCAGAGTTTCCTATTTAATAAACAAAAAACAAACTTTACCTCTTTATAATTTTACTAGCGGCCCGTCCAGGCTTTGCACGGGCAATAAATATAGCCTACTAGCTTTTGCCCGTGGCTTTGCCCGCGTGGCATTAGGTACTTAAGGAATCGAGATAAAAGGTATGTTCTTTTCCATGTCAAAGGCTATATGCATGCCAAATTTCATCTAAATCCGTTCAGCCGTTTTTGCGTGATTAAGTAACAAACATCCAAACATCCACACTTTCACATTTATAATATTAGGATGTTACTCAGGGTGAATGTAGCTTTTCAAAGGTGAAAGAATTATTGAAATCGGCACAGTAGTTTTTGAATTTAGTCATTACAAACATACACACAAAAATACAAATTTTCCCTCTTTATAATATTAGTGTAGATATTTATAATAGTGTAGATTTATTCAAAAGATGCATAAAGGTGTAAAGATAGGTATAAAGATGGGCTTAAAACCTAAGGCATTCTCTACCTAAAAGCCAAAGATAGAGGAGAAGTAACATACCTAATGATAACACCGTTTTACGTTTGGTAACTTTATAGACTTACGGAAAAATTTAAAAAAATCTCATTTACAAAAAGAAGCAACCATCTCAGAACTATAGGGCAGTAGCTCCATATCGTGCAAAATTATCAACCATCATAAAGGACTAGATTGCATTAAGAAGAAAGCGAAGTAGAAGAAAAAACGTCAGTCTGAAGAATTATTTAAGCCAGAAAAATGAATAAAGAAACTTGCCTATGTATATGAACCCTGTTTTCCGTACGTAGAAAGAACAACCTAGGTGTCTTTAATACAAAAGTGAATAGTTTACTTCAAGCCAAACGTGCTCCATAATCGGACATTTTATCGCATACCATCAGGTGAGATAGTGGACTAACGCGAGTCTATCTATTAAACAGTTGCACACTTTAAATGATATTTATAAAACCGTTGCCATTTTATCGCATCAGCTAATAAAGCTGTCTGCAAGAACATACTTTGATAGTTAATTAGTTTACAACAGGATAGCGTTGGCGTGGTGGAGAAGTTTTACTAGAAGGTAGTAGATAATTAATTAATTAACTTATCGCTAAACAAAAAGTAAACCTTATCTTACCTTACCGTACCTTGGTATTTTTCTTTAGTACAGAAAAAAAAAATCGTATTTATTGGAATCACTTATTGTGCGTACAGCCAAGGATTGGAATTCCCTGCCGGAGTCTGTGTTTCCTGATAGCTACAACTTAAGGCTCTATAAGTCAATAGTGAATAGGTTACTTTTAGGCAAGCGTGCTCCATCGTCGACCACATCATCGCTTACCATCAGATGAGATGGTGGTGAAACGCGAGACTTTTTTTTATTGATATTAACTAGTGCTTGACCGCGATCCCACCTGATGGTAAGCAGTGATGCAATCTCTGATGGTGAAGCGCACTAAGTTATTAAGAGCCTGTACTATCAATAATATAGTAAAACAAAAACCACTTCAAACTTCATTTAGTAATTTTAATATAAATTAGTTAAAAATACAATAGAAAACTATGAGCCATGTAATTATTATCACTACGCTTATTTATACCAGAATATATCTTTATCAGAAAAAATCTCTTCAAAAACATTCACACAAATATTACACATACAAAAAATAAATTAGTCAACGGAGCACAAGACGAACACGTTTATAAGTCTTACCGATAATACTTCTTTGCCCCTGTTTAAATGATTAAAAATCTGTTTCATCATCATCTAATAGCTGCTAGTGTGTCTTACTAAATAAAGTAATAATAAATAATCATTGCAGCCAAAAGACGTCCACTGCTGGACATAATACCCCCCACCCCAAGAGTCACCATATCAACGGGCCCCAGTCGTCTCGCACCTTACTGATTTCCGTAGCCCTCACCAGATCATGCTTCTTTCGATACTTGGCCTGACTTGCCAGCAATGTGCTTTGCCTAACTTCACGTTGTTTGGCAATACTTCGGGTTGGCAATGTCGATAACTTTAGTCTGTTCATCCGTATTATTTATAGAAATATTAAAATAATGAGCTATATTTTGCATATCAAATAAATAAATGAGGTCAACCTTTTAACGATAATGAAATCTATAATACAATTATAAATATATTTATATCTAAAATAATAAATTAGTGAATCGTTTGATAAATTAAATAGCTAATGCTTAATGAGTCTGTGAATTAATAATGCCGACTGTGAAAATAATAAAATGAATAGTTTGAACAAATTATGGCTAGGCCAGTTAATCTTATTATCTATTAAATACATAGGAGTATTATTGGTTTGTTTAAATACGAATATTTGATCCAATTTAATTTGTTTAGGTAATTAGTTTTAGAGTTATTTTATTAGTTTGATTTATTTTATTTGCGATGAGTATTTGTTATCTGGAGCCTCCTCGCAAAATAAACTCTGCCTCCTTTAACGTCCAATCACCTATTATATTTCTAGAATTTTCACGTAGCAAAAACCAAGTCAGCCATATATCATGATCAGCCATTACTGTTCCACTGTTGGGTAAAGGTTCAGATTTCTCTCTTTCATGTCAAATTGGCAACCCGTTAAGAACGAGAAAAGGATTCATTCAGTTTCTTCCGGCTCCGATTCGACCCAACTTTATCTCGGTGTACCCTTAATTTTCTATCTGAAATCAAGAAAGAAATAATAAAACAAGTTAATTAATGGGCTGGTCACGTCACACGAATGCACCTGGACGGGTGGGGGAGGATTCACTCACTGGACGCCAGAAGGTCGACCGCGGCGAAGGTGGTGTAACGATCTGATAATGTTCGCGGGGGAAACATAGCCAGAGATCGCCCTAGGCAGAGAAGTTTGGAAAGAGAAAGGGCGTTTGCCCTGCAATGGGACGTACAATAGGCTAATAAAAAAAAAATGCAATGCATCTTGATGCTTCATTAATAATAATAAAATGCTTAATTTGTATTTTAGACGATTTTTACAATTATTATATACTTTTGCCAAACTGCAGAGCAGTTTGTTGGCTCCCGTGTTATTAAATTATTTATATTGCGAACATTGTCACTACACACAAATATCATTTTCAATTCAGTTTAATTAAATTTAGTACAATACAATATAATTCAATTTAATTAAATCCAGTTCAAATCAATACAATTAAAATTCAATTTACATTACAAAATATATTGCTTTGATTATACGTACACTTAGTATATATTTTTATGTTGGTGAAGCACTTCCAATATCAACCATTCCTTACAACAATATGAAGATAAGACGTACGTGACAAGGCTATGACATGACACCCTAACTATAACATCACATACAAAAATCTAACAATATTTCAAAATATATTAACGTTTTGGGAACACATTCATTGTGCGTGCGGCTAGGGAGTGGAATTCCTTGCCGGAGTCTGTGTTTCCTGATAGCTACAACCCGGGAATCTTTAAGTCGAGAGTGAATAGGTTTCTTCTAGGTAAGCGCGTTCCATCGTCGACCGCATCGTCGCTTTCCATCAGGTGAGATAGCGGTCAAGCGCGAACCTATCAACAATAAAAAAAAAAAAAAAAAAAAAAAAAAAAAAAAAGCTATTACTAACGGTAAATAAGGGAAGTTCAACAAACGGCGCAAAACAAAGTCACATATCAGCCATTTCCGGTTCCGTCGGAAGCGGATGTCAACCGCGCCCCCTCACCCTGCCCGCACCCCCCGCACCCCTGCACCGCACCCCCGCTCACGCCCCGTGTCGCCATTGTCCGAGCTATCGCTGGCGATAAACGGTTTATGTTCAAATAGATACTTGATATAGTGGGTGTTTGATAGTGGAGATTGGGTATGTGTTGTTTCATGTTCGGAGTTTAGGCCATCGGCTAAAGATATATTTTTTTATCGATATTGTCATTTCAGCTGGAAGACATCAGTTTCACCACAACGAAAGATCCTGTGCGTGTCGCATCCATCGGATTCCTGCGACCCTAACCAGATCATCGGTTTACCTTATAAGCGGCCTTCCCATGCTACGTCTTTTAGGTCAGCACTCCAGAACCTTTCGTCCCCATCGACTATCTGTTCTACGAGCCAGGAGCCCTACCACCTACGAACAAGTTTGGCGATTCTTAGAGTTAATAATATTTTTTTAATGTCTTTTTTTTATTTAAATATTTAAAAGTATAACTTATATGTATATTGTAATGAATAAACGAATAATAATAATAATCAATTTATTTCAGGCAACATGTACCCATATCATAAATACCTTGTAGACTAACACACATAATTATATTAAATCATTTTGTTACTAAACATGATTTAAAACTATGTTAGTTACACTTCACTTATGACAGCAACGAGGTTCTCCTGCGGATATCTCGGATTATGTTGATAGCTTTTGTGATCTGTTGGACATCCAGGGTCCTTAACACAGCTTACCGTCTAGCCGTCCTGTGAGGACCGTATACGATTCATTGCGGGCGCATAGTGTATCACGCGCGCCAAATCTCAAAACAGTAGGGGCTCAGCCCTGCTAGGGTTACAGCATTTTTTGAAAAAGTTATCTTAACCCTGAAATGCAAATAGCAACTGAAAGACGAGATTAAATGTGTGAAATTTCACACACCTTTCCGCTCCACCCTAAAGCAGTAGAATTCATTTGATAGTCTCAAAAGAGTCACCGATGCCCTGGAACCCCAAAAGCCATAGAAAGAACAACGATGAGTTTTTGTAAATAAAAACCTGACGTTCCCTCTCGCTTCAATCTAGAGGGGGGAAATTTTAAATGATGGTTTACTTTAAAAAAAAATCGTTCAATCCTCTTTTTACATCATTCGAGGTACAAAAGCGACACAATTACGTTGGTCCGACGTAGAAATAAATCTGTGTCGTACATTTTACAGGAGTAGAAACTATTGGGAGCGCTCCGATTGGAATTCTTCAAAGCATCCTGGAACGTTGCACGTTGCTGTGGGTAGCTGACAAAGTGATGGGATGAAAGTACTCGTGTATGCATCCTTCTTTATCCTGCTGCTATCCCGAGTATAGGTATAAAAGGGATCAGAGATTTGATAGAAAAATTCAATAAATAAAGTTCATATTATGGTTGAGAAACAAAGTTCTACAGTTTTTGGCTTTATGCTTGACATAATGTTCGCAAATTAACCAAAGTTTTAGAATCTAAAATACTAACCTTGAAATTAGCTAATTTGTTCAATTTGAACCAGGATATCCATCAGTGTTCACTAAATCAATTTTAGTACTCGTTCTACTTTAGCTCTAGTTTAAGCCCTTATTGTAGAAATATTTATGTAAATCAAACAATTCAATAAACATTATTATTATTATTATTATTATTATTTATATTACTTCTCATTTACTTTGTAAAATAAACAGTGAAAGGCAGTGGTGACCCCGACGTATGAGTTTTAAGGTCGCGGGTTCAATCCCAGTAATTTATTTCATCACCACAACTCTCAAAAGGGTGAAGGAAAACATCATGAAGAAATTAGCGTGTCCTAGAATCAAAAATTCGAAGATTCGATGGGGGAGCATTCAACTCCTAGAGAGGAGGCCTGAGTCTCAGCAGAGACGTAAATTGTAAGGCTGATTATGCTATGTTATTATAACATTATCTATACAAGAAAAATAAGATAAAATATCAAAACTCAAAGAGGACTGTTATAAATATTAACAATTTCTTTAAAAGAAACTGCACCAAAAAAACTTTGCACCAACTTTGACTACGATGGTGGGTATAAGTAGGTATAAAGGATATGTTCACCCGCGTTTGTAATAATTTATCACCGAGAGTGTATTGGCCATGGGCGCGATGGATGAGGGCTTTATATGGTGTTTGTTAGCTATCGGCCCGCCATCCGTCTTTGGGAACTTCTGCCGAATTTATTTTACCCTATTTCGGGTTAATCAGCGATGGTAGTTTTCATGATTAATCGAAGGCCTGAATTATAAATGATACTGCCTAAAACCCAGTTTCTGGAAATAAAATTATCTATGTGTTCAATTATTAAACGCATATTAGCTGTTTTTCTAGACTAAATTAGTTTTCAACAGGCATTTAATAACGTCACTATGGTGGTACTTGGGGGAGGCCTATGTCCAACAGCGGACGACTTTTGGCTGAATTTATGATGATAATGATAATGGGGCATTTAATAACTTAATTTGCATTTAAAATGTGACGTGACATAATTTATTGCCTGAAACATCCCTGAGTAACACCGTTAGATTTTTTATTTTTTATTTTATTCCTAAAAAAAAATCTAACATAATATTGACTAGAAAGTCAACCCCAAAACAGTTTTCTTTTAAGGTATGAAATCATTCATTGACTCTTCTCGCTTTAGAACAGACTTTTACTGACTAAACTCACAGCAATGTTTCTTCAATTACCCCCTGCATCTCAAGACCACGTGTCTTCCTTTCAGAAGTCGACCATTGGCCATAATTAAGTAGGCTTCGGCCCTGCTAGGCCTGTACGGATTTGCAGTCTTTTTTGAGGCGCACGCAGGATGGTGATGACATTTTCGTCATAAAGGATGGACTAGATAAAGTTTCTCAAATAGAAATCCACAATAAGAGGACTTTGTCCCCACAACAAACCAGAACTAATCCAACAATCAAACGTTCAAAACATAGAAATAAAACTTTACATTGCAATGTAGCGCAAATTCTATACCAGACTCGACTCAAAGCAATTTGTATTGAAAACTACTCGTAGCAGGTCTACGCGGCTACGCGGCTACGGCGCTACGAGGGCCGTAGCAGTACGTGCTACGAAATTTGTGGAACTATATTGCAGTAGTTCTACTGGCTATTAAGCACTATTAATTCATTTATTTATACAATACTGCTTATGTATTAGTAAAATTAAATTGTCTAGAATGTTTAAAATCCCAAATATCTGTAATTTCAATGTCTATTTGGATGTAAGTGTGGTTTTTTTGCCATTTCTTTGATGTTGTCCTTCTGTGGTATTTTTCGATAACTTCTTACTGTGAAATTGAGGTGCTTTTAGCTACAAAAAGACTGCCCCGCTTGAGTCGTCGAACAAGCTGTACTAAATTGAGCTGCTCAGGTGTATTGTGTGTTTAGCTGATTTTTGCTTGTGAGCATTTTTCTACAAAATGTTGCAAGGTGGCTGTGAAATTATGGTTGTATCTTGCATACTTTTGCTACTGGGGAAGGTGTCGATTATTTATTTTATTGAGTGTGTTATACTTGATATTATTTATTTTGGTTGGTTTGTGTTTATCTGAGTGTATGTTTCTTAACGTTCAAATGACTGAATTGATTTTGCCACACGAGTAGACCATGTCTTGGTGTAGCATGTATCCATTCACTTCATGTATTGTATTCATTTACTTTCATGCGGGTGAAGTCACTGGTTTTTTTTTTTTATTACGCACCTACGTTACCGTTTTCCTTCACCGTTTTGAGAGCAGTGGTAATGAAATAAATTACACTATGTAATATGCCTTGCTAGGTTAAAATTCACGAGTTACTCATAAATCAAAACTGTTACCACTGGACTTTCACTGCTAAACCTCCCCCCCCCCATGCTACACCATAATACTAGATCCTTCGCTTCCTGCATCCAGTCGATCCACTTCAAACTCTTTATCTTTACTCACCTTCCCACCTAAAGAGATAGTAATCAACGGAAACAGTATTTCAACAATTCCTTCATCCCAACAAGGGTGTAAACGAACCTGTTTAAAATGCAAAATCGTTTTCGTTCATCGACATCGAACTCCAAAGTATAAACGAACGATTTTTCTCCGAACACGAGTAAATCATTCAGCAAATTAAACGAGCCTCCGAAACGATCCAACGGAAAAAATAGATGGATTTAAGGTTCCGTGTGTGAGATAGGAATTTTACTGTTTTGTTTTTCTTCCCCAGCCTTAATCGTCCCACTGCTGGACCAAAGCCTCTCCCATGTCCTTCTAGAGTCTTCTTCTACGCCCTCTTAAACCAGTTTTCATGGAACGCGTCTATATCATCTCACCATCTCTTTGAGGGCCGACCTCGACGGCCCTTTCCTTCTGTAGGAACCCACTGAGTGGTGACATTTGTCCAGCGAACACTTTGCATGCGGCTGACGTGACTTGGCTAGTCTCGTTTGATCCTGGCAGCCGTTTTGTCCAGGTCAATTATGCCCAGCTTAGAGCACAGAGTGTTATTCATATATATTATGAACACAAGTCAAACTACTCCGATACAAGAGCAACTCGGATACTGGAAGAGATGCCTTTAGAAATAAAAATAACCCTCACAATATACCAGTACATATTGTTTAGTTTTACGCAGGCAAAGTCACTGGGAGAAGTTAGTATACGACAAAATAATTCAGACTTAAACATCGAAGCCTTATCTATTTCCACGATTAAAAAAAACGCGGAACCCTCTAATGCCGATTGAGACTCTGACCTACCCAATGTTTTTGCGTCCCTCACTTAAAATTCCGCGGCGTCACTGCTTGAACGGCATTAGCGTCCCGAACGCACACGAAGGCACACGATGGCACACGACACCAACTTCATGAGGACTCAGATTTTTATCAGATATGAGAAGCTTCTAGGGATGTCTCTTTTGTAGCAGATGATGATTGCTCCAAGCGGTGATATCACAAACACATTGTGACTGTTCCAATAAGACCCTAGGCTGATAAAATTTTCATTTTTCCTGAATTTCCCTACATGAAGGTATGAATGTCGGCTCCCCCCTTAGGGGGAGAGGGCGAGCGCCGCCATTCGCTCACCCTTGTAGCTTTCAACCAGAGACATGGACAAGCTCCCACCGACATAGAGATGAATTCCATAAAGTACTAAGTAGTCCAGTACCTTATCACATTATTCGGACAAGGAAAGACTTGAAAGAATTGTCAAGTGAGACTTTGGAATTCATGTTATGAAATACATTAGAAGTGGTTTTAGAAGGATATAATATAACTAAGGGATGTAAGGTTATGATTAATTAACATTAGATCATTTGAGTAACCCACACGCAAGCGTATCAGGTCTTTGGTCAATAATAACTCACATGATACCTCACATCCGCACTCACGGCACTCAGGGCAACACTTCCATAAGTGACGCCTGCGCTTTTCAGCAACAATACGTCGACATCATGCTCCTTTTGAGACATGGTCCCTAGCAGTTCTCTCGAACTGTAAAACGTGACGAAGCAACCTTCCCTGCTGCAAACCGTGCGACCGTCCTTGTCTAGCAACGGGGCAAGCTAGTTCCAGTGCAATGCGTCTACATCATGCTCCTATTGAGTCATGGTCCCTAACAGTCCTTGGACTGTATAGTATGTGATAGATATGGTCAACCCATCCCCAGGTCGTGCACCCTTTGTACAATAAGTACGTCTGCAAGATACTATGCTCGTATCTGACCGAAGTAATGGTCGCAGATAGAGTATATAAACTCAAGAGTAAATGCAAATACTAATAAATAGACGGGAGCCATCACTCCAATAATAAATAGAGTTGGACATCTCAACTCTCTTGAATGCCTATATAGACAGCCCCAAAAGCGCCCCCACCACTCACCACTTCCTAGTGTTTGAGCTGGAGAGAAGAAGTGGAGGAACAAACTCCCCAGCAACACAGTTCTGTCTATTTAGTTATAAGAACTTTAGATAACTAGCTTCTCCCGCGGCTCCGCACGCAGGTCTGTGTATATTAACACAATATCAGC
Organism: Mythimna ferrago; assembly: GCA_910589285.2. Taxonomy (NCBI): domain Eukaryota; kingdom Metazoa; phylum Arthropoda; class Insecta; order Lepidoptera; family Noctuidae; genus Mythimna; species Mythimna ferrago. Next base: position 1,075,908 of record OU342689.1, read on the forward strand.
CTAGGATAAATTAGAATAATGTATGACTCACCCATTCACACCAACAAACACTCACACACTTTGCTACTCTAAATACTAGATCAGTCTAAGCCAAACCGAGGCCACCTGTATCTCACTGAAACACAATATTGGCACTTCTAAGAATTACAACGGGACATAGTCCTACAATATCTACTGAGTCAGCTAGTTTAGCTGGATCCTCCTAGACGTCTGTTCCCTACTCGGCCCTGACGCTAAGTCTCTGGACGTCCGTCCCCTACCACGGTCTCACGCGAAGTCCCCTATCCTGCCGAGTCAACCCCGTCCTCCTCTCGCCTTACGTCTCAGTATCCCTTATCCATTCCCACGCTTTGCTAACTAATTTTTTATATCTTTGTTTTTGTATAGTTTCTAAAAGGTTTGGGTCGTCTTTGTCCAACGACGCGGCCAGCGTGCACATGTTCCATCTTTAGAAATTGCATCCATTTCTTTACTATTGTGCTAAAATATTTCCTTTTTTGTAATTGTTCCTTTCACATTAAAAAGGCAATTTATGTCCCTTCGTTCAGCGCCACGTGTTTAAAGTGCCGTGGTGTTTAAAATAAAATATAATATTTTGTTATTAATTTGGAGTAAGTGAAAGACAGTCACATTCCCCCCTCTGAAAATCAGACGCGTGACGTAATTCAGCGGATGAGCTTTCACAATAGGATAAACTTCGGATTCTCATTAAAATTAAAATAGAGTCCCATTCCCAATTGGCGGGTTAAACTATCAAATTATCTAGTTGGACTGGTTACTTGGTCCAATAAGGCAAAATCTTATTGCATTCCTAGTTGGTGTGTTAAAATAATCTAATTGTACTGATTCCAATAAGACAAAACGTTTAACGTACTAGACGTCAATATGGAAGCATCCTCTGGTGAATACATTCACTCAGCCTATATCATTTATAATCCCTTAAAATTGGCACATTATGAAACCAAATTAAAAGACAAGTATGTTTATAGTCTTGTTTTACATACAAGTCATTATGAAATAGGATTAATATAACTAAACATATACAGAATTCTATAGAGTTGTACCCTTCCGGTATGTTAAAATAATCTAATCATTATAACTATTGCAGCAGGTACAATAATCTATTAAGTCTGGATGCTGCTTATAATTCAGTAATGTGTTGCGGAAACATCCCTACGTACAGGACCGTTAAAATTATTTCGACTTATAGGTCCATCAAAATCATTAAGCTCTTACTTTTTATCCTAGTTCACTGTGACGACTGTTTGCTATTGTAGTTTATCACCAAGACTTTTTCTCAGTCACTTAAAACCGTCAACATGTGCTCGGGCTCAATTGCTTTATTGGCCTCTTGAATTTTAGGAATCTTTGAAAGACCCCTTTTTTTGTTTAATATTGTAAGGGTCGGCCACATTTCGATAACTGATTTTTTTTCTGTCCTGCCATATTGTGCGTCAGGTCATTTCGTTATAGACCTTTAGAATTTATGGAGAGTTTGGCATCTCAATTGACAAAAATTATTGCTTTCGTCCGATGACGAACATATGCGGGTCTGTCTCGTAAAAACACAGGCCAAGTGATTTTTTTTTTTTTTTAGAGGCCTGTTATTGTGTTAAGCTATTCCAAAACGGATAGCATTTTTTTGTCTTTCTTAAAACTAAGTGACAGGCTGTCAAGTCGTAAAATACACATTTAAGGTACGAGTACTTTGAAGTGGCTCGATTTAGCCAGACTATGTAGTAAATATAATTGGTCGTCATGAGTAAATTATATATCGATAAAACCTAGTCAGCGCTAGAATTTCTATATAAGTGTCACAAGAAATGAAAACCTATAAATATTATCTGATAGGTATGACAAAAGAAGCTAATACTAATCATAATTGTCCGATTTGGACCATGAATCAATTAAGATGTACGTATATTATTATGTCAACTATTGCGTGATGCATAATAGAATCGTCATCACCCACCTAGCGTTCATTTGATACCTAGCTGGTACTTTTGAACCTATTTCTTGTCATTGTTCAAACAACTGCATTTCAGTAGACCTGTGCATGCTTATAGTTTAATTTTACATACCAGGGTCTCTTCTAAGGTTATTCGTGCGGTACCTACAGCGCTCGCTCGCCCTACACTCAGCCTGTCGCAGTTGTTGCAGGACAAAGGCCATTTCCTTACGCACCTCCACGCTGAGTCAGCTGCTGAGGTCAATTTCAGGAGCAGCTGAAATAGTTCGCACATAGGGATATTAGATTACATTTCAAAGATACAATGACCCCCCTCTGATTCTAAGAGGTTATAATAGTTCTGAAATACAACAAGCGTTTGAAAGTTATTGATACTGATTCTGCTAGAACAGATAGTTTTGGATATCCTAGAAGAGTTAAGACGAATATCTATTTATTAGAGATCGTCTATTTCCTATACACGTGGACACTTTAAGAAATCTGATAATGATTCCTTGCCCTTAATAGTATTAACGAAATTAATCGCTGGTATAAATTTGGAAGCGATTTACTTCTCTAACCCTAATCAATAATATTTAATGTCATAACAAAGATCATACGCGGAGTACCTAACGACAAAAGCCAAATAAAAGTGGAACTTAGCTTCGCAACATAGACCGCGCTACAGCAGCCACTGGAATCAGGTGGTGTCAGCTCTCAGATGAACCACCGGCCAAGCTCAATGCAGAAACCGTAAGCTTAGATACAGCGTAGGCGCAACGATGAGTAGATTTAAATATCCTGGAATTTATAATAAGGCCACACAAGTATCTGCTCAAAAAACATAACATACGTTGCCGAGTTTGCAATAACTCAATATTCTACGATAATAATCACTGATACATATATCTACTAGTGTATGCAGTATAATATATATAATCTACATGCTTATTAGACCTAGGTACTAGATATTTTATGTTCATTCCTCTCACTTAACACATACAAATCTCAACCTCAAAACCACACTTCATTCTCACAAATATTTATTTAGATTTAAAACTCATCAATAATTGCAGGGAGTTGAACCCATTCTGACATTAGCTCAGGGCCCTAGTTTTTAAACTATTATGAGTAATTTTAACTAGGTACATAAATAAGCATGGGGATCGAACCCATTAGTAGTAGCACAAACACACACAGCCATACATGTTGTGATCAACTTACGAATATTTCTGTGTTCATGGAAATCGAACCCTGATAACCACAGAAATTAAATTCTACTAACTCATTATAAGTCAAGCGGGAATTGAACCCACAGTTCTAACACAGGATCTCCAGGATTTATCAACCAACGAATCAATTGGGAATCGAACCCAAAACTCATGTCAAATAAAATATAGAATTATACGCTTAAAATTAACAAATCATACAGGAGTCGAACCTGCTAAATATACTTTTGTAATTATGTATTTGGTTGAAGAATTCAACTTCATGCTAAACACAGATCATTACCTAGCCGTTGTAATTCTTCCTATATCTAAATAGTCCTAACAGTTTATATCTCTAGAAATTACGTTGTGTTTATTATTTTAGTAGTAACCCATAAATATCGTTTCTCGTTGTACTGAAGTGAATCAGTACATTTAATGACGAGAATCCTGGTCACGGCACCACATGTGACTGTTCCAATAAGACCCTAGGCTGATAAAATTTTCATTTTTCCTGAATTTCCCTACATGAAGGTATGAATGTCGGCTCCCCCCTTAGGGGGAGAGGGCGAGCGCCGCCATTCGCTCACCCTTGTAGCTTTCAACCAGAGACATGGACAAGCTCCCACCGACATAGAGATGAATTCCATAAAGTACTAAGTAGTCCAGTACCTTATCACATTATTCGGACAAGGAAAGACTTGAAAGAATTGTCAAGTGAGACTTTGGAATTCATGTTATGAAATACATTAGAAGTGGTTTTAGAAGGATATAATATAACTAAGGGATGTAAGGTTATGATTAATTAACATTAGATCATTTGAGTAACCCACACGCAAGCGTATCAGGTCTTTGGTCAATAATAACTCACATGATACCTCACATCCGCACTCACGGCACTCAGGGCAACACTTCCATAAGTGACGCCTGCGCTTTTCAGCAACAATACGTCGACATCATGCTCCTTTTGAGACATGGTCCCTAGCAGTTCTCTCGAACTGTAAAACGTGACGAAGCAACCTTCCCTGCTGCAAACCGTGCGACCGTCCTTGTCTAGCAACGGGGCAAGCTAGTTCCAGTGCAATGCGTCTACATCATGCTCCTATTGAGTCATGGTCCCTAACAGTCCTTGGACTGTATAGTATGTGATAGATATGGTCAACCCATCCCCAGGTCGTGCACCCTTTGTACAATAAGTACGTCTGCAAGATACTATGCTCGTATCTGACCGAAGTAATGGTCGCAGATAGAGTATATAAACTCAAGAGTAAATGCAAATACTAATAAATAGACGGGAGCCATCACTCCAATAATAAATAGAGTTGGACATCTCAACTCTCTTGAATGCCTATATAGACAGCCCCAAAAGCGCCCCCACCACTCACCACTTCCTAGTGTTTGAGCTGGAGAGAAGAAGTGGAGGAACAAACTCCCCAGCAACACAGTTCTGTCTATTTAGTTATAAGAACTTTAGATAACTAGCTTCTCCCGCGGCTCCGCACGCAGGTCTGTGTATATTAACACAATATCAGCCTAGGATAAATTAGAATAATGTATGACTCACCCATTCACACCAACAAACACTCACACACTTTGCTACTCTAAATACTAGATCAGTCTAAGCCAAACCGAGGCCACCTGTATCTCACTGAAACACAATATTGGCACTTCTAAGAATTACAACGGGACATAGTCCTACAATATCTACTGAGTCAGCTAGTTTAGCTGGATCCTCCTAGACGTCTGTTCCCTACTCGGCCCTGACGCTAAGTCTCTGGACGTCCGTCCCCTACCACGGTCTCACGCGAAGTCCCCTATCCTGCCGAGTCAACCCCGTCCTCCTCTCGCCTTACGTCTCAGTATCCCTTATCCATTCCCACGCTTTGCTAACTAATTTTTTATATCTTTGTTTTTGTATAGTTTCTAAAAGGTTTGGGTCGTCTTTGTCCAACGACGCGGCCAGCGTGCACATGTTCCATCTTTAGAAATTGCATCCATTTCTTTACTATTGTGCTAAAATATTTCCTTTTTTGTAATTGTTCCTTTCACATTAAAAAGGCAATTTATGTCCCTTCGTTCAGCGCCACGTGTTTAAAGTGCCGTGGTGTTTAAAATAAAATATAATATTTTGTTATTAATTTGGAGTAAGTGACAGACAGTCACAACATGATTCCTGGGTCGTCAGGAGTTGCAGGATGATTTATGGCCACCATAAGTGTGAGCTTGCAGACTGTGAACTTTGGGTAGCTCGCTATGCAACTGTCCGGTACGGACTTAGCCTGGGTCGTCGGCGCGTTGTTATTTACATTAATATTTATGAATTAAGGACTTAAATTAGTACAAAAATTGCATTTTATCTAAACTAGGTATAAACCTGTAACTGACGGAGCCAATCAAGGCCGCTGCCTGCCAAAGCTGCTGATTGTTCAAAGAAATTAACATGACCCTCGCAAAAACGCAACTAAAATTGACACTTCTTCTCGGTTCACCCAGAACGGAAGAAGTCATTTGATGATTTCCTACAAAAAAACCCACAACGTTGCTTGACAATCACTATGGACATTTTCATTACAAATTATTATATTTTTTTCCTTTTTTATTATGTAAAATATAATTCTCTATTCAATATATTTATATAGTCGGCAGCCCTATCAAAACTCTATTGTAGCTATCGTAAAACGGAATGTGTGTGTTGCTATCGAATACTACCTGTGTTTAGACGCAAGTGTACTGAAGTGCTATCGAAATGTAATTATCTATGAAATAGTTGGCGAAACACTAACATTTCAGCTGCGGAGTGTATCTATCTATGTGACTATTAGATTGAATGTAGAACGAGGATAAAAATTATTTTTGGAATGGTCAAAATCATTGTAAATTAGGTCGGCCAAGGGGCATTTCTGTAAATGTAACCTGTAGGTAACAAAAGTCTGATTCGCCCTCCCACTTCACCCTTAAGTGTCACTGGATGATTTATTTTATTTATTCAATTCGAATAGAACGGCCGAAACCAATTACACTATTTAAACACATAACACAAAATGATATCATAATATCTTACTATTTAAAAAAGTAATTTAGGTACCATCAAAGACACTTTCGCCTAGTTAATTTTGGGTCGCACTTGAAACGACAACTTCAAAGGGTTTGGTTTGGCGCCGCGGCGCAGGATTCAAGTGAATTTTTTTTTTGAGTGATCAGGCAGAAATGACCGTGACAATATGTCCAATAAAGTGAAATAAGATTATAAAAATAGACTTTTTTTGAGGAAACCGGCAAGTCCTATAACCAAAAATTCGAAGATTTGTGATATTCACTAAAACACACTGGGCCTGCGTGGTGGATTACGGCCCATTCCTTCTTCTAGAGAAGAGTCCTGAGTCCCAGCAGTGAGAACATTAAAAGGCTGATTATACTATGTCGTGCTAAATTTTTGAGTGTCTTCTGATTGTATGTCTCTGTTAAAATTGTATTGTTGTGTCTAGATTTCTTTTTACAAATTTTAGACAGCTTTATTGTGATCTATAACGCATAGACTTATTTTTTATGACATTGTTTCAATGCTCCATTTTTAACGTAATTGTTTCAATATTCACAAGAAAATAATAAATTAAAATTCTGTTTATTATTCACAACTTACCCTTGTAACTTTATCCTTGTCCCAAACTTCCCTGAGTATCCGCTCATGTAAACTTAAACAAAACTACAGGGAGTTAATAGCTCAGTTTGGCTCACTTCGGCTAAATTCGGATCACTTCGGCTCCTCTCGGCTGGGCTTGAATCCACCCGGCTTAGCTCATTGAATTTCATATGCGTGCGTTAAGCTCACCCTACCCGGATATTAGTCAAAGTACAGTCGGCTATTATAGAATATTCTTGGTGTGGTAATTGGTCTTTAGATATATTTGGTGTTTGTGGTTAACAGATATCATATAAATTATCTAAATCCCAAATAACAGTTTTGCCAATATATTCGCTCCTAACGTTTGCCAAACACAAACAAAAAAATAAAAAACAAACTTTACCTATATATAACATTATAAGTATAGATGAAATGTTGTGATTACGATATCTAACACTTTTTCGATACTTACTTGAAAACCCGGTCTTATACCTACCGTTTTTAAGCACGCAATTTACTGTTTTCCACACTAGTGCTGAAAAGTGTTAACGCTCGCCCTTGGCACATTTTATTATATTATCGCTTAACGCCCAGCCTAATAAGGCTGGGCATTAAGCGAGCCGCACATCAACTCCGTCTATTTATTTCTTCCTATAAAAGTGTGTTGAAAAACGACGTTTAATACTCGTGGAGAGTCACTGCAGCACTCGGCTCAATAACACCCTCACCTATGGCTTGGGTGAATTCTGCCTCGGCTACAATGACAAACTTTCTCCACTTGTATCAAAATATATTGTTTATGGTAATATACTGCCGAAATATGTTGCCATGGAAATAGATTCAAGTTTCAAACAAGTATAGTCCCTAGTAAAAGCGAATTGGTATCAACTCAGCCATTTTACTTACGTTTAAAAAGAATCCGCCTAAAAAATTGAACATCTAATAATTGCTAGCCAGTTTCTCCCCTCGCTTTCATACGCACTCAGCATAATGTCCTCGATTTCTTTTCCTAAAAAATTCAGTCCCTAGATTTTACAAATGAAATGAACCAGAACAAGCCAGATAATTGGCAAGCTGACTGTACTCACCCTATGAATACAGTTAGAAGTTCTAATTGTAGAATTAATTGACGATTTGGCCCGCCTTGTTATCAATTAATATGTTTTTACTACTCAATTCGCGTTTGAACAGTTATGGCTTTAGTTACTAACCACTAATATGAATGTCCTAACTTTTGATATGAATTTTAAGCGTATTTATACAACGTTATTTTTAGTTTATGCGGAACGTGAATACAGTTTGTTCCAAATAAGTAACTAAATGGATTCCAATAGTTTTTACACCATATTGTATATTTTTTACGAAAAATATTGGAAGGTCACAAGTTGGACACCACCGACATTACCTAAGTACAACACCTCTCGCACCGGGCCTTGGTTGAGGCCATGATCCGGAGCGAGGAGGAGTGGCAGGCGGTCGCCGACTCCTGCGAAGCAGTAATGCTCGCAAAGGAGGTGGCTGACCGCATCAGGCGACGGCGCTCTCGCCGCCGCCGGGATTCCGATCCCGATTTCCAGACAGTGAGCAGTGGGTAGCTCGCTGTCCAACCGTCCGGTAACTATTCGGACTAAGCCCAAGTGGTCGACGGTGCACACTGTTCCCGCGCGCCTCAAGGTGTTGTCAGCAACAGCTAGGGCCCAGCCGGGTTGAAGCCTACTGGGACCAGGGTTATCCGATAGGGAACTCGAGCCCCGGTATGAAGGCTTGAAGGAACTGGGTAGGTTTTTTAGTCAGTAAGAGTCTGACACTATCTCCCGCTCCGCCCAAGAGCGGGAGTTGTCATTAGATGAATTTACCCACCAAAAAAAAACCTAAGTTCAACACAGGTCACGGCAGGTCATAACAGGCATTAGGAACCAGCAAAAAGCTGAGTGTTAGTGCAGAACAACCACTCAGTCGCCTGGACGGCTTGGTGGCGATGTATTTTTTCTGCCATAACAAGCTTATAACTTTGTGATTTTTCATGATACAGTTATGAAATTTTGTACATAGACTCTTTACATAAAAATACTAGACACGTGTTTCGGGTATCTCATAATAGTAAAACTAAAGGATAGAAGTAACGAGTAGGTATCTCTGTACACAAAATAAAACAGCAGAAATGTGGAGTCATGGACGCATAACATACTTGAATTGATTCTGTTAAAATTTTGCATAAATAACCCTATTATTAATGTACAGCCATTACGGCTATATATAACCACACAATTTATTATGGGGGTTTGCAATATTGTATTATGTCTATATTTTCGAACACCTAACCGCGAGTTTGATCCTCAGCCAATTTAATTTTTTTGTGATTATTTTATCTCTTTTTTTGAGGGTTCCGTAACCAGAAGGGAGGAAGGGTGTCCAACCGATATATGCGCGTGGAGATGCAACGCAGGGGTGAAAGTCCGCTGCCGCGACAGGTCATGGCATGGCGGACAGAGCTCCGGCAGGATCTCATGGTGAAATGGCGTCAGCGACTATCGCAACCCAGTGCTAGGCACGCCACAATTATGGCGGTAAGTCCCCTCTTTGAGGCGTGGCTGGAAAGACCTCAAGGCATCCTTACCTTCCGCATGACGCAGGTCCTCACCGGATAAGGCAAGTTCGGGAGGTTCCTGTACCGGATTCGTGCGGAAGTGACGCCCGGGTATCGCCACTGCACCCGGAGGACACGGTGGAGCACACGGTCGAGGTGTGCCCTGCTTTGGCGGAGCATCGCCGTGGCCTCGTGGGGGCGATCGACGCCAGAGACCTCTCGCACCGGGCCTTGGTTCAGGCCATGGTCCGGAGCGAGGAGGAGTGGCAGGCGGTCGCCAACTTCTGCGAAGCAGTAATGCTCGCAAAGGAGGAGGCCGACCGCATCAGGCAACGGCGCTCTCGCCGCCGCCGGGATTCCGATCCCGATTTCCGGTCACAGTAGGCGCGGGCTTGCGGACAGTGAGCAATGCGTAGCTTGCTGTCCGACCGTCCGGTAACTGTCCGGACCGAGCCCAAGTCGTCGACGGCGCGCACTGTTCCCACGCGCCTCAAAGAGTTGTCAGCAACAGTAGAGGCCCAACCGGGGCGAAGCCTACAGGGGCCAGGGTTACTTTTAAAAGACTAAAAGCTCGAGCCCCGGTATGCTTGAAGGAACGGGGTGGGTTGTCATTGATGATTCTCACCATAAAAAAAGGTTGTCCAACCGAAACTGGTTTTTCATCCGAAACCGAATTTCGGCAATAGTCTCAGTTTCGGCTGAAACTGAAATTGAAACCGAAACTTCCTTACTAGGATCATATTTTGAGGGAAAAATAAAGTTATTACAATCAGTCAAACCTTATTTTTTTATGCTTTTTAAATTTAGATAGGCTATTTATATTCGTTGACTATCATGAATTTTACTGCACTAGATTTTAGTTTTTGAGTAGATAAAACGAACTGTAAACACAAACTAGTCACGCCATGATTAGGCACGTGAACACGCTTTGAAGGAATTTAACGCGTTTAACATGACCGATCACAGCGCGAGAACACCTGAGTGCAGTTTTGGTTTCGGTCGTAGTTTCGGCAGGTTTCGCCACCGAAACCGAAACTCGCTTTTTGCCGAAACTCGACCGAAACCGAAACCGAACATTCGTTCGGACACTAAAGGGTGTCTGTTTGCCTGTCACCAGGCTATATCTCATGAACCATGATAGCTATACAGTTGAAAATTGCACTGATGATGTATTTCTATTCCGGCAACAATTATATAATATTTATTCAACAACAAATACTAAAAACAGAATAAAATAAATACTAAGCGGAGTTTCCATACAACAAACGTAATTATTTGTCGTTTTCCATCAGGTGAGATAGTGGTCAAGCGCTAGCTTATCAACAATAAAAAAAAAACCAAGAATTATGCTCTTATGTAATTCCGATAGACAAGTATTTTTTTATGTTTTTAAAGAACATAAAAAAATATAATTATCGGCAATATAATTTACACAGACATATATTTAAAAGCAAAATTTATAATAAAACATTTATTTTCTTCTTGCTAACTTTTCAATTCACAAACTGGAGTTAGGGGGAATTTTTTTATAAGTCTTATAAAGACATTATCCGTTGTTAATCAATAGATGTTTCAGTTATTGAGAAGCATAATCACAGATCAAAATTTATACGTCACCACTTATTGGGTTTCCAGTAATTTGATTGGAAGACCTTCAAAATATTCTGTCACTGTGGGTGAAGCGAGAAGAAATATCTGACTATTACTGGCTTACACCCACCCATATCTTTTTAGTTGCCTTCACACTTCTAAGTCTACGATGATTCTTTCAATTAGGCCCGCAGCCTCGGCAAGTATCAGGAGTAGCGGGCCCTGTCACTCCCGCTAAAATCTGTTCAAGACGCGTGGAACACAACACACCGTCAACCTGGGCCTCTGGGGCCATGCGTTGGCTACCGAAAGAGAAACTCAGAGTCTCGGAACGTAAGACAAAAAAACGAACATAAAAATGAGCTTTAGTCAGTAAAAGCCTGACACGCCGTTCCGCTCCACCCTAGAGCGGAATTTATGGGATGATTTCCCACCTAAAATAAAACCGTCAACCTGGGCCTTATCAGACAGAGAAATTTCCTGAAGCGTTAGATGATTTGTAACCTTCAGTATGTATAGGTATGTGTATTATTATTTTTTATTACAGACAGGTACGTACCTAATTCCGTTATTCTAAATGATAAATTATGGTTTCGCTCCAGATTCTAATCAAATAACAAAGCCTAAACCAAAACAAACAAACACTATGTCCTAAATATATCTACAACAAATTACTTCATTCATTCACAACGAACATTTGACGCTTTTGTGCGTCAAACTGACGGCCTCTGATTAATGTATCCACACCACACAGCAACACCACCTTTGTGTGTATAACAATACAGCGTATATTCCTTTGAATTGTTGAACACAAAATAAGACTACAAGTGAAATATTTCACGGAATTATGAGCTTTGAGACTGGGATTTTAAAGATGATAATTCTGTGTGTTGGGCAGGACACAATGCTCAGTAAGACCCGCAGGTTTGATTTATTTGGAAGGTATTGGCCCATTGTTGACTGTGACTTTTCCTTCGGGACACTATTGTTGCGCCGCTCTATTAAACAGGTAGTTTCTAAGCGATAATATTTTGAAAGATGGTTAGAATCAAAAAGGAATTTATATTGGGAGTTCTATATTTTCGATATTGTTAGTATTTATGTCTTTGTTACATTGCTGGAATTTTCAAGAGAAAAATCATTCCCTTTTGTTGTTGAGATAATAATAATAATAACAATTTATTAGACTTAGAAACATTTTGCACTAGTAAACACTATAAAACACAACAGTGTCAGTAGTCATAATTTAGCCGATAGACGTTCACTGTTGGACATAGCTCCCCGTCCCCCCCCAGCGTCACAACGACCGGTCCTGTGCGTCTTGCATCCAGCGGATTCCTGACCCAGGTCATCGGTCCCCCTTGTGAGGCCTTGCAACGCTGCGTCTTCTGGAACGCGGTCGCCACTCCAGAACTTTTCATCCCCACCGACCATCTGTTCTGCGTGCAATATGCCCTGCCCATTGCCACTTAAGTTTAGCGATTCTTCGAGCTATGTCGGTAACCTTTGTTCTCTTGCGGATATACGGTGTCAGTAGTATTTGTAATGAATTCTGGTGCCCAAGGAAAATTTTGACTTGTGATGTGGGTTCTAAAATTTCTCTATAATAGATACGATTAGCTTTCGCTGCAGAGAAACGATAGCTGGTTTGTCTTTGCTAACACTTTTCCCAGACACGTTGAGGTCGCTTTCACAGAGGAACTGACTGTCTTACTTTCCAACCCTCTAACTGGGTAATGGATACCTTTTGATCATAAGTCCAATATTCTGACCATATGTCAAAGTTTTGAACGTCTAGTTACCGGTAACGATTCTCTGATATGAAAGGCACACAATAGAAAGGCATTCGATTACATTCATTTACCGATATTACGGAACCTATAATTATAAACTGGTGATGTTATTTGTACTGTGATCACCAATCTCTGCTATCTATAAATTTAAGTAATTTATTTATTTATATACAACATTGTTTTTGTACATGCAAAACCTGAATAAAGTTTGTTCATAACCAGTAACTAAATCAATTCCAACTTTTTCCCAAAAATATAAAAAAAAACACCGAAACTAAGTACAAAACAAGTCACGGCAGGTCATAGCATGCATGAAGCGTCAGCGCACACCTGGGTGCGGGAGCAAAACGACCCCTCAGTCACCCGGCTGGCCCGGTGACCATGTATTTATGTTGCCAACCAGGTAACATAACGAGTTTATAACTTTGTGATTTTTCATTATGTGTGTGTTGCTTTGAATTTTGGACATAGATTCTTTACATAAAAATACTACACAGGTGTTTTTCGCATATGCTAAAAATAAGGTTGTACATTTTATTCACCAATATAATACTCAAATAAGTAATATATAGGTAAGTAATCATCGTAAATCACAAAACATTCCAAGGATTTCCAGATAAATCTCCAAGATACAAAATGGCCATAATCACGATCACATTTTTCACACATGGACAAAAAAATTCGTCCCGAATCTACCAAAAGAAATTTACACAAACGTGGTCCTTTTCAATTTATCATTCGACCCAAAAGACCCGTTATTATCTCGCCAGTTACATGATTACCTTAGAATTATTTTCTTACTTTTTTCCTTTCTCGTTCAACGTCGGCCGTGGTCGTCCGATCACGTACAAATAGTTGCTTAGAGATGGAAAGAAACGGTTGCCTTGCGTTCTAAAACAATTCTGGGCTCCTCCGTAGTTCGTGAGTAAGGTAGGTGCTTGAGAATTTTATTAAGGTGTGTAGAAAGCTTAGTTTGTTGGCCGATTTAAAAGTAAACAGTAACTACTCAAAATACTATTTATAATGCCCATTACTTATTATAATAATAATTCAATTACTGATGTTAGTTTATAAGACATGTAATTAATAAAATAAGAAGATGAATTTTTCGAATCAAAGAAAAGTTTTAAAATAAATTTATTGGGCACTACACAAGGTAAACAAAAAATAGTTAGGTACAAATAAAAATAAAAAGCAAATATATATAATTATTATGCATGGCTGTGCCAAAATAGGTCTAGTAGGAATTTTAAAATTATTCAATCATTTGTCGAACTAATTCATCACTTTATTATTTATATTTATAAATTAAAACAGAACCATACAACAAGATAAATTAAAGATAATGTTTATCAGGTATTGGTCACCAAGAAACAGTTCCATATACACCAGATTGCTATCAAAGCATCGACCTGTCTACCCAGTCTCTACGCCTAACCAAAGTTCACTTGACTTGAAGCGCACACCATCCCGTGGTCCATTTCGGTTAGATTTCAACATGCGATACACTTCGTCTTGTTTGTCCATTATGTTCACAATTCACATGAACTAACAAACGATCTGGGCAAACGTTTATAGACAGCAAGGAAGTTTGTGGTTCTACCTACATATGCGAAATGATTTAGTTAGATACTCGTAGCTTATATTGGATTGAGTTATTTTGAAGAAGAAATAGACAGATGGTGTTAAAAAAATGGCTAAAAAGGAAAATACTATAAAGATTTATGAAAAAAGAAAACATGCTAAGTTGATCTATATCAATTTGGAATAAGGGCAATACGATGATTATGAGACCTCTGAAGTTAAGGTATATGATATTGATAGCAGATATAAATTAGTTAAAGTGAGGGAATGTCCAAAACGAACAGATGAAAAGATGGTAGACAGAAATTCAGCAGACCAGCAGACGTGGTTTTAGGCAAATGGGTGATGTTAAAAATATTAAAGTCAACACATGTGCAAATCAAGAAAGCATTGCCATATAAAGAAGAAACCCTAAATAGTCAGCAGCGACACACAAGGTCATCAATGATGATGATAGCACAAAACCGAATCCTATGTTTTAAAATATTCACCAATTAACCAGTCAATTGAGAAACGAGCCAAGAGAATCATTGGTAATTGCATTTCAGATAGTGTGCGTCGGAATTGCATAATTAGATTCCACCAAGCCTGTTCTATCATCAAACTACCAAACGTACTGCGATGCGCCACTGAAACATGTTGAAAATCACACTCATACGTCCAAAACGTTTGGAAACACATTTATAATGCGCACAGCAACGAAGGAAAATTCCCTGCTGGAGTCTTTGTTTTTTAGGGTCTTCAAAACAAGAGTAAATAAGTTACTTCTGAGGAATGAAGAACGACCAATGATGGAGATGATCATGTTTTATTCAATATATCATTGTAAACGATCAAACTAAAAATAACACAAGCCCAAGAAAATTCACCTTAAAAGGCGAAGAAAATTAAATTACTATATCCACGAGGCTAGGAAATTTCGGCGAAACATCTTCAGATGTACGTGCGTGATAGAAAATGGATCAAATAAATTGTAGCATTTGTTTTGATGGTCCTTGGACACAGTGTGCGATGGACAATTTGTTCGGCGGACGTGTACTCGACTCTTTAGGGTTACGTTTAATCTGCTCTCGATTTTATTGAGATATTAGGGATTTTTATTCAATGTTCTAGATTTATATTCTTATTAGGGAAAAGAGTTTGTAGTTACATAATCCTTCTTAATATTATAAACATAAAAGTTTGTATGTGTGGATGTACGGAATTTTGTTACTCTTTCACACAAAAGCTACTGAATAGATTTCGATGAAACTTGGTACACGGGTAGACTATGTCCTGGAATATCACGTATAGTTCTCGGCACGGATCTTGAGCGCTGGCTTCAAGTTGCGCAGAAGTCAAATATTCGGTCTCTTTAGTGGTGCGACGTGAGACAAGGGGGCGGGGAATGTCAGTGATAGGCTCGCCGCGCCATCGCGTCATAGACGTCACTCCTGATTCGTTCCCTACCCTTGCTGCATGTATCTAATAATGACGACGATTGGCTTGACAATGTATGGAATGCGCAAAGCGATCCCCACTCTAAAGCCGAGCGCTCAAGATCCGTGCCGGTAACTATAGAATACTGTTAATCACAGCTCCCTTGGAATAATTTGCAATTGTTTTCCCTGGGGTGTAGTTTTTTCCAGTGCATGGTTTGAGGAGATCACATGGACAGTTGCTCCATGAGACTTTTTCATCGGCTTCACTTGTTTGACTGACCAACATTTTGACAATTCAAAAGTGCCTGTAACTGGTCTATTTGAGATAAACGTGTCTGATTTTTCTGATTCTGATTTTCTGATTTTCTTTTAATTCAGCTGCATCCAGTAAAGACAATCCAACATCAAAACAGTTAGTAAAATGCTACACATATTGAGAATGGAGGGAGTGTTGGGGGGTTGGTTATCTAATATTATAATTGTGGAGTCATTGAGGGAGGTATTGATTTTAAAGTGAATTACAGGCTTAATGTAGATAAGTTCTAGAAATCTATTTTAGATTGATGTTGACTGTACAAGTTTCTGTAAATACAAATTAACAGAGAGGAAATAATCCTTGCTAAACTATGTGATCTGTCAACTTCAACATCAATAAAGATACGACCTTATCAGCTTAATTGTAAACTGTCCTTAACTACTTCAAAAGTTTCACATAGATATTAACTTTGCTTACTTCAAAACATTATTAATAATCCTACGCTACTAATAAAGATGTCGGATGCAAAATCAAACATTTAAAATTCGAAAAATACAGATGAAGAGAAACTTTAATAATAATAATAATAATAATAATAATAATAATATTCCACAACTGTCACACAACGCCATCTAGTCCCAAGCTAAGCAGAGCTTGTATTATGGGTACTAGATAACTGATAAACATACTTATATATTTTTTTTAAATACATGCCTTCATTTTGGCACTTTTAACACGTAAAAAAATTAATTTTCCTATTCTCATCATCATTTCAGCCAAAAAACGTCCACTGCTGGACATCGGCCTCCCCCAAGTGTCACCACAATGAGTAGTCCTATGCGTCTTGCTTCCATCGGATTCCCGCAACCTTTACCAGGTCATCGGTCCACCTTGCAGGAGGCCTTCCAACGCTGCGTCTTCCAGAATGCCGTTGCCACTCCAGAACCTTTCTACTTTTCTTTAATTCCTTCCTATTCTATTCTCCTTTAATTAAAACCAATACCATAATTAACACGGTTATTTTTAAGCCTGTATAAAAGCTAAGACGAATCTCTAACCAAAAAGTCCTTAGGTCCAAAATGACCCTTACTCTTTACCTCCATCTAATTTAATAACCACTCGATTCAATTCCATCTTTTTTCACTCAAACCCTAAAATGCTCAAGAAAATAAGAAAGAAGTCACGTAGGCTGTCCCTTATCCTTTAGATCCTTACATCAAGTTCGGTAAAGACTACATAGTTTCTGAGCAAGATGTTAAGAGGTTAGTTTATGTTTTTACACGATATAATTTGAGTGGATGCTGCATAATTTTGATGAGATGATACTGAATACACTAGTGAAAAATGATGCTGCGTTTTACGTATGTACATATAAATAAAATTGGAGTGTCTGTTTGTAACATTGAAATAACTGCTTTGTACCACATGTATATATATGAATATATGTATATTCGGTACATACACCAAAATAACATTTTTTTTTCCGACCGATTTTGACGGGACTTTTTTTGACAGGTAGCTGATGTAATAAGGAGTAACATAGGCTACTTTCGCGTGGACTTATTTTTTTTTATTTAAAAAAAAATAAGTCCACGCGAATGAAGTCGCGGGAACAGCTAGTTTATTTATATAGCTAAGCATCTATTCGGGTAGAATAAACATTTTTTTCTTTCTATTTTCCTTTAATTCTTTCTTCCTTCTTTTATTTTTATTCTTTCTTTATTTCTGCTGTCAGCACTCAGGCCTTCTCTCTAAGAGATAGAATGGGCCGTAATCCACCAAGCGCGGGCCTAGTGCGAGCTGATGAATGTCACATGTCTTTGAATTTTTGGTTCTAAGAAATGCCGGTTTCTTAACGATTTTTTTCTTTACCATTTCGAGAGTGGTAATGAAGAGAATTTGCGACAAATAAGGATTGAATACGCAGCTGACACTCTGTCTCTGGAACAAAAATTTACATCACAACAAAACTCAACTCTTTTAACAAATATAATATTGCCAATAATTTACTCAATTAATTAAAGCAGTAAACTAGCACACAGCAGCTTTCAAAACTTGTTAGCAAATTTTTATTTCAATTTTGTCTCTAGAAACTTGGTATAAAAGCGCAAGTATTTTTAAAGAAATTGTGTTGCAGATCCATTTAAGTGTTCTGACTGGCAAAAACTTTCTTTCAGTATGATATTTATGTAGATATAAAAATGATATGCTAGCAAGAATACGATCATTTACTTATTTATTTAAAAATTTATGTACACACCATAATAAAAGAAGAAGGAAACAGAAGAATAGTACAAAGGTGATGCTTATTTCTAAAGAAATCTCTTCCAGCATACCTGCGAAAAGAAATTTGGAGAAAGGAGAGATGTCGACACTGTGTGTAAAAGTAAAAAGGAAAATTATTACACACAAAATACATAAACAAAGATAATTATACTATTACTATTGACCATGTTGTGTGGTAAAATGTTTTCAGTTTACCAAACGCCTCAAAAAGCAGCGTTTTTCCATCCCTAGTGAGGGAGGGAGTGTTACTGCGTTCCACTGCACGCAGCACACCACGTTTGATTATGCTAATGCATGTTTGTGCACGTGCCTGCCGCGAATACGCGCGTTTAGCAAACAGATGACTTTCCTTATGTGTTTAGTTTAGCTGCTGACCGTAATAGGATAGTTGTAGCCATATACAACCACTAGCTGCGACCGCACGTTTGTAGAAAATAATCTAAAGGGAACATACTCCCGGGATAAAGTATGTTATATCCTAATCCAGAACATGGTCCATTCGTGTACCAAATCTCATACGATTTGTATCAGAAGTTTATAGGTGAAGGGGTAACATCCACACACACATGTAAATACTTACAAACTTTCGTTATACACTTACTTTATACTGTTAGTGTGATAAAACTCAACGACTTCACTATGAATTGTTAGATCTGGTGATCTGGGTAATTCTGGGTCTGGTAAATTGGGGATTTGACGCCAATTTATATTTCCGAATTAAAGCGGAAGTGACGCCCGGGTGTCGCCACTGTGCGGAACGCCCTGAGGACACGGTGGAGCACACAATCGCGGTGTGCCCTGCTTGGGCGGAGCATCGCCGTGCCCTCGTGGGGGTGATCGGCGGCGGAGACCTCTCGCGCCGGGCCTTGGTCGAGGCCATGGTCCGGAGCGAGGAGGAGTGGCAGGCGGTCGCCGACTTCTGCGAAGCAGTAATGCTCGCTAAGGAGGAGGCCGACCGCATCAGGCAACGGCGCTCTCGCCGCCGCCGGGATTCCGATCCCGATTTCCGGCCACCGTAGGCGCGGGCTTGCGGACAGTGAGCAATGGGTAGCTCGCTGTCCGGCCGTCCGGTAACCGTCCGGACCAAGCCCAAGTCGTCGACGGCGCGCGCTGTTCCCGCGCGCCTCAAGGAGTTGTCAGCAACAGCAGGGGCCCAGCCGGGTCGAAGCCTACTGGGGCCAGGGTAATCCGAAAGGGCGCTCGAGCCCCGGTATGAAGGCTTGAAGGAACGGGATGGGTTTTTTAGTCAGTAAGAGTCTGACACTATCTCCCGCTCCGCCCAAGAGCGGGGGTTGTCATAAGATGATTTTTCCCATCGAAAAAAAAAAAAAAAAAAAAACGCCATTTTATATTTTATGTAATAACTCACACACATATAATACAAAAACAAAAGTGAACAGCTAAATAGGTCCAAAGATAATGCTTGTATCTAAATAAATCTTTGCCAGCAGGTCTGCGAAAGAAGAGATGGGATAAAAGAATTTAATGTGGACAACATTTGTAAGAGCACGTAGTCGAAAAAATAAGTATAATATATATATATAAGAGGTTAAACAAAATTAAAAAATATCTTTCGAAACTATGGAACACTTAAAAATATACACATTTTACCAACGCAGATTCTATGTAGCTTAATAAAAACGAACAGCCACGCGATGATGTTAGATTATGAACAAGAATATATACAACAGATTTGTGTTCCAATAACATTATGCTTTGAAAGCCAAGTTGATTATATTTCGTAGATTTTCGACCAGTTATGAACACATTGTATTAGCTGGCAGCAAACTGGCAATAGAATTTGAAACCTATTCTGATATAACAATGTTTTGACTTGTCTGTGTCTCGGATGCTCTGTTTGACGATATAACGAGTTAAGGTATTAAGATATCAGATGAAATTGAATTGAAGCTACAGTTTTGCTTGTTATTATTAACCCTTTACATATAAAATGGATGTTTTATAAACGTATAATTTTTGAGCTGTCATAACTTTAGACTGACTCGGAATTTACTTTTATTCATTTTTAAATTATGACAGATTATTAATTGCTTATTTCTTTAAATTTTCTATATTTCATAATATTGTCTTTTTTTTTTTTTTTTTTTCGATGGGAAAAATCATCTTATGACAACCCCCGCTCTTGGGCGGAGCGGGAGATAGTGTCAGACTCTTACTGACTAAAAAACCCATCCCGTTCCTTCAAGCCTTCATACCGGGGCTCGAGCGCCCTTTCGGATTACCCTGGCCCCAGTAGGTTTCGACCCGGATGGGCCCCTGCTGTTGCTGACAACTCCTTGAGGCGCGCGGGAACAGCGCGCGCCGTCGACGACTTGGGCTTGGTCCGGACAGTTACCGGACGGCCGGACAGCGAGCTACCCATTGCTCACTGTCCGCAAGCCCGCGCCTACGGTGGCCGGAAATCGTATAGTAACATGCAGTTTCAAGTTACAATATTATTATTATCCAGTATCCCAATTACAATCCTAACTAGTATTATAAATGTTAAAGTGTGGGTGTTTGGATGTTTGTTACTTAATCACGCAAAAACGGCTGAATGGATTTGGATGAAATTTGGCATGCATATAGCCTTTGACATGAAAAAGAACATAGGCTACTTTTTATCCCGGACAAAACATCTTATTCCTACGGGAAAACACGTTTAGAGTGCGATAACCGAAGTACACGCGGACGAAGTCGCGGGCGGACCTAGCTGTCCGCCCGCGACTTGTGACAATGTTACATATTATTATACAGTATTCCAATAAAATCTGATAATAACTCTGTAACATAAAACTTGAAGGGAAAGCAATTTATTGGAGAAACTAGATACAAGTTGTAGACGGACCGTAACAGAAGACTGGTAAACATTCAGACATCGATACAGAAAATTGATTTTATGCTAAAACGGTCACCCTAAGGCAACAGACCAAATTTAATATCAGCAAACAACAAAAAAGGCGAAACAAAGAAAACAACGAATATATAAATTCATAACAAATCCTACATTCTAAAAATTGTTTTGCCTTCACTTATAGACGAGCCGACAGAAAAGACAGCTAAAACAAAGTTGAGTGTTCCAAATTCATTGAATAAGGCTTAAAATTTCCAGCAATTTTATTCAAGTGTTTCAAAGAAAACGTTATTATTGAGGGTAGGAAAAATTTGGAACAATAATTCCCGATACATTATAAGCATCTTAGAAATTTCCCTTTGAATATAATGTAATCATCTGCTATCTATACATTTGTTTGTCGTAATGAAATTCCAAGGTTTTGTACTTGAGATAAATTTGAGAATGTCGGTACTTGTTACGAATACTTTTTATTGTTCGAAATTGATACTACATATTGAGGAGAAGTGTATGAGAACGTAATTTATGTAAAGTGGGACAGGGGAATACGAGATGAAGAGCTGTCTGATGAGCGATGAAAGATATTGAGAAAGACGTTACACGTGATATAATGACTGACGCCGAAGATAATAATTGAAAACAAAATATTGTTGGAATAATCCTTTTCCTTAACATGAAAATCCTTTGTAATGTGTATAAAAAGTGTTACATTCGTTTTTAGGACGTCTAATGGGGATATTGAGATTTGTTATAATTTGTAAAATATTGTATGAATACAAAAGTACAGACGCCTCTGATTTTATACCTTAGGCAGTAGGAGAAAATAAAAATAGTGTAAAAATGTGAATACATAGTTCTTTTTTATTGCGTTTGACCACTATCTCACCTGATGATAAATGATGATCTAATCGACAATCGAGCATGCTTGCCTAGAAGTAACCTAAATAGGTTACTACAGGTACTCTTAACTTAAAAGCCCTAATTTGTAGCTTTCAGGAGACACAAATTCCGGCAGGTAATTTCACTCCTTAGCTGTACGTGCAATAGATGTGCTGACAATGACATTTAGCTTATATAAAATATAAAGCTATTCTTAAACAAAATATTAAGCTAATCGAGCCGTGTCAACTGTTTATAAGAGAATAACCAAGTTCTAATGGCTAGGCTAGAAAAATATGTTTCAACCAAAATTGTAGAAAATGGAAATTTTAAAACACAAAAATTCGAACTAGACTACAGCGCTATGAAGTTGGCCTACATTTTTAGATCCCAAAATCCTGATGGAGTCCGTCGATCAAGCCTAGCAAGTGAGCACTTAACCCAATTTTCTCGAGTACGATTTTGGTCGAAAATCTTCAGTAAATCCGCCGATGTAGAATCAATAATCCAAGTCGGAAATGATTCGGTTCCCATTTGCCGTGTCCTGGTAAAAAGACTTACAAATATTCCTGCGGCGTTGCGCCCTTTTGGTACACGATTTGGTACAAGAGACAAAATCATGGCGACGAAAATGTTTCCGGGCATTCCTGTCTCTTCAATTTAGGGTAATTTATTTTCTGCATTCCAATCGTCGTTTGACCTTATTTATTGCTGTCTATTTACGGAAATAAGAATGGGGTCCAAATACTCTGTAATGGAAAATCAATATACGACCCAAATACTCCTGACTTTTATGCAAAACTGGAGAAATATGGTCATCTGTTCTACCGTTCTTATCTGTTGTTTTGTCTTTGCATCGAAAATTTTGCATCCATCCTCCAATCAAAAAGTGCTTCATCCATCTCGCATGTAACTTATCCCTCACTCTGGTCCAAGGCAATGAGATTATGGCCAGGTTCTAGCATGGAGCGTGTCCGGTGCTCGCCAATCTAATTTTTCACTCACCTCCTGTATCCTGGATTAAGGCCTCGATATTTCATTAGGTTGGAGCTAATCTATCGGTTATTGAAGCGTATCTTACGGATTTTGCTTCGAAGAGAGTTTTCAGTATTTTTTTAAGGTTGCTTTGTTAGTATAAACCACTAAAAATTGTTATATTAACATAGCAACATAGCAAAAATGATTCATCATTTTGTAAAGTTTTGTGATAGTAAAAGTAAAGCTAATAAGGTCACGTCTAACATTCTACGTTGAGACAGAAATGTGTCATGCTACGACTTAAATAATATTGATGGAGCAAGTTTTGCAAGACAAATTCGTAATATAATTCCAGAAAAAGTAGAAAGAAGTTGACAAAATACTCGCAGCAACTCAATTCAAGTCTGAAAATATTATGAATACGAACACTGCTTCAAGAAAAGTGACTTTCCCAAATTTTATTACCTTTCAGAAAAAATCTAGCGCTACGAAATATATAAAATATGTTCAACGAGAATGAAGACAGATAGTTGAATATATGCGATATTTATGTATGTCATACCATTATCTCTGTCTTTTCCAGATTAAAAACTGTATGAGCTCCACAAAAATGGCATTCAACAAATATTATGATAGAAATACTCGGGTAAATACCCATATATATCTTTCAGTAGATTAAATAACTGTGATTTATTACGTGAGCCGAATGTATAAGGAATAAATAGTGGCGTACGAGCTTCGAATGCGTAATGAGATACGTCTCCTTACGAGAGAAAAAATTAAATTATCAAGAGGCCGTGTCAGGGCAACACTGAAGAAACTTCGGTTTGAGGTAAATAAGTACTTTTTGGGACCAGACTTGTTTAGCGTTTGTTTATGTTTTATTTGAAAAATTCTGGGACGCCAGCTGAATATCAATTTGCTCGACGAACTCGTACTAAGTGGTGAATTTCTTTAGGGGCGATGTTTTATTTATTTTTAGTTAAGTCAGGTCCTTGCTTGGCCGTTGAAAACCAAGCAACGGGAATCCATATTTACGATTTTTTAAATTGCAACGTTTTCTTCCCTGTTTATATTTCTCTTCTTACATTTAGTTGAAGGGTATATAAAGTTAGAGGGTGACACTCTCATGGTGAAATGGCGTCAGCGACTGTCGCAACCACTGGGTTGCGACAGTCGCTGACGCCATTTCACCTGAACGCGCCAAAATTATGGCGGTAAATCCCCTCTTTGAATCGTGGCTGGAATGACCTCACGGCGTCCTTACCTTCCGCATGACGCAGGTTCGCACCGGTCATGGCAAGTTCGAGAGGTTCCTGCACTGGATACGTGCGGAAGTGACGTCCGGGTGTCACCACTGTGCAGAACGTCCGGAGGACACGGTGGAGCACACAGTTGAGGTGTGCCCTGCTAGATTATTATTTATTACATTTATTTGCCATGCCCTCGTGAGGGCGATCGGCGGCGGCGATCTCTCGCGCTGGGCCTTGGTACAGGCCATAGTCCGGAGCGAGGAGGAGTGGCAGGCGGTCGCCGACTTCTGCGAAGCAGTAATGCTAGCGCAGGAAGAGGCCGACCGCATCAGGCAACGGCGGCGCTCACAGCGCCGCAGCCGCCGCCGGGATTCCGACCCCGATTTCCGGCCACCCTACGGTGCGCGCGGGCTTGAGGGCGGCGACCAATGGG
The DNA here is from genome assembly GCA_910589285.2 of Mythimna ferrago. Taxonomy (NCBI): domain Eukaryota; kingdom Metazoa; phylum Arthropoda; class Insecta; order Lepidoptera; family Noctuidae; genus Mythimna; species Mythimna ferrago. The sequence continues at coordinate 1,100,600 of OU342689.1, forward strand.
CAGCTCGCTGTCCGACCGTCCGGTAACTGTCCAGACCGAGCCCAAGTCGTCGACGGCGCGCACTGTTCCCGCGCGCCTCAAGGAGCTGTCAGCAATAGCAGGAGCCCAGCTGGGTCGAAGCCTACTGGGGCATACGGGCAAGCGAGCAGTTAGCAAAGAGTTCTATTTTCAAAATTTAAATTTATTTTTTTATTATATTCTTTAAAAGTGGCCAGTTCTAAAAACTATCAGTGTCGCCCTCGTATCTCACTTCTTATTTTTTTTTACTTCTCTTTCCAAAACAAAGTTACTTCTAACATAGTCGAGTCACTTAACATATCTCTCAAAAAAGTCGATCTTTCACCAAAGTCCAGTTAGATACAGATTTTGATAATTTGGTTTTATGACAAGACTTTATTTTCACAAAAACACAAAATTATTACTTGCAAGTAATCTGTCCTACAAATATTAAATTTTACCTGTCCAAAACAAAAATCAGGTACTGCAAACCTTTATCAAAAAATACTGAAAGCGGAAAATGAGGCAGGAATTTCCATCTTTTTGTTATGAACTGATTTTGACACCAAACATTTTTGATAGTGCTCGTAAATCATCGGAGAGTTTACAACGAATGTGCTTACCAAAGGTTTACAGCCTCTGTATAGTTTCGCCAGTGAGCTTTGAGCACTAGAAGTGCTTCCGTTTGGAATATAAAAGCTTGTGGATGGCCATCAGACTGATGGAATTTGAAAAGAGGGAACCTGCACGGTATTGATTTGTGCTTATCGAGATTTTTATTGAAGTAAAGAAAATGTTATTTTCAAAAAGATAAATTATTCTGAGTGGAACTTTGAACTAACATTATCAATATCGAGACAATGATATAAAAAAGATGTAATGATATAAGAAAGTAATCCTAGAGTCTGCGTACCTACTTTCTATCATCAGATCAGATTGATGATATTTTATAGCCAGAGTGCATATTATGACAATTCTAATAAACCCAAATATGGCTAAGATACTAGAGTTCCAGTGTCTTTCTTCAACCTTCCGGCTCTATTATCAAATCAGTTCGATGGTGCTTTATAATAAGATAGCATCTCCTGATAATTATAATAAACCCTAACACTACTAGGATACATTGATTCATTACAGTGTTCTGGTGCCTACCTTCAAGCTTCATCGTCAATCAGTCATCGACCACACTTATAGATAAAGCAATTTTACTTATTGCCATAGATCTGCTATGATTTTATGGATAGTTTCGTTCCATATCTTCAAAGTTCATCATGTTTATGATAACATTTCTACGGGACCAATTTGAAAGAATACTATTTCAATAAAAATATTTTAATATCAGTTCACAAAATTGACATTACATAAAATATACATTTTTTTTTTATAATGGATAGGCTCGAGTTTGACCACAATCTCATCTGATGGTAAGCGATGATGTGGCCGACGATGGAACACGCTTGCCTAGAAGCAATCTATTCACTCTTGACTTAAAGACCCCTAGGTTATGGCTAATAACACACAATCCATATACATAATCCTATTTGAAGTCGGTTAATAAAAGTTACTCACACAAGCAAGCTTACGCATAAACTTACACTCTTTTCCGACTCAGCACCAAAATCTACCAATAAAGATTCTTTTTTTAATACACCCGCTACGCCTTTCTCGAATCCTCTACTCCAAGGCCTCTTCCACATCCCGTACATCGTGGTCATCAGCTGGCCAGAGCAGTTAATCACCACTCGACAATGTGTAGTTAACACCAGCCTGTAGTGGAGCAATCACTTTGCCTGCTACTTGTTGTAGGTACACTGTTCCTACTGTTGTACGTACAACCCCTGATTGCTCATTTTGAGACTTGTTTTTTTTTTGTGTTTATTGTTTTAAAAAGAGAACCAATATTTATTAAAGTAAAGAAAACGTTTTGTTTAGTAAATTAAATAACTCTGAATGGAGCATTGATGCCTAAAAGTAATATTTATCAAATAGTACGCGTAGCGTCAAATTTGTAAGCCAGCGCAAAATGTTATTTTGATATTACAAACACTTCAATTTTATTTCATTATTTATGTATGTATATGTCATGATATTGATAAGAAAGCCAATTATTTCGTGTTAAAATATTCCTATTACAAAGGTACATATGTCTTAGTAATAAAAATAACTATTTTTTATAATTTGTAATGTTTTATTTTATATATTTAAAAATTTAATTTATATGTAATATTTGTGAATAAACAAAATAACAATACGTCAATATAGCAAAACATAGGTATCACAAGATTTGTACAATTGGAAACATAAACAAAAAAAAAATGCGAATGTCGACGCAAAAAAATAAACATGACTTAATAATTTTATTTCGCCCCAAATTGATAAATAACACTTCAAAGTAACGTCCTGAACCCAAGTTCTGCAAACTCACCAAACAAAATAGGAAAAAAGAGGAAATTTAACTGAAAAAAAAACCTCTCGTTCTACATGGAGCGTATTTCCAAGAAAACAAGCGCCGCCGGGCCGCACCTGAGGACAAATTACACCAATCCTCTGCGACAAATTACGCGATTACCCGAATAAATTACAGACTCACTTACCTCCGTATAATAGTTTACTGGGGAGCGGTGACGATACATGGCCGTGTTATAATCATAACGCGAAGGAGCGAGCAGTTGTTATTTTTCTTAGGAAGTTGGGATGCAGTGCTTAGTACTACTTACCTTACCTAGTAGTGGGGCTTAAGAGGTTTTGGTATTAAGGACACCTGTGTCTATTCGCTGGGCGGATTTGTTTTTATTATTAATGTTGTAGACAACTCTTAACAGACGTTGGTCTGTTATTTTTTTCATTAAATGCAAATCTTAGGGTCTGATTCTGGGCTGCATTCAAGACTAATTTCTAAAATTCTCTACTATTGGATTATAGATGAATTTTTTTTTTATCTAGTAGAAGCCTAGTGGTAACTAGCTAGAGAAAACATCTTGAGGAAACCAGCATGTCTTAGAACGAAAAATTATAAGACATGTGACATCCGCCAACCCGCACAGTGCCCTTGTCGTGAATTACAGCTTATTTCCTCTCCTAGAGTCTTGTGTCAGAGCAGTGAGAACATTATAAGGCTAATTGTGCTTATGTTTTACAAAAATCAGTATTGAACAACATGTGGCATTAATTTATATCAAGGCATAATTACTACCTAATCTTCTTGTGCCTGAGGTAAAAACACAAAAATAATCATCACGGAATATAATTATTACGAATACAGATCTTTCTGTAGAAGACAAACAAAATAAAGTAACACAAATGATGATAAATTAAAACAAAGTCTTATTAGTTTCCCTGTCAACCTAACTATGAATACTGACTTCAAGACAAGTTCTAGTTTATTCACCCCAAAAACCATAAATATATTTTTGTGCGCAAACCAACCTCTTTTCAAGAAATTGCTGCATTTTTCTGAGCCATTAACAAAAGGACTACTTCTGTACCGGTTGTTATTTCCTTTAAGAAACTTGGCTGGTGGCCATCTTGAAAAATGTAACCTTGACCATTTTAGGTACTTTCCTTTGAGGTTCTGAAGATTTATATCATGTCACAACAAGCATTGTGGAGATTAGTTTGGGTCGAGATTAACATATTATGTGTTGGATGTTTCAAGGTTTTGATTTTGTGTGGCCTATTGTAAAGGACTGTATTGTTCGGGGATATTGATCGGTTTCTCATTAGCATGGGTGAACTAAAAGAGACAACTAGAACAGACACCGTCCCCGCACACGGGCCTCAAAAAAACGCCGCCACAAAAAAACTAGAAGCAACCACAAAAAAAAAGCTAGAAGCGGCCGCAAAAAATAGCTGAAGCACGCGACACCTCTTGTGTCCGGAGAAGCTTTAAGCCGCTTCAAGCGTTTTATTGTGGCGGCACCGCCGCGCACGAGCCACAAAAAAAGGCCGCCTCAAAAAGAAGCTTGAAGCGGCGTTTTTTTGTGGCCCGTGTGCGGGGACAGTTATAAACAAAAGAAAACTGTGACATTTTGAGAGCATGTTTACGGCCATCTAGAAACTAGAATTTCAAAGAATTTATTCTGAACACCAAAGCTCCTTGAAACAGTAACTTCCCAGAAAACTAAAACAAGCTTCTAAGGGTATCATAATCAATAATCCAATTAAAAGCTGCTGGTCAAAGCAAAAGGGCTATCTTCATTATACGCCGACCTAGATATCCAAGCTAATTCTAAATTGCTTATATTTTCCAACTAATTAAAAGTTTCCACAGAAATGCTTGTGTTTTATTACGGCCATACATAAAAGAAGACCGACCTCGGCTTAGGAAGCCACTAATACATTGAAAGAAATAAATATCAGACCATATAACAGATTATTCAGGTGCTAATATTTACGTTCACCAATTTACATTTGCAGTTGTTCTTATCCTTATCACGTAGCTTCAAGGTTTGGTTTCGATTGCTTGAGCTATGCGGGTGTAACGTCATTTTTATGGTGAACATTTATAGGTTCTCGGAATCGCTCAGAGATATTGCCTTTGAATATTATATTTTACAGGTGGAAGCGGGATCCGTGAAAATATTCATATTTTTATGTGATGTAATGCTTAATTTTGAAGTGCCATAACTGACTGGTTCTTCAAAACGATTTGAGGGTTGCGGGTGTTACGATATTTCGTCGATTTTTTTTTATGTTAAGTTGAAGAAAAGGGCTGTTGGTAGAAACCGCTCTTGGATCTTTTTACTGAATATTTTATTTAATCCCACTTGACTATAATAATATGGAGATCCTTTGAAATGTTTTGAGTGGCAAAAACAGTTGATCTGGCTTAGCATACCTAAGTGGCAGCCGATGGACGTCAGTAGTACCAGACGCATACATCAAAGACAATTCCTGTAATTTCTTATTTTTTATTGCTACTTGAATAATTAATTTAAATATGTATATAGGTACCATATCTAATACAATAAGCGCATATTCTGATAATAGTATGTACAGAATCGGTTACTGAATCAGTTTCTGCTGTCTTTAAACAAAAATTGTTATCTTTATACACCGCTAAATTTTAATCGTTTTAATCCCGTGGAGGGTCGATCCGGTACATGAAACACTATCGATTTGTAAAGATAAAATTAAAAAATAAAGTACCTTTTTTTCGAAACTCGTGTTCATTTACGCATGTAGGAAATTAATTTCTTTAAGGAAACGTCAGGTGGGTAGTTTGTACTCAACGCCGACTATTAACTACAGGTCATTGAACTCGCTCAGCTGACGTTTTCTTAAAGAAATTAATTTATAGTGTTTCATGTACCGGATCGACCCTCCACGGGATTAAAACGATTAAAATTAAGCGGTGTATATAAAAATCAATGCCACTTTACGCTGTAATTTTATAACTCAAGAACGGGCTCACTTATCCAAACCAAATGTTTAGGCTTTGTTCGGACTATTTAGTAGATAGTTTATATGAAGTTTGGTAGGGTAGTGTAGTGTAGAGTAGGGTAGAGTAGGGTAGAGTAGGATAGGGTAGGGTAGAGTAGGGTAGAGTAGGGTACACTAGGGCAGAGTAGGGTCGAGTAGGGTTGAGTAGGGTATAGTAGGGTGTAGTAGGAATGAGCGGGAGCGAAGCCACGCGGGCAAAAGCTAGTAGGATATAAAATTATCCATTTTCATAAATTCGTGATAAATCTTGAATGCGTGGGCGTGCGTAGGTAGCAATACCGATGCGTAACCAATCTAGTGTATCGGTGCTTAAATTATTAAATAAAGTTTTCTTTTTTAGTTTAATTTTTAATGTTGTTAATTATTACAGGTACCTATAGCAATAGTTAATTTCTTAAAAAAAGAAACACTACCTTAACATTTAAGTAATATTGCAGTGTTTTTCTTCGGTGAACGAATCAGCATTACTTTTCCACGTGGCAATGAAGCCAGCGCTTTAGACACTTCCCATTGATATCGATGTTTATGAATTTTTTTTGATGTCCAATGAGTTTTTTTCCTAACCGTTTCTACATTATTATTATTACCTATTCAGTTCGTGTATCACATATAGTGCTCTAATAAAATTATGATTGTAAATTAATTTTCTAATCGGACTATATAAGCGTGTGTATTATTCCAGTTACATGATGCATAGCATATACAAGTCAAAAAGAAAGTGCTTTATAAGTTGCAAACATTTCACCTATTTTCCTGTCCATCTTGCTGGCATTCGCTGTCACAATTGAATGACACGTTGAATAGTATAATAATTGTATTTTACTTTCAAAGAACCGACTGTGAACTTTGGATAGGGAGACCCCAATTAAATCATGGTCTTGAAACCGTCACCAACATTGCAGCTTCGTAATCCGTTTGATCTCAACGTCGTCACGATTCAGACGCAGACAGAGCAGAAGCCGAGGGCGATGGCTAATCCTTATTTATGCTACAACTTAAAGTTGACTGGCCTGTCAACTAAGATTAATGCGGGGAAAATAAATAATGTAGAAATTAAAGAATTAGGTTTATTGTAAGTTAGATCTTTAACACTTTCCGCTAACATATTGTATTAGCTGCAACGGAAATTTAAAGATTGAAAGCAGATAGAATCTCTTTTTCACTATTGAGATCCTTTTATATGCGGATGATTTTAATATAACGGCTTTTTTGTAATTTTAGTTCGGTTCTGATTTTAATTTTGGTGTTAATTTTTATTTTGATGTTACTTTTTTATACATTCAAAGATCAAATACAGCGCAATTCAGCTCCATATAGTTTAATTTGATGAAAAAAATGTCGTGATAAAGTGTTTTTAAAACCTAATTATAAAATAAACATCATTTATCATTCAAGCTGCAAATTCATTGGATAGAGAAAACATTTATTTTTTATTAGCCTATAGTGTGTCCCACTGCTGGCCAAAGCCCTTCATCTTCCGAACCTAATCTTTGTCTTCGGTGATCTTGGGCCAATTTTATCTCGTGGACATGATTAGATCGTCACACCATCTTCGCAGTGGTTTACTTGAATTTGATGGTGTCGAAATAATTCAGGCGTCCAGTAAAAAATATTTCTTTACTGGAAGGCCAGCATCATTATTTAGGTTACTTCCCCTTTGTGGCCCTTTTCAATCTTCATAGAAAACAATGTGATTGGATGGACATAAAAAGTAATTGGTTATTTTATTGCACTGTACTTAAAGCAATAAAGAAACTTTTAGTGACTTCAAACACCAAACGAAGCGTTACTATTAAAACCCAAACCAAAAATCTCAATTACAAAACTTAAATTGACAATACCACAGCTCATCCTACTAAAAAAAGTTCAAACATATAAAAACAGCTATAGGTGACAGGTTGGACCTACAGTTTATTCTCATTTACGCAAAAACAGATTGGGAATAGCGATCCATCAAGTGGGATTAATCTGCCTGCTGGCAACAGGGCCGGATTTAGTTAGCTTACCGGCGGGCGCAAACGCCCTAATTGACGTTCTAACCTTTCAATAATTAATTTTATGAATTGCCTTTCCGGTTTCCGGGCTATGTTTTAGTTGGATTGGGTTAGTTTTGTTGACTTTGGCTTATAGAGATTATGAAATGGGTCGTCGATTTTAAAATCACCATGGAAATCTATAAGTTATAAATGATGACTGCACTTTTTAACTACGTTTTAGCTGGGATCAAAAAGAAATGATTATTAGGAATGGTTATAAAAATATTTATTAGTAATAAAGTTTAACACTACAAACAGCAACCATACATACTAAAATGATTTTTCACTCAATTACCGGTGCGACTTAAGAAAAAGAATTAATAATACCTCGTTATGTAGCTCCAAAAGTATGTCAAACAACTAGCTCAAAAACCATATATCTACATACATTCAACGTTACTTTCTTCTGCACAATTTCACCTACAAACAAAGCAGCATTTCGCACCCACTCATGCACCCGGGCCCCGGCGGCCCTGCCACAAGCTCCCAAGAGCCTCTTTTTGTAACAAATGTCTTCTCAAATAACGCGTCTTGACAATTTTAAGCCGTCTCGCCAGGCCCGGCTTTGGCATGTCGTTGTAATTAGCCTAGCCTCTTTAATTAGGGTTCCTACGATCTTTCTTTGTATGCGGGCCGGGTGCGGGTTTGAAAAACGAGAATTATGCCAGCCTTGAAGTTTCTTGTGATGTGTTTTTTGGGGCGTAGAACGGAGGATTTAAAGTTGTAATGAGTACCTAGTATTTTACTTCAAAAGTGTTCTGAAAATTAATAGGATGATAGAGAACTATTAGGGATGTTGTTTATGCTGACACAAATATTAAAAGGACTTGCCCACACTAGCAAAATACAGTCAGAGAAATCTTTTCCCAGCAGTGGGAGATAACAGGTCAGATAGAAAGATAGAAAACAATTCCGTAACTTGAATGAGAACGTAATTTAATGATAACCCATTACGCCCTTTTTTATTATCTGGAATTTCAATGATGGAGTTTTTAGCGAAATCATGGTTTTGACCTTCACCAACAAAAGGGTTACTCAAGCCAAAAATAACTTTACTTTCTAATTAACTGAAAAATATTTTCTAATAAGAAGTAATACCCTTAACTCATAAGCTCTTAGTAATCCCCCGCTTCGCTTCCCTTGTAACTCCGGCAATAATATAGTAACCGCTGATATTATGATGACGTCACGGAGACGCACTAGGCTCGGCTCAGAACTTGTGCCGTAAAATTGATGAGCTCGAGTTTTCTCCAAACACCGTCATTGTCTCAAGATTTTTGGGTATGGTGAGAGGGATAAGCGGTAGCGTCTTGTGGTAATGATACAATCATATCGCATAAAATAATTTTCTTGTACCGTGTACCTTCAGAAATCAGAAACGTTTATTTCAAATAGACCAGTTAAAGGCACTTTTGAATTGTCAAAATGTCGGTCAGTCAAACAAGTGAAGCTAAATTGCACGTTCCAAAGAGTAGGTCTCTATGGAGAAGAACGTGCAAGAAACTCCATGGACACTCTTCTACCTCTTCTTCATAGTGGTTAATTTTCCCTTTAATATTTTAAGATGATACTTATGATATTTTGGTTGGAAAGATTCTGGTTCAATGAAATGAAAAGTAGGAGATTCGGGACAACGTTGTTTCATAATATTTTTTTTTTTTTTAATTAGAAATTCGAATTTAAACAAGAACTATGATTTTTTTTATTTCACACGCTTTAATTCCACTTTAGATGTATTAAATTCTAATTTGGCCATCACTGTCTTTTAAGATGCACGTGTGCATTATAGACTTGTGCCTAGACCTAAATCTACTGAGCGTAAACTATGTTTAGTAATGTGTTTAATGTATTTCTGCCACTTTATTTTGAACTGTGTCTGTGTGTCTTGTCTCAATCTCTTCCTGTCTCAATCTTGTCTTGAATCAATAAATTATTTTTTATTATTACTCTTTTTATAAGTTACAAGTAACTTACCTCAGTTTTGCACGACTCATACAAATCATTGAAAACTCATGGCTTTCATCTATTATAAGTATGCATGCATGTATTGTATATCTAACCTTCCACATGAATCAATTGGTCAAAGTTTAAACTGCATGAAAATCTATAAGTTTATCGTGAATTGATAGACAGAGAGGGAGACGTGGTGAAGAAAGAAAGAAAACATTTTACTTGTCAGAAAGAACGCAAACTTAAGACAAAAAGGAATTAAAAAGAAAATGAATTGAAGGAATTCGTTTTATAATATGTAAGGAAGAAAGTTTTGCAATACAAACAGAAATAATGCCGAGCTGCGTGCTAAATACCGTGTAGCAATTTCAGCCATAGTTATTCTATTATTGATATAAAAAATGAAATGCAATGTCCAATCGCTTGTAACTTAAAACCTTAATATCATGAGACCATGGCTCTGAGAGTTTAGAATTTTAATGGTTTTATTGGTCGCGCAGCCTCCAAGTTTCAACGTGTCGGAATAAAGGGTTAATTGTTTTATGGTTTATTTAGGTTGTTTGCTGATGGTAGACAACCCTCAAAATCTTCTGGATCGGTTTCATTAAACTATTGAATAATATTGAAGTTGATATTTTGTCGATGACTACTCTCAAAACGGTGAAGGAAAACATCTTGAGGAAACTGGCATGTCCTAGAACCAAAAATTCGAAGACATGTGACATTCACAAACTGGGCCCGCGTGGTGGAATACGGCCCATTCCCTCTCCTAGAGAGGAGGCCTAGGTGCCAACAGTGTTAACAATATAAGGCCGACTATTATTCCATGCTACGCTATGATTTATTTTGTCTAGTGGTTACGGGATGAAAATATATTTTACCCTTTTTCTCTATTGTTTTAGCTCAGGGTTTTAGTTTACTTTTATTAGAGGCTTCATAAAATGAGAGGATTCTACCTTGACCTAAGCTAGCTCGTTACCGTCAGGAAAGTGCCTAAAGGTTATTATCCAAGTACTTTTTTCTTAACTTAAAATAAGCTAGTAAATTCGCAAGGCTAGAATTATTTTATAGGCTGCTCCTGTAAAGTGCTTCCATAAATGGTTTTAGAACATTTTGCTACAGTAGGTATTAAAAATGTTATTTTTATGTGCCCGTAGGTAAGTAAAGTATTGGTAGACCTGGGGTATATTGTGTCCTATATATTGAAAACAATTTACTCTAGGTATTTTAGTTAGGGTTTTTTTTACGGTGGGAAAAATCATCCAATGACAACCCCCGCTCTTGGGCGGAGCGGGAGATAGTGTCAGACTCTTACTGACTAAACGACCCACCCTGTTTCTTCTAGCCTTCATACCGGGGCTCAAGTTCCCTTTCGGGTAACCCTGGCCCCAGTAGGCTTCGACCCGGCTGGGTCCCTACTGTTGCTTACAACTCCTTGAGGCGCACGGGAACAGTGCGCGCCGTCGACGACTTGGGCTTGGTCCGGACAGTTATCGGACGGCCGGACAGCGAGCTACCCATTGCTCACTGTACGCAAGCCCGCGCCTACGGTAGCCGGAAATCGGGATGAGAATCCCGGCGGTGGCAGTGAGAACGCCGTTGCCTGATGCGGTCGGCCTCCTCCTTTGCGAGCATTACTGCTTCGCAAAAGTCGGCGACCGCCTGCCACTCCTCCTCGCGCCGGACCATGGCGTCAACCAAAGCCCGGCACTTGTGCGCCTCACCATCAACGTTTGCATCACTGCTTACCATCAGGTGGGATCGCAGTCAAGTACTAGTTTATATCAGATAATGAAAAAGAAACTAATATTCTATACGCAAAAATTTATAAGTGTGATTGTGTGTCTATGTTCGTTACTTTTCACGCTCGAACGGTTAAACGGAATTCTATGAAACTTGGCACACGGGTACCCTCCAACCACCCATAGCCCCACCGACATCATGTCATATGGGCCGAAACACAAGGAGACGGCTGCGGACACAGTCTACCCATATAAATATGAGCGTGCTGTCACCGCAGTCGCTTCTTGACTCCTTTACAAATTTCTACATCCTGTCCCTCTTTATGCCATTCTCCTCATTCTGGGGCAGCACACGGGTAGTCATAATCCTATCCATATGAAATAGCACATAGGATATTTTTTATCACAGAAGTATGTTTTCTTGGAATAATTTTCTACTATTACGCGAGCGAAGCCGCTAGTGAAATTATGTATGTTTGTTACTCGTTCGCATTAAAACGGCTAAACAGGTTCTCTCTCTATTTTTACCTCAACGCTTTGGCAATCATTTATGAAAGTCGGAAGTCTCTTCGCCTTCTTCTTCTTCTTGCCCTTATCCCACATTACTTGGGGTCGGCGCAACACGTTTTTTTCTTTTATTTTTTCCTGTCACCCGTCATGCTATAACCAACTCACTTTTCTTTCATAACACTGTGAAGAATGAAGAGTCACACAATCCACCCATCTTTTCTTTGGCCTCTGTCTCCATCCGTTCATATATATATTCATAACTATTTTGTAATATGCGTTTCATCCCTCCTCTTCACATGACCATACCAAGACAAACGATTCCCCTTCATATTTTCAATCACTGGCGCCACTTTTAACTTCCTCTGTCATACTCATTTCTCACTTTATCCATTCTCATCACACCACACATCCATCTCAACATTGTCATTTCTGCTACATGTAATCTTTTTTTCAACCATATTTTCACAGCCCAATATTCTGATCTATACAAGGTGCAGTTTTAAAGGTGCAAAAAAATTCAGGAGGTAATTATGTTAGTGATTCTCGACCCGAATCAATAATAAAATGAGTAGGTATTTTTTTTCTTATATATGGAAATCGGTATGTGTGAACTACCTTTTTTATAAACTCTGCTAGTCTGATACCTCCCTTATAACCGCGCTTTCACACACACAAACGCACCATTATTTAAACCGCGCTTTCACACACATACACGCAACGTAAAGCACCAATAATCTCCCGCACGACACACCCTAGCCACGCCCCCGCGCCATCGATCAATCGATCATGTTTAGTGTAACTGACGCCGCCGACGTGTGCATACACGCGCTTGCAATATTCGCCCACAGCGCCTTCGGTTAACGGTTGCGGTATCTAGTGATGAAAGATGACAGACCAATACTCCAATGTAGAGTTGGTGGAGATAGTCCGCTTGTATGCTATCAGTGGAAACATCGTAACGTCCATCTCAAAGGGTAATACTGGCTGCTACGCAAAGACTCCGCGAGTTTCGACGATTCGGCGTTCCCCGGCTTGCTGACGGTCGCGGCAACGAAGGCCTGCTTGTCGCCTTGCAGGAAAATATCCTGGAATACTTCAAGCGAGAGCCACGGGCCAGCACGCGGGATGCTGGTCTACGGTTTGGTTTCCTCACTACGGTCGGCAAGTACGTTACTTGAAAAGGTGATCACTAGTGATTAGTGCTTTCGACACTTTAAAACGAATGTGTTTGTGCTACGAAATTAAAAGAAAATCAGCAACGTCGTGCTAGACTGCTGTCTGTTTGAACAACACCTCCAGGTAACATAAGTACCTGCTTAGGTATTTATTTTATTTTATTAGTAAGTACATAAAAAGTCATTTGTAAATACGTTGTTAGCCGAATCAATTTGATTAGTGTAAATAAATTGATTTAAAAATTTTAACTACGGTAAAAATACCTACCTAACAGGCAAGATAAATCACTTAAAAACCTACCTATCTACGTAACTAGCACAAATTATCTTGAAGTGTTTTTTGTCGGTCCTCAGCCCATTAAAAAGTACGAAGGGAAATTTCACATCCACCAATTTAATCTACAAATAAAAACGAAATTATTACGGAAAACTGACCTTGAGAATGACATTACCGACAGACTGCGTCTGGTAGATACGTTCATGTACCACTGCGTATCTAAATCTCGAGCGCGCGCGCTCGATGATACCTACGGACGGAGGCACGGACGCCTCATAAGGTTTATTGATCTCGGCCTAACATTTTATTCATCAGCTGATACGTAAGTACCTATCGACGCGACGTCAACGTGACTTTTAAAAGATTTTCACATTGTGATGATGCTTAAAAGCGAGTAATTAAATAGCGAAATTTAAGACATTAATGTACATTATGATCATCGAATTCGATCTACATCTGAGGTTAAATTATTCATTTCGTAAAATAAGTGGGCGGAGCCTCGTACAGGTTGATGCACTCACACACACAGTGACACGGCGTGCGATAAATCGCAACGGGTGATTCTGTATTTTTTTAAGAAGTTTATTTAGAGAGTTATTCTGAAAAACGGTTAAAATTAAAAAAAAAAAATAACAAGTTTTACTGATTATTGACCAGGTATCGTATTTTTATATGATTATTTATGAGTTTTATTACAACCTCCTGAAATATTGTGCAGTTTTAAAACTGCACCTTGTATAGCTCCTAATAGTGTGGGTGGGAAAGAGACGGATTTTTTCTGGAAACAAAAAAGATTATCAAATTCTATTTATTGACCTTTTAAATTTGAGCCAATATCTTGAAGAAATTGTATGTTTATATAGCCTTGGATAATATTATTTTAGTAATATAAAGTTAAAGATCAGAAAGTATTTAATTGCCGAATGGCAAAGGTCAGATCGTACTACTCTACATTAGAAAAATGTGAGATTTCTGTGATCATCATTCGATCAACTGATCGCGTCATTCACACAAGAGTGAAGCTCCTGGAAAATGAAAATGTTAATGAAACTTAAAAACTAAACAATAATTTCCAAAAAAATCTAGCGTTCCATCGTCGACCACATCGTCGCTTTCCATCAGGTGAGATAGCGGCCAAGCGCGAACCTTTGATTGCGAACAATTGTTGATACAATAAAAATAAAGTAAACAATAAAACAAAAAACAATATTCAATGCTTAGTCCGAATTCCCGGGAAACTGTCTGATCCTATCCTATATCGGGACAAATATTGTTGAAAAAAAAGTAATCCTTGTACCGAGAATTCCAGCTAGTAATTGAACAAAAAATGTACACCCTATTATATTCCAACATTTTTCTTAAGAAACTTAATATTAGTTTTTCCCGATATTTGGGAAAGAATGTCGAACAACGTTTCGTATATTAGCATCGATTTTATTTATGATTGGATACAGCTGTCTGTTGCTTTATTCCACTTATTATTACACTTATTATTTCGTATAATATAACAGAAAATTCTGTCTTCAACTTTGCTTGTTAGACTTCAAGATAATATTTGTAAATTGTAGAAATACAACGTTATTTCAGGACCTTGCAGGATTGTTCGAAATAGGTACCATGGCTCTGGAACGCACTGGGCAATTAAAAGAACACGGGTGAGTTTTAGTCAGAAAAAGTCTGACAATTCCTTTCGCTCTGCAGTGAAAAAGTTTTTGATGGTTTCCCATCGGAAAAAACCCATTAACATTATTTATTGTAAATTTTGTTTATTTTCACTTTTGCCAAATTATAATAACACTAAGAAAGCACGTCTTTAAATTCAAACCAATTCGTATTTCTTCAAATGAAGGTATGTGACCTTAATGTTTGAGGTTGGAAATCATCAAATAACTCGAGCGAGTGGAATAAGAGACAGTGCCAGACTTTTACTGACTAAACTTGTATGGGGTCGGCGAAACAGGGTTTTTTCTTTCTTCAATCTGTCCTGTCACCCGTCATGCTATCACTAACTCCCTTTTCTTTCATATCACTCTTCACACAATCTTTTCTTTGGCCTCCTTTTCTCTCTCCATCCATCTAGTTATGAGTATAGATGTTATACTCATTACTTTTTTATAACTATAAAAGTTAAATGTCTTTGACTTACAATGACACCCAAAATATCATCTTATCATCCATGGAGGTGAGCAAAAACTACAGAGCTGCACGCTAAATCTTTATACTCTTTTTGCACAGTTCAAGTTAAAAAATCCATGCAAGTATCATCATATTTTTTGTAAGAACACAATATTTTTCATAGGAAAAAAATATATTTTCCGTATATTCCGCATTTTTTTCGGTGACACAGATAGTGACAGATGAAGACAGATGGCGCTCGGCGATGCATCATAGCATTGACAAGCCTTGATTGAGTAAAGACTTTTAGGGTCGCTACACACGGGCCACTGGCCGCAACCACAAAACGCCGTTGGGGCCCAGCAGGGTCGAAGCCTACTGGGGCTAACGGTCTAGTTTCGAAAGGCAGGTTCAGCCCCGGTATGAAAGGCAACGAAGGAACGGGATGGGTTTTTAGTCAGTAAGACTATCATACATTATCTCCCGCTCCGGCCAAGGGCAGGGGATGATTTTTGGATGATTTTTACCCACCAAAAAAAAATCTACAAAACGCCGTCACCAGCATATACATACCTATATATGGATTCGCAGCACATGTTTGACGCCGGTGACCGTCACACACTACAAAACGCTGGTGTTCGCTTCTTGTGGCCCACACTGGCCACTAAACGTCTATACAAGACGCCGTCACACGCCTCTTGCGCATTTAAACCTTCTTCATCAGAGTCCATTATGACACTGCGCGTATGGGTTAAAAAAGCAGCTTCAGCTGCTTTTGTGGCAGTTTCAGGCTTCTCGTGGCGGCGTATGTGGCTGTGGCGTGTGGCTCGTGTACGGCGACCCTAAATACTCTTACACGGAATACTGTGTAGGTAACACGTGCTCCAGGTGGGTATTTCTAGACAACAATGTATTTTGTGAGGGTATTACGGTCGCAAACTATAATGAAAACATGAAATTGGAGAGAGACAGGTCTCTGTGGAATTGTATCGAAGATTTTCTGTTGTTGTACTTGTCTAGATATTATTAAATTAATAGGTAACTAACAATAAAGGAAAAGTGTCTGCTATTTTTTCTAATACGAGGTTCATCTCAGTTTACCTGTGGCCATAATTAGAAGTTTCATATTTGACTCGGTAATACAGAACAGGGTTTTTACTAGGTAAGTTTATAGGTTTCCAATTATGACGATTTTTTGCAATCCTTATACTGGTCATTATATTGATTTGATAAAACTTAGTCAATTATTTCGTTGGTATATATCATGGTAACTTATGTAGACACATAATAATTTCTTCTACAATTTCTGAACCGTTGTTCTTTACAGTTGTCAGACTTTTTACGAGCGTCAAAATATGTGCTTAAACGGAGCATAAACTGTCTTATTTTTAATATTTTATTATTTATATAATCTAATAGATCGCAATGCAATAACTTAGAAGTTTCATTTTGTCTCGTTCCTGAGAAAAAAAGTGTTAACAGAATGACAACAAAGGGTTCCGTTTTATCGACTGAGGTACAAAACCCTAAAAAACACTATCCAAAGCATTAGCAAAGTAAAATAAGTGTATGGATGTTTACGGGTAATTATACCAATCAACGTCCACATACCTATTACGTCACAAAGGCCTCCCCAACATTAGGCACTTGGCAAACACGTCGTATAGCCGTACGCCGTATAGCCGTACATGCTAAGTGTAGCACTCTCGCCGCCTAATATTGCAGCTCACGATCTGCCCCTCATCGGTGCAAATGGATTCCACTTCTCGATTGTCCACTAAACTGGCTGATTCTGGTGGTGACGGTGAGATTGTAACTGCAGCGTCCAGTAATATTATCATTACAACCACAGAAAAGATGAAAGAAGTTCGAAAAGAAATACTTTTCGATTTCGATTTGTATTACGACGAGTGTCGCCGCTTGTCTCACACCCTTTAACTCCACTACAGGCAATAAACCAATACGAACGTGCGTTACGCGAATAAAAGACCACGCACACTTACTTTTTGTGATATTATGCCTGCCCCGCCCACAAAGCTTTTCTAACCTCTTTCATCTGTGCTGTGATTACAACATTAAAAAGGATATTTAAAGTATGACTTATTCTTTATAGTAGTATGTCTGACCGAATTAAGGCTCTTATCAGTTCAATGTAGCTACCTACTGCTTTGGGCACCGTTTACCAAGCTTACCATCTATTTGAAAAGAAGATAAGTACTCACAACAAGTCTAATCGTCTTGAATTTTAAAACATTGAATTTATATACCTCCAAAGTAAAACCACAAAACGAGTAGATTTAAATTTTTTAAGAAATAGGAATTTGTACAAACAAAACAGAAGAGTCGCAGAAAAGAGAGAAAACAGAACTGTGATCCGAGTATTTATACTCTTTGGCCGTCTGACGTGGTTTCACCAACAGTCACTGGCTGACTTGGCCAACAACCATGGCTCCAGATTGAAGACGTTGGCTTTGAGTGGCTTGGTATGGCATGGCATAACTTGACAATAACATTGTTTGGTTTTGGGGCGCAACGGAATTCAAAGTAAAGTAAAAGGATTACATCGTATTTTATATTTCGACAATCTCACACAGAAAACAAGAGGAACAGTATACATCGGACAAGACAATAACAATAATTAAATTACTCTATAGCTCATACATCAAAGACAACCAAGTATGGAATTAATTTTTTCAGTCTCCAACAAGCATCATGGCATGGCATTACAAAAGCAAGTTTCTTGACTGAGAAAACAAACAAAGTACCTACCTTTAACATTTCCATTACTAGTGTCACCAGTTTACCTGGTCAAATGCAATAGTGAATTCCAAACTACAATGGTAAGGTATAGTTTGAAAGCAACACGTTTGAACAATGCAATACTGCACAATTGTTAACAGATCACTGAGCTAAAGCGAGCATTTAATTTCAATTGATTTCAATTGCTTTCTGTGGTACTTCACCGGTCTTTGGCACCTGTAATCTAAAATCGAAATATTTGGTGAAGCAATGAAATGAAAGAATTTGATTGGTAATATTTTAAAACGATTAAAAAACTGGTCAAGTGCATGTCAAACTCAAACTCAATTTTTTTTATTTTACATAGCCCTACATGGGCACTTCAGAATCTAGCGCACGGTTCCAATTGGTTGATTCCTATGAAGAAAAACCGACAATAATCTACATGGTTACTCTTTAAAAAAAAAGATGGTTTCTCTGGTCTAAACATTGCAAAAACTATGTTATAGGAGAGAAAAAAAGTATCAGTGAAACAATGATGGAACAGTTAAGATTTTACATGACTGCGCTGCCAGGGAAGCCACATGTGCAGAATTTATTTTCAAACAAGCGTGTCTTCAACAACGTCTATAACCTTGTAAGGATACACTTACGCGTGCGCAAATACGTGCGTGCGTACGCACGTTTTTGAACTTTCTCTCGCTAAGTCCGGTAACCTACTTAGACAACTTGTTATAAAAACGTATGCTGTCAACAAGGAATGACTTGCTTGTCGACTTGCTTGTCTTAGTTAACTTTCATTTAGGTGTTACGATTTCATGTTGCATTCACCCACCGAGAGTTCCATAAAAACTTATTTATGTAAATGGTTCGATTTAAGAAACGAGTCACAAAACTAATTATTTTGTAACATAACTAATTCGCAAAATTTCAAAATTCTAGGTAACTACCTAGGCGTTAGCGCGTATAACGACACTTTGGAGAGGCCTGTGTCTAACAGTGGACATCTTTTAGCTGAAGTGGTGATGAAATATTTCTGTATAGACTACCTTGTTGGTTTCATGATTGCAAGCGAGACTACTGAGCGCGGGACCTTGAGTTCGACCCGTAGATCTAGCCAAAAGTGCTAGTGGATTTTAAAATAAGAAATTACTTTAAAGCTGTCCTTAGTTTGGAATTTGGTGGTACGGTTCCCCCGAGCACACACGTAAACAGAGAATGCACTTGCACTTGAGCACTATAATAATATTAATGTGGTTGAAATATGTAACCAAGAATTATGTAACTCATAATATGATTTAAAAGAGTGTTCATGGAGTTTCTTGCACATTCTTCTCCACAGAGATCTACGCTTTAGAACGTGCAATTTAGCTTCACTTTTTTTTTTGACTGATCGTCAGTTTGACAATTCAAAAGTTTCTGTAAATGAAACAAACTTTTCTGATTTATTATTTCTAAATAATTATGTAATGTACCGTACAATGCATGCAAAATAACAATATGCTGCTGTACCCTAACAGCGTTCTTGTTGGAGACATTACAATCATGTTTCTTACTATTTGCAATATTTACGTTTTGTAAATTTTATCATTGTGAATGTGTTTCCTTTTGTTTTATTTTCACATGATGTCTGGCAGTTTTTAGTATTGATGTGGCCTACCCAAATGTCCTTTCTTTGTATGGTTCGTCAAGTCGTTGAGCTCCTTAGTAGTCCTGAGTTGAGCTACACTCATACTGACAAATGCTTGCACTGAATGGACAGGTCCACATAGAACTGTGTGGTTCTATGTGGAAAAACTGAGATAGTCTTTAGAAGAAAGAAATACACACAGCTTCAATCTGCATGGCTCTCATATGATTTGACCATTACATGTTTGCTGTTTGGACTATAAAAGAGACTTTGACCCCTGAGTTTGTTTCGGCGTTTCTTCTCAGAGTAGTCAGCTAGGAAATACCGGCTTCATCTAGTTTAAATTGACGAAAAAATTGACGTGTAAAAGTGCTTTTAAAAAACCTAGTTGTAAAATAAATATCATTTATCATAGTAACATCCATTAGCTACATGTATGCCATAAATAAATAATCTACTGCCGACCAAGCTGGTTAATCTCCTCTATAATTGGCTATCATAACCGGAATTCTGTCGGTAGGATTAGTAATTACCTAAATCTAGATAGGTTAAGGTAGATACCTAGTGAGTCCAGAATAAGGATGCGTACAGAAGGCGCCAGCAAACACTCGAGCGGGGCGGCGCGACACGGCGCACGCATTAGCGAGTGTCGACTCGCACTCCTGGAGCACCGAGGACCCGAGTGGCTGCGCTTCACGTGATTGACTATCTATAGGCTATTCTGATGAGTCCAGAAGAGGCACCTTGGTTCTACGTATACAAAATACATCCTAAACTCGTTTAAAAAATAAAAGGCCTGTTTTGATATTTGAGAAAGATTCTGGAACTAATAAATTAATTAATTACTTACGTAAATGTTTTATGTAATAACACAATAGTTACATAACGTAATATGGTACATAATACTTACATAAATAACTAGTTTTTGCCCGTGGCTTCACCCGCGTACATAATAGTACTTTCAGAGATTATCTCCTACAAACAAGAAACATAAAAACAAACTTTACCTCTTTATAATATTAGTGTAACTAAAAACATCAATTATCAAAACAGATCTTTTATTTTTTAACAACTTCTTGTATCTTTACTTTGTATTGTTGTTAGTCCTGTATGACTCATACAATAAACATTTTGTCTTTTTATCGAATTACAAAAAAAAGAAGAGTTTCTCAATTCGCTTATTTTTTTTCTTAATAAGACGTACATTATTAGGATGAATGATGAGTACGACACTTTTCCTGATATTCATGATGGATCAAGCCGATTAAAAAAATAAAAAAACAATTAAATTTTATATACAATTTTCAAATACCGTCACTACAGAACATTACATTGGTACTGTACAACATTATTTTTAGTCCATGTGAAACTTTAATAATTATAGTTTGTTCAGTATCAGCAATTGAACGAATCCCAATAGTTTTTACACCATGTTATATTTTTAGACCGCAGGTCATAGCGGGTATTATGCGCCAGCAAACAGCTGTGTGCAAAATAACCTCTCAGTCGCCTAAATGGCTCGGTGATAATGTATTTTTGCTGACATAACAAGCCGACCTTTGTGATTATTCATGATAATATAAGTTAAGATATTCTTTATTTGTTTAAACATTGTTTACATACAAAAGCATGCAAGATATAGATTTATTGTTTGAGTCCAGTCATGTTTATGCCATAAGTATCGGCGTACAAATATTTATAAAATTGAAAACGAAAAATAATGATATTGATAATAAATCCTAACACATAAAACTTAGCCAGGATTTCACTTACAAATTTATAACTTACAGATTTTTGTCAAAACCGTATGGATGTCAAAATTACAATATAAATGTCACAATTACTATATACATGTCAAAATTATATTATAAATGTCAAAAATTACTATATAAATGTCATAATTACCGAAAAATTACAAAATTACAATATAAATGTCAAAGTTACAATAAAATATCAAAATAAATGTAAAAATAATAAGATAATGTCAATATTACAGGAACCATGTCAAAATCACAATCACAATTTATTAGTGTCAGGAAGAAAAAAAAATTCAAAAATCTTTTCTCGGCTAGAAATTCGGAGACACTATAATAATATATGCTCTTTGCAAAAGGAATGCTTTCAATTCACGCTTGAGTGCATGATACAGTTATGAAATTTAAAAAATACTAGACACGTGTTTCCCATATTAAAACGATCCCAGGAAGTGTTTAGAACAAGCCAACCATTCTGTACTGCACATAGCTCTCCCTACACTAGTTCTGCAATATGACCCGGTCGACATAGTTCCCCAGTTATGCGCGGGAGTCACAGTGGAATAGTTTTGAACTTACTCGTCTCCACTATATTTACCTGTAAGTTCGAGTACGTGTTATGGGGAAGCTATGTTTTATAGCCACTTTGTTCGGTAATCATTGGGAAATTAAAATTCCTGGGTGGTCTGGTGAAATTGCGTGGTTATTGCTGTTAGTTTGTTGTGCTGCGCGGTTTTCAAGTATACAACATTATTTTTGGTTTAATCGAAACCTGAATATTAGGGTCATTCGTTTTTTAGTGTGTGAAGGCATTAAAAACACGGATTTTTGCGAAATCAGTTTGGAAGTGAGTGCTTGAGTAGGGCTGTTGTGTTTAAATGGGCCAAATCTTTCAAGGATGGCCGTGAAAAAGTCAAGAATGATCCGCATGATCTTCGACCGCGAACCAGCACCACACCGGACAACATTCGCTGCGAAGAACAACTCATTTTGGAGGACCGTAACATGAATGTTCGAGACATTTCAGCTGAACTCGGCATCCGTATTGGTAGTATAGAGTCTATCATCTGCTTATCGCTCGAAACTCAGGAACATTCCAGCAGGAAGTGCGATTATTATCCAGGATTATACGCGCGCTTTCATACCGTGCGTCTCACGCTCGATACAATATCGAAATCGGGGTGAGAGCTACTGGAACACCCTCCCATACAGTCCGGATTGATCACCCTGCGACTACCATATGTTTGGACCACTGAGAGACGCTCTCGTCGGAGGTCAAAGATTCAACACCGACGTCAAGACAGAGCAGTTCGTGCGCACATGTCCGTTCGACTTGCATAAGGAATTCTTCGATACCTACATCAAAAAGCTT
This sequence comes from Mythimna ferrago, assembly GCA_910589285.2. Lineage (NCBI taxonomy): Eukaryota > Metazoa > Arthropoda > Insecta > Lepidoptera > Noctuidae > Mythimna > Mythimna ferrago. The sequence continues at coordinate 1,123,339 of OU342689.1, forward strand.
GCAGAAAGGTGAACAAAATGCGTAACTGATGAGAAGTACTTAGAAAAACTGTACATTTTTGTAAAAGAGAATGAACAAAAGCGGTCCAAATATCCACCACTAACGCGACCTATGTTAACTTATAGTCCACTAAATAGAGAGTAACTTTCAGTATGACACTAAAAAAAAATAAGCTGTCAGTAAAAAGTTACGACTATATGAAAAATATTAATATTTTAATTTTGTTTTACTTGACTATTACTTACTGTGCGAATTCCGACTTTGGCTATCGTTTACTGGACTTTTTCTGATTCTTTACTTGCGACCTAGGCTTTATCACTTCGGACTTTCTGTTTTTGTTGATTGATTTTTCGTAATAATGCAAGTGGAAAGAAGAAAAATTGTTTGTTGCAATCATTCATTTTTACGAAGAAGGAATTATCAGAGGTGGAACATGGTGTCATGTGGTTATGACGCACATATGCCTGTAAGAAAACGGCGTGGCGAAGACCAGCCAACGACGTTAGAGGCAAATAAAAATCGGGTAGTGACTATTTGTCGCCTGGTTGTCGAAGTCGTCAACGGACGATTCAAATGAATTATTAGACAGAGAGTGCACAAACCTAATCGTTTGGGTGCGTATGTTACACAAAGAAATGTAAATAGACAGCGGGCTAGTTTCCGTAATATCGAAACCAATCTTATCGAAGCAGACGAGTTCCCTGTCCTTACACACCAAGATCTAGTATTGTTTGCACTTGGGACATATCATGTAAAACTTGCGCGTAGCTACTATGGTGAACATATACGCAATGGTGTATATCACATTGAAGTAGCAAGAGACGGTGTTTTTAATGATATTGTGGATTTTGGCATAGAACCTGAACATGCTTTGTTGCTAACGCGCAAGGATCCAATCCAAGCACGCATGTGCAAGATTGTATTACACGTATGTAATGATACATGGTCGAGAAACAATTTCTAATTATCACTGTTCATGTTTATCTGGCATGCGAAGTGTGGATTGTTCTGCCCATGTGATGGTAATTGTGTGGTACTTTGGATGGGCGAGGTCGACACCAACCCACAATTAGGCTTCCAGCTGCGAATCTAGATAATATTATTGTTGATGATGGTTGAGATATAGGTATTCGCGGGTTTGCGGACGGCGAGCGATGTGTAGCTCGCTGTCCGATTGGTCGGTAATTGTCCGAACCTAGCCCAAGTCGTCGACGGCGCGCACTGTTCCCGCGCGCCCTAAGGAGTTATCAGCAACGGCAGGGGCCCAGCTGGGTCGAAGCCTACATGGACCAGGGTTAGCTCCGGAAGGTAGCTCAGTCCCGGTATGAAAGGCACGAACGAACGGGGTGGGTTTTTTAGCCAGTAAGAATCTGACACTATCTCCCACTCCGCCCAAGGGCGGGGGATGACATTTGGATGATTTTTACCCACCTAAAAAACAAAAGATATATTACGAGTATGTTCATTTTTAATCATGTGAGTTTTATGCTAATCTGCAAGACACGAATAAAACTATTGTGTAGGTTTCTTGGGTTTTCTTTCTTCCGGGCCTTTGACAAAAGTCCAAAAGTCTATTTCAGCGAGAACCTAACATGGGACACCAAGTGGCATGACACGACATGCGTAGATTACCTAGTTACGATATTTTTTGCAAAAAAAGGTAAAAAAATATGACTTTTCACTCAGTCATAACTTTTGACAGACAGCATAGTTTTGGTTGCGGTCTGGTTATAATGACTCAGTATTTAGTAGACTATTTTATTATCTAGGTCTCGTTAGTGGTGGACATTTGGACCAAGCTCCATACACTCAAGATCATTCTCCTTTTTTCGATAGTAAATAAACATGTCAAAAGTATTTGTCTCGATCATATTTGAACCGCCCTTGTAGTTTGTTCAGAATCAGTAACTAAATGGATTCCAATAGTTTTTACACCATGATATATTTTGTCCAAAAATATTTAAAAACAAATTGGATAGCACCGACACTAAGTACAACACAGGTCACGGCAGGTCATAGTGGGCATTAGGAGCCAGCAAATAGCTGGGTGTAAGCACAAAACAACCCCTCAGTCGCTTGGATGGCCCGGTGACTATGTATTCTTTCTGACATAACAAGCTTATATCTTTGTGATTTTTCATGATACAGTTATGAAATGTTGTACATAGATTCTTTACATTAAAATACTGGACACGTGTTTCGGGTTTCACATACTCTAAAATAATTTTGTATATCGTGTGTTTTTTTTAAACTTTGCTTGTGAATAAACCTGTTTAGTGTGTTACATTTCACCAAAAACGTTTGATAAGCCTTATGACGCCTGTACACTTGTTTTGAGAGAGTGTTTGTGGACTTGGAATGTAGTGAGCAACTGAAAAAACACAGGTGCGTTATAGTCACCAAACTTCTTAAACTCTCTCTCGCTCCACCTAGAACAAGCGGAGTTACTTGATGATATTCAGCCTCAAAAAAAAAACGATTATGGTACACCCACACTGTACAGGGGTAGCTTCTTGCCGGCCTACCGCCGTGAGATTTGCACTTAACAGTCTTTACTCACATAAACGACCTGCGCATAGTATTGTAGCCGTTGCTGCGACAAGTCTCGCCATGGTGGACAGAATTTTGGCGGGATTTCATGAAGATATGTAGCGACAGCGCTGGGCACGCTGTGATTGCTTCTCCAGCCAAAGAGGGGACCTGGAGGTTTGAGGAGTAGCTGAAGAGGCGCCACGGCGTCCTTACTTTCCGCATGACACAGATCCTTATTGGATATGGTAAGATCTGGATTCAAGCGCAAAAAATGCCCGGATGTATACTGGCTTACGCGATGTATAGTATCTAGTACTATAGAATTTTGTATGTGTAACACAGCAGTGCTAACTTTTCAGAGTGTACAGATGTCTATACGGAAAAAGTTTGCGTCAAGTTTGTTCCGTGTGGTTGCACCATGAAAAAAAAGACGTGTGGCACTCGGGGACTGCCGCGGTGCATAGCATTTTTTATCAACTTATGCAATTATAATTATTTATTTATTTTATTTATGCAGTATTTTTTTTCCTTTGATTTTTTTTTTCGTTGATATTAATTGAAGTTACACTTTTTGAGCGTGGTGACCGATAAAAAAACAAATGAGTGGGGGGTGTTAGGTTATTTTCGTTACGGAATTTCTGGATTCGGTCTCCACGCTCAAGGCCCGCAATAGAAGCTATGCAATAGCTTAATAAAACATCCAACAAATAGAACAGGAATTTAACAAAGTGGTAGATATTCTGTCACTCAAATGATTTTCAAACCGTCCTTAAATGGATTCACAAGTACTACCAATGTGTGGATTTTACCCTACATAACCAAGAGGTGTCTAACTGATATCATTAACATAAGCATTTTGACAGGTGCCTGGACCTGACGCCGCAGTAAACGTCATTTTACTGTCCCCGCACACGGGCTTCAAAAAACGCCGCTTCAAGCTTTTTGAGGCGGCCTTTTTTTGTGGCTCGTGTGCGACGGTGCCACCACAAAAACACGCTTGAAGCGGCTTCAAGCTTCACCGGACACAAAGGGTGTCGCGCGCTTCAGCTGTTTTTTGCGGCCGCGTCTAGTTTTTTTTGTGGCCGCTTCTACCGTTTTTTTGTGGCGGCGTTTTTTGAGACCCGTGTGCGGGGACGATTAGTAAACCATCATTGTTGTCACTATTTCATGACGCTCAGAAAATGACATAGAGTCGAAAATGTCGTAGCATTTTCTTTTCATAAAAATTTTATATAGCTATGTAGAAATTAAACATCAAATAAACCATTCAGAACACATTCAGCAAAAACTTAAAAAAAAAATATGTCACAGTCTAAAATTTTCACGACATTAATTACAAGCAAAATGGCAGTATAAAAAGCAACAGTCTTCAACATTACATGCAAAAATAAATTACTCAAAAAGTAGAAAAAAATCTGAAAAGTTAAGCAACGGAAATGGCGCACGGCAAAAGGCTCGGCTCTATTAAATTATTCCGTTTGGTCGAGTCAAAATGGCAGATCTTAATGTTGCCAGCATTGAAAAGAGGCCCGCTGAAAGGGTGGCCTTTTGCCTTATTTTTACACTGTGGTCAAGTGCTTTCGTGTGGACGAATTGTTGATGTTAGGCTTCACTGTGATGTCTATTGTTAGTTTTGACGAGTTATGTTACTGATATTGGGGCTGTATGAAATTGGTATAATATTTTTTTCAATGAAAAGGGACTACAATTGTAGCTTACCGTATTCCATTTGAATAATTGAGTAGTCATTTCCAATTCTGCTTAAATATTGTTTAAGAACCTTTTTTGAACGGCTTCGCTTCCATGAAAATCGGAAATGACCGAGATTCTTCCAAATCTATTCAAACTGAGGCGTTAACGAACATCGATATGTTTGTTAACGCCTCAATTTTACGCTTGAAAGGTAAAAATTACTAAGCGCCATTGAGTAAACTTAACAAGATATGTGATGTGTATGTGTGGCTTTAACTGTGACATACATATATGTTGATGGGATACCAGGAAATTAGATATTATGTTTTGTTAATGGCAAAGCGTGATATTGTTTCGTTCAGTTCCTTTTAAAAAATAATATAATATTCCACAACTATCGCACAACCCCGTCTAGTCCTAAGCTAAGCAGTGCTTGTGTTATGTGTGTGTGTGCAGCAGTGTTATAAACATACTTATATGTTGCTATAAACAAACATAGTATAGATAAATTACACCCAGACACAGAACAAATGATCGTGCTCATCACACATACATTTGTCCTAAGTGGGAATCGAATCCACGACCTCCGACATAGCAGTCAGGGCCTCTAACCACTAGACCAACAGGCCAGACAAAATGGTCGAACTGAGTAGGGCTGATGCAAAGTTCGTGAACGCGCGCCTTCAGTTGAGTCTATTGGCATATTATTAGTTTCTATTTTTTACATTTTGTTCACAAATACAAGTGACAAGAAACATGTAACTAAGATATTCGTAACTCCATAGAGGTGTCCATGTAGTTTTTTGCATGTTCTTCCCCAATGAAATTACGCTTTGAAATGTGTAATTTGCTGCCACAAAAAAAAAAAAAAAAACTAGAAGCAGCCACAAAAAAAGCTGAAGCGCGCCACAAAAAACGCCGCCTCAAAAAGAAGCTTGAAGCGGTTTTTTTTTGTGGCCCGTGTGCCGACACTTAGCCTCGCTTTTCGACGGACCGACTTTTGACAAGTCAAAAGTGCTTGTAAATGGTTTATACTTATATTTTACTAGCTTTTGCCCGCGCGGCTTCGATCCCGCTCTTCTCTATTTCGCCCTACTATTCCCTACTCTACCGTACTCTACTCTACTCTATACTACTCTACCCTACTCTACTTTACTCTACCCTACTCTACCCTACTCTACCCTACTCTACCCTACCTACCCTACTCTACCCTACTCTACCCTACTCTACCCTACTCTACCCTACTCTACCCTACTCTACCCTGCTCTACCCTACTCTACCCTACTCTACCCTACTCTACCCTACTCTACCCTACTCTACCCTACTCTAGCCTACTCTACCCTACTCTACCCTACTCTACCCTACTCTACCCTACTCTACCCTACTCTACCCTACTCTACCCTACTCTGCCCTACTCTGCTCTACTCTGCCCTACTCTACCCTACTCTACCCTACTCTACCCTACTCTACCCTACTCTACCCTACACTACCCTACACTACCCTACTCTACACTATCCTAATTTTCATTTTTATTCCATAAGAACCTTCTCCTCACAATAAAGAACACAACAAAAAAAGAATTTACGAAATCGGTCCAGCCGTTCACGCGTGATAGCGTGACCAAGGGAATAACGGATTCATTTTATATTATACTAGCTGTACCCGCGTGGCTTCGCTCCCGCTCTTCCCTACTTCAGCCTACTATACCCTACTCTACCCTACTATACCCTACTCTACCCTACTCTACCCTACCCTACTCTACTCTACTCTACCCTACTCTACCCTACTCTACCCTACCCTACTCTACTCTACTCTACTCTACTCTACCCTACTCTACCCTACTCTACCCTACCCTACTCTACTCTACCCTACTCTACCCTCCTCTACCTTACTCTACCCTACTCTACCCTACTCTACCCTACTCTAACCTACTCTACCCTACTCTACCCTACCCTACCCTACTCTACTCTACTCTACTCTACCCTACTCTACCCTCCTCTACCTTACTCTACCCTACACTACCCTAATTTTCATTTTTTTTTCCATAAGAACCTTCTCCTCATAATAACGAACACAACAAAAAAAAAATTTGCGAAATCGGTCCAGGCGTTGTTGAGTTATGCGCTTACCAACACATTTTGCGATTCATTTTTATATTATAGACAAGGTGCAGTTTTAAAACTGCACAATATTTCAGGAGGTTGTAATAAAACTCATAAATAATCATGTAAAAAAACGATACCTGGTCAATAATAGGTAATACTTGTTATTTAATTTTTTAATTACACTAAACTAAATCGATTGATCGATGGCCGCGGGGGCGTGGCTAGGGTGTGGCGTGCGGGATGATGATTGGATGATACATTATTTATGAAACTATCGTTGCGAGTTAGTGTGTGTGAAAACGACCTTTATTGTTCCGTGTTTGTGTGTGTGAAAAAAAAGCGCGGTTATAAAAAAAAAAAATTACCTACTTATTTTATTATTGATTCGGGTCGAGAATCACTAACATAATTACCTCCTGAAATATTTTGCAGCTTCAAAACGACACCTTGTATAGATATGATAGAAGGAACTGACTGACTTACATATTAACGCATAGCCGTAACGCATAGCCGACACTACTGGGACTAGGAATGTCAAATTTTGCACAAAGCTTTCTTTTATGACGTAGGTAAGTGAGCACTGTGAAAGGATTTTTCAAACTATCGCCCGTCAAAGGATGAAACGGGGGTTGAAATTTTGTATGGAGAGGCTAGCATAGGCTAGTTTAAAATAAATGGTAATATTGAATGATTTTTGATTGGTGGTGTTTTAGGTACTACAAACCAGACTTCATAAACAATATTTTCAGCAATATTTCAGTACAAACTAGTGTTTAGGTGTGGTCGTGTTAAAAGCCACTGGCAGAATAATTGATCGGTAAGAGCGGCGGTTCCACGCCACAAATCAATTATTTATTTAGGCTGTGGTTATTCTACTGTAAATTGATTTGGAAACAATCTAAACAAGGTCGAATTTATTGTTTTGCTGTAGGCTCGGGTTGCGGATTTAATCAGGTTTGCTCGCAATTAGTGTAATTAATTAATGTGTTTATGTGGCTTCTAGTACTACTACCTATTGCTTGGTGTATTTGTGTCTGTTTACATACGTAGCAGTAATTATTATGTGTACCTGTAATAATGCGGCACGTTTGGAGCAATGGTTGTGCAATTGCCTACAGATAGTTATTCTGTATCTGAAAGAAAGAAAGAAAACTCGACTGGCAGAAAATGCCTAAAACATTAAGTGTTGTTTTGTGTGTTTAAACAGGTTTTTTTTTTGTTTTGTTTGTTTTTGATTTTCCATCTTTTTTGTTTTGTTTGTTTTTGTTTTTCCATCTTTTTTGTTCTGTTTGTTTTTGTTTTTCCATCTGGGTGCTTGTATAATGTGAGTTTATGTTTGTGAACGCAATCACGATACAGAAGTAAATAAAGACTGTAGAGATACAGAATAAATACGCGTAAGCAAATCGTGTCGTATAATATAACATGGTACTATAAGGGCCTGTCCGCACAGCGATATTTCACCGCGCGGAAAATATTCGCGCGGATTTATTTCCGCACCGCACCTGCACCGCGTCAAATCTGCAAGAAATCACAGAATTTTTTATCGCGTGTTTTTTTTATCGCCTGTGTAGAAATTTCCATAAGATTCAATGTGTTACAGAATAACGAAAAACAAAACCGCGCGGTGAAATACCGCTGTGTGGACAGGCCCTTATACTGGTAGTATATTATTCTTTTGGGATAATTATCATCATCAGAAGCTAGTAATAAAATCAGAAGCAAAGATCATAAAAAATAATAATCAAAAGATACGAAGAACAATCGTGGGAAAACCTACGTACGCCTATCTCTGCCATTCCCAGACATTTGCGTAATTAAACAAAAGCAGAGTCCCCATATTCCGAGCATTACGGTGACTTTAAACGTAATGTGTCATAATTTATTCACGAACCCTCATCATTACAGGGCTGCTGCGTCATTCCCAGTGGCTTATGAGCATCCTTTATCAGGATTGAGATCAAATGATTTATTTTACCTACACACTTTGTAGGTACTCCCCTTATTTAAGAAGTAATGAAAAAGTTTATCAACTAGCTGGTACCTGTGTCTTTGTCCGCTTCAATTCTTAAAAATGCTAGTGAGATTACAGTTCCACTTTTCTTTTTTAGGTGGGAAAACATTTGACTCCTTTCGCTTTAAGACCGAGCGGGAGGGCGTGTCAGATTTTTACTGAAAACTACACCTATGTTTCTTCTTTACCCTTTGCAATCCAAGAACACGGGTTTCCCTTTCAGAAGTCTACCTACGGCCCTAGCAGGATTCGGCCCTGCTGGGCCTTTACGGTTTTGCTAACATCTCTTTGAGGTGCGCGTGGAAAAAGATGTGATCTTAACCAAATACCAAAAAAGGATATCTTAAATTGTGACCCATTGATGTCACACGGTGGAGGTATGCCCCGCTTGGGCAGAGCATCGCCGTATCCTCTATCGCTCGGCGGCGGCTATCTCTCGCGCTGGGCCTTGGTACAGGCCATGGCAGCAGATAGCAAAGGAGGAGGCCAATTGCATTAGGCAACGGCGCTCAGCCTACTGGGGCCAGGGTCTAGTGCCGAAAGGGAGGCTCGACCCCGGTATGAAAGGCAAGAAGGAACGGGGTGGGTTTTTAATCAGTAAGAGTCTGACACTATCTCCCGCTCCGCCCAAGGGTGGGGATGTTATTTGAAAGATTTTAACCCACCAGAAAAAATCCCATTGATGTTAAAAGGCTTTTTACTCTTGTTTTGTAGATATTTGGCCTTATTTACTTCGCAAACATGATAAGATAGCAGAGTCAAACTAATTTTTCGTCAGCAATGACTATTGTTATAAAGTCCGAAATCTATAGGATTGACCTGCGCTTCCAAAATGTTTTCCATGTTTGGTATGATGGCAATTCTAAAGTTCTTACTTTATCTTAAACCCAAAATGGGCACACATATTTACCGCGGTGTGTTTCTAAATAAAATTTCAAGAAAGGTGGATTAATCCAGGACTTACATCATCTTAGTGGAGTCTGAGCGCACGCCTCAGATGAAATACGTTTAGTTCCCAGAATGTGTTGAGAATCTGTTCTTGGAAAAGTTTTTTTCTAAGTCTATGTCAGATGAAGCTAGCACTTGGTACAAAATATATTTTACGCGTATTAATTTAATAAGGAGTTACATGGTCAATATTGTGGTAAATCTTCTAAATAAATACCTTTATAGACTTGTATGATGCGAAAAAACAAAACTACATACATTGGCATCCAAAATTAAACTTATGTTCAATTTGTTTTCTGTACATAATTCTTGATTTTGTAATAAGATTTTATTTTATTATTCACTTTTTAGTTCTGCTAATTACTCAATTCATTAAACCTTACAAACTAACGCCAGCGCTCGCTCGCACACTGTCTCTCTATTGTGTCTCTAATTACGGTATTTGAAAAGTTAAAGTAAGTCAAAGCCAATTCTCTGGTAAGGTATTATCACACAAAGGTATTATAGCTATAGGAATGACAAAATACTGCCTTGAGCTTGGCAAATCCTTACTAATATTATGAAAGCGAAAGTGAGTTTATTTGTTTGTTTGTTTGTTACGTCAAATGGCAAAACCGATTTTGATGAATTTTGGTACAGAGATAGTTGGGACCCTGGAGACGGACGTAGGCTAATTTTTTTATAAAAAAAAGAGAGAAGAGGGGGAGAAAGAGGGAAGATATTTTATGTACGTGGGCGAAGCCGCGAGCAAAAGCTAGTAAAATATAAACACATAATAGGACTAGCACGGAGTTATATTATATTTCAATCCAACACAAGAATATGTAGTTATCAAGATCGATCCATAAAAAATTATAAGGCCGAATTGATAATCCCAATGACATGGAATTTTAATGTAAGTGGTGAAATAATGGTAAGCATACAAACGTGATCACATCTACAAATGGCAAATGCGAAAAAAATAATCATCAAATTCTATTAACATTCGATGAAGATATCGTTGAATAATTATACAAAAAAATCGATCCATTCGTTCATCAATCGTCCATCCCTAATGTTGTCTGTAAGAGATTGCCCTGTGTATAAAACCGCTCTTTGCACACTTTATTTTTGTATATGTTTATCCTATCCACATTATGAGCTACTCAATAAAGTATATAAAAGATAAATAAATAAAAATACTTGAAAATCTATTTTTTTGGAAGTTGGTTAAAAATATAAAAATTCAGTGTTTGGCACGACTGAAATGCCATTTATTTTGGAACAACGTGAGTAAACATCACAACAAACCACAGAGCAAACACATAAGCCCAGTTCATCATCCCAATACACACCCATATTGCCTCTCGATAACCCATTGAAAAACAGCATTTGCGACAATTTACGTTCAACAGCGATTCATAGCGATGAGATATGTTCTCCGGGCGTGAGTTACGAGCGCCGGCGCCGATACAGCTACATATATAGCATTTATTACGTGACGTACTTGAACGAAATATTGTATCATTCGGTATTGAATGCCGATTGAGGCAAGAAATGATATTGTGGCGATGAGTAATTGCGAGAGTGTTGTGAGAAATGAGAGCGATACATGCGTGTGTTTGGTGTTTGTGACTGGAATTGGATTGGCTGGAACTCTTGTTATAAATAATAGTTACGTTGTATTTTTGTGTAGTTTCACGTTTGAGCACTATCTCACCTGGTGATAGGAAGTGATTATGGCGGAAGATGAAGCACGCTTGCCTAAAAGAAAGGACGTTTAGTGAATAAAGACTGTTAGTCGAAATTTTTGAAATCTGAACTAGTTAATTAAAATATTTTCATTCAGATTCCATTATTAATTTGGTGTATCATGATTAGTTGCCAATGTAACCGGATGCAGGTGAATACTTAGGGTGTGTTGGACCATTTAACTATATCTATAACAAAGCCGTTAACAGTTGTCAAATCTTCGAATTGACCAATAGGCGGCCGTTTCATGGCTGGTTATGGTTTGGTTGTCGTTATAGTTAAAAAACTCACCCTTAGTATTTTAAACAGAGTGACTGCCTCTCTGACCTCTACAAATAATTTCATAACATGGTTCTCTAGTTTTTATCAAATTTCTGGTTTATAACTATTAGCGCTATAAGGTGGTTCCTTTCGACGGATTTTGATTGTATTTAACGTGTTGCCTGCTTCTTAAATAATTGAAAGAAGTAAGAATATACATTTATTTAGCACACAGATACCCACAATGTAGAAAGTTGTATAATATAAGTAAAAAAAAAACAACAACAATATTCTGTATCTCACAGCTGCGCCAAATAAGTCCAGTTTAGCATAATGCCAGACAACTAAGTAGCAGTGAGCAACTGCTACGTAGTTGTCTGGCATACTACGTAGTTAACGCTGATTTTCAACTAAACGTTACTTTTGAGTGTACGGACGTCAATCAGTTTAATTTTGTTTCATCATCATCATCATCATTTCAGCCGATACACGTCCACTGTTGGACATAGGCCTCCCCCAAGCGTCGCCACACCGAACGTTCCTGTGCGTCCCGCATCCATCGGTTTCCCGCTACCTTCACCAGGTCATCGGTCCACCTTGTAGGAGGCCTTCCAACACTGCGTCTTCCGGTACGAGGTCGCCACTCCAAAACCTTTCGGCCCCAACGGCCACCTGTTCTACGAGCAATGTGCCCTGCCCATTGCCACTTAAGTTTGGCAATTCTTTGTGCTATGTCGGCAACCTTAGTTTTCCTGCGGATATCTTCATTTTTTATTCGATCACGCAAGGAAACCCCGAGCATAGCCCTTTCCATTGCTCTTTGGGTGACTTTAAGCCTTCTGATGAGGCCCATTGTGAGCGACCACGTTTCGGAGCTATATGTCATCACTGGCAACACGCACTGGTTAAAGACTTTCGTCTTTGTTTGGTATGAGGTAAATTAATATATATCTTTTTTCATTCAGTCCAGGAAAACTGTCCATTACACCCACACACTACTACTACTACTTCTACTATTGGTCACATCGATTTTGCAAATTTTTATCCTCTGTCGACATTATGAGGTTGTACTATTAGGCATATAATAAATGAAGGTTGAAATTAATATGGTAAAGTTTGATTTGTCGGTTTTCAATCATTTGACGCCTAGTTTTGCCAAGCATCTTACTCTCTATAATGCAATTCCCTTTATTCTTACAGATATTATCAAAAGCATTTCAAATTCCACAACAGAGTGTGTAATAAAAAGTGTGTGCGGGTGGAATCTGTCGGCGTGTAGTAATCCGGCGCTGGCGGTGCCGCGGTGGGCGCGCATCTATCAACCAGCATTAACACGTCACGACTGGGCGTGGCCGCTGTAGCAGCGGACGACACAATACATATAATCTATGTAAAAAAAAACATTGATTGTTGTTTAAAAAAAAAAAAGAAATCAGATTTATTGCCACGGCGTTTTTTGATAGTCGTGGTTGTGACACATATTTGAGGAACAGTGTTAGCGACCAATATTAACGTCTGGGACCCAATTCAATTTTTTGGAAGTACAGAAAACTTATGAACTTCGAAAAAGTTCTGAAACAATATGAATTTAAATAACGAAAGATCACTTTAAAAAACAAAATGAATGATGAACGATCTATCAGATCATATAAGCCAAAGGATATAATTTACACATATTCAGCAACCTGTGGATGTTCTTAAACTGAAGTCACTAACATAAGCAACTTGAATGTGTAGAATGCTGTTACATTCAATAGGACAACTCTTGTTTGATAGCAAGAGGTGTCTTGTGTCTCTCAAAAGAACTTGTTTTTTTTTTTTTTAAACTAACAGCACAAACTAACCTAGATACTACAAAACGGGGCCGCGGCAGACTAGAAAGAAAATGGAGGATGGCCTAAATATTTTCCTTTGGAATCGGAAAGAGAAAATAAGGAATTGTAATTGTTGGAAGGAATATAAGGAAACATTTGCCAAGTAGTGAAGCCATCAGGGCAATCAAAAAAATCTAAGAACATAATACGAGAGACATATAAAATAAATATTTAGTCGCCCTCACTGGCACCCCGTAACACTACAAAAAACTTTTTTTTACATCAATACGACGCCTCGTGTCGAGACTTTTGCAGCTTTTCTACTTGCCATTCAGGATTTCAAACGTCGCACAAACAAACATACAAGTTTCTATGTTATTTAATTGTTACAGCACAAATAAATGTTTTAATGAACGAAAGAATTTGTGTTTGTGTTGTGTGTAGCTACGTTTGTATGTATACCTATGTGTTTAAGAGAAATCGTGGACGTTGGAACAATTACCCTCTAACCACAAAATATATAGGTACAAAAGACAATCTACATACAAAGCACGCTCGAGCAACGCACACATAGACACCGCTCACGGACACGATATCTCGGCTTAATCGTCTTGTCGCACTCGTAAAGTTCGACGCAACGCGCGTTCGTGTGTGCGATCGCTTAGCGTAGGTATAAAAAGTGAAGTACATACATGAGATTTTTTTTTTTTTTTATGGTGGGAAAAATCATGCATTGACATCCCCCGCCCTTGGGCGGAGCGGGAGATAGTGTCAGACTCTTACTGACTAAAAGACCCACCCCGTTCCTTCTAGCCTTCATACCGGGGCTCGAGCGCCCTTTCGGATAACCCTGGCCCCAGTAGGCTTCGACCCGGCTGGGTCCCTGCTGTTGCTGACAACTCCTTGAGGCGCGCGGGAACAGTGCGCGCCGTCGACGACTTGGGCTTGGTCCGGACAGTTACCGGACGGCCGGACAGCGAGCTACCCATTGCTCACTGTCCGCAAGCCCGCGTCTACGTTGGCCGGAAATCGGGATCAGAATCCCGGCGACGGCGGCGGCGATAACGCCGTTGCCTTATGCGTTCGGCCTCCTCCTTTGCGAGCATTACTGCTTCGCAGAAGTCGGCGACCGCCTGCCACTCCTCCTCGCTCCGGACCATGGCCTCAACCAAGGTCCGGCGCGAGAGGTCTCCGCCGCCGATCGCCCCCACGAGGGCACGGCGATGCTCCGCCCAAGCAGGGCACACCTCGACTGTGTGCTCCACCGTGTCCTCCGGGCGTTCCGCACAGTGGCGACACCCGGGCGTCACTTCCGCATGAATCGAGTGCAGGAATCTCCCGAACGAACCATGTCCGGTGAGTACCTGCGTCATGCGGAAGGTAAGGACGCCGTGAGGTCTTTCCAGCCACGCCTCAAGAGGGGACTTACCGCCATGATTGTGGCGTGCCCAATACATGAGATTAACTTCTGTACCTATCTATTTTGTGCCCTAACCAACTGAGTCGAAACTTAGAATACCTATGTAACTAAGATGACAATGCATTAAAATGGTAACATGGAGCTGATCTGATGATGGAGTCGAATAGTGATCATAGGAACTTCTGAACGCAACAAAATTACTGACTTTCGTCAAATATGTTGGTTTTTTTACTGCTGATAGGCTCGCGCTTGTCCACTATCTCATCTGGTGGAAAGTGTCGATGTGCACGACGAAGGAGCACGCTTGCTTAGAAGTATCCTATTCACTCTTGACTTAAAAAATCCCAAGCTGTAAATAGCAGAAACATTAATATTTTAATAGACCACTTAGAGGTACTTTTGATTTGTCAAATTATAGGACAGTCAAAAAAAGTGAAGCTAATTGCACGTTCCAAAGCCGTTCCGTTAAACCCTAAAAAGGGTCGATGGAGTTTCTTACACTTTTTCGCCATAGAGGTAGATCTCTATGGCAAAAAACGGAACCCTTATAGATTCGTCATGTCTGTCTGTCTGTCTGTCCGTCCGTATGGCACAGCCACTTTTTTCCGAAACCATAAGAGCTATACTGTTGAAACTTTGTAAGTAGATGTATTCTGTGAACCGCATTAAGATTTTCACACAAAAATAGAAAAAAAGCAATAAATTTTAGGGGTCCCCATACTTAGAACTGAAACTGAAAAATTTTTTCTTCATCCAAACCATACGTGTGCGGTGTTTATGGATAGGTCTTCAAAAATGATATTGAGGTTTCTAATATTATTTTTTTCTAAAGTGAATAGTTTGCGCGAGGGACACTTCCAAAGTAGTAAAATGTGTCTCCCCCCCTCTAATAGGAAAAGACTTGATGAAGCAGTCCTGACTACACATCACTCAGCAAATGGTACCAAATTGACCACAGCTCACCGACAAGCCCGGCAATAATTTGCCACGAAACACTTAAATTGGATGTATGCCTAATGGCAGGCTGTTGTGTTTTCTGATAAGTGCAGAATGACTTAGATGACCATGATGGATACTGTAGGGTCTATAAAAGGTCATCAGGGCAATTTTAAAAATGCTGTACAAGCAAACAAGTGGACTTTGGAGGCGTTTTGGGGTGGCATAATGTTGGACACTAAAACCATTACTGGCCATCACTGGCCTGATATCGAGAGGGTTGACGGCTTTATGATACATCAAAAAAGTGCTCGAAGAATATTTAAAGCCACTTACACTTGTGTGGCTTATGGTAGATTTTTTTTTCTCCTTAATGCAGAACGACACCAGGTCGCATGTCGCTAGAACAGTTTGCGACTACATGTAAGACGTTGGAATCATTGCGATAGAGAGGCCAGCTCGTAGTTCTGATCTTAATCCAATTGAGCATATCTGGAATGACCTTGAAAGAAGGCTTAGTGTAAAAGCCTGGCTCTCCACGCCTCCAAGAGCTTCAATTTGTCATTTACGAGAAGTGGGACGTTATACCCTAAGATTTCATGGTAAAATCAATACGGTTGATGAAAAATCGAGTAATAGCTGTAAATAAATAAATTAGGCTAAAGGAGGGAAAGGGAATACACTTTATTGACAAACAGAATGACCAAGAATTTTAATTTTGACTCTCATTCTTTCTTAAGTGAAGTTTGCTAATTTTTCCCATTTGTTGGATTTTGTGCTCTAAACTCTTTCAAGGATATTTTTTTACACTGTATTTCATATTATTAGAATGGTAATAGGCTTTCAATTAGTGTACGAAATGTTTTCAATATCTATTCACATTCATGACAAAAACTGCCCTAACAAAAAGAGTTACGATGTGCGATTTTTTTGCTCTCGAGTGTAGTTCTACTCGTTTCACGTTCATCGTCGGCGGTCCGACCACTGCCTTATGAGTTACATAGATCTTGGTTAGTACATATTTTTTATCGACAGGATATCTTATAATAACAATCAGAGTAATAAAACAAACGTAAATGCCTATTTTTTATTACACAAACAAATATAATTAATGAATTTCTAAGATTTTTATTAGGTACTAGAAAATTAATTCTTGACTCGGATATTGAAAGACTTACGACTCAGGAAATTGCTCCCACGAGATTCTTAGAAAATTAACAATAAAGTACCGAAATACCAAAAAAAGTAACTACATTTTTTTCGTTTCTTATATTAAAAATTATCGTTTTATTGAATCTCAAAGTAGTAATTTTTTTATTGTATTTGACATTACATTTTTTAAAGAAAACAATATTTGAGTCATCATCGTCTTGGTCTTTCCAGCGCTGCGGGATAGTTTGAAAGAGTTACAGCTAGGCTAGTAGTGTAGCCAGGCGTGGGAGAAGTGGGCCCTCGCATATGGTCTCGCACCCAAAGGGCTTCTTCACACGTACTACAACCACACTACGTCGCAACGACAAAATGCTCTCAAGCAGTGGTGAGGCTGACATCAGACGGACTGCATCGCAGCGACCGCGCGCGGTCAATATATTTAACTGAATGCAGTTGTACGTTCGACTTCGTGCAGTCATATGTCGACGCACGCTGTCCATCGCTAACCGCATACAGTCAGTGTGCAGTTAATTATAAAGAGTAAACGTACATTGACATTGTCAACTTTATTTTGAGGCACTTAAAGATCAAATCATACACTAAGATCTTGGGCTAGATGCGTGGCGCCAACTGTGCAAAGTCAGATCAAACTGCATGCAGTTGAATATATGGACTGCGTGCGGTTGCTGCGATGCAGTCCGTCTGATGGCAGCCGTGAATAGTGTCGCTGCAGCTTTTTGTAGTTGCGTTGTGGTACCGAAAAAATGTCGATGTAGTTGTTCGCAGTGTCACTGGTGCTTGCGTTGTGGTTACGATGTGGTCGGCACCACACACAATGTCGATAACGACTGCAAAATGTGGTACGTGTGAATAGTCCTATTCATTTTCAATACGAAGTATATATACGGCTGGCCACGTGTTGTGGTTGTGGTACGTGTGAAGAAGCCCTAAAGGGTCTCACGTGCGCCAGGGCTCTTTAACAACGAGGGTTTTGTTTTATAGTTTACAGGCTCGCGTTTGACCCTTATTTCACCTGATGATCAGCGACGATGTGGTCGAACACTGGGTTGCGAAAGTCGCTGTCTCGTACTCGAATTCATGAAAGAATAAGGCCTCTGGTTACCGCGGCCCTGGAACGCAAAAGGCAACTGAAGGAATACAAGTGAATTTTAGTCAGCAAAAAATGTACACTCTCTTCTACCTGGAGTAATTGTATGGACCACCCAAATGATACGATGGTGTTACACCCGGGTGCTACTTTCATTTGAATCAGGTGCAGGATCCTCCCGGAATTACCATGTTCGGTGAGAACCTGCGTCATGCGGAAGGTGAGAACGCCGTAACGCTTCTCCAGCCACTCCTCAAAGAGGAAACTTAGCGCCATGACTTACGGCCACCATAGATAATAGCTACTTGTTGCGCGAGACAGAATATATATGTTTAAAATTGTTAGTACATATAAAACAAAATTAAAATTGCTTAGTTACCTGGGTTTACTTTCTATGGGTCTAGTTACCTGAAATAAATTAATTAAATTGAAAAGAGGTAGGAAACCAAACAAGGTATCTATTAATACTACCATATACTCTACCAATTTTGATATTGTTTTCACAATTAGTATTCTATATTTGTATATTTATTTATTAATTGGTTAGTTGACAGATATTGTTTATGCATATTCTCTATCACTGCCAAATACTGAAAACAAACTGACAGTATTCTTTAGCACGGCGTCGGGACATCGATGAGGTACCTGGGACTCATCCTCGACAGCCGATGGAATTTCGAGGAGCATTTCCGACGTCTGGCTCCCAAACTCAACCGGACTGGGGCCGCTCTCAAGCGGCTCCTGCCCAACCTTGGGGGTCCAGACGCCTCCTGCCGGAGGCTTTACGCGCGGATCGTTCGGTCCATGGCCCTCTACGGGGCGCCGGTGTGGGCGCCGTCGCTGAAAAAGCGACCGGCGGCCATTCTGAACGCCTGCCAGAGGGTCATGGCAATTCGGATGGTGCGGGGATACCGCACGATTTCCTGCGAAGCGGCGAGCCTTCTGGCTGGCCTACCACCGTGGGATCTGGAGGCAACAGTCCTTGCACACATGCACGACATGCGCGTGGAGATGCAACGCCGGGGTGAAAGTCCTCTGCCGCGACAGGTCACGGCATGGCGGACAGAGCTCCGGCGGGATCTCATGGTGGAATGGCGTCAGCGACTATCGCAACCCCGTCATGGGCACGCCACAATTATGGCGATAAGTCCCCTCTTTGAGGCGTGGCTGGAAAGACCTCACGGCGTCCTTACCTTCCGCATGACACAGGTCCTCACCGGAAATGGCAAGTTCGGGAGGTTCCTGTTCCGAATTAAAGCGGAAGTGACGCCCGGGTGTCGCCACTGTGCGGAACGCCCGGAGGACACGGTGGAGCACACAATCGCAGTGTGGGTGCTTGGGCGGAGCATCGCCGTGCCCTCGTGGGGGTGATCGGCGGCGGAGACCTCTCGCGCCGGGCCTTGGTCGAGGCCATGGTCCGGAGCGAGGAGGAGTGGCAGGCGGTCGCCGACTTCTGCGAAGCAGTAATGCTCGCTAAGGAGGAGGCTGACCGCATCAGGCAACGGCGCTCTCGCCTCCGCCACCGGGATTCCGATCCCGATTTCCAGCCACCGTAGGCGCGGGCTTGCGGACAGTGAGCAATGGGTAGCTCGCTGTCCGGCCGTCCGGTAACCGTCCGGACCAAGCCCAAGTCGTCGACGGCGCGCGCTGTTCCCGCGCGCCTCAAGGAGTTGTCAGCAACAGCAGGGGCCCAGCCGGGTCGAAGCCTACTGGGGCCAGGGTAATCCGAAAGGGCGCTCGAGCCCCGGTATGAAGGCTTGAAGGAACGGGATGGGTTTTTTAGTCAGTAAGAGTCTGACACTATCTCCCGCTCCGCCCAGGAGCGGGGGTTGTCATAAGATGATTTTTCCCATCGAAAAAAAAAAAAAAAACAGTATTCTTTAGCAAAAACTTTTTCTAAACGTGACACTGGCTCAATGCACAAACCGGTCACAGCCAAAAGAAAAAAACATTTCACTTTACCAGTTAAAACCGCAATAACAACGTCACGAGTTCCCGATTGCCTCAAAGCCAGGTACAGCTAGCATATCGGCGTCTCAACTAATTGCAGGATTTACCTACCGCTGCACAATTCTGGGGACTGTGCTGCCAACGGTACCTAGGGTGAGACTATAGTGGCTGGTAAATTAATTACATCATCATCTTCCTGCTCTTATCCTATTTTATTTGAGGTCGGCGCAACACGTTTGTTTCTTTCATTCTGTCCTATCCCCCGTCAGGTTATCACAAAACTCCTTTTTCTTTCATATCATTTCTCACACAATCCATCCATCTCTTCTTTGGTCTCTCTCTCCATCAATTATTACATAATTGTTAAACCCGTATGACTATCAGGTAAATCATGAGCATTGACTTTTTCTTCACCACATTGTAAGCGACCATCTGTATCTACAGATGGTCGCATATAAATTAGAGATATCTTCTTGAATTTGTCCCTTTACTTGGGGCCGTCACGCTATCACTAACTATCGTACTATCTTGAAACTTTTGCTTTGTGTCCCGAAATTCACTGTAATTATTCATTAATTTACACACAAAGTTAATTTGCATAGCTTATTTTGTCACTACTGCTCAATACCGTGGTGTAAAACTCACCGAGAATAAAAAAAGTACATCCATACATACATTATTATTGTAAAACAAAGTCCCGCACCGAGTCTGTGCGTCCGCTCGCGACAAACTCTAACTCTAACTCTAAGGGATTTTCATGCCATTTTCACCAATAGAAAGAGGAAGATTTATAATACATGCATATTTATTTATTTGAGAAAATTCGAGAGTTTCAATGATTTGCTCTTGCGAAGGTGAAGTAATTCGCTAGTTTCATCCAATTAATTTATGTCTCAAAAACAATAAAGTTTAATTCTGCACACGCTTAATTTATTTGTTCCCCGCTTCGTCCATCAGACTGGTCACACCTCAACACCCGAGTGCTGAATCTCCCAATGTTTTCCTCTTCTACTCGAAATTTCTGCTCGGTTGACGTTCTACGGCTAATTATTTCAGTGCTACCAACATTAAAATAAAATATTGTTAGGCGAGCCTCGAACGGCAACCGCGGTTACCTATTTACGACTTTAACGACTTTAACGGCCGGAATTGCGGAATTTATCGGGTGTTTAGTGAATTTACATCTCAGTACGAGAATTGAGTGTAGGTTTATGTGAGTTTAATTTAGCTAGCCAAGAATTTGATGATGTATTTCTAGGTTCCTATTTGAAGTTTTAGTGCTTGAAAACTTACTTGATAGTGCTAAGCTTTAACCCTAAAGTGGTGAGTGAGATATAAAAACATACGATTTTTTTTCTATTAAAGCGGATAACAATTTATTAGGATATTTTAAAGACGTATCATTATTGGGCGTATAAGAGAGAAAAAAATCATAACACTTTCCAAGTATCACCCTAAATCTCTCTCTTTTTATGAAATTCCACTTCTATCAAGTATAATATAAACGAACAAAGATAATTAAAAACCGTCAAAGTAACAACAAAAATACTATGACTGAGAACACAAAACAACTGCGATAAACAAAACGCATCAAAGTAATACACCATATTTTTTACAATAATATCCAAAAAATACACCATTATGCAGTTGCATACGTTCGTAAAACAATGTATCATCGGAATACGTCGAGTTCTGAGATAAAAAGTAAAAAACATTTTTACCAGATTAAAACAACGCCAGTGCTGCGGAGTTATTTCATAAAATAATGTCTTTTAACTTGTATTTTGCTGAAATTATTATGTGAATGTTTCACATAAACATTGACTTGTTTTTATAGTGCTAGCATATACAACTTTATTCATATATCCTAATATTATAGTATTATACTATTTTAATATTATAATACTATTATTATATAATATTAATACTAATGTTGCCTGGAGGAGCTTTTGGTCAATAAAAGACCTTCTCAAAGGAGATCTCCCGCTATGCCTAAAACGAAAAATTATGGACATGTGCATTCTCCCCGTACTTACGTACGGAGCGCAAACCTGGTCTTTGACGCTTCAGCAGAGGTCCAAGCTCGAAGTTTGTCAGCGAGCCATGGAGCACAGTGTCCTGGGTGTTCGAATTTCCGACCGCATAAGGAACACAGAGCTGCGCGCCACAACTAACATTAAAGATGTTACCCGAAAAGCTGCCACTCTAAAGTGGGATTGGGCCGGACATGTCTGTCGCATGTCGGATGAGCTGTGGGCTAAAAGAGCCACTTATTGGGTCCCATTAAACGCAAGGCGACATCGCGGCAGGCCAAGGCGAAGGTGGAGAGATGAGCTTGATAAATACCGGAGGGACTGGCCCGCAATGGCCGAAGACAGATGTGTGTGGAAAAGGGAGAGGGAGGCCTTCGCCCAGCAGTGGGACATAAATGGACTAAATAACTAACTAATAACTAAAATAACTAACTAATGTTATAAAGGGAAAAGATTTCTAATTGTATTTCAGTTTGAACTGAATAAACTGAAACTACTGGACCGACGAGCAGTGATGGCTAAGTGGTTACAGCCTCGATTTACGAGTTGTAGATCGCGGATTCAAACCCAGACGAAACTAAATTACACAAAGTAATGCACCTGATTACTTTGTGTAATTTAGTTTCGTCTTCACTGCTCTCAAAACGGTGAAGGAAAACATCGCGACGAAACTGGCATGTCCTAGATCCAAAAATTCAAGGACATGTGACATCCATCATCCCGCACTGGGCCCGCGAAGTGGATTACGGGCCGGCCCATTCCGTCTCCTAGAGAGGAGCCCTGAGTCCCAACAGTGGGAACATTATAAAACCGACTATGCTATACTGGATAGATTGTAAAAAAAAAACCATTAGAATGTTATCAGTGAGTGACATAGTCATATATTTTCTACTATTACGTGGGTGAAGACGCTGGCAGACGCTAGCTTAGAACAAGTTTGATATGGCTGCATTGCGTACTGTAATGATACCGAGTAAATAATTTCTAGTGCGGGGCAACGTTGTTTTTTTTTAATAAAAAAAAAAAATTACGACAGTCAGGTTGACAGTGTTGTCAATGCTTCTGTAGACAAGTGATGCGACATTTAAACACAAACCTTCATTGACTAAAAAACCTCCCTACGTTTCTCTTCAATTGCCCTTAGCGCTCCATAGCTGTTTAACTCTTTCGAACAATCCCTTGGCCTTTTTTTTACTATTGATAGGCTTGCGTTTGACAACCATCTCACCTGATAGTAAACGATGATGTTGCCGACGCGGACGATGGAGCACGCTTGCCTAGAAGTAACCTATTCATTATTGACAAGACCCCTAAGTTGTAGCTATCAGAAAACATAGACTCTGGCAGGAAATCCTATCCTATCTCTTCATACCCTTCGAACTTTAAAATTTTAACATTGTGAATATTTTTCCCCTCCATTCTTTGTTTTTATTATTTACTATTCTGTCCCTTTTTGTTTTTACATAAATATCCATATTTTCTACCCTACCATCATTCCAACTTTTTGACGACAATTTTTCCGTCATCAGAGAAAATTAGTATTCTTTCCTTTTTCCTCTTTTTGTTTACGTTATGATAATGATATCGTGTTCAGATTTGAATAACGTCATTTGGGTCGCCATATTGACTTATTATATCATATGTAAACAGCTCCTATCTCACACTGAGACATGCGATAAGCTTTGATTTATTTTTCTTGATACATGGCGTATTTACTAATAGAACTCTTCATGCATACCAACAGTCCTCCAATCACCATTACATTAAACAAAAAAATTCAATTGATTTTGACTTCTTTTCAAATATGAATGAATTGAACTACTATACTAAGCAAGTAAGATGAATATACAGATACATAATAATAATGCTTAAAAAGCAAATATGAATCTATAAGATTAGGTACTCAGAATCGAGTATAAATTTCGTCTTACTATATCTACACTATAAAGTCGAAATCTAAAAAAAAATCAATAGTCCTTCCAGGAATTCTTATCCCAAACCACTTCACACCTTAAACACTCCTGTGTGTTATTATAAAGAGGTAGTTTGTTTTTTGTTTGTAGGACGTAATCTCTGGAAATACTGGTCCGATTAAAAGCTGCTTTATTTCTGAGTGCCATAGGCTATATTTTATGTATTCGGGCAAAGCTACGGGCAAAAGCTAGTTCATAATAATTACCATTAAATACCAAAGTAACCGTTCATTCATAGGAAATTGAAATTTTATACTTAAAAAAAAACTGTAACTTTTATATCTATAAATGAACTTACTCATAATTTCAAATTAAAAAATACAACATGCGATGCATCAGCCGTTTGCACTTCGAGTATACAAAAGAACGCAAATTACACACAACTTACACGCAAATTACATGGTAATACTACAGAATACTGCTTCTTGAAAAACTAACACGAAAAACTAGAAAGTTGCCTGAACGGTTATTGATTTCAAAGAAAAATTATAATGTATATCGTTGACCTAGATTTTCACCAGTGCTGCAACTGGTTTCATATGTCACGGGTTGGCAAACTTGTGTCACTACAGCCGAAAAAATCACTGACTGACTTTATCATTTACTCATTTTTTTAGTTGTTTTTGTAATCAATCAAAGCACTATGACGATTGTCAATTTTGTGTAGTTACTAATATAAATTTCAAAATAGCTGAGAACGGACTTTCTTACGCCTCAACCACTAGAACCCCGACCCCGATTTCTAGCCACCGTAGGCACCGACTTACGGACGATGATCAATGGGTAGTTCGCTTTCCAGCCTTCCACTAACCAACTGAACCGAGCCCGAGTTGTCAACGGCGCGTAGTGTACCTCACCCGCCTCAAAGAGACGGCAGCAAAACCTAGGCCTAGCAGGGCCAAAGCCTACTGGGGTCATGGGTAGTCCAAAAGAGAATCCTGAAACACATGGCAAAAGACCGAGGTGTGGTTTTGGTTAGTAAAAGTCTGAAACGACCTCCCGTTCCGCCCTGGAGCGAGAAAAGTCATTAGATTATTTCTCAACTTGGAAAAAAAAACGATAGCTGTTAATATATAAATAATCTAAGCTGTGTAAATAATATAAATGTACTTTTATATATTTGTGAATATCTTATCGTAAAAAGAACAAGTAATATGCCAACAAAGTATCTTTATCTTCAAAGCCACTACACAAAAACTAACAACCAAACAAGATTGTCAACTTTAACACCGCGAGGTAACCGAATACCACAACACAAGAAAAAACTTCCAAATCACTGAGAAAAAAGAGAGAAAGAAAAAAAAACAATAGGTTTGTTGAAAGTATAAATAAAGAAAGATTTATTTCGTGAGACGAATAAAGTCGGTTGCAGACATGTGGGGCTGAATCTAAAGTAGCAGTACCTACGTCGATTCTATTGTTTCTCCTGTGTTGTTTTAAGTCCTTTTTTTGTTTAATCTAATTTTGTATGTTGATTTGGGTACATACAGTGGCGAATTTGGGGCCGAGTACGTGTTCAGCTTTGTGGGTCGTTATGTGTGCATTCTGCCTAAAAGTGAGTGAAATTTATGGAACGGAATTTTCGTACTTATGTAGTGAATATTTATGATCTGGTTTTCTATGCAAAAGACTCATTGATTAGACCTTGAAATACACGTTTTTGTGATAAACTGTTGCAAGATCTAGGGATTGTAATTACTTAACTAGGTAATTCGTATCTTTTGTTTATTCCAAAATAAAACCGAACTATAATCAACTAAGTACCACTCTTGTAGCAACTATTGTCAATATTACTTCTTATTTTTAAGGTGGAAAATCAATGACTCTTCCGCGGTGGGTGAAGTGGAAAGGTATGTCAGACTTATACTCACTAAAACCACACCTGTGTTCTTCATTTGCCCTTTGCGTTCTAAAAGGTTTCCTTTTCGTCGGGTTCTCGGCGACTGGGGCGTGAGGAGGTCCATTCCCTAATGCATATGATCGTCTTCTTCACTAGCATTACTGCTTCGTAGAAGGAAGCGCCCTCCTGCCATTCCTCCTCGCCTCTGACTATGGCCTGTACTAGGGTCTAGTGAGAGAGGTCCCTGCCACCGATCGCCTCTACGAGGACATGGCAATACACCGTTCTAGCGCGGTACACCTTCACTGTGTGCTCCACTATCTCCTCCGGACGGTCCACACTTTAGTGACATCTGGGCGTTAATTCCGCCAGAATCTGATGAAGGAACCTCACGAACTTTCCATACCCGAAGAAGATCTGCGTCACGTGGAAGGTGAGGATACCGTGACGCCTCTCCAGCCACTCCTCGAAGAGAGGACTTATCGACATTATTATGGCGTGTCCTGCAAATAACTCTGCTTCTTAAAGCTATGCTTCCCTGGTAGTACAATAATTGTAGACACATGAATTTCATCTTCATGTAGGTGTTATATTTTTTTTTTTTCATGTATCACGTATTGCAGTGCTTCCTATTAAGCCATGATTGTCTAGTACCTTTCCTCCACATTCACTACCTCATTAAAATTAGCATTAGAATATAGTGTACCACTAAAACTAAATTGAATTGTGCATGTTATTATCCGCAACTGGGGCAATGCAGAACACTAAATAATGATGACGCTATTCTATACATTATGCTGATTTATATTAGCGGTGTGTTATTTGGACAAAATATACTATGCTGGCTATTTACAATGGGGTCATTAATATTAAGAGTGGGACGATTTAATAAATTAGGGTGATTCATTTGATAAAGGTTAAATGTGTTTTAAGACTCCAACTGACAAACGCCATTATGCGACTTCGTGAAAACAATGCCACTATTATTTGAAAAAAGCCTTACTTTTTTGCAGCAGCGTGTATATTTGATGAGTTAGATGTTAAGTAAAGTGCAAACCAAGCATTGTTTTTTGCTGAAATGAACTATGGAAACCGAAGTTTACTAGGTTTTTTTTGTTTGAAAGTGAACAAAAATTTATTGCCTAAGTCCGCACTTTGCTATATGAGCCATGCATCATTTATTTTAAGTGTTTTTAAAGACAAGATTTTTATCTTGTACTAGCTTTTTCCAGCAGCTGTTCCCTCGAGAAAGTAGAAAATCATCCTAAGGGATATACGGGATATCTCCCGTGATAAAAACTATGGCTATGTGCCAGGGCATGGTCTACCAGTTTGTCGAATGACATCTAAATCCACGAGCGTGAAGGAGTTACAAACATAGTAATAACAACACTCACACACATATATACAAGGTGTAAGGGACAGCCCTTCACAAACTTTAATGGCTTGCTCAGTAGACGAAACTGAACAACATCCCACAATTTTTTTTTTCAGGATATGAAAAAAAAATTCGGCCTCTCCATACAAACTGTCCAATCAAGTTTAGAATTTTCTATGGTGAGGCGAATTTTTTTTTTCGTTTCCTGAAAGAAATTTTTGTGGAAGGTTGTTCAGTTTCGTCTACTGAGCAAGCCCTTAAAGTTTGTGGAGGGCTGTCCCTTACACCTTGTATATACAGGGTGTGGCGTAAATAGTGGTCCAACGTTAAGGTGTCGATACACCATGTATTCAGCTATCACATATCACACTTTAAAACCACTTTTTACGCTGTTGCACATAGGCCTCTCCCAAGCGTCGCCACAACGTTCTGCGTCTTGCATCCATCGGTTTCCCGCAACTTTCACCATCTGATCTGATTTGTTAAAACTGACAGACTCTACCAACCCGCACTAGGTCCGTGTGGTGGATTAGAGTCTATTTTCTCTCATAGAGAGAAAGCCTGTGTCCTAGCAGTGGGAATATCAAAAGGCTAATTATTATAATTATATCTAGCCTATACTTTGCCACAGCTGGGCAAAACCTCCCTCCATTTCTTCCATTATTTCCGGCTCTGAGGCACTTCTTGTCAATTCTTAAGGAAAACATTTATGTAGTCTCGCCATCTCATTCGTGGTCTGCCGCGATACCGTCGTGCAGTTTCAGGACACCATTTTATGCTTTACCATCTCGCCGCTCGATCGAGTTGCGGCAGACATGTCCAGTTCAATCTCACTTAAGCTGGGCAGCTTTCTTTTGTACTGCGCCACGTCAACGATCTGTATCTTGGAGTGCAGTTGGTGTTTCAAACGCGATCCGATAGTATAGCTACCTATAAGTCTGAATATACTTAGATATACGCTTATAATCTAATCTAAAAATATGGTTCGTTAATCGAAAAGTCGACTTTTAATTAAACAAACGAGAAACATTTACAACAGCAAACGATAGAAATAGAAAATGATTAAAAACAAGCTATAATTAAAGAGGAAATTAATACAGAACACGATATTAACAAGCTTCGTTGAAATTACTTTTGTTTTCGCAAAAACTTTTCGTAACGAATTCCGGAGTTTTTTCTCGTTTGTCCAAAGTGTACTTGTTTCGTTTTACGGCGTGTTTCAGAGTTTCGCTATGTTTAGGAAATAACCGGGAAGTGGGCGAGCGAAACCCTTTAGGATTATTGTATGACCTGGTTAAAATTATTGGGGTATTTCAGATGGTGAAACTTAGGTAGCCAAGTTTCTTCGTGTTCCAAATACGTAACATGTTTTTGATTCGACAACCTTCAGAGAAATTTCAAATTACAATCGAAACGGTATCTCGGGCTACATACAAATTGATATTATATCTGTACCAATATTATAAAGAGGACAGATTTTTGTTAATGTAAATAATATGAATAAACTCAAAAACGAAAGGACCGTTTTTTTTTTTAAATCTTTCTCCAATAGAATTATAATTTATTACGGAATGATATCTTTATATTGAAGTGAGAAATCATCCACTGACGTCTCCTGCTCTTGGACGGAATGAGAGGGCGTGTTAGACTTTGACTGACAAAAATCCACATGTGTCCTTCAATTGCCCTTTACATTCTAGAGCCACGGTCACTCTATTAATCGTTTCTGTAGCATTTCTGAATCACATAAGCCACTTTAAATGTCGATTACACATGTCAATCTAATATATCAATCTGTCACTAAGTTAAAGTCGGTTTCCAGTCTTACCGGGTGCAGTTGAGCACCAGTACCACAGCCCAGTAATCGGGTAACACGGTATCCGTAATGGTTTTGGAAACAGGAGGGTTATCTTGGTTGGTAACGATGGTCATATATCCAAGGCTGCGGCTGTAACTGTTTTAGCCTGATCCATATATTTAGGATTTCACCACCTTGTGTAGTCACCTGTGAATTTTGCACCATCATTTTTATGTTGTTGCGACTCCCAAGCCTTCGGCGGTTAGGGAGTGGCGATACTGACCTATATTGAGGTTTATGTTTGGCGGTTTGGGGTTATAACTTAGAGATTTAATTAAAATATCACTGCCTGCCTGTGTACATCGGCTTTCTTACTATGTAGATTTTGTAAAGTTATGTTCAATAAAGAATATAAGAATTAGAATTAAATAACAGGCCAGCTCATCATAAATAGTTACACAACAGAGAGAAGCTGCTTATTACGGAGAACGCGGACTACGTGATTCTTCAAAAGCGTTACCGTGGTCCTGGAAATCAAAAAGAAACTGAAGAAATACGATAGGATTTAGGATCTAATAGTCAGATGGACCACATAAAACGGGAGGATTTATTTAAAGTGCAACCGTATTCCTGTTTCAAAACATAAAAATTTTAAACTAAGTCGATCAAAACTCCTTAAAATTATAACTAAAACACACTGATTCACCTCAAAGTTAACCAAACAGAGATAAATTGAAAATTCGTGGGTTTACCTGCACAAAATAAATTATGCAATCCCGAATTTGTGTGTTCATAATTCACACACTAAACAATTTTGGTCCATAAGTTGCGAATGTAATCGCAAACAGCATTGTTGTACTATCGACGGATCGCTGCCGTAACGAGCGCGCTATCTGCTGACCCCAACTGACACACACTTCATGCTTATACATTATGTTAAACTGAGAGCGAATGCGGAGGAACGATATATTTACAATGTATTTGTATTATAACATTTAAAAAAAGTGTCCGTGGAGCTTCTCGCGCAATTAGCATATTTTTTCTTCATCATCATCATCATCATTTCAGCCGAAAGACTTCCACTATTGGACATAGATCTCCCCCAAGTGTCTCCAAAATGAAAAAAGAATGTCTTTTTTTGTCAATTCAAAAATGGCTGCAAATATGTAGTTAATTTGGAACCATGCATAGCTTTTGACATTTTATGTGCATATGTAAGCCTAGGTACATAAATAAAAAAAAAAACGTGTTTTGAATTTGAATTCAACTGTATCTGTAAAAAACATTTCTGCCGATGGTGCTGCCCAGAAACCAATTATAGGTTCATTTAATTAATATTCGTGGAACGCACATGTTTTTTCTATGAACTTGTTCGTGAATGCTTACAAATTCACAAAATATTTATGAATATTCATGATTAATTGTAATCACAGCGTCATACTAATATTATAAAGGCAAATATTTCTGAGCTTTCGTGTGTACTATGTTTGTTACTTCTTAGCGCTCGAACGGCTGAACAGATTTCATTGAAACTTAGCACAAGGGTAGACCATGTCCTGGAATAGAACATAAAGAAAGCAGAATTTAGTTTTTCGCGTGTTTTTAAAGTACACAGAATATAACAATGAGCAAAGCGTAATAAATATGGGCCTAAACATGTGTAGTCCAATCTCGAAGTACAGCTCTCTATTTTTTT
Source organism: Mythimna ferrago (assembly GCA_910589285.2). Lineage (NCBI taxonomy): Eukaryota > Metazoa > Arthropoda > Insecta > Lepidoptera > Noctuidae > Mythimna > Mythimna ferrago. Next base: position 1,153,720 of record OU342689.1, read on the forward strand.
AGGTAACGATTTATTATCGCAATAAAACCGTTTCACTATCGGCCCTCCTAACGCCACAGCAATCTGTCGAGCATAATGCGCATCTAACATAATTGCTAGCCTATTGCAGTCCTGTCAAAATATATGAGCGTACCGACTGAGCCGCTAGTTTATACCATTTTATCTGGTTGCTACAGCCGCCGATTAAACGAGTTTTATGTACGCGATCGATTTTAGTGCTAATTACTGATTCAGACATCAATTATGGTAATATGTTTGTGTTGTTTACTAGTATTAGTAGATGGATTAATGGCGTTTGAACACTAACCTACCTATAGCCACCTATACCTTGTACCTATCTATATTATAAACGGAAGGTGATAAAAGTCTCATCTCTCACCGGAACCAATGTATTATTATTATTCGTTATACTTCTTTAAAAAAAAATTAATATAGGCTATGCCCTACGAGATTTTCTTCTCTAGCATCAGCCATTTAGAAATGCCAGCGCCATCTAGTGTTATAAAAGTTAACTAGTACCTAAACATAACCAGGTCATCGGTCCACCTTGTTGGAGGCCGTCCAATGCTGCGTCTTCCCGTACGTGGTCGCCACTCCTGAATCTTTCGTCCCCATCGACCATCTGTTCTGGTCAGGGTCGCGGAAATCCGATGGTTGCGTGATGCACAGGACCGGTCGTTGTGGCGACGCTTGGGGGAGGCCTATGTCCAACAGTGGACGTCTTTCGGCTGATATGATGATGATGAGTAAACATAAGCAAACTAACGCCTTTTTTCATGGGGTATGCGGAAAAATTTTAACTCCAACTGACAACTCTACTCTTTGCTTCAAGAATCTTGTATATATGAATTTGTAAATGCATCTACAATAAAAGAGGAATGCCTGGACTGTAGAAATTTTCTAAATAAAAACGAGAAACTTACATTGTACCTACACAAATGAACTTACTAAAACCGATTCTAATAGCATATTTATGTAGTCTATTTTGGTGACTTACAGGGTCTCAATATAACTCTATTAGCAGTATAGACAGAATACATGGAAACACAGGTTCAGTCACTATTAAAGCTAAATGCTGTCATGTCTTAATCAGGTGAGCACATAGACACATAACCTAAGCGTCTATTTTGGGAAATCGCTGGCGCTTACGCTGCCATTTATGGTTTTGATCGCTCCTTAAACAAGGAGATAGGGATATACAGCTTTATTTACATACTTATCAGAATTTGAGTAAGTATTCTTTCTGTCATCACCATTTTTTAGGGGGGGGGGAGAGGTGACATACCAAAAAACTTCTTCAGATAAAGCCAAAGAGACTGTCAGAATTTTAGAGACTAAAACCTACCTCTGTCCCTTCAGTTGCCGTTTGCGTTTTGAACAGTTGCACAGTCTATTTGCATGATCAATCAGATGAATATTGGATGTTCTAAATAGCATAAGCATATCATAGTCGGCCTTATAATGTTCCCACTGTTGGGAACCAGGACTCCTCTCCATAATATAAATAATATGTTCTAAATATTTACTTGCAAAATTTTTTTTTTGGGACCCTCCCTCCACATTTTTTCCAGCTACTGCAACTCTTAAAAACAGACTCTTTCTTTCTTTTCACCTAGAGATAGAGAAGTTATGTTTATATAGATGATTTCCCAACTTGCAGTACGTGCCTGGTTTAAAATGGAGAGAAAAGACGTGTCAGACTTTTACTGACTAAAACCACACTCCTGTGACTTTAAATTACCCTTTGTGTTCTAGGATCACAAGTTAAAAAAAAAAGACATTTATTTGCATACTTACATAGCCAACAACACACTCGTTTAAAATCACAAACAGTTTCACTAGCTAAGTCTAATTGTTGGCTTACACAGAACTAATTCACCCTGTTCCCCGTACTAGTATAAACTGTATTACGGTGAAACAGTATTCATCGGCCACGGTTTATATTAGTTCATATATTAGACTAGTGGTACTAATAATGTAATAAATAATTAATTTAAAGTTATCTTTAAAAAAAATCCCTACGACCCTAGCGGGCAACGGCTCTGTTACCTACTATGCGCCGTCGACGACTCGGGCTTAGTCAAATCGGTTACCACACGGCCGGACGGCTGCTACCATTTCTCGTTACCCGCAAGCCCAATCATGTTGGCTGGTTTTAAGGGTCGGGGTCTCGGAGGTGGGGGCATGAGAATATCTGTTTCTTCACGCGTGCAGCCATCTCCTTCACTAGCATTACATACTGCAGCAGAAAGAAGCTGTAGCCGTCCATTACCCCTTGCTCCAGACCGTAGTCTGTCCCAGAGCCCGGTGGACGACGCCACCGAGGTCGGCCTGGGAAGAGGTGGCCTGATGACCTAAATACCTGCTACAGGGAATGGTTCAAGGTGGCTGGAAAAAAGAATACCTTGAAGAGAAGAGTTGTGAAAAGCCTTTGCCCAGCCGTGGGTAAAAAAAAACAGCGGTGGAAAAGATTGTGTTTTATTATTGGCTTCACAATCATAAAAGATACTGACCTTTCTGCTAATTCCCAGCCTATACAAGCTTGACGTTACACAAAATATTTACTTCAGTGGAACATTAATTTAGCAAACTGTCGTATTTGAGATCGAAATATGCGCGACTTGTGACAGTTTAATTATAAACTCATCATTCGAACGAGACAGTTTCCATTATCCTTAATACACTCTTCTAATAACATGTCTGTCTCTTTCTAACGTTTTATTACGTAAAGGTATTAGGTGCTTATTTATTTTTATGAGGTCTCATGTAACATTTTTTTTACTAATATCCGCGGGAGAACTTAGTTTACTGACATAGCCAGAAGAATTGCCAAACTTAAGTGGTAGTGAGCAGGGCGCATTGCTCGCACAACAGATGGTCATCATCATCATCATCATCATCAGCCTTTTTTTTTAATGTTCCCACTGTTAGGACTCAGTCCTTCTCTCTAGGGAGGGAATGGGCCGTAATCCACCACGCGGGCTCAGTGCGGGTTGGTGAATGACACATGTCTTTGAATTTTTGGTTCTAGGACATGCATGTTTCCTTACGATGTTTTCCTTCACCATTTTGAGAGCAGCGGTGATGAAATAAATTACACAAAGTAATGCGCCTGGCTGGGTTCGAACCCGGGACCTACGACTCGTAAGTCGCGGCGATTACCATTTGGCCACCACTGCTCTTCAACAGATGGTCGTTGGGGCCGAAAGGTTTTAGAGTGGCGATCACGTATTGGAAGATGCAGCGTTGAAAGGCTTTTCACACGGTGAACAGATAATCGTATGATGTGAGATGCACAGGACCGGTCGTTATGGAGATGCTTGGAGAAGGCCTGTCTCGAACAGTGGACGTCTTTCAGCCGAAATGATGATGGTTTTTTTTTTTGACTAAGTGCAACCAAAGATTACTACTTTGGTAACATTTACAGTAAGGAGTATAAAGTTATAAGTACAATTTACTACACATTATTATCTTGGATTACTGTTATTTTAAGGGTGATTCTTTAAAACAGAGGGTGTCTCATTTGTCTGGCCTAGCTTTTTCTCTACGATTTGATATTTTTATTTACATACTAGCTTTTGCCCGCGCGGCTTCGCTCCCGCTCTTCCCTACTCTACCCTACTATACCCTACTCTACCCTACCCTACTCTACTCTACTCTACCCTACCCTACTCTACTCTACCCTCCTCTACCTTACTCTACCCTACACTACCCTACTCTACCCTACACTACCCTAATTTTCATTTTTTTCCCCATAAGAACCTTCTCCTCATAATAACGAACACAACAAAAAAAAAATTAGCAAAATCGGTCCAGGCGTTGTTGAGTTATGCGCTTACCAACACATTTTGCGATTCATTTTTATATTATAGATTATAGATTAGTTTTTCCTGATCACTAAATGTATCAAAAGCCGTTGTACCTAGTGACTTACAACACAAAATAGGTACACTAGGCTAGGCCAGATGAATGAGACGTTCTCACGGTTTCAAAAAACCACCCTAATACCTTCTTTCTTTTTCATTTAATAAAACTTAACGAAAATAGTTTATATAACCATTTTTCCGCTTATCTTATAGTCCTGTAAACGCAGCCTTATCTGAAAATTCAAGACATCGTCGTAATAGCAGCAAATTGCCTTCAAATTGATGTTATTTAGAGGCAATTTAGCTTAATTTGGTCAACATTATCAATTCAGCTAAAGATACCATCCATAACTGGCTGATTATATTATCATGTAGTTATCGTTAAAAGTGGATGTTATAATATCAATATTTTTTTTAGCCAGCTAAGACCTTCCCTTAGAGAAACAAAAGCCTTGTCACAGTTGTGGGAATATTATGTGCTAATTATGCTAACATTGGGGGTAACGGCCTCGACTTACGATTTATTAGGTCGCGGATTCAAACCCAGCCAAGCGCATTACTTTGTAATGTAATTTATTTCATCACCACAGCTCTCAAAACGGTGAAAGAAAACATTGTGAGGAAAGCGGCATATCCTAGAACCGAAAATTGAAGACATGTGATATTCATTGACAGGCCTGTTGGTCTAGTGGTTAGTGACCCTGACTGCTATGCCGGGGTCGTGGGTTCGATTAACACCCAGGACAAATGTTTGTGTGATGAGCACGATCATTTGTTCTGTGTCTGGGTGCAATTTATCTGTACCATGTATGTATTTAGAAATATATGAGTATTTTTATCAGTTGTTTAGTACTCATAACACAAGCTCTGTTTAGCTTGAGACTAGACGGCGTTTTGTGATAGTTGTGGAATATTATTATTATATTATTAAAAAAAATATGTATATTGACCCGTTCCCTCTCCTAGAGACTAGGCCTGAGTCCCAGCTGTGGGAACATTAAAAGGTTGATTATTTATGCTATGCTAACATTATCATGTTTTACGGAATGGACTTTGTTTTTTTTTTTCTTAAAACGTAAGAGTAACGACTGCTGCCACCGGTTTCGTTTGTGTAAAAGTACAAAATTGACCGAAATAGATAATACTCCTGGGATAAAAACGTATCCTGTGTATCATTCCGAGACATGGTCTACCAGTCTGCCAAACATCCAAATCTATTCATCCGTTCCAGCGTGAAAACCTGACAAACATACACACAAACTTTCACCTTTATAATATTAGTGTTATTAAGCATTTTTGAAATGTCTATCAGTTGCGAATTTACTAATCAAAAAATCAATAAACTTATTACCTTGCGAAGTATTTTCTTTCACTCATGACGAATATCACCAAAAACACACCACTCATACAAACGATCATAAGACTTCACAAAAACTAGTGCATTCCCTCCCCAGCAGCCTCTACTCCCCCGAAAATTTACGAGGCACCAAGACAGCGTGGTAATAACGCCAAATTGTCGTCAAATTGTCGTCGCTCACGCTCAATTTACTGGCCACCCTGTATAGCTTCTGTATGGGAGTTGTATATCCGCTGTATAACTTTCTATAGTACAGTGGCGTACCAAATCCCAACGGGGCCCCATATCAAAAGTTATCAACGGTTTTTTACAACGTAGGCCCGACTAGCATAGAGACATGAGACATAGTTATTTGTAAAACAATAACAGCCTTGCAGCAACTTTTATTCTATGACATTTTACAAAACATAATTCATTTACCAAAAACAAACCTTCAAGATTTCGTTGTTCTATCTAACACATTTCAACTCTGTGTTTTGCTATACCTACCTAAGTCAGTATGACGCGACGCAAACGCATCAAGCAATTCGCCGCCCGATCTCCGCTTTCCTCCGCTATTGTGCTATCGCTTGCTTCACCATAGACTTTGTAATATTTAGAACGTTCTATTTAAATATTTTTATTTTTGTATGAAAATCTGGTGAAATAAAATATGATACTTTTAAAAATAAAAGTCATAGAACAAAAGTTGTTGTTTATGATGTTAGTAACATAGACCTGAGAGGCCTCGAAAGATATGACCAGACAAACTAGATAGATTTTGTCTATACCATCTAAGACCAAAAATGATGACCTCGTTTCGGCCTCATAATTTTCCCGCTGTTGGAACTCAGGTCTCCTCTCTAGGAGAGGGAATGGAGCGTTATCCACCACGCGGGCCCAGTGCGGGTTGGTATGAAACATGCAATATTTATTAAAAAAAAAATTTTATATATAAGTATGTTTATCAGTTGTCTAGTACCCATAACACAAGCTTTGCTTAGCTTGGGACAAGACGGGCTTGTGTGATAGCTGTGGAATATTATATTATATTATATTTATTATTTATTATATTCTTTATTGTACACCGCATGAACAAAAAAGATACAGGACAAACATTATTCAAAATAAGTGTACAATGGGCGGCCTTATCGCACAGGGCGATCTCTTACAGACAACCTTTGGATTATATTATATTATTGTTATATTATTAAATTATTCATTAACTGTGCACCTCTCAACAATAAGGGAATTGAAGGTTGTGGATAAAATGTTACAAATTTTTACATGGGGCCCCTGCAGCAAGGGGGCCCCGTATCATTGATACGGCTTATATGGCGGTAGCTACGCCCCTGCACTTTGTCCTTGCTGAACACAGCACGGTAATAATAATAATAATAAAAGATTAAGTGGCCCGGCTGTCAAAGTGAATGACAGAAAATTTTTTCTCGCCGAATTTTTTCCATAAATTTAATTGAATAATATATCAAATAAAATGCCAAACCACCGAAAAACAGTCCGAAAAAAAATAAAAAACCACATCACATCACCGTATACCTACCAACTAAAGTAAATATACCTACCATCGAACAAAGTTTCATACAAGACGACGTGGCGATGAAATTATAATGAAATGTTGACGAGAAGCCGGGCACGACAACAACAAACACACCCAACATCTTCGGATTCGTCGTTCAGCTCCGCCTCGCAGCCGCCGGGACCAGCGCCAGCCGTGAGTCCAGTGATTCCGGTAGCTGCAGTTGCATCGAGCTCGAGCGACGAATACTTCTCGCCGCCGACGACACCACCACCTGCGCGTCGGCGGGGAAGAGGCCGACCTCCGGCCTGCTTGGGACCTCGAGGCCCTCCGGCCTCTGGCGGGGTCCCCGCTGCCGGTGGAAGTGTGCAGCGCATGCGATGGACACAATCCATTAATGAAAATGTCATGCGCTCATACTTTGGGGCTACAGAGGGGGGAACTAACCTGACTGCGTACCGTGGTCGGATGCTCTCTCTGTTTCAGGTGCTTGAACCAGCTGTCAACGTTTCGGCTCAAAGATTATCGGATCAGGTGCGGGTCATCCAGCGTAACCGTATGTTGGATGACGCCGTACTTGATAGACTGCGCCTAGAATCACGGAATGGCCGTGTCTCACCTGTTTCACCACCGGCCGCGGTGCAACTGCAACCCAGTGTTTCACCGCGACCCGACCACGTTGGTGAGGATGATGATGACGGGGCTATATCCGTGAGTACCCAGTGCAATGCACGTTTGAGGAGCGCTTTGGAGGATGCATTCCGGGAATATCGCTCTATACCACCAGAGCTTAGACCTCGTCTACCTCGTTTGCCTATGCATAGAAAAAATAGGGCGTTGGTGTGTGCTCTAGATTCGCAGCTATCAAATTGTTTTGATAGCAGCGAAGACCTTACCGATACCCACTCGATCTTATACTGTGCGGCTGCAGCGGCGTGTCGTGTAGCTCACGTCAAAATTCGAAATAGTGACAGAGCTACACGACCAGCTAAACCAGCTTGGCAGTGCAGGATCGAGCGTCGTATCGGTGAGGCTAGAGCGCTCATCGGCAAACTTATCTGCTTCAGGGAGGGCAACACTCGCCCTAGAGTGATGCGCTTTGTGAGGCGGGCGTTCTCGGGGACAGATGTTAGTCCTCGAGATTATCTACCCCGTATCACAGAGCGTATCGACTTCCTGAGGCAGAAAGTCTATGCATGGGCAAACCGTATACGAAGGTACAAGCGGCGAGTGGAGCGGTACACCCAGAATCGCGCGTTCCAAAGCAACGAAAGGTGGGTTTACAGGGCATGGGTGCGACCGGACCAAAGTGTGATTGATACGCGCCTACCAGATGATGATGCCATGTATTCATTTTGGCGCAGCATTTGGTCGGTGCCTGTCAGTCACACTGAGGGTGATTGGACTCGGGGGGTCGAGCGAGAGTGCGAACTTATACCAGAAATGGGGGCAATTACCATCAGCCCCCAAGATGTAGCTCGTGCAGTCCGTCCGTTACCAAATTGGAAATCTCCAGGGCCGGACGGGCTGCACAACTTTTGGCTTAAATGGTTTAAAAGTTCGCACGCTCGCTTGGCGTCCCAATTCCAATCTGCCTTAGAGTCAGGGTCGCTGCCCCAGTTCCTGACGACAGGATTAACCCACCTGCTCCATAAATCGGGTAGTACTGCGGAACCCAAAAATTATAGACCGATTACATGTTTGCCGACGGTCTATAAAGTTCTTACATCCATCCTGAGAGCTAAAATTAATAGTCATATTGAGACAAATTCCATCATGTCTGCTTCTCAGAATGGATGTAGGAACGGGTCCCGTGGTACTAAGGAGCTGCTCCTCATTGATGTTGCCATTAGCCAACAGGTTCGTCGTTCTCGAAGAGATCTGTCGACATGTTGGATAGATTACAAGAAGGCCTATGATTCAGTGCCGCATACGTGGCTCATGAGGGTGCTGGAGCTATATAAAATTGATGTAACTCTGCGCACCTTTCTGATGTCATGTATGGGGCAGTGGAGGACGGTCCTTCACTATCCAGGGTGTCGACGGGTTTCGGAGAACAGCGAACCGTTAAGGATCGAGCGTGGCATATTCCAGGGTGACAGTCTGAGTCCACTGTGGTTTTGCCTAGCTTTGAACCCTCTCAGCACACTGCTGGAGGGTTCGGGTTTAGGCTACCGGTTGAGAAGAGAGGGTCAGGTCATATCTCACCTTCTTTACATGGATGATCTGAAACTATTTGCTTCCAACAACTTGCAACTGATGGAGCTACTGAAGGTAACTGAAACCTTCAGTAGTGCCATCAGGATGGAATTTGGTTTGGACAAATGTGCAGTCATGCATGTAAAGCGAGGGGAGATTATGGAATCTGTGGGAACCCAACTCTCGGATTCCATACACCTCAGATCCCTCAGCTCAACCGAAACTTACAAGTATTTGGGTATGTCGGAAGCGTTGGGCATCAATGCTGCTGACGTGAAACAATCGTTGAGGGAGCGCTTCTTTTGCCGCCTGAATAAAGTACTGAAAAGTCTTTTATCGGGCGGGAACAAGGTGCGCGCCTTCAACGGTTGGGTCATGCCGGTTTTGATGTACTCTTTCGGCATACTCAAATGGACTCAGACGGAACTCGACGCCCTGGATAGGAGAGTCCGCACTCTGCTTACCGCAAATCGGATGCATCACCCACGATCATCGGTGATGAGGCTGTATATCCCGCGGAAGTGTGGGGGTCGTGGCTTCTTAAATGCCAAGACCCTGCACAACCGTGAGGTATGCAGTCTCAGGGAATACTTCCTGGAAACCGACGTGGGGATGCACCGAGATGTAGTGGCGGTGGACAAAGGCCTCACCCCGCTCTCCTTGGCCAGCGAGAACTGGCGCAAACCTATAGTAATGGATACTAATGAACGCAAGGAAGTATGGAAGGGCAAGGAGCTTCACGGGCGCTTTTACCGGGCCTTACATGGGCCCGATGTAGATCTTTTAGCGTCCGTCTCCTGGCTACGCTTTGGTAATCTCTTTGGAGAAACCGAAGGTTTTGTCTTTGCAATTATGGACGAAGTTATGATGACGAACAACTACCGGAAATATATTGTGAAGGACGGCACGGTTGACATCTGTCGGGCATGCCACCGGCCTGGAGAATCAATCCGACACATTATTTCTGGGTGTTCTCATTTAGCTAATGGAGACTATTTGCACAGACACAACCTTGTAGCCAGGATTATCCATCAGCAACTTGCTCTTAAATACAACCTTGTTGAATCAGAAATACCGTACTATAGGTATGTGCCCGACCCAGTTCTCGAGAATGGCAGCGTCACATTGTATTGGGACCGATCTATCATCACTGACAGGACTATTGTTGCCAATAAGCCTGACATAGTGGTGATAGATCGACTAGAGCGTCGCACAATGATTGTTGATATAGCGGTCCCTCATGACGAGAACCTCGTGAAAGCTGAGAAAGATAAACAAACTAAATATCTTGACTTGGCTCGCGAGGTTGTCGACATGTGGGAAGTGGATAGAGCAATCATTGTGCCGATAGTCGTGACGGCCAATGGCTTAATAGCCAAGAGCCTCGACCAACATCTGCGGAGGCTCTCGTTAGGCAGTTGGATCAAGGGCTTGATCCAGAAAGCAGTACTCCTAGACACGGCGCGTATTGTCCGGAGGTTCCTCTCTCAGGAGCCCTGACTACCGGCAACTTGGACCTTGTTCCCGATGCCGGTGGGCTACTATTTTTTATATTTTTAAATGTTTTTTTTAAATTATTTTTTTTTAAGGAATATTTAAAAATATAATATAATATGTATTAATGTTAAATAAAGGAAATAATAATAATAATAAGCAGCCTGGAGCCCTGACCACCGGCAGCTTGGACCCTGTTCCCGATGCCGGTGGGCTACTATTTTTTATATTTTTAAATGTTTTTTTTTTAATGTGCTTTTTAAGAAATATTTAAAAATGTAAATAATATGTACATATATAGATAATAAATGGAATAATAATAATAATAATATTCCACAACAATCACACAGTGCCGTCTAGTCCCAAGCTAAGCAGAGCTTGTGTTATGGGTACTAGACAACTGATAAACATACTTATATATTTCTAAATACATACATATTATAGATGAATTACACCCAGGTAATCTTGATAGAACACACGTTGCTAAGCGTGTCGTGTAGGTGTACCTTCGTGGGTAACACTGTGTAAGGCAGAGGGTTAGGGCACAAAATAGATAGGTACAGAAGACAATCTACATACAAACCGCGCTTGAACAACGCACACATAGACATCGCTCACGGACACGATGTCTCGGCTCAATCGCCCGATCGCACTCGTACAGTTCGGCGCAACGTGCTGACCCTAGCGCGATCGCCTAGCGTAGGTATAAAAAGTGAAGTACATACATGAGATTGACTTCTTTACCTATCTATTTTGTGGTTAGGGTCTGTATTTTGAACGCGAACGTGAAATAGCTCTAGGAGCGCCTTTGTCTATTTGATTGGCACGTTCATTGAGATAAGAACCAATTGAGATTTAACGCCTAACATTATCTTTTTGCAGGGCAATGTACTCATCCCAAACAAAATAACTAAGATATAAATGTTGATCCTCTACTCGCTGTGGATGAGATAATTTTGCCGAAACATTTGCGCTTTCAATAGTAGTGATTAGAAAAGTTCACGATTATTTTTTTAGAAAGCTGCTTTATTGCTGAGTGACGTAGGCTATATTTTATGTACGAGGGTGAAGCCGCAGGAAAAAGCTAGTATCAAATTAAAAAAAGAACAAAACCTACAGCGGCCGGAAATGATCATGTGATTCCCGAAGCTCGAGGCAACTGCAGCGGTTGTCGGGAGACACTTATGTATTTGCCTTGAATTTCCAATATTACCTATAAGTATTTTATTTTCCAACTTACATAAAACCTTACAAAAGACTGGTAATATAATTTCCACCTCGCACGACGTTAACAAAGTCTTCCATCACTCGTGAGCTACGGCTCGACCTCGATACAAAAGTGTAAACTGTATCGCGTGGATCTGTCGGGACTGTGGGATGATACGATCGCTTTACCGACGAGATGAGTTCGATGCCGAGATGCCGAAGTACTGGATAGGACTGAGAACGTGATGTTTTTGCATAGAATTATCTCAGTTGAAGTTTATGAGGAATTACCTTGTAATGAATAAATGAGGAGATCATAACCGTTTGGTATTTTTTTAAACTTCCAAATTCATTACTTGAGCCTCTTAAATAATAACGAAGAACTGTTCAGTTTACTCTTATTCAGCTCGCAAAGTCAAATCAATAACAATAACAATAACATTATTAAGGCGAAAGTTTGTTATTTCTTTGCGATCGAACAGCTGAATGAATTTCCAAAAAAGAAAAAACTTTGGCACACGAGTAGATCATGATCTGTCTATGTGGTATTCTAGGACGTCCTGGTATATATCACACAGGATACGATTTATATCGGGAGTATATTTTCATGGGATAATTTCCTCTATCAAGCGGGCGAAGTCGTTTTCAGCAGCTAGTAGAATCAAAATCAATCAAAATCAAAATCAAAACATTTATTTCAAATAGACCATTTACAGGCACTTTTGAATAGTCAAATGTCGGTCAGTCCAAGAAAAGTGAAGCTAAATTGCACGTTCCAAAGAGTAGGTCTCTATGGAGAAGAACGTGCAAGAAACTCCATGGACACTCTTTTAAATCATATTATGTGTTACATATAATGCTTGGTTACATATTACTTGTTGCTTCTATCATGTGAGCACAATGTCGATAATGAAATAAAAAATGTAAAATAATTAAAAGATGAAGAAACTGAATTAAGCCACTGGCAGCTAAGAGATGACCAGTCCCATCTGACGGCACCCGTTCACGAGCATGACGCGTGCATCAGCCCCACTCAGCTCAACCATTTTGAAGGGAACTGAACGACCCAATAACACGTGCCACCAACAGCGAGACATTTGAGTGAGCATGACAAACTCTCAACTGCCATGCTCGTAATGTCAAAAAAGAAGTTGTAACCTAATAAAAATGCTCCATGGTGCTTCACATTCACAAACTTGGAAAAAGTGCTTCTACATTATACAATGCAATTGTGTCTTTCAAATTAAAAATAATAATATTAGTTTCCAACTAATCAACTAATTAGTACGCCCTAGTGGTAGTGGAGCTGGACCAGCATTGAGCCAAGCATTTTTATCTTGAATATAATCCTCCAACTTATAATATGCTTGCCTGCATAGTGTGCGTTTAATACAAGATTTAAATTTCGTTTCATTGAGTTCTAATATTTGGGGTGGTATTTTATTATAACATTTCAAACAGTACCCCATGAAAGAAGAGGCCACTTTAGCCAGTCTGAAACCTGGTAGTTTAATGGAACCAATACACAAAACGTCGCGCATCATCGCAAGATCTTGTGCTGAGCACAATTAGTTATAATGACTGTATCAACAGAGATACAAGAAAACCAATACATAATTTATCAAATTCTAATCCAGACTCATCGTGTCTAAGTCTTAACCCGTTATCAGAGCCCGATTCAGGCGCTTACCTGAAAGAACAGTTTCCATTTATTTCCTGTTCGCCGGAACGTGTTTCGCAATTTTTTCAGAAGAGCTTTTCTTTTGAAAAATGTTGAAAAATTCCTTTATTTTTACTTTATCAAGATCTTTATGCTCTGGCAAGGTGTTGAAGCTTAAAGGATTAGCGAATGGAAACCAGCTCCGGAATTAATACTGGTTGAGAGTAATGCGAATCGAAATGGAGAAATATGACTGTTTTCTCTTTTAGTTATGGTTTGAGTGGGAAACAATGTATTCGGTTTATTTATTCTGCTAACACAAAAGAGCTGAAATTTTAGTCTTCCTATAATACAACGTTATATAGAAATAGATTAACGGGTAGGATTAACGAGATAGGTTACTGTAACAGTGTTCTAGCTACACCACTTTCTGATGCAGCTAGAATTCTATACAAACTAACTAAGTTAAGGTTAGGTTAAATATATAATTGTATGATTTTGTTAAACCAACCAGGGCGGCATAATCGCATGTGCAACAAAGCCCTTCCTTATTGAATAAAAAAAATATATATTACAACGTCCATATTCTAACTCCTCCGTAAGTACGATCATGTATCCAAGCATCGTTTGCTTTTAAAATGGTTACCCATTCGTCAGCGCAGAGCGCTAAGGGCCTTGACTACCCTGTTCTCTTTTCTAGATAATACTTCTTCTCCTTATCTGATTTCAGAACTTCAATTTCTTTACTCTGGGCACAATAAAAATCTTCGGTCTACTAAAAATCGTCTTCTACGATGTCCCTCACACCGCTCTGGGCTTATCCACTCTTTCTTTTTCGTCCAGGCGATATCTCTTTGGAATGCGCTCCCTCTGAATATCAGGATGGCAACAAGCCGATTTTCTTTTAAGGTGAAGGCACGTGAGCATATTCGCAAGATGTTGGTAGGATCATCACCGCGCTAATGTGTTGGATTTGTTTTTTCACTACAGCATTGTTTATTTATATGTATGTCTCTAAGTATCTATTTAATATTGTATATATTTGTTTCTCTTCTGTTTTGTCTATTTATTAAGTTGCAGCTGCCATGTTATGTTTCTGCACCACCCTAAGGTCGACTGGCAGATAGCATAGGGCATTAAGTCCGCCTTTGTGCAGTTTTTTTGTGCATAAAGCTTTAAATAAATAAATAACTCAGATTTTATATCGTAACTTGACAGACACCTTTTTACAATAGTTTTTTTTTAATTTACATTCAGTCAAAAAAGTATCGGGAATGGATGATTTGTTTATGGTTCCAAATTCAAATTTTAGATTTTTTTGTTGTTGCTAGATTGGCACAACTGTTTTCGCGCCCCGCTTCTGTTATTTATATTAAATACAGTGCTGTTTTTAGTTATATCATATCTAGTGTGTATTGCGAATTTCATAATGGACAAAACATCGAACAAAGAGTTTATCTTAAATTTTGCTTCGCCAATGGAATTTTGTGTTCGGAGTCACTGTAAATGTTACAGAAGGCTTACGGTGAATCGACTTTATCAAAAACACGTGCTTATGCGTGATACAAAGCATTCAAAAGCGATCGAGATGTGATGGAAGATTTGCCTCGCTCTGGTAGGCCATCAACCTCTACAACTGAAGTTAACATCGCAAAAGTGAAGGAAATAGTGACTGAAAATCCTCATTCAAGTTTGATGAGAGATAGCCGCCGAACTTTCTGTATCTCACAAGTCGATCCGAACCATTTTAACTAATCATTTGGGTATGAAACATGTTGCCGCTCAGATAGTCCCAAAAGATCTGAATTTTCTCCAAAAACTTAATCGCATGAGAGTCGCTGAGGACATGGTAGAACGACTCAATTCCGACCCAACATTCATGAAACGCATTGTTACTGGCGACGAGACGTGGGTTTACGAGTTTGACATGCAAACAAGTCAACAAGCTTCGGAGTGGCGCCTTCCAACTGAACCAAGACCGAAAAAACCACGCCAAAGTCGATCAAAAGTCAAAGTCATGTAGACTGTTTTCTTTGACTATCGCGGTATTGTGCACTCGGAATTCTTACCGGAAGGTCAAACGGTAAATAAAGAATAATTTGAGCGTTATGCGGCATTTAAGAGAGCAAATTCGACGAAAAAGGCCAGATTTGTGGAAAGAAAATTCTTGGATTTTGCACCGCGATAATGCGCCTTCGCACAACGCCATCATTGTGAACGAATTTTTGACCAAACACTCAACAAATACCATCCAGCACCCACCATATTCGCCAGATATGGCTCCAGCCGACTTCTATCTTTTTCCTAAACTCAAATTACCACTTCGTGGCACCCGTTTTCAATCTGTAGAAGACATATAGGAGAATTCGCGGCGAGAACTAAACTCAATTTCGGAAACAGCGTTTAAAAAATGTTTTGATGATTGGATCATTCGTTGGCGTAAGTGTATTCTTCTGTTTCTGAAGGGGCATACTTTGAAGGTGATAAAATAAATTTGGATGAATAAAAAAGATTTTGTGTATTATTGATCTTTTCCCGGTACTTTCTTGACAGAGTAGTATATAAACTAGTGCTCGACTGTAATCCCACCTGATGGTATCCCACCTGGGGCCCAAGTCTGTTATTTTTATAAATTTGTCATTCCAACACGATCACATTGTCATTTTGCTAAAAGTTCATAATCTGCTAATTATAATGATCGATCATTGATCGGTCAGTGGTACCGTAATAGAGTTGTGGTAGAATGATAATATCGAGCATATTAAAACCAGTACCTGCACAATAACGTTCAAATGGTAGAACACTGATCAAATAAACTGTCAAAGTTTTAGCCGATTACCACATACGTCAAATAATCGTTTGACAATATGTACGAGATTAGTATTCTATGCCACTTCTTTCAAGGAGTGGTTGACCATTGGAAAGTCATAATAACGTCATTATATTAACCCTTTTCTTGACAATGTATCTTGTCAGATACAGTCAACTTTAAAAATTCCTGGTTTCGAAAATATAGTGAATGACATAAAACTTCTTACAACAATTTATATTTTGAATGATTCCGACTTCATTTTTATTTAGCATGATGTTATTGATAGTATCGTTATATTTTGAATTAAAAAATTGTGCACAGAGTCGGCACGATCGTAGGCATGGAGGTAAGAATATTATTAATTTTTTATATTGTACCCGGATTTTTATGTAGTATTGAATGTTTTTATATTCCCTATGAAGTAAACATTTGTATCAAGTATGGTTTCAAACCAAATATTTACTATTGTGCAAAAAAACGAATCTTGTTTGTGCATGTATCTCACAGTGCACACCGCTAAGTTATCACAGAATTAGGTACAGCGTACTATGTATCTCTAGGTGCACACCGCCAAGTTATTGTGTACGCAATGTATCTTTCTAAACTTACGGAAAAACTTCAAGAATCATACCATGAGAGTAGATTCATTGACGGGGTGATGGTGCCATGTAAAGGAAAAAAAAACCGGCCATTGGAAATGGTATATAAAAAGGAAACCTAAGAAATGGGAGACCAAAATATTCGTTAGAGCTCCAAGTGTTGTCTGAATTCATTTACGATTTTACTGTGTATAGAGGTGATGACACATTTCGATACGAAGATTTTACCCCGCTAGATTCTGGCTTCGGGTTAGGGGCTATAATAATTGTAGCCTTATGCATAAAAAAGCATTCCAGAACCAACATTTCCAGGGGTCTCTTTCGATATCTTTTTCACCAGTTTAAAATTAATTCATTATCTATTCTCACTTGGAACGTATTCGATCCTTTAAATAGGTTACAGGGAACTGAAAAAAGAGCTGACTATGGACAAAGCGTGGAAAACAAAACCCAAAGGGTTTTATTCCCAGATAGTTTGCAATAGCAACAACATTTGTGTAGCAAAGTGGCATTTAATAAATGCGTGACCACTGCAAGCGACTATGTTGAAGCAGATCCAGTGTTTATAATTCAAAGATATTTTAAACATAATAAGAAGAAGTTTCCAGTACCCTGTCCTGAAATAACCAAGCATTACAACATAATTTATAAGTTGTAATGCTTGGTTACGTAGTAGCTCGCCATCACCTGTTATAGAACCAACTCTGTCACCGTTGGTATTTGCCCTTAGTTTCCCAAATGCTGGACATGTGTATCAGTAATAGCTGATTACTTTAGTGCAGGCACACTAGATCTAAAAAATATATGCCATATATAAAAAATTTTGTTACCAGTTGGTACAAAGTATTAATAAATTTTGTCCCAACTGGTAACGAACGAAACTGGCACAAAAAGAAGACTTCATTAAAGGAATAAGACGTAGCAGGGTCTACTCCAGCTATAAAAATTGAAGCCCCTGTTATGCCAAGACCTACACTTTGTGTCAGCTATGGCCAAATTGGATATTTCCCAATATTCAGTACCAAGGGGAGTTGAAAATTATGCATTAAGACAAACCACTGCAATGTGTTCGAAGTCAGTCTAAGACTTTGTCTTATGTCTAATAGAAACTTTTTATTTTCCTGCACATACTTATTTTTTTGACTGGCCTGTTGGTCTAGTGGTTAGTGGCCCTGACTGCTATGCCAGAGGTCGTGGGTTCGATTCCCACCCAGGACAAATGTTTGTGTGATGAGCATGATCATTTGTTCTGTGTCTGGGTGTAATTTATCTATATATGTATGTATTTAGAAATATATAAGTATGTTTATCAGTTGTCTAGTACTCATAACACAAGCTCTGCTTAGCTTGGGACTAGACGGCTTTGTGTGATAGTTGTGGAATACTATACTATACTATACTATACTACTATACTATACTATACTAATACTATACTATACTATACTATTTTGATGGTAGTTGTGTTATTTTGTAAGATCTAATGTTTGTGTTTGATTTTTTCTGTAATTCTGATTATATTTTAACTTTTAGTAATTTATTTATTGAGCAATGTATCTTCTCAGATACATTGCCTTGTGTAGGGAAAATTACGGATACTTGGCAATGTATCTCATAAGATACATTACATATCTCCAAAACTAAACATACAAGATTTTTTTTTCAATTTTTATGTTCACTAATACTAATTTTCAAAAGAGAATTATACAAAAAATAGTAATTCTATACATTTTTTTTTTCTGCCAAGAAAAGGGTTAATAGATTACCAAACTTGTCAAAATCGACAATTATGACATCAATCATCAATCCATTCTGACACTGTTGTAATAGCAAACTTGAGGCCCTGATGGTTAATGCCTCACCTTTAACCGCACTAGTTTGTCAAAAGAGCCTATTCACTCTAGCCGTGAAGACACCTAAATTATAATCGGACAGGACGACCGCACCAGGCAAAGTATTCCAGTCCTTTCCCGTCCTTCGTTCCTATTTCTTTTCTTCGATCTTTGCTGCTTGTCTTTTTTTAATACTATTTAAAAAAAAAGTATTTCTATTTACAATTTTGGATATAGGTAATTGTAAACAGAAATAATTTTTCAACACTTTTTAACATGTAAGTACGTTGGAATCCTTTTAAATCTGGTGAAATGTGAAAATATCGAGTAACAGAAAAAATATGCATAAACTGAAATGTGACGTCGCCACTTCTTTTGTACACGCGTAACGCAATAAAGTTAGGCGCGCACAAAGGAGATGAGGAGATTTTCCACCTCGCTCCTACTTTTCCTCATACCAATATTTGAAATGTTGATTGCTTTTTTTCATTTTAATAACCAATTTCGATGCAGATTTATATTTTGATGTTTTATTTTATTTTGTTTATTGATGGATAACAAACAGCTACATAAAGCTCATGCATATTATAAATATCACAAGGTGGCAAGTGGTGGTAGGTGGTATTGTTGCAGCCAACTGCTTTGTCCACAGATTAAACAAATTTGTAATACATTGGCTGCCACTAGATGAACATTATTATAATGTACATATTATATATTAGACACTATAAAGCTTGGTCATCATAAAAATATTTGCATATAACCTAAGAGTGTAAAGATAAATTGCAACTTTTTATAATGTTTGTTTTAAATTTATATTGTGTTATATGTTGTTGAGTATAAAATATTGTGTAAAAATTAACATGATAAAACCCAATTCACCATTTGATATAATAGGGGAGACTAACCTTCTCCAGTACTGCACGTAACTGAACAACGTAAACTAACGAGAGCTGTTCTTATCAGGAATCATCACTATCATTTCAGCTGAAACACGTCCTCTGTTGGACATAAGTCTCCCCCCAAATGTTGCACATTGCTTGCAGAACAAATGGTCCTGTAGCGACGTTTGCGTACCGGAAGATGCAACGTTGGAAGGCCTCTCACAAGGTGAACCTGTGGCCTAGTGAGAGTCACGGGAATCCAATAGATGCGAGACACACAGAAGCGGTCGTTATTAGATAAAAAGTAAATTATATTATACAATATCAACATCAGTCAAATTTTTACCTTAAAAAATCATTTCCATCACATTATTGTAAAAAGATCCTCATTCCGCAGCAAGTAAGTACATTATGTAGATAAGAACATATATTGTGGAAATATAAAACGCGCCAGTGTTTAGGTGTAGATGTATATGTTGTCTCTGAATTGTTATTGGAACGTAGGGCTGCTACACATAGTATATTATATGTCAGGCTCAACATAGCCCTAATAGAGAATAAGAGATTTTTTTTATACTTTACATATTTTACAGAAAAGGAACAAGCATTGATATCATCATCACGGCGAAGCAAGGCAAAAGTTTATGAATGTATATTTTTGTATGTTTCTTACTTCTTCACACTGTAACGGCTGAACGGATTTGGATCAAATTTTGTACACGGGTAGACCATATCTTCGAATAGCACATACTATATACTTTTATCCGTAAGGATCGCATTTTACTTTTATCCCGGAAGTATGTTCTGATAAGATTGTTTTCTACTATCACGCGGGTTACACAGCTATCAAAAGCTGGTGGATTCATAAACTCACGCCTTTTTGCACGGGAGTAGGTAAAAACTACATAATGCTTCCTGTTATTCAATCCTTTAGTTTCAAGAACCACTATATCAAAAAAAAAAAAATCGAAAACCTATTTTGGTCTAAATGCTTAATAATCTCATCCTGAACCTAAGCACCATCCTGAACCTAAGCACCATCCTGAACCTAAGCACCATCTTAAGTCTCCTCTTTTAGAGAGGGAATGGGCCGTAACCTAACATAACCACTGCTCTCAAAAAGGTGAAGGAAAAAATCGTGAGGAAGCCGACATGTCCTAGAACCAATAATTCCAAGACATGTGATATCCACCAACCCGCACTGGGAGCACGTGGTGGATAACGATGGATCGTTATCCACTACGTGGGCCAAGTGCAGGTTGGTGCCTCTCCTGGAGAGGAGGCCTGAGTCCCAGCAGTGGGAACATTAAAAAGGCTGATGATGATGATGAACCAGCGACGTCACCAGAAAGAACAATTCTATGCGTCTCACATCCATCGGATTCCCGCGACCCTCGCCGGGTCATCGTTTCTCCTTTTGGGAAGCCTTCCAACGCAGCTTTTCGTGTCACTTTAGAACCTTTCATCCCCATCGACCATCTGTTCTACAAGCAATGTACCCTGCCCACTGCCACTTCAGTTTGGCGAATCTTTGGGCTACGTCGGTCTCGGTGTGAGTATTTTCTTTTCGAGCTACATTTTCATACAACTGCTCTTACGTGATTATAATATTATTACACATTTTTCTCTAGATATTTTGGATATACAGCCATCTTGTGGATATTACTTAGGCTTTTAAAATCAAAACAAATTTCTGTAAAACTAATTTAGTAAATACCTCTAGAAATTTGCTGTTTTACGTGAACTTTGGCCCTCCATAATGTAGGTACTCATATATTAAAAATATTAAAACGTACATCATTAGAAGCCACGTGCATCGTTAGATATTTGATCGAGATTCTGAATGACGAGAATTTTTCTGAAAAACTTTTAATGGTTTAAAAAAACACGTAGGTATTTCCTAGAACAAGTTTTGTGAAATATTCGAGTCACAAATAAAATAATCACGGAATTGCCATTCAGCCAACATAGTTTTCATGCATTATCTCTCTTGTTTTGCATTGCCTCTTCATCAAACATCGCGTTGGACTGCGTTAGATGAAGTAACAAGCTTTAAACCATACTCGATGTTGATTGGCGAGTAGATCCTTTAAAGTCTAAAATAGACTGCTGATAATCGTGACACCAGCATTCTTGTGCAAAGAGTTTTCAATATTCCAAAGAGATATCATAAACACTTTATGTAAATGCCATAAGAAGCGATGTTATTACTTCGTGGAACTTTGTAATGCATTTTCTCATTTAACTGCGATTCAAATCAGAGTCTCTAAACTTTAAACACTGATGTTATCACGTAAAGAAGGAAGTTTTGTTCGTTTGTTTGTTAAGGGGTGTCACGGAACTGCTGTTTTGGTATCTATATAGTAGATTATCTTCTGCCAACGGCTTCGCCCGCATGAAAGTAGAAAATAAATAGACCATGTTATTTAGAAAAGACATGACTTTCTAATGATAAAATAATTTTAAATCAATATGAATGAAGCCAGGTCATGAATCGTGACGTGGCTTGTATCAGCGCTTGGGCAAAATCATTTGGCCTGCAGATCAACCCAACTAAATCACAGGCCATGATCATAGGCAGTAGATTCGTCCGCAATGCGGCAGTAGTTTCTTCTCTGCAGCCTTTAGTTCTCGATGGTGTCTGTATTGACTACACCGAAACTGCAAAGGATCTGGGTGTCATCATCGACTCCAATCTTTCGTGGCGTGCGCAGGTCAATGAAGTCAGTCGGAAGGTAAATTTCTCCTTCCATTCACTCAAATGCCTCCAGGGTCTCTTGCCTTCGAAAACGAAAATCTCTTTGGCCCAAACACTTATTCAGCCGATTATAGATTATGCCGACGCCTGCTACCTGGATGCTACTGAGGAGCTATTAAACTTGAGCGACTGCAAAACTTATGCATTCGGTTTGTTTTTGGTCTACGAAAGTATGATCATGTTTCTCATCTTCGCAAGGAACTCGAGTGGCTCCCCATCCGTCTTCGCAGGAACACTCGGATTTTATGTCTCCTTTTCAACATCCTACACAACCCTTCTTATCCCTCCTACCTACGCGACCGTTTTTCTTACGCACGCGCTAGCGACGCACCGTGCAGATGACACCTGAGATCCCTCCTTAAATCCCCCCCTCATAAATCCAGCTACTATTCCTACTCTTTCTCTGTCCATGCAGTAAGGTTGTGGAACTCTCTTCCGCCTAGCATTCGTGAGTTGAAAACTATTTCTCTCTTTAAGACTCAAGTAAAAGAGCACTATCTTTCCTCTCTTGTGTGATAATCTATTAAACATAGGGCTAATAATGATCCAAAATTTCATCAAGCTGAAATATTTGATGGAGATGGTAAATCAATTAATGATCCATTAATAATTTTTAAAATAGGGTGAGTTTTTCGAATAGTAATAAATTTATTTATCATTAAATTTAATTTGATGATGATCGAATAGGACCATAAAAAATATTAGTAATTTTTACAATTGCAATTAAAGTAATAAATAGATAAATTACTAATATTATTATAATTAAGAATGTTTGATTATTATATAATTTACTTAAATTGATTTTATTTTCATTATTGATAAATAAAATTAATTGATTTAAATTATCTATATCTGAGTTTATAGATAAATTTATTCATGATAAATTATTTATATATATTAATTGGGTTATTATTATTAACATTAATAAAATAAAAAATATTTTTTTAATATTAATTATAAATTTAAATATTTCATTTGAGGCAATTCTTGATACATAAATAAATAAAACTAATAATCCCCCTAAGAAAGTAAGAAATAAAATGTATGCAAATCAATAAGTTTTAATTAACATACCGGTTAATGATCGGATCGGATCGCGGGTAGGAGACAGGTCTTAAAATTTTGCTGCTAATTTTAAAAATTATATTATTATCCAAATAGTAGTAAATTCAACTATTTAATGTATACATATACATGCTAACAGAGTCCTCCCGCTAGTTCAGTGTTATTTCCTAAAAGTCAATTCTAACAAACAGAAATAACAACAAATTTCATTGACATGGAAGCACTTCAGGGCTCACTCACTGAAATGATGACCCTATTTCAAAATAGGATGTCCAATTTTGAAGCAGAGCTGCACAGGAACCCTCCAGGAGCTTCAACCAGCGGCGACAGTTTGGCTTCGGACTTCAGCTCATTTAAAAAGTTCATTCTTGAGGCGCTGAACTGTCTTCAGAAGCAAATGGATTTGCTGGCACATGGGCTGGACAATCTGGAGATGCGTGGGCGGCGAAAGATGCTGTTGCTTCATGGTGTCACAGAGCAGGCCAAAGAGGACACAGCGCAGGTGGTCGCTGAAGTTGTGCGGTGTCATCTGAAGCTACCAGACTTCACAATTGGGGACATCAGGCAGTGCCATCGGATGGGGAGACAAGCAGGTACCGCTAAGCCAAGGCCCATACTTTGTAAACTACGTGATGTCAATCTTAGGGACACCGTTTGGTTTGCCAAGACCAAGTTGAAAGGCACCGGCATGACAGTATCCGAGTTTTTGACAAGGTCACGGCATCAACTGTTTATGTCTGCGCGTGAGAAGCTTGGTGTAAATAACTGCTGGACTAAGCACGGACTTATTTATGTCCTCGGCTCCGACGGCTCCCGGCATCGTGTAAATTCACACAACGACCTCAACAACATCGAGCAGGTCAGCGACAAGGTCATGTCGCCTGTTGCGTCGGCGCCGTCGTCGTCGCCATCCCCATCATCGCCAGCACCGAAGAAGGCCCGGCGTGCGAGGAAGTAGCATTTTTGTGCACTTTTTAGTTATTATTACGGTCCGGGTAACTATTTCCTTTTTAACTCGATACCCTCTCAATTCACTATAGTAAAGTAGGTGTTTTGTTTATTCTCTATCTGCTATTTCTGTTGTTTTTATATCTGTCAACCGTTTGTTTCTGTCAAAATTTTTAATGTCAATGTCGTAAATTGTTTCCGTTCAGAAATCAATATTACAGTGTGCTCAGTGTATTTATTGAACTGTGCAACTATTGTATTTAGTATCTTTCTGTTGCCCGGACGACGAATTTTCAACCGCAATAATTTGTTTTTGTTTATGTTGTTTTGAGCCCGTTTACAGAGTGTTAGCACTCAACTGGCGGGTGGATTTGAATAATTACATTTTTATATTTTATTATTACCGACGCATTTATTCTATACAATTTTTTATTTTTATTTTTATTATTTTTTCTTTTCTTTGTTATCGATGTCTGTAAACAATGACAGCGACACCGAAAGTTCAGCTTCTTGTAATGACAGTTTTGTTGGGTACCCGTCTCTTGCCGACACTCTTGAATCTCATTTTTCTGATGTGCCTAAGAATTTTAATGTAGTCCATATAAATGCCCAAAGTGTTCCAGCTCATTACTCTGACATGCTAGCTAACTTTGACTGTAAGAATATCCACGCTATCCTTGTTTCCGAGTCTTGGCTAAAACCATGTCTCCCTTCAACTTCCTATTCCTTGCCAGGTTTTCAACTGATAAAAAATGATCGTGTGTCTGGCGGTGGAGGTGGTGTTGCCATATACCTTCGTCCCCAAATTCCTTTTTCAATTATTGATATGTCAGCACAGCCTCCCTCGCAGAACGCGGGCGAGCATCTCTTTTTAGAAGTAAACCTGAACCATGTAAAAATACTTCTAGGTGTTTATTACAGCCCTTCGTCACGGGTAAATTTCTTTCCTTCCTTTGATAAGATCCTAGAAAATCTAATACCATCTTACAGTCATACGATTATCATGGGGGATTTCAATACTTGTTTACTGAAAAATGATTCTCGCTCTTCCTTACTTCTATCAATAGTTCAGTCGTCAAACTTGTCCATTCTTCCATCAAGTGCCACACACCACTTCCCCAACTGTAATCCCTCACTTTTAGACCTTGCCATTATCTCCTCTCCCCAGCATGTCAGCAAGCATGGCCAATGTGCAGCTGACATGTTTTCCTACCATGACCTAATATTCCTCTCTTACAAAATTCGTCCACCTAAACTCAAGCCCAAAACTCTCCTGCTTCGCAATTTTAGTGGTATGAATATTGACAATCTGCATAAGGATGCCAGCAACATTGATTGGAACCCTATTATTACCGCTGAGTCAATCGATGAAAAAATAAACTTGTTTACGGATACACTGGTACAGCTTTATGACGTGCATGCTCCCATCCGTGCCGTAAAGCTCAAACATCTTCCAGCGCCTTGGATAACAGATGAAGTAAGAGATGTCATGCACAAGAAGGCAGTATGCAAAACTAAATATAAATGCAGGCCTACATCATCGAACCGTGACCTTTATGTCAAAGCACGCAATCGCAGCAATAGGGTGTGTAGGGATGCACTACGCCACCATGTCCATGATTCTGTTGAAAACGGTGATCCAGCTAAAGTCTGGAAGTTTCTAAAATCTATGGGAGTTGGAAAATCACGCCAAGAATCGATTCCTAAAGACTTAGACATAAATCTTCTTAATCAACACTTCTCGTCTTCGTCCTACTATAATGGGACCACAAAGGCATCAACGTTAAACCATCTTTCAAACCTTCCAACTCCGGATCATTCGTCATTTAATTTTAGTCAATTCTCTGATTGTGATGTTAAGAAGAGCATAGTTTCAATCACTTCTAACGCAGTTGGCAGTGATTGTGTCAGTCGGAAAATGATACTCCCTGTCCTCGATGAAATCCTTCCTATCCTGTGTTATATCCTTAACTATTCCATTTCCAAAGGTGTCTTTCCATCAATATGGAAAGAAGCCAAAATTACTCCTTTACCCAAGAAATCAAATCCTACTTCCTTTTCAGAATATCGACCAATCTCCATCCTGCCTTTCCTCTCTAAGGTCCTAGAACGCCTGGTCCACAATCAGCTCAGTGCTTTTCTTTGCAAGAATAGTCTGCTGAATCCTTTCCAATCCGGATTTCGTCCTGGTCATAGCACCACCACTGCCCTAGTAAACGTTTCTGATGACATACGCTTAGGTATGGATAGAGGAAATGTGACGGTTCTCTGCTTGTTAGATTTTAGCAACGCTTTTAATACCGTCGATTTCGATATCCTACTCGCCATACTTCGCTCTCTTAACATATCTCCAACAGTGATTGACTGGTTTCGAAGTTACCTGTATGGCCGCCGGCAACGTATTTCTATAGATGAGTCCTGTTCTTCTTGGTGTTATACTTCTGCCGGTGTCCCTCAGGGTGGCGTTTTATCTCCTTTACTCTTCGCAATATTTATAAATTCTATTTCCAAAAAACTTCTTTCCTTTTACCACCTCTATGCTGATGATTTGCAAGTTTATAGACAATCTCCTCATAC
This sequence comes from Mythimna ferrago, assembly GCA_910589285.2. Lineage (NCBI taxonomy): Eukaryota > Metazoa > Arthropoda > Insecta > Lepidoptera > Noctuidae > Mythimna > Mythimna ferrago. The sequence continues at coordinate 1,180,490 of OU342689.1, forward strand.
GGATTTGGATGATGCTATTAATATCATCAACCAGGACTTGGCTTCAATTTGTGAGTGGAGTGAGGCACACGGTCTGAAGGTTAATCCATCGAAGACTCAAGTCATTGTTGTTGGCAGCTCTAGGTTAATGCACAAGGTAAACTGGTCCCAGCTTCCTCAGGTTCTATTCAACGGTACTGCTATTCCAATAAGCGAGAAGGTTAAGAACTTAGGGGTATGGATAGACAAGCATCTTTCTTGGGGTCCCCAATTGCAAGAGGTAAGTCGCAAAATATTTGCTTCTGCCAAGTCCCTGAGACGGTTGCGTAACTTTCTGCCCACTGCCACTAAAATTGCACTAGCTCAGTCCCTCTTACTCCCTATCCTTGACTACGCTGATGTCAGTTATCTCGATCTTACTGAGGCACAACTTGATAAACTTGAGCGACTTCAAAATATTTGTATACGATTTATATTTGGCTTGCGCAAGTATGATCACATATCCGATTTTCGTAAAAAACTCAAGTGGCTTCCAATACGTCTTCGCCGGAACGTACACATCTTGTCTCTGCTCTACAGTGTTCTGTTCAATCCTAAAACCCCCGCTTATCTTAAAGAACGTTTCAAGTTCCTTCATGACACACACAATAGATATCTTAGGTCATCAGAAAACTTGGGGTTAGAGATGCCAAGTCATTCCACCAACTTTTATGATAAGTCATTTACAGTTCAGGCTGTGCGGTTGTGGAATGCTTTGCCCGTGTCGATAAGGCAAGCTCAAACACTCTCAATTTTTAAAAATGAGGTTACTGTTCACTACCTTTCTTCCTGAACGTTGTCATTGTGTACAGTAATTTCTCTGCTTTCATTTAATTGTATAAGTATATATATATATTGTATATTGTTTTGTAATTTATGTGATTTATTAGTTTATGTATTGTGTATATATGTAGATAGTACACCATCAACTACCTGAGTATCTTTTTCTCCTTTTCTGTCAAATCCATCCAAAGGTTGTCTGTAAAAGATCGCTTTTAGCGATAAGACCGCCCTTTGTGACACCCTATAAATTTTAAGTTTCTCATGTAATTTTTATTTTTGGTGTACAATAAAGAATTAATCTATCTATCTATCTATAATCTTATTTGTGTATATATATATATTATGTATTTTTAGTATAAGGTATATTGCATCTTCAACAACAAATTGTATGCAGTTCACTGTTACTAAATTAATAACTGTACTTTTAATGGCAATTGTAATTAATTTGTATATAGTAGGTACCTACTCGTACTCGTATGTAAATATAAAAGGCAACGCCCTGACTCACTCACTGATTTATCAACGCCCAGTCCAAACCCTTGGACCTAGAACGCTGAAATTATGCAAAAAAGTTTTTATGATGTACACAAAGTATTAAAAAAATATATATATTTTTACATATTATACAAAATTCATTCCACAAGGGGGAACGAGGACCGATTTGTATGGAGAAACCTGCTGTCACACGAGAGAGTCTGCTGGCAGAAGCTAAGTAACCGTGAAGATACACTTGTATATGCCCTATGAATGCGTCTGTACTGTTAAGCTACTATCCACGGACGCGCAGTTTGTTGTACACCTGAAGCTTTCATACAAAAATACACGCCAACGTAAAAGCGGCAACGACACGATAGCATGACGCTGCCGTTTCATCATCACATCACAGTTCAGTTTTGTATGTACGCCTTACGCAGATATATACCACGGCCAGGAAGCTACACGTTCGTGGCCAGTAGGCCTTACCACGCTCGGTCCATTACCACTAGCCAAGTTGCTTATCTGCAATAGTTAACGCTAATAGAAAGCTTAAAATGTACGGGAATGACGTCATCTCAACGCTCAGTTATGTGGTCAGAACAAAAGATTCGGCGACGCGGCCAACTGGAAGCGTTTGACTCAAGCAAAACGGTTGTAATTTCGCTAGGGGGCAGAGCCTTTTTTCTAGGTCCTTCTGCCAGTGCGTATGAGATCTTTTAGAGGCAAAATTGAACTTATCTCCAGTAGGTACGTATGAGACCTTTTCGGCCTCATAAAATTTTGTTTCTAAAAAACACCGCCGCAACGCTTCGTGAGAGAATAAATTTTATATATTTGTCTCTGTTATACCCATAGAAATGTTAACATAACTGTCTCCCACACAGAGTGAAAAAAGCCCAATTTTGACTGCCGCACTTGGGAGAAGTCACGCATGTGGTTTGTTCGACCTCATAATGCAGTAAGCTTATAAATTTGCTTTCTTTTCTTCCTGAAGAATAAATAAAAATAACTTCCTTAATACTTCTTTCATTCATCTTTAAACTGCTCCAATTTCCTTCATTTCGTACATTCTTAGTTAGGTATCGGAGTATATAGAAAAACGCTCGCTCGGCAGCCCTGTCGCGCCTGTAATCCGGCCGAGGCGGTCGATTCCTGAGATTGTGTATTCAATTTCCTTTCTGCACTGAAGCGCGCACATATATTTGTATTGTGACATCCATGTACGAACTTTAAGAGGTGATATTGCTGCAAGAAAAGAAGTTAAGAGTTCTACTTAGTAATAACGACCAGTTAGTTTTACGGCCCGGTAATCTAATTTTTTCGCAATAACTGCTTTACCTTCTAAAAACTGTTTAAAAACCTGAAATTATTTTAATTACACAAGTCAATGGACTACTTCGCTAGTTTTTATAGGTACACTATAAAAACTAACGGAAACTCGTTTTGAATTAGGACCACTTGCTTTTAGCAAAGACACAGAAGTCAACTTTAGTGTATGGAAAATGTTTTATCTTAGATTGGAAACATATAACACACCTGTCATTTAAAATTGAGACTAGCGAGAATTATCATAGAATATACAACGTTTCTGATGCTAACTTAAAATATGTTCAGAACTATGTTACTTATCAGTGAGAAAGTTTTGAATTTCAAGCCCTATCTTAGTTCTTGCAAAGCAATATTGGTTTGCGGACCACTAGTTGAGAACCACTGATATAAACTGGGAAGCAATAACACCATAGGCACGACTACTAGTCTGCATGAGATAGAACAACCGACCTGTTTGAGTAGAACACCATGCCTGCGTAAGATAGAACACGACACCTGCGTGATATAAATTAACAAGCTTGCATGAGACAGAACACCACCCTAGCGTGAGACAGAACACCATACTTGTGTGCGATAGAATAACCCAATAGCATGAAATAAAACAAACCACCTATGTGAGATAGAACAACTCGCCTAGGTGAGATAGCACAACTCATCAGCGTGACATAGAACAACCCGCCTGAGTGAGATAGAACACCGTACCTGCATGAGAATGAACAACCCAGCAGCATGTGATAGAACTACCGGCCTATGTGAGACAGAAAAATTATAAGCATACCCAATACTTCTATCTTTGCACCTCCAATTCATCTTCCTCATTCGTCAAGCCGTGTAACTCCAGATTTGTTCACAAAACGCCTATTTTGCTATAAATCTGAAACGAGTCAGCGAAACAAATGGTTTAATTACATAAAATTGCCCCGCGGCTCTGTTCGCCTCTTATACGACCTCCATACAACCTCTATATGACTTTTCAAACAATTCCGAAGGAGTTTCTCTTTGATCTGATGTTTAAACGCAGATATTACTTCATTAACTCCCTCGTGGCGTGGTTTAATTAATAATTTTAATGGGTGTTTGATTTTGTGAGAGAATTTTAATTTTTACTGTGATTGTTCTGGAAAAGTTTTGTGAATGAAAATAAAGCTGTACTGGCTCAAAACATTAATGAATTCTAGAAAACTATAGTAGCTCCATATTTGTTGATTCAGTGATATTTTTAATTAGCATTTCTGTGTACCACTGGCATTTTCCTGTCGCTGATGTAATAAGTTCTTTTAACAGTTATGGTTTTAAACTGGTAGGTAAATCAATCCAAAACTTAATAGCATAGATAGTATACTGTTCTCTTTACAATAAAAAATAAATAAATAAAAAGTCATTCGAAGATCGTCATCATTTCAGCCCAAAGACATCCACTGTCAGACATAGTTTTCCCTCAAGCGTCGCCTAAACGAGCGGTCCTGCGCGGCTCGCATCCATTGGATTCTTGCGACTCTCGCGAGATAATCATTCAAATTTATGAGAGGCTTTCTAACGCCACGTCTTCCAAAAAAAAAAATTGGATAGATAAAATAAGTTTCAATGAACCAATTCTCATCACTGAATTTTAGAATTTATTTGAATAAATTGTAGTTTTATTTTTATTATGCGGAAAAAGGTGGAATTTTAAGTCATTGGTGTTGAACTCATTATTAGAGGCAGAGTTAAAAAAAAAAAACGTAAAACAGGAGCATTTAGGACCTTTCTTTCCAATGCATAACTAACTACTACGGCCGCGGCTTTTCCCGCATACGTAAAATATAGTCTATGTCGATCAGGAATAGAGCAGATTTTTATCGGTGAAAAAATTTTAGTAATCAGAAAAGTACTTTCAAAGATTACCTCCTACAAACAAAAAACAACTATTTTAAAATAATTCTCCTTTGGCTTTGTCGTAGTCAGGTAAAAAATAAGTGTAGATCAATCTACAATAAACACACAATATAGATTTTTCCACTGTAATCTAATATCTAGTATCTTCTATCCATTCGATTTCAAGACGCGTCAATTTAATCAATTTGTAAGTGAAAAACAACTCAATTTTGCTTAACATAAACATACGCCCACATCGTGTTATATTGCTTTCGTGAAATTTTTCAATAATAACAAAGCAATAAACAAAATTTCTGAATGTCAGGGCGTACTTGACCTTTATTCAACCTGTTTCAGTTATGAAGACCTAGAGACTCATACCAAATTGTCTGATATAAAATAAAAAAATGGATTACCCAGTTTGTTTGAAGTAGGTACGAGTAATTCCACAAAAAACTTTAGAGGCATTAAGACTTGTAGTACATACAAAATTACAAATATGTCTAGACTACTAACTAACTTACCTACCTTCGACAAAACAAAACCTTTTTTATACTAGCTCCTGTCTGCCACTTCGCTTGCAAGAAAATACTTTAATTTTATCCTAAAATTACGTACTATCGGGATCAGTATGCCATGTCCCAATCAATGGTGCAATAGATAGAAGAGTTAATAAAACCGGCCAAATCCCTATTATTATTAGTTTTATTATTTCATTTATATTATTGGCTAGCTTTTGCACGCGGCTTCGCCCACGTACATAAAATATAGCCTATGTCACTCAGGAATAAAACAGTTTTCTATCGGTGAAAAAATTTTAGCAAACGGACCAGTGCTTTCAGACATTACCTCCTACAAACAAAAAAAAAAAACATATAAACAAAAAAGGAAACTTTACCTCTTTATTATATTAGTGTCGATTATTACAGTGGCAATTGAAATAACCCTGTGAAAACTTCAGTAATCTATTTACTACGGTTTGAAGCGACATGCATAGCGCAACATAGGAACTAAAAATTCAGAATTCTGTATCGCGCCATTAGACTTATTCTCGCAATTTAAACATATACAACAGCCCAAAAGCATCTATCGAGCAGTTGCCCAGATGCAGTCTTTTAACACAAGTTTATGGGACTTTACACTCTGCTCCGCATACCACTAAGGGCCCTCTTCCACGACGACTTTTTGTAGCGATGCGACAGTATCACTACTAACGCGCGTTAGTCGCATTTGCAAGCGCTATATAAAAAATGCCAACGCGTTACATACGCGCTACAGTATCGCTACAAAAATTCGCTGTGAGCGAGGGCCGTAAAGGTTCATGAAATATAGTTCGCTAACAGACAAACAAACGGCCAAACAAACGTAAGCTTAGTTTATTATTAAGCTTACGTTTGTGGTTCCGTAGATCATCTTTTGCAACCCTAAGAAATAAAGGCGAATAAGAGAGCAGATAAAGCAATTATGATACACAAAAAACCATATTCATTTACACAGCTAACAAAGCTACATATCCTTTAACAAAATTACTTGAAAAACTCAAAGCCTCCATAATTTAAACTCTCATTCGGAGTGCGAATATTTACTTTAGTCGCTTCGCATACGAAACTCCAAGTCGTTCAGCCGCGTGCGCTGAGAGCTGAGGAGGAAATCAGACATACTGCGGAGAGCCGTTCTATTTTATTTAACTCTGGCTAGCATTTGATTTAAGTGGTACTCGTATATCCTTACATTTTATATAAAAAAAAACTCCTTGTCGTGTCTGTCTATCTACAGGATTATTTATAAAACACTGGCAAAATGTTTTTTTTTTTTTTTTCGATGGGAAAAATCACCATGACAACCCCCGCTCTTGGGCGGAGCGGGAGATAGTGTCAGACTCTTACTGACTAAAAAACCCATCCCGTTCCTTCAAGCCTTCATACCGGGGCTCGAGCGCCCTTTCGGATAACCCTGACCCCAGTAGGCTTCGACCCGGCTGGGCCCCTGGTGTTGCTGACAACTCCTTGAAACGCGCGGGAACAGCGCGCGCCGTCGACGACTTGGGCTTTTTTTTTTTTTTATGGTGGGAAAAAATCATGCATTGGCATCCCCCGCCCTTGGGCGAAGCGGGAGATAGTGTCAGACTCTTACTGACTAAAAGACCCACCCCGTTCCTTCTAGCCTTCATACCGGGGCTCGAGCGCCCTTTCGGATAACCCTGGCCCCAGTAGGCTTCGACCCGGCTGGGTCCCTGCTGTTGCTGACAACTCCTTGAGGCGCGCGGGAACAGTGCGCGCCGTCGACGACTTGGGCTTGGTCCGGACAGTTACCGGACGGCCGGACAGCGAGCTACCCATTGCTCACTGTCCGCAAGCCCGCGTCTACGTTGGCCGGAAATCGGGATCAGAATCCCGGCGACGGCGGCGGCGATAACGCCGTTGCCTTATGCGTTCGGCCTCCTCCTTTGCGAGCATTACTGCTTCGCAGAAGTCGGCGACCGCCTGCCACTCCTCCTCGCACGACTTGGGCTTGGTCCGGACAGTTACCGGACGGCCGGACAGCGAGCTACCCATTGCTCACTGTCCGCAAGCCCGCGCCTACGGTGGCTGGAAATCGGGATCGGAATCCCGGCGGCGGCGAGAGCGCCGTTGCCTGATGCGGTCGGCCTCCTCCTTAGCGAGCATTACTGCTTCGCAGAAGTCGGCGACCGCCTACCACTCCTCCTCGCTCCGGACCATGGCCTCGACCAAGGCCCAGCGCGAGAGGTCTCCGCCGCCGATCACCCCCACGAGAGTGTCGCGGCAGAGGACTTTCACCCCGGCGTTGCATCTCCACGCGCATGTCGTGCATGTGTGCAAGGACTGTTGCCTCCAGATCCCACGGTGGTAGGCCAGCCAGAAGGCTCGCCGCTTCGCAGGAAATCGTGCGGTGTCCCCGCACCATCCAAATTGCCATGACCCTCTGGCAGGCGTTCAGAATGGTCGCCGGTCGCTTTTGCAGCGACGGCGCCCACACCGGCGTCCCGTAGAGAGCCATCAGGACCGAACGATCCCCGCGTAGAGCCTCCAGCAGGAGGCGTCTGGACCCCCAAGGTTGGGCAGGAGCCGCTTGAGAGCGGCCCCAGTCCGGTTGAGTTTGGGAACCAGACGTCGGAAATGCTCCTCGAAATTCCATCGGCTGTCGAGGATGAGTCCCAGATATCTCATCGAGGACCCGACGCCGATGCGAACTCCTCCCACCGTTAGTTGGGAACCCGAAGGCGGCGCGTTCCGACGGCCGCGACCGTGAAAACACATGGCCTTGGATTTGCGCAGCGCCACCTCGAGTCCCAACTCCTGGATCCTACCAACGACTATCGCAACCCCGCGTACCGCTAGGGCGGCCGCCACCCGGTATGACTCTCCCTGCGCTAAGACCAGCGTGTCGTCTACGTAGCAGACCACGCTGACCCCGTCAGGGAGATCGCCTCGCAGCACGTAATCGTACCCGATGTTCCACAAGGGTGGCCCTAGTACCGACCCCTGCGGAACACCGCACGACATCTCTCGACGTTTCCAGTCTCCCTGGTGACCGGGGTAGACTATAAATCTTTCCGACAGATAGGCCTCGACCACTCGACAGAGGTATTCGGGCACCCGGTGGTACCGGAGTGCCCTACGGATCGTACTCCAGGGCAGGGAATTGAAAGCGTTGGCAATGTCCAAGGACACTTCCACGACACACCTACCCTGGAACACCGCATCCCCCGTCGTGAGGGCTAGCACGCGCATGATGGCGTCCACCGTCGAGCGCATCCTGTGAAAGCCGAACTGTCCGTCCGATAGGTCCGGCCCCACCCGTGAAAGGCGCGCGACGAGGCGGCTCGCAATCACTCTTTCAAAGAGCTTGCCTACCTCGTACGCGGACGAAGAGTCCGCAGGGCGCCCTGGCTTCGCGATGAGGACCAGTTTCCTCGTCTTCCAGCGAAGTGGGAACTGGCCCCTCTCCAAGCATGCGCTGAAGAGCCCTCTTAGTCGAGGCCCGAGAGCCTCCATGGCCAGGACCCAGGCTTTCCCAGGCAAGCCATCGGGTCCTGGGGCGGCGTTCTTGGCACTCAGCCTTTGCACCGCCATTCTCATCTCTACCTCGGTCACCTCTGGAGCATTGTCGTCGTCGTCGCTATTGCGGTCCGCGTCAGACACCGCTGGCGGAGACGGAGCCATGGGCGGGGGGGAGTGTTCCCCTCGCGCAGGGAACAGAGCGCTCACCACACCCTCCACGAGTTGGGGCCGGAGACTTTGAGTCAGCGGGGGAGCCCAGGGGTGCAGTTTCTCCCGTACCAATTTGTACGGGCGCCCCCACGGGTCCGCGTTCAGAGACCCCAGCCACACGTCGCGGGCCTCGAGTTTGGCCCGCTTAATCTCCGCTCGGAGGGTGCGTTTTGTCTCTCTGTAACACTCGTACTGCTCCGCCTCTCTAGCCTCCGCATCCGGCGGGCGGATGTGGCGCCTGCAGTATCTGGCGTACCGGCGTCGCGCGTGATTGCACGTGTTGCGCAGTGCAGCGATTTCCGGCGACCACCAGTACACCTGGCGCTTAGCACGTCCTGGACGGACTCGGGGCATTGCCGCATCGCAAATTTGCGACATGGCCTCCCGGAACCACTCCGCCTCGACGTCGATGTCGACAGGCCTGTCCGGTGCTTGCACCCAGGCCTGTACCATCGCGGCTTCCAGGAGGAGCTCCCGGTCCATCTGCTTAAGCGCCCACCGTGGACCGCAAGGGCTCTGTCGGACCGGCGCGGCCGAGGTTTCGGCGGAGACGTCCAACCGGATGTACCGGTGGTCGGAGTACGTCTCCACCTCCTCCATAACGCGCCGACAGAGCGGGGCTGGCGAACGAAAGGTCCACCATTGATTCACTCCGTCTCCGCACCAACGTGGGGACAGAACCCCGGTTCAGGACGACCAGGCCCAGCTCCAAGGCCCAGTCCTCCACCATTCGACCCCGTGGGTTCGTAAGCCGGGAACCCCAAGCCGTGTTCCAGGCGTTGAAGTCTTTGATTGATTGATTGATTTATTTATTCTTGAACAATTAATTGTATACGAATATTAAACTTAGAAACTATGATCACACACGCACTTAAAACAAAACTAGGACAGTAATGACTAATAATAATGAAATGTCAAAAAAAAGTTACACAAAAAAAAAGAAAAAAAAATGTCAATTAATAATTTAGCAATAATAATGTCAATGAATAATTTAATAATAACAATGTCAATAAATAATTATAGTAATAAATATAAAAATAAAAAAAATGATAATAATGTCCATACAAAAAAAAGGCAAATTAATAACTCAAATTTAAAAAGAAAAAAAAATTAAAAAATATATATTTTACAATTCGTCTAGGGAGTAGAGGCATTTCTCCAACAGGAATGCCTTGAGCCTTGCTTTGAACGAGCTTGTATACAATATGCTTTTTAATTCAAGAGGCAACTTATTAAATATTTTAACTGCCTGGTACAGTGGACTGTGTTTAACAATGTTTAGTGATGGAATTAGTTTGTTATCTAAATCCTTTCTACGAGTTTTTTCTCTTTCCAGTCTATCCTCATGAGTTTCAAAGTGAAAAATATATTTTTTTAAGGTGGATAAAAGTACCAAAATGTAAAGTCCAGTACCTGAGGATGCCAAGTTCTTTAAAATAGGGTCGACAGCTTTCTTATTGAGGAATACGGACAATTGTTCTAATTGCTCTTTTCTGAAGAATAAACGCCCTTTGAAAATTATAATTGTAGCTGTTTCCCCAAAACTGTATGCTGTACCGTAACCTTGACTCTATCAGCGCATAGTAAACCAACTTCAGAGCTTCTAAACTAACTTCATCCCTGAAAGTTCTTAGTGCATAGCACGCAGATGATATAGAAGAATCAAGTGCTACTAATTCTCTTTTCCAAATTAATAAATCATCTATATATATCCCTAGAAACTTAACTTCCCTAACAAGCTCAACCTTAACCTTATTTAATTCTATGTCCATAGTCCCGGTATCTTTATTACGTGCTGTCGTTTTAAATAACATGATATTCGTTTTCTTTGCGTTTATTATAAGTTTATTCGCAGAAAACCAAGAATGAAAAACAGCTAGAGCGGCATTAACTGCATCGTTAAGCGTTTGAATGTCGTTAGCTGAAACTATTGCATTTGTGTCATCTGCAAAGACTATTAATTTTATGTCGGGTAATATTTTATTGAAATAATTTATGAGATCATTAGTGAACAGAATAAATAATTAAGGTCCTAAGATTGATCCTTGTGGCACACCAGCTGTGATATTGAGCATGGATGATTTGTAACTTTTTTTACACCCATTCGATTCGGTTTTTTCAATTTCGACAAACATTTTCCTATTTTTCAAATACGAAGAAAACAGTTGCAAAGCTTTACCTCTTACACCGTAATACTCAAGTTTTTTGATGAAGTCTCCGCAAACGACCACGGGGAGGGTACCAAACCCAGCGACGACAGCATTTAGCTCCATAAGGAAGACATGGAGTTCGTCGGGAGCTCTGGTCGGGGACAGGTAGATGCCTACCACTGCAATGTCCCCGACCCGTGCTGCCACGCAACCCCGTCCCCTCGTAACGGCCTCGAGGGACGGGGTATCGGCGGCGGCCGACGAAATTAGCGTCACCGAGCCGTCTAGGTCCTGAACCCAGCGGGGATGGACGTAGTACGGCTCGGAGACGACGGCGACATTGATCGACCACTGCGCCATGCTCTGGAGCAACAGATCCTGAGCGGGGGCGCAGTGGTTGATGTTCGCCTGGAGGAGACGTAGTGGTGTCCTTATTGACATTTCATTACAGTCTCCTCCCGAGCCCCCTGTGAGGGCACCGCCGCACGTCCATCCACCCTGACACCCTCGCCGCACCGCGGTGAGGGTGTCAGGGTGGATGGACCTGACTTTGCCCTTGGCCTTGGCGGGGGGGTCGCAGGACCTGCCCCCAGCCCGGTGGTCGGCCGGCTTGCCTGCAGCCGCACATGCGTAGCAGTGCGGCTTTGCACGGCATTCGACGGCCTTATGCCCGGGCTGTCCGCACTGGTGGCAGCGGGCACTACGGTCCTCTGCGGCGCAATAGGCCCCCACGTGGTGCCCCACGTGACAGCGGTAGCACTGCAGAGGTCTGGGCTCCAGCAGCTTTACCTGGACCGAAACCCAGCCCACCAACAGCCTTCGGCCCTCGGCCGTGATGGCCTTGGCCGCCGACGCGGGGCAGCTCACCGTGACGGCTCGCATGCCTGTGCTGTCAGCGCGGATGGTGCCCGACCGGACCTGATCGGTCGTGCACCCTCCCGCCCTGACAATGGCGGCCACCACCTCTTCCACCCTGACAGAGTCGTCCAGACCCATTATGCGCATGTCCATGCTTTTGGTGGGTCTGGACACTCGGGGCTCCTCGACGTCCAGGGACGCCCTGATCCTTTCGGCCAGGGCGTCGGCGAGCTCTCCGCTGTCTGCCCCAGGGACCTCCAAAATTCGGGCCCCGGTCGCGGTACGCCTCATTCGGAAGCCCCCGGAGGCTCCGTACTCGTCGAGGTGGCCCACCACCGCCTGTTTCACCTTCACCATGACTACATCGTAGTTCACGCCCTTCTTTTCCGCAGCTGGCTGTAGTGTGATCACTACAGCTGCGGAAGTCGGGGCGCAAAGACGAGCAGCCATGGCCCCTTCTTGCGCTCCTGTCGCCGCTTGCGCTTTTTAGCCGCCGTTGCCACCTTGCTCGCCTTCTTCTTGGCGCCGACGACCGTCCACTCGGCGCCAGGAGTCTTCGGGCGGAGAAGGCGGCAGGCGCGACCTAGTCGCCGCCGCGGCGGGACGCCCCGTCAGCTTAGTGGCAGCCGCCACCCTGCCCTTCGGGGGAGGGGCAGGCTTCCCCTGCCGCTGCTGTTGCTTTGCCACCTGGGCCGGCCTTGCAGGCTCCGACGCCGCGGCCGCGCGCCTGTCTTGCCCCGACGGGCCTTCCTTAGGTGCTGCAGTCGTCGTGGCCGCAGCGACGGCGGCATACGACGCCGTCTTCTTCTGGCCGGAGGCCGCGAGAAGGGGGCGCAGAACAATGCCCTCCAGGACGGAGAGCTGGCGCTGGATGTGCCCCTGGAACTGCTGCTGCTGCTGCTGCTGCTCCCTGAAGGCAGCCAGCTCTTGCCGCAGCAGAGACACAACCTCGCCTTCCGCCTGGGGCGAGGGCCGGGATCGGCCCTGTTCCTGCCTGCTCCCCCTTTCGGGACGAGAGCCCTGGAGAGCGGCCACGGCCGCCTCGAGCCGGTCAAACCTCCCGCTGAGGGTGCGCTCGTAGGGCTCGAAGACTCCTCCACCTCCTTCCCGTCTGAGTTGAGTAAAGACGCGGCATCTGAGTTCGACGCCGCGTCTTCACTCACCTCTCTGAGGCCGAACCTACGGCCGACCTCCACCGGCGTCGCGGACGTGCTGGGAACTGGTTCCAGGGACTCCGCGCTGCCGAATCGTGAGCCACCCTGGCTCTGTGCGTCCACGGAGGATGGAACAGGGTCCGAAGACGCGAGGCGATGGTTGCCCCCCCCAGAATACGAGGGACAGCCCGAGCTCTGCTCGGGGAGGGATTCTCCTGCAAGCAGGTACCCTCCTGGGGTAGTTATTTTTTTGCCATTCGCGTTCATGATGTGCTGACCACAGCTTTGCCTTTTTTGAATGGGGTGGGGTCCCCATTACACGTTCGCCATCCTGGTCATGTCTGCTGAACAGACACGTACAGGAGGCGAACCCTATCTCTTCAAAATCGCTGTCCAGAAAGCGCCAACAACTGTTGGTGCCAGCGCTCCTGGACAGCGCACCCTCCGGGTGGTCCGACTGGACTCCGCCGTGTGTTCCTCTTGGTCTGGTCTCTCGCTTGAGGCCTTCCGGCATGAGTAGCTCTACCGGCATAGCCCTCAAGGTCACTGAGACACGCAAGCCCCACCACGACGACAACGTGGGAACACGGTTGGTGGGGAAACACTGGCAACATCTGAGGACTGTGTTACTATGGACATCATAAATAACATCTTTTGTTCCATGACTTTTAAAAAAAAATCATAACATTTTAGTTCATCACATTTTCATACAAAAATAAAAATATTTAAATTAAACGTCCTAAATATTACTAAGTCTATGCATAGCGATAGTACGAGTATTATAGCGAAGGTGAGTAGGTTCGGGCGGCGGTGTGCATGATGCGCTTGCGTCGCGTCATAAAGACTGAGGTAGCTATAGCAAAATACAGAGTTGAAATGAGTTACACAGATCAATGAAATATTGAAAGTTTGATTTTGGAAAATTAATTACTTTTTGTAATAAGTCTTAGAACAAAAGTTGTTGTTTATGATGTTAATAATACAATCCTGCAAGGTTGTTAGTGTTTTACAAATAATCCTGTATATGTACGCGATAAAATTAAATACTACTGAACGGATTATTATGTAATTTTTACCCATTTAATAAACCAATTTAACAAAGACAGGTTGATTCATGAGGAAGTGTATTTATAATACATGCATAATTATAATAGTAGAAAAATCTGAAAATTTGTATTAAATAGTAATTTCACTGTTCTAATTACAATAATTTTGTTATGATTTTTACTTTTCAATCGAGTCAAAGAACTACTTAATGATAAAAAAAAAAAATTGTAAACACACAACACAGATATTTTAGTACTTAATTATAAATCGTGATAATGTACGGTCCACCAATGCCCTCACAAGCGGATTATCTTACCTTCCGGCCACCACACGTAGAATGCTGTTGGGGTTGCTACGGAGTCTGTTCAGCAGTGAGGCCGCTTTCTTCCTAAGCACAGCATCAAAATTGTCAGTGCGTGCCTCGACAAACATTGTTGACGTACTACAGAACTGAGGCAGACGCAACAGCGCCCTAAATGCATTATTGTATTGGATTTGCAGAGCATAGCACACACAGACACAGGATTTTTGGGCGCAATCTTATAGCTACAGACGATTTCGGCTATATTTGTATTATTCATGCCAAACTTTACAAAGTTCTCTAGATAATAATTATGGAGATAGTAGGTACCTGCTTTTGTAAGCTAAGCCTTCCATCCATATTTTGATAAGTTGTGTCCGGAACCAACCACTTAGAACATAGATTGGCGTACCCAACATAAATCTATCAAGCCCTTTATCGGATGAAATAATTCCTGTAATAAATATGGTTAGGTCCGCTTTGAAGGACAGAACCGGAACCTAGCTATAATAAGATATGCTATCATTAATCACGTTAAATGTATACTACCATTTTGCTTGCTTACATAAAAACATATTTGCTATGGAAAAAAATATCTTTAAATAAATATTTAAAAAAAAACTATTATACGAGACGAAGTTTAAAAAATATCTATAAAAAAAAACATCTGAAAATACACAGCGCTAAATTCGATACTTAAATAATTTGAATATTTCGAATTATAAATTCAAGTACAGTGTTTAATTACAAGAAAATCACATGCGATGGTAAAGTCATATCCTTGGACGCAATGACGACCCAGAAGTACAAAGAGATTCGACCCCAGCCGAACTGGGAAGATGGTTAGACAAAGAAAAATAAGAAGTACAGTTTTCTCTTTTCTGGGACGCCATGGCAATGCTGCTAGTTTGCGCAGCCATGAAATTACAAACTGTTATATGTATGTACCATCAAAGATACTTCCGTCAGACCACCGCTAAGTTCATTTTTGCTTGCACTCGGACCGAAAACTTTATAGGGTTTACTTTGACGCCGCGCTGCAGGATTCAAGCGAATTTTTTTTTTTAAGTTTTTAGCAGAAATGACCGAGGTAGTACCACACCTGGCCACTGTTGGCTACAAAGTCAACTATACATTTATTGACGTCATGATTTGGCTACGCTGCTATGAGCCTCAGTGAAGTACAGCCCAAAGAGCATCAGTTTATGTATGACCTCCATCTATACAAAGTGGTTTGCAAATATTTGAAAATAAAACATACAGTTTGCATATTATATACAATTAGAACAATACCAAATAAAAATGCACAACCATTAAAATAATGAATAATAATTAAACAAAAACAATTTAAACCCATTCTTTGTATATTCATCTCACCTCAAACCGCCAAACCCCCATATCTTTGGCACAACTACCCCCATAATTTCATGTTAGTTCCACATATCACACAAGCCGTCTGCCCGAGTTATACGTCATA
This sequence comes from Mythimna ferrago, assembly GCA_910589285.2. NCBI lineage: Eukaryota > Metazoa > Arthropoda > Insecta > Lepidoptera > Noctuidae > Mythimna > Mythimna ferrago. Next base: position 1,196,170 of record OU342689.1, read on the forward strand.
TAAATATGACAAGTTGTACCATGACGTCACAAAGCCACAAAATGGAATTGGAATGTCGTAACGAGCGACAAGCGACGCTGGCCGTGTTGTGGCCGACAGAATAAAGTGTACAGTGTGTTGAAACTGGCATGCAATTCGGTTTAAGTTTGTATTTTTCTTCCTCTTGTGTTCCTTTATGTGAGTATGTGGTAAGATGGGTAAGCGGACGGAAATTTTTGTGTATTACGTTTGAGACTTAAAAAAAGGATAGTAGGTTTGTTTGGATTATAACGTCTTGTTTACGATTCCACTATATGTGAGTTTAATGACTTGTTTTTATAAACGTAGCTAAGAATGGCTGTATGCTTTGCCTTTTACTTAACAGTTGTCGATTTATTCCTAAAAAACCTATTCTTTTATTTATTTACTTTGTTACAGGTACTCCCTGCACTAACAGTCGAGTGCTTGACTGCAATCCCTCCTGATGGTAAACAGTGATGCAAACATTGATGGTGAATTGCACTAGTTAAGAGCCTATTCAATCTTGCCTTGAAGATACCTAAATTATAATCGGATGGGAAGATCACTGCAGGCAGATTGTCAACATAGCCTCAAAGCTAAATTATTTTGAAACAAAAACTAAATGTTTTCACACAATTACAATCACATAACTTATCAATAATTGATTACCAAAAGCAAAGGCTGCTTAATTACAATTTGACGATACTCCGTATAGGCTCAATACGACCCCAAAACATCATATTAATGTACCGTTTCCGAACAAATAAGTATTTCAATTTCCAATACACACAACCCATACAACGGAACTCGACACCTAACAACCAAATTACAATTTCGCTCCAATCTAAAAACAAAAACGAACTGGCAATCCAATCTATAAAACAAATGAACGAGCATAAAACTTAATGTTATAGGTACGCATGGCCTACAGTGTATTTGTGTAAAAAAGGCGGTGGCATTTTAGATTTTTGATAGGCCATCTATGCAGGTGCGGTGAACAGACATCAGCAATCTTAACTATAATAATACAGTATGCATAGCATACGATGACCTCAATTTATTTACGAGAACGTCACTTGCTCATTCTATGCGATTTAAGAGACTGCTTTTCCACTCGCCTACGCGACGAAAAGGCAACGCGAAAAAAAAGAGATAACGCCTGAAAACTCTGTTAGCATTCGGTAATTCCGTGACTTACTCGAAAATTTTACAAAACTTGTTCCAGGAAATACGCGTTTTTTTTTAAACCTTTAAGTTTTTGAAAAAAAATTGTCGTCATTTGGAATCTGGATAAAATTTGCAAGGCTTCTATTGTTATACTTTTTTTTTTTACTTTTTTAATATTTGGGTAAATTAGCAGATTTTCAAAGGTCCGCACTGGATTAGTATTACTGAAATTTAAAAATTGATTTCAATAGAAGCCTACATAATATCTACAAGATACTGTGTTTGCAAAATATCTAATGGAGAATGTATAATAACGTCATAATCGCGTAAGAGCATGAAAAACAGTGAAAATGTATGTTGAGTTGCATCCTCTTACGAGCCAACAGCCGTCAACGATTCTGCCTAACAACTGTCGAATCAGGTGCCTCCAAACTGAATAGAGCCACATCATTGCCTCTCAGTCACAGACTGTGGTATCAATAGTGGTATCACCGGTACATCCATATCTCCTGTCACGCTGAAGAGGGGAGTAGTAACAGCATTACAAGCGTAAGTACCCAGTGCAATGACGAGTTGAGTGCTTTAGAGTTTTTTAAGAAAAATTATATCGCCAAAATTAAGTGGCAAAGGACAGGGCACATTGCTCAACAGATGGTCGTTGGGGCTTGACGACCACGTACCGGAAGACGTAGCGTTGGAAGGTCTCCCACAAGTTGGACCGATGACCTGGTAAGGGCTGCGGGAATCCGATGGATACGAGACACACTGGACCGTTCATTGTGGCGACACTTGGGGGAGGCCTATATCCAAAACTGGACGTCTTTCGGCTTGATGATGATGCAAAATTATATTATTACTAAAGCAAATAAACACCAATGACGCTGTAAGGGCTTCTCAGGCCCTTGACCAGTTCATTTATATAGATCTACATCGCTAAATTTTGATTGTTTTAATCCCGTGGAGGATCGATCCGGTACATAAAATACTATCGATTTGTAAAGATAAAATTAAAAAATAAAGTACCTTTAAAACTCGTATTAATTTACTTATGTACGAAATTAGTTTCTTTAAGAAAATGACCTGTAGGTAGTATTCGGCGTTGCGTAAAAACTACCTACAGGTCATTGGACTCGCTCAGCTGACGTTTTCTCAAAGAAATTAATTTCGTACATGCGTAAATTAATACGAGTTTTGAAAAAAACCGGCCAAGAGCGTGTCGGGCCACGCTCAGTGTAGGGTTCCGTAGTTTCTAGTCCGTCACAATAAGTGTACCCACTTATGAGTTTAAAAAAATGCTTGCATATACGATTACACTACAAACTTAGTCCAGAAATTATTTTGTAGAACCCTTTTGTCTTTTTTGTACAAAAACTGTTCTTTCCATCAAGTTCAAAATAATTTTCCTAGAAAGTCCTTATAAAGTTCTACTTTTCAGATTTTTTTCATATTTTCTAAACTTATGGTTCAAAAGTTAGAGGGGACACACATTGTTTTTTACTTTTGGAGCGATTATTTCCGAAATTATTGACATTATCAAAAAATGATTTTAGTAAACCCCTATTCATTTTTAAATACCTATCTAACAATATATCACACGTTAGGGTTGAAATTAAAAAAAAAATCACTTCCCACTTTACATATAGAGGGGCTAACCCTAATAAAACATTTTTTTCCAATTTTTATTTTACCACTTTGTCGGCGTGATTGATATACATATTGGTACCAAACAGCTTTCTAGTGCTAACGGTCACAGAGATTAAGCGAGGACGGACAGACGGACAGACAGACGGACAGACAGACATGGCGAAACTATAAGGGTTCCTAGTTGACTACGGAATCCTAAAAAGGTACTTTATTTTTTAATTTTATCCTTACAAATCGATCAGGTATCGGATCGACCCTCCACAGGATTAAAACGATCAAAATTTAACGGTGTATATTAAATAATAGTAGTGAAGCCAGAATTCCCCACCTCACTCCACATTCTCGCTGACAGGAGTTTGAAAATGTTCTTCCCCATTTGACATGGGTAGTTAATCTAATTAGCATTCCAATAAGACAAGATCGATGTAGGCGTGGCAAAGGCACCCTCTTACTGTAACTTTTTCCATAGCGCTTAGTAATCAAATCAGAAGCTTTAGAGAGGTCTATGCATTTTACAATAAAATAAAATTGAACCAAAAGCTTTGTCGATTTGTACGGATTCTCGAACCGGCATTTTAATTCGTTGCTCGAATGTCACAATGGTGCCACAGAGTAGTGACAGTCAAAAGGATAAGTCGTAAGGCGCTGCGCAAATGTAAACACTTTTAGTTTTCAGTTACCGACATCGAACACTTTTTGATCTTTATAAATATGTTCTAAGTGGAAGAAACTAGATACAAAAAATGTTTACGTATGCGCAGGGAGTGGATGATTTCATACTGGTTCTAGAGAGATCAAATAATCATCGGTAGTTTGCGCCCTGCCTAAAACTATCTTCATAGTCTTTGATTTGCTGAAAGACCCAATTTCTGATATGGAAATGACTGCAAAATGTTGAAAATTTGTCAAGTGTTAGCTGCTATGGTCAGTTGATGAATATTAAATAGTTAGCTGTTCGCGTCAGTAGACAAGCGTTTCATTTTTGTAACGTTGATAATTTATTTACACAAACCTGAGTGGGTGTTCCATTAATTTAGCGAAAAATAGGCGCAGATTTTGCGTGTGAAGCTTCTGTACCTTTTTATCCATTGTTAAGCCGAATAAAAAGGGTTTTCGGGTGACAAAATGGCTTCAAACTGAATGGCTGTACAACTAACAGCGTGCGAGCTGGGGTTACTACTATTGTCCTCGGAATGTGTTCATTATTTTATACAAAAAATTGCCAGTTTTTTTTTTGTAACAAAGGTAATAAAGAACTTGTTGAAAAATAGCAAGAATACTTAGAATATGAAATATATATATATTTTTAATGATATAGGTAAACCAGTGCTTGACTGCGTCCCACCTGATAGTAAGCAGTGATGTAATAATTGATGGCGAAGCGCATTAGTTTATTAAAAGCTTAACAACTCTAGTCTTGAAGACACCTAAATTACAATCGGATAGGAAGACCGTTATAGCAGGCAAATTACTCCAATAGTTCCAAATGCCATCGCCAACCATATTATTGCTTACCATTAGGTGAGATGGTGGTGAAACGCGAGCCATTAAAAGTACCTATATAAATAATGTCAATCATCATCATCATATCAGCCGAAAGATGTCCACGGTTGGACATAGGCCTCCCCTAAGCGTCGCTACAATGACCGGTAATGTCAATATTGCTATAATTAATATGATCCAAAGAAAATATATTACTTTTCGACGCTGTCATCAATTTGACCGGTATTTACGTCCCCAAAATCCCTTTTAAAACGGGCTGACAACAGGAGACCTGGGACACAAACGTATATTAAAACAGTTACACAAGGGATGTTGACATAATTGTCGTGTGTAGACACGGCCGTTTATTTAAGCGGCAGCCCCATCAATCTTCATCGACGGGACGCACTCGATTGACAGGGAAAGCGCGCAATGAATACAAATGAACTTACCCTTAAATTTGTGGTACAAAGTGAAAGATATTAAGATTTTTTTTTACTTTTTTAAAGAGGAAATAAAGAAGGAATATATTGATGTGGAAAATAGAAGAAAACTATTTTACCCATTCCGTTGAACAAACCTAAGGTTACCCGAAGTGAAAAAAATCAAAGTGCTTTTTCTAAAAAGGTTTTGTTCACTGAAATCAACTTATTCCGTTTCATTCGGTATTAAACAAATTGTATATTGATTTCCGTAGACATTCATTTAAGTATTTGCTAACATTTTTTTTTTTTCATCACTGGTAGGTTGGCGCTTGATTACCTACTATCTCCCCTGACGGTAAGCGGTCGGCGATGTAATACGCTTGCTTAGAAGTAACCTATTCAGTCTTGATTGAAAAAATCTTATATTTTAAGAATATAAAAAAGAAAAATCAAATTTTACAATTTATTGCTTCATTAGTTGATTGACTGGTAAAATATTCCTCCAGTTTTATGTCCATCTTTGTAACTTTGTACATCTCTACTTAATTATATATTACAAAACGCAAAATACAAATAACTTTCCAGGGTCGGTTTATTTATTCGCTAAATCCTCCTAAATCACACAACAGATCTTGATGCTGTTTTCACAAGTAGAAAGAATGATACATGTGTTAGGTTCGTCTACAAGAACCCGTGCAAAACCGAGGCTTTCCGCTACTGAAGTCTAAATAAATAAATATTTAGTGGAATTCTCTGACGGAGTCTGTGTTTCCTTATAGCTACAACTAAGAGGTCTTTAAGTCAAGAGTAAATAAGTTACTTCTGCCTAGAAGTGCTCTATCGTCGACCACATCATCGCTTACTATCAGGTGAGATGGTGGTCAAACGTGAGCTTACCAATAATTAAAAAAAAAAACATTCGCATGACTTAGACCGTGTTCCAGACACGGCGGTAGCTCCGCTCGCAGAAATCAGTCTTGGATGGAAATTACAGAGAATTTTCATTAGAATGGGCTCTTAACTGATAACACCCCATTTATTCCGCCAAAGTACCGTCTAATACATTATTGAAGAGCTTTCAGCTCTATGTTTAGCTCAGTTTTTGGTTTAGGCTAATGTTGTGCCGCAATTTCTCAGATTTCGTCAGAAGTATTTTACACTGAAGTAGATTTGTGCCTATGTACTTAGATTGCGGGTTTTCCCATATATTTCTCTGAAGTATACTAAGTACGTCGTGTTATTTTAATCAATATCTGTATATTTATTTATTTATTATATACTATATTGTAGTTGCATAAAGAAATATAACAAAGAAAAACTTATATCTGAAACACATACAATGATATATTACATGGTACATTATAATTATGGTATATTTGTTACTTCTTCATGCTCGAACGGCTGAACGGATTTCTTTGGGACTTAGTCTACCAAGTTTCGGGTAGACCATATCCTGAAATTGTACATAGAAAAAGACTTTTTATTCCGGAAGTGTGTTCCCTTGGGATGATTTTTTACAATCACGTGGGCGAAGCTGCTGACAGCAGCTAAACGTGACACACAAACGTCCTCGATGTCGGAAAACAAGTGATAGAACTTTAATGGAGTTGGGCAGGATACACAAGGCAAGGTGGATGGTGAAGTAGGCGGTGACCAAGTGGCGTCCCCACCAATACCACAAAAAACATCTGGCGGTACCGCCCAGCCCGTTCCATCATCAAACGACGGGACGTACAGCAGTCCGCCCCGGTACATGGTGGATTGGATAACTCACTATAAGTGAGCTAAGAGCATCATCAGTAGTGATGAACTTGTCGCCTCAAAACTCCAGTCTTGAGCATCGACGCTGAGTTGTTAGAATGTTGTTAGATGTACCCAGCAGTAGTCGTAATCGAGCTGCGGACGACGATGTTGATGATTAAATCTGACGACGCAATCCAGTTTGGGCGTGTTACAAATCTTTGAAATTCCCGGTTTTTCTCTACTATAGTACACACAATATACCTACATTTTTTTGTTGTGAGAAATTATCAATTGACTTCCCCCGCTCTATAGTGGAGGCGAGAGGGCGTGACTATTATTATCTAAAATCCACGTGTGTCCTCCAAACAAAACCCGCGGTCCTCGAACGCAAGGAGTAATTCTTTTGAGTTCTAGGACCGCGGGTTTCCTTTTCGGAAATTCCCCATGGCCCTAATGGGCAGCAGTTCTGCTGGGCCCCTAGAGTTACACTACGCGACGTTCACGACTCGGGCTCAGTCCGGACGTCGAACACACATTATATACATAAGAATCACTCTATCTATTGGTAAAAACCGTATGTAAACCTGATTAATAGTTTTTGAGTTCATCGCGAACAGAGATTTTATTACTAGACTCCAACTTTCAAATAGCCTGTATAAATGCCTCGATTAGTCTTCACAAGTAGAAACTCGATAAAACTTAAACAGAACCGTATAAATCACCAGACGGCGTTGCGTAGATATTCCGCCAAAATAGATAAAGTGTAGAACAAGTTGACTCGCGCAGATCTAGGTAGCTACGCGTCAAGTATGGGATTATGGTACGGGAGAGTAGTTGTTTGTGACAAGGCATGAGAAAGAAACGGAAAGAAAACATCATGAGAATACGAAAACTATTTGTACTGTTCTAACAATTAATACAGCTATTCTGTTGAGACCGATGAGCCTATTAGTCCATACCTAATCAAGTCAAAGTCAAGCCCAATAAAAAATCTTTTTTCTTTCTTTCTTTTCTTTCTTTTTTCTTTTCTTTCTTTTCTTTCGTTTCTTTGTTTTCTTTCTTTTCTTTCTTCTCTTTCTTTTCTTTCTTTCCTTTCTTTTCTTTTTTTTGTTATCTTACCTTATTTTCTTTCTTTTCTTTTTTTTGTTATCTTACTTTATTTTCTTTCTTTTCTTTTTTTTTTGTTATCTTACTTTATTTTCTTTCTTTTCTTTCATTTATTTGTTTTCTTTCTTTTCTTCCTTTTTTTCTTTTCTTTCTTTTCTTTCTCTGCTTTCTTTTCTTCCTTCTCTTTCTTTTCTTTTTTTCCTTTCTTTTCTTTCTTTATTATCTTACTTTAATTTCTTTATTCTTTCTATTTGTTGTATTTTCTTCTATCTTCCTTTCTTTTTTTTCCTTTCTTTCGTCCTTTTTAGCGTTTCGTACCCAAAGGGCAAAACGGGACCCTATTACAAAGATTCCGCTATCCATATGTCTGTCCATGTCTTTGTCTGCTCGTCTGTCCCCAGGCTGTAACTCATGAACCATTATATCGTTACCGTATCGTGTAACTGTTGGACAGATGACATTTTCACAGATGATGTATTTCTATTGCCGCTATAACAACAAATACCAAAAAAAACAGAATTAAATAAATATTTAAGGGGACTCCCAAAAAATAAACGTAATTTTTATGCTCGTTTTTTGCTACACCCATTATGCACGAGTCCCACTCAGCCAAATTCTTTCTTTATTTGTCTCCCTCTTTTTTTCGTTCAAACCAGTATACGTTTTTGCTAGTGACGTGTGATACACTAATAATCTGCCTAGCGTTTTCTTAATTAAGTTAGGGTCGGTTTGCAGTCCAGCCAGTTCTAGCTATTAATATTGGGAGCGACTGCATATCTGACCTCCACAACTAAGTTATATAGTAAAACAAAACTTTTTGATATGACTGATGTCAAATTTCTTAGCTTCTGACTAGGTATTCGTAATAACTGTCAAAATTAAAAAACTAAGACCGAGACTCACGGTTTAACGTGCTGTCCAAAGCACGAAGGAATTTCAGTATGCTAAAGTAGTCACCCATCTACAAATCGCCTTCAACAAGCTTTGCTTTACCTTGGCGATGGTTATTATTATTTTAACCACAAGCTCAGCTCACCCCGGAACATAGGCAAAGAAGGAACGGAAGTGAGTTTTAGGCCCGTATTACAGAACGTCACTCAAAACTCGAGCGTTACTTAAAACTAGATTCAAGCCATTTGATTGGTTGAAACTAGTTTTAAGTAATGCTTGAGTATTGAGCGATGTTCAGTAATACGGGACTTAGTCAGTAAAATTCAGATACGCCCTTCCAATCCGCCCACTGGTGGCAGATGTCATTAGACGATTTCCCACCTAAAAAAAAATCTCTTCAACTCTCCGTGTGAAGATCATCCGCAATGATGCGCTCGTCGAGTCGAAGCTTCAAAGTCTTGAGCATCGACGCTGTTACTAGTCTGTCGATTTCCTATTAAGTACAGCGTTGCGCTGCCAGTAAGATGGACATCCCACCCATATGTTACAAAACGTTTTTGGAACACATTTACTATACTCACAGCTAAAGAGTGAAATGAAATCTGTGTTCCCTAATAGTTTGGAGGTACGCGGAACAGAGAGAAAAGTCCCGCAGACCTCCGTTGGAAAGAGACGATCCTCCGGCTAGGGTCTGGTGGGCAATTGCCAGATAGTTGATTTCGGGCTGTCGTATATATTCAAATCGCACGGAAGACTTTACTTGCGGGGTGCAGGATTTCTATTCTTCGTAGTTCTTATGTGGTGCCATAGATGTCGCTACATCACTCCCCTCCGGAGATTGGACAACCACAACAACAACTTAGGGGTATTTAAGCCAAGAATGAATTGGTTACTTTAGAGTTTGCGTGCTCCATCGTCGACCACATCATTGTTCACTGTCCGGTGAAATAGTGGTCAAACGCGAGCCTATCTTCTTCTTCCTGCCCTTATTCCATATTACTTGGGGTCGGCGCAACACGTTTTCTTCTTCTTCTATTCTGTCCTGTCACCCGTCAAACTATCACTAACTCCCTTTTCTTTCATATCACTTCTCACACAATCCATCCATTTTTTTCGGCCTTTCTCTCCCTCTCCGTCCATCTAAATGTATACTCAGAACTCTTTTAGTAATATGCGCTTCATCCCTCCTCTTCACATGACTATACCAAGATAACCGATTACTTTTCAACTTTTCAGTCACTGGCGCCACTTTCAAACTTCCTCTAATATACTCATTTCTCACTTTATCCATTCTCGTCACACCACAAACGCGAGCCTATTAATAACAATATTTTTTTTAAAAATCGTTTAAACGTATACAAGCCTATTGAGCGTACGTAGACAAAAATAAAACGAAGAAACCAACATATTATACTTTTCAAACCAAAGCGTCTTAAAACGGTCAAATTTATTCTATCCCTTTTCATGGCCAATAGAAAAAGCCCTTTCCAGCTCCAATTTTCTAGATAAGTGCGTCTGCTATCCCCAAAAAATAAGCCTATCTTTACAACTGAACATATTACCGTGGCTTCGCATTTGTAGACACTTAAGACCAAAAAAGGGAATTTTCTAAGCCCTCTCTTTCAACTTGTCCCATCCACCAATAGAGTCACAGGATTACAAACACGCTCACATATGTACTTGTGTACTTCTGAGTGAGACAAAATGCTCATTGAATTTCATAAGGCGCCGGATTGCAAACCGGACGAGAAGCACCTTTATTCTTGTTGCAACTTTGTTTTATTCGCAGTATTTTGTCTTCTATAATGGGACTTAGTTCTTTTTTGGAGTATACAAATAAGTTATGTTTTGTGTTCTTTAATAGTTTCTGGGACAAAGGGAATTTGAAGTTTCCTGTGATTAAATGTTGGCTGGAGTATTTATTTAAGGAAGCTTATTTCTGCAACTGTTCTTTAGAGAGTCAAGACTTCTATTGCACATTTCTTTTCTTTAATATTGTTCATCAAATTTTTCTGATTTGAGCTACACAAAATATCGTCAAATACTTGCACTTACTGGAGAGGTCCACTTAAATCTGTGTGGTTCTTTATTATTATTATTTAGAAGATAAGGGGCTATGCATCACCCATAGTGTAGGGGATGTAGTCACTGCGACCTAAAAGATCTATTGTGTCTCGCCACCTTGTGTGGTTCTTTACTCAAAATATCATCTCAGATCCAAATCTTTATAGCTCTCTTATGATTTGACCATTACATTTTGCATTAAGGACTTTAAAAGTTACTTTGCCGTCTGATTTTGTTAAGATATTTCTTCTCATGGAGGTTTCCTAGCTGACTAACTAGGAAACGCCGGCTTCATCTAATTTAAATTGACCGAAAAATTGACGTATAAAAGTGTTTTTAAAACTTAACAAAGTACATTGATCATTTACGATTATGACTTTTAAAAAAAGACAAAAAGTTTTCGACATGCAAATGGATTCCGTCAATTTAAGAATAAATGACAGGGCAAAGAGACTGTTTAACAAAAAAATTCAAAGCATAAAAAATAATAGGTTGAATATTATCAAATTCATATTTGATTTCCAGGGAGACAAATCTATATTAACCTGAAATTTCCATATTTCCCTGATGACTGGTTTAAGTCCTAATATAATGAGGTCAGCAGTGCTACCACGAGTTTTTAACGCAGTCCATTTGACGAGCTAAACTATTAAAAAAATGGAGCTATACAACATTATTTTTAGTTTATGCGAAACTTGAATATAGTTTGTTTTTTTTTTTTTGAGGCTGGCTCGTTTGTGAGGCAGCCTGGCCGTCCATGAGGATTTCCCACTCCTGCCGAAAAAAAAAAAAAAAAAAAAAAGAATATAGGTAGTTTGTTCACCTATGTTATATTTTTTCCAAAATTATTTTTGAAATGTTGGACACCACCGACACTAAGTACAACACAGGTCACGGCCAGGCATAGAGGGCATTAAACGCCAGCAAACAGCTGGATGCAAGAGCAAAACCACCCCTCAGTCGCTTGGATAGACTGGTTATATTTTTGCTGACATAAAAGATTGTAACTTTGTAATTTTTCATAATATAGTTATGAAATTTTGTACATAGATTTTTAACATAAAAATACTAGACACGTGTGTGGCTTCGCATATACTAAAGTTAATTTTGTGTATAACTCCATCTCTCTTTCTCGCTTGAACTAGTGACCTTTTAACATATCATAGTAAGTCCCCAGTATCTCTAGATCAGGGCTACCTTTAACATTTCTATCTTTTTTACCTGAACAAAACCGAGTACCCTCTATAACAAAGCTCTAACGAGTTACAACTAGTAACGTAATAGTAACTACAAAACCCGAGGGACACAAACCATATCTCCAAACGTAGCCTATTTTTGTCATAAGTTTTTGCTCACGAGTCCCTGTTGGGCGCCAGTTAGCGGAGCACAACAATAATTTGTAAAGATTACGAACAACAGGTGCGGCTAACGATACACCTTTGTGTTTATTATTATGCCTACCCACCTTCGGGCATAGATTATTATTATCGTGCGTGTACAGTCTGTATTTATTTAAACAAAGTTAGTATTTTAATAAACTGAGCTTAGCGCTAATACTGTTAAATGTTATAAAGGTTATATAAATAACATTTTGTGATCAACATTTTAATTTAATATGTAAATTCAACCGATTAAAATAGCCTATATTTAATGATAATCTTTATTACATTTGAATATGCAATGTTCATTTTGGTCAAAATGAGATCTTTCAAAATAAAATGGTTATATAACAGCCTACATACCTAGCGTACCTATAGTCAAGAGTCTCTTACCCACGAGGAAGATCACCTATGAGGTGGACTAACCAGATAAAGGCGGCAGTAAATGGCTCATCATCACTATACGAATGCACGAGGAAGGCGAGTGGCGGCGTGTTGTGAAGCATGCCACCAACACCTGAAGTGATGACCACGACCACTTTGTCAAGAGTGATACCGACAAGGAAGATACTTTTGATTAGAGGTATGTATTATGAGCAGTATGTTTTCAGATTATTTAAACAGTTTGTCATTTTATAGGAAGAAAAGTTTGTGTGAACTACGTTAATACATAGGCACATCTCCCTAAATGAAAAACTACACAACCTATTCGCTTGTAAAATTGCATGTTCAATGAGACACTCTTTTAATTACCAAATTCTATTAATAAACTTGATGAGTTGCTCTATTGAATTGCAAATAATACGTATTTTTTTTGTTGTTACACAGATTGATCTTACATAATATCATTTATTTTGTAAACGATACTATTATGGAGAACTCGGCCTTCTGTCATAATATTATGTTTTGGGTGTTATAGAAACCAATATTTTTAAGGCTATTATTTATTATTAAATATTGAAATGTAAATTAAATATATCTAACTGACTACGCAAACGCTGTTCAAATATCGAAAAAAATATGCGCGGTGTGGGTAAGAGAGTAAAAGATAGTCTGCAAGCAGTTCTTTCCAAATCTACCAAATATGCACATGATATGTCATAAAAATCAGTCAATTCGTTTTGGAGTAGTACGATAACAAACACTGTGACTCGAAATTTTATATATTTCGCAGTAAGATAGATGAAGCCGTAATATAGTTATATCCCTAGGGATATAATTATATACCGTAACATAGTTATACGAAAGCGATTCATTACTATCTCACTAGGAATGTAGTTATAAAACGGTCCAAGTTTAGTGATATACTTATATTACTAGATTAAGTTTAGTGAAATGGCTTTCGAAGTGTGCGGCGCAGGCGGCGCGCTTTATATTACTTTGAATGATTTTATACCAAATGAAAATTTGTCACTGAGAGAAATATGCCAAAAATTGTCGCGCTTTGGTGGCCAAGGTTATTTAAAATGTTCCTGTAAAAAATCGAATATATAGTGTTCTACTAAAAGATGTGCCTGTAAGAAGCATTCAGTGCTATGTAATTCTAGATGTCATGATTCCTCTTCTTGTCTGAACAAAAATTAAAATATATTTTTAAAGAAACCAAGATCTCAACTTGTTGATAAGAAATAAAGATATCTTAAAACTGTTTGGCTTTAAAAGATTTTTAATGTTTGATTAGTTTTAATTGTATTATTAATGTTTAAATTCCAAAAAATATGATCGTTTTAATTATAATTACTTTAATACGTGTTAATGTCACAAAGTATTGTAATTAACTGCAGGATACATAAAGTTGATTTAATAAAGATAAAACCAATAAAATTTTGTTTTATTCAATTATATATGGTAGATTTCTATTTCACTAAGCTTAATCAAGTATTGGGTCTGTCTCAAAAAAGTGGCACACTTTTGAATTTTTTTCAATTTTTCAAAAATGTTTGAGAATAAATAAGCTTTAATATACTACAATATTATGACAACATGATACAATAATTATGACTGTTTTGAGACAAACCCTAATATATTTATAACACTGAACTTAATCTAGTAATATAAGTATATCACTAAACTTCGACGGTTTTATGATTATATTCCTAGTGAGATAGTAATGAATCGCTTTCGTATAACTATGTTACGGTATATAATTATATCCCTAGGGATATGACTATATTACGGCTTTATCTATCTTACTGCGACATATACACGGGAGCAAGCTAACGGCCCTTTCACGATCTAGCCGCTGTGAGCGGTAGCCAAGCGGGGGGCGGCAAGCGGTAAGATCAAAAGTAGGTCATAGCGCCTCGCGGCCGTTTACCGATGCTACACCGCTCGCCGCGCCGCTCACCGCTAAGACCGAAGTCGAAACCAGGCTTTAAGGGAGGATAAAACTAGATCTATCAAACAACATGATAATTATATTTTCAGAAAACCACTTTATTGGAGTAGGCATTGAAGACGCCACAACAACTCTTCATCAAAGAACTGTCTCTTCTGAAACCCGCCTACTCTTCAAACAGATAAACACACAGATATTAGTCCGCCTTGTTCATACCTCCACGTCTGATTATACTTTCTCATTACACCTTACTTTACTTGTCTGTATGTGGAGCGATACCACGCTTATAGCTTGTATGGGAGTTTGGTTTAGTTAACGGAGGACATTTTTATTATTTCCGGGCATGGCTGGCATGGTATGAGCAGTGGTGGCCGAGTGGTAATGGTTCCGACTTACGATTTTTAGGTCGCGGGTCGGGTCCTGCCAGGCGCATTATTTTGTGTAATTTATTTCCTTACTACTGCTCTTAAAACTTTGAAGGAAAACATGAGGAAACCGGTATGTCTTAGAACCAAAACTTCGAAGACAAGGATTACGGGAATTCCTTCTAATAGAGAGGAGGCCTGAGTCTCAGTAGTAGAAACATTAAAAGGGCTGATGATGATGACGATGATGAAAATAATTGGCTAGACAGCATAACATAGTCAGACTTATAATGTTCCCATTCCCACTGCTGGGACATCTGTACTGTATGGGTTCAACGTGGTGGTGTAAGGCTCATTTACTCTTCCAGAGAGGAGGCCTGTGTTCTGCATTGGGAACATTAAAAGGCTGATTATACTATGCTTATCTTACAAGCTAAGCCATAAAGTTAGAAATCGAGATATCAGAAAAATCACCAAAGTACCTAAAGGACATAATGAAAACAATAATGAGCCTAAAATGGAAATTAAGATCACCAGGGAGCAAATGGTCAGAAATTGTCACGAATTGGTACCCTATACACAAAAAAAGGCGAAAGGGCAGGCCGGTCAAACGTTAGAGTGATGACATAGTTGCCACAGCTGGAATAACTTGGAACGGACTGGCAAGGGATAGAGACAAATGGAGAAAAATTGTAAATAAATTGTATCTATCAGGAAACACAGAAATGTAGTTTTTACTAACAAAACGAAAAATTATTAGATACTAGCTTTTGCCCGCAGCTTCGCTCGCGAACATAAAATATACCCTTTGTTACTCAAGAATAAAGCAGCTTCCTATAGGTGAAAGAATTTTAGCAATCGGACCAATACTTCCAGAGATTACCTCGTACAAACAAAAAAAACTTTACCTCCTTAAATTAGTGTAGATGTAAAATCTGTGTAAGAAATGAATAAAGCTATTATTATTATTACCTTAAAGGCTTCTGCGTAAAACAGTATTCTTAGTCCAAGGGTTTGGGCGTTGATGAGTCAGCGAGTAAGGCAAGACTTGTTTTATATATATGTATATATACTATGAGTTCTAAGCCGTCTAAAGAGGTCTAATGAGTCTCTACAGTGCCTACTAATCCTAAAAAGACAAGCCCCTCATTCAGACAACATAATGGTTTTTATGGCCAATACAGTCGCTGTTTCTACCCTAATGATATGCCCACAACCATGAAAACAAAGCACCTACCCTTATTACCATAGATTTAACCGACTTGGAAGAAGTCGTGTTCCGTGTAATACAGGCTAGGTACTTATTTACATAACGAGCGCTTATCGGGCACCATCGCTGCCTCACCCCCAAGCCCCATAGGTTAATAATCGTATAAATTCAATATTGGGACGCTCGACTCTACGAGTTTGGACTGTGGCCAATAGTAATGATTTGAGTGGGTAGACTGCGAACTTGGCATTTTTAAATTTTGCTTTTTTTATAATTAATGGGATCGCTTTATTCTTAACCTGCGTAAATTTGAAACTCCAAGAGAAGATAAATATACTTTGACCTTTAGCTTTAGGGTCAACTGCGGACTTTGATCTTTAACTAGTTGGTTACGGACTTGGAGTTTCAATGTAACGCAGCCTATGAATCTGCTTTTTTATTACTTCTTCTTCTTTTGTTATTACATTGTGTGTATCTACGAGTGTGTATGCCAAATAAAATAGTTTTCTTTCTTTCTTTCTTTTAGAATCAATCAACTCGTTTGACGATTTGAGCCCAGTAGATGGTTATATTAACAACAGCATCTGTGACAATATTTAAATTCTCCAAAATATGGTGTATGGGCACTTGGGACACTATAACCTACAATCTGTGTGGGTTGTGGTGGTAATGAAAGTAAGTAATTCAGGATCTGATCTATAAAACCTCATTTCGCCAAGTTGTATTTGCAACCGACCTACTAGGGTTCGCAACCGATTCTTTATATTTTACTATTGATGTATTTCTAATCGAATTTCCAAATACTACCGACCCCCCCGCCTATGGCTCCGCCTCCGCCAGCGGTGTCTGACGCGGACCGCAATAGCGACGACGACGATAATGCTCAAGAGGTGACCGAGGCAGAGATGAGAGTGGCGGTGCAAAGGCTGAGTGCCAAGAACGCCGCCCCAGGACCCGATGGCTTGCCTGGGAAAGCCTGGGTCCTGGCCATGGAGGCTCTCGGGCCTCGACTGAGAGGGCTCTTCAGCGCATGCTTGGAGAGGGGCCAGTTCCCACTTCGCTGGAAGACGGGGAAACTGGTCCTCATCGCGAAGCCAGGGCGCCCTGCGGACTCTCCGTCCGCGTACCGGCCCATTGTGCTGCTCAACGAGGTGGGCAAGCTCTTTGAAAGAGTGATTGCGAGCCGCCTCGTCGCGCGCCTTTCACGGGTGGGGCCGGATCTTTCGGACGGACAGTTCGGCTTTCGCAGAATGCGCTCGACAGTGGACCCCATCATGCCTGTGCAAGCCCTCACGACGGGGGATGCGGTGTCCCAGGGTAGGTGTGTCGTGGCAGTGTCCTTGGACATTGCCAACGCTTTCAATTCCCTGCCCTGGAGTACGATCCGGAGGGCACTCCGGTACCACCGGGTGCCCGAATACCTCTGTCGAGGCCTACCTGTCGGACAGGTATATTGTCTACCCCGGTCACCAGGGAGACTGGAAACGTCGGGAGATGTCGTGCGGTGTTCCGCAGGGGTCGGTACTAGGGCCACCCTTGTGGAACATCGGGTACGATTACGTGCTGCGGGGCAACCTCCCTGACGGGGTCAGCGTGGTCTGCTACGCAGACGACACGCTGGTTCTAGCGCAGGGAGAGTCATACCGGGCGGCGGCCGCTTTAGCGACACGCGGGGTTGCGATAGTCGTTGGTAGGATCCAGGAGTTGGGACTCGAGGTGGCGCTGCGCAAATCCGAGGCCATGTGTTTTCACGGTCGCGGCCGTCGGAACGCGCCACCGTCGGGTTCCCAACTAACGGTAGGAGGAGTTCGCATCGGCGTCGGGACATCGATGAGGTACCTGGGACTCATCCTCGACAGTCGGTGGAATTTCGTAGAGCATTTCCGACGTCTGGCTCCCAAACTCAACCGGACTGGGGCCGCTCTCAAGCGGCTCCTGCCCAACCTTGGGGGTCCAGACGCCTCCTGCCGGAGGCTCTACGCGGGGATCGTTCGGTCCATGGCCCTCTACGGGGCGCCGGTGTGGGCGCCGTCGCTGCAAAAAGCGACCGGCGGCCATTCTGAACGCCTGCCAGGGGGTCATGGCAATTCGGATGGTGCGGGGATACCGCACGATTTCCAGCGAAGCGGCGAGCCTTCTGGCTGGCCTACCACCGTGGGATCCGGAGGCAACAGTCCTTGCACACATGCACGACATGCGCGTGGAGATGCAACGCCGGGGTGAAAGTCCTCTGCCGCGACAGGTCACGGCATGGCGGACAGAGCTCCGGCGGGATCTCATGGTGGAATGGCGTCAGCGACTATCGCAACCCCGTCATGGGCACGCCACAATTATGGCGATAAGTCCCCTCTTTGAGGCGTGGCTGGAAAGACCTCACGGCGTCCTTACCTTCCGCATGACACAGGTCCTCACCGGAAATGGCAAGTTCGGGAGGTTCCTGTTCCGAATTAAAGCGGAAGTGACGCCCGGGTGTCGCCACTGTACGGAACGCCCGGAGGACACGGTGGAGCACACAATCGCGGTGTGCCCTGCTTGGGCGGAGCATCGCCGTGCCCTCGTGGGGGTGATCGGTGGCGGAGACCTCTCGCGCCGGGCCTTGGTCGAGGCCATGGTCCGGAGCGAGGAGGAGTGGCAGGCGGTCGCCGACTTCTGCGAAGCAGTAATGCTCGATGCCCGATTTCCGGCCACCGTAGGCGCGGGCTTGCGGACAGTGAGCAATGGGTAGCTCGCTGTCCGGCCGTCCGGTAACCGTCCGGACCAAGCCCAAGTCGTCGACGGCGCGCGCTGTTCCCGCGCGCCTCAAGGAGTTGTCAGCAACAGCAGGGGCCCAGCCGGGTCGAAGCCTACCGGGGCCAGGGTTATCCGAAAGGGCGCTCGAGCCCCGGTATGAAGGCTTGAAGGAACGGGATGGGTTTTTTAGTCAGTAAGAGTCTGACACTATCTCCCGCTCCGCCCAAGAGCGGGGGTTGTCATAAGATGATTTTTCCCACCGAAAAAAAAAAAAAAAATACTACTGACAACTACGAGCAGAACGGGAATAACCTAAAGCTGGAGAAATCATTAGATGATTTCCCACCGAAAAAAAAAACCACTACCGACGACGAAGTACTGTAAACACCTCAGAGCGAAACCTTACTTGAAGTGTTCTGCAAATCTAACTATGGTTCGAGAATTTATCATGGATGGACATTCATTGGACAAGCTCACTTTTACCCCAGTTTCCACGGTGATATACTTTTGCAGAATAGTACTAAAGTTCAACTGGGGTGTTGTTGTCCATCCTTCCATGACATGTATGGTATTGCTGCTGCGTTGTGTGTCACATGTTGCTAATGCCCGTAAAGAGTAAATAATTCTATGAAATAGAGATAGTTTGTTCCAGGTTTGGATGTCTCGTGTATGTGAATTTACATATTTGTGTACGCACCCAGGATACAAGAGTAATTTATTGTGTCTCGAGCAACGTTTAATACAAAAAAAAACATACTGCCAACGTACAGTAAACCATTGGGTTCGGTGTATTTGGAAGGTTTGCTTGTAAAATAAATTTTCAGCTGCATTTTTGTTTAACACGTTCGCTGCGGCAGTGATTTTTGTATACTTTCTATTCCTGCGGTACAAGGTCTATACACCTGGTTATAAAATTTCAAATGTGGCGGCAAAAGGCATATAGCTGTAACTTTTAAGAAACCTTAATCTATTTTTGTCTTCATGAAAAAAATATATCTCTTTCCTACACCGAACTAAATTGAAGTTATGCCTTCCGCACGACAAGGAAGTCTATACTTTTTTTAGCCGCACTGTAAGCGAGACGTATTACAAGATGTTTATACCTGGTATCGCACTTAACGTGTTAGTAAAAATAAAAGTGTATGTAGTATCACATATCTACAACCAGGGCCTTAAGACTGCTATTACAATAGTGTCAGAATGTTCTATCATTGATTTCATAATTGTTGATTTTGACAAGTTTTGGTTATCTATTAATATAATGGCATCATCATGACTTTCCAATGGTCAACCACTGACACTCCATTGAAAGAAATGGCATAGAACGGTAATCTTGTACACAATGATAAATGAATGTCTGACATATGCGGTAGTCTGCTAAAATTTTGACAGTTCCTTTAATCAGTGTCCTACTATTAGAACGTCATTGTGCAGTCAGTGATTTTAATAAGCTCGATATGGTCATTTTACCACAATTCTATTACGAGACCATTGACTGATCAATGATGAATTCATCAGAAAAATGTAAACTTCTCTCATTGTTTAATTCTTTTAATTTAAAATGTATTTTTAATGAAGCTACAAGAATAACTCCCACTTCAGCTTCATGCATAGATAATATTTTTACTAATTGTGATATAAAAGAGTCATCACTGATTAGTGGAGTGAGATCTGACCATACGGGTCAACTTGTATCTTTTGAGTTAGTCAAAAAGTTGCAATTAGATTCAACTGCAGAGTTTAGACCGCTTACTAAAAATAAATTAAATTATTTTAATAACAATGTCCTTACTAGTCTCTCAACAGCCAATTTTGATTCACAAGACCCCAATGTAAATTATGGTACATTATTCTCTACAGTGTGTCAGGAATTTAATAAGGCTTGTCCAGTTAAAAAGGTTCAAGTCAATAATAAATCCAAATTTAATGAATGGGCTACTACTGGAATTAGAAAAAGCAGAGATACTTTATATCAGCTATACCAGGAAAAATCATTATCGTCTGATCTTAACTTTCATAACCATGTTAGAATGTATTCAAAGATGTTCAAAAGAGTCTGCGCCCAAGCTAAATCTAAGTCAATAAGTAAGATAATTAAAAATTCTAACAATAAAATAAAAGCTGTCTGGAAGGTGATAAACAAGGAAACTGGAAGAACAAACCAGCGTGATCGAAATGAATTGTCCCTAAAAATTGATAATGAAATCATTTCAGACAGGACCGAAGTGGCTGAGAAGCTAGAAAACTTCTTCACCAACATCCCAATAGAAGTTACGAAATCTCTCCCTTCTTCATCTTTGTTAGCTGAATCTTTTTTAAAAGAAAATTTCACAAAGGATGTACCAACCTTTGAATTTAAGCGTATTTCTGTTGATATGATTAAAAATACATACAAAAGTCTTAATATAAAAAACACTGAGGACTTATGGGGTATATCCGTTAAGGTTCTTGGAGATATTATTGATACTATTGCTCCTGTCCTAACAGGCATATTTAATCAATGTCTAGACAGCGGTACATTCCCTGATTTAATGAAACATAGTAAAGTAGTACCAATTTTCAAATCAGGTAGTAAGAGTGATCCCTCTAATTATAGACCAATATCTGTGCTTCCAGCATTGAGTAAAATATATGAAAAAATCATGCTCGACCAGATGTTGTCTCACTTTAATTCAAATAGGATTTTGCATAGTCATCAGTTTGGCTTCACGAAAGGAAGGTCAACGACGGATGCAGGAGTGAATCTCATCAGTCACATTTTAGAGTCCTGGGAGAATTCCCAGGATGCTATTGGCATATTCTGTGACCTCTCAAAAGCATTTGACTGTGTTGACCATAATACTCTGATCTGTAAATTACATCATTACGGAATTCGTGGAAGAGCTGCTGATCTTGTTTTTTCCTATTTATCTTGCAGGCAGCAAAAAGTATCCATAAATGGGGTGACGTCCTCGGGGTCTTTAGTAAGGATGGGCGTGCCCCAGGGTTCAATTCTTGGCCCTTTCCTTTTTCTGGTTTATGTTAATGACCTTCCTTACATGATGGCTAATTTATCAGATATAATTCTATTTGCTGACGACACTTCTCTTATTTTTAAAGTGGATAGAAAAGATGCGGATGTCTTGCGTGTTAACGAAAGTCTGGCTGTTCTTTCGAAATGGTTCGCAGCCAATAATCTTTTACTAAATGCAAATAAAACTAAATGTATAAAGTTTTCATTACCGAATGTTCCTCAAGTTGGCGTCAATCTAATTCTTGATAGCAAAAAACTTGATGTAATTACAGAAACTGTGTTCTTAGGTATAACTGTCGATTCCAAACTGCAGTGGGGTGCTCATATTAGAACTCTCTCAGGTAGATTAAGCTCAGCGGCATATGCAGTAAGAAAAATAAGGCAGTTGACAGATGTCGCCACAGCTAGGTTAGTTTACTATGCCTATTTCCACAGTATTATGTCTTATGGCATTTTACTGTGGGGATCTGCAGCTGATGTAGACTCGATTTTCGTATTGCAAAAGAGAGCAATCAGGGCTATTTATAAAATGGGTCCTCGCGAGTCCCTCAGAAATAAATTCAAAGAAATCGATATATTGACACTGCCTTCTCTTTATATCTTAGAAAGTATTTTGTATGTTCGTAAAAACCTAGGACTTTTCAAGATTAGAAGCGATTTCCATAATATAAATACTCGTAGTAAACACGAAATTATATTACCCAAATGGAGATTAGCCAAGACCAGTAAGTCATTTTTAGTAAATAGCATACGCTTTTATAACAAGCTACCAAAAGCGGTGACTGAACTTAGCGAAGGAAAGTTCAAAACCCATATTAAGCGTGTCTTAACCAAAAAAGCATATTACAAGGTTAAAGACTATGTCGAAGATACGCTTGTTTGGCAATGACTACCTCTGCACTTGTGGCCCCCTGGTAACTCATAATAATGTGTGAATGTATCTATTAACTGCTCCATCTTTGTTGTAACATTTTTTTTTTTTTTTCTAACACATTGCTTTTGCAATATTTTTATTTTATTTTATATTATCTGACTCCAACCACATTAAATTCGTTAGTTTTTCTTTTTTGGTTGTTAACGTCTCATTTATTGACAGCTTTTTTTTATATAGCCTCTTTTTATAATGTAAATGGAAGAACACTGTAGACTCCACGAATTCTTAGATTACTTCATATTTTGACTCACTTTTTTTAAATGATTATTTTGATGATTTTATTGTGCTTTTGAGTACAATATAGACCGGTTTACACTGTTCTTAAATAATACCTATACTTTTAATACTGTAATATGGAAATATTGTAACTACAACCATTTTTTTTAAAAGAGTAACCATGGAGTTTCTTGCCGGTTCTTCTCCATAGGAAACGACCAATTTCGAACCGTGCACTAGCTTCTGACGTTTTATAAGTGCCCATGTAGGCCTATGTGAAATAAAAAACTTTTGACTTTGACTTTGACTTTGACTTTGATGGATCATTATGAATTAGCAGATTACGAACTTTACGCAAAATGACAATGGGATCGTGTTGGAATGACGAATTTATAAAAATAGCAGACTCGGGCCCCAGGTTAGGTAGGGCGCAAACGTGTGTCTTGTATCAGATACAAGCTACCGATGAATGTTTGATTTCTATAGAACCAGTATGTAATCATTCACTCCCTGCGCATACGTAAACATTTTCTGTGTCTAGTTGCTTCCATATATCACATACTCATGATGATCAAAAAGTGTTCAGTGTCGATAACTGGAACCGAAAGTGTCTCCGTTTGCGCTGAGCCTTAGACTTAGACTATCCAGGAAATAACTATTAAGTTCATAGTTTCAGTAACAGCTAAATCTAGAACCAGCTCTTATCCGACTTGAGACCACAAAAGGAGGTATATCTGTTAGATTTTTTGTTCCTTCGTACGATACATAGGCTAAGATTGAGTACAAAGCAAAATTGGAACGTCCGACATAATATTTGCTCAATTGGATATTGAGGCAAAAAGTATAGACTAAAATAGAATAGTCACCGTAGGTGCGGGCTTGCGGACGGTGAGCAATGGGAGCTACCCATTTCTCACCGTCCGGGTCCGCAAGCTATCCAAGAAAAAAGAAGTAGTTGCTACTTACTTAGTTTTTAGGATTCCGTACGTACTCAAAGAGTGAAACGTCCCCTTAGAACAAAGCCGTGGGAAAAACCAAGTTTAAGATAAAATATCTGTATTACAGCGATAACATTTTATTTTAAGCTGCGCTGAGTGCAGTAAAACCGAGTTTCTGACTTTTACTAACTAAAACCCTACCTGTGTTCCTTCAGTTGCTTTTTGCGTTTCAAGACCGCGAACTAACCCGAAACCCTACTTTGATGCCATCGTACTCTTCATAATTATCAGAACACAATAAAGCAACACAGTAGCAAACATTGACACAGATTACGAACAAATGACTCTCACATTTGAATTTTGGAGCTGTTAGCATAAATAACTCTTTGCCGTGTGTTCAAACCGTCCAAAGAAACCACTAGCTATGTAAAATAGACACTATTCGGTGACCTGAAAACCGCCGGCCGGACGTTGGGGCACAAAATAGATAAGTACAGAAGACAATCTACATACAAAGCGCGCTCGAGCAACGCACACATAGACACCGCTCACGGACACGACATCTCGGCTTAATCGCCAAGTCTGCTATTTTTATAAATTCATCATTCCGACACGATCCCATCGTCAATTTGCTAAAAGTTCGTAATCTGCTAATTCATAATGATCGGTCATTGATCAGTCAATGGTCTCGTAATAGAATTGTGGTAAAATGACAATATCGAGCTTATTAAAAGCACTGACTGCACTGGACAGCACAATGACGTTTTAATGGTAGGACACTGATCAAAGGATCTGTCCAAATTTTAGCAGACTACCGCATACGTCAGACATTCATTTATCATTGTGTACAAGATTACCGTTCTATGTCACTTCTTTCAAGGGAGTGTCAGTGGTTGACCATTGGAAAGTCATAATGATGCCATTATAGGTATATTAGTAGATTACCAAAACTTGTCAAAATCAACAATTATGAAATCAATGATAGACCATTCTGACACTATTGTAATAATAGACTTGAGGCCCAGTTCGGCGCAACGCGCTGACCCTAGCGCGATCGCCTAGCGTAGGTATAAAAAGAAAAGTACATACATGAGATTGACTTCTGTACCTATCTATTTTGTGGTTGGGACCAGTAACACGGTACAGAATCAATAGCCGTAACATACGCTACGATCGTCCATGCAATATGCATGAAGGCTATGGTCGCCTGGTAGCCTGCACTTGCGTTCGGGGGCTTTGTTTTGACGGGAGTGAAGAAAAGGCCACCTATTTTCTATGCCGGTGTAACGTGGTTCATGTTAGAACGTTATTTTGTGTTGGTTCTCTTGCTGGTTAAAATTAAACCATTAATATTAAAACATTTTTTTATGACACAGTATTTTCAAATATTTACAAGCTTCCTTTGAATATTTACTTTTATTTTTATCATTTGTTGACAAAGCGACAATTGTATTAAATACTCTGTGAAAATTGCAAGTGTCAGCTTATCAGGATTAATGAGATAGAGTTCTATACCTGAAGAATATGAAGTTTAGTATCGTAATACGTGGTACATAGTTTAGTATCGTATACCTTTTTTTTGGTGGGAAAATCATCCAACGTCTTCCACCCTTGGGCGGAATGAGAGAGTGTATCAGACTTACTGACTAAAAACGCGCTTCTGTTCCTTCTTTGCCATAGTTCCAGGGCTGTGTGTGTTTCTCTATCGATTCACCCATGACTTCGAACCTGCTGGACCCCTACGGTTGCTGAAATCTCTTTGAAGCGCACGTGGAACACTAAGCGCTGTCGACGACTTGGACTAGGTTCGAACGGTTACCGGACAGTCGGACGGCAAGCTACCCATTGCTCGCCATCCTGAAGCCCGTGCCTACGGTACATTGGTTACCTTTTGGATATAAAACCCAAAAAATACACACAGCTTTTTTTATGTGAACTAGAAATACTACTGCCAACCAGTCATATAAAGCCCTGATAAAATTGATCAACATTGTGATAAGCATCAGTGAACTCACATCACACCCGTAAAACTAAAGTGGCACTATACTGAAAAGGTGATTTATCAGAAGGGTGTCATAAAGTTTTCAATGTATTTACTCGATAAGAAGTTGCGAATCAATTACTGAGGAATATCAACTACAAGCTACTGCCAGCGGCTTTGTTCGCGTGATTGTAAAAAAATACCCCAAGGGAACATACTCTTAGGATAAAAAGTATCATAAGTGATATTCCAGGATATGGTCTACATGTGTTCTAACTTTCATCCATATCAGTTCTACCGTTCGAGCGTGAAAAAATAATAAACATACACCATCACTATACTCTCACAAACTTTCGCGTTTATATGTTACTGTGATTTGAACACAGACTTTAACATTCATTCCAATTGCAAATGTGTTGCATTAGATTAAAAAAGTTTTCCTCAGAATAGACAAGTTGCCGTAAAAAAATTAAGTAGTCTGTCTTTTATATTATTCAAAAATAAGGGACAAGTATTTTTTATTTGTAAATTAACCAAAAATGACAAAGATATAGCCCATTAAAATTACGTGTATTGACATTTTTTCGCACGGGGTGACGTCACACGTAACTTTAATGGGCTATATCTTTGTTATTTTTTGTTTAATCGAAAAAAGAAAAAATGCGTGTCCATTATTTTTTTTATAATTTAAAATACGGACTAAATAAAATGTAATTATTTTGACCCTGGAAACTACCCTATTACATTAAAAAAAGTTCCGTACAGAGAAACATTTGTTCGAGCAGTATGATATACAAACTCTTTTCGTCATCAATGGTAAATTTGTTTATCAATAGATTTCTATACCAATATTATAAAAGAGGTACTTGTAAGTTTACATGTAAGCGGTAATCTTTAAAACTACTGAACCGAACCTGAAAATTCTTTCAATAATGTGTAGTAACCTTGTCCCTGCGTACCATAACCTATACATCTACTTTAACGCGAGCTAATCAAATAAAATCTAGTTAACAATTCGAATACCTTAATTAGAGATACAATAGAAAGTCAATGTGAGAGCGAACGTCGGCATTCGCTGGGGTTTAATGAGTTAACACTGAAACCATAACAAAAATCACCGTCAGAATATCGCAGTCTATCCACCAGTGAATAAGAAGTCACTCACATAAATATCCTCAGCCCTGGTCGCTCGCAAACCGGACCACGTCCAGCCGATAGCTCATAACTAATGTGACATACTACTATATATCTAGTTCTTGTAGCGTATTCTTGGGAATTTATTATTATAACCTTAGGTTTCTTCTTATATTTGTTTTATTTCATAATACTATCAATGGTTTTCGGTGACATTTGAATGCTTTTTGTCTAGACTTAGATAAAATGTATCATCTTTAGAGTTATTGCCAGGTGATGACTCATAATGTGCCTCATCAAAAAGTTTAAACTCACCCATAGTACAACTGAGGGAGCAACTATGCTTGGAGTTTTCTCACGTGATCGGATCAGAAAGGAAAGAAAATAAAAAAAGATATCTGCAGTAAATAAGCGGACTTAATTTAACTAGACATTCTCTAGCAGTCAACCTTTGGATGTTTTCTATTTCTTTGTAGATTTATTTTAAATAACGTTGCTCCTCAGTACGTAAAGCTTGCTGGATGTATTTTTTCTTAGAAAACTTTATCTAGCTGCAGCGATTACCATAAAGAAACTAAATCGTATCATTTGAAATAAAAACAAAAAACATTTTTCAAGAGATTATTGCAGACTTGTATACGGCTGTGTTGGTTTTTAGGGTTCCGCAACCAAAGGGTAAAAACCGGGACCCTATTGGTAAGACTCATCTGTCCGTCTATCTGTCATCAGGCTATTTCTTGTGAACTGTGTGTGCTAGACAGTGGAAATCACAGGATGATTTCTGTTGCCGCTGTAACAACTAATACTAAACATAAAATAAATATTTAAGTGAAAGAAAGAAAGAAAACACGTGTATTTGGAACATAAGTACACACAATGAAATAACAATTATAGAGTCTACTTAATTTTAAAATACATCCACATTGTGCGTCTCACGGCTGCGCCAAATAAGTCCAGTTCAGCATAGTGCCGGGCCACTACGTAGCAGTTGTTCAGTTGTTGTTGTTGTAAGTGGCTCTTATACAAAAAATGTACTACAGTTAGTGCAGAACCCTTCATGCGCGAGTCCGACTCACATTAGACCGGTTTTTATTCTCTTTCTAAATCCTGAAACACAATTTGTTTCTATAAATTACACGAGACTCAAAACTAAAACTCACCGCTACATTTACCCTAGTTTCTCTATATATTGCGCACTAGGCTATGTCCATAAGCTAGCTAAGCCTAGCCTAGCCCGGATATCTGATCTCAGTGCGCCGCAGCCTAACCCCGAAACAAACAGAACCGAACTACATAACGCATAACTAACATAAAGCACTTTACAGCTTCAGGATATTTAGCCAGGATGACCACAAATGAGTAGACCTAGCCTTTCGCAGCTGTGACCCTGGTTTAACAAACTAAAACCCACCAGCTGCTCAAACCAAAACCGGTCTAAAGTATATGAAGATAAGGGTGTAGCCAAGTGTTCAAGGTAAGTTGGTATGGTTAAATAATGTCATGGGCATTGTACCCCAAACGGCTTATAAGTGTGGGTATATAAATAGTTCGCGTTTTGTTAAAAACTTTGTTTGTTTTCCACTAATGTTTGGTTTTGGTTTTAAAAGTTTTTTAGCTTCAACGGATGAACCCACCTTGAAAAACTTACACTTTTTTATTAATTTGGATGCAAGGTGAAATGATTTATAGGAATGAAAATAGAATGGCTAAGACATTAAGTCCATCTTTGTACTTTTATGTTGCATGAAGTTTTAATAAATAAATAAATACATTTCTTGATCTTAATAATAGTAAAGTAGGAAATCATCCTATGACTTCTCCTGCTATTAAATGGAGCGAGAGGGCGTGTCAGACTTTTACTGACTAAAACTCGCCCGTGTCCTTCAGTTGCCCATTGGTTTCAAGGATCTCTTTCAGAAGTATACGTGGCCCTAGCGGGCACTGGCCCTGCTGGGCTCCTAGGTTTTGCTGACATCTCTTTGGTGTGCGTGGAATACTACGCGTCATCGGCCCTTTGGGCTCGGCCTTTATCTCTCCGCTGGACGGTGAGTTACTAATTGCTCGTAGCTCGGAAGCCCGTATCAACGATCCGTGTTTTTATTTTACAGATTAAATTGAAGTGTATAGGAACTATAAATGATTCATCTGCATCATACAGACTTTTATCATAATTATAATACTGGAATGAATAAAATAATTTGATTGTCAGCTAGGAAACATTGGGTAGACCGCTAGGAAACACCGGCCTCATCTAGCTTAAACATACGAGAAAAAAAATTTGATGTGTAAAAGTGTTTTTTAAACCTATTTGCAAAATAAATATCATTTATCATTGCTGGACAAAACTTGGTAATCAAGGATTTTTTTTTTTTAATTGGCTAGTAAATGAATTCGTTCCATTTTCTGCATCGAATATGGTCTTAAAAACCATGCCAGAATTTATTCTATTGCAAGTAATTCTACTTTTCATACCTGTCCAAGTAATAAAAACTGAAAATAAACGAGACCGCAAGTTTCATCCAATTGAATAAAGATCCATAACTTTGGAGATAAATCACAGTGAGTCGTATCCATTCGTGTGATAGAGGAATGAGGACAATGAGGAAAAATGCAGTATATCAGCCCCACACGAAAGTTTTGGGAAGGCCCTGAGACTCGGGCAACAGTTAAAAAAGATAGTTCTATTTTTTCCCAAAGGTATAGTGATGTTTATTTTTTACAAGGACCTGATATTTCTTTTTTTCTTTATTGTGTATAAAGCGATCTTCTCTAAACAGTCTTACCTCCGAAATAACTTGCGTCGCTAGAATACCATTGCCTAGTTTTGATTTAATGACTTACAAATATAATATAAGAAATATAATGGTTGTTACCACTTCAATTTATGTAGTTTGCCCTTGTGTGACGGTATGTTGTGTTGGTTTTATTATAAAAATACAACATGTGTTTTTATGCGCTTATAGTATCGCCTTAGATAATTCTGTTATATTGTTAGGTATATTGGTAAATAAAGTCAATATAACTTTTTTTAACACTACTCGAAATCTGTCTTCTAACTCCAACGCTTTTAGATTTGCAATATAGTGTAACTTAGCATTAGTGCGGAAAAATGTGGCAATTAACCCCTGCTAAAATGTATTAAACATTGTAGTGAGCCCTCTCTCTAAGCCACATTTTTCAGAGTATTTATTGTATCAAGTTGGTAGCCGATCAGCCCTATGTCACGCGGCAGTCCCTAGCAAGGCGATTTAAAAAAAAAAATCTGCTAGTTCTCTCTCAAATTAATTCGTTACTGAAGAATGTGCCTATGAAGTTTTACTTATTATTTTCAAATATTTTTGAAAACATCATTTGACACATGTGGGCATTTGTCGTTGGGGTTTGGCAGCTTTAATACGACCTCGCTTTAAGCGTGTCAACAACAATGACAAACTTTGCAGACTTTTAAGAAAACGTGGCGATTACCTACTGGAAAACGCAGCGTTAGAAGACTTCCCACAAGGTTGACCGATGTCCTGGTCAGGGTCTTGGGAATCCGACAGAAGTGAGACTCGCAGGACTGGTCGTTATGGTGCCACTTGGGAGAGGCATATATCCAACAGTGGACCTTTTTCCGCTGAAATGATGATGATGATCAAAATGTAGTGTTGTAGTCTCTATTCCACTTCCTTTTATAAACACGATTTCTATTTCTTTCTAACCTATCTCAGTCTTTCTTACCCTTTTTCAAAATTAAAACGTAATCTCTTAATAGAGCCGAGTTCTGTTAATATTCTAGCCCAAGTTCTTAACTGTTCGTATTACTTGTTAATACTACAAGCCCGCCCCGCGAGCGCGACTCCCCGCCCGCGACACTATTTATTAGCTAACTTTCACAATAAATCCGACTCCTCGACCGTGACGAATCAAACGACGTGTAGGTACACGTTCAAACAGAACGGTTACGAGTTTATTTAATTTAGAAATAATATAAAATAGCTTGAAGAATCGCCGAACTTACATAAGTGGCAGTGGACAGGGCACATTGCACGCAGAACAGATGGTGGATGCGGACGAAAAGTTCTGGACTGGCGACCACGTATCGGAAGATGCAGCGTCAGTAGGCCTCTCATAAGGTGGGCCGATGATCTGATGAGGGTTGCCGGAATCCGACGGATGCGAGACGCAGGACCGGTCGTAGTGGCGAGGCTTGGGGGAGGCCTATGTCCAAAAGTAAATCATTATTTCAGTGACACTTAATTTCTTATTTCAGTTATTTCTCAACATCATCTGTTCACAAGCCTTAGATGATGATGATTTGGTGCCAAACTAGGAAACTATACCAACCATAAAAAGATGGATACGATATTTATAATATATATGATATGCGGCTGATATGATCAAGATAATGATATATAAATTTATGTTACAAATTACGACGAGCTGTTATATTTCATCTCGGCCAGGCCAGCCTCTAAAACTGTCTTTTAGAGTCCAGAATTCTTTTCCTCTAAATGTGGTCTTCTGCAGATAGCATTCTTAACCTCATTATGACTACTACTATTACTATGCTAGTTTTGTTAAGATAAAAATTAAATACAGTATTAGACAAGAATATTATGAAGTAAAGCATGAAGAAGTCATGCATTGCGACATTAATAATGCCAAACAGATTAACATTCAAATCTAAAGTTCGCGAGATAATTCACAAGAGGTTGGTAGTGTCTACTCGTAGACTCTACCAACCTGTGTTGAGTCTACTCGTAGTATCATCACAAATTGTCGATTTGAACCGATTGTTTGACGTACGTTTGTAGGAATGAAATTAATTTATTTGGTGTATATATTATATAATTTTATTATATTTAGGGTTTATATACTAAATATCTATTCTTTTCTCTTTCTTTTATTGCATCTACCACTATTTTTCTATGCATTACTCCAAGCTTGACTGGCAGAAAATGCCTAAGGCATTACTTTTGCTTTTGTATGCATAGAGTATTTAATTAATAAATAAATAAATAATGACGAGCTCAAAGCCCACAACACACTTATTCAAAGCTCCAGAACATTAATGTAAATCAAATAAACTCCTCACCCAACCACTTGTCGACGCAGCAGTACCTAATACGTGTTTGGCATCGATTTATTCTGTGCACCTTACACCTTAATCCTTTCCCTCACCCACTGTGGAGCGGACACGTTCTGAAGACTGACTAGAATAATGCGCAATTTTATACGATTTATTTCTGATACCAATGACAGAAATTGAAGTGAGGAGAGGAATTGGAGAATCTAGGATTGTGTCGTTTCTTTTTTTTTCTAATGGAAAACGACGACTATTTAAATCATCGTCGTTTGTTGGTTGGTTCCAAAGAAGTTCTCAATTTGTGCCTTTTTTTTTTGTGTTTATATGTACCTACTTAGACAGGTGGGCGACGATTGTCACTCACTAGACGCCAGAAAAAGGTCGACCAAGGCGAACATGGTGTGACGACCTGATAATATTCGTGGGGCAAACTTGGTTAGAGATCGCCCTAGGCAGAGAAATTTGGAAGGAGATAGTGGAGGCCTTGGCCCAGCAGTGGGACACACAATATTTTAATAAAAAGAAATGTACTCTAGTTGCTAGAAAATTGTCCCAACATAACGTATTTTGGGGATAAGTAGTAGACTATGTGATATTCCAGTGGGGTATGGTGTACCCCTTTGCTAAATTTCATGCAAATTCGTGCAGTCGTTCGAGCTTGAAGAAGTAATAAACATACACATTCTCAAACTTTCACCTTTTTTGCCTCATTTAAACTAGTGCTTGACTGCGACCCCACTTTTTTAAATTGTTTATTTTTTTGTGTGCATTCATGCATTATATTTCTTTTTTCTGTTGATTATTTATTATGGACTGCCATATGTAATGACTGTAAGTAAAGTAATTCTAAAAGTTTTCGATATTAAAAATTAAAAAAAATTAGTCGATATTACGATAATACGTATTTCTTGGCCTTAAACCCTTTTTTTGTAGTGGGAAAAATCATCCAATGACAACCCCCGCTCTTGGGCGGAGCGGGAGATAGTGTCAGACTCTTACTGACTAAAAGACCCACCCCGTTCCTTCTAGCCTTCATACCGGGGCTCGAGCCCCCTTTCAGATAACCCTGGCCCCAGTAGGCTTCGACCCGGCTGGGTCCCTGCTGTTGCTGACAACTCCTTGAGGCGCGCGGGAACAGTGCGCGCCGTCGACGACTTGGGCTTGGTCCGGACAGTTACCGGACGGCCGGACAGCGAGCTACCCATTGCTCACTGTCTGCAAGCCCGTGGCCTTAAGCCCTGAGGACTCATAAATAAAGAACATCAGTAATTATTTATGAGTCAAAAGGCTGACCTTTTGACTCATAAATAAACAACATCAGTAAAAGAAAAAAGGCACAAAACAAAATAAGTTAAAAGGTAATAACAACAAGAAGCCACAAAAATAAAATACTTAGTAATAAACAATGAAATAAATCTGATTAATACATAATTGGTTGTTAACCATCCTTTTTGCCAACCAACGTCACTGCTTTGTTCATTTGACAGCATCCAAAGACCGTCAAATTCAATCAAAATATTCTTCCTTATCGACCTTATCAAATCAACTTACGCTGAAATAAACCATTTTAAGAGCATTTTTCAGATGAACTCAATTTATGTAAATAACATTTAATAAAGGTTTCCTGACATGAGATTCCTTTGATGATACTGGCTGTCAAAGCCATCAGAGAATCTTTTGTATTAAAAAAAAAAAACACTCCAGTGCAAGTTGCTCACGTGCAAAGGTGTCCGAACGAATTGTGATTTGTGACCTCTCGATCCCCGAGCGACCGCCAGCGTTCGCTCTCTCATTGTCTTTATAATTCGTCTCTATAATTATAATAACGGTATTCGAAATTCGAAAGATTAAAACATACGTTGACTGACCTGTTGGTCTAGTGGTTAGTGACCCTGACTGCTATGCCGGAGGTCGTGGGTTCGATTCTCACTCAGGACAAATGTTTGTGTGATGAGCATAATCATTTGTTTTGTGTCTGGGTGTGTAATTTATCTATAATATGTATGTATTTAGAAATATATAAGTATGTTTATCAGTTGTCTAGTACCCATAACACAAGCTCTGCTTAGCTTGGGACTGGACAGCGTTGTGTGATAGTTGTGGAATATTATTATTATTATACACTTTTAATAGAAAAACCATCATGTAATAATTAAAATTTCGTGTCTCAGTGTTTTTTATCGAACTCCTCCAAATAGGCTTGACCGATTTTTATTATGAAAATTTTTGTGTAGGTATTATTATTACCTATATTGTACAGGCTATTTTTAAAAAGGTGAATGCCTACTATTACACTGATGAAAGCGCTGGCAGCAGCTGGTCACTCTTTATATAGGTATATTCAGTGCTTTTTTTTAAATTTTAGACTCGGTGTGGAAAATATTTAATTTAGATTTTTTTTTCAATATCTTTAAAACTACTTATTTTAAAATAATGAAAAAAAAAAATCCATTTAAGACCTACAAAATACTTTAGTTAGATATGTCATACGGTACAGTTAAAAAAAAAATGTTTACATATTCCGAATTCATCTATTTACGTTTCATATCCGCGTTTGAGTTACAAACACATTATTCACACGTGTATCAAATTTGAACTCAATCGGTCCAATAGATTCGCAGCAAATTGGCTGTGACAGACGGACAGATAGACAGACACGAGAGTGATCCTATTAGGGTTCCATTTTTCACTCGGATTTTGGAACCTCTCGGAATTTTGTCCCGTTCAATTTAAATGACGAGTAAACCATACAAATTGTACATAGTCGTACCGAATAAAAAAAGATTCTTATGGAAAATCGTTTCAGGACGCGTCGGGAAATCGTTTCGGTGCAACCCATTCATGTGTGGAAATATACGGGAGTTATAATTGAGAGGGTACGCTTGAGGATTCCCTTTATTTTTTCGGCT
Organism: Mythimna ferrago; assembly: GCA_910589285.2. Classification (NCBI taxonomy): domain Eukaryota; kingdom Metazoa; phylum Arthropoda; class Insecta; order Lepidoptera; family Noctuidae; genus Mythimna; species Mythimna ferrago. The sequence continues at coordinate 1,230,908 of OU342689.1, forward strand.
AGTGATCGAGACATATTGTATGTTGGTACTTAAGGAAACGAGGAAAACTTATAAAAATACCTGTTTTATGTCAAGATTTATCTTTATCTATGAAAGGGGATACTGACTTATTGTATTTTTCACAAGGTTTCCTTCTAAGGCATATTGCGAGCACTTTTTTGGCCAAGCTCCGCCCAAACAGGGCACATCTCCGCCGTGTAGATGAACACTGAAAAGGATTTTCTAAAATTAACCCCCTTGGAAGATGAAAGGGAGTTTAGAACGAGAAACTTACATCCACGCGGGCGAAACTGGTTTTTGGTGACGTGACAGAAGAACACTGACTCCTAAGTCACAGGATCTCCTTGTTTGGGAATCAGGGTGAATCCTATCTGTGGGACCTTTAAATCACTGAAATGGTATGCATTATACACTAACATCGAGCTAGTTAGAGGCTTCTGTATAAATAAATAGTTGTTTTATCTTTTAAAGTAAATAAAACTTACCTACATGGAAATGTTAAGATTTTTTTTTACTGTTAAAATTTAGAAGCAGACCTAAACTGTATTTCATGAGCTGTACCTGCTGCTATTGTGAAGAGTAGGGATGATACTAAAAGAGATATGAATCCCCAAAGAAACGATGTACGGATCGTGTGAAAGTGATTGGTAAGACAAGGGAGTTAGTAATAACGTAACAGGTGATAAGATATAACGAAAGGGAAAAACGTGTTGCGACCCCAAATGATACAAAACAAGGGCTGATATAACCAAATCAATGATTTAACTGCCTTTTCACTTCATTACATTACAAACAACAAAGTGCCAGAGATGCCAACTTGTTATTATTCTGTACCTCATAGCCAGGAAAGCCCATCACAAAAGTACCATCGTAAATTCCATCTGCAAACGTAATAATCTCAGCATTCCTAATGATATTCATAATCACTCACTATTTAAAACAATGAAGTACCAGGGTGAAAGGAACGCTAACTTGTTATTGCTCTCTGTACCTCCAGCCCGACTGATCACTACCATCGTACATTCCATCCGCGACTGTAAAAGTAGAACTACACTGCACACGCGTGTGCCACATACGCCGATCTGGGCGCGTCAGTTTTCATACATTTTATATGGAAACTAGACTCGTGCTACACTTGATCCACGCCACGTGACGTCGTTCTACGTACAAATCAATCGTGTTACATGTGTGCATCGATCTAATGTAGTTCAGGCTTAATACTTGCGGCATTCCCAGTGATATTTATAATGGTAAAATAAAATGATATTTTGCAAATAGGTTTAAAGAAAAAAACACTTTTAAAGGTCAATTTTTTTTGCCAATTTATACTAGATGAGGCAAATAATCTTTCAACATTTGTAAGACCGAAGTACCAGGAAAGCAGGAATCCTAATAAGTCAAGTATCCCTAACGCGTAGTAAAGCGGGCCCGTTTCTTCAATTCCCCCGTACATTCCGGCCGAGCTGCTCGCGACGTTTCCAATGATATTTCGATCGGCTGATATGAAAACAGACCGTGATTGAATTGTGATTGGGGTTCAACAATCGGAGATGGGTCTTTACAATAATTCCCTAGCGGAATTCCTATTATTTTCCAATGACTCGTATTGTGGAAGGCGTCCGCTTAATATCTTTGAAACTCAATGTCGTTATAGCCTTTTTTGAACAACGACGGTGGTATTGTACAGTCGCGCTGAGATCGATAGTTTAGTGTTCGTACAGGGTTTTTCAATACCATTGCTAGAGAAAATATCTTAGTTTCCAACAAAATTAATGATAAAAATTACAGAAGAACACAACAAAATAATATCAAATGTATACTTCAAAAATTAATGCCGCACCCTGGTTCAGGCCATGGTTCGGAGCGATATGGTATGGCAGGTGGTAGCCTCCTCACGAGAGACTTCCTCACGGCCCAGCTATCGTGACTCCAACCCTGACTACCGTAGGCGCGGGTTTGCGGACGACGAGTAATGAGTAGCTTGCCGTCCGGCCGTCTGGTAACCATTCGGACCAAGCCCCAGTCGTTAACAGCGCGTAGTGCTCCTCGCGCTTCTCGAAGATATGTCAGTATACCGAAGAGGGCTAGCAGCGCTGATGACCGATAGGGAAAATCCCCGATTTTCTGTAAAGGAAACCCATGATCCTAGAACACAATGGGCAACAGAAAGACACAGGTGTGATTTTTGTCAGATTGACACGCCTTCCCGCTCCACCCTGGAGCGCGAAATATCTCTGTCCTGTCCCTCCCTGTGACCTTAAAAAAGTATCAAAAGTAATGTTTAATCGTTAACAAATTCCTTCGTTTCAAATGTGAATAATGTACTGAATTCTTTCAGATTTTGTGGAACAAAAAGATCTAAAATAAACTTATATTAGGCTACAAGGGTGCAAAAATACAGTAAAATCCCTAGAATTGTACTCTTAGCAAACGTAATACTGCCTTTTAATATTAAATTTTAATCACTTCAGCACAAAAGCAAAAATCTTTGTCTTACTCGCATAATAGTCTGGAATAATTGGTAACTATTATTTGTAGCTTTTAATAGTAACTATTTATTAACTAATGGGTCTGCTCCCCTCTAAAATATGATATTTTCAAAGTTCTGTATATACGCCAACTCAGTAAAACTCAGCTGTGAGAGTCGATGTAAGGGTGCTTTTCCACTAAAGTTGTGTGAGGCGGTGTGTGAGTAAAAAATTCAGTAATGAGATTTCATTTTACCAGCTAAGCTTAGTACATATTTATACTGTGGCTTAGCGCAGCTCTCGTACACTAGCAGAAATAGGCAGATATACAAAAAAGTATAAAAAAGATACAACCCCGGAATCTTTAAGTCAAGAATGAATGGGCTAATTCTAGGTAAGCGCGCTCCATCGACGACCCCATCGTCGCAGGTGAGATAGTGGTCAAGAGCAAACTTATCAACAATAAAAAAGAGATATGTGTGAGGTATGAAAGTGAGGATTGTGTGCGAAGAATATGGTTGTAGACTGTGTGCAATGAGTGCATGTCCACGGCAGGTCCAGCTGAATAAAGTTCGCCAGACATCTTTGTACCAATCAGCTACACAACGTTTTACAGCTTCGCTGCGGGTCGTTGCGTCACCACGATGCATCCCTTAGGTTTTTTAACTATTTATTTTCTTCATCAATCTTTAATAGTTTTTTTTTTATCCCCAATGCGATAAATGCGTTTATTAATTCTAGCAAATTGTAAACAATGCATTCCTTGTGAATTCATCCAAAGTCTAACAAAATAAGTCCGTTTAATTAGCTTTCAGGTTGAACGTGAGTGTTTGGTGAAAAAGGTACACATTTTCACAACGCCGCTACGCATCTTAGCACCGCATCGCTACCTCACATAAGTTTAGTGTAAGAGCACCCTAAGGAGGGTCATTGTCGACTATGTAACCTTTGTTCAAGTTCGCAGACTTGAAACAATAAAATTTTACGACAACATATGGCTCGGTAGATTTTTTTTTTTAATGCACAATGTACCATGTAATAGTCGATTTAAAAATAGTAGTCTACTGTTAAACTAACCCACGCTACTAGAGTTTTAACGAGTGACTGACTTGAAAAATATACTGGCTATACTTACAAAAAAATGTCTGAAAATGTTTGTCTTGGTATGGTCATGTGAAAAAGAGGGACGAAACGCATGTTGCTAAAAAAGTTATGAGTTTACATGTGGTTATGAGGTTACAATGGATGGAGGGGAAGAGGGAGGCCAAAGAAAAGATGGATGGATTGTGTGAGAAGCGATATGAAAGAAAAGGGAGTTAGTGATAGCGTGACGAGTGACAGGACAGAATGGAAAAAAAAAACGTGTTGCGCCGACCCCAAATAAAACGGGACTAGGGCAGAAATATGATGATGACTTACAAAAAATGTAAAACAATGTAACATAGTTACATATCACTCCTCATACAAACCATCCATCTTTTCTTTAGCCTTCCTCTCCATGTCCACCCATCACACATACACTTACAACTGTTTCAGTAACATGGGTTTTACGCCTCTTCTTCGTACGACCATACCAAGACAAACGATTCTCCTTCAATTTTTCAGTCACTGGCGCCACTTCTAATCTTCTTTTAATATAATTATGGTAAACCAAGCATACATGCACCAGTCGGTAATATGCGCCACTTGCAAAACTAAGACACGCATTTAAAATTTAGTGCTTATTTCAGCCAATCTGGTTACTTTATAAGTATATAACGCAACTTCAATTTGCGTTGCCTATACAACGCAAGTTCAATTTGCGTTGTATAGTTTATGTATATTTTAATGTGAGTTTTAGTTCAGCAAGTGGGGCACGCTATAGCACGTATGTCTCGTTTACCCTAGTACATGGTACACAAACCATCATAAATAAACGAAACAAAGATGCACAGTGACCGAATGTTTTCTCCAAGCTGACCTACAACCTGGTTCCAGCAACCGAACTTGCTCCATTAATCTTGTTCTAATAAAGAGCTCCATTGTGTACTTGCTAATACATATCAGTAGGAGCTTTAATGTCCCGTGAACTCCGGCAATTCCACGTCTATTTGTTTTGTTCGTACATTTCTCATCTTCTTAACTAATATAGAGAAAAGGCAGAATTGTGTGTTTGTCTTTTTTATTATTATTTTTTTTATTTATTTGAATAAATAACACTTAAATTTATTCAATAAAAAAAACTGGCCAAGTGTGAGTTAGACTCGTACACTGAGGGTTCCGTACGAAACTAACTTTTGTAAATAGTTCAATTCCCGAATCGAGCCTCGAAGAATTTTCCGAGTAGAAAAAAGTATTTTATTTTGTAACTTGACTTTCAGTTTTCTGATTTATTCCTATATTTGTGCTATAAGACCTTGCTTCATGCCAAATTTCAGGGTTCTAGGACAATAGGAAGTAGGTACCCTGTGAATTTTGTTTCCCTTGATTGTGTCGAAATATACGTTCTATTGTGACATAAACGGCTGTAATTTAATTAATTTATAATTTTGAATTTTTCACAGCTTCAGGGGACCACAGACCTGAGTATATGGTTTTAATTTCAACTTATAATCCACGCGTTCTCAAGATAAAGGGTCCTGACAGACCCACAGACGGACGGATAACAAAGTGATCCTATAATATAAGGGTTCCGTTTTTTCCTTTTGAGGTAGGGAACCTTAAAAAGATATCGGGAACAACGCCCAAGCTTTAGGTGGTCAGGGCTTCTGGAGCCCTGAAAGAACCACTTAACTATACGAGCCATGTACAGAAATATTGCTTTCTGAATCAAGTCGGTTAATCCAGTCGCCTAACGAGAGCCTCCTAAAATGTTGGTCGAGGCTCATGCCTATGGCTGACATGATTACCGATACAGTGATTGCCGAGGCCGAGAAATTATTATTATTATTGACTAGCTTTTACTCGCGGCTTCGCCCGCGTACGTAAAATATAGCCTATGTCATTCAAGAACAAAGGAGCTTTCTTTCGGTGAAAAAAATTTAGCAATCGTACCATTAGGTACTTCTAGAGATTACCTCTAACAAACAAAAAAAAACTTTACCTCTTTAAAATTAGTGTAGATAGCATCGATCTGTACATCGGGTAATATTTTAACCACTATATCTTATATTTTAGTTTCTGATAATAAGTATGTTTTTACTAAGAAAGTATCTGGAAGTGATAGTCTGATTATAATAGTGAAGTGATAGTCTGTATATATGAAGGCTTCATTATTTATCGCTAAGTATTGTCATGGGCTACTTTTTATTCCGGAAATATGCGCGAAAGCAAAGCCCGTAGGATAAAGCTAGTGAGTTATATGGGAGTCATATTTTCTGGCATACTTTAGGCCTTCCTTGTGGGTTACTTTGCGATGATATGTGGCTGGGAAAAGTGCGCTTCGCTTTTGTTTAGTGTTTGTTTTATGATAATGGTAATAATCTATTGAGAATCGTTTTTATTATGAACGTATTTTATTTTACCGTCTCCGATTGTAATCGAAAGGGAATTTAGGACGCCATTTGCCTTATTGTCCACTTTGGTTTTTTCCTTGTTATCGAATAACTGGTTGGGAAGGAGATAAGAAGTCGTTTTGTGTAAAATACTGGTATGCAGCAGAGCTGTATCCGGGTACACTGGAAGTTGAAGCCAGTATAAAATGGTTAACTGGCTAAGAAGATGAGAGAGTTTCAGTTATTCTACAACTTCTCCGTTTCTCACTCACCTTCTTCCACGAAACAGTAATGCTATCGAAGGAAACGGCATCAAACTTGGGGGAACGGTCATTCTCACGACCCAGCTGCCGTCATAGGAAACGCCCCGGGCCGGGGACTGCCTTGAGACTCCGGACGAGTCTCAAAGTAGTCCCCGGTTACCATAGCACGAGGGTAACTCGCCCGAGTAGTCGATGGTACATAGTCTTTCACGCACACCTCAAAGAGATTTTAGCAAAACTGTAGAGGACCGGCAGGGCCGGTGCCTGCTCGGGTCACGGGGAATTTATGAAAGGGAAGCTCAAAGTTGGTCCTTGCACTCAAAAGGCAACTGAAAGACACAGGTTGGTAAAGTCTGTATAAGTCCAACAGGCCCTCCCTCTCCACCGTAGAGCGAAATAAGTCATTGGATGATTTTCACATAAAAAAAAACTCTTCTTTCTAAGTTATAGGCACAATTTTGAGAACATCCAAAATTGTAGCAGTTCCCGCTCTTAAAAATCCTAAGTGGGAAACTGTTTTACCCTCCCATAAATTGTATGTTAATTATAGTACTTTGTTTTAACTCCAGTAACGGCGGCCACTGTGCTCTGTTCAGTATTTTGTTAAGTATTATTATCAAACATTGTTTTATTTGTATTGTGTGATGTATTGTTATAGTGAAAATATAGATATACATTGTTTTAGTTTGTAAATTCTATGTTATTGGTTTTATTTCTACAATGTGTTATGTTTTTAGGTTTATCATTATCATTTCAGCCAAAAATCGTCCACTGTTGAAAGTAAACCTCCCCCAAGTGTCGCTATAATGACCGGTCCTTTGCGTCTCGCATCTTTCAGATTCCCACGACCCTCATCAGGTCATCGGTCCGCCTTGTGGAAGGCCTTCCAACGGTGCGTCTTCCGGTACGTGGTCGCCACTCCAGAACCTGTTTTTAGGTTATTATTGTTTTATTAAATGTACATTTTTAGTTTTTAAGTTACCATTGTACAATGTCGTGAGTCTTCACCGTAATGATGTACAAGTATACTTGTAAATAAATAAATTAATTAATTGTATTAAATTCTCTTTTTGTTCTAAGCAGTTGCCAGTTTAAGTCATTTTTTTTTTCTTGATATTGTTGATTTGTGGTACAAAGATAATTTGGTGCCTAGAAAAGGCACAATAACTGTTTCACGAAATATTTTACACGCGCTAAGGGTAGATCTAGTTTATAAATTGTCATGTCCTTGTTACCACAAACATGATTTATTGTTGTATTCATCCTTTGGTTACACGAGCAAGCTGGGATTGTCTAGAATGCGGAGAAACCTAAATCAAACCCTTGTGGTAAGGTTACATCATACCTGTATTCCCTAAAGGGGTAAACAGAGTTCGTAAATTATTTTATGGGCTACGTAAATTGTCATAAACATTCTATAATGTCCTCTGTTAAAACTCAGTGTGTCTTGTCTGTAAGATAGAACAAACTGAATTCTAGTCGAGAAACTCAAAACCTTGCTTAGTTGATATAACTTTGAAATTGCTAACCCGCTCTGATTGTTTATCTTTTTAACTCTGAAGGCTTTTAACGGGGTGCGTCGCATATCATATAAAGTTATTTAGTATATTTTCATTTCAATAACGTTCACAAAATATAATTAATACACTAACTGTTGATAAAATTTCTTTCCATACAAAATTTATAATACTCTTATTTCGTATAACGTTAATGAATATATTTTATCGAGACTCATTAGTTTAGTGAATCATCTGGGTTAGGCTAAGTTCAAAATCGCACCTGGATTAGGTCAGGTTATAGTGTTCCTTGGAAAGCGTTGGCAAGCGAACAAAGTAATCATGTGAGTTAGGTTAGTTTAGAACAGTGACTACAAAAGCGCGAAAGCGAGCGAGCCGCGGAAGCGGGCGCCGAGCCTCGGATTCCCTTCTAATAAGTGAATCATCAATTGGGTTCTTTTTCTTCTGAGTCGGTACATTTTAGCCAGAGTGGTCGTGGTCATCACTCTGAATCATGGGCACGCCACAATCATGGCGGTAAGTCCCCTCTTTGAGGCGTGGCTGGAAAGACCTCACGGCGTCCTTACCTTCCGCATGGCGCAGGTCCTCAACGGACAAGGCACGTTCGGGAGTTACCTGTTCCGGATTCAGGAGAGAGAGAAGGTCGCCACTGTGCGGAACGCCCGGAGGACACGGTGGAGCATACAGTCGAGGTGTGCCCTGCTTGGTCGGTGCATCTCGTGGGGGCGATCGGCGGTGGAGATTTCTCGCGCCGAACCTTGATTGAGGCCATGGTCCGGAGCGAGGAGGAGTGGCAGGTGGTCGCCGACTTCTGCAAAGCAGTAATGCTCGCCAAGGAGGACGCCGACTGCATCAGGCAACGTCGTTCTCGCCGCCGCCGCTGCCGCTGGGATTCTGATCCCGATTTCCGGCCACCGTAGGCGCGGGCTTGCGGATAGTGAGCAATGGGTAGCTCGCTGTCCGGCCGTCCGGTAACTGTCCGGACCAAGCCCAAGTCGTCGACGGCGCGCACTGTTTCCGCGCGCCTTAAGGAGTTGTCAGCAACAGCAGGGACTCAGCCGGGTCGAAGCCTACTGGGGCCAGGGTTATCCGAAAGGGAGCTCGAGCCCCGGTATGAAGGCTAGAAGGAACGGGGTGGGTCTTTTAGTCAGTAAGAGTCTAACACTATCTCCCGATCCGCCCAAGAGCGGGGGTTTTCATTGGATGATTCTTTCCCAGCATAAAAAAAAAATCACTCTGAATCAAGATGAGTGATCATCTTTGTAATGTGGCGCCATTTATCGCGGACTGCAGCTTTCCAGGTACATTCGATAGAAGAAGATCAAATATGCGCGACTGCACTGTGGATGATAAGCGCTGTCTGATGCCGAGTTCTTTTAATATGGAATCATTCGTACGAAACTCTGTCCACGAAACTCCTAGCATCCGTCTCCAGCACCACATCTCCAACGCGTTTCTTCTTCTTGGATTCACGAAGAGTCCGTGTCTCCGATGCATAGAGCAAAATGGTTATCATAATAATCATTTGAGTTAGGTTAAATTAAAAATCGCGCCAGGATTAGGTCAGGTTAGTATAGTGACCATTAGAACGCAATGGCTAGCAAACGAAGCGATCATGTGCGTTTGGTTAGGTTAGAACAGTGACCATTAAAGCCAGGTCCCCTTGTAATGTTAGTGAATCATTTGAGTTAGGTTAAGTTAAAAGCTAGTTAAATAATTTTATTCTTTCATATTATACTAAATAAATTTTATGTCTTTTGAGCAGTAGATCTAAAGTTTTTATAACCAATTTATATCATGTTTACAAAAATTAGTTAGATGAAAATTATAACAATCGTTATATCAAATAGAATTATAGATTCAGTGGTTACATCTTTAAAATATTTTATAATTGAACCATATATCACTTACCCCTTTTAACGTGCACGTCTTTCCACGTCATTCTTACATATAATATGTATATCGGCTCGTCGGGATGGTTCGAGCTCTGATCGTCTACCAGGTTGGCCTATGCGGGTTTCGTGTAATGAATAAAAACGGCAAGGAACTGAATGAGTTTACTTCTCAATACAATTCGATACATTGCACTATAATATCAGGTAGGTAGGTATAAACAACAAAACGGACAGCTTCAGTGCGTCTTCACGCTGCGACGGCCTGGTTGAAAGTGTCCGCTGGCCTCGGCGGGATCTCCCTCCTCAAGCTCGTAGCAAAACGGAAACGCCCGACTCAAAGCCAAAGCGCACCACTCTACTTCTTCTAGTTGCCACTAGATGGCGTGCCTCGTTTTTTGTCAACAAATCTATTGCCGGTTCCAACATGTACGAGTATAATTTTAACATTTCATAACTACTTAATGATCTAAAAGATTTTTTTGTAGCGGCAACAGAAATATATCATCTGTCAAAACAACCGTCAAGCTGTCACGGTTCATGAAATAGAAGAATACTAACATTAGGGTCACTACTTAACAATAGGGTCCCGTTTTTACTTTTCGGTTACGGAACCCTAAGGCGCTGCGCAAACGGAAACACTTTTTGTTCCAGCTACCGATACCGAACACTTTTTGATCGTCATGTGTATGTGTTAAGTGGAAGCACAAGCGTACACGAAGGTGTTAAAGAGAATAAAGCTTGAACTATATTACGCTGATGCACACGTGTTACACGCCTGATTTGTACGTAGATAGACGTCACGTGGCGTGGATCAAGTGTAGCTCTATAAGTCCAGTTTCCATATATCGGCGTGTGTGGCACACAAGAGTGTAGTTTTACCTTCACTGTGTTCTGTCTTAATAACAAAAATACATTAGGTACTTTCTCTGCAAGATTTTCGTGTGAGCAGCTATAACTTTTCCCGGCTGCACACAACGTAAGCGTGTTAACTGCGTACCGTACTTGGGCAGTTAACTTAAAGTGTCTTCGTAACAAATAGTGACGGATTGCTGCTCGTTTGCTACACTATAACCTAGTTTCAGTAGCTAGGTGCTTGGCACTATTAGGTTACTATTTACGACGAGGCGAAGAAAACAAATAGCCAGTTTTATTATTTTTAAGAATTTAGCTTGAAGTATTGAGGTTTTATTTTAGGGAGTCGTTGAGTGGTCTTCGGTCATCATAGGTGCGGGTTTATGGATTTCAATCAATGTGTAATTCACCGACGGTGCGTAGAGTTCCCGTGCTCCTCAAAGAGGAGTCAGCAAAACCGTAGAGGCACAGCAAGGCCGATGCCTGGGGTCCTAGCCATGGAAATTTCTGAAAGGGAAACCTTAGTCCTAAAACGCGAAGGGCAACAGAAGGATATTGGTGTATCTGACACGCCCTCTCGCTCCACCTTAGACTGAGAGAAGCCATTTTTATTATTTCTGGCCTGAAAAAAAAACCCAAAGGAAACTATAGGGTAACAAACAGCAGTTCCCAGAGGTTCGCAGTCAATAAGCTCAAAGGACCGTTTTCTTAGAAAATCTTTCGCTATCTCCGCAGATTACAACGTTCCTTTATCAAACATTTTCAGTTACTTCCCTCAACATCAGCCTCCGAGGAGATTACAGCCGTCACGAGCTCATATAATTATTTTGCAATTTAAGTACTTCCTGCCACGAGGTACATGCATATATTTACTTTAGGCTGAGTGACCTAGTTTCGAATAAGTTGATTGGAAGGCGGAAATTGTTAACTCAGCTTTGAGAGTAATACGGTGAAGTATTATAAGGGTAAGGTTCACGGTAACCAGACTACTTGCCTTTTTAGGCAGGGCGCAAACGTTTGTGTCTTGTGTCAAATACAAGCTACCGATGAATATTTGATTTCTATAGAACTAGTATGAAATCATCCACTCCCTGTGCATATGATTACAATTTTTAGGCGTCCTGTCGGCATCACCACTTCTCCTCTCCGACATACCCTACGTCACACTTTTAGCCTCTATGCTGGCTCCTTTTCTATAACAGAGATGTAGTCACTGGCAATCTGTCCCATACTCCCTTCGTGACAGTCCATCTCTGGATGTCTTCAAGAAAAAAACTGAAGAGCTGAAAATACAGGTAGGTTTTTGTGCAAGACTGTAACAGTGAACAAAGTTTTAAAGGTTTCCTAAGTCGCCAAAAACGGAAACTTTATAGGATCATTATGTTGTCTATATGTCCGCTTGTCATGACCCTTTTTATCAGGAATGCGTGGAATTATGAAGCTGAAGTTAATGTAATATACTCAAGTCTACTACCTCAAGCAGCAGTAGAAAAATCCATCTTCTAAGTTAACACAATCTAAAGATAAGGCTATTTTGGCTCTGCTTGTCTTGTGTCTTGTCTCACTGATAGTGGCGCGTGTGTGCGTGGATCATTCGGTTTCTTTCAAAATAGTTGAGCTCAGTGGTGCTAAAATTCGCGTCATGGTCGTGACCGGGTGCTGTCAGTTGAGGCTGGTCATCTCTTAGCTGTCAGTTACTTTTTTAATTATTTATGTTTAGTTTTTATATTTACTTTATTTACATTGTTCTCACATAACAGAGACAAGAAATATGTTACAGAGATATTATATTTATACAACATGATTGAAAAGAGTGTCCATGCAGTTTTTTGCACATCTTCTCCATAGAGATCGACGCTTTGGAATGTGCAATTAGCATAATTTTTTCTGACTGACTGACTTCTTGACATTTCAAAAGTGCCTGTAAATTGTTTATTTGAAATAAAATGCTTTGAATCTTTAAATCTTTGCTTGGGCTCATATTTTGACGCTCGTTTTTATAGGAGCCTATTCTGTCCCGCTTCTGAGCAAAGGCCTCCCTCCACTTCTTCCATTCCTCACGAGCCCGTGTTTCATTCTATCAGTTCTGTAAAAATCGGTCTTGTTCGTCCCGCCTCAATCTCCTTCGTGATCTGCCGCGTCCTAACTCACTGTCTCAGGGTAACAACGATAATAATAGTTATTAGGTGTTTGTATGTATAAGCAAATCGATAATTAAACAGAGCGTAATAACCTTATTCGTAAGTAGGTCCTTATGAAAGTCAAAGAAAGATCTCTTAAGCGCGTAAACACTTGTAAGTATCCAGAATTTTTGGTAAACGATCGCCAATCGACGTAAGTACTTGGCCGCCTGTTGTTTTCGATTTTTGCTTAAGGTTTTTTTTTATATTTTTATGAATAGCTTTTGTTTTTGTTGATGTTTTTACACGAATGTTCAGAAAGATTTTTTATACAGTTTCCCGACTATATAAAAGTCGATTTTATTCCTGGACAATCAGTTATCTTTAAAATAGCCTGTCCTTTATTGCTCTCTCTCAGTGACGCCTTAAGCAAACGTCTGTACCCCACAAGGGGTTCTCTTAGCCTGTAATCACTTTAATTTACAAAAACCACCACAGGTAAGTTCATAGGGTGCACTGCAAGAGGCCACTCACAAAAAAAAAACGAGACAGTCAGACTTTTTTAGGGTTCCGTAGTCAACTAGGAACCCTTATAGTTTCGCCATGTCTGTCTGTCCGTCTGTCTGTCCTCGCTTAATCTCTGTGACCGTTAGCACTAGAAAGCTGAAATTTGGTACCAATATGTATATCAATCACGCCGACAAAGTGGTAAAATAAAAATTGGAAAAAAAGGTTTTATTACGGTAGCCCCCCTATATGTAAAGTGGGAAGTGATTTTTTTTTTAATTTCAACCCTAACGTGTGATATATTGTTGGATAGGTATTTAAAAATGAATAGGGGTTTACTAAAATCATTTTTTGATAATGTCAATAATTTCGGAAATAATCGCTCCAAAAGTAAAAAACAATGTTTCCCCCCCTCTAACTTTTGAACCATAAGTTTAGAAAATATGAAAAAAATCTGAAATGTAGAACTTTATAAGGACTTTCTAGGAAAATCATTTTGAACTTGATGGAAAGAAAATTTTTGATCAAAAAAGACAAAAAGGTTGTACAAAATAATTTCTGGACTAAGTTTGTAGTATAATCGTGCAAGCATTTTTTTAACCGACTTCTAAAAAAGGAGGAGGTTCTCAATTCGGATGTTTGTATTTTTTTTTTTTTTTATGTATGTTCGCGCATAACTTCTTCTCTTGCCAACCGATTTGAAAAATCCTTTTTTTGTTGGAAAGGGTATACTTTCCAAATGGTCCCATAGTCACCAAGTCGGGATCTGATGATGGAATCTTGGCGAAATCGAGGGAAATCCTTAAATATTGTAGGCAACCATATAGTTCTTTTGATATTTTCTTCAAAGACTTAAGCAATTATAGTCAAAACATGACATTTGATGAAGTGGAACTGGTGAAGAAGACCAGAAATGGCCAACGGAAGTTCATACTCACACAGATCTCTCAATGAACATAGTTACAAATAAATGAATAGTTCTGAATAGGTACGTTGAGAATGGTATCATCGATGTGACCTGATGATGATGATGGAGCCGGAAGATAGGCACCGGAACTTCGTAATTAATCAATGTATTCTAGCCGTGTTTGGGCTTATTAGAATTGTCATGAGATGCACTTTGGCTATCAGGTACTATCGAACTGATCTGATGATGATGATGGAGCCGGAAGGTAGACACGGGAACTTCATAATAAAACAATGTATCCTAGCAGGGTTTGAGTTAATTGGAATTGTCATGAGAAAAAGGTACTCTGGCTGTAAGTGTATTGCAACTAAAAAGTGTGAAATAAAAAACTTTTTATAAAAAAAGATAACCGACTTACTAAAAAAAACACAAAAACCATCAAAATAACTTTAATTTCGGAAGTCGGTGTTAAATAACGAAGAGGCAAAACTATTATAGAAACACCGACTTCCGAAATTAAAGTTATTTTGATGGTTTTTGTGTTTTTTTTAGTAAGTCGGTTATTTTTTTTTTATAAAAAGTTTTTTAACTTCGTTTACATATTTTATTATTCTGAACGTATCTTCTTACAAACAAAAAAAGAATTATTAAAATCGGTTCTCGCAATCCAAAATTACGACCGAAAACTTCTTCGAGTCACGAGACCCTTTTTTTTATGGTGGGAAAAAATCATCCAATGACATCCCCCGCTCTTGGGCGGAGCGGGAGATAGTGTCAGACTCTTACTGACTAAAAAACCTATCCCGTTCCTTCAAGCCTTCATACCGGGGCTCGAGCGCCCTTTCGGATAACCCTGGCTCCAGTAGGCTTCGACCCGGCTGGGCCCCTGCTGTTGCTGACAACTCCTTGAGGCGCGCGGGAATAGCGCGCCGTCGACGACTTGGGCTTGGTCCGGACAGTTACCGGACGGCCGGACAGCGAGCTACCCATTGCTAACTGTCCGCAAGCCCGCGCCTACGGTGGCCGGAAACCGGGATCAGAATCCCGGCGGCGGCGAGAACGCCGTTGCCTGATGCGTTCGGCCTCCTCCTTTGCGAGCATTACTGCTTCGCAGAAGTCGGCAACCGCCTGAGTCACGAGACCCTAAAAAGGTGTCCAGTTACTTGTGCATTCCGTAGGAGCCCAGCAGAATCGAAGCCTGGAGGGGCCAAGGGTCTGCTTCTGAAAAGAAGACACGGCCCAGGTATTAAAGGCAATGAAGGAACATGAGTGGGTTTTTAGTCAGTAAAATTCTGACACGCTCCGCTCCGCCCAAGAGCGGGGAATGCCATTGGATGTTTTTCCCACCTACAAAAAAAAGTTACTTGTGCATTTGATTGGAATTTGTAATCACTTATACCCATCTCAGGACATCAAACTTACCTTACTTTAACTTCATGACCACACATAAGGTCTTATGAAGTTCCAGAAACTAAATTCTATTGGCTGACGCGTTTGGGAACCACAAGTTTGTGTCAAGTTTCCAGCTCCAGTAACTACGATTGAATGAGTTGTGTTCAGTGGAAATGTTCTCGTATTTCCTCGATACAACGTTTTCTAGCGTAAAGCTATTTGCAAGATGATCAATACTTTGTTGCTAGAGGAAGCAAATACACAGTTGCATGCTTCTGCTAATTTAAAACTAGGATTTTCGTTGCTCATCATCATTACTATTTGGCTAGCAAGTATTGCACATCGACTACTAACTATAGGTATAAACCACTAATCATCCTTTGATTTTTCAACGGCAGTGTCATCTCGCGTTTGGCTCTGGTCTTTGCCCATGGTCTTAAGCGAGAAGGAATGGAAAGTGGCCGCTTCCTTCTGTAAAGCAAGCGAAGGAGATGGCCGCAATTGTGACGGAAATGACTTCCTCATGCCCTTTCCAAAACCAAAGGAGTAACCCTGGGCATTGGGGATCACAGGGCAATTCCCGATCAGTATAGAGACGACGAATAATGAGTAGCTTACTGTCCAACTTTTTGGAAAGGATCAGGCCTACACGAAGCCGTGATTATACGCGCGCCCCAAAGAAAGATCAGCAAAACTGAAGAACTGCCAGGCTGCAGGCTGCGGGAAAGTTTGAAAGAGTAACCGCGGCTCTAGAACGCAAAAGGCAATTGAATAACACAGAGGGTAGGTTGGGTCTTACTCAGTAAAAGTTTAACACGCACTCTCGTTCCGCCCTAGAGCGGTTTCTACCGCTCTTGGCTGGAACACGACGATCATTAGATGATTTCCCACCTCAAAATAAAGTTACTGAAATAAAATTTCACATAAAAAAAACCTGGCATACGTTTTTAACTGAAAATTTTATTTAAAATCTCGATAATTCTAAAGTAGATACCTACTTACAACATCAAAAGAATAGCTGAATGCAAAAACAAACATCTAGTCGGGAAAAGAGACCCGCGTTGTATAGCACAAAAGTTAATTCAGGTTTACGCGGCAGTACCTTTGATTGCGAACAAAAACCGCCCAATCTCCCATCAAATATTAGCCTACCGGAATAATATTAAACGTAAAATAAAAGAGAGGCCTCAGGGCTCTAGCAATTGGGGAGTGGACACATTGACGTGGCTGTAGCGGGAGCGGGAGCGATCCTCGCGACAAAAAAAAGACGTGTGGCACTCGGGGACTGCCGCGGTAAAGCTATTGCATAGCATTTTTATCAACTTATGCAATTATAATTATTTATTTATTTTATTTATGCGGTATTTTTTTTCCTTTGTTTTTTTTTTCTTTGATATTAATTGAAGTTACACTTTCACACATTGAATTGAATTTTGATTGATTGTTCACTCATTTGTTTTCTTATCGGTCACCACGCTCAAAAAACAAATGAGTGGGGGGTGTTAGGTTATTTTCGTTACGGAATTTCTGGATTCGGTCTCCACGCTCAAGGCCCGCGATAGAAGCTATGCAATAGCTTAAAAGTAAAGGTAAAAATCTGAAACATCTCATTTAAGTAATCAAGTGTTGTTTGGAAGAATCAAAGGAAAGAAAGAAAGAAAGAAAAGAAAGAAAAAGTATTTATTTTGGCGCAAAAAAAACATTGTAGACAACAAAAATTTAGACAAACACCAAACAAAAAATAAATAAATAAAAAGTAACATTGTGTGTCATACGTCAAAGGCGATAATGCTCACAGTTTTATTGAAAATGATATGGCTATTATGAGTGACTACTTAAACTTTAATTTTTGTTTGATCTTAATAAGTGTAAAAAATACTAAAACCAGAATCACACTTCTATTATAAAGGAAAAAAATTGTATAAACATGTGTGTGTCTATGTTTGTTACTTTTTTATATTCATAACGGATTTCAACGTAGCGCACGAGTAAACCATGTCCTTGAATAGCACATAAGTTTCTTTTAATCCCAGAATTTTATTCCTTAGTAATAGTTTCCTACTTTCAAACAGAAGTTAGAGATAAACTATTGACATTTTGAACAATAACTGCAGATACTAATTTACTTTGATAAAAGTATCATATTTTTAGTGATTTTTGCAGGCATCAACAACGAAATTCTTATTTTTAACACTGAGTCTATCACGCTCTCGCGTATTAACCCCGCACTCCTTTTTCCGCGCTTCTTTCTCTACACATCTTTTTTCAGGCTTCTCTTCCCGTATTTCTATCCCGCGCTTCTTTTCCGTGCTTCTGTCCCCGCACCTCTAAGTCCAAACCTTAGACTACGTCTCGCGTTAAATACGGCTTACCCACACTCAACTTCACTCCAGTGGAATTATATTCGACAGTCGTTTTCCTCGGCCTGCTAATGAAGTATTTTTTTCTTTTTCAGCTATTATTTAATACTTCAAAGTAGAGACGACATCTGTAGCATGAATGCGTATTGAAATAAGGAAGATTTTTAGAAAATAAAATGTTTTTTGACGTTTGTTTTGAAGAAAAATGTTTGTTTATTATAATTTTGGTAAACCTGACTTATAAACATATATTCTAATAAAAAATATATCATACGGCAAAATGTATATCCACGCCCTGCCTATCTTGGGAATAAAAGGTCTAGGTGCGGGAAGATGTGCGAGACTAAACTTTATGGCTCTAAAAATAAAGTATTTGTAACTTTGTAAAACGGATATACAATTCTCACATGGTGGATAGATAGAAATAGACAAAGCATTTATTGGCTACAACACAAAATTTTTTTTATGGAAAGGCTCGCGTATGACCACTATCTCACCTGATGAAAGCGATGATGTGGCCGACGATGGAGCACGCTTGCCTAGAAGCAACCTATTCACTCTTGACTTACGCCAAAACACAAATTATAAAAAACAAAGCCCTCCCTCCGTCAAGCGATAAATCGCGATATCTCACGATGGCTAACTCTGGCATGCGTTGGCTCACTTTGCTACATATTATACTCTCCAGCTCGCGGTGTTGCTTACATGTGTGCTGACCAGGCAGCGTGTGATAAGGCAAGACGGTGCATTAATAATAATATATAATAAGATATTCCACAACTATCACACACAACGCCGTCTAGTCTCAAGCTAAGCAGAGTTTGTGTTATGGGTACTAGACAACTGATAAACATACTTATATATTTCTAAATACATACATATATAGACTAACTTTTGCCCGCGGCTTCGCCTGCGTACATAAAATATAGCCTATGTCACTCAGGAATAAAGCAGCTTTTTATCGGTGAAAAAATTTTAACAATCGGACCAGTACCTACTTCCAGAGATTACCTCCTACAAATAAAAAAAAACAAACCTCTTTATTATATTAGTGTAAAAAAATTACACCCAGACACAGACTCATCACATTAACATCTGGCATGGGTGGGAATCGAAACCACGAACTCCGGCATAGCAGTCATGGCCACTAACCACTAGACCAACAGGCCTGTCAGCTGCAGTATAGCTGTGCACTTTCAGTGTAAAAGGGCAGGCTTGATTTCAATTATCTCCCATCCCATCGCTTCGCCTTGCTGGTGTAAAACATGCCTTTATAGCTTGCAGATAGCAATGTAAAGGAGCTTTACAATCCATCCGCTTCCTTCTTGATTCCAGTAAGACAGGCGTACTTCATCTGCCAATCTATGTAGTCCACTCGGAACACTTCGTTCAAGTTCGAACAGTTCCGATTACTCTTGTTACACTTGTATCGCTGTTTGCCTACATGTCGGCAATATCAAAGTTTTCTAGTTAACTATATCGAGTTGTTGATGCTAAACTGTTTCTAAGCCATGGGAGATAGATAAGATGTTGTGTCATTATTGGGACGTGGTTTTCTGTTACTTACGTGATTTTTTTTTTTCAGAAAACGATTACTTTGTAAAATCTTGAAAATCATGGTCTGTTAATTATAATGTCTGGAATATTTTTGTGGTGATTTTTTTAGGGTGGAGTAAGAGGGCGTATCTGACTTTGACTGACTAAAGCTAGAACTACATTAGACCGAAGCACACGTGTAAAACGCCTGATTAGTACGTAGAACGATGTCGAGTGCCATGATAATGAGCGCCCACATCGACGTATGTGGCACACGTGTGAGAAGTGTACCTTTAAGTCCACCTGTGTCCTTCAGTTTTCCTTTGCGTTCAAACTCTTTTAGATGTTCCCACATTTGTGGTGAGTTTTATCTATTCCTTCTCCCATAAATCCTTAATTACTTACTAAGTTAGTAATTACGAGTACCTACGATTGACAGCACGTGTGGTATAATGTTTGAACGATCGGCTGCTGTGCTGCGTGGGTTCGAATCTTGCACGGTACAAATATTGTATGACCTGCAAATAAGTTTTCCGGGCCCAGAAGTCTTGTGTATGATAATTTATATGTTTGTGTGTGTTTGTAAGGTTAAAAAGAAGCATTTAAATTGCTTTTCAGCAGAACTTAGAACTTATGTCAATGTTATACGAGTATACAGGTAAAATGTTTTGTTTATATAAATGAGTGTCTCAGGTCAGCTGTCTCTTTTTACCCCGAAAAAAAAAGAACTTGGTTACTGTTTAAAAAACCACGTGAAACCACCGGAATAAGCTAGTCCATCACAAAATCACTTAGTGAAATTAACAATCTTCTTCCAAGGCCAGTCCCTCTAAAAACAATACACATAAGTAGCAAGTACGAAGTCTGAACCTCTATTCAAGCATAAACAATTCAAAACAACAATACATGCGCTGTCATACCATTCATCTTCGAGGAGTTTCGTTACATCAGAAGAGCACGAAAAATTATGAGCCGTAAGCAGTCCAAGCATAAATCATTATATATTATCATAAATAAATATTCAATGGCGTCCCGTATTAAATTTCATCTCTCTGTGTGTTTGGCGAGCTTCCAAAGGCCACGATTGCCTGAGACAAGGAGAAAAAGAATTTCTGGAAGAGTCTCTAAGGTGATATCTTTTGAAATCATTAAATTCAAAAAAAGAAGAGGAAAGAAAACATTTTTCTTTGGATCACAAAAACACACAAAATGAAATCACAAGTATGAAAGAATTTAAATAAAAAAAAAATTACATTGGTTATGTAATAATAATAATATTTTTTATTATACATAAATGTACAGTTTTTACACTAGGAGATATTGTTTCCATTAAAAGCTGCAATCTAACACAGATTAACGACGTCTGGCACCCAAGCTAAGATTAAACTTATGTAATGGGTGTCAGGGCTCACTCCATTAAAATTCATCTTAGTATGAACATGTTTGATCATTTAATATATTTGTTAAAATTATCCATTTCAATTAATTAATTATTTAAAAAAATATTCAATTGAAATAACTATTAAACAATCAGTCCATTAAAATCTATACAGTTAATTAAAATGTTATATATTTCATGGCTGCGCCAAATAGGTTTAGTTTAGCATAAAACCAGACAACTAAATAGCAGTTAACTGAAGTTGATTTTCAGCTGAACTTCAATACCACAAACCATAGATCAGATATGTCATGAATCTTGACTTTACTATCCACGATATGCTTTATTTTTCCGGAAGAAACCTGCAAAAAACGCCTGAACTTTTGGAGAATGTCCTGTCTTGGGAGTGTTCTTATACTGCTGATGGGTGCTGGTGGGTGGAGATTCTTACATCTCTAAAGATGTAAGAAAAACAGTTCTTATATGACTAATACCACCGATCAGTTCTTAGAAGGAACCCCGTTCTATGCAATACCTGCCTAGCAGGCGTATGATTCAGAAGTCCCGCATTCTTAATATGTATCTACGTACAGCTGTTGGTATATAAAAAAAGGCAAAGTCCTGACTCGCTCACTAACTTATCAACGTCCAGCTTAAACCCTTAGACCTAGAACGCTATGTTTGCAAAGAAGTTTCTTTTATGAAAGAATAAGACAGTTTTCCAAAAATCCTCTGAGAGAGGGAAGCATGGATCCAAAGTTTATTTAAGGAAACCCATCGTTACGCGGGTGAAGCCTGTGGTAAAAGACAGTTAATACAGCGCAAGCAGTTAGAGCTACAATCTCAATAACTGGGTAAAAAAAATCAGCTTACAGAAATTGAAGAAATCCGCTTACTCGTTTATTGTGATCGCATCCAGTCTTCCTATCTCGCAGCCACTGACTATGCAAAATCCCGTCCAATGTTTTCTCAGCGCACTTCACTATACTATCCATTTTCTATCCATTAAGGACTCTTGATTCTTTCTCAAATTGTTTGTCCGCAGCTTCGCTTCCTGCTTTTGGAACTTCGACTTTTGCGTCTTTGTTAAGCCATTATTCGGTTCTGGTCTACTTCTTTTGTGGGATGTGGGTACCTAGTTTGTAAGTAGTTTCTTTTCGATTCGATGTAAGGTTTGAAGTCACGTATGTATGTAGTCGCAATGGCTCGAGGAAATATAGTTTTCTATTATGTTTTCAAAGGTTCTTGGGTTATATTTTGTTGAAATGTGCTTTTTGTGTGGTTTCGACTGTAAATAGATTTTCATGTAAGTTGAGTTGATTGTGGAGTTGATATTACAAAAATATATTATATTGCATTATAGTCGATAAGCAACTTAATTCTTAAGATGACAAGTGCCTTTTTTTAAGTGGTACTGTGAATGATGGTGAAATAGGGCTTTTTTGATTTTTGGACGTAGTGCCCAAGAGTTGTGCTTAAAACTATTAATAAATAATTTCAACAATGATCCATACTTAATATTATAAATGTAACTCTATCTGTTTCTAACATTTTAACGGTTAAACCGCTGATCCGATTTTGATAAATTCTGGCATGGAGTAGGCTTGAACCCTAACGAAGAACATGACTTACTTGACTTAATGTCCTATGTCCCCTAGATGGAGCAGAGGGCCTCCACAGTAATCCTCCATCGCGAACGGTCCTGAGCTTCACGCTTCACCTCGCTCCACGTCATTCCGATGCTCGCCGCTTCTGCCAACACGGTGCGACGCCAGGTCTGACGGGGACGGCCACGCTTTCTTGGGCGTTTTAACGCTGGCTTGGGTACGTGATCGGAATTCCTTCGGAGCGTGTGGTCAATCCATTTCCACTTGCGACGCTTGATCTGGCGGTCGATTGGACTCTCATGGCATTTTTCCAGCAGCTCTACGTTGGATATTGTATCGGGCCAGTAAATTCCGAGGATGCGACGCACAGCGGTTGACGAAAACTTGGATTTGGCGTAAGATGTCCTTTGTGACCTTCCACGTTTCGCACCCGAAAGAAGAACATAGGTTTCTTTATATCTGGCTTTGACTTCGACTTCGCATCCGTCATAACCGAAATTCATTGCTTAAACTAATACCTATAAAATATCCAGCCGTCCGGTAACCGTTCCGACCGATCACGAATCGTCGAAGCCTACTGGGGCCGTGGTTTGACTTCCGAAGGAACCACGAGATCCTGGAACGCGAAGCAAAGAAGGAATACAGTTAGTACCATGGAGTTTCTTGCCGGTTCTTCTACATATTAAAAGACAAATTTGGAAACGTGCACTAGCTTCACTGACGTTTTATAAGTGCCTATGTAGGCCTATGTGAAATAAAATATTTTGACTTTGACTTTGACTGTGAGTAAAAGTCCAATACGTCTGATCTTAAAAAAAAGCCAGTATAAAATAAATAAATAAACAACACAAAGGTAACCAGCCTAAAATATAATAACCATAGCCCATTACCCTTCCAACAAAGTATATAAACAAACTTCAGTAATTACTTTACTCTAAAAACTGACCAAACATTGTCGGCGTCTCTAAAACCCAACGAACTGGATTAACATTTGTTTTTCAACTCTATTACCGCGAATCACCTTCCTTTCCACGGCTGTGCACACTCCACAGACAGGGGGAGCCAATCAATTCCTGATTATGTTATTTGTTTGTTATTACTGGCTCTTGATTTTATTATAACGACCCAACTTGTAGATGAGGAATAAACACGTAAATGGCTTTATATTTTTGTGAGAAATCATTGGTTGGTTCTAGTTATCGACTGTTTTGTGATGATAGAAAGGCCTTGAAGAAAACCTGTCAACTTTGGTAATTTTCGGTAAATAAAAAAAATGTTACACAGGATCCTTAATTAATAACTAGTCTACTTGGTTGTGTTCACCCTGTAAAAGTTGGTTCATCAAAAGCAAATTGAACGAGCTTTAAGTGACTAGGATTGCAGTGCTTCTTCTTAGCGTGTCAAAAGCAAAACTAATTAAATTCCATGCCTGACCCAGTATTCTCACTGATGCTATCATTAGATCCCTACGTGAACAGGTAATAAGGCATGTTATACAGGATGGGAGGTGGGACTTGGTCTGCGCAACCATCCAGGAAGCCCTCTCTGCAGAGATTGTCTTTGTTGCGGCTAATCTGGGTGTGCAGTCTGTTTAGAGTTTTCCAGATTGGCCATGGTAACTCGCGTCCAGGAGAGAGGTTCTCCGACGGCGCAATAAAATCTTCAGGCATTATTACCTCTATAATGTTCCTATCACTGGGATCTAGACCTCTCTATGAGAGTTAATGGGTCGTAATCCAGTACACGGGCCAGGGCAGATTGGTGGTTGTTACAGATCTTCGAATTTTTGGTTTTAAAACATACAGGTTGTCCCACGATGTTTTCCTTTACTGATTTCCTGTGGTATTACTCAATCCCTACATAGGAAACAAAGATTTATAGACAAGACACGTGTAACAAATATGCATATCTCAAAACAGCAATATTTCACCAAATCCAAGGCCGGGGTAAGTTAAGCATGACGATTATGTTGCTCCTTATGCCCCAAGTTTCCAGGAACCATTTTTTCTTCTCCAGATTCCTCCAAGTTCACGTGAACATTATGATAAAGTGGAACACCTGCGGGTCACTGATTTACCGCCACGACGGTAAAGCCGGCTATTAACGGTACGACTAATCGCATTAACTCTATTACTGTCGCACGACGCGTTGAGTCGACGCAGCGAGGATTTGCGTTGGCGAGTTAGCTGCTGCAATTCTACGGGTTTTGACTACATTTTGTTGTGGATTTTCTGTGTTTTTTTTGAAAAACCTTACCTTTCAAATACAATGCAAATCTAAACTCCCACACTGTAGTATTGAATGTTTGTTTGAACTTACAAATATTATTTATTTATTTGTTAAAACTTCATGCAACACAAAGGTACAAAAGCAGACTAATAAATAAAAATAATAGTAGGTAACTAGCGTAAGCTAGTGGACGAGCGAGCGACGGGTGGGATAGTTGGGTGGGTGGGCGAGAGTGGTGTAGTGGGTTAGTGATTGTTTGATAATTTCATTCTTATAACGTAAACGTAATTCAATACTAAAAAAAAAAAACTGTCAAACCCAAATACCATTACAGTTATTGCACGCTGTAAATCAAAAAGACACTTTCCCTTTATCTGCATCCGTTTTTTCACTTTCACCGTCATTTAAAATTCTTTTTAATCAAAAAAACAAAATGGCAGTATGAACAGGCCTCATAAAATCCGCAAGTTAATTATAATGAGTCGTATAATCGCAGTGACGCTTTGTCTGAGCTGACAGAACAGTGTGGTGGTCCCATTCACGAGCAGTCTTTTGTGAGCGCTCGCGTTTAATTTATTGCACCTTTCTTACTCAGGAGTTGGGAACGAGTTTGTAATAATTTCTCGGTAATCGCATGCTCTGTGCCGCCTGATTTTTTAATGTCCATCTTGAAGATGTTATGCTTTTAATGTGTGTTAAGTACTGAGTGCCGCGATAAAACTTAATAAAAAAAGAAAGAAAAGAAAAAAGAAAGAAAAATTATTTATTTGATACAGTACAAGGACCAAACACAATAAAACTACAATACAATACAACAACAATACAATACTATATTATTATTTTGAACTATTTATATGTGTATACAGAAACAGAAATGTATAATGAAACCACAGTAAACTGATCTTAAGGTTTTTTGTACTTGTGAAAATCATTCAATGCCATCTCCCGCATTTGGTTGAAGCGGAAGGGCGTGTCAGGCCTTTACTGGCTTAAACCTCACCTGTATCCTTTACTTGCCCTTTGTGTTCTTGGACTACGGGTTTCCCCTTCAGAAATTCCCCGTGGAAACCAGATGCGGTAACGAAACCATACCGCGATCTATTTTGATCTCGACGACATCTATCGATATAAGTTAACAATTACAATAACGCTGGTTTCGTATGGATTTATTTTTTTACTAATGAGGGTGTTTAACCAGGCGTGACCATTAACAATATGAGTATTTTAAATTGGTGTTCAATTCTGGAGTAATATTTTACTTAGTTTGCCTAAGATTTTGATCGTAAAAGTTAAAGACCGCATTATCATCATCATCAATTACTCCGACCTTCGTCCACAACGCTAAGCGCAACGCTATGGCACCGGAGGAGTTCGCATCGGCGTCGGGACATCGATGAGGTACCTGGGACTCATCCTCGACAGTCGATGGAATTTCGTGGAGCATTTCCGACGTGTGGCTCCCAAACTCAACCGGACTGGGGCCGCTCTCAAGCGGCTCCTGCCCAACCTTGGGGGTCCAGACGCCTCCTGCCGGAGGCTCTACGCGGGGATCGTTCGGTCCATGGCCCTCTACGGGGCGCCGGTGTGGGCGCCGTCGCTGCAAAAGCGACCGGCGGCCATTCTGAACGCCTGCCAGAGGGTCATGGCAATTCGGATGGTGCGGGGATACCGCACGATTTCCTGCAAAGCGGCGAGCCTTCTGGCTGACCTACCACCGTGGGATCTGGAGGCAACAGTCCTTGCACACATGCACGACATGCGCGTGGAGATGCAACGCCGGGGTGAAAGTCCTCTGCCGCGACAGGTCACGGCATGGCGGACAGAGCTCCAGCGGGATCTCATGGTGGAATGGCGTCAGCGACTATCGCAACCCCGTCATGGGCACGCCACAATTATGGCGATAAGTCCCCTCTTTGAGGCGTGGCTGGAAAGACCTCACGGCATCCTTACCTTCCGCATGACACAGGTCCTCACCGGAAATGGCAAGTTCGGGAGGTTCCTGTTCCGAATTAAAGCGGAAGTGACGCCCGGGTGTCGCCACTGTGCGGAACGCCCGGAGGACACGGTGGAGCACACAATCGCGGTGTGC